>JAZHRO010000019.1:67667760-68937890 GCA_037157565.1 Thalassia testudinum
ATTAGGTTGTTCGTCACAGGGTGGAGATCTATAATCAGTATAGGCGTGAGAAGGATAATAATCATAGTCTTGTTGTCCAAGAATAGGCCCTAGATATTGAGATCTGGAATTGTATCCCCAATCAGAGTTATCCCAACTAGTGGATGGATGATCATAGGTCAAGTTGGGATAATAATCATCTTGGGAATAGGTGGTGGTAGGAGGGTAGGAGTGGAAGTGCAAGTAAGAGGTGGAAGGATACATAGCAAAGCGGGAGGGAAAAACAAAGAAAGGAAAGGAGCCCTACAATACAAGCAATTTAAACTTGTTCTTAGGTAGGTAGCCTAAAGATCTAAAAACTCCCAAAATCCACCCTAAGATTATAAATGATTTGATCTACTTCTATTCGTTCAATCCAACCAGTTAGAGGGAGGGATTGAGGAGAAGGTTCTTCCTTTGGCTTGCACTTCGGGTTCCTTTGATACCTCTCAACCCAGATCGTTTGACACTACTCCCCTAACTAGACATCAAATGGACTGGTAGAAGTAGATTAATCAAAAATAATCTCAATCTGGACCCCAAAGAGTGAGTCAATCCTTAAGGCCAATGTCTACTCAATTTTAATTAGGCTTAGGTTTGAATGTGCTCTTGGAATGTGATGGGCCCTTTAGATAGGTTATGCCCTTAAAAATCAATTTCAATGTGTGTGCGTGCATAACCAGAGTTTGCAAATAAGGTTATTCGATAATGTATCTTTTAGGATTTAACCTTGTTTAGTAACTTTTAGGATTTGATTATTAGGCTTGTTCAATCGAGTTTATTGAAGCACACCAAGTTTTGAAAGCACAGGTGAAGATATATACCTTTACAATCAAAAATAATGTAGTGTGCCTGGATTAGTCCTAAGTGAATCCTAAGGGGTAGCTACTTGATGAATCAATTTTACCTAAAGTAATGCAGCTCAGACAGTTCAAACAAATTGGCCTATTGCACCACTTATTAAGGCACACAAATTATTTTGACCTATTCAGATATCTAATCACTTATTTGTGTGTTAACCTTGAGTGTACGGGGTCCACAGGTTAGAATCCTTGTTAAGTGATTAAATCAGAAAAGGTGTGCCTTAAGTCAAGAAATTTGTGGGTGTGTGAGGTGTGTAAATTTCAGTTATGTCCCACAATAAAATCATTTTTTTTTAATGCAGGGGGTAAGGTGAGTGAAGTAACAAACAAACAACCAGATCTAACCTGAGGTTTATGCAATTCCTAGGTTAATTTGGGTTTGATTTCTTTGTATGGTGAAATGAAATCTAGTGGGGGTGTAGTGGGATATACTTACAAATCCTTCAAGAGCACTGTTACGAATGCGTGCCCCGGACGTATTTAAGACGTCTGGGAGGTGACCCAGACGTCTTACCAGACGTCTTGCCAGACGTCTGGGATGGTTTACAGACGTCTGAAAAATCGTTATCGTCCACACCCGCGAGTCGTCTGCGCGCCTGCACGCGCAGACCGCATATTCGTTATTCCCTCTTTTTCTTCTGCGGCTGCAGACGCCTGCCGCGCCTTCTCTCTCTCCTCTCCGCGCGGCCTTAAAAGGGCCGCGCCTCCCCTCCCGTCTCCACCGTCTCCTTCTTCTTCTCCTTCCTGTGCACGAGAGCGAGCGAGCGCGAGGGCTGCAACGGCGGCCGCAGTGAGCGCGGAGGAGGCGCGGCGTGCGAGGGCGGAGCTCTGCCGTGAGGGCGAGCTCGGCGAAGCGGCTTGGCCGGCCGGCGGAGGGTGCAGGGGGCGCGGAACGATGCGGAGAGGGACCTGCTGCAGTCTGAGCAGCAGGAGCGCGAGGTGCGACGCGGGCGACGTCGCGAGCAGAGTCCGGGTCGCGCCCTGATTCTGAAAAAATTTCCAGAATCAGACGTCTGGGTTGATAGGCAGACGGCGAGGACGACGTCTGGTAGCTCATACCGACGTCTGAAAGGTGTGTTTCCGCTTTCTCCTTCCTTCCTGTCGACCGACCGTACTAAGGGAGGGAGTTGGCTGTGCGCAGGGTCGCTGATTCGCCATCCTATGCGAATCAGACGTTTAGAAGTTGTACCAGACGGCGGGAGTGATCTCCAGACGTCCGGGGTGACCATCGGACGTCTGAGAACTAGGACAGACGTCCCCGCAGACTTCTGGACGTCTGGGAAACCACATTGAACAAGTAATTCTCTGATCCACTGTTTAAGACGTCTGGAAGAAGTTCCAGACGTCTGATTTTGCACAGTATCGTTTTTTTCGACCCGTTTAGGGCCCGTTCGGGCTCCGTTTTCCGCGATTCGAGTTGCGTTCTTTTCATAATTAATTCCTCTACCCGTCTACAGTAGCTATACACTGTTTTGAGACACTCCTTGTGTTTGATCCTTGTGATAGGACCTCGTTCAGTTGCAGTCTTGAGAGTCGCGGAGGCACGCGGGATTCCCGATCACGCCCCCATTACTCCCGTTGTACCTGGTAGAGTGGCTTAAGTTTAAAATCTGTTAAAGTATGGAACCATAACTAGAATCTAGGACATTGCATGAATCCTAGGAATGAGAAATGTATGGAATGATAGCTCCTAGGTGATGCATGAATCCTAGGGCTGGAAAACTAGTTGTATGCTAGATCCTAGGATGTGGCATGAATCTTAGTATGGAAAAAACTAGTGGAATGTATAATACTGCAGTCTTGGAAAAATGGGAAGGAATATAAAGCTGCCTGTAAATTGAATTCACAGCTGCCTGTTATGAATAAAGAAACATGATTGAGATCATGGTTTGTAAGAACGTGAAACTGGAAAGTAAGACATAAGATGTTCTGGAACCCTACGGGGAAGTAGGAGTAGAACTCCTGGAAAGCGAATGGAATCTAATTGGGGAAGTGAGCTGGCCCTTGAGTACGGAGTACCAAGGAGAGCGACTGTCCCCCTGTTTAGTGCAGAGCTGAGCTAGCCGCCCCAGGGACCCGGGGGTTAGGACTGGCCACTCTGTACTGACTTGTTGGCCCTCGTGTACGTAGTACCGAGGAGAGCTAGTAGTGTTAGGAGAGTACTAGCTACCCCACGGGCCCCGGGGTTCTGCTAGCCTCCTTCACCGACTTGTTAGGCCCACTAGGGCAAACCAGGGTAGTCAGGCGAGGGTGCGCGGACTGTGGAGGGGCAAGGCCCCGGTTTGGTTACTGTGGAGGGGTTGGACCCCTGTTACTAAGAGGGCTCTACCCTGGTTCCGTGCTGTGCTTTGGGCGCACCCGTTAACGGAAACGACTGACCGCGTGCCAGTGCGAGCTAGCTACCTGTGCGTTTATCGCGCGTGCCGTAGTCACCGTTACGTCTGTCAGTGACCTTGGGGTGGTTGATTGAGGGTAGGATCACCACGGGGGACTCTCCCGACCAGGAGAGCACCACGTGCTACTTCTACTTTTGGAAAAGACTGCAATCAGGATCGTTCCCACGAGGACATTCGAGATCAAGTAAAGGATCTGAGAAACAAATGAAATAGTGAGAAAAATTGAAAGATGTGAATAAAGGAAGTAATAGAACATAACAGCTACTGTACACTCTACTGTTGCCTTTAGTTAGTTTGCCACTCTACTCGTTACCTTTTTCAGGACCAGGTGTTGAGCAGCCAGGGTCGGCGGCTGCAGAGGACGCTGGGCCGAGTAGGGTCCAGTAGAGTTACCACAGTCTTTTGTACCTCTTTTGTTCCTGTTCTAGTGAGTAGTTTTTGTTTCCGCTGTACCTTCTTTACCTGCAGTTCTTGTTATATGATAAATGTTGTTTTACTGTTGTGGTGGTACCTACTGTAGTAGTTTCTTTCCTTACTGCTGTACTTTCTTACTGTTAGTTATATTCATGCTGAATGTGGTTTATTTTACTGTCTTTTGGTTACTTCCTCGTTGGACGACTAGGTCTTGGAATTAGTCGAGTCGGTCCGGTTCTCGTATCTCGTAGGGACTCGGGAACCGGGTCGTTACAAGCACTTTACTCAAATCTTACAACTTTGGCTCGCCTCAAAAGAATACATGCAATCACAGTAAGAAAGGAGAGAAATGACGTAAAAGATCAGTAAGGAGAAAAATGCAAGAAATCAAAGAGCGTTGCCTCATCTACAACAACGCCAAAATGATATGCAAATATTTCATGAGAGAAAAGTGATTTAAAGTCGGTGTCTTGGAGAAAAATCCTCTAATCAAATAATATTTCATGAGAGTCCCAAGTTGAACACAAGGGGCGAACGGTTGATTTAAAAATTGCATTTGAATTTATTGTCACAAGCAGAATAGTCAATAAAAATCAATCTACACTAGTTACTCTACTTAAAAAATAAATAACAGAAGATAGAGAGAATAATACAAAAAAAGAGAGAGATAGAGAGAAAATGAACAAGTCTTGCATTTAAATAAATCAGAGTATATTACAGCTACTTACAGAAAATAAATCTATTCTAAAAAGTGGTAAAAAGATAGAGATGAGGGAAACTTCCCTCGACGATTGCTTATGGAACGAGCCGCATTAACGAAGCGTCCAAAAGATAGTGGTGAGATGCTAGACGAGGGAGGACAAAGCTGGAGGAAGGAGAACGAAGTAGGGTGGTGTCATAGCGGGATCCACTTCCTGAACGAGATGAGAAGATAGCCATGGGTGCCCATGAATGGGGGTGAGAGGACAAGAAAAATTATTTTTATAAACTCTAGTGGAGCATCCCAGGCATGAGACTAGCTCTTGAGAGCTTTAGAAAGGGTGAGAGAAGCACAAGAAGGGATGAAGAAATGTGTAGGAGGGGTAGACTATTTATAGGTGGAGAAATGGTGACAAAAAGGTCATTTCCAAGGCATTAAAATTCATATAAGGCCTTTAGTGACGCATGCAGGTGTTGGTGAAGATGAGCGTGACCGTTAGTGAGTGTGGAACATTAGCTCTCTAATCTTAATCAAGCGGCTCAAATCAACGCGCACAACAGTTGCACATATCGCGCCCAAGATCACCATCGGATGGCTAGGATGACATCCGAATGTCTTAACCGCATTAGCACCCCCCGCACGCGCTTGTGATCTCATGTGATCACGTGCATATACGGATTGTGCAATCCCCGCGCACCACATGGATGCTCGCTGCTCACTGCTCGCTCGATGAGGATCCGGCGGCCAAATTTGTTTCCAGTGCACACTTGCGAATCAAGAAGGCTCAACGAGTTTCGAACCCACGACCTCCTTTTGCAAATGTAGTGCGCAACCGCTACACCATGTCCTCAAGTGTCTCAAGGAGATGACTCTACACTAATGAGGTCTCAACCATTGGATCTCGATCCAACTGTCGAGATTTAGCATGGAGTTCTTTAGATCATGAGGCGCGGTTGAGGATGGATCTCAACCGTTCGATTGCCAATGGCAATCCAACAGCTGAGATTGCTTGGTGGGAATCCCTTCAGGGGATGGAAGGGAGTGAGCGGCAACCATGGGTGGCTCAAATGATGCCACGTGGCACCATATGAGTCGTCCATCTTCTCTTGCTCATAAGTGGTGCCACGGATGTCGGATTGAATCGATTTTTGAACCGTTGGCCTGCGATCATCGATCCAAACTCATTCGTGCGGTTGGATTTTTCATTTGAAGTTTGGATTTTTACCACCTTTCCCTGTTGCCTTTGATCTTCTGAGGCTTATACAAGATGCTACAGATGTCAGATTGGAGTAATTTTGAAGGCGTTAGACTCTGCTCATCACCCTGATCACATCCGCAAGATCTGATTTTCAATCTAAAGCCTAGAAAGATGTCACCCTATCTCCTAGCCAATAAAATGAGAAAATTAATATACAATTTATACAAATTAATCTAAATACATGATGATGTATGTTATGTATTATTTATAATACTGAATACTTCTATGTATTTAAGAACATGCATAAATCGACAATTTAGGCCACATAGATGTGTACACATCAACAAGCACATTCTAATCTACCATATATCTTCTATAAAAGCCAAATCGCCTAAGATAAATCCCACCAAAGTTGTGGTTCACTTTATCTCAGTGTACAAATAGTATCTAATGTTTCAACAAATAATTTGATAAATTATCAATTTGAATTGAACTATTAGTGAAATAATGTGCTCCTCACTTATGCCAGAAACAATGTAAAACAAACAAAAAATTAGGCATGAACAATGAAAAAAAGCTCACAATCTAATTCATTTGTACATCCTTATTTTAAGGTAATAGAAAAAGTCATGAACTAGAAAAGTAACTCCAAAGACATCTGCAGCTTGAAACCCATTCCTAGCATCATAATAATATCTTCAAAGTGCCCCAATCCAATCTACATTTTACGGTAAAAATTGACAAAGCATTACTTGAGTTCCCAACATTTTGTAAGAACTCAACACCAAAATTGCCAACAACAAAATTAGAGAAAATAATACAAGAAAATCTAAACAAATTGATTCAAAAATCATATAATGACATTGCACAATAGTAACAAACTAAAAGCAAAATTGGACCTAATACAAAAGAATCCCTTCGAACCCAAAACCAGAAGGTACCTAAAATGTCAAACCAATGAATCACCGCAAACCACCGATAAAAGTCTTACTTTTTTTTTTTTTTTGGCAAAACCCACCTCAAAGCTCCAAATTAACGCACCCACCTTGAAATAAACCAAATTCCTTGAAAACACAAAATAATGGAACGGAGGCAAAAGAAAAAGAAAAAGCAAGCAAAGAGGGAGAGGTTACCTCAACAGCAACACCAAAAACTAGTGGGTTCTACTTTGCGATGCTAACCAGCGATGCATTTTTCAAAGTAACCAAAATCACCGACCTCTCCACGGATCTTGTACATTTCTCTTTGCCTTTTCCCTTTCTACGCCTCTTCCTAACGCAGAGAGCGTGAATAGGGATGCAAATAGGTTGAATTTGATTAAATTCGTATTTACATTTATTTATAAAAATTATATCTATAATTTATTCATGTATAAAAATCATACATATAACCTATCAATTTATTCATCGATATAAAAATTTAAACCTATTTATCTATATCTATTTAACTATTAGTTATATATTTACCCTAATTTATAAATTAATCTTACAATCAAATTATATTATAATTAGACCTAAAATATATATATATAATATGATTTATTAATTATTTATTTTTAACAAATCTAAAACATAGAAACTCAGACTACTCCAATTTTATTAATCTCCAATGAAATTATTACAAAAAAGAACCTTTCGTAGGAAATACATCAAAACTAAAAAAAATAAAAAATATAGAAAAAGATAAAATACAAATACACTTAAAACAAAAAGAATCACATCTCCAAATTAAATGTTCAATAGAAAACTTTAGAAGTACCCTCAACCTTCAAAATAATTGAGGGAATCATGTGGGAGATTATGGTTGAGGAAATGAGGGACTTAAGGTGAGACTCATATATCTTGGGCAAATGGGGATTTTAGTCAGATAATTATAAAGACCCGTCACACTTTTAGCCTTTTAAGACGTCTGGAGTCTCAATTAAACATCTGTCCAGACGTCTAGACCCTTTCTCGTACATCTGAAAATGAAATTTTTATACATGCTATACGCTCTGCGCGTGGGTGACGCAAAAAACATTCTTCTTTTCTCTCTCCCTTCCTCCCTTCCACAACCCCTAAACCCCCACGCCATCTATAAAAGCCCCCCTTTTCCCCCCTTCCCCCTCTCCACACACCACCCCCTTCAGACCTTCAGTGAGGCAAGTGGAGGTCGAGCGAGAAGGAGGAAGGAGGAGAGCTCAGGAGGAGGAGGAGACTGAGGTCGGAGAGCTTCGGTGGGAGCTCGGCGGAGCTCGCATGGCCACTGTGGGTGCGTGCGGGAGGAGGAGAGAGCTCAGGGAGACAGCCTCCCGACCATCTACAACGGTTGGAGCTGCAGCAGCGCGAGGTGAGGTGCGGCAGAGAGCGCTAGGAGTAGGTTCTAATATTAGAAATTTTCCAGTACCAGACATCTGGAGTGGAGTCCAAACGACTGACGGGGCACCTGGACGTTTGAAGCTAAGGCTAGATGTCTGAAAACTCATTTATCGTGAAGGTATGTCCTTTTTCGCGATTACGGCCATGTAGGCCTCACCGCAGATGAATGTCGGGTCTGATTTGGGGGTTGCGGGTGTCGTACGCAGGAGTATCCTTGGGAATGAGCACAGAATGCTCTCCCATGCACTTTTGGACGTCTAATCAGATCACCAGACGTCCGGAGGTGCTTCCAGACAACCGGAGGCGTGGTCCGACGTCTGAAACTGCCTTCAGACGATCGCAGAGGAGGCCTAGACGTCTGAGGACACCGCAGGGACTTGAGGTGAGGTTCTGGTGCCTTTTAAGACTTCTGGACTTATTCCCAGACATCTGATTTTGGACAGTAAGCACATTTTTTACCTGTTTGGGGTCCGATCATGATCTGTTTTACACAAACGAAGTACCTATAGTTTCTTTGCGATTTTCTCTACGTACTAGAGACCTTTGTACACTGTTCTGAACCCTCTTTTTGTGATGTATTTCCTGGTGTAGGGTTTCAGCCTATTGCATGTTTAAAGCTCGCAGAGACGCCTGGATCTGCGGTTCGAGCCTCCATTACTCCCGAATTTTCTGGTAGAGTGGTTTACTTCTGTTAATAATATATAATAAGAATGTGTTTGTGGAAATAGCCGAATGGAACCCTAGGATGTGACATGAACCCCAGGATTGCGGAATGAATAAATCTTTTGTGCTGTATGATGTACTTGCATGTATGATTTAGCTAAACTTTTAGCAATTGCCTGAATTATAATTATGAGCTGCCTGTAATTTATAAACAATTACCTGTGAGATCACCAGTTACATGTATTGAATTATGGAACAAGAGCTGCCTGTATATAAATAAGAACTGAATTGTGAATGGTGGGATCTGGATCAGAATAAATGAGGTGAACATGAGCATGAACCCTACGGGGAATTAGGAGTAGAGCTCCTGTGGTTAGATGGAAATCTGGAATGTAGATAGGAAGTGTGCTGGCCCTTGAGTACGTGATACCAAGGAGAGCAACTGTCTCCTTTTCGTGTAGAGCGGAGCTAGCCGCCCTTGGGTTGAGACCCAGGGTTAGGATTGATCACTCTACACCGACTCCTGTTGGCCCTCGAGTACACGGTGCCGAGGCGAGCTACTAGTGTAGGGAGAGAGCTAGCCACCCCACGAGGCCCAATGTTTAGCTAACCACCATACATCGACTTGTTAGACCCTCTGGGCAAACCAGGGTAGTCAGATAAGGGTGCGCGAACTGTGGAGGGGTGAGACCCCTATTTGGTTTTAAGGGGCGAGACCCCTGTTCTGAGAGGGCAAGGCAATATACTGTTCCGTGCTGTACTTTAGGTGTACCCGCTAGCGGAAACGACTGACCACATGTCAGTGTAGGGTACTTATCCGTGTGCTTATCACGCGTGCTATAGTCACCGCTATGTCTTAACAATGACCTTAGGGTGGTTGACTGGGTGTAGGACTACCACGGGGGACTCTCCCGGCCAAGAGAGCACCACGTGTACCTTCTCTTCGGAAAAGACTGCAATCAAGATCTTCCCATGAGGAGCATTCAAGATCAAGAAAATCTGAAAGTTTGAGGAAAATGGGTGAAAAATAAAAAGGAAATACATATAAAATAAAATAACTAGAAAATAGAATTAAACCTGTTGCTTTTACTGTTTTAGATAGTATAGATACCATTGTACTCAGCGTTCACTGACTCTATCTTTTCATAACACTATTCAAGATCAGGAGTTGAGCAGCCCAAGCTTCTGGCTGCAGAGGGTGCTGGCCCCAGTCGAGCCCAGCCGTAGTTTTCAACACTTCTTGTTGTACTCTTACTGTTGTAGTATCAGACTTTTAGTTACTGTTATCTCTACTATTTACTTTCGTTTCCGTTGTTCTGCGGTTGTGGTGGTATGTAATAGAACAACAGTTTTACTTTCCTTTACTACTTTATACTTTTTTACTGCTTAGTTATATTGCATATGTGAATGTGGTTTACTTTCCTGCTTTTTGGTTATTTCTTGTTGGACGACTGGATCTTGGGATTTGTCGAGGCAAGTCGATCTCGAATCCTTCAGGGATCCGGAAACCAAGTCGTAACAGTAATCTAGTATAAATTTATACCCATACCCATACTCCAACCCAGTTGGGTATTTTGGATAAAATCCATACCCAAACTCAGTCGGGTTTGGATCGAACTTTACCCATTCTTTTCGAGTCAGGTTGGATCAGGTTGTGTCGAGTTCGGGTCGAATTTATCAAAACTTACAGCCCTAAGCGTGAGACAAGAGAGTGTTGTGTGCATGTTTGCTTTTCCCTCCTTTGCAAACTCAATTACTTTTGCTTCGCAGTTTTACCATCGCAGTCAACAGTGTATTTGTGCGTGTGTTTGTGTCTTAAGCAAAGATAAGGATTAACTTATCTGATGAGGGTGGCAGAGGAGAAGAGAGCATGGTGGAGGATATGGATGCAAGTGTTGGTAAACCCGACTGGATTTGGGTATGGATTTTATCCAAAAGATTCGATCTGGTTTAGATATAGGCATGAGTATGAATCTTTACCCGATCCGAATACCCAAATAAAATCCCTATTTACCAAGGTATATAACATCACCTTAAGTCTCTCATTCCCCCAACCATAATTTTTCTCATGATTTCTTTCATAATTTTGAAAGTTGGTGGTGCTTCTAAAACTTTCATTAAACACTTATTTTGGGGGTGGAGATCTTTAAAATTAGAACAATTTAAGTCCCTATATTTCAAACTTATTAAAAATATATAATTAATAAATCGTATTTCAGATTTTTATTCCTATTTGACTCAAATTTGGACATTGATATGTGGATATCCGACGGATTAAATGGATATCCGATGGATAGATAAATATGTATATGAATTTCAATTTTTACATCCAATGAGTAAATTAGTAAAATATAAATATAAATTTTATAAATAGATATAGATATAAATTTAATCAAGTCCAAGCGGAGGGGAGAGGCAAAGGTTATGACCAGAGCAGGGGGATGAGAACATTCAAGTGAGAGCGGACGGGAGGGATGACGTGGGGGAGAGAGAGAGAGAGTGAGAAACCAATGCGTGCAAATAGAAGCGGGAACAGTCTCGTACCCACGGGGCTTCAATTGGTCTAGAGATAGACCCCTTTGAGTGGGGTTTAGCATGAGAGCCTTCAAAAGAACTTGTTTTCGATGCTTAATTTGTCATTTCCACCTACCGCGCCCTGAAAGAGACAAGATGGGCGGGAGTTGGTATGGACGGACGGTTTGGATTGACGGGTTGGCGGGGTAGTTGGATATGGCGATTTACACGAGGCCCCACAGAACCCAACCATCCCATTCTCACCAATAAATATTTGAGACTCCACATCTCCTCTTCCCACAGGCCTCATCCCTTTGATTTCCGCTACTCGTGGACGATCACCATACTCTTTTATCTCCGATTTCTGCTTCGGCGAGTAAGCTCGTCTCTCGTCTCTCGTCAGTTTCTTTTTTTTCTGTGTGTTTTCTCACTTAATTTGTCGGATCTATGTTAGCTTAATTACCCTAATAGTTCATGCCTTCGTGGACACCTTCTTTGGTTAATCTGCTGGTTTTGTATCAGCTTAATTTATCCTGTCAGTTTAATGATGGATCTCTAATTTAAAGAGTAATCTCTGGTGGTATAAGCAGTGGAATCCGAGATGGTGATGGTGGAAGGCATCCCTTTTCCTCATTCCTGCAATGCTGCTTCGGCCAAGACTCTCGACATCCTCGGCCACGGTCAGTGTTTTCTGTTACCACCACAATTCACATCTCTACTTGAATTCTGAAAAAAACTACAAAAATGTACGAAGGGATGCGTTTTACGGTTCATACAATGAGAGAGAGAGAGAGAGAGAGAGAGAGAGAGAGAGAGAGATGCACTCGCGTACTTACGAAAACACTCTTTTCAACCGATGATTTGAATCGGTGTGTTTTGAATTTTAAATCACCCTTTACTTATAAGTAAATATAAAATCACTTTTTAACCGTATGTGAAAATGAAATCATTTTTCACCCTGGTGTAGAGGTAAAATATATCAATATATATTTGTTTATTGTTGATATATTTTTAGAGAAATATCTTCCACATGTAAGTAAAGATCAAAATACATCGTTAGTTGAAAGTCTTTTTTATCGATAAAAATTTAATAGATGTATTTTAATTTTAAATTAATATATTTTAATTTTCAACTTATATATGTTAATTTTTCTTTTTTAATATCTGACCTTTACTCGGTGCATTAACTTTTGGCATTAACGATCATATTTTACGTTGGGGATCACCCCGTAAATTAACTTTCAACGTTTTGGGGGATCACTGTGTAACGTTGGAAACGTAAGCAGAGACTCACGCGTTGCAAAACGTATCCGTACGTGTAATTCTTCACCCATGTCCAATTCCAACTGGGACCTTTCTTAATGACCGGATATTTGCCTTCTCGAGAAGGGAGAAAGGAGGATTGTTGTGTAAATGCTCCGAAAAAAATCCATTCTCTGAACTAAAAATTTTTTCTTGTCAAAGTACCAACATACCCTTCTGCCCATTTGAAGACAAGATGGGTGGTTGAGATGTGAAGGGCTAATTGTCCATGATGCATGTGCTCTAGGATCGATCTTGTAAGTTGCAGGTTGGTTTTTGCAGTTGATACGTGTGATGATCGATGTGCATGTTGTTTTCGCCGTTGGAGGAGGATGATTAGGAGACTCTTTGCTAAATTTAATCCTCATCCAATCATTAGATTGATGATTCGGCTACTGAATAACAAGGAATTTTAGCGTCTGTGTTGTCGACGAATGTATATTCACTTGACAATGTGGATCTCCAGGAGACTTTTATTAATTTTAAGAAATCGAGCCAATGGTAGGGAGAAAATAAACAACAAAATTGTAGCACCTGTTTTTAGCCTTCAATAACATTGCATTTCCTTTCCCCAATGATATGCCACAGTAAAGGCAACGGCTGGATCTTTGAACTTCGGTATCCTTTCTCTGTAATTCAAGTAAAAAATATACATAAATATGCGTTGCAATATATTTTAAAACATGCATGACTAGAGAATCACGATTTTTCACTATAGGTGGTGGACCCATACATTTAAAAAAGCAACCCCTTTCCAACGTTTCAACAGATGTATTATGAATTTTGAATTATTTTACATAGTTGAAAAGTTACTTTCTATTCATAGGTAAAAATCAAAATCACTTTCCATTTATAGGTAAAAATCTAAATCACTTTCCATTTATAAGTAAAAATTGAAATCACCTTTTATTCCTAGGTAAAAATAAAAATCATTTTCTATTGATACATTTTAATCTTTCGTCGATAGAAAATCACCTTCCACCCATTAATAAAAATCAAAATATACAACTATATTAATTTTCAACGAACTGTTTTGATCTTCCAATGATAAAAAATTTTCTTCTCATTTTTCATCGATGAAAGTTTATTTTTAATTGATATATTTTAATTTTTAATTTTTTTCTTATTTTCAATCTTTCCACGTGTACTGTGATGGAGTTACTTTTCCAAACGGTGATAGAACCCACCGTTGCTCTTTCGATATCTCCATCCCTTGCATTAACTTCTGACGTTGAAAACCACCCTTGCATTAACTTTTAACATCCGTGCAATAACTTTTAACGCTAGAAGCCTGGATGTAGACCCACGCATTCCTATGAGGTTGCCAAACTTTTTGACCCCCACAATTGCAAAACACATCCCTATACGTGTTTCGTAACCCGCATCCTAACTCCAGTTGGACTTTGTTCTTTGGATAGTTTTTGTGTGAAGTAAGATTTTGCGTGTGGACAACTTCCTCAATATGAATTTTAGAAAATAGCACATTCACAAGCTTTTTACCAATTTCAAATAGTTAAACAATGCCCTGAAGAGTTCAACCTGGGTCCTTGCGAAAAAATATGTTTGCCTTCTTCAGATAAACAATCTTCATGAGTCCACATCTCATGGATCATAACTTCTGAACAGGCATCACAGACATTGAGATCCACTTCCTGCAAATTAAATTCACCGCGATTGGCGTGTACCTGGAGAAGGACGTCGCCAGCCATCTGATGAAATGGAAGGGCAAGACAGCCGAGGAACTTGTTGCAGATGATGCCTTCTGGCAGGCTCTAATATCTGGTAATTACCATTTCATCAATTATATCCCAACCATTGAGAAAAGTCAGCTATGCTCAACTGGAAGATAATTACAGACTACCATTAAGCGTGATTTAGAAACTGAAGGTGTTTGTCTTGCTTGCTTGAGAGTACAGCTCCAGTCGAAAAAGCACTTAGAATTGTCATAATTAAGGAGATAAAGGGTTCACAATACGGTGTTCAGCTGGAGAGCGCGATTAGGGATCGCTTGGTTGATATCGACAAGTATGAGGATGAGGAGGAGGCAGCTCTGGAAAGCATCATTCAATTCTTGCAGTCCAAGTATTTCAAGAAAGATTCGATCTTAACTTTCCAGTTTGATGCAGCAGAGTCAAAAACACTAGAGGTAAGCTCATGCATTGATTTGTAATTGATTAAGGGAAATATGAAATTCTCTACATCTTCTCCTAAGAATGAAGAACAAGGTGAAAAGCTTGAAACCTTAATAACAGCAAGAAAAAGCTGCTGGATTACAGGGAAAGTGTGTGGGCTATTGTGCAACTCACTAGGCTTTGTTTCATTTTACCTATTTAGTATGATTGTCAATTGAGCTGAGTTTTAATTAAGGGTAAATACTAACTACATATCCATCTCCGTTGTTATTTTCTCTTAACTCAATTTCTAATATCGGCAACAAAGTTATTACAAGAAGAGTGTATCTACCAAGAGAATTGAATCCCTCTCTGATCTCCATTATCTCAAAGCTAGTGAATTATTTAATGTCAGTAGTTAGTACATTCGAAATTGTAGGGCTAATTTCATAAGATTAACAAATGAACATATTTGCAGTTAATATTATGTTTAAATAGACAATTCAGGGATAGCGCGCTTACTCACTGTGAATGGGTATAAGGTATACTCAGAAAATAAATATTACAAGGTTGGAATAGCTCTATCCCTGAAATGACGATGGAAAGGAGAAGATCAATCCTGATTTTCTCCTAGGAATAATATTGCACACGTTAATTTCCATTTCAAAATTAGAGAACATATTTGAACCTTCAATTGTGATGTTAAGAAGGCATCGTAGAGTTGTAATTGTTACCTACGAACCTGAGATTAACCTTCAAACTTTATTCTTCAAAGCGATAGAAATTGCGGCGTAAAGGGGTATAAATAGATGGTTTTTTTTAAATCTAACCATCTTTTCTGCTACGGGACACACGATGTAAGATCTAATGTTCTCACCCCCTTTCCATTGTCTTGCATGGATTTTCTGATGTGGAAAAAAAAAAGATTACATTCACGACGGAAGGTAAAGAGGATGCCCACCTGAAGATCAACAACTCAAATGTTGCTGAGATGATCCTCAAATGGTATCTTGGCGGCGGCGGCGCGGTGTCTGCCACCACCATTGAGTCCCTTGCTAAGAAGTTTGCTGATATTCTGAGCCCCCCTGTTCAAATGTAAGGCCATATGTGCCAAAGCAGAGAATAAGAGCTCATACTTATGATGAACGTGTTCTTCTTTGGCAGCTCTTCGAATTTTGCTCGTGTTACCCTTCCAGATGTTTCTTACTTAAGTTGTATTTTATGGATTCACTCAACTACCCACGTAAGGTCTCTCTCATAATGTAATATGCTGTACGTCAGATCTCCTGAGATGTTGGTTAATGATTTCATGGCATTTTCATTGTTCTGTTCTCAATTACTCCCGTTCTTCTCTGGCTTATTTAGTTCCAGGAACATTGAATTTGTCAGCAAATTTGACCATTTGTTCAGATCGTCAATAGTGTCCTAATGTTTTCACATTTTTGTTTCCTTTTCGAAAGAAAAAAAAAACGATAAATGTGCTTGGCATGGGATTGCATCCCATAACCTCTAAATGCCGCTCTATTAACCCTCGGTGTAGTGTTTTGTTTCATAGACATATGGTAACGCAGCTCGTCACATTCTATAGAACCTACGTAACTTTTACAGCTTTTTAAGATTAGAAGCTACTCTATAATGCCTATTGTTAAAACAATAGAAAAATACATAGAGCTTATTTTATTATTAAAAAATTCAAGAAAAGAAAGGGATATTGATTTCTTTACATAGAGAAGTTAATCTTGATCCAACTCTTAACACAATCTATTAAATAAGGAAAATGACAATCTTTTAATATCGTAGATAAATTTTTTAAAAAGATAATTCGGTAATAGAAAATATTAAAAATAGAACGTAATAATTTAATGAATAATTTTTCTTCTTTTCTAATCAGCGAAGGATCTCCAACACTAATGTTGATGAGTATAATGAGGCTATAACTAAACTACAATGGCGATCCATATTAGTAAAAGTAAACCTCCTCTCAAGCCACTTTTTGTTATGAAACGGCATTTAGAATCCTAAATAAAAAGTGGCCATATTCCGTTTAGGAATGCAAACGGATCAAACTCAAGATGAATTTGATTGAACTTATATTCACATCCATTTATAAAATTTATATACATACTCTATCTATTTATCCATCAAATAAAAAAATCCAAATTCATACCTATACACATCTATCCATCGAATATTCATTTATCTATCGAATATCTATTAATAAATTGATCTTATAATTAAATAATAATACTCAAATTAAAATTTTAATTTATTCAAATACATTATACTTCCGTTTCTTTTGATATCAAAGTTGTAAAGCAATAGAAATTAACCTTCAACTTTTCCCCCTTTGATGCTCTTGATATACAAGAAAGATTTACAAAATATTATTAGACAAAAGTCATCCAGGATTTTGTCTTTCAGTGAAAAATGCCTCTTCCATGTAAAAAAAAAAATATCAAAAACCAAGGACACTGATAATGAAAGTAGAGATTAAGACAGAAACTAAATCACTCAAAATTCTTGCATTTTAAAGTCATCACTGGAAGAAGGAATTTACATTTACAAAGCTATTCAAAGTACTAGTTATTTATTTTGTAAAGAAAAAGCCTCTTATAAAGAGTTAGTGTCTCTTTATGTAAATTTAAGATTAGTAAAAAGCAACCTCATTAATCATTATTTGTGTGCACATGCATGTTTAGTTTGCATCAAATATAGGAGAGTACCTGTTAGTATTAGTAAATTATGTACAAGCCAAGTACTAATTTTTCTTTCTTAAAGAAAACTGATCCTTTTTCAAAAATCCTAGGAGAAAAAAAAAAGGGCAGAGAGAAATCAATGAATCCTTACAGAATAATGACAAGCAAAAAAAAATGAGGCTTCCACTAATATAATCAACCAAAGTACAACTATTTGTCAGCTAATACCCAAACAAAGCTCGCACACCTCAATCCTGCTTCCTACCATCAGATCAGAAAGCACGACCAGAAGCAGCTGTCAACACAAAGCCAAAGATAATTACCCTCCATGACCTCCCTAAAGGACGAGGAGTCGAGGAGCGATCACTCGTCCACCAACCACGAAAGACCTGATGTGACACCAACCGAGGAAAATGTTTCGATTCCGGAAGACCTCGATGGGATAGGTTTCAAGCTCCACGAACATCGAAATGTAGAGAAGACGAAGGGAGGGGGGGTGTGGGGGACCTGCGACGAAGAGCTTTGAGCTGCAAGGGGGAGGAACCACGGCGGAGGAGAGGAGGCGGAAGAGGGGTGAAGGAGGGGAGAGGAGGGGGGAGCGGGGAAGGAGGAAGTGCCGTCGGATCGCCCCCACCATGTGAGGTTGGACAGGTTGCGACTTGCGAGCTCGGGGTGTGGTTGGAGGTTGCAAGATCGACGCAAGAGGTGAGGCGAGGTTGGAGGTCAGGAGTCGTGAGCGGCAGCCACGAGGGGGGGTTGCGAGCGGCGACCACGAGGGAGGGTCCTCACGTCGTGAAATGACCCGTTGTCTTTTTAGTCGGATAAGACGTCTGGACTGTCAGGCAGACATTTATGCAGACGTCTGGACATATGTCCAGACGTCCGAAAGTAAGAGAATATCACATATTCTTTTCACTCTGCGTGCGAGCGACACGCAAAGTCTCGCTCTCTCTCCTCCATCCCTTCACCCGAACCCTAAACCTATCCTATTTAAACCCTTCCTCCTCACCCCCTCACCACAAACCACCACCACCTCCAGCTTTCCTCACTATGCGGTAGTGGCGAGGGAGAGCAAGTGACGAGAGGGAGGGCGAGCGAGAGAGGACGGGAGGGAGAGAGGAAGAGAGGGGAAGGAAGAGAGCGTGAAGGTCGGACGACCTTCGGGAGCTCGGCGGAGCTCGCACGGCCAGCGGCATACACGCACATGAGGAGGAGCCTCCCAGTCCTCTGCAGCTGCTGAAGCTGCTACGGCGTGCTGCGGGCGGCGTTGCGAGAAGAGAAGCGTTGCGGAGCAGGTTCTGGTACTCGAAGTTTTCCAATATCAAACGTCTGGGTTATCGTCCAGACGACTAGCGAGGCACCAGAACGTCCGGAGTTGAAGCTAAACGTTTGAAAGCACATATCGCGCAAGGTACGTATCTTCCTACGCTATTTTTCCGCCATGCAGATCGTAGCGCAGGGGATGTCAGCTGAATTTTGTGCCTGTGTTGTTTGTACGCAGGTGAAGGCTTTGGGAAGGCACGCAGTGCGCTTTCCCAAGTACTTTTGGACGTCTGATCACGTCACCAGACGTCTGGAGGTACTTTCAGACGACCGGAGACCTTGTCCGACATCTGGAGCTGCTCCCAGACGGTCACAAAGGAAGCCTGGACGTCTGAAGCAGCCACAGGAAGTGTAAGGTGAGTTCTGACGATTTTGGTCAGTAACCGCGTTTTTGGCCCGTTTAAGGCCCAAACGGAATTAGATTTCGGCAAACGAAGTACCGCTGTTTTCCACTCGAGTTCCTCTACGTGTTCGTATTGAGTATCTACTGTTTTGACCTCTTCTAATGTAACTAGTCACTGGTACAGGTTACCAGCCGGTAGCATGTTCGGAGCCCGTGGAGACGACGAGATCCGCAGCACAGGCCCCCATTCCTCCTGTGATACCTGGTAGAGTAGTTTATTCCAATTATTAAGATATGAATAAAGAATATGTCTGCTTAGATTAAATTGATTGAAACTCTAGGATGTGGAATGAACCCTAGGGTAGAAATATATAAGCATGATATGGAACTACTCTGGTTTACTTGAGATACATGTTAAAATACAAACTGCCTGTATGTAAATGAGAAATTAAATTGTGAAACCATTAGTTGCATGTTTATGATTAAGAACAGATTTATGAAAACACAAGCTGCCTGTATATGGATGAGGAACGACTTATGAAACATGAGATCTGAATATAGATAAATGATCTGAATATGAGCATGAACTCTATGGGAAATTAGGAGTAGAACTCCTATGTATGAAAGGAATCTAGAATGTAGACGAGAAGTATGCTGACCTTTGTGTACGCGATACCAAGGAGAGCAACTGTCCATTTTTAGTGTAAAGCGAAGCTAGCCTCCCTTAGATTGAGCCTAGGGTTAGGATTGGCCACTCTACACCGACTCCTGTTGGCCCTCGCGTACGTGATACCGAGGCATACTACTAATGAAGGGAGGGAGCTAACCACCCCACGGGACCCGGGGTTCTGCTAGCCACCCTACACCGACTCTGTTAGGCCCTTTGGGCAAACCGGGGTAGTCAAACGAGGGTACGCGGACTTTGGAGAAGTGAGACCCATATTTAGTTCTAAGGTGCGAGACCCCTATTCTGAGAAGGTAAGGCCCTATACTGTTCCGTGTTGTACTTTGAACGTACCCGCTAGTGGAAACGACTGATCGTGTATCAGTGCGGAGTAGCTACCCATGCGCTTATCACGCATACCGTAGTCACCGCTACGTCTCGACAGTAACCTCGAGGTGGTTGACTGGGTGTAGAACTATCACGGGGGACTCTCCCAGCCAGGAAAGCACCACATGCACCTTCTACTCCACGGAAAAGACTGCAATCAAGATCATTCCCATGAGGAACAAGCAAGATCAAGAAATACTTGGATACTTTGGGAAATAGATAAACCAAAAATACATAAATGAGATAAATAAAAATGAGAATAAAATCTGCTTGTTTTTACTTTACTTGTACATAGATAATATAAACATCACTCTACTCAGCGTTCGCTGACCCCGTCTTTTCGTAACACTGTTCAGGATCAGGAGTTGAGCAGCTTGAGTTTCCGGCTGCAGAGGGAACTGGACCCAGCTGAGCCTAACCGTAGTGGTTTCTTTTACAGTCCTTTATTTCTGTTGTTGTTGTGAGTACTTGATTTTAAATTACTATTCTCGTACTTCCTATTTTATGTTATTGTGGTGGCATGTACTATTTTGAGACAGTTGTTCTACTTTTGTTTACTACTTCGTTCTTTCCTTCTACTTAGTTATATTACATGTATGAATGTGGTTTATTTCCCTGCTTTTGGTTATTTCTCGTTGGATGACTAAGTCTTGGGATTAGTCGAGACAAGCCGATCTCAAGTCCTATAGGCATCCGGGAATCGAGTCGTAACATGTCACGAGGGAGGGTTGTGAGCGACAGTCTTGACTCGAGAGGGAGAGTTGCCAGTGGCAATCGAGAGCAGGACGACGGGAGGGCCGCAAGCAGGTCGACAGGAGGGTGGTGAGGGAGGGACTTGAGGGTCACGAGCTGCGAGTCTTTGGGTCTAGAGAGTTGGAAGATTCGAGACTCATGGAGGTCTGTGGTATGGAGATCGAAGCTTCCTCTAATCCTCCCAATCGTTTGGGTTCTCACCTTGGAAATGAAAATGCAATAAATGTAGCACAATAGGAGCGATGGAGAGTACGTAATGTAACGTATCGAAAGTTCAAAGCATGCGACTAATGGGAAATTAGGTGGAGAATAAAATAAATAAATGGAGGGAACTTTAGTTGGGGTAGGTCTCACCATTGGAAATTAAATATAATGGGTAAATGGATATTTTTTTCGGATATTCGGGTAAGGTAAATGGATATAGACTCATACTCATACCTGAACCCCAACCTGATCAGGTTTTTCTGGTGAAACCTTCGGGTCAAGTGTTACGACCCAGTTTCTGAATCCCTACAGGACCCAAGACTGGCTCGCCTTGACTAATCTCAAGACCCAGTTATCCAACAAGAAATAACCGAAAAGCAGGAAAATAAACCGCATTCACATATGCAATGTAACTAAACGGTAAAAGCGTACAAACAGTAAGGAAAGTAAAAGCTGCTAGTTCAGTACATACCACCACAACAACAGGAAAGTATAACAAAAGCAACAGTAACAGGAACAGTAACAAAAAGTCTGAAACTCACTATAGCAAAAAAGAGAGTACACAAAAGTATTGAAAACTACGGCTGGGCTCGACTGAGCCCAACACCCTCTGCAGCCGGTAGCTCAGGCTGCTCAACTCCTGAACTTGAACAGTGTTATGAAAAGATAGAGTCAGCGAACGTTGAGTAGAGTGGTAACCATACTATTTAAAGCAGTAAAAGTAGCAAGCATATCTATCCTTTTCGAGTTATATTTTTTATAGGTAATTTATTTTCGCCCCATTAGTTTACTTTCAGATTTATTTTTTGATCTTGCATATTCCTCGTGGGAACGATCTTGATTGCAGTATTTTCCGAAGAGTAGAAGGTACATGTGATTCTCTCCTGGCCGGGAGAGTCCCCCGTGATAGTCCTACACCCAATCAACCACCTCGAGGTCACTAGCAGACGTAACAGTAACTACGGCACGTGCGATAAGCACACGGGTAGCTACCCCGCACTGGCACACGATCAGTCGTTTCCTCTAGCGGGTACGCTCAAAATACAGCACGGAACAATATAGGACCTAGCCCTCTCAGAAACAAGGGTCTAGCCCCTCATAACCAAACAGGGGTCTCATCCCTCCACAGTCCACGCACCCTCGTCTGACTACCCCGGTTTGCCTAGAGGGCCTAACAAGTCGGTGTAGGGTGGCTAGCTGAACCCTGGGCCTCGTGGGGTGGCTAGCTCCCTCCCTACACTAGTAGCTCGCCTCGGTATCGTGTACGCAAGGGCGAACAGAAGTCAGTGTAGAGTGGCCAATCCTAACCTCGAGTCCCAACCCAAGGTCGACTAGCTCTGCTCTACACTAAAAAGAGACAGTTACTCTCCTTGGTATCACATACTTAAGGGCCAGCACACTTCTCGCCCACATTCCAAACTTTTCCATCTAACCACAAGAGCTCTACTTTTAACTCCCAGTAAGGCTCATACTCATGTTTACCATATTATTCCAATCCAAGTTTCATCATTCACAATTCAATTCTCGTTTATACACATGCAGCTCGTATTTCCACAAATTAACATATGCAACAAGTGATATCACAGGTAACTGTTTAGTTATCTCAGGCAGCTCATATTTATTTATAGGCAATGGCTAACAATTTAACTCATTCATATATAAATACAATTTCAATTACGCAAACAATTGGTTCAACCATTTCTCGTCCTAGGGTTCATGTCACATCTTAGGCTTCCAGTTATCTAATTTTCATAGATGCATACATATTTAATAAGTATAACAGGGGTGGACCACTCTACCAGACAATCCGGGAGTACTGGGAGCTCGAACTGCAGGCCCACACACCTCTGCAAGCCCCAAACACACAACAGGTAGAAGTCCTATACCAAGGAACACATCACAACAGAAGGTTCAGAATAGTGTATAAGGGCTTCTAATACGTAGAGAAACTCACAAGGAAACCACAGATATTTCGTTTGCGTAAAACGAATCCCAATCGGACCCCAAACGGGTCAAAAACGTATCTACAGACCAAAATCAAATGTCTGGAAACAAGTCCAAACGTCTTAAAAGTCACAAAGACTCACCTCAAGCTCCTGCAGTGACCTCAGACGTCTAGGACTCCGCGACCATCTGAAAACAGTTCCAAACGTCTGACCAGTCCTCCGGTCGTCTGGGAACGCCTCCGATCGTCTGGTAAGCTATCCAGACGTCCGAAAGTGCATAGAAAGATGTTCTGCGTACCTTCCCAAGGTTGCTCCTATGCACGATAGAACAACAACCCACTTTAGTCCAAACATAATCATCTGCAGTGCGGCCTGCATGGCCGTAACCGCGAGGAAGACATACCTTCGCAATACAATTGCTTTCAGACGTTCAGCCGGTCGTCCGGAAGACACTCCGAACATCTAATACTGGAAAAATTCCAATAACAGACCGTGCTCCTGCACTTCTCGCCGTGCTTCGCCGCGTCTCCCCTCGCTCCGCTGCAGCTCCAGTTGCTGCAGCTGGTTGAGGATAACGCTCCAATGCCCTCCTCCCGCACGCACCGCAGTGGCCATGCGAGCCTCCGACGAGCTTCCACGAAGCTCTCAACCTCGACCCTCTCCTCACGCACGTTCCTCGCTCCCGCACTCTCTCTCACGTGCCCTTACTCATGATAGTGGAGTGGGGGTGTGGTGGTAGTGGTGGAGTGAAGAGAGGAAGGGGGGTGATCTTTTATAGCTGAGGGGTTAGGGTTCGACAGGGGGAAAATAATAAGGAGAGAGAAGAAGTCTACATGCCGTCTGCGTGCAGAATGCATGATGCGTACAGATTTTTCAATTTCCAGACGTCCGGGAAGAGATCCAGACGTCTCACTAACACTCTAGACGTCTTAAAAGGCTAAAATCAGGACGAATCTTTACATCAAATTTTAACCATTCTTTTTAGGTCGAGTGAGGTCGAGTTCGAGTCAGATATATTGAAACTTACGTCCCTAATTCTGTTCCCAACTTGTGTCACTGAACCTTATTAATCATGCTAAGATTGTGCAGGTGTGCTACTTTATGCTCTAATTGGAATATCAAACCATAAGGAATTCAGCAACATTTCTCACCACAAGAAGATTTTCTTTTTACTCGTGCAAATGTGTAAATAACATACTCATTTCGAATCTCACATGTATACCATGTATTTTTCAAAAGATTATATACTAATTTCTAGATGTTTTAACTTCCAAATGTACCTAAAATTTTGATGAAAGATAAAAATTACTCTCAAAATTAAAATTTCGTACAATACCCAAGGGGTTCAATTTTTCGATGTCTCGGTAAATCCAACCACCTGATTATCCAACATCTAGGCGGATCCTGACGAATCTGGCTAGTCAAGGATTCACCAAATCCAACCTGATCTCAAGATCACAGCATCTTGACGAATCCTAACAAATTCAACTCGATTTCGTAGCCAAGTAACGAAAGAAGCGACAGGGATCGCAAGATCCGTCATGGAAGGAGGATTTGTTACGAGTTATTTTTGTATTATAAATACGAAAAAGAGAACTTTTGGTTCTTTACGCACTCAGAGAGAAAACAGTTAAGAGCGATTACACCATCACCAAAAAATATAGTAGAATATTGAGAGCATCGCTCTTTTCCTAAACGTACACCTCTTTAGGTAGAACTGAATCACCAATCTTTTGTGCCGTCGATTCTCTGTGTAATTATTTTATTTGTTCTTTGAGTCAGTCTCCTACTAGTCAGGGCCTCAATCAGTATCTAAAATCATACTTCTAACCCTAGCTCACCAACTCCTACATTATAATTGTGCAACATCTTTTCCCACTCCTTTCCTGCCTCCCGATGAATGTTACACCCTTCTTCGACCTTCCCCATGGAGATTCCCCCGCACGTCATCAATTTCCGGCTTATATTTTGTTGATAATTACCATATTCACATTTCACATATTCTAATGCAATCAAGTGTGGTTTTGCCTTCACTCCTCTGCATTAGCCACTTTCTAAACGATGTTGTAGAAGATAATTCCATTCTTGCTATGCTTCGTCCTTCCCGCTTTCCTACCTACATATGGCCTAAAGTGCTTTCATAAATAATGTTCCTTATTAGTTAGTTTTTAGTTGTGATATTTGGTTCCCATAATTTGAGTTGGTGTGTGCATGATTTTAAAAATTTTGTAATATCCGGTCAGAAAATACATAATAAGCCTATTATTTTGAATAGTCAACTGAACTCAACCCGAATTAGAACAAGTTTGGTTGAGTCTTTTTCAGGAAAAAAAAAAAGCCAGGACGAGTTAGATTGAATTAGAAAACTCCAAAAACAATTTACACCGGATTGGGACCTAGGTAGATCTTAACATCACCCAACCTAACCCAATAAATAGTAAATACTAGCCCCACTAGTGTTTATGGAAAAGCATTATTTATTTTAAGTTTTTTCAAGATTAATCTCTTTTTTTCTTACCAACACACAAAGAAGACTGTTGCAAATGAACAGGATACTACGGAATTGCCTATAATGCAAGATCTTCATTGTATCCACATCAAAAGGAAATCCTTTGCATCTATGGAACCAAAAGTGACGTAGATGATTCAAGAATCAAACCATGTTTTTGCAATAAAGGCCCAACTACTGCCCTTTCTACTCCAACCCTCTCCCAACCCAAGCCTAGCACTCCTCAACCTTACTTCCTCTCCAATGGCCCCAACGTTAGGGCCCCAACCAGCCTCCTTGCACCACTCAAGGACTCCTCCCCTCTCCAACTCCTTTGACAATCATCTCTCTTGTTTCGCTTTACTCATTCCACAACTCCCATCTTGTTTGTAGACCTCACTTACTACCATCTCAAATACACTCTCCGTGGTCCTTAATAGGGCATATCTTTCGACTCCCCTCAACTACAAAGAGCCAATTCATAAGTCCTATAGTCCCCATCCAACTCTACACAACTCCTCAATGGTTCCAATTTTTTACTCCTTCACACTTACTCACTTTGGGCAATCCAAGAGACTAGCGACTAATGAGGTCAATTGCAACCTCAACCGACCCTTTAAGCTTGGCATCTTCCACTTGGCTTGGAAGGATGTGTACTTCTCCAAGGGAAGAGGTGGGGAATGGGAAGTACCCAAGCTGACCCCCTACATCTGACCCAACAAGCTTGAGTTTTAGTTCTTCATCCTCCTCTGGGCTTTATATAATGACATTTGAGGTTAGCTCCAATATATTGTCAACAAGGAAGCTATCCTAGGCTTAAAATCTGTCATTGAGATCTGGAAGAAGTCTATTCATGTTTCGGCTGCTAAGGCTGACTTGTTCAAGATAGAATGGGATGAAGATTTTGAATTCAAGGTGCTCAAGTCTCCTGCACCACAGCCATGACTTGTTTTATATCATTCACCTCTCAAGGTCACACAATAATCCAGACATGATTAAGGGCTCGCCAGCCCGCATTTGCTACTTTTCCTTGCCATGTGCATTTCGCTGACTTCATCTTAGTGGTGCCTATTGCTAACTAGGCATGTACCATATGCTAAGGAACCAAGATCGTTAAAATAAATCCAAAGTGTATAATACTTAATTCTAGCTGGGGCTTGCAGCAATGGAGGAAATGAGTCAAAACAAAAGGATTTTAATCATAAGATATCTAATAAAACCCTCGCTACAATTAAGATCTCATTCAAAGAGAGAAAGCAAATCTAAAATGTGTCAGATAAAAAGGATTTTAGTCGTTAGATATCTAATAAAACCCTAGGTACAAGTAAGATCTCAATCAAAGCGAAAGAAAGGAAATCTACAGAGTTTCTATTTTTATCTTATACAGACGATTCAGTCTACAAGGATCATAATTGGAAATTGTTGGATTCTCTTTCTTTGGGGAAGATATAAAACAAAATTAACTTGAATTCAGGACATCCACTTGAAATGCTAGGTGTGGAGATTTTTATAACTAAAATTTATTCATCTCAAATCTCAATAAAATCAAAGTTCATCCTTTTATATAAGGAGGGATCCTAATTCCAATCCTAATCCTAAACATGAAAATAAATCAAATATTAAACAAACTAAATCAGATCTCGAAAAAGATAAAACATGGAAAAGGATAATTCCCAAAGCATAGAAAGAGAATTTTTCCTTTTCAAAATATTATTTCATAAATTATCTTTAACACTAAGTAAACACTTTATTTGTTATGTCATGTCTGTTTTTTTTGTGAAAAAAAGACCAATGAAAGGCAAAGGCTCCTCAAACAATAGATGCCTGCTTTCTATTTTGTCTGTTTTGTTTATGTTGCAAACTTTTGGTTTCATGTTCTCGCTTTGGAGGTATCAGGTTTCGTCCCATGAAGGGCTTTTGCTTTCTAAGGATTGCAGTGTTTTCTTCTCCCTCACCCTTTAGAGCTGCATTTGATGTACTTGTAATCATCCAGGGCTTGAAGATCTAGACCCAGTAGATCTCATGCAACAAACTAGTAATGCACTAATGTACTGAGTTACCAGTAGAAGAAGAAACATAATTTGTGTCGCAAATGCATATATAAACACGTCCATACCATTGTTCTAGTGAGAAGAAAGATACATATTCCTATAAAAATTGTAGAAACAAAGGCTATTCTCCAGACCAAAAAGAAAGCTGTGGGAACCAAACAGCAGCGAATTCTACTCCAGGATGACTCTCATTGAAAAAGTTTTGGGACCTAACCACTACCCTCCTCATCTAGGACGTCAGACCAAAAAGTTACCTGCAGCATGAAAAAGCATACTCTACAAACGTTGAGGGCAGGGGTCAACCAAGTTCATAAGCAAATTGAACTACGAATTCGGTAAAAGGCTGGAAAAGAAAAGACCAACACAACTTTTTTCTTTTTTAAGAGTGTTACTCAAGAACTTCCTTACATCTGATCATCAGAGTACGTTTCCAATGCAGACGGTAACTCCAATGGTACATCTGATCATTGGTGGTACTCCTTTATCATTAACTTTGATTCCTACGCCATTCCCCTGCAACATTATGAGCTAGCTAGAGCTGATCCCCTGGCACGTCTAATTTAAGATGTAAAGGACTTTTTAAAGATGTCGCATCTCTCCAAAATCATGTCCATCACATTTTTGCAATCACTGACGATGGACATTTGGTAGCAATCCAACAGTCTAGCTTCACAAACCGCCAACGAAATTGCACAGCATTCAGCCTCAGTCGATTCCACATCGACTACCTTCGCAAAAACTTCCCGAACCTCATCTTCCGCATTAAGGACCAACCCAACAGCTGCTGCCACCCCATTCTTAAATGCCCTGTCCACCTGATATTAAATAAATCTTCTGCTCAAGCACCCACTTCCTGACCTCATCTGGACGTGGTTGCTCCCCTAAATATCTGCTATTGTATCTCACTCTCCACAGACCATAAATAGACCGCATGACACTGCAAAAAATTCCCCCCCATCAGGCAGCCCTGCAAGCTCCTCAAAAGATAAATTCCAATATGCCATCCAAACTTCGGATTCAAAAAGCCAACCAAGTGGCATTCGGCAAAAAATGATTAGTCGTCTCCTTTTGTCCACCACATCATCTACATTTCCCAATGCACCTCAATCTACTATCCAAAAAATCACCGGTTGTTAAGGCATCATTAATCAACTTCCAGGCAAAATTTTTACCCTTGGCCAGGGTCTTTTGTATCCCTGGTGAGATTCTATACAAGCCCCTTTTCTGAATTTCCTTCATCTGATATTGTTTGCTATGTCTATCAAGCAATCTCCACTGATCATATTTCCCAGTAACCAAATCTCCGTTTTCGAATCTCAAATAGATAACATTGTACTCGAAGCATATTGTTGAGTTGTACGGGTATTTGGTATTTTTATTTATCCTCAAGGGTACTTATGTAATTAACTCAGCCTTCTTTTCTATAAAAGAGGACTAGGGTTTTCTTTTAATGGCAAGGCAATTCATTTGTTTCAACGTGGTATCAGAGCATCCTAAGCCAGTGCTCCGATATCTCACCAAGAATCTATCAAAAAATATGATTGAATCACCCTAAGTATAGGTGATTTCATGGGAGATCACGTGGATCTCGTTCTCAGCGTTAACCGGATGGAGATCTCCACCCAGTCCATGCCGCTGCTAGGGATCATGGCGCCGCCGCTGTCGCTAAAGGCCACGATCATGGCACCGCCACCACTGGATGCCCCTGCGCTACCCTTGCAGTTGCTCCAGCCGTCGCTGGATGCCACACTGTTGACCTGTGCTACCCCTGCGGTCACTGCAGGGGGCATTGCCGGTGGTGCAATAGTCCCAACGGCACTTGCAGACCCCTCCATCGCCCTTGCTATGGCAATGGTTGGGGGATGTTACTCTCTTGATGAGTGCACTATCTATGATGGATGGAGGTGCAGTCCATGGGGTCGAGATGTTTTGCATGTGTTTGAGCCTCTCGCACATTGCAAAGATGGTGATGAGTCTTCTCTTGCCACCAATGAAGAAGATATCCTGTTTGAGCATGATGAGTCTTCTTTCATGCCAAGAAGATGAATTTGATGTCAAAAAAATCAAACTCAAATGTAGAAGGATTGACGTTTACAGTCCAAGAGGTTGAGAAGAAAAGAAAGGGATACAGAGGTGCTTGGGTGATAAGATTTTGGAGTTTTTGTACATCTCACTAGAGACAGAAATTGTATGAAGAATCCTATAATCCCACGTGAACTGCGAGGAGTGCAAGTAACGAATGGAAAGACCTCCCCTATCACTGTCGTTAGGAGTATAGATGCTACACCCAAGATGAAGATATAGGAGGTATACTACGGCCCTAAGTTTCCTATGTATCTTTTGTCAGTGAGCAGGAGTTGCAGAGATCTAGGATGCTGTATCATTTTTTATGAGAAGCATTGTTATTTCCAAGATCAAAACACAAAAAATATCATTAGCAGTGGCATAGAGAGAGATAGCCTGTATTATTTAGACACGCCCATGTTGTTTGTTGGGCGGTGTCTATCTCTCGTAATCCTTTACTGTGGCACAGAAGACTTGAGCATCCTTCTGTAAAGAAGATGCACTAAATGTATCCAGAGTTACCAAGCTGTTTGGTCTTGGACTGTGAAGATTGCCAACTAATGAAGCACCACAGGAGCAGCTATCCAGAGAGAGGTACTGGTGTTAGTTCTACTCCTTTTTCCCTTGTACATTGTGATGTTTGGGGACCATCCAGAGTTGCCTTTACTAGCGGACACAGATATTTTGCAGCTATAGTTGATGATTGTAACAAACTCACTTGAGCATTCCTAATGAAAGCTCATATGGTACTACTATTGTTCAACATTTTTTATCAGAGGTGTAAACTCAGTATGGTACTATTATTCAGATTTTTCGCAGTGACAATGCACTAGAGTTCATACGTGGTGACTTGCAAGAGGCCTTCCGTGCCAAAGGGATCATCCATCAAACTTCTTGTGCTCATACGTTCCAGCAGAATGAAGTTGCAGAGCGCAAGTTACGCCATCTACTTGATATTGCCAGGACGTTGATGTCACATATGAAGGTTTATAGGCAATTCTAAAGTGATGCCATACTCTCAGTAGCATATCTGGTTAATCAGCAGCCATCTTCTATGCTTTGAAGTTAAATTCTGTATCAGATTATACATCCTAACTGTAGCAGAGTCTTTTCCGTGCCACTACGAGTATTTGGATGCGTCTATTTTGTTCAGAACTATGGGATCCAGGATAAATTTGCTCCTCGTGCCGCAAAGTGTATTTATTGGTTACTCCAGAACCCAGAAAGGTTATAGGTGTTATGACTCAGATCGCAAGAGATATCTAGTTACTGCGATGTGACCTTCTTTGAAAAAATTCCCTATTTCTCAGAAGAAGGATCACCCATAGAGGCTACCATAGAGGAGACACAAATATATCACAGGAGATTACAGCTACAGGACTCTGCTTATGACGAGCCAACTAAGCTTGTTATTTCTTCAAACAGAGATGAATCAGATAGGGAGGAGGAGATTGTGCAGAGGAGATCTAACATCACCCTTCATCCTATATCTCAATACATTACCGTCTCTTATCTTCAGGGGGAGGCCAGACAGTTTGCTTCAACTATTACCACAACAGTTATTCCCAAAGATTTTGTTTAGGCACTTCATGATCCAAAATGGAAGGTAGCCATGGATAAGAGATGCAGGCTCTGTAGAGCAAAGGAACATGGGATTTTATTCCATCTCCTAAGGGTACTACAGTGGTTGGTTGCAAATGGATGTATACCATCAAGTACCAATCCGATGAGACAGTGGAGATATAAAGTCAAACTAGTTGCCAAGGGATTCACCTAGACTTATGGGGTAGATTACCTTAAGACCTTTTCCCCTATGGCACGCATTACATCCATTAAGATTATTCTGACTCTGGCAGTAATCAGGGAGTAGCCACTACATCAACTTGATATAAAGAATGCCTTCTTGTATGGTGATTTGGTAAAGGATGTCTACATGAAACAGCCATTAGGTTATGACAGTCAGGGGGAGCTCGTTTGCCTCTTGCAGAAGACTATTTATGCCCTGAATTAGAGTCCACGAGCCTGGTTTGAGAGGCTCAACCTTGAGATCAGGAAGCTGAGGTTTCAGAAGTCTACTACCGATCATTCTATATTTATTATACGGACAGAGCATGGTGGGATATGGAGAGTGGTTATTTTAGCAGTTTACGTTGATGATATAATCTTGACAGGTGATGATATCGATGGAATTGCCGACACGAAAGCCTTTCTCCAATCCACATTTCTCACCAAGGATTTAGATGATCTTCACTACTTTCTGGAAATAGAGGCTATTCATCAAGAGGAAGGTTTATCCTTATCATAGCGGCAGTATACCCTACAAATTCTAGAGAAGGCTGGACTTCTTGGGTCCAAACAATCAGGGATAACAGTAGAAACATCTACTACCCACAACTCAGATGAGACAGATTCTTTATTTGACGATATTACCAGATACCGTAGTACTGTTGGTTGGTTGTTATATCTAACTATTACATGTCCAAATATTAGCTTTGAAGTCAGTCGTGCTAGTCAATTTATACAGAATCCCAGGAACAGTCATTAGCATGATGTGTGTCTCATTTTAAGATATCTACAGGGCACTCCAAGACAAGGCCTATATTATAGAGTAAGTGACACTCTAGATCTTGTGACCTATTCTGATGCAGATTACGCAAGGTCAATAGAGGATAGGAGATTCACATTTGGCTTTGCTGTCTATTTGAGAGGAAATCTGATTTCATGGAGGAATAAGAAATAGAGTATTATTGCTCGCTCCAGTACAGAGGCAAAGTACATATCTATGGCACAGGTGACATGTGAAATCATGTGGATGGTTGATTTCTTACAGGATCTAGGAGTAGTCGTTCATATCCCAGTCACACTTTACTGTGATAATAAGTCTGCAGCATATATTGCCTCTAATCATGTTTTTCATGAGATGACCAAGCATATAGAGTTTGATTGTCACTTCGTACGAGATGTCCTGAAAAGCAAGATAAGCACCTCATATATTTCATCGGAGTTACAGGTTGCTAACACTTTTACCAAGGCCCTTAAAAAGAAACGTCATGATTTCTTAAGCAGCAAGTTGAGGCTTGTTGACATGTACACTTCAACTTAAGGAGGTGTGTTGAGCTGTAGGGGTATTTGTTATTTTCATTTATCCTCGAGGGTACTTATGTAATTAACCCAATCTTCTTTTCTATAAAAGAAGGCTTGGGTTTTCTTTTGATGGCAAGGCAATTCATTTGTTTCAACACATTTTTCTATACTCAAGTCTTCAAGCATGTCAAGCATCTCGAGAAGGGTACCATGCTTATCTTCATCAATCACAGTCAGGAAGGTAGTCCCACTGCAACCCATTTTCCAAGGTTCGGGAAGTTGGTATGCAATATGCGATCGATTGGGTCACTACATAGAGAATATACAATATACGGATGAGTATGCGATTTTATATTTTTTATTTAAAAAAATAAAATAATTAGTTAACTTGTTGAAATTTGTGTTCTGACAAATAATACAAAGATAACAAGCATCAACCACAACTAAAATGAGACCTAAACTCACACTTAAAATCATAACAATCAATACTACAACAAAATCAGACCTAAAATATCTTTTTCTTAAAAAATAAAACCTAAAATATATTCTATCATAAAATTGACCGCCTACTCGGCTGACTACTTGGGTTTTCAACCCTAGCAATCAACCTTGCCCTCTTAGTGGACCGCCTAAGAATACTCAGTGCGAAGAAAGTAGCACTAACAAGTATGTAGCTGCAAAATCAGCCTACTCAGCTGACTTCCTAAACACTGCCTTTTTCTATTCTCTTTTCAATGAGAGGAGGCAACTCCCTCATCCCTTGATTCCCCAGCTTCTCAAGCAATATACACAAGGAAAGGTGCAAGCTGTAGGTGTGAAACCCTCCAGGGTTTCAAGAATGGTGTGATGTTGAGACAAGCAAAGGATGGAGTTGCACTAACTAAATGAGGCATAGCTAAGTCGTGGATGGAGCTGTAGTTGCTAATTAATTGCTAAGTGGAGGTCGATCACATTGCAAGGTACCAATGTATGTCAACTATCTATCCCACAAGGTCTTCTACTACTCCTCGATCAATGAGCTAAGACCCTAGTCCTTCTACCGATCACTCACATGTGTAATGGAAAAAGGGAGCAGCTCAAGTTAGAAGCAACTAGAGCAAATAGACATTTTTCCTATAACCAAATGCATCCGCACTTTCACCCCATGTGCTTCTAAAATTCTTTCCTTTGTCCTTTTGTCTGTTTATTTCTGTCTGTACGGTGGACCCAATTCCTTAACGCTCACAACTGTAATGCAGATGCACCACACAAGAAATGGCTATGGATTTTTCTGAATAACTGTCTCGCCTGGAGGTAGGATGATATATAAATACCTTGGACATCCTCCCAAGCTTCCACAAGTAATACAGGTAGGAACATGATCCAGTTCAACCCTGAATGTAGCAAAACTGCAAAGAAGTGTCAGCCTCATCATTGTTAAGGCCTTCGCAAAAACATGAGAATAATCAACAAGTAGAACTCTGTTAGCAGGCCAAACGACTGGCTCTATCCCTCAATGTGGGGCTCACTATGCCCTTGGAAAAGGGAGGAATTTCCACCAGTTTGCAACTATCAATGCACACTTTCAGGATATCCTTGCAAAGTTCATTCTTATTGCTAGACAAACATGGGGGAAGACTACTTGCGCAGCAAAACAACACCTTAAGGTCTAAGACATCCATTCCCTCAGACAAGCAGCCAATTGATTTTACAAGGAGAGTATCTTTCACTCCATGTGGAGGGTATCTTTGACTCCTCCATGTTGAGATCTCCATGGACTTTTGGTCTTCTGCAGCTCTACATAATATTCAGCAACCCGGACCCAATTGGCTCTGCAAGGAGAGTATCTCTCCTCTTTCTTGATAATTTTATTAATTTGGTTTTCTACAATTCTACATAATATTCAGCACCCAAGATTAAAGGTTAATTGGCATGCCTAACAGCAGCACCAGCTTGAGTGCAGTTTCCTACCTTAATTTTGAGAAGATGACTTCACAGGCCACCAATCACTTCTTGAGGCATTTAGAATATATGTTCAGATCAGGCTTCTACCAGTACACAGACTCAGCTATCACAAGGAAATGATACCTCAAAAAAAAAAGTCAGAGGCAGCAATCAAGTAGAAATCCATTCACCACTCAGATAAGAAAGGTTCCAGGAATGCCTCAAAGCATCTCTAGGCACCAAAAAATGAATTGGGATCTCCAACAATCAAAGCCTAATGCAAGGGAGAGCAATCAGACATAGTCCCATGCAAGACTAACAAGTCAACCAGCAAAGCATATCAGAGGCAGCATTTATTTCCCTATCTGAAAGAAGATGAAATCTAATCCCTATCTAGATGAATGTGCGCAACCCTTGAGAGGGCCCAGATACTTCATGCCATACGCAACTGAAGTATTCCACCGGCAAATCTGATAAACCTTTTTTTTTTCTTTTTTAAATTCCAATACATTCTCTAAGATAAGCTCCACTAAAGCATGACACAGACCAAAAAAGTAGGATACCTTCAAACTATTTACCAACTCAGAGCAATGTGATACAGCTACCTCTGAATCATATACCCTTCCACTGTGAATAGATCACGTGCTTTCGCTAAATTCTTCTTTTCCATTGATGAATTCTAGAATTTTTTTGCTGCCCCAATTTCATAACAGGGTGAACGCTTCTAAAATGAAGCTGAAAATTGTTGGAACAGTTTACATCTCTGTTGAGGTTGTTTGAACAAAACAAAGTGAATATCGTCACATACCACAGAAAACTCAAGTTGGTCATAAACCCACTTTAATTTATATGGATGAAGCAGAAACAAGAAACTGTAAAAAGATTGTCATTTACAAAAAGCAGTAATTGCCATATGAAAATAGTGTCAGACCTATTCCGATCCTATCAATTTGCTAGAAAATATATGAAGAAGTTTCAGTCATTTTTGAAAATTGTAAACAGGAAACAGGGTCAAATAATTGCTTCCTACCAAAGCCCAATACACACTAGCATGAAAAGCTTTTTATTTGAAATGGACCTAACAGACTTGGGTAGTAGGGGATTGGCGTCCCATTAACAATGCAATTTTATACTGCTCAAAATAAGAACATTAAACAAATCACGGATCAAATACACCATTATTTCTTGAAGCCAGAGAATGTCAAGGTTAGGGCTCATTTGGAACCCCAAAATCCAGAAAAAGTGAACTAGCCAAACCAATGAAAATTCACTTAAGTTAGAGAATTAAAGTTGTGACATATGATATATCTATGGCATAAACTTCTATTTGTGGAATTCTAAAAACGAACACTAGTATTAGCATCTCTCACAAAAAACATCACTCAGGGGAAACTTTTATAGATTTTTTTTTTTTTTTGCAATGTTAAAAATCTTACACATAAGAACAGAGGTTCCAACCTGCTTTCACATAGAAGCCTCCTTGTCTAATTGAACAGTATCCCTTGTAAAGCAAAGCCTGCATACTCCTTACTATTCTCCCATCCAAACAATCAAAGACATGAAAATCCATCAGCCTCTTGTGGTGTCCATCTCCAATCTCCTCCACCCCATGCAGCAACAGCAACTCAATCATGCAATCCTCCCAGTCAACATCCCCAACCATCTTCCTCCATGATCTTGCCCTCTCCCTCTTCTTCCATGACAACGCAACATTATCTGCATCTGCCAATGATGCCTCCATTCTCCTGATCTTGAAAATCCAGGTACTCACGGCTTCATCTTCTCCCTGTGCCTCCCAAGCCTCCAATTTTTCTGACACCAAAACCAGCAGCAGCATGTTGTAACTGACATCGACCTAATCTGCTAGGGAGGCACCTCCTCCATTGCACCTCCCATGCACGTGTCAATCTCAAGGCTGCCACCTCCCCATGCCTCTTCTTCTTCCTCCCTTTATATTTCCCCAACCCATCCAAAGCCTTCAACAGTCCACAACCCTCCAACACCTCCCTCGAGAAGCTTGACAACGGTTCCACCGACAACGTAATAGCCCCTCAAAGCAACTCCCTCCCTATTGGCAGCTCCATCAGCATTCTCCAATTCTTCAAAGTAAACATATCATTTATAACCATAATTTTTTTTTTGAAAGTTCTTTTGTTCCCATAATTGTCATTCTCCTCCCCATCTAAAAGAAACTACCATCCTCCTGTAGGTGAATGCAGAATGACCTGACGTTGAGCTCATTGGAATTCGAGTAGATCTCCATACATCTAAGTAGCAGCTGCAATTTTATTTCTGCACAATGTTCTTCGCCATGCATTCCTTTCCCAGGGAGGAGTGCCCTCATGGCATCAACAAGCATCATCTTAATCTCCCTCTTCAGGAGTCTCCCTTGTGATGTCAACCATGTGTACCATCATGTCATTTATTTCCAATTCAAAAGGGGCGACAGAAGCAACAAGGAGAGGTGCATACCAACAATGAGGTACCACTGCATGCAATATCAACAAGAAGTTCCCTTAGATGTGAATTTGCTCAGAATTGGCCCCCTCAAAGCTATGGGAGCATTGGGAGACACAAAAGGCACTAATCAAGGGATTAGTGGAGGTTGAAGGAGGGGGTCAAAGTCAACATGGCAAACAGTGCAGGAGGCATGCAGGTGACCTTTCAGGGGCCACAACTGACAATGCTGGCGGCCTCAATGAAGATGAGCCAGACAATGCCCAAAAAATTCAAACACAAAACCCTCTATTAAAGCAAACTTTTAAAAATGCACAAAGTATTACATGGAATGACACATTTTATAATTTAACATATATTAGAAGAAAACAAAAGGCTTAGGGCTTTAGGGTGTGGAAATTTTTGCCTTTTGGGTTCTCTTTTTTTCCTCCTTTGGGTTCTATTTTTCTATTCTTCCTGTAGACAACTAGGTCGAGCCGAGTTAGGCAATAAAAAATGTGACCAGGCTTGCCCACTGAAGAAGTAAGGCTAAACACAAGCCAAGCCTGGTCAGACCAATGCAAAATTTTCCAACCCAAGCTTTGGCCCATGTGTGGGCCGAGCAGGCAAAGGTCTGACCCACCAGCCAGGTTTATCGGTGAGGTAGACGGAAAGATGGCAACAACGGGTGACAAGGTAGAGCAGGCAAAGATTAGGGAAAGGAACCAATCACTGTCACCAAGGTCAAGAACAACATCTTCGACAAAGCAATGGATAAGTTAGTCAAGGTGAAGGAAGAGGTTGGGGGAGGTAAGGTTGGCGATGCTTCAGTTCGGGTAGAGGACTAGTGGAAGGGGCAATGGAGCTGAGGGCACAACTGGAAAAATCAAAGGGTTGGTCATGGAAGAGGTTGGGGGGCTGGAAAATGTTACAGGAGACCACAATAGCTGCACTGCAGCTCTTGCAGCGCCAGACAATTGCAACAGTAATAATGCACTGTTCCAGAAGCCAAAGAAACAGGCTTGGGGATTGGGAATGAAAAAAACATACTAGCATGAAAAGGTTTTCATTTGAAACAGATTCAACAAGCTTGGGGATTGGGGGGTCAACATCCAATTAACAATGAAATTTTGTACATGCTGAATTTTTTTTTTTCCTGAAAAGACTTCCTGAAAATAATAGCATCAAAACCATGTAAAGCTATCTGCGTTTTGGTGTAGAACGAAAATGAATCATAGACCAAAACCAGCATTATTTCTGGAAGTCAGCAAACACCAAGGTCAGCAATTGAGAAAAAGAGAACTATCCAAATCAATGGAAATTCATCTCAAGAAATAAAAGCTTTAGCACGTCTATGGCATACGATTCTATCTATGGCATTCCAAAAAAAATGAACACTAGTACTAAAATTTCACTCACAAGTTGCATATAAGAACTTCCCTCAAAAAAATTTCTATAGCTAGCATTCTTCCAAAACTGAGCACAGGTTCGAACCTGTCATTGCTGACAAACTCCATCTATACCCCTCCTCCACCAGTTGATAGGCCCGCTTTCCTAAGCAAAGCCTGCAAGCTCCTCACCTTTCTTGCATCCAAACAATTGAAGATGTGCAAATCCAGCAACCTCTTGTAGTGCCCCTCTTCGATCTCCTCCTCCTTCACCCCATGCAGCAGCAGCAGCCCGATCACACAATCCTCCCAGTCGATATCCCCAACCGCCTTCCTCCTCCCCGACCTCCCCCTCTTCTTCAATGACAACTCGACGATCTGAACATCCTCCGAAGACGCCCCTGGCTTCATGATCTTGAGAATCCGGGCCCTAGCGGCCTTCATCTTCTCCCTACGCCTCTCCCTGGCCTCCAACCCTGACACAAATGCTGGCGGTGGCACGTCAAAACCGACATCAACCTCTCCAATCCGCTCAAGCGGCACCTCCTCCCTCGGCCCACCCGCCATCCGTGCATCGATCTCGAGGCCTCCACTGCCTCCCCCACGCCTCCTCTTCTTCCTCCCATCATCCATCCCAAATTCTTCCGAAACCTTCGCCAACACGCAACTCTCCAACGCCTCCTTCGACGAGCTAGACAACTTCTCCGCCGACAGCTTAAACCCCTCTTTCATCAACTCCCCATCGGCACCTCCCTCTGCATTCCCCAATCTCTCGAAGTACGCAGCATCTCCTCCTGCATCGTCCTCCCGCATGCGCATGCAGAACGTCCCGAGGTCGAGCGCGCCGGAACTCGACCGGATCTCCATGTACCTAAGCAGCAGCGGCGCATGGTGCACGATGTTCTTAGTGGTGACGTCGTTTCCCCAAGGAAGGAGCTTCCTCGCGGCGTCCACGAGGGTCCTCTCGATCTCCTTCTTCCGGATCCTCGCGGTGGAGGGGGCGGCGAGGATCTCCCTGGCAATGTCGTTGACGGAGGCGGTGGCGATGCCGTTGGCCTCGGCGGTGAAGGCGGCGACGGCGGCGACGAGGGGAAGGGGGTGGCGGCCGGAGGAGAGGGACCACTTGAGGCAGCAGGTGAGGAGGAAGGTGGCCTGAAGGCGGATCTGGTCGGACTTGGAGGGGTCGAGGCCGAGGAGGGGGAGGGAGGAGCGGAGGCAGCGGTCGAGGGAGCGGTGGAGGTCGAAGGAGGGGAGGCGGTCGAGGGCGAGGTGGCGGGCGGCGCGGGAGATCACGCGGGCGACCTCACGCGTGTCGTCGAGGCCGGCGGCGGAGGCGGCCTCGGGGAGGGAGAGGGGGAGTCGGGACTGGCGGGCGGCAAGGACGGAGCAGGCGGCGATGAGGGCGTCGAACCAGCGGCCGGCTCCGAGTTTGGGGCCGGCGACGTCGTGGACTAGGCGGCGGACGAGGGAGGAGGTGTGTGGGGAGAGGCCGAGGAGGGAGGTGACGTCGGAGATGGTGCGCTCGGCGCGGAGGAGCCTGAGCTCGCGGTAGGACTGCTGGGAGGGGGCGGCAATGGAGCCGAGGGCGCGGCCGACGGAGTCGAAGGACTGGTGGTGGAAGAGGTCGAAGGATTGGATGACGCCGCAGGAGGCGCACACGGGGAAGCCCTCCGTCGTGGAGTCCGTCACCACGGCCGCCGCGCCGCAGCTCTTGCACCGCCCCGCCATCGACCTCGCCGCTGCGCGCGCGAAGACGCCGGTGTACGGTTTGTTTGTGCGCGCGTGCGTTTGAGTTTGGTTAGGTTAGGGGAGGGATAGAAGAAGAGTTGTGCGGGTGCGTTGGTGGTTTAAGTAGATGTCCAACGAAGTCCAAACCTAGCGAGTCGGGGTTTTGTGACAGAGGTTGATTTACTGTCGAATGTTGTTCAGAAAAAATTTGTTTACAATAACAAGTTTTGTTCGTGAGTAACATTTTTTTTGATGTCTTTCTTTACGATGCTAGGGAATCTTTGGTATATAACTTCACAACATATGAATAACACACTAATGTCTAATATAAAAGAATAGTAATTATGACATCCATTAAAATGTAGCTGAATTTTTTTTTTTTTCCTATTATCTTTATCTCATGTCACTTCATCTTTAAAGGTCAAATCTCATGCATTTGCGCAGCTACTCAATTTCAATGTATGTCAAATTTGTCAACCAATATTATCAACTTTACTCATTTTCTCTCCAAACCTGACTCTCCTCCTTACCCTCCTTCTTTCTCATCCAAATGACCATCGCAATGACTTATCATGTATAAAAAAACAAATCCCTCATCCTCTCCTTCCGACTAACACACCAATAAGCTTAGTCTTCTCCCCTCACCATGATTATTTCTTTTTACTGAAAGCAAGCATCCTTGCACAACTAGGTCACATCATGCACTGCACCAACAACTCACCAATACTCCTCAAAAAGGCTTGTACAGGAGCCCTAGTGAGGACAGGAATTTTAGCTACCTCCACTCTTGGCCAAGTGGAATCTTCATTGTTCACCTATTGTGGATTTAACACCTTTGCAGTGAGTGAATTCTAATACTTTGAGTTCTTACATAAATCCTCAATCATGAGAGTGACTTACTTTAAGTGCCTTACTTTGATTAACAGGATTTCGTCTCAAATTTGTGGATGGAGGGTCCTTCTATATTAGGATGTGTAGGGTTGATGCTAAGCTTTTCTTGTTGATTGATCTTCTCAATGAGGGTTTGTGATCCATCTAAGATTTGTAAACTCCATTGGCCATGACATTTTTTTAGCATGATTGGCCCAAGCAAGCATCATCATTTAGATTAGTTTTTTTCGTTTCTTCTTCCTTTGTTCTTCATATCCATGTCAAGCTTATAATAATGTCCTCTCTTTCATTGACCAAGGAAAGGGCACATTGATGAGTGCTTGGCACTACTAAACTTCTCCGATACCCACTTATCACGAAAATAGTTTAAGGAAAATATCTCATATCCTCCCCAATAAAAATAATAGGTTTTGGAAAAATATCTCATAATTGATTCTATAATCCTGCAATTCTCTCAAAATCTCATCCTTCAATTATTTCTTTATGGCAACTACCACGACTAGGTTCAACATGTATGTAGGTTAAATTAATTTTCTTTATGGCAACCATGTACTTGCTAAATTCTTTCTCAAATCAAGAGAACTTTTTGGATTTTTGATTGCTTTATTTTTTAAAAGTTTGATGTTTAAAAGTGTTGCAAGCTTCTTCAATGAAATACAAGTACCATTATTGGTAGAGTTTGAAAGGATTGGGAAATTACAAAGGTTAGTGGAAAGTCAACAAATATAAGGAAAAAAAAAAGACTTTTAAATAGGCGTACCAACAAGCATTATCTATTACACCTGTAACCTTAGGTTAATTATATTTGCATAGATACTCCTACAAAATTGCTCACTTGAATGCTTTACCCCTCTGTTTGTATAGTCTTGCATATTAGCCATATATAAGGTGACTTGTATTAATACTTGGATTAATTTTAAATATTAATGCCCATTAACATTGAGATCCAATCAAAACACAACAGATTCGATTGAAAGAAGGATAATCTTTATAATACCAACAATATCTAGATGAAAATTTATAAAATAATCAATGACTTGAGTATGGGTACCAGTAGAAGAGGAATTCTTGGGAAAGAAAATGGTAGTAGAAAGAAAAAAGGGATTGATATAGGGAAAAAACATAAAAGAAATTAAATGTGAAAAAAAGCAAAAAATATTAGACAACTAGTTAGCAGATAATTAACTAAGCCTGAGGTAGCAAGAGAAGATTAGCTAATTAGATTATCAGAAAAACTAGTCAACTAGATGATATTTGCAAGAAGAATATGCCAACAAGCACCTTTTTGGATGAGATGTTGCATAGCACATGCCACCTACATATCTTGCCTTACAAGCTAATTATGCAACCTTAGACAGCATAAGCAAACACAACCCAACCAATCAACTAAGGAATTAACCAAATAACTAGTTGCTTGACATCAACTGGCCAACTCTTCGCGTGAGCATCATTCTACCTCCTTTTTCGTTAATAGAATTGTTTCTTCAAGCCCACAAAGGACCCTTACATCACAAATGAGAGAAGAAAGGAATAGAGAGGAAAACAAAGAAGACCAAACACCATAAAGGGTTTCAACATTACAAAGGTCACACGACACCTCTTACAACACACCATCAAACAACCCTAGTGGAACATGAAAGAATGTAGGCAGGGAGATTTGGAGATATATGTTCATAATACCTCCACAACTTAGGATTAGGCTTACAAGTGTCGTTGACAAACACTTCTATATTTACCCTTCAATATTGTTATCATTAGAAATTGCTATGAAAACTCCTTTGGATGTAATTAAAAACTTCCATTTAAAGTCCAAGACAGAAGAAACGATCGTGTGCACAGAACTCCCACCATGTGCAAAGTCCATACAAGGACAGAATCACTTGATTTTATTGTGGGTAACCTTCTTGTACTTTTTTGCAACAAGATGTTTCCAGGGCTCAAACCATGGTCTCTAGGTTACGAGGGGCACACTACCATTGGGTCAAGGTTTACGTTACTTGGAAGAAGAGATGTTTTTCTTTTTATCCTTTTTCCATTGGTTTTGAGGACAGTAAAATCTTATTGATACCAAATAAACAAATTACAAATAAAAAATAAGAAGACAAACTTAGAGACTATTGTTCTCATGGTACTCGTCGTAGGTAATAAATGGAGGTAGGTGACTGGTAATGAACCACCAAACTCATGACGCAATCAAGTGATCTCATCTCAATCTTAGGGGTGAAAGAGAATGGATCATGCAACTTAACATGTAAACTTATGATCTAATTGCTGGTGATTTCCCATCTCATCCACGAGGGATAAAAGAAAACAGATCATGCGGCTTCTCATGTCGTTTGCTGCTTGCTCTCCCCAAGAATAAGCCAATGGAAACTTCTCAGGATGAAATGAATGAGAAAGGAGCACATAATGCCAGCTGAATTAGTGATGAAGATCAAGTATCACCAAAGACAAGCAATCTATGCTTATGCATGTTTGAATAGCTTCATGCTGAGCCAATGGAAATAAACAACCACAATGAGGATGGGTAGAGTCAGTGGCACCAAGAAGCAGTAATATCTACAAGTAAAACAAGAGAAAAGGAGTTTAGATAAACTAGGATAGTGTAATAACAAATCTACAAACAGTAATGCTTTTATAATAGCATGGAAGAAGATCAATGACAAAATTCCAATTGAATATGAAACAATTATATATCACATGTCAGGCGTTACAACTCAAAATTAAAATATAAGCCTATTCGACAGAAAGATTTTGAAAATACAGTGCACTTATGTAAGTAACAAACAAGATGGACCTAGAGGTCCAACGAGCACCCCACACCCACAAAGTACCCTACAAGGGACATTTCCAGAATGCCCTAAGACACTAAGGTCAACAATGTAAATAGAGCACCAAATTCTACATTGTTTCCACCAAGAAAAAGGGGATGTTTTATCAATAGGAACAAGAAACTATTTATAGCCTCTATGACATAAATCATTGGATGTGAGTTGAAAAATGCAAAAATTGATGCATAAGTATAAATGTGGTCTCTCCTTCTTTTCTATGTAAAAAAATTGCTGACACGTGATGGGATCCACCACTATTGAAACCAACAAACCACTTTCGTAGGAGTGAGTGATTGTGCAAAATCACTTTACACCTTCAAAAAAATTGTGTACGGGTGTAAAGTAAGATTACACCAGTGCAATCTTACTTTGAACTACTTTACACCGGTGTAATATTTTTTTGCACAGGTGTAAAGTAAGATTACACCTTATTTTGAACTACTTTGCACGAGTACAATATTTTTTTGTACAGGTGCAAAGATTGGACCTTACTTTAAGCTACTTTACACCGGTGCAATATTTTTTTGCACAGGTGCAAAGTAAGATTGCATCTTACTTTGAACTACTTTGTACCGATGCAATATTTTTTTTCACGGGTACAAAATTAAATTACAAGTGTTTCTTTACGTATGAGAAGTGATTTTTCACCTTAAAATTTAGGGTCTAAGATTTAGGATTTAGGGTTTAGTGAAATCGTAAGGTGAAAAATCACATTTCAAGTGAAAAATCACTTCTCATACATGAAATCACTTTCCATAAACCTAAACCCTAAACTCATAGGTCAAAATCACTTTAGACAGGTGAAACTACCCTTGGAATAATTTATCACCGGTGCAAAATAATTTATCACCAGTGCAAAAATTTTTATCACCTGTGTATTTTTTATGTTAAAGTGGTGTGATAGAAATTACCACGTAACAAGCATTATGTTCTTTTATTTCTTTACATTAAATATCAATTATCAAGTGAGCCAGTTTTCTCAACGTTGTGTAAAATACTAAAATAATATCCTATGTCGCTTTTTGCACCACAGTCTACGATTCCCTACTTTTTTGGCTAAACTATTATATTCATCCAAGACACGGAACATGTACATGCAAAATATGAGAATTTTCACCTTGTTAAAGATCAAGTGATGCTACTAAAAGACTTTAATAATTACCCATTACAGTTCAGAAGAACTGAGATCCAATGATCATTTGCACAAGGATTCCAGTCTTTAACATAAAAGAAAGAAAGTTGTAATAACAAAGGGGAAATGTAATCAATCTCCATCAACTACTAAGGTGGGTGGATCTCTTGTCGCTCCCCACAGATTGATGACAAAACTACCTCTGGAATCAACTATTAAGTGCACAACTCACTGGCAGCGTACATCCTTTCTCAGCTTAGTAATTTTCAACTTTAACCGCAACTTTGAGTGCACCCAAGAAGAGAAGATGGCAGCTTATTGACTGCTTCCTTTCTCATGGTGACAGCCATTGGGAAAGTAAAGCAAGCAAACAAATGTCTGTTCAATCTATCACTAACACTCAGGAGCATTTGCTTAATGAGGGATCCAAATATGCTATTCTGTTGATTTTTCTCCATTAAGCATCATCCTAAAGCTAAGAGTAAAATGCACTAGACGAATTAGGCTAGGAAGAAAATGAAAATGTGTTTAGTACTTTATATTAACAAACTTTTAAGTCTTGAACTCCCAAGGAGAGCTTATGAATGGCCATCACCTAATAGGCCTTAGAAGTACCTCAATTTCATTTGAATTCAACACTGTTGAGTCCCATACATTTATTCTAAAGGTTATACATCCAAGTAAACTTTATGATTAAAAAAAGTCAACTACTATATACTCTTGAAGATGTAATCCTACTACTGCTTCTATGTTTACATGTTCTCCAAACCTTTAGAACTAAGTTGCATAATGAACATTAAACTTTTCCACAGTAGCAAGACGGCAATCCACAAGAACTATGACACAGCTGTGATGCAGGTATAATGGCTAGGGAAAAGGAAATTGACATTTGTCTACATAATAGGAAAACTAAAATGTGTAGTCATTGAAGCCCTCTAGAAGAAACCAAGTCAGAGGTTCATTATAGATGTAAGATATCACAAAAAACAAAGCTCGTCAGGTGAATTTATATTTGTGCTGTATTACTAGTTATGCCATGTAACATTTCCTGGCAACTACCGTAGTTTTTTATCCATGAATGGTTTTAGGTCGTGGATATGTTTACTCTCATCCATGACTACGGTGGCTTTGATTATTAACATTTCCCTGAGGACTTAAGATCATTGCATTCGAAACCACATAAAAGCTCACCTTTCATTGTTTTAATTAGATCATCCTCAAATACTCCCAAATGGCACTACTTTTTATTGTCAAGTTGCCCTGAGATAATATCACTCTCAAGAACATCACTATTACCAAATCGCCAAAATACCATGAAAAGATGCCATTTACTTTTTTATTTCATGTTATCTATACATTTTTAGCAGTATTAGGAATGTATGACTACATTCAAAGCAGATTGGTAGAGGGCATTCCAAGATCACATGAGCATCTACTAGATAAGCATTTAAAAAATTAAGCAGCAGTTGCTATATTGATGAGCATGAGCTGAAACTTTTTAACTTAGAAACTTTTTCTTGAATATTTGTAGTCCCTTTTCATGAAAACTTTGAATGATCACCTTAGCACTAAAAAAGAAAACATTTGGATCATCTGAAATAAGTAAAACTAAACGATCTAGTTATTGCCATGTTCACCAGAATATTGATTGGTGCAGCAAGGAGAGACTCTCAAGCAATTGTCAAAAATAACAAGGGTACAATTTGGCAAAGTGATGAGAGGAGAAAATTAGGTGCTGAAATGACCCGTGGCCCTTTTGGGTTATTTAAGACATCTGGATGAGCCGTCAGACGTCTGTCCAGACATCTAGATGGAGGGTCAGATGTCTGAGAGTAGAACCGAACCTGCCGTTCTTTTTCCACGCGCGCACTCACCCCCCTCTCCTCACCCCAAACCCTAACCCTTCATCTATTTAAACCCCCCCTCTCCCATGCCACTCCATCCATCTTCACCAGCCACCACCTCCGTCCTTCCTCCCTTCCTTCCAGCATGGCGAGAGGAGCGGAAGCTGAGAGAGAGAGAGAGAGATGGGACGTGGAGAGCTCGAGAGGAGGAGCTCACAAGGGAGCCACGACAGCGTGGGAGGAGCTCGAAGGAGCTCGTACTCAAGGAGGAGCTCGCAGAGGTGGGCTCACAGCCCCCTGAAGCTGCCAGCGTCACAGTTGCGGGCGGCGCAAAGGACTTCCGCGTGAAGAAGGCTCATGGAGGTTCTGTGTACTGGATATTTTCCAGTATCAGACGTCTGGAGCACATCCCAGACGTCTGGAATAGCCGAAGGACATCCGAAGCTGGAGCTGGACGTCTGAAAGCACGCTCTGTGCTAAGGTACGTGCTTTTGTGCGATTACAGCCATGTAGGCCTCATCGCAGGGATCTTGTCCGACCTTTTCTGATGGTTTGCACGTACATACGCAGGGAGTAGGCCGTTGGAAAGGCGCGGGGTGCGTCATTCGAGGTGTTTTGGACGTCTGGACACGTCGCCAAACGTCTGACCGAACCTTCAAACGACCGAAAGGAGAGTCAGACATCTGGAACTCACCTCAGACGATCACGGAAGGGTCCAGACGTCCGAGGTAGCTGCAGGGAACCCAGGGTAAGTGTTGACGTCTTTTAAGACGTCTGGGATTAAACTCAGGCGTCTGATTTTGAACAGTATGAGTATTTTTGGCCCGTTTATGGCCCAAACGGGATCGGATTTCCCCAAACGAAGTACCGTTGTTTTTCGCTTTAGTTTCTCTACAAGTTACTGCCACTTGTATACGATTTTGGACTCGTTTGATGTGGATGGTCAATTGTATAGGTCTCCAACCAGTCGAGTACGCAGGAGCTGCGGAGGCGACAGGATTTGCGATCCGAGCCCCCATTCCTCCTGTATTTGCTTGTAGAGTGGTTTACGTTAATATTATGATTTAAATAAATGAACTAAATACTTAGAATAACTTGAATGAACCCTAGGATGAGAATGAACCCTAGGGCAGAAACATATGAGTATGATTTGAGCTATACCGTATACTTGAGAACATGTAGAACCCTAGGATGAGCATGAAACCTATGGCAGGGACAAATGAGTATGATTGAGCTACATTATGTACTTGAGATGCATATAAAACTTTAAATGCTAGCAAATGTACTGGTTACTTAGTATGATGTCTTGTCAGTAGAAAATCATGAGCTGCATGTTTTAAGAATGGAACCAGTAATGTAAATAGAGAAATCTGGAAGACTGAAAAATGAAACGAAAGGAATATCAGTATAAACCCTACGGGGAATTAGGAGGAAAGCTCCTGTAGACGGGAAGTGAGCTGGCCCTTATGTACGCGATACCAAGAAGAGCCACTATCCCTTTTGTATAGAGGTGTACTAGCCGCCCGTTAAGTTGAGCCCCGGGGTCAGGCCTAGACACTTTACACCGACTCTGTTTGGCCCTCGTGTATGTAGTACCAAGGTGAGCTACTTAGTGTAGGGAGGGAGCTAGCCACCCCAGGAGGCCTGGGACTAGGACTAGCCGCCCTACACCTACTCTTGTTAGACCCACTGGGTAAATTGAGATAGTCGGACGAGGGTACGTGGACTATAGAAGGACAAGACCCCTGTTCTGTTCTATTCTGAGGGGGAAGGCCCTGTACTGTTCCGCATTGTACCTTTAGGCGTACCCGCTAACGGAAACGACTAACCACATGCCAGTGCGTGATAGCTACCTGTGCGTTTATCACGCATGCCGTAGTCACCGCTACATCGCGACCATGACCTCGGGGTGGTTGACTGGGTGTAGGATACCACGGGAGACTCTCCCAACCAAGAGAGCACCACGTGTACCTCCTACATCATGGAAAAAACTGCAATCAAGATCGTTCCCATGAGGAACAGGCCAGATCAAGAAATGTTTAAGTAAATAAAGGAACAAGAAATTAGCAGTACTTAGTTGAACTAAATAAAAATGGATAGTTTAATTGCATAAATTAATTGATTATCTTAATTACATGTAAATAGCTAAATTACCACTCTACTCAACGTTCGCTGATTCCGAAAATTTTATAACCTTGTTCAGGTCAGGGAGTTGAGCAGCCAGCACCACCGGCTGCAGAGGGAGCTGGGTCCAGTCGAGCCCAGCCTTAGCTGCGTTCTTACTACTTTTCCTTAGCTCCTGTTGTAGTAGTAAGTATTTTTGTTCTATGTAATACTGTTTCAGTACTTTTAGCTGTATTTTTCTCTGTCGTAGTTGTGATGACATGTAACTTTGATAGACCATTTCGTTATGTTTCTTTTACTATCTCTTATTTATTTCTTCTTAGTTACGTTGCATGTGTGGTTGTGATTTATTTCCTACTTTTAGTTATTTTTCGTTGGACAACTAGGTCTTGAGATTAGTCGAGACAGGTCGATCTCGGATCCTGTAGGGATCTGGAATTAGATCGTAATAGATGCCCAAGTCATGATTGGACTATGGGGCATAGTTTGACAAGTACCTTGCCATATCACGTGCCTCAAGGTCATGGAGCTTATTGGCAAGAAAAGAGAAGCTTAAAAGTAACTTGACTAGGCATGTTTACTTTTTCCTCCAAAAAGGTGAGAGCATAGACTTGCCATATTGAATAATATTTTATGTATGACTTTCAGGAGAGCTAACGAGCCAATTGTACAATTTACAAATTTAAATATGATATGGGGGTTGAAATTATAATTAAAGAAATTTATCAATCTCAGTTGGTTGGTATACAGTGAATGACAATGAAGACATTGAAATGACAATGGTGAGACATGTTGGCTGCGCATTTATTTGAACAGAGAGGTGTGACCATACTGGTAGTTATGCACTGAAACCACCAAAAATATGCAACTAAGCAGCTCAGGGGAGAGTAGCTCTAGCCTTCTAAGTTGGCAACCTCCCAAGAAGCCGAGTTGTAAAGATTTTTCTTTCAAAATTTCTGGATAATCATGGTCTAAAGAGAGATTACTCCACAAATGGTTTTACTGAAAGCCAATATTCCTAAGAAATCCAACTTGTAAAAAAAATGAATATGCACCGGTTCAATTTTTCGCAATGGGCCATCATATTCATCACGGACTGTAATAGACTGAAACAACATGTCCAAGGCGGTTCTAAAAACAGTGTTTCAGTAATCACCTGATCTGATCCTACATATCATATTTTTCATGGAGGTTTTTGCATCTATCTTTGCAAATTTTGATAAATGTGCGCTTCTAACTTGCATTCAAGCTTATTAACTTATGCAGTAACTCCTTAAATCACATAGGCAGTGTTTATCATGTTATTACCAACTTAAATTGGTTATATATGTTTTTGACAAGACTTAGGCCATGGTAAGCTAACAATAACCTTCTAGCTCTTGAGTCCTCAATTTAATACAAGCTAAAACCATGCCCATACAAATTTCAGCTCCACCTTATACAAACTAGCCTAGCTCATGACACCACAAGCCAATACCAATCGCAACTCCTACTTTATTCAAAGCCTACATCATCACACTATCATGAGCCAAGCCAACCTGAGTATGCTCAAACCCTTTGATATACTAAAAAATGAGGGATTTTTACATATATATATATATATCCTTGTAAACTTTCGATAAGGCGTATATACCCCCATATTTTTGATATTTACGCATATACCACTATAAAGTTACTCTGTTAAGGTCGTATGCCCCTACTCCGTTAAACCCAATGGAAAACGTCATAAAAAATTTTTAAAAATATAAAAATTTATATGTACCTCCCTATATTTATCTTACAACTTCGTATATACCCCACCCTCTGCTCTTCTCACACCCTCCAAGGAGACTATCGTCCGCCTCCATCCCCCCACCCCCCTCCCTTTGACTACCCTTCTACCCCCCACCCTCCTTCCACTCCCCTTCCACTCCCCTTCGGAGCACCACATCACCCCTACTCGAAGTTCGCTCCTCCACTCCCTGTGCTTCCCCTCACCACCCTCTGCCTCCCTTACCCCAACAGTTCCCTCACCACCCTCTCCTTCCTATGGTTTGGTCACCGCCCTGGCTTCCTGGTCAAACCCCCACCCCCAGCGGTGCCCTCACCTCTCCCTGCCCTCCTTACCTCAAGGTTTCGAGGGGGAGGGGGGAGTTTGACGAGAGCCCTATGGGAGATCTGCCATCTATGATGACGCGGAGATCAATGCACAAGGAGCCAACAGCATCACACATGGAATGGCGGATCCCTTCGCTTCCGGGAGCTTCGATAGGGGTGCCAACAAGGTAAGGTGGCGACAGCTGTGATTGTTAGGGGGGGTGTGGTGTTGCTCATGTGGCTTGGAAAGGAGGTGTCTTGGGGGGTGTGTGTGTGGTGGTAATGATGCAACGTTATCTGTTTGTGGTGTTTGTAGGCACTCATGGCTTTGAAGAAGGGTGCGCAGTTGCTCAAGTACGAGAGGAAGGGGAAGCCCAGGTTCTGCTCTTTCCGGCTCTCGAGTGTAAGTTTGCCTGTCGATGGTGTTGCATTGTTGCTGGGATCGAAAAAAGTTGGGATCTTTGGGGGTGAAGTGATCCTACTATTGTTGCTTTATGGGGTATATAAGAAGTTATAACAAAAATATATGGAGGTATGTATAAATTTTCCTATTTTTTTAATTTTTTTTATGACGTTTTCCTTTCGATTTAATAGAATAGGGGCATACGGCCTTAATGGAGTAACTTTATAGTGGCATATACGTAAATATTAAGAACATGAGGATATATACATCTTATCAAAAGTTTATAGGGGTATATATATAAAAATACCTAAAAATAAATTGCATTGTTACAAATTCAGACCAATTCACAGAAATGACAGGAGTTTGCATAGAAAACATTATCTGGTTGAATCAACCATTTGGATAATAAAACCAAATCCATTACTCCTTGACTAAAGTGCATTCCAGCAGATCCAACGAGCAGATTAAACTTTATTCAAGCTAGCCTACTTCATGACACCACGGTGGGTCAAGCCAAGCTTGGCTGGTACGCTAAAACCCTTTATACAAATCTATTATCTACTTCTCTTTTTATGTAATAATGTCTAAAGATATCCTCAATTTTTTTCTATAGAATCTAATGATTTTGTTTCTATGGGACACAATAGGCAGATAACCCTCTTGGGCACATAGATCCCCCTCAATGTTTGAAGAGATTAACAAGGTCAATGCAGATCTGCATTCTAGAGATTCAAGGTATAAAACATTAAAATTCAGGACTATGTCTAGAGACCAAAAGCAAGAAATTTTTCACCACACAAATGCAATTTCTATACCAAATTACCAACATAGATAAAGAATCAGATCATGGTGTGAAATGGCCCGGACAAGTTTTACCTGTCCTCTTGAATAGCAGAAAGAAATGGATTTTGAAATGGTGGAAGAAGCTTTGACAATATAGCAGCAAAAAAGAACCCAAGAAATACAGCAATCCCAGCTATTATGAACGACAGGCCCCATAATGCATGACTTGCTGACACATGGGCACGCAATCTTGTCTTTAGCACTTCAGATTCCATGGATACTCCCAGTCACTCAACAAAACCAGATGATAGAAACATACTAATTACGGTCTGTCACAGACAACCAAGATGAAATTACCCAAGAATCCAACAACAGTTGATAATAATTTGAACATCCCAAGAATTATAGTAGTTGAATCAATAAAGCAAGGGTAAATACCAAAGAAAAAAATAAGTGAGATAATGAAACACTATTGACAAAGAGAGTTCAACCTTTTCGAAAAAGAAAAGACAGAGAGTTCAACCCCTATACCCATCAACAACCCTTGTGATAACTGAAGCCTAGTTTGGAACCAGGTTAGATATTATGGGTTGAGTTTTACGTACAGAGGTTACCCAAGTTTCTGTTTGGAACTTATTTAGGTTAGCATGTGATGTGATGGGTTAACATGTGATGTGATGTGCAGGTATCTGGTAGAAATGTGGGAATAATAAGCTGTGGAATATGTTGAAGAATGATGGATTCGCCTAATCGTCGAAATCCCGAAACCATGCCCCTACCACCAACAACATCCCAAAACCATACAATGGAGGCACTTTCTTGCACAGATGACATGGCAGCAATTAAGGATTACACACTATCTATGGCACACCAGCCATTCCCTTTTTGGGGAATGTTCCAAATAAGGAGGCAGGAGATGAGAATTGACCTTTTAAGGCATCGCTCATTCAGGGTGGTTCTGGATTCAGTTTCAGATCCAGATCCGGCCCATGGGGAATCAATCTCTATTTGCATCTGCTTCTTCTTTGTTTGAGCTCTCTGGAGATGGGCTCAATCTGGCCCATGGGAATATTTTTTCCTCTCCTTTTGTTGGTTTTCCTCTTAACTTTCAGGCCTCACCCTCATCCACACCATTGCTTCTTGGGTCAAACCATCATGGAGATGGAGATGAAGGTCGCTCGTGCAAGGAGATGGCTGGACGGAAGTACGAATGTCCAGTTAGGGAAGGCTCTGCGACAAGGCTGCCATCTTCTCCAAGGGACCTGGGGGTGCTACTCTGTCTATGGCCTGCTGAATATTGGGGCGACGCAGGTGGGTGAGTTTTCAAAGGTCCAAATTACCTGGGAGATTTTCGGGGACAATGTTGTTGCCGCCTTGAGCAGGATGGCAACTGTGACAGCGGAGGATGAGTCAATTGCTGTAAAGGAGGGTGCGTCTACTGCTCCTTCCCAGGTGGCGCCTCAAGCTGGCAGCAATAATGGTGGCATGCCTCTGCTGGTTGCCACCTTGGACAAGAATAAGGCTCCCCAGGTGAACCAGCAACGATGATGCTGGTGGAGGCAATTATTGGGCTAAAGAGGCGTTGCCATTACCAGGTGGAACCGGATCTGTTCATGGATCCGACGCAGGTATTTGTCCCTGCATGGATTCTCTTTCTTCTTTGTTATCCCCTTTGAAGGTGCTGCTTGGGGTTGGTGTTTCACAGGAGGTGGCTCCCTTGGATGATAAGTTGTGCACTGAGGAAGAATAGACTCTGGTTGCTGTTCAGTTGGACGGGGATAGTGGATTCAAAGAGGCATCGTTTTCTGCAGATGGAACCGCATCCGTTCACAGATCTAGTGCAAGTATATCTCTCTGGAAGGATTCCTTTTCTTCTTCCTCTTCCCCTTCGAAGTTGCTGCTGGGGGTGGTGTTTCATGCGAAGAGGCTTGTGTGGATGACAAGACATGCAGTGAGGTAGTGGATGTCTCTCAGGCTGCTTCCAGGTAGGAGGGTACAACAATTCGACTTCGCTGTGGTTGGTCAGCGACCGCAGGTGGGACTTTCGATTCACAGTTCTGAAACAGTGGAAACCATGGCCAGAGCTAGGGGAGCTCATAAGGGGAACTTATGTGTTAAATGAAGATTATTACATGGAACGTCAGAGGACTTCATGATCAGCATCATCAAAGAGTGCTCAGTAAATGTTTGGCAGATTAAGGTGTGGATATCTTGCTTCTCCTAGAGACAAAGCTTGAAGTTTGTGATGACATGCTTTGGCATCAAGTTGGCATAGCACAGTGTGAACAGGTCCGCACAATCAATTCTGTGGGTAGATCTGGCGAAATCGTTATTTCCTAGAGCAAATTCAAATATGACTTGGAGAGAGAATGAGAGGGGCAACACATTTCGGTTGTGGTGCTCAAAAGGGAGGATGGGGTGTCAGGTCAACTTTATGGGGTGTGTTAGATTTATTAAGTTTAGTCAGCTATAGGTTTGCTTTATTTAGGATAAGAGTTATAGCTATTTTCTATTCTTGTTTGCTATTTTTATTTCTTGTTGGGTTTAGTATGTAATTTTTCTAACCTAACTCTCTATATAAAGAGGTCAAGGAACTCTATTTTCAATCAGACAGTTTATTAGTCTCTCCACATGACATCAGAGCGAATTTAGGGTTAGAAAATCTAACCCTAATCCTTTCTTTCTTCCTCTTCTTTCCTTTTCTCTTTTTTTCCTTCCTTCTTTGGTTGTCACCAGCCCTAGAAAGGGCCTTTATTGCTGTCAATGCTGTCAACCCTCCGACAACCTATAGCCGGTGGCCAAAGGGCCTCCTACTATTGTTGTGGCTATTGTTGCTACCGTTACCACCATTGTTGCAGCTATTGCTACCATTGCCACTGCTCTTCGGTGCTGCTTAACCCTGTCGGGACTCTACCTAGCTCCAGCAGTGCCACCAACCTCCAACTACCAGCCACCAACTAGATTTAGCCAAAAGGAGGTCACTACTACCAGTTTTTAAACCCAAACCAACCATCACAGCTAAGTTGGGACTCTCAAAGCAACATCGGAGCCATTTAAGGTCCGGTAGAGGACCCTCTAGCATCGCCTGTAGCAGGCAAGTGCTATCGGTGGCCTTGCTTACCTCTAGTAGCAACTTTACTATCGCTCAAAGCCTATTTCGATGTACTTTGGCCACCGCTGCCGCTGAACAAGGCCTTTTATGGCTTCTTTCAACTTCTACAGTCTTAATGCTCACTACTAGTTGTTCCTATTGTCTCCAAAAGCCCTTAATTGGTTTGCTAGAGGTTCTGTGACCACCACGAGGGATGCTTGATCACCAGCTTTCTTAGAAAAAAATAACCACTGTTATTGCCCTTTGACGCGAGAATGATGGCTATTTTTTCAATGGGAACTTAAGACCCTATATGAGGAGCACTCCCGTGTTTTTCTTTCCTTCTCCTCGAGAAAGGAGCTTCCTCAACCAAGAGTTGTCTCCCATCTCTACCTACTACCTACCTACTTGCTTAGGGTCGCCTCCTGCCTGCCTATTATTTCCTACATGCATGCCTCTTTCTGGTTTTTCTTTCCTTTCTCCTAGAGAAAAGGGTTTCTAGTGTAAAGCGACTACTTCGATAATTGCATACCTGACTGCCTACCCACCTACTCCTTTAACCAAACGATGTTGTCATTGGGGGGTCTGTTTTTCTTTGTCTACAACTTAGGCATTGCACACTCCAACTTGGGAGGGAGTGTTAGAGTTATTAAGTTTAATCAGTTATAGGTTTGCTTTATTTAGGATAAGAGATCTAGCTATTTTCTATTCATGTTTGTCATTTTTATTTCTTGTTGGGTTTAGTGTGTAATTTTTGTAACCTGAATCTCTATATAAGGGGGTCAGGGGACTCTATTTTCAGTAAGTTTATTATTCTCTCCATAGGATGATTTATGGCGATCCAGTTCTTTGTTGGACTTCCTTATCTTTTTGGTTGTGATTTCAATGTCACTTTATTTGCGAAGGACCTCCCTAATGATGGTGGTGGGATGGGCACGAGATCCTTGGACTTCCAAGAATTAGTGACAGTTTTGCTTGCAGGATTTAATACCCTCCAACTACACGTACACCTGGAGAAATAGCACTTCCAAGTACAGGATTGATAGATTCTCGGGCTCCTTAGATTTTATGGAGATTTTCCCTTTGTGTGGGGTGAAGGGAGGGCACAGGGCATTCTCAAATCACACTCCACTTTTTTGGAAGTCCAATGAGAACTTCAGACCGTCCACTTCAAATTCAAGAGATCATGGTTGCTTGAGTAGAATTTTCATGATGTCGTTTAAAACTGATGAGCAGAGCTTCCATCTGGTGATTTGGCGACGACTACTATGGCTAAAACACTTCAAGGCCTACAATCAAAGTTGATAAAGTATGAGAAAATGATCTAGGAAGAGCGTCAACAAAAGAAAGAGGAGGCGCTGAATAAAATTGTTGAGATAGATAGGAGGGAGGATTCCCAATAGGCTTTGGTAGATGAGGTCGAAGAAAGGAAGATTAATCAACATACAGTCCTTCAGTAGGAAAAGGAGGTGGAATGGCAGCAGAGATCTTGCCAATTGTGGCTAAAGGAAAGGGACTCAAACACCAAGTTCTTCCATATAGTGATTAATGGCAGGAGGAGGAATTATATTGAGAAGGTTGTCATGGGAGGGAATGAGCATCCCTCTAGAAAGGACATTGACAAAACTGTGGCAGAGCACTTTCATGCCTTTTCTAGAAGGGGGCAGAGGGGAACCTAGCATTCGATGAGAAGGGATGCCTCGATGATCTTGACTTATAGAGCAAGGGAGCTTATGTTGCCACTCATAGAGTTCGAAGTGAATGGCTATTTCATTCCTGAATCAGGAGGGCGAATATGGTCCTGACAGTTTCCAATGCAATTTTTTAAAGAGTTCTAGCATGTAGTAGGGAGTTATCTCATGAATGTTTTGGAGGAATCTCTAAAGGGTAACTCAAGTTTTCAGAGGCCGAATAGGTCTTTGATCTTCCCACTGCCGAAGACTCTACTGGAAGGATTGAAGATTATAGGCCCGTATCCTTTTCCAATTCCATCTACTTGATTATCTCTAAGGTTTTGGCGAACAAATTATGGGATGTCATGGATGAGATTGTTAACCTGATCCAAGCAGCTTTTAGTAAAGGGAGACACCTGCATAGTGTGGCAATCACATATGAGATCATGGCTCATTGGAGGAGAACTGGCTTTTTATGGAAGGTTGATTTTGCAAAGGCATACAATTCCTTGGATTGGGCATTTCTTCAGGCCTGTCTGCACAAAAGGTGATTTCCTAATTTGTGGATTGCCTAGATGAAGAGGTGTGCATTACAAATTCATTTACGATCTTGGTTAATGGTGAACTTGAAGAAGGTTGGGTTCAGCTGCAATGTGGTGTTTACCAAGGATATCCTTAGCACCTTTGCTTTTTGTTCTGGTTGTGGTTTCTCTAGCCATTAGCACCTTTTCAATTTGTAGGGAGAGCCTATTGAAGGGATTCAGCTCAGGCAACCGACAGAACTTGGTGCCTTTATTGCAGTATGTGGATAATACAATTTTTTTCATCAAGGGCTCACACAAGGAAGCTCGAAATGTTTCAGCTCTTTTAGAGATCTCTGGAGGATTCTCTAGTTTGCAAATTAACAAAGCGAAGTCTTCTTTTATTCCTTTTGGAATGTCAGAGGTTGATAGTTAGCTTTGCAATGATGCATTAGGTACTCCCATAGTTGGACTACCTTTGAAGTATCTAGGTATTCCTCATTCTAATAGACCTTTGAAGGCTTTGGATTGGAATGGTTTGATTTTGAAGTTCGAGGATAAGCTGGCAAGTTCGAAGCCAAAGATGCTTTCTAAGGGAGGCAAACTTGTGTTACTTAAGGTTGTTCTCTCATCTTTTCCTATCTTCCTCCTTTTTATGTTTGTTGCACCTCTAAGGGTGTGTTTGGTGGTGGGGTTAAGGGGAATTAAAATGGAATAAGTGGAAATGATGTTTATTTAGGTGGTGGAATAAGGATAGGGTTAAGTATAGGGTTAAAATGATTGGTATATTGATGTGATGTTAGTGGATATTTGTTTAATAGTATAAGTGATAGTGGAGAATGTTAGTAGGTATTTGGTTATTATTAAAAGAGAGAGTGGAGGGTACAGTGGGTATTTTTTTAATAGTAAAAGTGAGTGGGGAATGATTGGTGTATTGATGTGACATTTGTGTTGAAATGATGGGAAAACTTGGAAAAAACTTAGGATAACCCTTAACCTAGATTAACCCCACCGACAAACGGGGCCTAAAGGTGTTGAGGAAAATTTCTGGAAGTGGGCCAATGATAATTGTGGAACAAAATGATGTGCATTGGTCTTCAAGAGAAACTATAGCCCTTCTTTTATATAAAAGGACTAGGCAAATTACATAATTACCTGACAAGAAATAAACAAATATCAAACATGTCCCTATAACTCAACACTCCACCTCAAATTGGGACGTATATGTCTAGGAAACCTAACTTGCTACTAAGAAAATCATGTCGCTTTTTCTTCAACGACTTAGTGAGAATTTCTACCAACTGAAGCTCGGAGGATATGTAAGGGATACTAATCTTGCCATCCAAAACTGCATCTCGTATAAAGTGACAGTCAACCTTAATATGTTTGGTTCTCTCATGGAAGACTGGATCCGAGGCAATGTAGGTAGCTAACTTATTGTCACAGTAAAGTGGGACAGGCATATCAACTTTTATTCTCAAGTCCTATAGAAAACTGACCATCTACATAATCTCATAGGCTACTTGGGCCACTAAAGCGAACCACTACATTTTGCTTCTTTTTTAAAAAAAGCAAAAAGGCGGTTATCCATGTGATAACCACCCAAATTCATTTCATTATACGGAAATCCGAAGTTACATTACAGATTACAAAGCAGATTACCAAAATACCACCTGGGAAGAAATGGAGGAAACATAATTCTCTACATAGAGTCTCTCCTCCCTAAACAGCACCCCATTCCTCCCCAGCCAAATGTCCCATAACACCGCCAAAACCATGGCTCTATCATTCTTGGATCTAAAACGAATATCTCCATCTAAGGCGTTTCCTCTACGGAATGAAGGCCAGAAGCTAATTATGTCTCGAGGGGCAATCCAGTCGATCCCCATCCTCCGCCATATCTGCGTCACGAAAGGACACTAGAAAAAGAGGTGCTAGATGTCTTCGTCTGCCCCATCACAAAGGGGGCATCTCACGTCATCTATTTGGGCCCACCTTGCCCTCCACACCTTTGTCATGATTCTCTCCCTCCTCACCAGTCAAACGAAAATCTTCACTTTTAGTGGACACCCCGTCAACCAAAGTAACCTACAATCTCTTAGCAGGTCGATATCCGGGTTCAACGAGACACTTCCTAATTTGCGAAATGCCTTTGCCACAATGAACTCCCCCTCTTCCCAACCGTACATGTCACCTCCCTCTTCCTGTACCCAACCCTCTAGCTCCTGGATCAACTGTTGGAACTCAACGCACCTCTGGTCTGACAGGCCCTCCCTAAAGGTCGGGCACCATGCTCCATCCCAACAGCTCCCTACAGTAACCACCAGGTCCATAGCTCTCCCAAATAGGCGGGGGAACCTGTCACTGAGAGTAAATCCGACCCCTTGCCAATCATCTAACCAGAAATGGAAGGCATCCCCCTCCCCCAGGATCGGAGAAAAGGACCACACCTTCGACGCCACCATCACCAAGCCTCTAAGAAAAGAAGCCTCGGGAGGGGGGGTCTCCAATGGCCCCCACGAAAGGAAGGACACATAGCACTGCTGCATGACGTCCCCAAGAAGACATTCCCGCCCCACTAGTCTGGTAATCCACTTCATAAGGAGGCTCAAGTTCTCCTTGTCCACAACCCTAACCCCAAGCCCCCCTCCTGCACCGACCTAAAAAACCTCCTCCCAGGCCACCAGCCTCGTCCCCTTTCCTGTCGAACCCACATTAGACCAGAAGAAGTCCCTCATCAGCATTGAAATCTTCTCAATCTAACGCGGTATCCTGAACACCAAGAGGAAATATGCTGGTACAAATGAAAACACTATCTTCACCAGTGTCAACCTCCCTCCCCTCGATAACAGCTTAGAGGACTAACACGCCAACCTCCTCTCTATCCTCTCCAACAGAGGTATCCAATCTTACACTCTGAGGCGACGATCAGACAATGGCAACCCCAAGTACATAAGCGACAGTGCACCCACACTTGTCCCAAGAGCACCACCAACCGTTTCCACATCCTCAACCGATAGGTTCATCAGGACGAAACTTGATTTCTAATAATTTATCCGCAGCCCTAAGGCCTCGCCAAAAAGCTCCAACAGGATTCTCATCCTTTTAGCCTCCAAGGTAGATCCCTCCACTAGAAACAACGTATCATCTGCATATTGCAGTACTGGGACCTCCCTACCTTCACCAACCACAAAACCCTTGAGCAAACCCCTAGTACAGGCCCTATGAGTTGCCCTCGCAAGAGCGTCCACCGCAAGCACAAACAACATAGGAGCGAGAGGGCAACCCTGTCTGACACCCCTCTTAGGCTGCACCCAACCTCCCGCTGAGTTTCCATTAACTAGGACTGAGAAAGATGTCGTCACACATCTCTTCTTCTAATCAATCCAGGTTCTAGGGAAGCCCTCCTCACCGGGAGGCCCAAAGAAACTCTCACTGCACAGAGTCGTACGCCTTACTAAAATCAACCTTCCACAAAAATGCTTTCCTCTTCTCCCTCCTCCAAGCAGTCAGTGCCTCCACGGCAACAACAAAACCATCTAGGATCCCTCTCCCTGAAATGAAAGCTGTCTAAACAGGCGAGATCAGATCTCCTAGAAGACCATGGAGTCTGTTGGTCAAAACCTTCGCGACAACAAGGTACACAACATTAGATAAGGCGATCAGTCGAAAGTCCTGGATTGCCTCTGCACCCTCCTTCTTAGGCAATAAGAGCAGGTAGTACCTATTCAGCTTATCAAACCCCATATTCCCAGTCACAAACTCCTCCATCATCTGCATCACATCAGCCACCACCAGAGACCAAAATTCCTTGAAAAAGAAGACAGGGAATCCACCGAACTAGGGCACTCCTCCGCATTAAGGCCCCACACAGCCTCCCTTACCTCATCCTCCATGAAATCCACCGTGAGGCCCGCTGCCTGATCCTCAGTAACACTCTGCACGTCCTCCTACCTCCATCTCCAACAACCCCTACTGTGCCTCCATGTGAACTCCCTGAAGTAATCTATCGCCACCCGTCCAACCTCCTCCCTACCCGAGAAAGCCTCCCCGTGTATCAACAACTTCTCAATCCAATTTCTCCTCCTCCCGGCCGAGGCCACTTGGTGAAAGAATATGGTATTGGAGTCGCCCTCTCTCAACCATCTCTGCCTCGATCTCATCTTCCACTCCACCTCCACCTTCTTATCCTCAACCTGCACCACTCGCATCATCCTCACCCTATGCTCTCTATCTTCTGCCAAGATAGAGTCCTGATCCTCCTACCTGTCGATCCTGGAGATCACTGCCAAAGCCTCCTCTTTCCTGCAACACCTGGATGCCCTGAGTTCCCTCTTGTAAACCCTCAAGTGGTCCCGCAAACCAACTAGCTTCTTTGCCAATCGAATCGCAGCTGATCCCTCCACCTCCATGGAGTTCCACTTCTCCTTCACTGTGCTCTTGAACCCTCCTCCATCAGCCAAGATCTGTCAAATTTGAAGTATGTGCCAAAATAGATCCCCTCGTTGAACCTCCATATAAGAGGTGTGTGATCCGAGAATGGCCTCTCCAGAGGAGAGACATCCGCCAAAGGGAACACCTCCACCATCTCCACATTAGACAGGTACTTGTCTATCTTGGACTTCTGACCATTAGTGTTCCTCTAGGTATATGCGTAGGACGTCAGGATCAGATCTATAAGGCCATGCAGGGCCACAAACTCCACAAAATGTTCTAACCTGAGGTCTTGCCTCCCCCGTCCACCAGGCCTATCATCAATCTACAAAGTGCTGTTAAAGTCTCCTCCAAGCAGTCGTATTCCATGGTACTCCGTTGCCACAAATGCCAGCTCCTCCGACATAACCCCCCTCGCTTGGGCGTCTGATGGACCATAGACCCCTGTGACAACCATCCTGACCCCTCCCACTAGCCTCACCAACCTACAGAGATGATGTAAGCTCCTCTAAAGCAGTCTTCCAAAGTGAAGACATCTTCGCGCCACTCCAACAACTGTCCTTCCGCATGACCATCCATGTCTAAAGCTCAAAACCCTTCCATCCACGAGCCCCCGATCTCCCTCCACAACCTCCCATCACATGCAGACAGTTTCGTCTCCTGTAGCAGCACCACATCTGCCCTCCATTGGCAAATGTAGTTTCCCAACGTCGCTCTCCTCGATAGGTCGTTGAGACCCCTAATGTTCCAAGAAAGGATACCATTCATCGGGAATCATTGATGGCCTCCTTCGTACTCGGATGGAAGCCCTCGCCTTTGCAATCTGAAGCACCTCCTCGTCATCCCAATCCAACACAGAAAACGTTTGGTGTAGAGGTTGCAGTGACCTTCCACGGCCATCAACCAACACCCGAGGTCCCTGACTGGTCCTTTGAAAGTTCCACTTCCGGTTATATCGAAGGCCACCGCCATGGCCCCCATTCACCACACGCGATCACCACCCTATGAGGGTGACCTCCACCTGCCCACCGGATCAACCAGCCCCGCCAGATGTCATAGCAATGCCCTCCACCTGCTCACCAGATCGATCAGCCCCGCCGTATGTCGTAGCAGTGTCCTCCGGGCACTACTGCGGAGAACCCCCCCCCCCCCAACTCGGGCCTCCAGGGAGCCCAGATCCGATCTCAGACGACCGGTCACCGCCCCATTAGCCCTCGGGGCTAGATCGGTCAACACCCCTCCTCCTGTTGAGCCGGCTTCCACCCACCTCCGCTATCATTGGCCGGTCGTCGTCCCCCATCTAGGAGCGCATCGCGAGGTCATGCAGCACCTCATCTGGAGAAGGGGGGTTCTTCAAAAGGCGGGTCTTGGGTGGTCAGGTCTTCATAAGGCAGGTCTTTAGCAACCGGGTCTTCACGAGGCAGGTCTTAAGTAGTTGAATTCGAAGTGGATCCGACCCAGGGACCTTCCTCCTCTTTAAGAGAGTTATCCAAGGCGTCCAACCAACCTTCCCATTCCTCAGAACGCGTGAAATTCACCAACTATTCAGCTCCTCGATGCAGCATCTCCTCCAAAGTGCCTGCAACCATCATAACTGCAATCTAGGGGATCGTGTCCACGTCAGCAAGTGGACGGTTCAACTTTTGAACCAGGCACCAAACTCTAGCTTGGTGAGGCGATGGCGCTACCACACTGCCATCCAAGGCTGGTGGGGTCATCGCACCTCCGACCACCTCCACATACGTGGATCTCACCCTGGAGGCGCTCATAAGGGTGCAGGAGACGACCCACGAGTAACCACCAAGGCAAAGGATCACCTTCTCCAACACCGATGCCCCCACCTTCAACTCCACCACTGCCTCAAGTAGCCCACCAGAGATCCCAAATCCCCTACAACTTCAAAGGTGCGCGAAGGGAGATACAACCGCTTCGGCAACCTCCACCGTTCAAAGCAACCACAGCACCCTCAATCACCAACTCCATCGGCTTCCTCTCCGACGGACATTCCCTCCGCGTCCCATCATGCACATAGGTCTTCGTCCACCTCAGAGCGCCAGATTGTAGCTGGGAGACCTTGAAGGAAAAGTCCTCCCCCACCGCGGGGGAGAGTCCCTCGACAAGGAGATTTCCCTCTCCATATGGGAGGACCCTCACCCCAGCCCCTACCGAGAGGTCACGAAGAGCCTCCTCCACCTCAACCAGTCACGGTTGCCCTGCAACCACCTACCCAATGAGCCCTTCATCGACTTCATCGCAGAGAGCGACCACGCCCTTCGACCAAGGGGCCTTGACCTCAGCCAAGGACACAGCCACTGGGGGTGACGGCGAAGGATGCCCGGCTCCACTATGCTACCCAATACCCCTACACCTCACACTCCAATGCCCAATGCCCCGACACCTCCAGCAATACAGGGGCTCGCGACAAACCTTCGCCCACTGGCCAACCCCCAGACACTTGAAGCAGCGATTTGCGTCACTCCCCTACCTGTAACCACCAAAGGTGCCTTCCCTACTTCACTCTCCCGAGATGCGAACCTCCACCCTCCTCTACTCGACCACCTACCATCCCCTGAGAGCATCCTCCCGGTCGACCTCCGGAAGAGACCTCGCCTTGGGCTTCCTCCCCCGCACCTCCTCTCTCCTCTCTCACACCTCTTGCAATCTCTCAATTTAAACACCCTTTTCCTCAACTCAATTTGTTTCCGCATGACCTACATTTTGCTTCTTTCTCCTCCAAGAAACTAAGTTACCTCCCAGACAAATAGCAAAGCCTGAAGTAGCTCGTCTGTCTTCCAAAGATCCTGCATGATCGACATCTAAATACATTAAACGATCAAGAGATCTACTCTCTCTGTAGTGCAAACTTCTACCTGAGGTGCCCTTTAGCTATCTCAGAATGAGACACACTCCTCGCCAATGACTGTACCGTGGATTATGCATAAATTAACTAGCTCTACTGACAGCAAAACTGATATCAAGCCGTGTAATGGTCAAATATAGCAAGCGACCAATAATACTACGATATTTGGCGATATCCTCAAACAAAGGATCCATCTCATCTGTACTATGGCCAGACTGTGGCTCTATTGGTATCCCAGATGGCTTGGTTTCAAGCAACCCAACCTCCTTAAGGATTTGTAAAGTATATGTCTCTAAGAGAGGGACAAGCTAGTCCCCTAGCAAACTGCTTCAATCCCCAAGAAATACCAAAGGTCACCTAAATCCTTGATGACAAAAGTAGACAATAAAAATGCCTTCGTCTGCACCATGCCATCTGCATCATCACCAGTCAAGATCATGTTATCATAGCTTGCCAAAATAACATTTCTCCAAGTACCACCATACTCTGTCCTCTTGATAAAGATGGAATGATCAGTAGTAGACTACTGAAACCCAATCTTCCTAATCTCTAAATTGAGCCTCTCAAACCAGGCTTTGGGACTCTGCTTCAGGCCATAAATGGCCTTTTGTAAGAGACACACAAGCTCCCCCTAAACATCATAACCTAGTAGTTGTCTCATGTACACTTCCTCGACCAAATCTCCATATAAGAAAGTGTTTTTAATATTTAGCTGGTATAACAACCACTTCTAGATTACTAGTACAAAAAGAATAATCCTGATGGAGGTAATACAAGCAACAAGAGAAAGTTTCAAGGTAATCCACCCCATATGTTTGGGTAAACCCCTTAGCAACAAGTCTGGCCTTATATCTCTCAACAGTTCCATTAGATCTATACTTTATCATATACACCCATTGACACCCAACATGGCACAAGATCCCATGTCTTTCTAGACTGTAATGCGTGTATCTCCTCATTCATAGCAACTTTCCACCTAGGATCCTAAGAGGCCTAAACAAAATCTCTAGGAACAACAGTGGCAATAATAGCAGAGGCAAACTCTCTGTCTTCATTCTCCAAATGAGAAACCGTTGTATACTAGGATATGAGATGAAGGGTGCATAATGTAGTTGATCTCCGTTGCATAGGCTCCTCGTCTCCACCTGAGTCACAACTATCTGGAGAGGTAGGATGTTGTATAGGCACATCTCCCTGGGAACTGTCCAACTGTTGTCTCTTGTGATATATTTGTGTCCTGTATAGCAGCCTCTATAGAGGATCCTTCCTCTGAGAAGGAATCTTCTCAAAGAAGGTCACATCAGCAGTAACAACATATCTTTTACAGACTGGATCATAGCATCTGTAGCCCTTCTACATCCTGGATTAACCAAGGAAGACACACTTCGTAACCGGGGGAGCAAACTTATCCTGGTTGCCATGATTCTACACAAAGCATATACACCCAAATACTCTCAAAGGTGGGGAGAACGGCCCGCCACATCCTGGGTATATAATCTAATACAGGATCTAACCATGAAGCACAAACGTTGGCATCCGATTGATCAAGTATACTGCTGTGTTTTTCAAAAAAAAGTATGTTGCTGTGAGTATGACATCACCCCAAAATTGCTTAAGAACCTGCATATGAGACATCAAGGTCTTAGCAATATCAAGGAGATGTCTCAACTTGCACTCAGCAATCCCATTCTGCTGGGAAGTATGAGGACATAAAGTCTAATGAATGATTCCCCTAGAGCAGAAAATCTCCTACAAGTCTTTGTGCATGAACTCAAGTGCATTATCATTATGGAAAACTCGAACTATGGTAGCATACCGGGTTTGCACCTCAAAAAGAAACTGCTGCACAATTGAGGGTGTTGAGTTATTTATTTCTCTATTTTTGTTATGTTTTGTTGTGTGGGGGTATACTTGTACTTTTACCCTTTGTGCCTCTCTATATAAAGGCACCTAGGGTCTCACATAAAGGTTTGACTGGCATTTCAACCTAACTAGTATCAAAGCAGCAATCCTAGACCGATGGTCTGATATCCCACCAACTCCAGCCTCTCTACACCTTCACCAAAACCCTAACTCCAACACTCCGGTTGCCGCCACCATCTCTGGTGACCTCCCACCGACAGCACCAACCGGTGGGGGCCTGCAAAGGATCTCCAACATGTCCTGCAAGGAGATCCTACCTCCTTGGCACCGCCACCGGTGGAGATCTGTCACCGCACCGGCGATAAGAGTTGAGGAGGTCCAGTGACCTTTAAGGTCCATCGCCCAAGCCTCCTCTTCGTTCTACCGGTGGTCTGAAGGTCGCAGCAGCACCGCCCAGGCCTCGAAAGTCCCCAACAATGTCGCCCCAGGCCTCCAAAGGCCACTAGTGCTGCCTCTCAAGTCACCAACGCTGCTGCCCAGGCTTCCAACACAGATGCCTGACCCCAACAGTGCCTTCCAAGGCTGCGGGGGGGTCTGGTCGTGGTGTTGTGAGCCTCCTCTCGCCCTGTTCTGGAGATTCTGATCAAAATCGGGGGCTAGGAGGGCTTTTCTTGTTCCGGATCTACCTCTAAAGAACATTCTAGAAGAGCTAGACTCCATGAAAGGCACTGCTAGTGCTCAACTTATGCCTTAGCGTGTGCAACAACATTATTTCTTGGTGTTCTACAACATGACCTGAAATTAGATTTTTATGTGCCTTGTATGATTGTTTTGAAGCCAACTTAGGTCAGAAATTGGAATTTTCAGAACTTATGATCTGGTTGCTTATTGTGTTAAATATTTGATTGACTTTTTTCTACATATCGGGCATTATGGAAGACAAGAAACAGGCTTCTAACGACTCGGTGGGGAAGATCTCTTACCCCGAGCGTATTCTTTTTTATACAAGGAACCACTATCAAGTTGGGTGGCTTCAACCTCCTTCTGTGGTCTGCCTTTCTTTCTCGATCTATGAGGCCACGTCAGAAAAAATACATTTCTCACAAGTGCTGGCTAAAACATAAATTCCTCAGGGACACCAAGCCACTTCTACTGCTAGTGCTTCTGTGGCTCAGATGTCCGGTACTGCTGCTAGCGCCAGAAGTGTTCGTAAGCCATCTTAACCTACAGACTTGGGTGCATCCTCCCACATCACAGGAGATGCTATGCTCTTTTCGTCACTTCAACCGATGACTACTCCAATTCATGTCAAAGTAACAAATGGTGCCTTATCCCTTGTGACAGGCTTGGGTGACATCTCTCTATCCTCTACTTTACCTCTTACTGATGTTATGCATGCGCCTAAATTTGCTTTGAATTTAATGTCTATCAGTTAGATTGCTAAGGCATTAAATTGCACAGTAGCGTTTCATGATCATTTTTTCTTCTTACAGGATCTCCTAACGATGAAGCAGATTGGTGGGGGACTTGAGTAGGATGGCCTATACTACCTTGACCTCCCATCATAGCATTATTCTATGGCTACCGCTTATGCCACCTCTGCTTTACAGTGGCATCTTAGACTGGGACATCCTAGTGTTTCTGTTCGTCGCCAATTTCCTGACATGTAGTTTCCCGACCCATTTTCTTGCGATGCCTGTCAACTTGGCAAGCATCATAAAGTCTCCTTTCCTAGTAATTATAGTAGAACTAAGTCTACTTTCTCGCTTGTTCATGCTGATTTATAGGCCCATGTCAGGTCAAGAGTTTTAGGGGTTTTCGATATTTTCTGATTTTGTTGGATGATTATACCCGTGTTAGTTGGGTTTTTATGATGGAAAAATCTGAAACCCCTACATTGATTAAAAATTTTGTGCATGAAATAAAGAGTCAATTCTCTACTACTATTCGCATCTTTCAAACTGACAATGAGCTTAAGTTTGTGAATTCTACTTTGACTCAGTTTTTCCAATCTCTTGGTATTATACATCAGACTTCTTATGTTTATACATCCCAACAGAATGGGGTGGCTAAACGCAAATTGAGGCACCTCCTTGATGTCACCCGCACTATTATGTTTCAGATGCATGTTCCTACCACCTTCTAGGCTGAAGTTGTTACGGCTACTTTTTTAGTTAATCGTGTCTTCTTCTATTCTTGATGGGAAGACCCCATATTCTATTTTGTTTCCCGATCATGAGTTTTTCTCTCTTCCTCCAAAAGTGTTTGGATGTATTTGTTTTGTCCATTTATTCCAGGTAGACAAGTTAGCTCCTAAATCTGTTAAATGCATTTTTCTAGGCTATTCTAAAACCCATAAGGGGTATAGATGTTATGATCCCCTTTCACATCGTTTTTATGCGAGTAAGGATGTGACTTTTTTTAAGGACATATCATACAATACTGTTGCAGGAAAGTCTCCCAATGTCACACAGGATGTCCCATTGCCTATGCCCAATGCTGCACCTCCAGGTCCCTCTGAGCCACCACCCCCTCATGATGTCCCTCTCATTGCCTATCCTAGATATCCTGAGGTGCCCACTACTGATACCTTCCCTCAACACTTTTAGCAGAGACGTTCTACCACTCTACAAATAGAGAAACCACTTTCTACTATCTCTGCTCAATCTTCTGCTGATACTGCTAATTCAGATGGAGGTCCAGATCCTACCCACCTGAGGTACCTGATGTGGATCTTCCTATTGCTCAGAGGAAGCCACAACAATCTTGTACTAAATATTATGTTTCCAATTATATGTCACTTGATCGTTTACCTGCAGTAGAGAAGCATTTATCTCTTGCAGTTGACAACAAAAATATTCCCAGGAATCATGTTGAGGCTTCTCAGGACCCTTCCTGGACCTTAGCCATGGAGGATGAGATGAATGCTCTTCAATCTAAAGGTACCTGGGAACTTGTTGACCAACCCCCAAGTGTTGCTATTGTGGGGTATAGGTAGGTGTTTACCCTAAAATGCCGCCCAGATGGTCCAGTGGAAAGATACAAAGCACGCCTGGTTGCCAAAAGTTACATAAAAATGTTTAGAGTTGACTATTTTGAGACATTTTCTTCAGTAGCCAGACTCAATTTAGTGAAGATACTTCTTCCTGTGGCAGTCAACAGTGGTTGGTTAGTTTTACAGCTTGATATTAAAAATAGTTTCCTCTATGGTGATTTAAAGAAAGAGATATACATGAAACAACCTACTGGTTGCGTGGTTGAGGGGGAGTGTCAAAAAGTCTGCAGATTGAAGAAGGCAATTTATGGCCTTAAAGTAAAGCCTGAGGGCCTGGTTTAAGAGATTGAGTAAAGCTATGCAAGAGTTTAGCTTTACTAGATCCACTATAGATCACTCTATTTTTACTATACATAGAGCTGCTGGATCTGTCATTATTATTGTGTATGTAGATAATATATTACTCACTGGAATTGATGCAATAGGGATAGAGGCTACAAAAAAATTCTTGCATTCTCAGTTTGTTACTAAAGATCTGGGAATGATAAATTATTTTTCGGGCATTGAGGTGCAACATGTTGATGGTGGTCTAGTTCAGTCACAGAGGAAATATGTTCTTGATATGCTAAAAGAGACAAGGATGCTGGGTTGCAAGCCTGCCAGCATCCCTATGGACTCTTCTCCACTTGCAAACTCTGAGAGTCCACTGCTTGAAGATGTCACCAAATATCATGCTATGGTAGGAAAACTATTATGTCACGAGACCTGACATTTGTTTGCTGTTGGGACAACCAGTTTATGCAGTCTCCTAGTACACTGGGATGGTGTGTGTCAGGTACTGAGATACCTTAAGCAAGCTCCTAGTAAAGGGCTATCATTTATGAAGCATAGCCATCTAGATGTTTGGGGGTATTCAAATGCATATTATGTAGGGGCACATGAGGACATGAGATCTACTACTGGCTATTGTACCTATGTGTGTGGCAACCTAGTCACCTAAAAAAGTAAGAAGCAAAATGTTGTCTTCAGATCCAGTGCAGAATCAAAGTATAGGACTACGACTCATACTACTTGTGAGCTCCTATGGGGTGAGATCTATTTTATGTGATTTGGGAGTGTCTGTTTCTAGTCCTACTCCCATGTACTGTGATAACAAGGCAGCTACATTCATTGCTAATAATTCTACCTCTCACAAGAGAACAAAACATATAGAAGTTGATTGCCACTTTATCAGCAATGGCCTTACTTCTGGGAAGATCACAACACCTTATATTGCCACTGAAGATCAAGTTGCAGATGCCTTCACCAAAGCACTCTTTAAGAAGCATTTAGAGTTGTTATGTACCAAGCTGAACACGCTTGATGTTTATGCTCCAGCTTAAGGGAGAGTGTTGAGTTATTTATTTCTTTATTTTTATTATGTTTTATTGTGTGGGGGCATACTTGTACTTACCCTTTATGCCTCTTTATATAAAGGCACCTAAGGTCTCAAATAAAGGTTTGACTGGCATTTCAACCTAACAGAGGGAATCTCGCTGTAGGCCTTCATCAGAAAAACCCATGTAAGGCAACTATGGTCGTCCATGAATATAGCAAAGTATCTACGCCCACCTGGAGTGGCAACTCTGGATAGTCCCCAAACATCACAGTGAACCAAGGCAAAAAACACTATGTTGGCCCCACCATCTCTCTGGGAATAACTGCTCCTGTGATGTTTGCCCATCTAACAATCCTCGCACTCTATAGTCAAAGAGTCTGACAACTCTGGGTGCATCTGTCGCATCTTCCCAACAGAGGGGTACCGAAGCCACCTATGCCACAACATTAGATCACGGCTGATGGAAACCACGCCAACAAACAAGGTAGGCGTGTCAAGATAGTACAACCCATCTCTCAATTCCTCCGCCTACAATCTCTCTTGTCAGACAGTCTTGGAAAGAGTAGTGCTTCTCATCAAATGTAACAAGACATCCCAGATCCTTGCAAATGCGACTCACAGACAAGGGATTCATAGGAAACTCAAGAGCGTAGTATACCTTCTCAATCTTCAACTTTGGGGTCGCATGTATATGCCCAACTGCAGAAGAGGTAGCCCCATTGGCCACTTTCACATCTCTTACTCCCTGTGGAACAACAGGGTCAACCAATCAGTCTCTTTCTCCTGTGAGATGAATTGAGGTGCCAAAGTCGATCACCCATGCACTCCTAACCATCTTCCCCACAACTTGTTGAGCTACACACGCAAGGCCCGTAGAAACGGAGGTTGATCTTCTTCTTGGATCAAACCTCTCTACTATGGGCAAGAGAAGACTCATCACCATCCAAATCAAGCATGAGAGAAGGCTCATCACGTAAACATAAATCCCAGCCGCAGAAGATAGGCGGCCACCCCCTATGGTGGCTACTGCAGGTCTTGTCAGCCCCTAGGCAGCGCTGCTGCCCCAACCAGCTTAACTAATGGCGACACTGCCCCCACAAAGCAAGTCGGCGACGGCACAGCCACTGCTGCCAACTCGTTTGGTGGTGGCTACAACACCTCTGTTGGCTATTGCAGTGGCTACGGCGGCTTGGTAGAGATCCTCCATCGAATCACCGTCTTAAAGGTGATTCAATCATCCTATCGGTAGATTTTTTCAGTAGGATATCATAGCACTGGCCTAGGACCGTTGCTCTAATACCATGTGGAACAAAATGGTGTGCATTGGTCTCCGAAAGAAATCCTAACCCTTCTTTTATATGAAAGAGGACTGGGCAAATTACATGAGTACCTCACAAGAAATAAACAAATATCAAACATCTCCCATGACTCAACAATAATAATAAGGGGATATCATTACTTGCTTGGGACAATGTTTGTAGATCTATTGTGGAAGAAGGTTTGGGTGTACTAGACTTAAGAGTAGTGAATCGAGCTCTTTTTACTAAGTGGATTATTGTCATTATGGATAGGGGAGTTCCCTTTTTGCAAATGTTTTCATAGCTTATTATGGGAGGACGCTGAGCTGGCCAAACAAGATGTTACCAAGAAGGGGAGATTTTGCTTTCTAGAGATTGCTATTGCATGAGATGTCCATGGTTATTCCTTCTACGATGGTTTGGTGATGGGAAGGATTTTTCTTTTTGGTTGGATGATTGGACCAAATATGACCCTTTCGTCGATGCATACCCTTGACTTTATGCATTAAGGGCGAGTCTTGTTGCTTCTATGGTTGAGTGCTAGGATGGCCACTTGCAGTCTTTAATGTTCCATTTGCTCTCTCCAATCAAAAAGCGGAGTTTATACACTTGTAAGAGATCTTGGTGAATTTTACACCTAAAGAGGGTGTCATGGGTGCTTGGAGATGGGAGAATGGTTTTCTGTTGGTAGGTCGACATAGGTCAGCATACAGAAGAATCCTCCCACCAAGAAATATTGATTGAATTGAGTAAATACTACCATATGATCTAGAAAGCTACCATGCCTTTAAAGGTGAAGACTTTTGCCTGGTTGCTTAGGTGGAGGAGACCTATAACAAAGATCTAGAGATTACAAACTGCGCCAACCAACCTTAAATCCCACGTGTGTTTTTGATGGCGAGGTGGTGGAGGGTTGTGAGCATCTACTTTTTAGTTGCCCTTTCTCTAAGCAAGTATAAGTGGCATGTGGTGGACAGTGGCCTGCTCATACTATTCAGGATACCTTTTAGCAATTTTTGCAAGCTGGAACCTTCTTCAAATCTCAGCGGGAACATGAATTCCCTTTTGCCATTATTTAGGCAATACGGCTACACTACAATGCTTCTATCTTCGATGGGTGGTGACAGTTTGTGAAAAATATTTGTAAGGATGTTTCCTTCAAGGAGCATTGGGGAAGTATTTAATTTTTTATGTAATAGTCACTGTTGTAGCCTTTTTTTTCCTTGTTAATGCAGCAAGATGATCACTAACCCTATGTAATCATCCTTTTTTTCCTTCAAAAAAAAAAAAAAACAACATTCCAAAATTGGTTGTGAACAAATGAACAAATCAATATAAGATTTGAGACAAATAGATCAGGGAGCCAAGGGGTGCAGAAGGAAGGGGCTTGAAGGCTATCATATATAGTGGTAATTGCATGTGAATGGCGAGTCACTAAACCCATAGTGAGCACCATGTGAAGTGAAATTCCTTCATGATATTTGGACTGCCATTTCAAAATTCCATATAGTCTCAAGCCAATTTAACCATATGATAACTATCAGCACAAAATCAGATTCCTAATACATGATACAATCTCAAATTAAATTAGATCTAACAAGTACAATATGATTATCATGTTACCATCACATCTTCTTGGAATCATTCCTACACATACCATGTAATATCAAAGAAAAGGGTATTTATTGAAATGCTCAGAAGAAAACAGTCCATTGTCTTTTTTTCTTTTGTTTCTAAGTTTTACAGTAATGGAATTGCATTGAAATGGAATATCAAGTAAGGAATGAAAGAAATAAATTTTATCATTTCACCGTCTGGTTTAGGGCAAGAATAGAACCAACAAGAGATTCCATTCCTTTCAACATCAATACAAACTTGTGAAAGAAATCCGATGGGATATTTTTACACATATGGACCATAACTCTAGTGCAACAACAAATAAAGCCTTTTTTTTACGCTAAGTGGGGTCAACTACATAGCCTTTTAACTTCTACACAGATCTATTTTGAGTAATTTATAAGCTTAAATTAAAATAATTGAGATCATGTCTAATAATTTCTTCCAACACTTCTTTAGCATTTCTTGCCCCCTCCTAAGAAGTTCAACATCCAACTCTTTACATGTCTGGACTAAAGCACTAAGGGGTCCTAATGTCCAGCCATCATTTTTTTTGAAAAGACCATCTTCAATTTTGCTATAGAAAATTTTTATACATGCCTATAATTCACAATCCAACACATAAAACCATATACATGCCTATGATACTTCCCTTTAACTATCAAAGAAACCTTCTTATTATATAGAACACTAGATGCTCCCCTCTATTTCAACCAACTTGCATTAATTCTGTGTAACATTTGTATCAATTTCTTCTCATAAAAAAAAAAAAAAAATCTATCAATTTTTCCACCTTGTTAAAAATGGATCCCAAATATTTAAAATCATCTTTCTTCATAATGCACTCTGTTTCAACTTTTACATCTATCATCACTATCTCTTCCACAACTAAACTTACATTCCAAATGCTTAAACTTTGTCCTATTTAACCAAATGTCTTTAGCTTCCATGGGCTCTCTACTAAGCTCAACTTTTCAATTTACTACATTACTCATCTCATCAACTACCACAATATTATCAACAAAAAGCATACACCATGATACCTCATCTTTAATGTGCTTCATCAACTCATCCATGACTAAGGTAAAGATGTAAGGACTTCAAACTAACTATTGATGCAAACCAATGTTGATATCAAAGTAGTCAATCAATCCAGCTTGAGTTTTTATACAAGCTACAACTCCATATATGTACGTATATACTTAAAGGTTGAAATATAGATGCAGCATGGTGGCCCATAACTCTAGAAATTCATAATAAATCCACTTTTTTACCTAAATAATAAGTTAACTACACTTTGGTCGGCTCTCTGCATTTAGCCCTCCATCGAAGTGCCCAAGCAAATAAGTGGAAGGAAGGTGCACGAAACAAAATGACTCTTTCTTTTTCTTTTCATAAATGGATAGGGCGGGCAACTAGAATGCTCAATTTTAATCTAAATGCTCCAACTCTCATGTACCCCAGACATTACTGGGATCAGATCAAGACAGGAATACTGAATACTAATGATTTTCAAAAAAGATTTTAAGAAAACAAAAAGGCAATCAACAAAGTTATAGAAACAACAAAGCATAAAAGCAGATCACAGCATCTACACATCCAATCTAAACGGGAATAGATTTTTTCTTTTAACACAAGCTTCTTTCCAGGCATATGATTTGCAGGAAACAAATGATTTTGTCCAAGTCTAAATTATGTATTGTCCGGAAAAATGAGGGGAAATTTTTGGGGAAAAATAAAAAACATGGATAGCTACAAACACACATCACAATGGGTAGATTTCAATTTTAGGAGGTGCAAGACATGAGATACCTTTTGCTTTGCTTTGGTCTAATCCAATGGAGCAGCAACATCAGCGATACAACAATCGGAGGGGAAGGTATGCCAATGGGGAAAGCCGCTGTGAAAGTTTGGCAATGGATTGGCGGTTTAATTGCTGAATTCATTGCCTGTTCAAGTGTTTTGGCTATTCGTGTTAGAGTTCTATGCACTTGGCGAGTCATCTAATTATATAACCCGTACATTAATTAGATTTGCCTTCTCCATTCATCTAAACAAATGATTATTTTGAGTACAAATATGTGTTATTGGACCCATTTGTGCTTTTAGGATTACTCACACTAAGGCCTGGTCAGATAAGTGAGGATAGTGCATTGACCATCCAGAATGGTCCTAGATGATGCAAATCTCTATATAATCACTACTATTAACTCATTTCCTGTTCCCGGTCTCAGAAGAGATGGCAATCTTTCAAGTTTATCATATGATACTAACACCTGACAAAATTCCAAGTGGAAAGAGTTTCGTAAGGAATGAAAATTCTGAAATTGTCACGTAAGCATGATCAAAGAGTTGATCACCACAACTAAGATCGCAGAAGTCCTCTTTCGATCACTATCCTTAAATAAAGAGGCAAGTGTCTTTATACATGAAACAATAGTCTGTTGGTATTTGGGCTATGTAAATTGGGCAACTCATTGATTGAGGTTTCACAAAATGTGCGGCCAATATGCCAGGAAGTTCGTATGCATAATCTAATACTAGATATAGATGTCTTCTCTAGATGAGATTCACAAAACTCCAATAGTTGAAGTGGAGTTTGAGCTCTATCATTATAGCTTTGGAGGTCCAATTCCACCGATGGTCATTTCAATAAATAAATCAAAACAAGAATGAAAGGACTAGATGAACTTGGAGAGGTTATCCAGTATGCCTTCCATCCAAAGCATAATGGTAATTCATAAATCAATTCTTAAAGGGACGATAGTGGAATAAGATCCTAAATCTTAAACCGCTCATATGTGTCTCCATATGTGTAGAACACATGGGATATGTGGTATATCTCAAGGGGTTAGCTATCGCCTTAACAATTCGATAGCCATCACACTTCACTAGGGTTGTGTGATAAACACCTAATGATTTTAATTAGGAATGGGGCTAATTGATAAATTAAAAGTTACTCATAATTGGAGAATTATGGAGTTCATATTAATTTATCAATGCATATATCTCAATTGGAGAATTAATAAATGATTAATAGAATCAAATTAGATTAATGTTTGATCTAAAACATTGATCCCAAGGTTATCTTAATCATATACAGACTTCAAATTGCCTACAAGATCTCCCTACAGCACGATACAACAACTAGCAACACGAATTGAAGAGCATATTAAATATATGTTTCAAATAATTAAAATATATAATTAATATGTGTTTATAGAAGCATCAAGGACATGCTTATGATTAACAAAGTGCTGGAATTTTCTCTTTTTAGAAAGAGGTTTAGAGAAGGGAATTGTTGAAATTTTAGAACAAAAGGATTACTCTAAAATCCTAATTGGGACTCTCTATATAAGGAGAAATGTTCCAAGAAGTGGAGGCTAATTAATTTCCTAATTGAGAAGCCACCAAAGAGGATGCCCCCCTTAGACATCCCCCCTTGGTGCCATCCCCTCTCCTCCCTCTTCTCCACTCCGCTCTTACTTCTTGGCGAAGAAGGTGGTGCACGCATAAAGATCATATTCCTCGTGCAACTCCAATGCTCTTGCTCATCAATGAACCAAGATAAGTTGCACCTAATGTTGGAGACTTTGAGTAGACGTGTGGATTCGCATCCACGAGCTAACTTATTCCCATGATAGCCAATCACAAAGATATGATCCTTAACTCGTGCAATTGATAGGAAAAGGTTTCCATCATTTTAATTTGATTCAATCCATTTTGGATCATGTTTTCAAGTTTTTGAAAAGTTTTTAGCAATCCCCTACGCTTCCGTGATGTGCCACTTTCCTTCAACTCGGTCTTCAAATGGTATTTCGATTACATAAGTTTGTAGTGGTTAGATAGCTAAATTTAAAGTAGTTAAGATATTTACCATCCTCTATAATAGAATATGATATTTAGGGTAAAATGAGGTCAACCCAATGGCTACTCTCGTCACTTATGACTTTCACATATTGTAATGAAACCTCGGAGATGCTAATATCTTAATACAAGCAAGAATCAAAGCCTAAACTCAACGTAATTGAATAATCACATCACCTCCAACAATGACGTCAAATTGTCAATATCTAATATTGCAGACAATTGACCTCTTTCGATGAAGATAGGAGTCTCCAACTCAAATGAGATTTAAAACACTTCTTATATGAATTAGTCTAGATCTCCAAAGTTTCATGAAAATATATGATCCATAGCCAAAGTTATAAGCAGTTGGGAGGCCCCCTTTGCACATATAATAAACTAGGATAAAAATAGACCCTGGATGCTGAAATATGGTTCTATATATATTTTCCACATATTGCTGATTAAATTTCTATATTTTTGTGAACATGTTTAATAGAACAAATAAGGTACATCTCCGCTTTCAATCTGAGAATACGGTGGCATAAGATTTGTGAAATGTATCTTCTTTCAAATTTTAAAATTTGTGTCACATTCGACAGGTAAGCTTTACGGGGTTTTACATTAATGCCCCTAGGAACATTGCCACTTCCATGTATGCCCCTATCTTCTACATATTTATGAAAATACCCTCAAAAACATCAATTGGTTTACGTATATGCCTTTAATGAAAGATGTGAAATAAAAAATAAAAGTTTTTTTAGAAAGATCTTAAAAATCTTCTTTCATTTCTGTTTTTAGATTTTGGTCCTTCCTCTTTACTTCTTCCTCTCTCTATATCCCACCAACTCCCTTCTCTATACATAAACTTCACCACCCTCCACCTCCTACCTACTCGCCGCCCACACACCCCTCCCCCCCACCCCAAACACACACTCACACGTGTCAGCACCCTCCCCCCCACCATCAACCCAGCTGCAACCTTCCTCCTGCGAGATCTCACTCCATTCAGTCACCTAACATCATCCTCCCTGCTGCTACCGCTAGCCTCTTGTTGTGATGGGACATCATCCAGGGAGGCTGTCAAGCTAATGAGGGAGGTGTCAACGCATAAATAGGTGCCAAACTTCTAGATGCAGTAGGTGATGGAGAGGGAGGCACCCTCTAATTTACGTCAGAGGAGGGAACATGAGCCTTAATCTATGTAGAGAGCTGTTCACAGAATGTGGGCAACATAGATATATATAGGGATTCAAAAATCAATCTAGTTAACTGACTAATCGTACAGATACTAGGCCCTATAATTGGCTAGTTCCAATTATCGAGTGCATAGTAAATTTTTTTTTTTTTGAAAAATCGATAACCACCCACAATTTTCTACCAGTAAATTGGCAACTAAGAAAAGCTAGTTGGTTAAGAACTCAATAACCTTGTCTAAAAATCCAACCAAATATTTACTCCCCATCTCCCTCTCTCACTTTGATTGATTCCAACATGTCTCCTTTGGAATTATGAATCTTAGTGTATGTCTTTTTGTTACTTTTGACTTCAAAATGATTTATTTATCTTATTTAAATATGACAAAGTATGGCAATGGCGATATACTGGGGCAGATAATTGGATGAAATGAGATGATTCTATTATTGAGTCCTACCTCTTCTTACATGGTGAAGAGGTGGGAAATTTACGATACAACATCAGCAAGAAATAAATAATAACAAAGAGACCCTCATACACAATGTGCATATGCTAACACTCCCCTTCAAGCTGGAGCATGGATATCTGTCATACTCAGCTTGGATACACAAATCAAACAAGGACCTAGTTAGGGGCTTGGTAAAAATATCTGCAATCTACTCCTCAGACATGACTGGTGTTGTATATAGCAGTCCCTTTTAAATAATATCTCTAGTATAATGGCAATCAACCTCTACATACTTCGTCCTCTCATGAAAATTTGGGTTGTTGGCAATAAAGGTAGCTGCTCTGTTATCACATCTCATCTTCATTGGGTTAGAAAACTGTACCTCCAATCAGTGAGTAGGGACCTGATCCACACCATCTCTGCAATCGTCTAAGCCATGACCCTGTACTCAAACTCAACACTCGACTTAATAACTGTACCTTGTTTCTTGCTCCTCCATGTAATCTGGTTCCCTACCAAAAAGGTGCAGAACCCTGTAGTGAATTTTCGATCCATGTGACATCCAGCGTAGTCTGCATCAGAGTAGCCAACCAAAGTCATAGAAGACCCCTTGGAGAAGAGAAGACCGTTTCCAGGAGCCTTCTTGATGTACCGGAGCACCATCAATGCTACATCCCAGTGTTGTCGTGTTGACTTGGCTATAAACTAACACAACCTCCCCACCGCAAAGGAGATATCGAGCCTCGTGATAGTCAAATATAACAGCTTGCCCACAAGCTGCCTATATTGCTTGTTGTCCACCAACTGCACATCCTCATCATAAAGTGGCATCTTGGGGTCCATAGGAATGTTGGCTGCCTTGGCCCCAAGTATGCCCACCTCCTACAAAATATCCAACGCATACTTCCTCTGGGACAGGACTACACCCTTCCTGGTTCAAGCAACCTCAATACCAAGAAAGCATCGTAGAGCTCCCAAATCTTTCATAACAAATTACTCCGCCAAAATGTGCTTAATCTCAGCAACACCCTACACGTCATCCCCCATAACAATCAAGTCATCAACATATACAAGAAGTACCACAATACCTCCTCCAATCCTCCTGACAGAGAGAGAGAAATTAGTCGTCGATCTCCTGAATTCAGTTGCCTCTACAACCTGAGATAACCTCTGAAACCATGCTCTGGGACTCTTCTTGAGGCCATACACCCCCCCTGAACCTCAAATCCAGGTGACTACTGCATGTAGACTTTCTTTTGGAGATCACCATACAGGAATGCATTCTTCACGTCCAGCAAATGAAAGGGTCAATCTAGCTAGACTGCCACTACTACCAACACTCGTACTGTAGGAAGTCTGGCAACTGGCGAGAAGGTAAGAAGTCCACCCCATAGGTTTGGGTGAACCCTTTTGCCATGAAGCATGCTTTATATCTGGCAATAACTCTATATAGGTTGAACTTCAAAGTAAACACCCATCAACAGCCAACAATCGTAGCCCCGTCTGGAAGTGAAATGAGCTCCCAGGTCCCACGACCTCTAAGAGCCACCATCTCGTCCTCCATGGCTGCCTGCCATCTCGAATCAAGCATGGCCTCACGATGAGTCACTGGAATCTGAGTAACAGCCAACGCTTGGGTGAAACCTACAAATCCAAGGTCTAGGTTATCAATAGCAAGTGCCCTAGCCGTGGGGTAAGTAGCACAAGTCTATGGTCTCTTCTGAACAGCTATCGGAAGATCCAGATCACCACCTGTCATATCATCAATCCTGTCCCTGTGACCATCACATGACAAATAAGCGTCAGTGTCTAAAGGACTCACCTGAGAATCCAATAATAAAGGTGAGGGGGGGCCCTGAAAGGTAGTATGAGGACGAACATATGTCTAAAGTGGCTCGATCAAACGTGGAAAAGATAGCATAGCAGGTGCTGGTGGCGGTACAGTAGGAACAGGAATCTCAGGAAAACTCCCAAAGCGAATGAATGTACATGGCATGGGTGCCATATCACCCTCAGAAGGTAGCATAGCAGCAGATGTGGAAAAAAAGGGCATTGCCTTATGAAAGGTAACATCCGCTAAAACAAAATACCGAGAAGTGGTTAAATCAAAACATCGATACCCCTTTTGTGCTCGAGTATACCTAAGAAAAACACACTAAACTGCTCTCGGTGTTAATTTATCCCGACTCGATCCCAACAAATGGATAAAAGCAACACAATCAAAAGTCTAGGGGGTGACGTAAAACAGAGGTCTATCAGGATACAAAACCTACAAAGGAATTCACTCGTGTAAAGCAGCGTTAGGCATCCGATTGATCAGAAACAGACAATCAAAACAGCGTCACCCCAGTAAAGGGAAGGGATCAAGTAGTGAATCAACAAGATACGAGCAATATCAAGTAAGTAGCGGTATTTTCTCTCGGCAATATCATTCTGCTAAGAAGTGTAAGGGTACGTAGTCTCATGAATAATGCTACAAATGGAAAAGAAAATACGTAACTAAGTAGTACAAAATTTTAAGGCATTATCAGATCGAAAATGCTTCACAAAACATGAATGCTAAGTTTTTTATTTCTTTGACAAAATTTTCAACAATTTATCCCACATCGGACTTAATCTTCAAAAGAAACAACCAAGAAATATGAGAAAAATCATCCACTAACACTAGATAATAAATGTTCCCAACTCGATCAGGAATACAACTAAGACCCCAAACATCCATGCAAATCAGATCAAACATAACAACAGAAGAAACCAAAACAAAAGTGGAAAAACTAACCTTGTGATGCTTACCTAGCTGACAAGCATCACACGTGAGAACAGTAGTGAGGGTATATGCGACAGAACACGTCTAAGATGATCAATAGGCAGATGGCCAAGGCGGTGATGCCACTGGAGAGGAGATCCAGCAGAATCAAGGCCCTGGATAGTAGAACCAGCAACAACAGTACAACTCAAATGGTACACCCCACGTTCCTCACGCCCTCCATCAATCGTCTTCCCAATGAGCTTTCCTGCAAGACACAAGAAGACGCAACAAATATAGCTCGGCAGTTCAAATCTCTGGTAATACTACTAACAGACAGCAAACTCAGTGGAAAATCAGGCACATAGAAAAATTTATCAGTCGCAAAGTCGGAGATAAAGTCATATCTCCCTTGCCAATAAGTTGCGAATGTCTCCCATCTGCCACATGTACAGTCCTGGCTAGTGTAACTGGTGCTAACTGAGAAAAGAATCTACCATCACCACACAGGTGCTTAGACGCATCAGAGCCAATCAACCAATCGCCAGGAGATAAAAGAGACGACATACCAGTCGCAAGTGCCTTAGAAAAAGAGGCAATGGCAGTAGTGTCTGGAGGCTGAGAAGAAGGCGTCTGAGTGAACTGAGCAATTTGCTGCCATAAGATCTCAATCTCTGTACTGAGGGAACTGACATCAAGACTGGAGATGGCTCCATCAATGACATTGGTTGCCTAATTGGCCACAGGTGGCCTACCATGCTTCTGCCAGCATGCAGCCTCAAAGTGACCTATCCTACCACAATAGGTACACAGAGACTGTGTATGTGTACCAGAAGAGCACCGACGTCCATGACCACGACCACGTGTGGGGAGGGGTGCACCCCTACCACATCGAGGGATCGCAACCAGTGTGGACGTCTGAGTAGCAAAGTCAAGAGCAGAGGTGTGCACCGCTACTCTGCTAAGTCTACTGTAAACTTCCTCCAAAGTAGGAAGCTCAAGAGCGGTGAGGATCTAATCTCCAGCAGCCGTGTACTCAGGTCCAAGGCCAGACAGGAAAAGAAAGACTGCCAACTGTCTTCGGAAACTCCTCCAGGACTCACAGGTACATCCCAGCAAATAGCAGTAATGCCTCTCCAACATTCCCTTCATAAGGGAATAGTACTGCAGCAGCGTGCATCCCTCCTGATGTAGGTGAAAGAGGTCGTGAAAGACCTAAAAAATACATGCAAAGTTCTTTGCATGTGAATAAGTCTCACCCACAGACTCCCACATCTCTTTCGTCGTCGAGTAATACATGATCTCATCCCCTATTCGAGGAACAATAGTCTGCATAAGCCATGCATAAACCATGGAGTTGTCTTTGTCCCAGTTGGCATTCATGCCAGTCTTGTTTGTAGGCTCCGAATCTGTAAGAATATGGCTTTTCCCATGATCCCTGACAGTCATAAGGAAGGTCTGGGACCACCGCGGGTAGGTGGTCTCATCTAACTTGATGATGGGAACAAAAAATGGGTTTTTGAGTACCCCAATATCCGAAAGAGAGCCCGACATCATCTCAGACTGATTTGAAGAAGCTACCTTCGCATCCGCAAGCCTCAATCAATCTTCTATCACCAAAAAAAAAAAATAGATCTAAAAACATATAGTTTCATATCTGCATATTCAACAGAAAGCCCCTTGGATGAGCGTTGGCCTAACCCAGGTGTGGAGAGAACACCCGAGATGGCCCCAAGGGGACCTAGGCTCCTTCTCCCTGTGACTACAAGGGATGTAGCCCTTAAAACAGGGCTACAACCTCCTCACAATCACTACCAACCACACGTACGGAGATCAAGCCACCACTAAATGCACTGCAAGAGCGCTGTTGGGCTCGCCACAGACCGCCTACACCGCCGCTAGGATCACCACAGACCCCTACCGCACCTAGGCCAGCACCACCAGATTATCTACCTATTGATCGTCTTAAACGTGTTCTGCCGCACATACCCTCCACTACTACTCTCACACGTGATGGTTGTCAGCTAGGCAAGCACCACAGGACTAGTTTTTCTACTTCTGTTGCTATGTTTTGATCCTAGAACAAGGCTCTGATACCAAATTAGATGAAATAAGATGATTCTATTATTGAGTCCCACTTATTTTTATATAGTGAAGAGGTGGAAAATTTGCGGTACAACACCAGCAAGAAATAAATAATAATAAAGAGACCCTTATACACAATGTGCATACACTAACACAGACAGTTGTTTCCAATTTTCACCCAATCATGGGCTTGTGCGCACCACATGCACAACCAAATATGCATAAATCTCAGGACAGAGAGCAACATGACATCCAACAAATGAACATCGAGTATCAGTAACACAGAGAGATAAAAAAGTAGGCAATTGAATTGAAGTTTAAGGTGGTGTTTGATAAGAGAGATTTGTAGAATAAATAGAAGAATATGAAAGGAGTGGAATGAAATGGTGGAATAAATAAGTTAACCCATTTGAGATATTTCACAAGCTAAAGTTATTTCATGGATTAAGTCCCCTTAACCTAGCGCAAGTGGTAGGAGGGTTAAGTGGAGCCAAATGGGGGTTAAGCCCCCTTAACCCACCTATCAAACACCCCCAGTAAAACAATGCACAAGCCTTAGAACACAGTCACGCAGAAGAAAAATATGAAACCTAGTGAGAGAACATCAAGCAATCTGGAGAAGAAAGCGAAGCGTTTTCAACTAACTAACTAACTACATGGTCGCGATTCGTGCCTCTACCAGCCTGGCCATCGCCATCACCTTCTCTCAACAAATATCTCTTCTTCTTTTTTTCTTTTACAGGATGAAGAGTCAACTACGCATTGAGCAGACCTCTACAAACTATTTGTGACATTTTTCAACTCGACAAGGATATCAAGTGATCAAACACTTTCGGTTACAGAAGGCACGTTATATGTGCATATCAATCTCGCTGCCTACAGCAGATAAAAGTGAAGCGGAGGGCAATCAGATTTCACAGGCACCACAACAGTCGAGAAACAAAGTAAATGGATGGAAATCGGAGAATTTATATAGGAATAACAATTATCAAGAAGCCAAGTACCTACACGCCTACCGCATCTAAAAAGATCGAGGTAGAGGTCGGGGAATGCGGCGAGAGGGCGGATACAAGAGCGGGGGAGGCGGAGGAGGAGGGGCTCCAGCCGACGGCGTCTGAGAAGGAGGTGTGGACGCCGGTGAAGAGAAAGGCGGCGGCGCAGCAGGGGAGCGGAAGAGGGGGTGAGGGAGGTTTGGGCGGAGGAGGGGATTGGTGGGAGCAGAGAGAGAGGAAGAAGCATTCAAATATAGGTCCTAAAAAAAATCAAAAATAAAAAAAGTGATTATATGTTGCTTTAGATTAAAAATAGCGATTTCTACGTATAGACTTCCATAAATTTTTGATAGTACGTGTATATATATATATATATATATATATATATATATATATATATATATATATATATATATATATATATATCATTAAGATCGTATTTTATTTATTTATTTAAATTCTTCCAGCTTCCTCCCTCTTTCTCCTCCACATTTTCCTCTTCCCTAACCTCCTCTTCCTCCATCATTGGCTACTGTCACCAACCACCATCACCAACCTCCTCCTCAACTCCTTGGGTGCTCATCTTGGATGAAGGGCTCATCATCGGCCCAACATGGATTCACCTATCTTGGAGCGAGCTAACGAAGTTGACGAGGTTGACACGGGTATAAAGGGAAGAGATGGAGGGGTCGATGGTAAGGGCATGGTTGTAGTCAACGATGTCATCAACAAAGTAGTCGGAAGCACTATAGGTGGCGAAGCGACCAAGGAGGTAGGCAACAACGAAGAGGTAAGGGAGGGCGACGTGATAGGAGTCGAGGATCTTACAGGAGTGGTAAACGAAGTCGAATGAGAAGCCGACATCAAAGGAGGCGTGGCAATGGCACAATAGAAGAGGAGCTTGACATTGATGAGGGTGGTAGCAGCCTCGAGCTTAGTAGCAGGGTAGAAGGGAAAGGTGAGAGAGGAGGAGAGGAGGTGGTGGTCGAGGTCGAAGGAGAGGGTATCAGAGAAGCTATCATTGTGGAGGAGATGGGAGATCAAGAAGTTGAAAAGGAGGTCGATAAGGGAAGAAGAGGAATTCAGGGGAGAGGAGGAGGAAGGAAGGGGGAAGAAGAGTTGGACCAAAATAGGAATATAAATATAGGGAGGTAAATATAAATTTGCTTTTCTTTTTAAAATTTTTATAATGTTTTCCGTTGGCTTTAACGGAACAGGGGTATTAGACCTTAACGGAGTAACTTTGTAGGGGTATATACGCAAATAACAAGTGCAATAGGGTATGTGTGTCTTATCAAATGTTCACAAGGGTATATATGTAAAAATCCATTAAAAAAACCTTCACTTTTTACTCCACATCCTTCATTAAGGCTACATGTAAATGAATGCTTAAGGATATGATGTAATTTAAATGAAGCTACATGTGTAGTCAGGAAAGATGTGGGTATTAATAGGTATAGACGGTTACCTGACATCATAGATGCAAAAGCATCAAGATGAAGAGACCGATGCTTCCTTCTCTTCCTCACCCCCTTCCTTATACTTGTGCCTTAATGAAGAAACACGGTAGGGATTTTAGGTGATTAATTTTTTTGATGAGAGGAAAGGAGGACCCTTGTCTCTAATTTATAAAGACATATATATGTCCCTTCCATCAAGAGACACACCCATTCACTTAAGTGAGTTCCATCATGATTCCAAAAGATATCATTCCAATGAATTGGCAACTAAACACACCCCTAGTTGGGTGTGGTTCCAACATTCTCCCACATGGCCCATTAATTGTTATAATATGAAAGTTTCTGTAGGAATGGCTAGCTTAATCAAAACAATTAATAACATAAATCATGGCGGTACATGCCCTTAGAGAAAACACTCCCTTTCATATATTACAATGCTGTCAATCAATATGACCAAGCTTATTTTTTCATGTAATAACCACCAAGGGGCTATTACCAACCCAAACTTTATGTTTGCTACTACCTTTATCTATATGCATGACTTAGTGGAAATAACAAACTCTTACTAGAACCATCATACCAAAACTTTAATGATATCAAATATGTATGTATCAATTATTACATTGATCATAAGGAACTTACAAGGCTCGTATTACAAACATGTTCTTCAAATACATTAGCCAGCAATCCCTCAATCAAGGGACCTACTAACATGTACTTTATTCGTATATGTTCAATTAACACTAGATGATCCCTAATCTTCTCTCTTACAACAAGACATTTTATATCAATCCTCATACCCGTCCAAGTATATTTGTTGTTGTTGAAGAAGAATACAATAGTCGAATTATCACAATATATTTTCAATGGCTTTGATATAAAGTCAACCAACTTAAGTTCTGTAATGAAACTCCCCATTCAAAGTGCCTATGTAGTGACCTCATGGTAAGCAACAAACTAAACCTCCATGGTGCTACTAGTGAATGCTCTACTTGACACTTCTCCATGAGATAACACCTTCAACTAGCAAAAAGACAAAACTAGAAGTTGATTTTTTATCTTTACTCCCAACAAATCGAAAAATGAATATCTAGTCACTTCCAAGGAATCAGTTCTCTTATGAGTGAGCAACAAATCCTTGGTTCCTTACAGATATCGCAAGACCTTCTTTGCAGCCTGCTAATGGTCCATGCCTGGATTACTTTGATATCTACCAAGTAACCCAACAATAAAGCATTTGTCGAGTCTTGTGCTTGTTTGTGTATACATCAAGCTCCCAACTAAAGATGCATATGGGGTTCCTTTCATCAGTTCCATCTCAAGATCATTCACACAAGTTTGAGCTTTATAAATCTTATCCCCTCTAGTCGCTGGTGCTAAAGTTGGTGAGCAATATTTCATACCAATCTTTCTAATACCTTCTTTATGTAAACCTTTTGAGATAGTCCAAGGATACCTTGGGGTCTATCTCTATGAATCTCGATACCTATCACATATGAATCTCCACCCATATCTTTCATCTCGAAGTTCTTAGAAAGAAATGCCTTAGTAACATGCAGCATTACCAAATTATTACTTGCAAGCAATATATCATCTACATATAAGACAAAAAGTATAAGAGCTCCCACTAACCTTAAGGTATATACAATTATCAATAATGTTCTCAGTGAATCTGTATGAGGTAATTACATTGTTGAATTTGAAGCTTGTTTTAGTCCACAAATAGATTTTCTTAATTTGCATACCAATTTATCTACTTTAACTAAAATGAAACCCTTTGGTTGTTGCACATACACCTCATCATCCAAATCACCATTAAGAAAAGACATTTTCACATCCATTTAATGTAGCTATAGGTCAAAATGAGCCATTAATGCCATGATAATCCTTAATGAATCCTTCTTTGCAACAAAAGTGAAGATCTCATCATAATTAATGCCTTCCTTTTGAGTGAATTCATTGCCTACTAATCTTGTCTTATACCTTTCGATATTACCAAAAGCATCCTTCTTGATCTTATAGATCCATTTACATCATATAGACTTAATGCCCTTAAATATCTCTACTAGGTCCCATACATGAGTTGCAACCATTGACTTGATCTCTTCCCTCATAGCATTGTACCACCTGATGGAATCATTCTCACTTATGGCATGTGAAACAATGTGGGATCCTCTTTTACTCCAATATCAAAGTCAAATTTTTATAGGTAAGTGAAGTAATCTAAGGAGATTGTTGGTTTAACAATTCTTCCCTATTTTGTGGTTCTTTTGCCTTGTTCCACATTTGGTACCGCAATTGGAATTGGATATTTGGTTCTTTAAGAGATTGAAGATTTATAACTAATTCATCATCTACTATATTATGTGGTTGTTCCATGTTAACCTCAAATTAAGGTTAAATTTGAATATTGTCGTTATGATAATCCTCCCTAATAGGTGGGATAACCACATCTTCTACCTTGTCCAACAACTCTTGATGGGGTTGTACTAGTTTACTCCCACTAACCTTGTCATCTTTTGAGAATGTAGCGACCTCCACAATTTTTCCTTCTTTCTTTAGGCAATAGAACCTAAAACCCTTCAACTAGTTTGAGTAACCAGTGAAATAACCATTGGCCATCCTCATGTCTAATTTCTTTTCTTGAGGGTTATAGATTTCAACTTCAACAAGACAACCCCATATGTGTACATTCTCTAACCATGGCTTCCATCCCTTCCTACGCTCAAAAGGCATTGTAGGAATAACCTTAATGAAAGCACTAGAGGGAGGTGATTAGTGCTTAAGCCAGTAAAATAATGCTAATTAAAAATAATTCAAATATAAAGGATAATCAAGCAATTCACAAATAATTCACTAACCACAATACAGGCATATATGGTGGAAACCCAAAATCAGGTAAAAATCACTACCTAGATCTCTCAATCTAGGATTTTGCCCCGAGTAAATCTCGGAAAACTAACGGCTACTTGTAGGGTACCAAACTCTTTTACAAACCCCCTTGATTTCCCTATCAAGAGTAACCCTTCCCACTCAAGAGGACAAAAACCCACAATCTAAGTCCTCAGATTACAAGAGATAAATATAGATAAAGAAACTAAAATTAAACAGATATTTTGCTCCTATGCATAGCCCCAAAAAGATATGCAATTAATTAAATGAATGAGTTTTCTAGAATGCTTAGAAAAACTCCCTTAGTGATTGTAGAAGTGTGGCACAAGAGGGAGTTGAAGATGGTTGAGCTCTAAGCAAGATGCACTTCAAGGTTGAGAGCTTCAAGCACCACTAAGAACACCAATTCTGAGATTTGAGCTGAATGTGAGCTTGTGTGTGTCATTTTGAATGTTGTATATATGTTCTTTAAACTCTATATGGTGGGAAATGTATTCCTATATATAGAGGAGGGTTGAACTCTATTTTGTGTGCAAAAAGGCATCAAATCAATGTTTAAAAAGTTTCCCAAAAAGTCTCCCAACGGTTAATTAGTTTGGTCAAAAAGTACTTTATCTAAAGTTAGGTAAAAGTAATCTAACGTTAGGTGAACTATCTAACGTTACTTGCTCAATTAGGTACAAAGTTCACTAGCTCCTTTCCGCACTGAAGTTGGCCCAAAAGGGCTTATCTAACGTTAGGCAACTACCATATAATGCTAGGTCAACTACCTAATGTTAGGTATAAAGTTCAATGCAAAGTTAGTTAGTTCATGATGGTCTATGGTGTCCTGGTCGGTCAGCTTGTTTATTACGCTTTAAATTACAGTCGTTATAGTGTGTAATAAGACAGCTACTAAATTACCATTACAAAAAATTTTTACTCGGAAATAGTTTTTCCCGAGGTCGAACTCAGGGAGCTACTAGAATTCTAGAAATATAAAAGTTCTCTATTGGATTACAAAAATGTGAGTGAGAGAGAGAGAGAGAGTTTGTCTTGGCTTCTTCTTCTCTCCTTTTCTTTCTTCTTTCAGCTGATCTCCTTCTCTTCTTGCAGAGTCTTCTCTTTTTTCTTTTCTTTTCTTCTTCTGCGGCTGTGATAATCTTCTTCTTTCTTCTGACTTCTTCTTCTTCAGCCTTCTTCTTCTTTCTTCCCTTGCTTGCGGCTTCAGTCTTCTTTCTTCTTTCTCTTTTCTTCTACTTTTTCTTCTTCGCTTCCTTCTTTCTTTTCTTACTTTACAGCTCCTCTTCTTTTCCTTTCTTCCTGTTCTAGCCGCTGCTCATCCGTCGTCTGGTGCAGTGGTCAGACGACTTAACTGTAGGTTTGCTACAGTGCCTTCCTTCTCCTCTTCTATTTCTCTCCTTCGTTTCTTCTTCTGTTTCAGCCTTCTTCCTGAGCGGGTAAGGCTTCGGCCACCTTCCTTCTTCTTCTTTCCTTCCTTCTCCTTCTGCTCCTGCACGCTCACACAAGGATTAGGAAGCAAAACCTACCCCTACCCTTCCCCGCGTCTCTCTCTTTCTCAGATTTCTCTCTTAGGATCGCTCTCCTAGAGCCGGGTAATCGGGTGCGGGTATCGCGCCCGGGACCAGGCCCACCGACATGCGATGGTGGGCGAGGAGTGCGCGGTTTGGGTAATCAGATCCGGCCCAAACCCGCAGGGCGTGAGTGCGGGCGAGGGCGAGCGAGCGCGTGGCGCGCAGCATGCTGGAGGGAACTGACCCCAGTGTTCGAAGGCGAATAGCCTTAAACACTTTTCTAATTTATGTGCGGGCTCTTAGCCACTCACTTCCGAGGTGGGATGGGCTCACCGGAGAGGGTGGTCAGAGACGGAGCAGGCGGAGGTGGAAGTCGCGTGCGGTGGGGCAAAAAGGTAAATTGAGAGAGGGAAAATGTAAGGGAGGAGGAGAGGAAGCTATTTACCTAGGTTTTGGACGGAGGGGGAGGGCAGAGCTGCCGGCTCGTATCTACCGAAGATGGAGAAGAAAGGGTCTTGGAGGAGGAGTGCGGCGACGAGGAAGCAGGCGGAGGGCGTCGGCGGGTGCAGCCCAGCGCAGACGAGAGGGCAAGGAGAACCCTGCTGCAGGTAAGGCGGCAGAGCGACGAGGAGGAAGAGGAGGAAGTTGCCGGAAGCTGCGGGCCTTCTGACGGAGGAGGAAGGGATGAAGTGGGGGGGGTGTTCTCCGTCAAAGAAGAGCTTGAAGGAACCGGTAGGGGGTGCCGGTCCTTATAAAGGGGCTGGCGCAGAGGGAGGAGCGGAGCTGGCGACATGCCAGCCTCGCCGGAGCGTGGCCGGAAGGGACACCCATACCTTATGCGCGTTCGTACGGAAGGTATGGGGGTCGGCAGAGAGCATGGCGGGGTCCCTGTGACAGAGGACGTCGCAGGGAACCCCACGTCTGCTTTGCAGGGTGGTAACCCCTCTCTACGCGGCGCCATGCTCTGTGCAAGGTCGCCGGAGCATGGTGCTGTGCAGAGTTTGCAGGAGGGACCGTTCTGAAAAAAATGATGAAAAGTTGGGGGCCAAAATGCAAGGGTTTCAAAAGATGAGGGTCGAAAAGTAAATGAAGAGGACCAAAATGTAAAGTCAGCCAAGGAGGTCTCTTTTTAGGCTCAAGTTTTTATACAAGACTAATCTGAACCTAAGGATTTTAATGGTGAATTTTAATTCTAGGTTGGACCAAATTTGACTGGCCAATTTACGTAAAAACCTAAATTAAGTCATTAATTGAGCATGGTTCTCTTTTTAGGTCAAAATAGGTTTCTAAGGCCAAATTGAAGGTTCTAAACCCTAGAGATTATTTTTATATGAATTTTAGAGGGTTTAGTTTATTTTTATCCTATCTCGAACCTCGTGAATTGAAGTGGATTTGTTTTAGGGTTACAGAATGTCATTTAATTTCTTGAAGTTGCCATAACCCTTTTTAGATCAGATCATTCCACTTTCCTTCTTATTAGGCTTGTTTGACTTATGTTTAGACCCTTCATTACCCTATTTGCCAACTGTATTGGTGAAATTACAGTTTTACCCCTTATGATTTGTTTTATTCTTAAACTCAGAATTCTCTAAGTTAAGCCTTTCTTTGGGTCATGCAGGAGCTTTTTCCCACATATCAGGGTTAGATTGTGCTAGTTAGGGTTTATGATGAGGTTCTCATCATACCCCCATACTTAGCTTTTGCTAGTCCCTTAGCAAAAAAATTAAGGCTTCGACCCTTGTTCTAGACCATGAAGTTCTTAATGATTTCAGATAAGTGCTTCTTCTTTTGCGAACTATATTAGGTCAGAATGCCTACCATAGGCCTAAAAGGTACTCTAGTACTAACCAAGATCCAGATCTGTCTAGCCTCAGCCTCAGTCCTTAGCAAAGGTTTTTAAGGCCTACAAGAACTAACCTAAGGTTTATTGGACTTTGTGGTTAAAGCACCCATGCTTGATATAATTTTAGCCCTGGCTCAGTTCGCAGTGCGTTTTGTAAGAAAGAGAGATAGAAGATTTATCTGTTTGGAGAGTTTTCTCTCTCTTTTTTTTTTTAATTCTAGCTTAGGATTGGCTTTTCAACACGGTCTGTATCGGATTCCTTGTCCCTATCATCAATCCTCAAGGGTTCCTGACAGTCGATGCTTCGAGATAGCACCGCCCATGGTAACCCCCGGAACCCTGGCTATTGAGATTTCAAGATAATCCCATCCATGGTGTTCCGTGGTCGAATTCAGACCTTGGCAATTGACATTCGTGATAATGCCATCCATGGAATCTGAACCAGCAGAGTGCTTACATGCCCCTAGTAGGATATGTAAATATCCTAAGAGACAAGCACCGAGGAGATGATATTTTGTTACGCATCTTCGAGGGGAATTTCTCACCTCTCCGCGCTGGGAACTCGTCCAAATCAACTTGTGTTGATCGGCCGCTCCTACTCTAGGTGTCATTTTCAGAATTTTTTGCAACGCTTCTGCGTGATTTTGATTTTTATGCTTACTGAACCAGGCTGTGTGTGAGGTTAGGGTGCTTAGGTTACTGAGTCCCGTAAACCAAAAGTTAGTTAATAAGGCCAAATACTTCCTAAACCTTGGACCTAATAGTTAAGCTTTTCATTTTCCTCAACCTCTTGAGGAATGTCTAGATCTTAATGGGTACTAAGAGTCTATCCAAGAATGCCTAAGGTTTGTGTTCTTACTAATCTCACTATGCACTTTTTAGTTCTTTTCTTGAATGAGGTCTAGAACTTAGGTTAATTCCTTAGTTTCTTACTAATGACTATCACTTTTTTCTCTCATTTTTGTGCTCCTTTTCATTTTGTTTCTTTTTTTTTTAATTTTTATAGTGTTTTTGGAATATGTTAATTTTTTTTTGTTCAAAACCTTTTCTAACAAGTTTTCGCACTTTCATACCCCCCCATGCCTAAGATTTGCAATGTCCTCATTGTGACTTAGGAGGATTTTTATTCAACTTAGTTCATTCCTTAGGACAGATGTTTTGGTGAGTGAATGGGTCGGGGTGACTGTTGCGGACGATTTCTAATCTCAGATGCAAGCACCTGAGGTGGAGTCGGCTGTCTTAAAGGGTGAACCTTAAGTGCACAAAGGTGTCAGAAAAGGTTTCAGGTTTTCAAAGAGAATGACCGGCTGTCTCCCGTTGAGCGCTAAGTTTTACGCCATCGGCTGGGCGCAATAAGCTCTTGGGGAATGGAGAATAGAAGATGATTCAACCAAATCAGTAGAAGTTACATCAATGAACGATTTGAGTCTCTGACCGTTTACGATGAAAGGTTCGGAATCATGGCTGAGTGGACTGATCTCGACAGCTCCATTTCCAAAAAACTGTCGGACCAAGTATGGTCCGACCCACTTGGATTGCAACTTCCCGGGGAAAAGTTTGAGTCGGGCATCAAAGAGTAGGACCTTCTGACCAGGATGAAAGATCTTTCTAGAGATATGCTTGTCATGGAAGGCTTTAACCTGTTCCTTGTAGATTCGCGAGTTTTCATAGGCATCAAGATGTAGCTCATCGATCTCGCTGATTTGAAGCTTTCTATAGGTTCTAGCCTTAGAAAGATCTAGATTACAATTCCGTACTGCCCAATAGGCTTTGTGCTCCAGTTCGACAGGAAGGTGACACGCCTTCCCGTACACCAGTCTAAAGGGAGACATGCCTAATTGGGTTTTGTGGGCGGTCATATAAGCCCACAAGGCTTCCGAAAGTCGGGATGACCAGTCCTTCCTGTCAGGTCGAACAGTAACCTGCAAGATTTTCTTGATCTCCTGATTTGATAGCTCAGCTAGACCATTAGTCTGGGGGTGATAAGGAGTAGAGATTCAATGAGACACCCCGTATTTGGTCATCAGTGACCTGAACTGAGCATTCGTGAAATGGCTCCCCCCATCTGAGAAGATAGCACGAGGAATCCCGAATCATGAGATGATATTGTGATGAATGAATTTGAGAACGATTTTGTGATCACAGGTTCGGGTCGGTATGGCTTCGATCCATTTGGACACATAGTCCACAACCAGCAGAATGTATTCAAAACCATCCGAAACAGGAAAGGGGCCCATAAAATCAATCCCCCAAACATCAAAGATTTCGCATACGAGAATCGGCTGCAAAGGCATCATGTCGCGATGGCTCATGTTGCCCAAAGTTTGGCAACAACTGCATGCCTTGCAGTGGCTGTATGCGTCCTTGAACAGAGTAGGCCAATAGAAGCCACACTGGAGGATTTTCGATGCGGTTTTGTGCCCAAAGAAATGGCCACCGCATGCCTAGTCATGGAAGAAGGAAAGAATATCATTGACTTCACCTTCCGGGACACATCTCCGGATGATTTGGTCAGCACCTATGCGGAAGAGGTACGGATCTTCCCAAATGTAATACTTGGCATCAGAGCACAATTTGTCTTTCTTAGCCTTCGGCCAATTAGACGGGATCTAATGAGATGCCAAGTAGTTTACTATATCAGCAAACCATGGAAGTCTAGTACCAATAGTCAGCAGGTGCTCATCAGGGAAATGCTCCGTGATGGGTCCGGAAGGGTTGATAATCTCAGAAGGAAGGCGGGACAAATGGTCAGCTACCACATTTTGTCTTCCCACCTTGTCGCGAATCTCGAGATCGAATTCTTGCAACAGCAAGATCCATCGGATTAGTAGGGGCTTCGCGTCCTTCTTGGCAAGGAGATGCCTTACAGCTGTGTGATCTGAGTAGATGATGATGCGAGAACCCAGGAGATAAGATCGAAATTTTTCAAGGGCAAATACTACGGCTAGTAGCTCTTTTTCCGTAACTGTATAATTACGCTGAGCCTCATCAAGTGTCTTACTAGCGTAGTAGATGACCACGGGTTTCTCGTCAACTTTCTGCCCCAGAACCGCTCCTACAGCGAAATCAGACGCATCGCACATGATCTCAAAGGGTTGAGACCAATCAGAGGATTGTAGGATCGGAACCTGGGTGACTCGGTCACGAAGGTTCTCAAAGGCTTGAGTGCATTCGTTGGAGATTTCAAAGGGTACATCCTTAGAGAGAAGAGTCGTCAGGGGGCGCACGATTTTCGAGAAATCAGGAATGAAACGATGGTCAAAATCGATGTGCCCCAGAAAAGAACGGATGTCCCTGATTGAGCTAGGCATAGGAAGGCGAGAAATTAGATCAACCTTAGCTCGATCCACCTGGATGCCCTTCTCAGAAATCAGATGTCCTAGGACGATCCCCTCAGGCACCATAAAGTGGCTCTTTTCCCAGGAAAGAACCAAATTAACGTCGATGCAGCGCCTGAGTATATGGACCAAGTGCTGGAGGCAATCATCAAATGATGCCCCGAAAACTGAAAAGTCATCCATGAAGACTTCCAGATAATCACCTACCATATCAAAGAATATGGCAAGCATGCATCGCTGAAAAGATGCAGGTGCATTGCAGAGACCGAATGACATCCTTCGAAATGCATACGTTCTGAAGGGGCAGGTGAACGTGGTCTTCTCTTGGTCCTCAAGATGAATAGCTACCTGGTTATAACTGGAGTACCCGTTAAGGAAGCAGAAGAATCGATTTACCGCTAATTTCTCGAGAATTTGATCAATGAAAGGTAGTGGGAAATGATCCTTCTTCGTGGAGGAATTGAGTCGTCGGTAATCTATGCAGACTCTCCACGAGTTGGCTAATCGGGTAGGTATGACTTCTCCGATTTCAGTCGTTATGGTGGTGAGCCCTGCCTTTTTAGGCACAACCTGGATTGGGCTCACCCAATGACTGTCGGAGATCGGGTAGATGATCCCTGCATCTAACCACTTGATGATCTCCTTTTTCACGACCTCCTGCAGATTGGGGTTTAAACATCTCTGCATCTCACGAGAAAGTCGTGCGCCCTCTTCTGAGTAAATATGGTGTGTAATAAGAGGGACTTATTCCAGTCAAATCATCGAGAGTCCATCCAATGGCTCTGCGATGTTGCTGGAGAACAACAATTAGACGTGATTCCTATTGGGGAGTACGCTTGGAATTTATAATCATAGGAAGGGTCTGATTAGAGCCCAGAAAGATGTATTTCAAATGATCGGGAATGGGTTTCAGTTCAAGAACGGGGTTATCAGTAGTAGCGGGTGGTTCAGGGTAGATGTGAGGTTTAAGGGTAGGAGTTATGGGTCTGTCTAAATCTAGATTTGACTCCTCTGATTGCGGTTCAAGATCTTTTTGTGGTTGATGAGGTATAATCAGGTCATTCTCAAAATGTGTTTCAACAACCAAAGCCCTGATATCACAAATCTGTTCAATGACACCGCAACTGATTCCTTGTTGGGCCTTAAATATATCAATTTTTAGGGTTTGATTTTCAAATTTGAGCTCTATTTGGCCCTCCTCACAGCTGATGTTGGCTCTAGCAGTAGCCAAGAAAGGTCTCCCTAGAATGATCGGTGTATCCCTAGGGTTTTCAGGGGCATCCATGTCCAAGACTATAAAGTCTACTGGGAAATAGAAATCCCGCACTCTTACGATAACATTCTCGAGAATCCCTTTTGGTGACTTTATAGATCGATCTGCTAATTGTAATGTCACCTCAGTCGATTTTAGCTCAGATTTTTCTAGGTGGTTAAGTAAGGATGTGGGTATCAGATTTATGGAAGCATCCAAGTCTAGCAATGCTCTGTCGAATTGGGTATCACCTATTTTGCAGGAAATCAGGGGAGTACCAGGATCTTTAGCCTTGGGTGGGAGTCTGCTTAGGATTATAGAGCTGGCTTGCTCTGATAGTACAATTGGACTCCCACTCTTGGTTCGCGGCTTACGCTGAGGTGTACACACATTCTTTAAGAATCGTGCGTAAGCCGGTACGTGGCGAATCGCATCCATTAAGAGGATGTTTATTTGGACTTGCTCAAAGATCTTGACCAAGTCCTCCTCAGGTGCCACGGGCTTGGTTATCTTCTTTCCCTTGATCAAGGCCTCGGGAAACGGGACCTTGGTTGGTGCTTCTAGGATAGGTCCAGGTCTTTGGTCTGGGACAGGGATAGGAATGTCCTGGATTACTATCCTAGGGTTGGGATCACTACCAAGCTTGGAGTGGTTTGGATAGGGTGGATCTTGGGTTTCTTTACCACTACAGGTTGTTACAGAATTTAGTCCTGCCTAGTTTTGGTTGGGGTTGGGTAAGATGGGCTGCTGCTGATAGCCCGCATAGGAAGTGGAAACATCCATCCCGTCGGGTGAAGGAACAGAGGGGGCCTGATAAATCATGCGTGCTTGGCCTGGGTTTGGATTCATAACGCGCCGCTGGGTCGGCACGTTATTCGGGTTAGGAAGAGGTTGGGAAGGAAGTGTGCCCGGTTGGCGAGAATTAGCCAACTGGGCCAGTTGATTTCGAACCTCTTTAAGTTCGTCCTTGTGTTGTTTCTGAATAGCCGCATTCGTTCTTTGAATGTCAGCCAGAGTCTGAAGGATAAGGGACATTTGGTCCTGATTTGGCCCTGATGGATAGGTAGGGTTGGGCCGAGGCTGAGGTGGCTGGTAAGGACGAGGGGGTCGTGGACGGGGCTGAAAGGGTGATCTTTGGGTTTGGGAATTTCCTGCCCACTGGAAGTTGGGATGGTTTCGCCATCCAGGGTTATAGGTGTTGGAGAATGGGTCATTCTGGATGGCGTTGAGGTCCTCGCAGGTCTGAGGAACCTCCAAAGAATCAGAGAATGGGGGAATGGAATTCCTCGGGCTGGTGTAGAAAGGATCGGATGATCCTCAGATCTGAGAATTAGATGGGGGTGGATATGGATCCATCCCAGGAGAAGATCAGTGGAGAATGTTTTACACAGTTTCCCGTGTGGAAGAAGGTTGTGCAAAGGAGCTATGCGCAGAGGTGGCTCGCTGCAAGTGCTGAGTTAGCTTGTCCATCTTCGTCTCAATGATGGAGACCTTGTCCAATCGACTGGCCATTAGTTCTAGGTCGATTGATGCGGATAGGCCCTACGTCTTGTGTGCTCCCCTAAGGTTCGTCGATGTGCGGGTATTCGTCCTGTCGAATAATCCCATGGAGTTATTATTGATGGAGTTCTCGTACATGTTTTCGAGAATCTCCCACACTGTGTCCTCATGTTGACCCATGATATTTCCTCCGCAAGTTGCATTGACGAAAAGCCTGATATCTTCACGGAGTCCCTGGTAAAAAGACTAGACTTGTTCCCATTTAGGAACTCCGTGATGGGGGCACTTTCTCATGAGATCCTAAAAGCGATCCCATGCCTCATGGAGAGGTTCTCCCGTTTGCTGAGTGAAGTGAGTAATCTGATGGTGCAAGGCATTGGTTCGATTAACGGGAAAGAACTTCTTCAAAAATTCGAACTGAAGTTCTTCCCAATTGTTGATTGACCGGGTCTGAGTCTGGTACCAATGGGCGACCTTGTCTATAAGGGAGAAGGAGAACATCTTCATGAGGAGAATGTCCCGATTTTGTGCATCTGACCCAAAAGTTTGGGCCAGATGCTTTAGCTGTTTGATGTGCTGGAAGGGGTCTTCAGAATTAAGCCCATGGAATTTGGGTATGGCATGAATCATATTGGGCTTTAATTCAGAATCAGGTCCTCCAGTCGGGATTCTGACTCAAGGCTCAATAGCCACCGCAGCAGGATTATAATGGTCCCGCATCATAGGACGCTGCGGTGGGTGCACAAAGTTCTGGAAGAGGTCATTAAGTCGCTGGAGCTGGTGCTCCAGATTGTTCTCTTCCTCAACTGGCTAAGCCATTGTGGAAGAAGAAGGTGAGTTGGGTTTGGAGTTGGAGGAGAGATCGATGTGTGGTGTTGTTTTCTTAAACAAGGGCACTGAGGCTCGGCCTCGAGGAGAGTGAAGTTCTAAAGGAGGTTTCAAGGACCTCCTACCAAACATACACTGTTGGAAGAGATGAGTTTAGTTGGTACTGGACCCAATCGAGACACCCAAAATGTTGGGTGACTATAGAGGTGCGAGGCAGATGGACCCCTTGATCAAAAGATCGACCACCTGAGAATTACCTGGGCAGCCAGAGAGGGTGAGTCCCTCAAAGACCCCTACACGGTAGAGCGTCCCCACGGGTTACAAGGTTTCCCCTGCTCGACCTCTCTTGTCACTGAGATTCCAGGTAGACCAAAATGGGGATCTTGACCTCTTAAGTCTACCAATTTTAGTTTAAGATCAGGGTGCTTAAGTTTTCACTTGAACTTTTAGCTTTTTGAGTGCAAAGAGTGACCTAAGTTGAAGGTTGGTTGACCCTAAGGGGTCAACTTCACCTATTGATTCCCTTGAGAACTTATTAAGTCTTGTCTTTTAGGGTTCAAGTGTTTTTAGAGAGCCAATTGCTTAGGATTTTTCTGAATAGGCATATTCAATCAATGGCTTAGGCACACTTCTTTTGGGATTTCTCAATTCTTGATTAAGTAGTGTGTCTCTAAAACCCTAGTGTTAATTCCTATGTTGGCTCTACTTGGTCCAGTTAACTCCTTGTTGGGTAATTAGGGCTCAAGCAAGAAGATGTTAGCCCTTAATTACCCTTAATAGTGTGTGCAGGAATAGTGGTTTGAAAATATGCAGCTGTTACTAGGTATGAAAGACAGGTGATTCCTATATGATTTTTTTTTTCTTTTTCTTCCTCTTTAGAATTTAGGGGTTAATAGTGAGAGGATAGATGTTACTTGTCCTTGGAGTGGTTGTGGTGCGGTTGCTTCTTGATTTTCCTGTACTTGCACAAGAGAGAAGAGATTATTAGAAACTTATAAATAAAGAATTTACAACTTCTAGAATAGCCGTTGCTCCCCGGCAACGACGCCAAGAAATGGTGTCCTGGTCGGTCAGCTTGTTTATTACGCTTTAAATTACAGTCGTTATAGTGTGTAATAAGACAGCTACCAGATTACCATTACAAAAATTTTTTACTCAGAAATAGTTTTTCCCGAGGTCGAACTCAGAGAGCTACTGGAATTCTAGAAATATAAAAGTTCTCTATTAGATTACAAAAATGAGAGAGAGAGAGTCTGTCTTGGCTTCTTCTTCTTCTCTCCTTTTCTTTCTTCTTTCAGCTGATCTCCTTCTCTTCTTGTAGAGTCTTCTTCTCTTTTTTCTTTTTTTTTCTTCTTCTACGGCTGTGATAATCTTCTTCTTTCTTCTGACTTCTTCTTCTTCTTCAGCCTTCTTCTTCTTCTTTCTTCCCTTTCTTGCGGCTTCAGTCTTCTTTCTTCTTTCTCTTTGCTTCTAATTTTTCTTCTTCGTTTCCTTCTTTCTTTTCTTGCTTTACAACTCCTCTTCTTTTCTCTTCTTCCTGTTCTGGCCGCTGCTGTTACGAATGCGGCTTCAGACGTCTTTTAAGACGTTTGGGAGGTGACCCAGAAGTCTGACAAGACGTCTGGAACCCCTTCCAAACGTCTGGGATTTGATTTCCGCGGCACGCGGGATTTCGTCTGCGCGCCTGTGCGCGCAAACTTGCACCGCTGCACCTTCCTTCTTTTTCCCTCTCTCCTCTTACGGCCGCAGTCTGCGCTCCCTCTCTCTCTCCCTCTCCCCACGCGGCTTTAAAAGGGCCTCGCCCTCCCCCTCACTCTCATCTCCTCCGCCCCCTTCTTCTTCTTCCATCCAGTGCGAGAGTGAGCGAGCGGCGGCGGCGGCAGTCGCGGCGAGTGCGGGAGGAGGTGTTGCGCGAGGGAGGAGGCGCTCGGCCGTGAGGGCTCGAGCTTGCCGAGGGTTGCTAGAGCCTACCGGCGGGGGAGCAGTGGGTGCGGGAGGTCTGCTGCAGCTCGAGCGACAGGCTTACGAGACGCGGCGCGGCCGTGCGTCGTGGGCGGAGGGCGAGTCGCGCTCTGATTCTGGAAGTTTTTCCAGAATCAGACGTCTGGGTTTCCAACCAGACGACGGGGAAGACGTCTGGAGAACTGTCCAGACGTCTGAAAGGTAAGTTATTTTCGTACTTCCTCCTTTTCTTCGACCAACCGTACTGAGAGCGAGGAATGGGTACGCGCAGGTGCTGAGATTCGCCATCCAACGCGAATCAGACGTCTGGCTGCAGTGCCAGACGACGGGAACGACTTCCAGATGTCCGGGGCGACCATCGGACGTCTGGGAACTAGGCCAAACGCCCTCGCAAGCTTCTGGACGTCTGAGAGACTATACAGAGCAAAGGTACCATCTGACCCTCATTTTAAGATGTCTGGAAGAGGTTCCAGACGTCTGATTTTGCACTGTTTCGTCGTTTTTGACCCGTTTAGGGCCCGTTCGGAGTTCGTTTTTCGCGTTTCGAGTTGCGTTCTTTTCGGAATTTAATCCTCTACCCGTCTACAATAATTATATACTGTTTTGAGAAACTCCTTGTGTTTGATCCTTATGATAGGACCCCGTTCCATTGCAGTCTCGGGGGTTGCGGGAGCACGCGGGATTCCCAATCACGCCCCCAGTACTCCCGTTGTAACTAGTAGAGTGGCTTTTAAGTTTATTAGCATAATCTGTTAAATTATGGAACCATAAATAGAACCTAGGACATTGCATGAATCCTAGGAATGAGAAACTAGATTGAATGATAGATCCTAAGGTGTTGCATGAATCCTAGGGCTGGAAAACTAGACTGTATGATAGATCCTAGGATATGGCATGAATCCTAGGACGGGAAAACTAGTGGAATATATGAATACTGCAGTCTTGGAAAAGTGGAAAGGAACAAATAGCTGCTTGTAAATTGATTTAACAGCTGCCTGTTATGAATAAATAAACGTGATTGAGAACATGGATTGTAAGAACGTGAAACTGGAAAGTGAAACCTAGATGTTCTGAGTTAAAAGAGCTGAAACCCTACGGGGAATTAGGAGTAGATCTCTTGGAAAGAGAAAGGAATGGAACTGAGAAAGAAAGACGTGGTAGTGTGCTCTCTTGGGTACGTAGTACCAGGGGAAGCACCTGTTACCTGTTTAGTGCAGAGCGGAGCCAGCCGCCCCAGGGACCCGGGGTTAGGTTTGGCCACTTTGTACCGACTTGCTGGCCCTCGTGTACGTAGTACCAAGGAGAGCTACTAGTGTAGGGAGAGCACTAGCTACCCCATGGGCCCCGGGGTTCTGCTAGCCTCCTACACCGACTTGTTAGGCCCACTGGGCAAACTAGAGTAGTCAGGCGAGGGTGCGCGGACTGTGGAGGGGCAAGGCCCCTGTTGCTTACTGTAGAGGGGTTGGACCCCTGTTACTGAGAGGGCTCTGCCCTATACTGGTTTCGTGCTGTGCTTGGGCGTACCCGTTAACGGAAACGACTAACCGCGTGCCAGTGCGGGGTAGCTACCCGTGCGTTTATCGCACGTGCCGTAGTCACCGTTACGTCTGTCCGTGACCTTGGGGTGGTTGACTAAGAGTAGGATCACCACGGGGGACTCTCTCGGCCAGGAGAGCACCACGTGTTACTTCTACTTTTTGGAAAAGACTGCAATCAAGATCGTTCCCACGAGGAACATTCGAGATCAAGTGAAGGATCTGAGAAATAAATAAAATCGTGAGATAATAGAAGGACACAAATAAAGAAAGTAACAAAATATAACAGCTATTGTACACTCTACTGTTTCTTTAGTTTTAGTTGCCACTCTACTCAGCGTTTCGCTGACGTGTTACACTTGTTACTTTTCAGGACCAGGTGTTGAGCAGCCAGTGTCAGCAGCTGTAGAGGACACTGGGCCGAGTAGGGTCCAGTAGAGTTACCACTGTTCTTTTGTACCCCTTTTTGTTCCACTGTAGTGAGTAGTTCTTGTTACCTCTGTACTTTTCTTTACCTGTAGTTCATATTATCTTATGAATGTTGTTCTACTGTTGTGGTGGTATATACTGTAGTGGTTTCTTTCCTTACTGCTGTATTTTCTTACTGCTAGTTATATTCTTGCTGAATGTGGTTTATTTTACTGCTCTTTTGGTTACTTCCTCGTTGGACGACTAGGTCTTGGGATTAGTCGAGTCAGTCCAGTTCTCGTGTCTCGTAGGGACTCGGGAATCGGGAATCGGGTCGTTACAGATGCTCATCCGTCGTCTGGTGCAGTGGTCAGACGACTTAACTGTAGGTTTGCTACAGTGCCTTCCTTCTCCTCTTCTATTTCTCTCCTTCGTTTCTTCTTCTGTTTCAGCCTTCTTCCTGAGCGGGTAAGGCTTCGGCCACCTTCCTTCTTCTTCTTTCCTTCCTTCCTTCTTCTCCTTCTGCTCCTGCACGCTCACAGAAGGATTAGAAAGCAAAACCTACCCCTACCCTTCCCCGCGTCTCTCTCTTTCTCAGATTTCTCTCTTAGGATCGCTCTCCCAGAGCCGGGTAATCGGGTGCGGGTATCGCGCACGGGACCAGGCCCACCGGCGTGCGGTGGTGGGCGAGGAGTGCGTGGTTTGGGTAATCAGATCCGGCCCAGAACCACGGGGCGTGAGCGCGGGCGAGGGCGAGCGAGCGCGTGGCGCGCAGCGTGCGGGAGGGAACTGACCCCAGTGTTCGAAGGCGAACAGCCTTAAACACTTTTCTAATTTATGTGCGGGCTCTTACCCACGCACTTCCGAGGTGGGATGGGCTCACCGGAGAGGGTGGTCGGAGACGGAGCAGGTGGAGGTGGAAGTCGCGTGCGGTGGGGCAAAAAGGTAAATTGAGAGAGGGAAAATGTAAGGGAGGAGAGGAAGCTATTTACCTAGGTTTTGGACGAAGGGGGAGGGTGGAGCTGCCGGCTCGTATCTGCCGGAGCTAGAGAAGAAAGGGCCCTGGAGGAGTGTGGCGATGAGGAAGCAGGCGGAGGGCGCCGACAGGTGCAGCCCAGCGCAGACGAGAGGGCAAGGAGAACCCTGCTGCAGGTAAGGCGGCAGAGCGACGAGGAGGAAGTCGCCGGAAACTGCGGGCCTTCTGACGGAGGAGGAAGGGATGAAGTGGGGGGGTGTTCTCCGTCAAAGAAGAGCTTGAAGGAACCGGTAGAGGGTGCCGGTCCTTATAAAGGGGCTGGCGCAGAGGGAGGAGCGGGGCTGGCGACATGCTAGCCTCGCCGTAGCGTGGCTGGAAGGGACACCCATACCTTCCGCGCGTTCGCACGGAAGGTATGGGGGTCGGCAGAGAGCATGGCCGGGTCCCTGCGATAGAGGACGTCACAAGGAACCCCGCGTCTGCTTTGTAGGGCGGTAACCTCTCTCTACGTGGCGCCATGCTTCGCGCAAAGTCGCCGGAGCATGGTGCTGCGCAGAGTTTGCAGGAGGGACCGTTCTGCAAAAAATGATAAAAGGGTGGGGGCCAAAATGCAAGGGTTTCAAAAGATGAGGGTCAAAAAGTAAATGAAGAGGACCAAAATGTAAAGTCGGCCAAGGAGTTCTCTTTATAGGCTCAAGTTTTTATACAAGACTAATCTGAACCTAAGGATTTTAATGGTGAATTTTAATTCTAGGTTGGACCAAATTTAACCGGCCAATTTGCGTAAAAATCCAAATTAAGTCATTAATTGGGCATGGTTCTCTTTTTAGGTCAAAATAGGTTTCTAAGGCCAAATTGAAGGTTCTAAACCCTAGAGATTATTTTTCTATGAATTTTAGAGGGTTTAGTTTGACCTGTGTTTGGATCCTTCATTACCCTGTTTGCCAACTGTATTAGTGAAATTGCAGTTTTACCCCTTATGATTTATTTTATTCTTAAACTCAGAATTCTTTGAGTTAAGCCTTTCTTTGGGTCATGCATGAGCTTTTTCCCACATATCAGGGTTAGATTGTGCTAGTTAGGGTTTATGATAAGGTTTTCATCAGTCTAGTTAACACGCAACCTATTATCTAACGTTAGGTAATAACACGCAACATTAGTTACCTAACTAGTTCTTGATGGTCTAGTTATAGGCCTGCAAAAGGCCCTCTAACTGTCCAAACTAATATATTGGGTTCTCACTAAGTGTTAATGTTGCGTCAAAAATCGTCGTAAAAATATAGTGTTGTAGTATAACGACGAAAATCAATACGACATTTAAATTTATAATGCTCGAAAAACAAACGTGAGTTTCGAGGTTGTTCGCAGGGAGTAATTGTAATAAATCAATTCACAAATCACAATAATCAAGAATAATAATGTAGGTGAATTAAATAATCAAAATGATATTCAATATAGAGTAAAAATTTATCTCAAATGTTAGGGATAAAAATATAAGAAGAGGGGACTAAAAATGGTGGTTGAAACCACCAATTTACACCATAGAATTAAGCGCTAATCCCCCAGTACTCATGATCTCAATTATTTCAACAGTAACTTTCAACCACTAATCCACGTCAAAACCAAATATGCAATATCTCCATAGTGATCATAACCAAGGTCAAGCACAAGGGCTAAACGACTTCAAGTGTTCAAAGCCTCAGCCCAAATCAACTCAGAGATCTGCTAAGTGTTGGGCGTGCTGACACACACTTCAAGGAGCAATAATGCAACCTCCCCTCCCCCCCGTCCTCAGAAAATCCTCTCCTCTCTCTTTTCCAAATTCGGGTGAATAGTAACCGGGTTGATCGAGTGTTTAGGTAAGCGGACCAGGGACCAGACTTGTCGACATATATCGCGGGTGAGGTGTGCAAGTCACGTAAGATAAGGGGACCTCACCCCCGTGTCTGAGGTGATAAGCATAGAACACGAAATCGTTTTATGTGTTGCTCTGATCTTGTTGCCCAAGATGTGGGACTAAAGCTCCACTACTTCCTTCGCGTGCAGCTACGAGCTTCCTTCATCAAATTGATGCTATGCCTCGCTGCTTCTTTCTCGATTACTGGTGCAAAGGGCTTCAAAAGATGAAACCACGTCGAATGAAAGTGGTTTGAGATTGGATGATGGTCGAAAGGAGGTGAATGCTGTCAGAGAAGATGGTGGCGGCAACGGCCGGCCGGTAAATACCTGAGAAGCACAATACGGCCTTGCGACCCAATTGGAATAGCTCAAATGCTTCGTCGTGTGGAGGCGAAGGTGATGGTGGTGTTGGCTTGGCGAATGGATGTGTAGGGTGGTCGGACGATGGCGATGGAGGTTGCCAGAGTATGGGTTGTTCAGGGGAGCGAGTGCGTTGTCAGAAGTCCCAATAAAGTTAGGGCTTCTGATCAAGGAGTCAGGGTAGAACTTGTGGGAGTGGTGGCGAGGTGTTTGATGCAGTGTGTCACCGACGTGAGCTTGTCGCAGCTCGTGCCAATGACGAGGAAGACGGTGAGGGAGTTGGTGATACGACGGCCAATCCTAGAAGCTAAGGGGGTAGAAGTGACCTAGAAAAGAAGAGGAAGGGTTTAGGGAGATTTAGGGAGTGAGAGAAGGGCAAAGGCGTCCGGCATTGATCGACTGGACGCGAGGAAGATGACAAGGTACAGCGAGAATGACGAGGAAGGAGAGGTCGGGGATGGTTGGGCTTTGACTGGCCATGGTCGCGAAAAGGAGAGGAAGAAGATGAGCTGGTCAATTTGATCGTTGGCTGGCTGGAGGAGGAGGTCGGAGAAGGTCGCTGGAGCCGAAGTCGTAGTGGTTGGAGGAGGAGAAGGAAGGGTGTTTTCCGGTCGAAACTTGGCTACTCTACTCGTTAGGAGTTCAGGGAGCTCTTATAGAGCTTAATTTCAAGCTCAATTTAGGAAAAATCGCGCAAAGGAATCATGGATTTGGAAACTCAAGATTTGGGAATTTTTTATATTTTCCTGAGGTTTGTGATTCAAATCAGGGTCTAAGATGTGAGGGATTTGATTCTCCTATCAATTTTTGTAAGATTTGGTGGAAAAATCATACTAGTTTCTTCCTTTGGAAGTCGATGTGGTTTGGGTTTAGTTATGTTCCCATGGTTCATGGTGGCAAGGACTGATTTATGAAGGAGACGATAAAGATAGAGGAGTATCTATAAGGAAAATTGAAAGTTAGGGGTCTGAGTGTAAAATAGAGTTCTTAAGGGTTAAAGTGCAAAGTAGGTCAAGATGAACTCTGATTGGGCTCAAATTTTTGCGCTAACCTAATTTGGATCCAAGGAATCTAATGGTGAACTTGGATTTGAGTTTTGACCACATTTGACTAGTCCAATTGTATAGAAGCCCAAATCAGGACAGATTCTCATCTGAAACTCTATTTTAGGTTAAAATAGGTTCAGATGGTCAAACCAAAGGTACCAAACCTTTTAAAATATTTTTCTATGAATTTTAGGAGATTTATATTAATTTTATCCTTATCAAAACCTTTTCAATTTAAGTGGGGTTGATAATTAGGATTTTTAGTCCTATTCTCATCCTCGAAATGCGTGAAATCCTGATTCTGTTTGTGTGAGCCCACGTCTTTGTCTCTTATGCTCATTTGACCTTTAATTAACCCTTATGTGATCCCATGGTTAATCTCCATGTGTGATGTGTTATTAAAACAACATAATTAACCTTGTTTCCTTATTTTCTTCTTAACTCAGAACATTATGGAGTTGTGATCGATGGGAACACCATCATGAGCTATAACTAGCTTAATTTATTCAGTATCAAGGAATAAATGATCTTACATAACCACCAGAGTGCCCTAATTCATTGCACAACCATTTTGAGGGAAAGACAAGAAACCAGGGTTAAAACTATAATTTTACCATTATATCATGAATGCAGAATAACCACGGGTTTTATTAAGGGGTAATTAAGGTTCAAATGATCTTAAATATCCAACAAGTGGGTTAGAACAGGCAGAAATGGGTTTTCGCGTGTTTTGAGAATTAAATGGCTTCTGAAACCCTAAAAACAAACCCGCTTAATTAATTGAGGTTTTGGTCAAGATAAAATTCACCTAAATACTCTAAAATTTATATGAAAATATTCTCTAGGGTTTGGTATCCTCAATTTGACCATCAGAACCCGTTTTGACCCAAAATAGAGTCTCAGACTGACATTTTCCCTAATTTAGGTTTTTGCATAAATTGCCCATTCAAACTTGGTCAAAACCTAAATATAAATTTACCATTAAATTCCTTGGGTCTAAATTAGGTTTGTACCAAAATTTGGATCCAATCTGAAATCATATTGACCTATTTTGCAATTTGGTCCAGTCTAAGTCTTTTCTTTCACACACATGCCCCTAACTTTTGAAATTCTTACAAAAGGGCCCCTATCTTTGTCGTCACCCCTTGCAAATAGGTTCCTCTACCATTATCGAGGAGGAATCCTTCTTTGACGACCTTTGATTGAAGAGAACTCCTTCTCAATTCAGTCAATCCCTTCCAAAATTCGAAGGGAGATTCTTTGAGGAGTCCTCTTCCCTCTGAATCCGTCCATGAGCTCCATAACATTCCTAATCTCTGATGCGAATGCATGAGAGATTTGGGTTTCTTGCTTTGGCGACAACTCCTAGCTTGGAAGCTGGGCTTCCAAGCTCAAAATGCCTTCCTGAGCCCTATAAAAAGATCCCTACGGCACTATCATGCTCTTAAGCTAGAATTTTGGCCACAAACCCTCCTCTTCCTCTCTCCTCTTCGACCGCAAAGCTCCACAAGCTCCGGCAACCCCTCCTGACCTCCTTCATCATCTGTTCACAAAACCAGTGGCCGGATTCTCTTTCTCTCTCATCCACTCTTGGTCGTACCAGTAGGAGCCCATCTATCTCCGTCGTCGTCGCCATTCCCATCATCGGAGCACCTTCTTCCCCAGCTCTGGCCTACCAATGCCAGTGTTGTTCTCCCCCGTTCGTCCGTTTAGATTAGGTTACATTAAGTCGCTTAGCTTTTAGTTTAGTTTTATACCCAAAAACCTCAAAAATAACCCTCGACGCCGCCGCTCACCTTCGTCTTCCCCATCTCCGGCCGCACCTCCGACGAGGTCCTCCGCACGCTACACTCATCCACACGCCTCGCCACAACTCCCAAAAGCGCCACTGCATCACGCCCTGCCAAACCCCTCTCCCTATTTGCCTTCCCATCCGCCCAAACTCACCCCCGAACAGACCCATCATCTCCGACCTATTCTGTCATCGACCAGCCACCGCAGACCACCAACTTCCATGAGACCACCTTCGCTACACTCGCTGTGGTCCGACAAAGCTCTTGAACTATTATAATGTGGCCACGAGGCCTTATTTCATGTTTCAGGTAGCAGGTCCATTCACAGCCATTGCTGAGCTTCTCCACAAGCTTCAGACCATGTTCGTGCAAGGATTCGCCCAGGTGTTTGCTCCAGGCTCAGCGGAATCCTTCCAGGAGTGCAACCAAGGAGCCAATTTGGCTCCTTGACTAAGCCTTTGACCGCAATCACGCGAAGAAGTATCTATAGTCGTACACAGAGGAAGGGAGGTGGGATTAGTCCCACCTCAGAAGCTAAGAAGCACCCGCACCCACATAAGTTGTTTTTGTGTTCTGGGCTTATTGCCTCAGAACACAGGGTGAGGTCCCATTAGCCTCGCTCACCCGACCTGCCTAAGGCGTCACTCCTCACTCACCACCTACTGCCGATGAGCCTAGACCCGGGTATGCGCTTGAACCCGAATACCCGATTACCTGTTACTGTGGAAGGCTCTGGGAGAGCGTGACCCAAAGAGAGAAAGAGAGAGGAGAGTGCACGGGGTAGGGGAGGGTTTTACTCTGAAAGGGGTTGGCTAATACTTAGCCAATTTCGTAAGTCTCCCCCTGTGCATCAGAAGACCTGGACAGTAGAAAGAAGGGGAGGAGGACCGTCAAGGCAGAAGAAGAGGCATAAAGAAGAACTAAAGGAAGAATAGGGCCATTGAAGAAGAGAAGGAGAAGGAAAGAGAGAGAGAGTAGAGAAAGAAGAAACAAAGAAGAAGGTACTGTAGCAATTGAACATTTAAGGCATCTGATCTCCAAAGGAGATGTCTGATTACTGTAGCATTCAAGCCACTGTGCGGATATTTGATTGATTTAGTCTTGATTACTATGGCATTATTGATTACTTTAGTATACATATAACTATACTAAATAATTGGTGATCTAAATCACCACAATTTTGTTATAGATCTCTTTTTATCATGTCAAATTCTTGTTATACTCATGTTCTACATTAATTATCATTTTTGAGTAATTTATTTGGCTTAAATTTTGTACTCAATTACATTCTATTAGGGATTAGTGTCTGAATTCCTACTTGCTTCCTGTGTTCAACCTTGGACTTCAACTTCGAGTAATAAATTGTATTTGTTTTCAAAGCGATTTCGACTATACTGCAATGTAACGATTTAAAACCCGATCTCGCTCTGTCAACAGTGACCCTTAGATGATTAAGTAGGAGCATTTACCATTTGATCTTGACTAATTGTGACTAGTTAGGACCCATGATGGTGTTACCATTAGTTAGGGCCATGCACTAACACTTATAGACTTAGTTAGACATATTTTGACCTATTTAGTAGTTAGACATATTTTGACCTATTTAGGCCAGGTGTAGTGTTCATGTGGAAATTGCATATGAGACCCCTATAATTTTGCTAATATGAAATCTAATTGGGGCTCTTCTTACAACCTAAAAGTATAAGATTACAACCATTTTTCCTATGTTACAAAAAGACTTAAACTTGATGAGCATGGTCTCCTTCTTCTTGGCTTCGGATTTCACCAAGAAGGTTTCAACCTGAAAAACATTCTTGCAATATCTATGCTTAAGATCCAATTTTAATCTCAATTACTTGATATGTTTGTTATCATCAAAACCATCTTTATGGATAATGTGGCGCTTAATTACTCATGCACCTACACTTAGTTGGAGCTCTATTAAGTATATACACAATTGTCTTTAGCACTTCAATCCAAAGAGACAAAGATAAAGTAGACTTGTTAATCATACTTCTCACCTTGTCCATAAGTGTTTGGTTTCGTCTTTAAGCGACTCCAGTTTGATTTGGCTCACTGGGCATTGAGAATCGATGTTCAATGCCTTGTTCCTTAAGGAACTTAACAAATGAACTTGTTTTTGTTGATCTCCTACAAACCTGCCATAATATTCACCACCTCTATCTAATCTGAATTTTTTTTTCTTAATTATCTCTATCGTTGTTCAAAAATCTTTAAAGGCATCTAGTGCTTCTCCCTTTTCAAGCAATAAGTACAGATACATATATCATGAGTAATCATCACTAAATGTGATAAAATATTTCTGACCACCTAAACAAGGAGTAGGGAAAAACTCACAAATTTCTATCTGTATTATTTGAAGAAGTTCGATACTTCTCCTAAATCCCTTACCATGTTTGTTTGTATGCTTTCCCTTCATGCATTCCACACAAATATTTGAGTTTGTAAAATCAAGAGAATCCATGACTCCCTCTTTTACCAACTGTTTGATCTACTTCATGGAGATGTGATCTAACCTTCTATGTCATAACATTGATGACCTATAATTACTTGATTTTGGTTTATTGCCAACACATGCATCGACAAAAAATATTTATTCAAAATGCGAATCCAAATGCAATTTATACAAACCATCAATAATAATAACAGATCCAACACAAACCGTACTCTTCATTATTACAAAAAATGTTTCTTCCTGAATACATTTATAGCTATAACTACATACCTTGAATATAGAAATAAAATTTCTAGAAAATGAGGGTACGTAAAGTTCCCTTTCGAAATCTAAAATATGTTGGTATTCGGAATGAGTATGAAGGTTCCCATTGCTTCCACATGTGAACACATAGGATTTCTCATATAGATGTTTCGTTCACTTGGAGTTAGACTCCTTGTGTTCAAAAATCCCTATAAGGTGTTGGCAACATGGATTCTAGCACCACAAATAGTCCACCAGGTATTTTTCGATAAATCAATTAAGTTACATTCAAAACACAATGGATAATAGAATTTACCTTCCTTTTTCAGGCATCCCTTTCTTTTTGTACAATCCTTTTTGAGGTATCCCATCCTCTTGTAGAAGAAGCATTTTCTTTTTGCAAAAACTTTATTCTTCTTCCCCTTATGTTCAAGAATCTTATTCCATCCTCGTGGTCCTTTATGTGTAACTACATGTACACTTTTGACCTTTTATTTGAGCCTACTTTCGTCTTGAACACACATGCCAATAACTCATTTATTATCCATTTCTCCTTAAGTGTGTTATATGAGATCTTGAGTGGCCCATATTCTGAAGGTAAAGATTTCAAGATGAAAGTGATAAGAAATAGCTCTAAGATGGACATGCATTCAATTTTACTGCAACAACCACATATACAAGAGTAGCCGTTAGCAGCAAATCCCTACTCAAATTTTCGTGGTTAACCTTGTGAATGTTTCTTATAGTGCCATTATCCTTAACATTTGGTTCAACTCTATGGTTGCATTAAATCAAGAACAAAAGAACAATTATTGCTTTGAATGACATAGCATACATAATAAACATTATGAATAGACTAATCAATAATAAAGCTGAAATAGACTATTGTCTAATGAATCACAATGGAGTGCCATCAGATCATACAATGAAGCTTTATATAAGAAAATGATACAAACAACAGCTAGAAAAATGCCACTTGAAGTAAGTTAGAAGGGGAATATAAATACCATTGTTTCCTTTGGTAGCAGTGTTATATATGCCAACTTCCATTCTTGTATTTCAAAAAGAGGAGATAAGCCTACATTATTTTATTTGCAGCAAACCTAACAAAAAGAGAAGTATATGTAAGGTTCTATTACTAAAATTAAATGCAATTAGAGAAAATGAATCCAATAAGAATGAATTAAAATAAATTTCAACTAACAACTATTCTTACACCAATCCAAATGTGGCTCCCACTATCACATGCACTAGTTTAATTTTTTATTTCCTACATAATATTATGGTTTAATTTATTGTGAATTGCAACATATCATGTGCACCTTAACTTAATATTTTTTGTGTTGTTACATATGAAGTCGAGACCTACTGATAAGAGTGTGTTGAGATTACAGGATAAGCATCGATCTCACAATGTCTTAAAGGGTGGAGATGTAAGAAAAAGAATCTTCTCATTAATTTACATATATTTCTTATTGCAACAGCTAATAGTGTTCATTTCAATTGTAGGACTCTACATGATTGCAATGTAGTTGTCAAGAGTGTATCTTACGTGGTGATCCAATGGATCCAAGGGTGGCCAATTATGTACAAAGAGCTGGATTTCAAGGCAAACAAGATCTTAATTCTTGATTTTGTCCAACTTGATTGGCATTTCATTACCACCTTTATAGATAAATGGAGATGTGAGACTCATACGCTTCACATGAGGCATGGAGAGATGGCCCTGACTTTGGAGGATATATGATTGCACAACAATCATAGATCTTAATTAACCTAAATAATGTTAGAATCCCAACTAGTTTGTACATATTGTATGCATAATTAGCATATCATGCATTACTTTGTTTTATGTAGCTATGCATAAAACAATTAGAGTTTATCATATTATTTGATGCTTCTATTTATGTTTGTAGGTAATAAAGAAGATCAGATGATCTTGGAGTGAATACAGAATAAAGTGTAGCAGGAAGAACCTCTAGAGAGTACCTGTAGAAAAGAATAGAGCAAGGTATAGAGAACAAAAGGCTAATGAAATAAAGAGTGAGGATGGCATAATCAAGGGAAAGAAGAGGAGGAGAAAACCCTAAACCAAACCTAATCCCATGATCCAAAACCAAATAGCCCTCCTAAGCTTAATCCACTATCCACTATCCACTATCCATACCCCTATCCTTACTCCCTACTATCACAATTATCCAAGATTTAACCCAATTTAAGATTTCCAAACCTATTGGATCAATTAGGTTCCACCTAGGTCAAGTAGAAGCCCAATTAGGCTAAGTGGTCCCTAATCTAGACTAGCCTAGCCTATTTAGTTCTTCCTAAACTTAAATAGGGTAGGTCTTAAGATGGTCCAACACCTAAACCTTAAATTGTACCCGCTTAAGTGATTCTTAAACTACACCTAGGGAACATTATACCCCATCCTAAGTCTATAAAAGAGACCCTGCCATTAGAACTATGGTCCATATCTTGTTTTGTTAACAAAATTAGTTTATAGTGATATTTCAGATTTTAGACCTTAATGGAGATCACAAAGGTCAAGACAAAAGAAGGTTGAAAAGAAAGATAGTGATTGGGAGATCATCTTCAACATTTATTCAAGTTATCGAGCTAATAGAATAGTTTTTTTTTTAACCTTAGAATGTTTGCCTCCTAACAAAGAAATAAAAATTAAATCGTAGAAATTATATAGAGATAAGTAGGATAAAACATTATGATCATTCAATTTCTTTGAAAGAACATAGTGTTCAAAAGATCATTTTTTTAATATTTAAATTATTTACAAAAATAGACTAATAATCAAATTGAATTCATGTTTAAAAATGTACTTGTTAACCCACAAGTACCGGTATTAAAGTTTAGTACCGGTACATGTAAGTTACAGATTTGGATTTTTTCAAAGAAACAAACCTGTATCTTGTGAGTATCGGTGTTTATAATCAGTACCAATACTAGAGGCAACGAGTACCGGTACTTATGATTAGTATCGATACCAATGGGTTACAGATTTGTGTTAAGTGTTTAAAATTCAAATTTGAAAGCAATGAGTACTGGTACTCATATTTAGTACCGATACCTCATAGGTACTGTCTGTAACAAATTAGTTTAAAACACAAAATAGTAAGTCACTAGTACCTGTACCTATACTTTAATATTGATACCAACTGTCCGTCGGGCCAAATCTGAACGGCTGAAAAATTGAATATGATAATATGAACATTGGGATTTAAACTCAAATGACTAGTACAAGATTTTCCTTGATTCTAACTCTCTAAATAGGGCCTTGGACCCTTAGTTTATATACAAGAAATACAAGAGAAAATCCTAGAGCTAAATCTTCATATCTCCACCATATTTCTTCAAGAGAGAAAAAAAGAGGCTTGTCACCTTCACGCTTTCTCCACTCTTGCAAGCTCAACGTCATGTGCTTAAAGTTGATTTCTTGCAATTACGAATTGATCCACGTCTTTCCTAGTCTCTAAAATCGGAAAACTCTTTTAATTGTTGTTGAGAGGCTTAGGTGAATTATTGTAATATTTTTTATACCAATGCTCATTTTGTATTGAGTTGGTAGCTCATTGTTTGGGTTGTAATGACCTGGTTTGTTGTACTTGGGTTTAGGTAATCTGTTAATTACCTCAGTTAGTAAATTGGTTCCCTCAAGGTTGAGGGAATCAGGTTAAAAATCCTAAGCTGGGAGGTTTAGGTAGTGGAGTACCTAAGTGAGTGAGGAATCATTATATATCTTGTGTTCATTTTTTGTGGTTTAATTTTTATATCAATGTTATTTTGTTTCACATTGCTAATATTCGTTTCTAGTGTATTTGTGCACGTAGTATTAAGGTACTACAATTACCCTCCCTTCTTACATCTTAAGCACTCCCTCTCCCCTCCACCTTCTTTAGCCGTTCCACCCTCCACCTTCCTCTCAAAGGTTGGCGACCTCCTCCTCCTCCTTCCTTGGTGGTCGGCAGCCACCCTTTTCCATCCAAGAGGTTGACAGTGCTCCTCCAAGGGAGGACACCATTGCCGCCCCTCCTTTCTTCTTCTTGGTCCCAAGGCTGCCCCCCCCCCCCTTGCTCTTTCTCTTTATTTTATTGCATATAGTTTGTTGTCTCTAGTTCTTTGTTTTAATCAATTATTCGTCTATATTATGTTTCATGTCTTATACTTTTAAATCTTATTTCTAGTTCTTGTGATTGGAACATTCATTAGTAATATATCGATGCGTTGTTGTTGTGTTGCTTTGATTATTTCGCTTGCGCCATCATTTTTGCATCACCACCATGACATGCCCACCACCACCACTGATGTAAATACATTTACACTACTTAAAATGTCTCTTTATGCATGTTCTTAAGCATAGGATTGCAGTTCATGATATAAATATTGCATAACATGCAACATCTTGCATTTAGAGTAGTTTGAATAAAATGGAGGTTAATTGTCTCATTTTATGTGCTTAGACAGGGCAAACATTTTATCGGAGCCTCGGATCAAAGATCCAACCGTATGGATGTGATCAGGGCGACAATTGGAGTTCAACGACTCCAAGATCGCCCTAATCAGGCATCCGTAACATCAGATAGTGACCCAGGAACCCTAGAAGATCAAGGGCCTAGATGGTGTAAATCCGCACTTCAGATGACAAATCCGACTACACGGATGAATTAGGATCGATGACTGCAGCTCAACGACGCAAAAATCGAGTCAATCCGACATCCGTGGCACCATCTACAACTTCCAGAAGATGGACGACCAAGATGGCATCACGTGGCACCATCTCGGCCGCCCAAACGGCCACCTACATTCTATGAAGACCGCGCACCCGTCCCCTCTCCGCCGTTGGATCTCAATCCAACGGCTGTGGACGCAGCTCGTTAAAATCATCCGCGCGACCGTTTGGGCTAGGCAGCGCAGCAGTCCAGCGCCTTATCGCGAGGCGCTGGCACGCGTTCGAGCCTCGCCAAGTGGTTTCTGAGGCGAGCGGGCGCGCTCCGATCGACCGCACGATCGCGATCCAATGGCTGCGCGCGCCCGATAGCGCCGACGTGCGATTGGACGTGCTGCGTGAATGCGCGATCGTACGTGCCAGGCGGGCGCACAACGGGCGGGCAGAGACGCATCTTAAGCCGTCCGATCTCGCGATCGGACGGCTGAGAATCGACGAACGTGCGCAAGCGTCACGCGCGGGCAGCTGAGCGGGCACGCGTGGGCGCGGAAGCTACGCCCACGTTGGGGTCTTTAGCGACGGTTTTATCTGTCACTAAAGACCCCTCATTTATTGTTTTGAAGTTGTAATGTCCATTTTGCCCCCACTCCTTGCAACTATAAAAGGAGACCCCCTCCATACGAAATTTTCATCCCTTCCTTCTCCTCTCTACCTCTCCAAAGCTCAAGAGAAGCTTGTCCCACACCCGGGATGCTCCTCGCGAGATAAAGTCTAAATTTTCGTCTCCCTTCGGAAGTGGATCCTGCGACGACGACGGCGTGCTGCTCCGTTCCTGCTCTCCTGCTTCGTCCTCCCTCGTCCTGCTCCGTTCTCCTTCATCCAGACGTCGTCTCGTCCGGCTCGTCCTCCAAGCAATCGTTGAGGAGGATAACTTCTCTCTCCTATTCTTATTTACAGCTTTTCTAGTATAGAATTTTCCTACTTTATAGTGTAATTGATTTCCCGCTTTCTAGTGTAACTTTTATTTCGTTTGATTGTATAAATAGTTGAAATATTGAATGCATATTCTCTTTCTCTCTCTCTCTCTTTTAGTTTGATAGCTCCATTGTAATTATTTCTCCTTGTTTATCAAAAATCTTAAAAAAAAATATAATTGCGAATATAGATCAACGTAGCCTCCTTGTGTTCGACCCGGAATTCTTTTCGGTATAAATTTTATTTGTTGAACACGAATTCTTCGCTTTCGAACTACAACGACAGGTTTTCCAAAACCAAAACGTTAGCGTAGATTCGTAGCGTTCAACATTTTGGCGCCGTTGCCGGGGAGGCAACGATTTCCGATCTTTTCTTCGCATTCCTTGTACTTTATTTGTTTTCTAACTAGCTTTTTCTTGTGTCTATTATTTTGTAGAGACCTCCATCAAGGAATCAATAAGCGGTAGACTGGAGTAAAGTGCAGTTGAAGACAACTGTAAGTGCTCCCCCATTCTTTCCCCCTCCATAGGTTTCATTCACCACGTTAAATCCAAATTCCAATTAACCTAGGTGTTTGCATAAATCCTAGGAATAGTTTGGTTATTTGGATTTCCACTCACATTCATTCCACCCTCATTCATAAAAAAATAACAAAAAGATAATCTTGTGGGGTAATTTTCAACAAACACATAACACACACCCACATTCAAGGCATTTGATCAACGTGATTTGTTTTCTACTCAACCGGGTTCTGATCTGTGGAACCGGTACACACAAAGCAACACATAACAGAGTAGAAATCATTCTAGGTTAACCATCTTTGAGTGCCTAACTTAGTGGTGCAATTGTGGCTAATTGTTTGAGTTGTTTGGGCCGCACCACTTTATTTAAAACCAACTCATCAAGTAGCTCCTCCTTAAGGTTTTCAATCTAGGTATATTCCAGGGACTCTACTTTCTTTCTGATTTTAAAGGAAAACTATCTTCACCCGTGTTTTACAACTTGGTTTGCCTAGAAACTTGATTGCAATTCACCTAATTTGAAACCCTAAAAGCTACTTAAACAAGATTTGAACATTAAAATTCACGCATTATAAATAATCTTGCTTGAAAATCCTGGTTGTGCACTCACTTACACAAATTTCAATCAATCATTAAGGGCACAGCCCATTGTAAGGGCCCATCACATTCCATAAGCACCACAATCCCAGGCCTTAATAAAATTGAGTAGACGTTGGCCTTAAGGTTTGATTCGCTCTTCAGGGCTTAGTCTGAGATTATTTTTGATTAACCTACTTGTACTGACTAATCTGATGTCTAGCTAGGGGAGTAGCGTCAAACGACCGCAGCTGGGGGGTACACTAGGAACCGGAGGCGAAAGCCAAAGGAAGAACCTTCTCCCCAGTCCCTCCTTCAACTGGTTGGATTAAACAGACGCAAGTAGAGTAAAGCACTTGCAGTCTTAAGGCTAGTTTTGGGAGTCAGTAGATTCTTAGGCTACCCCACTTAAGGACAGCCTTGTTTTGTTGTGCTGCAGGGTCCCTATCCCCAGTCCTTCGGACCTTCTCCTAGTTTATGCTGGGAAAACGGTCATTGAATCCCCGATTGGAAGGACCATTAGAACATTCTAGGAGGCGCAAGTTGGATTTTGGACAATTTGATCCCATGGCCGAACAACAGCCTCCTCTGCCTGGAAATCCACAGGAAGAATTTCGAAGGCAGCTGGAACAAATGCAGAGAATGCAGGAATGGTTCCAGAGAATGCAGGGCGCTCAGCCCTTGAAGGATTTTTATAATCCTTCAAATTACGGGGAACGTCCTGGCATCCAGATTCCAACCGGTGACGTAGAAATCAAGCCCCAGGTGTTAAGCATGATTAAACATTATCATGGGCTTGGCTCTGAAGATCCGTTTCAGCACTTGGAGGACTTGACCACTTTGGTCCAGACCACCAAGGCTCGAAACGTTAACAAGGAGCAAATGATCATGAGGCTCTTACCCCACTCTCTTAGGGATAAGGCCGCGCATTGGTATAGGACAATAGGAAGACCAATTAGAAATTGGAATGAGTTGAAATCGACCTTTCTGAAGAAATTCTTTCCAGTCGGTCGTACCAATGCTTTGAGACGGGCAATCACTACCTTTACCCAGCGGCTGGGGGAGCAATTTCATGTGGCCTGGGAGCGATTCCAGGGCTTATTGCGGAGGTGTCCACACCACGAGGTGCCGAAATGGCAACTCGAGCAGATTTTCTATCATGGGTTGACTGAGCAACTCAGAAACCATGTGGATGCTTCTTGTGGAGGCAATTTTCTCAATAAAGATGCAGATAGTGCACATGATTTATTTGAGGAAATGAGTGAGAATTCAATTAATCATGCCTCCATGGATACTTTTAACCGGTCTCAGCAACCCAGATCAAATGCCAATGAAGTCCATGACTCTCATTCATTTGATATGGAATTGATTTGTAATAAACTTGATAAAGTGGACTTGGTTGCTAAAAGAATGGAAGAGTGGATGGCTGGCAATTCTATGAACAACTCTCAATCCACTCAATCCCAAAATTCGGGATTCCATTCTTCACGAGCTCCTTCTGGACAGGAGTTCGTGAATCAACTCGATGCGACTCAACTTATGAGTCAGCATTTTTCGGAACCCCATGGGTTCCCAACTGGGGCCTTTGATCCCAGTTTTTCTAATCCTTCCTTTTCTTTCTCTCCATCCTCACCCTATGAGGATGTCTGTGCTGTACAAGAGAATGTTAGATCCAACCCCTACTCGAATGCCTATAATCCAGGTTGGAGAAACCACCCTAACTTCTCTTGGAAAAATCCGGGGCAACTGACCCAATTCCGACCCAACAACTATGCTCCGCAACGACCAATGGGTCAAGGTCAAGTATATACTCAATTGCCTCTGAATCAGGTCAATCAGCCAGCTTGGAATGTCCGTCAACCCGCAGGGTAGGCTGATTTGAACCGTCAAATGGTAGAGATGCAAGGATCTATGCTCCAACTCATGCAGCAAATGAAAAACTCGCTGGACAACTTGCAATCCGGGCTCATTGCTAACTCTCGTCAACCTGGATCTCTGCCATCCCAACCCGTACCCAATCCGCGAAACATTATGAATTCGGGCAATCAAGCCCAAGGGTACGGAAATCAGAGGGACCCACACGCACATGCTCAGGTGGTTGAGCAGGGTTCCTCGTCTTCTTCTTCTGCAAACCAACAATTTATGGTCAATCAAGCCCCTCCAATCTTTCCTAACCCTCCCCAAGACCCAAATTCTTACGCTTCTGCAAATTCTGTCACTTTGAGGAGTGGTAAGAAGACTCAGGATCCATAACCACACTATTTTAATCTTTTGAATCCTGAAGAACCTGAGGAGAGAGAGGAGAATTCTAGAGGAGAAATCAAGGCTCAGGAACCTGATTCCAAAGATCTGATTCATGTTCCTTTTCCTGAAGCCTTAACCAGAGCAAAGAAGAAAAGGTCTGTTGATAGCAATGAGGAGCTTCTGAATTTATTTAAGAATGTTGAGATCAATATCCCGCTCCTTGATGCTATTAAGCACATACCGGCTTACGCAAGATTTTTAAAGGAATTATGTACACAAAAGCGTAAGTCGAGAGAATCTATTCCGAGGAAGGTGGTACTCTTCGAGCAGGCTAGTTCTGTTATCCTGCACTACCTCCCTCAGAAAAAGAGAGATCCTGGTGCTCCTTTGATTTCTTGCGTTATCGGAGATTACACATTTGATATAGCACTTTTGGATCTCGGTGCATCCATCAACTTAATTCCAGCTTCTCTCTACGAGAAGTTTGGGTTAGGTGAACTTCAGCCAACTTCAGTAACGCTACAGTTTGCGGACCGTTCGGTCACAAACCTGCGATGCGTTATTGAAGATGTTATAGTTAAGGTTAAAGATTTCTATTTTCCTGTAGATTTCCTTGTCCTTGACATGGATGTACCGGATAATATAAGGAACACGCCCATCATTCTAGGGCGTCCGTTCCTGGCTACCGCAAAGGCCAACATTAATTGTGAAAGCGGTAGCATGGAAATCTCCTTTGGGGACCAACGTATGAAATTGGATATTTTTAAGGCGATTAACAAATTTGATGATTGTGGATTTATTGAGGAACTTGATGAGGATAATGTTAATATTGAAACTTGTTTGACAGTTTCTTTAATTGAAAGTTCCTCTTTGGTTGATGAATTTGACTCGCAACCCTCTGACCTAACATCTTCGGAAGAGGTTACTGATTTTGTTCACTCACAACCTCTCCCTCTTGTTGAATCTTCAGCATCTACCCTACATCAATCATCACCCCACCCCAGCTTGAATTGAAACCATTGCCCGAGAATTTGAAATATCAATTTTTAGGACCTCAGAATACGCTCCCTGTGATTATCAGTGCTAAATTGACAAAGGAGCAAGAGATTAAATTGATTAAGGTCCTAAAGGAACATAAGGAGGCAATTGGTTGGACCATTCATGACCTCAGGGGGATCGAGCCATCTTACTGTAATCATAGAATATTTTTGGAAGATGGATCCCGCCCTTCTCGCCAGATGCAGAGGAGATTGAATCCAAATATGCGAGAAGTGGTCAAAAAGGAAATCATCAAGTGGCTCGATGTAGGAATTATTTATCCAATCTCTGACAGTCTCTGGGTAAGTCCCGTTCAGATTGTTTCAAAGAAAGTCGGGATTGCTGTTGTGACTAATGAGAGAGGAGAATCTGTCACAACTCGTTCAGCTTCTTCTTGGAGAGTTTGTATTGATTACAGGAAGCTGAACATTGCCACAAAAAAGGATCATTTTCCCCTGCCCTTCATTGATCAAATCTTGGAAAAATTAGCCGGGCAAAAGTACTTCTGTTTTCTTGATGGCTACTCGGGATACAACCAAGTTCCTATCCATCCCGAGGATCAGGAAAAAACTACTTTCACCTGTCCCTACGGAACCTTTGCTTTTCGTAGGATGCCTTTCGGGTTATGCAATGCACCTACGACTTTTCAAAGGTGTATGCTAGCCATATTTTCCGACATGGTGGGAGAGTTTATGGAAGTCTTCATGGATGATTTCTCTATTTTCGGAGAATCATTTGACTCTTGTTTGGCTAATTTGGAAATGATTCTTAAGCGATGTATCAAGACACGACTGGTCCTTAGCTGGGAAAAGAGTCATTTCATGACCTAAGAGGGCATTGTTTTGGGTCATGTAATCTCTGAACGGGGAATTGAAGTGGACAAAGCTAAGGTTGATGCTATCGCTAAACTTCCTCCTCCCACATCTGTTAAACAAATCAGATCATTTCTTGGCCATGTGGGATTTTATCGAAGATTCATCAAGGACTTCTCGAAGGTTGCCGCCCTTTGAGCAATTTCTTGCCAAAGAAACGCCGTTTGTTTTTGACGAATCATGCTGAAAGGCATTTGATTTCCTAAAAATGGCAGTCACCTGTGCTCCAATTTTGCAATCGCCAATTTGGACAGCCCCATTTGAGATCATGACCGACGCTTCTGATTACGCGGTCGGAGCTGTCCTGGGTCAGAAAATTGACCGAAAGCCCTCTGTCATTTACGACGCTAGTAAAACTTTGAATGAAGCCCAGAGGAATTACACTGTTAATGAAAAGGAATTACTAGCTATAGTATTTGCGTTGGAAAAATTCAGGGCTTATCTCTTGGGGTCCCATGTTATTGTTTATACCAACCACTCGGCCTCGAGACATCTCTTGGCAAAAAAGGATGCTAAACCCTGGCTTATTCGTTGGATTCTTCTTCAAGAATTTGATCTTGAAATCAAGGATAAAACTGGGGTACAAAATGTGGTGGCGGATCATTTGTCGAGACTCCTAGGTGATTCTTCTTGTCCGGACATTCCGATTGCTGACACTTTTCCGGACGAAACCATTCTTACAGTTTTAGGTGTCCACACCCCATGGTTTGCTAACATTGTTAACTATTTGGCCGTTGGTCAAATCCCCCAGGATTGGACCAAGCAACAACGTGATAGACTCAAATCTGAGGTCAAATACTACTTTTGGGAGGACCCCGAACTGTATCGCATCGGCTCTGATCAGATTATTCGCCGATGCATACCGGAGAATGAATTCAACAGTATTCTCGAGTTCTGCCATGCATCTGGGTGTGGTGGACATTTCTCCGGGAAAAAGACGGCTGCAAAAATCTTCCAATCTGGCTTCTATTGGCCGTCTTTATTCAAGGATGCCCAGGATTTCTCAAGGTCATGTTCTCGATGTCAGGCACTCGGGAGCATAACTAAGAGAGACATGATGCCCCTAAACCCTATTCTTCCTGTCGAAATTTTCGATGTTTGGGGCATCGATTTCATGGGACCCTTTATCCCTTCATTTGGACATCAGTACATTCTTGTTGCTGTTGATTATGTGTCCAAATGGATTGAGGCAATTCCCACCCGAACAAATGACCACAAGGTGGTCATCAATTTTGTCAAGAAAAATATCTTCAGTAGGTTCGGGATTCTGAGGGCTATCATCAGTGATGGTGGCACTCATTTTACTAATGCCCAATTCTGGAATTTATTGGCCAAATATGGGGTTAATCATCGAATTTCCACACCTTACCATCCCCAAACGAATGGACAAGCAGAGATCTCCAATCGAGAGATCAAGAACATTCTACAAAAATCGGTTAGGCCTGATGCAAAGATTGGACTCAAAAGCTTGAGGACGCTCTTTGGGCCTACCGTACGACGTATAAAATGCCCATCGGCATGTCTCCATTCCGTTTGGTGTATGGAAAGGCGTGTCATCTACCCGTAGAGATTGAACACAGGGCATTCTGGGCAATCAGACAATGCAATTTAGATCTGAATCTAGTTGGGAAGACCAGGAAACTCCAACTATCTGAGTTGGAGGAGCTTAGAAATGATGCTTATGAGAATGCCAAGATCTACAAGGCTCGGACCAAAGCTCTACATGATCAATTGATTTCCCGCAAGAGCTTTGAGCCAAACCAGAAGGTCTGGTTATTCGATTCTAAACTTAAGCACTTTCCTGGTAAACTTAGATCTAAATGAAATGACCCATTCATAATTGATCAGATTTTTCTAAATGGTGCCGTTTAGATTTCTGACCCAAAGACGGGTAACACCTTTAAAGTCAACGGTCAACGTCTGAAGCCTGTTGTTGACCGTAATCTTCCAGAACCCATCTCAGACTCTGTTGCTCTAGCCATTCTGTGACTTCTTTGGCTGGACTTCGCCTAGCTGACGGCATTAAACTCAGCAGTTGTACATATGACACAAGACTGATACGAGCTTCATATCCAGGTGACATCTTTCATATTCTACCCTTTCTTTCATGTCTCTTTTTCAATGAGGACATTGCATCAACTAGGCATGGGGGGGTGGATTTATTTTTGAATTATTTGGTTAGCTTTGTGTAATCCATATAAATTGTTTCTCTCTTCTTATTTAAAAAAAAAAAAATTTAGGAAGGATTAGTTAGACATTAGGACTTTTCAATCCTAAGAAATTTTACATTAGGATCTGAACACAAAGACCCCGCAGGTCTTTGGACTTAATTAACCTCTGTATCCACTAAAATGTGGATTTGTCTTTGAGTCCTCGCCATCTTAATTCTATTATAATTGGAATAAATAAGTTTGGGTGATAAGTACACGACTTACCAACCCGCCCTCTGATTTGAGGGAATTTTGAGTTTTAAGCATCTGCACACTTTCTTTGCACTGACTCGTTGATCGGCGATTCTAACGGAAATTGGGTAGCTAATGAACCTTCTAGGGTGATATGGTTGGCAAGTTATTGTAGGTAACAGCCCATATGTAGGTTGTCCAGAGCCCAATCACTGGACCATTCTCTTTTTGCTGCCTTTAGGTAAATCTTAGACCAGGGAAGCCACCTACTTAAAAAAAGAAAAGTAAAAAAGAAAAGGAGGAAAGAACAAAATAAGCCACACTTCGCCGCACGAGTATGGCTGGCAAGTTGTCGGTGGTAACAACTCATCGACCGGTTGTCCAGAACCCAGCTCAGAAAATGTATTAAAAATTTCCAAAACACTTAGGAAGAAGCGGAGAAGTAGAATAAACCGGGGAGATATACACTGGATTCACCCTTGTGTTGACCCCGTAAAAAAATTAAAAGTAGGGAGAAAGCTACCGGTTGTAAAGATACACCTTTAGGCAGAATTCTTTTTGAGGTCACCAAGAGGCGTAGAAATCCAAGATCCGTTCTAATTGTCGGTCAACGAGTCTATCACAAATCACAATAAGATGCTTAAAGCTTAGGGTTCTCATTAAATCTTGGGTGAGTGAATGGCCGTAGAAAGCCACTCTTAAACCCTAAAATTTGAAAATAAAAAAAAAATTAGAAAAGAGTAAAAAGAAAAAAAGAAATTTTTCTTTGAATAAGGCGAGGGCTTGAGGCGGTCTGCATTTTGGCTGATACTCGGGTACTGTTGTGTCTTTGAAAGTTCAGTTCCTAAGTAGACAATTTCTTAATGATTGAAAATAACTCAGGTCCAAATAATCCAACCTAATTCTTTTATAAATAGCATATAGTTTTTGCTAGGGACTAGCAAAAGATAGGCATGGGGGTATGATGTAAACACATTTACACTACTTAAAATGTCTATTTATACATGTTCTTAAGCATAGGATTGCATTTCATAATATAAATATTGCATAACATGCATCATCTTGCATTTAGAGTAGTTTGAATAAAATGGAGGTTAATTGTCTCCTTTTATGTGCTTGGACAGGGCAAATATTTTATCGGGGCCTCGGATCAAAGATCCAACCGTATGGATGTGATCAGGGCGACCATTGGAGTTCAACGACTCCAAGATCGCCCTAATCAGGCATCCGTAGCATCATATAGTGACCCGGGAACCCTAGAAGATCAAGGGTCAGGATGGTGTAAATCCGCACTTCAGATGACAAATCCGACTGCACGGATGAATTTAGATCGACGATTGCAGCTCAACGACGCAAAAATCGAGTCAATCCGACATCCGTGGCACCATCTACAACTTCCAGAAGATGGACGGCCAAGATGGCACCACGTGGCACCATCTCGGCTGCCCAAACGGCCGCCTACATTCTATGAAGACCGCGCACCCGTCCCCTCTCCGCCGTTGGATCTCAATCCAACGGCTGTGAACGCAGCTCGTTAAAATCATCCGCGCGACCGTTTAGGAGAGGCAGCGCAGCGGTCCAGCGCCTTATCGCGAGGCGCTGGCGCGCGTTCGAGCCTTGCCAATCGGTTTCTGAGGCGAGCGGGCGCGCTCCGATTGACCGCACGATCGCGATCCAACGGCTGCGCGCACCTGATAGCGCCGACGCGCGATTGGATGCGCAGCGTGAAAGCGCGATCGCACGCGCGTAGGCGGGCACACAACGAGCGGGCGGAGACGCATCTTAAGCCGTCCGATCTCGCGATCGGACGGCTGAGAATCGACGAACGTACGCAAGCGTTACGCGTGGGTAGCTGAGCGGGCGTGCGTGGGCGCGGAAGCTACGCCCACGTTGGGGGCTTTAGAGACGGTTTTATCCGTCACTAAAGACCCCTTATTTATTATTTTGAAGTTGTAATGTCCATTTTGCCCCCACTCCTTGCAACTATAAAAGGAGACCCCCTCCATACGAAATTTTCATCCCTTCCTTCTCCTCTCTATCTCTCCAAAGCTCAAGAGAAGCTTGTCCCACACTCGGGATGCTCCTCGCGAGATAAAGTCTAAATTTTCATCCCCCTTCGGAAGTGGATCCTGCGACGACGACGGCGTGCTGCTCCGTTCCCGCTCTCCTACTTCGTCCTCCCTCGTCCTGCTCCGTTCTCCTTCATCCAGACGTCGTCTCGTCTGGCTTGTCCTCCAAGCAATCGTCGAGGAGGATAACTTCTCTCTCCCATTCTTATTTACAGCTTTTCTAGTATAGAATTTTCCTGCTTTATAGTGTAATTGATTTCCCACTTTCTAGTGTAACTTTTATTTCGTTTGATTGTATAAACAGTTGAAATATTGAATGCATGTTCTCTCTCTCTCTTTTAGTTTGATAGCTCCATTGTAATTATTTCGCCTTGTTTATCAAAAACTTAAAAAAAAAATAATTGCGAATATAGATCAACGTAGCCTCCCTGTGTTTGACTCGGAATTCTTTTCGGTATAAATTTTATTTGTTGAACACGAATTCTTCGCTTTCGAACTACAACGACAGGTTTTCCAAAACCAAAACGTTAGCGTAGATTCGTAGCGTTCAACAACCACCACTAAGTAGTGGTTGGCCATCCTTCCACATCACCATCACAAGCACACCCCTATTAGATTTCTGTTTGCATGTAGATTAGTTTAGGTGTAGTTAGTTGTTTCTGTTTCCGAAAAGAAAAAAGTAAAAAAAAGAGTTGCAAACAAACTAGTTTCAAGGTGAAAACTCCGGAAATCAACTTGAAAATCCTATTAGCCTCCATCTATTTGACCGAGACTCACCAACTAAAAATGAAAAAAAAAATCTCTTGAGTTCCATTAAAATATTTTTGTTTGAGTTTTAGATGCGAACTATACTACGATGAGAATTTTAAATGACTTTTTCCTCACATCGAATTCAACAATATATCAATTATTACCGATCTACCTATTGATGGGATAGTAATGACTGGTGTCACCATATTGGAGAGTTGGCCAATGTTGTGTGCATGTTTGCTTGGATAAACACCAAAAGGGAAATAGATTACGGATTCGAGTGTTCTTATGGCATGGTTTGCCGATAACTTCCAAAAGTTGCCAGTTGATGTAGACGATGAGACAGTACAACAGTATGCACGAGCATACATATTATAGCTCACTGGTGGCATACTATTTTCATATAAGTTAGTATCTCATGTCTTTTTGATGTTTTTTTCACTTCTAGAGGATTTAGATTCCACAGGACAATATAGTTGGGGTGCAACGGTTTTGGCCTACCTGTATATGTAGCTCTGCTTGGCTTCAGCTGCTGAGACAGATGAAATTGGAGGTGCTCTAGTTATCCTCCAGATTTGGGCTTGGGAACAGTTTCCCCACATAGCTCTAGTTGTTCACCATCACCCAGAGTGGCATGGACAACCACTCGGATGTCATTGAAGAGTAACGTTCAATGCCAGGAAGGTGTTGACACATGTTGTTAGACAATATAGAGATGTAATCAACTTACAAACCAGGTACATTATTCTTTATTATTTTTTTAATGATACACTTGAAATTTTAGCATACCATTATACAATTTTTATATAGGTGAAATGGATGCCTTACATGAAGGAGGTTATGCAAACATTACCTAAATATTGCCTAGTGGAGAGAGAGATATGGAGACCTTGAGTGCCACTGATCGTTTTCCATACAGCCAAGCTTCATTGTCCAGATTGAGTGGTGCGTCAATTTGGAGGTCAACAGAGCATACCTCGAGAATGTAATATAAATGCTTACCTCCACAGACTTGATCTTAGGGGGAAGACAGACACTGATTGGAGGGATTACCATAGAGTGCATATCTAGAGGTGGAATGCATGTTGTCAACACCTTGTCCACATAGAGCCGGCTAGAGAAGAGATATATTGACAGGCATGGGGTGGTATTAGCATACGATGTAAGTACTATTTATTTCTTTACGATGCCATACATGATCTATGTATTATTTATTTCTTTACAATGAAACAACCATTTAATAACATTAAGTTAAAAAATGTACATCTCTTTGGTGGATATGTATCATTGAGTTGGTAACTGATAGACCAGACATCCAACAGGTTACAGAGGCTGCAAGAGCTATGGTACAACACTTGATTACTGTGCAATTTACTAGAGAGCCAGAGAATCCAAATGATAGTGACCAACCAATTCGACAACGTGGTATATGTAGACGAGGTCGAGGACCAGCATATGATCAGGCTTAGGCACCAGCTGATCAAGGTCAAGGACCACCACCAACACATGATCGTGCTAATGCAATAGCGGATCAGGCTCAGGCATTAGTAGATCAAGATCAAGCACCACCACCAGATGATCCAACTCAGGCATCACCTACACTACCATCAGGAGGCATTGGTTGCTCATCCCATTCTAATTATGTTCTCCACTTCTAGAGGTGTCACTCGACTTATTGCAAACCCCAGAGGCACCCAAAAAAAGAGGAGGGGATGATGATGATTTAGGAGAGGGACTGGCTCAGGTAGTTGCACACGTGGTTACTACACCACCATCAACGTTGAACTTTCGGCACATGGACAACTTAGGATCGTAAATTAGCTAGATCGATCAATTATCTTTACTTGAGTGAAATGAGATTTCGCAGGTTCATGTACAGTACAAGCAAAGGAGGAGAAACAATCAGTGGACATGTATGTATTTGACTCCATTTCTCTTGTGAAAAAGTATATGAATTTCATTCTATATTTTCTCTTGGGAAAAAGTATATGAATTTTACTCTATTTTCTCAACATGGTTTTTACATTCACAGGAAAAATGGGATGAGATGTTAGGAAATTCACATGCTAAGATGGATAAGTTGGTACGTTATGTATATTTCTCATTATTTTTTATACATTTATTTATAATATCACCTATGCAAAAATAGAATTTTCACAATTCTTGATCCACTTGAGTTGGCACTAGGTGCCTTTTTTTCCATGCAAAGTTGCCTAATTCCATAGCTGCTACATAAGTGCTGTTGGTTTCATCTTATGCCTTTGTCCATGGCAATGATCAATTACTTGTATTCTGACTTCTATGGACTTTTATGTGATCTTCATGGCTATGATGTATTTGTACTTTTACCCTCATATTCACACAACCAACTTGGTCTCTCAAAGATATTTTCCTTTCATTTTTTTTCCTTTGCTTTTTTTTAAGGATGCACTATAGATGTTGATATGTACAAAATTGCTGGTGTCAAATTTCATATTGCACTAGGCCAGTATGTGATTACCTTTCTTTTTTTTTAAGTGCAAAGGAGAATAATCAACAATCTATGCTATTTAATTTAATGTAGATAATGGAAATAATTTTCTTGTTATTCTAGACAAAGAGAATGGCCATGAAATGCTCCTATGTCTTTAAAAAGATAGTAGGTCTGTTTAGAAGAAAATCAAGGATATTGTAGATCTAACATGAAAAAATTGAAGTGAATATCCTCTTCCTGCAAAAGAGGCATGTAGTCTATAACATTAAGTTGAATTGTTAGTGGAGTTTGTAATGCTTGTATTTGAAAATTTTCTATATTATTTTGATTTTTGATATTTTCTTTAAAGGGATCTCTATGTAATCATTTTAGTTGGAGGTCAATGTACAAAACCTTCCATAAAGCCTTTATGTTGTTGAATTGCAATTGTAAGGAAAATCTTATTCTTGAAATTAGTAATGTATGTGTGGAGATGCCTTTTTTTGATTTTTTTTTCTTCTTTATTAACAAATAAGTTATTTACTTCTCTATTTTATTTATGCTATTTTTATTGTAGTAGATGGGATTACAGGTGCAGAAATAGGAATTGATCAATGTCGAAGAGAATTCTAAAAAAAAATCTATAATTTATGTAAACATATCTATTGGACATGTATTCAAAGAGAATTCACTCTTAGAGAAAATATATTACTTTTTTACTATCGACGAAGATACATATAAAATTTAATAACCCTTAATAAAAATTCACCTTTTATATAACCACTCATGTTAACCCACTTAACTAAAAAAAATCCCATAAATATATTTAATCACTTAATTTCTCCGTAACTACATTTTGAATAAAATTCCCCAATTGTAGTTCCATGATCCATCCACACATGAGCTCTGGTTTTCCTGCTTAAACGGATCCATGCAAGTCGACTTCCAATTCCCGCTGAGCCCATTGGCGTTGGAAGGTGCCTCCCCTCCACCGGCGCGCCGCAGATGGCTCGTGCCGCAGCGGCGGCGTTGCGGTTGGCGCGGGCGGCCGCCGCGGTTTCCAAGCCCCGCGATGGCGTCGTCCTCCGCGCGCTCCGCGCCGAGATCGACCACGAGCTTTCCTCGGGGCCTCCGCAGCCGCCTCGCGCGCCAATGGTGAGGGGCTTCGCGGTGGAGTGGGACGACGCCAAGTCGCGTGACGTGGTCCTGAGGAAGAGTAGGGGAGAGGGAGAGAAAGAAGAGGTGGCGGTGTCCGCGTTGCTGGGGCCGGTGGTTCAGGAGGGCGAGAGGGTGATGCCCGGGAACGTGTTCGCGAAGGTGTGCGTGGGCAAGGCGAGGGAAGAGGCCGATGGGTCGATCCTCCAGTTCGATTGCGAGGTTACGGAGAGAGGAGGCAGGGGTTCCGATCTCGTCGTCCATCGTGTCTCCCACGTCTCCTCGTCCGGAGATGGTCCCCTCAGGGCGCCGTTGCCAAGGTGAAGGGTTGTTGGTCCTTCCACTCTCTCTGTCTCTCTAAAATTCAAGTGAAAGTTTTTGGTTTTACTCTTTTTTTTGTTTGTTCGTTGGAAATTTGTCTGCGAGAACAGAGGAAGAAAACGCTGTGCAAAGTGCCACCGAAGGGTTTGGCGGAAATGGCATCTAAGAGGTCATGGGATCAAATTGCAAAACGTGCACTGAAATGGTGCAAACTAGGTAGATTCTTGCAAAATTAATTAACACAATGCCATACTTACTCATGCACTGCAAATTAGTAAGTACTACTAAGGAGTTTTGTAATCTTTCTACATTCTACCAGTCAACTTGAGTGTTTGATGTAAGTATGCAAAGCAATCACGGTGTCAAATCCTGAAGCAGATGAGTGATGCTGTGGTAGGAGATTAAGCTCTATGTTTAATTTTTATGTTTAATGGGCCCCCTTTTAAATGCTTGACAATAGAAGTGGCTGTAACCTTTGCCGAGAATGCCTGTTGGGAAGAACGAAGAACTAAGTATAAGTGACAACCACAAGCACTTGGTACTAGCCAGTAAACTGTCTACAAGGAAAAGACAAGATATCACGATGATGATGATGAGAAAACATGGCTAAGGGTGTCAAGGATTGCTACTACCATTGGGGTTATTGCAATGGATGTCTTGTATCAGCACGTGGGGAAGGGCCGATGGTTGTGGCAGAGTGCTGATGGTGGCAGGTGATGGAGATTGAAGGTTAGTGCCGATGATTTGGTGGTGTAGGAACAATTGATTGCAGAACAACAAGTGGTGGTGTTGTGCACCATGAGGGGGCTATGATATTGAATGCTGATAGTAGTGGTCATCAGGGTTGAGGGTGGAGGCATGGTGGAGGCGATGGGAGGAGTTATAGTGGAGATCAGATGTGAAGGATGGGGCATGGCAGTGGATAGTTGTAGTTGGGAACTCGAAACCATTGGAGGTAGGGAAGAAGAGCTGAGCTCCAAATGCTGGAGTACATGGGAGCCAAAGAGGAAGCAGCCATGCTTACCAGTGTTGTCATCACAACTGAAGAGGAATGCCAAACTTTGTCAGCTTTTGTAAGCAGGTGGTGGTGTCTCATGCTTGCTAGTGTTGAAGATGTAACTAGAGGAGTCGAAGAATTGGAAGATGGGGAGAAAGGGAGAGACATTTCAGAAAAAAGTCTTTGTTCTTTTCTGTTCTCAAAAGGGACTTGCTTCCTACTGGACATCAACTTCTAACTTGTAAGACATTCTTGTGATGCCTGGGTAAAAGGTCATATCTTCCAAGGAATACATCTTATGAAATTTTTGTGCACACAGTATAAGAACAAAAATGACACTTCTGGAGCAAAAGAATACATTGTTGCATCAAAATTTAAGGGTGAGAAGTGGTTGAATTTAGTTAGTTTTTTTTTTTTTTGTTTTGGGTGAGGGTAGAGGAATTTTGTAGAAATCAAATGGATAGAGTGCATCGCTTCCCTTCTGTGAGCTTTTGCTAGTGGTTGAATGATCCAAAGATCATTTTGATTCCATTAGAAATGAGGATTCAAATATCCCCCTAATATTAGAGTACAATGGATGTCCTAACACCTACTTTTGAGGGGATGATGCCTACATTTTCACCACACCCAGGCATGAGGCCTGGTTTCTCTATCCTTCCTCTCAACGACATCCACCTAGCAGAAAAATAGGCTAACCCCTATTTCACTAAAGAGAAGCATATGTTACCCCTGCCTTTGAAGAGTATACACAGGCATAAGATAGCCTTGATTTCATGGATGCAGAGTTGATTTATTAACTTGAAACATAAACTGTGCCTTGGGTATTTTTTACACACTCATGATCAAGATTTACTATGGAGATCGGTGTTCCCATAAGAATAGGTGTGATTGGTTGAGCTTGAATTCCATTTTTGCTTAGGAAGGATGATGCTGGAAATAGAGGATATGCTTTGCGAGGGATCTTATTTGCAAGGATGCTATAGGGACATGAGGCTTTAAAGTTTGAGGGTTAGCAAAGATTGTGGTAGGACAAATGTAAGGGAATTGATTCAAAGGGTGTAAAAAGAAGAGAACCTCAACCATCATTAGCTTTTGATGCTTATGTTGAAAGCCCAAACCCATAATTGTACCAAGGTCGGTCATAGCCTAAGAGTTAGGCTCATCTAGAATGGGTTGGGCCAGGGCCTACGACTGCCCAAACCTGGTACAATCTGAGCCCCGCTCACTAAGGCTAGGTATGTAATATTAATATACAAACAAATATACATATAATATGTATTTATGAATAATGGTGTTATAATTCATAATACAAGTAATTATACCTACCGGCTACAATTACCTATACACAAAAATCCCATTGTCCCACCCCATCCATCAAGACCCTTGCCACACACCTATATATATACATAGGTGCCATACCACTCCCCAATCATTGGAAACAAAGGAAAACTTATCACTTTAACTTGATTTTGATTTCAGCTGAAGTAATTATTCCTTATCCCATTATTTTTAGTATCTTTAGTTGACCATACACTTGGTGTCATCCCAACTACACTTGACATACAATAAGTTATAATCTATTCCTTTCTTTTTGAATAATAAATGAGCCAACCCAGCCCAACACCCATTTAATTTAGTTTAGGGTTAGCTTGAGTTAAGTTTTCATAAATTTAGTGGACCTGGGCCCTAATCTGCAAGCTCGCCTAATTAAATGTTCTTGGTCTGTGACTTGCTCAATCCACGAAGGCCCCATCTTGTGCTTAGCCTTACATTGAGTGTGAGCCTCAAGGTTGCAAAGGAAACATAGTTTGAATTGTGTAAAGTGTTACACATGTTTCCATTGAAACTTATGTACTAGCACTTCCCCTCAAGTTGGGCATATGGAACAAACATGCTCAATGTGCTATTATCTCCTCGAGTTGGATAGATGACAATCTCTTAGTGAAAATGTTTGCAACTTAAGCACCCTAAGACATATAAAATAACCTAGTATCAATTTTTCTCATGGATGAGGTGCCTTTTAGCTACATATACTTTGTGTGGTCATGAAGGATGGATTGTTGGAGGTTTTGATGACCATCTTATTGCCAAAGTAGTTCTTCCTAGGAGTTTTTGGTTCAATACTAATGTTATAAAGAAGAATTTTCATCTGAGACTCTGTGCATCTTGTTAACTCCTAATACAATACCTCAGCTTATGCACTTGATTTGGCAACAACTTATTGTTTCTCACTCCAAATGAGAACATCTCCAGGGTATAGGCAATAGCCAAAAGTATACCATCCATCGTCAGCAAAACCTACCTAGTCAACATCAATATATGCTTTAATGTTGAGTTCATCATCTTTAATGTACAAAAGGCCTTTCTAGGTTTCTTTTTTTGGGTAACACAAGATTCTGTACAATGCCCTGTGCTAAAAGTTAGAAGAGGTGTATAGAAACTAACTTAGAACATAGTTAGTTAGTTAGAAGAACTGATGCCTTGACGAGGGCTGCATCTAGGGCGTGTTCGGGAGGCCTCTTTAGAGGATCTTTGACAGGTGGTGATCTTTAGATTTGGATTCTTCAATATGCAGATGATACCCTCCTTTTGGTGGAGGGCTCTTATGAGGAGGCGACATGCTTGCACACTTTGCTTGAGTTGTTCTATGAGGCATCTGGTTTGCGGATTAATTATGGGGAGTCTAGCTTTATATCTTTTCACCTTTTGGAGATGGAAGCGAGTACATGTAGTGGGTTGCTTTAAACATGGGTTGGTTCACTACCATTGCCCTACTTGGGCTTGCCTTTGGTTGATGGGCGCTTGAGGCTTAGGATTGGATGCCCCTACTTGAGCGGATGGAGAGAAGGTTGGCAGGATAGGCAGCTAGATTGTTATCTAGGGGGGAAGGTTGACGTTGGCCAAAGCCATGCTGTCTTCTATGCCGAGGTACTTCCTTTTAGTGTTCAGGATGCTGTAGAAGATATAGAAGAAGATCATAGTTTTAACGCGAGATTTCTTCTGGATAAACTATGGGGCTGTGGGGAAAGGTGCCAGGTAGTGGCATTGGAGGAGGTGTGTTGGCTAATGAAAGAGGGAAGCCTTGGGGTCTGGGATGTGGGGTGCATGAATATGAGCATGTTGATGAAGTGGATTGCCAGACTGTTGAGGGCGGGGGGGGGGGGGGGGGGGGGAGGGTCTGGACCTATTTGGGAGGGTTATGCAGATGTGCTATGGATCCTTTTTGTCGCAGCCAACCTTGGGGTCACCTGTGGCTGGAGCCTCCCTTTTCTTTAACGGGCTGGCTTCGATGGCCTAGTTAGTGCGTGACTTCTCCCCCCTTCTGGGGACGGGTAAGGCCCTTGGATTCTGGACGAATGACTGGATGGGTGCTGGCCCTCTAAGTGACAGATTCCCTACTCTCTTTGCCAGGGCTACCAATAGAGACGTGACGGTGAGGAGCTGCTAGGATGGTGCGTGGTGCCCTGCTTTTCAAGGAGTTTCTCTAACCAGCAGTTGGTAGAGTTGGAGGATCTCCTGCGGTGCTTGCAGGGGTGGGAGCCGGAAGATGGGGTGGATGGATTTCACTAGGAGGAGGGAGATTTCTTGGTGAGGAAGGCTTACACTAGGTTACGGGGGTCTGCATAGACGACAAATGTGGACTTTCTCCAGAACTGCAAGTTGATATGGTCGGTGGATTGGTCGTTGAAGGTGAAGATTTTTGGGTGGCTGCTGCGAAGACAGACTTGTCACAAAGGCTTAGCGGGCAAAATGGGCACCAGTGGACTATAAGATTTGCTTGCTTTGTGCCATGGATGAGGAGGATATTGAGCAATTATTTTTCAAGTGTACATTTGTGGAGCAGGTCTAGAGGAGGCCGGGGATAAATTGGATTGATTATGGCAATTTGCATGGATTTTAGGCATCTTTCAGGAGGGTTGGGAGGTATGGGAGGCCTAACGCTTTTAGATCGAAGATGGAGAAGGCCAAGGTGTTAGCAGCTCTTTGGGTATTTAGTTGGGGAGAAACAGAGTGGTTTTTAGGAGGCAAAACTCTTATGTAGAAAATTTTGTTTTCTTCATCTCTTCCTAGGTGGTGTTTTGGGAGAACTCTAAGTAATTGACTATTTGCGATATGTTTCATGATGAATGAATGATTTTGGGTGGTTATCATTTGGATAACCACCCTTCATCCTTTAAAAAAAACTAACTTAGAACATTCACTGCATAAAAGATAGTGGGCCTGGTCAAGGAGAGAAAAAGATTTTTCGACCAATCTATGGTATCTATTCTTCTATGTCTTGTCAAGGAACTTTTAATCCTTTAAATTAAGCTTGTGATTTGCATTTATTGGAGTAGAAATAGGTTTACAACCAAGCTTCTAGTCTCTTATAACAAATCAAGCACATACTTTTTCTAGCACATTACAAGAGCATCTCGAGGTTTAGTAACTTTAATTCCGAGAAAATACTTCTTTTCGCAAAACTTCTATTTCAAATTCACTTTTTAGCTTTCCCTTGAATATGCTGATATCATCTTCATCATTTTACCTTCGACAACCATATCATCCACATACAACAACAATAAATAAGCCTTCTCTTACACTAAGTGGGTTAGGCTACATGGATTCTTTGCGTCCACTAAGATCTGTTTTGAATGATTTCTGAGCTTAAATTGAAGTAATTGAGGTTATACTTGATAGTTTCTTTCCAATACTTCTTTGGTCTTCCTCGCCCCCTCCTAGGGAGTTCAATTGTCAACTCTTCACATTTCTTGACTGAGGCATTAAGTAATCTTCTTTGCAAATGTACAAACTACCTTCGATGTATCTCTTTCATTTTATCCTCTATCAGTGTTATCTCAACTTTTTGTTGGATAATCTCATTTGAAATCAGATCCTTCTTGTATGACCACACATCTATCTTAACATCTTGATTTCTACCACATGCATTTTTTACACATACTTATAGTTGACGACTGAACATTTAGAACCATACAACATGGTAGGTCTTACAGCTACACGATAGTACTTTCTTTTAACTTTCAAAGGAACCCTAGTATCACAAAGAACACCAGATGTCCCCTCCATTTCAACTTACCTGTATTAATTTTATGTGTAACATTTCCATCAATTTTACCATGTTAAAAAATGGATATCAAGTATTTTAAAACATCTTTTTTTGAAATGCACTTTTCTCAAATTTTTACAATCCTTCATTTGTTTCCTTTTCATTAAACTTACATTCCGTACACTCAGTCTTTGTTTTGGTTAGGCACAAGCCTTTAGCTTTCATTGCTTCTCTCTAAAGCTTAATTTTTTGGTCACTTTATCTCTTATCTTATCAACTAACACAATGTTATCAGCAAAAAGTATATATCATGACACCTTAGCTTAGATATGCTTTATCAACTTATCCATGACTAAACCAAGGGGGTAAGGGCTTAAAACTGATCCTTGATGCAGACCAATGATGATATCAAAGTAGTTCATCAGTTTATCCTTAATCCTTACATAAGTTGGAGCTCCAAAATACATATCCTTATGAGGTTGATGTATAGAACTAGTACATGTCTCTTCTCCAAAATTCTCCACAAGATATCTCTTGGAATAGAGTCATAGGCCTTCTCTAAATCAATAACGATCATATGTAAATCCTTCTTGGCTCTGTAAATCTCCATCATACACCTTACGAGGTGTATTACCTTAATAGTAGACCAGCCAAGCATAAATCTAAACTGTGTTTTAGTTATTACAAAGACTTGATTCAATCTTCTTTTAATTATTCTCTCCCAAAGCTTTATTGTATGACTCATCAATTTGATACCTCTACAGTTGGAATAATTTTGTTTATCTCCATTGTTTTTGTATAAAGGTATCACAAAACTTTTCCTTCATTCTTCTAGCATCCTCTTACCTCTCCAAATAGTATTAAATAATTTTGTGAGCCAAGTTATACTCTCTTCTCCCATCACTTTACAAATATCTATAGGAGTATTATCAGGTCCAACAACCCTGTGAATTTTCATTATCTTTAAAGTATCCATTACTTTCTTTTGTATCATCTAATAGCTTGTCTGATTCATGTAATTTTTTGAATTGGCTAACTTGTTTAAGATGATATCATCCTCCTGATTTTCATTAAAAAGCTTATGAAAATAAATTTTCTATCTTATCTTTGTATTCTCATTAGCTATAAGCACCCTTCCTTCACCCTTGATGCACCTTACATGCACAAGGTTCTTTGTCTTCTGCTCTTTTGCTTTAGCTAGTTTGAAGATATCTTTTTCACTTTCTTTAAACTTAAGTTTCTTGTAATAATACTCTCAAGCTTTTGCTTTTGCTTCACTACTTTCTTTTCTTTGTTTTTCGTTCTTTTATAGCTTTCTATATTTTCATCAATCTTACCTTAATGTAAGGCTTTGAAGCAAACTTTTTTAACAGTAAGCTTCTCCTACACTTTCTCACCTCACCACCAACCCTCCTTTTGTCCTGGACTTCTTCTTTAGACATGCCTAAACCTCCTTTGCCACCTTTCTAATATAGCTTGCTATATTTACCTACAAGTCATTAACACTTCTATCAAGATTTCAAATCCCCTATTGCATTATCTTCTCTTTGAAATTGAATCTTTCTCTCTTTTTAAGATTTCACCATTTAATTCTCATATTCATGAATACCAATTTTCTCTTCTTTTTCTTCATATGCTTATCCAACCCCAAGAGATGATGTTGAGCAATTAAACTTTCCCTTGGAATAATCTTGCGATCTTTGCAGCATAATCGATCTCATATTCTCAAAGTAAAGTAATTAATTTGTGTTCTTGTTAGACCACTTTTGTAAGTGATGAAATGCTCTTCTTATTTTTTGAAGAAGGTATTTGCTATGAAATGATTATAGCCATTGCAAAATCAAGGGAAGTTTTCCCTTCATTACTATCACAAAAACCATAATTCCCATGTACTCTTGCATACTCTGAAGTATCTTTTCCCACATGTCCATTTAAATCTCCATCCAAGAAAATCATCTCTGTAGGATTCCTTGAATTATCAAGCTCATTCCAAAGTTCTTTCTTTATTCTTTCCTCCAAACTAACTTGAGGTATATAAACTAACATAACATTCAAGGTCTCTTCTTCTAAGACTAATTTTATCAAAATAATTCGATCTCCCACCCTCTTAGCCTCAACCACGCTTTCCTTCAAATCCTTATGAACAATAATACTAACTCTATTTTTAGCTTTCTTCCTTCCCGAGTACCATGATTTGAAGCCTATCCTCGCAATTTCCTTTACTTTCTCTCCTACACACTTAAGTCTTTTGAAGCAAAGAATTTGAATATTTCTCATCATTGTATTCACAATCTCCATGAATTTGTCAATTAAAGTGCCAACATTTCAACTACTGATTCTCAACTTTTTTTGTGGCATACTTAGATGGTAAAGTGGCAAAACTAGCTTCTTTACTCACACGTTTTCTTTATGTGAGAACGCTTGCTCATTTTGGACCACATTCAAGTGGTTATGTAGCGGAACTAGCTTCTTTACTTACATGCATTCCTCATGTTAGAACTCTTGCCTATTTTTCACTACACTCGGGCATTGATGCAACATGCCACAAATAGGTAACATCTGGATGAAATTTGAGTATTTGCTTAAATCCATGTTTAAAGATCCAACAAGTTTTATGTTGGTTGTCGGCTACCTAACACAACCCTCCTTTATTCGGGCTTGCGACCAGTAGTGAAAAGGTGCAAAAACCTCAACATAAGTGGAGTTAACCATATCATTTGCATAAACCAAAATAAGAGTGATCCCTTTCTCAAATTTCCTCACAAGAGGGGTGTGATCACTGTCGTGTTTTTGATACCCATATTCTTCATGTTGACTTTGAGTTGCTCATATTGAACACGAGAGTGTTCAAGCCTTCTTGAGTTTATAGCACTCACCATTCTGTCCATACACAAGTCATCTCTATTTCTGAGCCTCCTCTCCTCGGGAGCTTATTTGATGTTTAGACAGTTGTGAGCACAAGTAGCTATTGCTTTTACACAAGCTTAAGTAATAATAACTAGGATAGTTACGCTAGGTAACAATTAGGTTACAAATTTGGTATAATTCTTGTTTTCACCTAGATGTCACAAGGTGACTGCTAAAGCAATCACACAAAGAAAAAATGAAGTTAATTGGCAAACCCTTCTCAAAGGAAGGGAAAAAACTATAGGAGCACTAACTCCAAATGCCTTGGCACCCATTAGTAGCTAGGATTTTGTTTTCTCTAACACCAATAATCAGAGGCATTACAAAATTTATGGATGTATGGTGTAGATGGACCTACATCCAATGACTCAAATACCCCTTTACATAAATGACTCTAAGCACTTTCTCTTGAGTTGGGCATGGATGTCAACCATGCCCAACTTACCTACATTATTCTCAAATTACATTGCCAGAAGGCTTTTGGTGAAAATATCTGCTACCTAATCTTTGAACTTTATGTATGGCAAGCACAAGTCTCTAGCATGTTTGCAGTAGTCATGGAGAACCCAATTGTTCTCAAGGTTGATTGTAGCTTTATAATCACAATATAGTTTCATAAGCATCTTAGGTTGAATACCCAAATTAGTGAGAACAATCCTCAACCATAGCATCTTTGTAACTCTATCTGCCATTGCTCAATAATTGGCTTCAGTACTATAGCGAGCATACACTGACTGTTTTTTATTCCAAATAATGGGATTACCCCCAAGTAGATGGAATATCCTATGGTTGATTGTCTGCCATGACACCATCAATTGTTTCTGCCTGATCTGCATCTGTAAACCCTTAACTAGTTGGTTCATCAACCCTCTTGAATAGAATTCTTTTCCAGGATTTTTCTTTAAGTAACATAAAACTCTGAATGCAACATCAAGGTGAATTTTGGTGTGTGCATGCATAAATTGGTCAAGAATATTTACTGCACTATGTAATGTTAGGTTGAGCCAGTGTCAAATAACTCCAGTTTCCTACAAAGTTCTGGTGTTTGTGCTTCCTGGCATCATTTAGAGGATCTGCATTTTATGTGCTCAATTGATTGTTAACCTCAATCAGGCCACTGGCTGCAACCTAATTTTCCAGTCTCCTTTAGAAGTTCCAAAATATGCTTACACTGACACAGATATAATCCATCCTTGGATCTTGCAATTTCAATGGGAAGAAAATACATTAGCGTTCAAGGATCCTTGATTTGAAATTCTCTGCAATTGTCTTTTTCAACTTGGCAATTTCATAATCATGTCTCTTTTCAGAAAAAAAAAATCACAATCATGTCGTCTACATAACCCAAAAGCAAAGTGGTTTTCTCACTGTAGTGTTCTACAAAAAAGTTACGCACACCATTTCTTTGTTTGTACACTGACCTTTTCATGGCCACCCACAATCTATCAAGCCAAGCTCATGAAGCCTACTTTAACCCATATAAGGATTTCTTGAGATTACAACATTTCTCTTCTTGTTCATATCATGAAGATGTGTGCGTATAGATGTCTTCCTTGAGGTCACTGTCTAGGGATGCATTATTCACATCCAGCTGATGCAGCTGCCAACCAAATTGTACTACAGGAGCTAAGACAATTCTTGTCAAATACATTCTCTGTCGAAGAAAAAATCTTCAAGCAATCGATGTGATATTTCTGAGTGAATCATTTGGCCACCTGTTTAGCTTTATATCTGTCCATTTATGATAGTGTAAACCCATTTAGATCCAACAATGTGAGCATTTTTTGGTACGTCCATGATTTCCAAGTACTATTCTCCATACAAGCTTGCTTTGCCACCTCCACGGTTGCAACCCACCTTGGAGTGACCTGAGCCTCCTTTACAGTTTACACTCCTAGGAATCATAACAGAAGCAAAATGATAGAAAATAGTTGTATGTGAGACTGAGATGAGTAAAGGTCACATGTTTATTTATGGGTGTCTTGTACAGCTTCTGATACCTTTTCTCCCCATGTTTGTTAGAACTATAGACCCGAGTCACAGGATTATATTCATGATTAGCTATCATGTATAATTCCTCTTCAACTGCACTCTCCCCCTAAAGAGGTGTGGGGAAATAAGATTGACTTAGAAGAATGTAACATCTTTCGCCACGTATTGCTTCCCAGTTTTAGGATCTAAGCACCTATATCCCCTTTGGGTGGAAGACCCCAGAAAGAATCCTTTAATTGCTTCCTTGAGAAAGGCTGTGAATGAAACGTAGGCACCCAAATACTCTGTAAGTGCGAACAGAGTTTTATCGAGTGTTGACATGGGTTGGGAAGTCTTTTCTGTGGTCACCTGAGATGATATCCTGTTAATCTTAGAACATGCTCGTAAGAAAAATGTTAGCCCAAAATCTTTTAGGTATCTTCCCTTGGAATGACAAGGCTTGAGTAACATCCAAAATGTGTCTATTCTTACGCTCTTCCATTCAATTTTTCTAGGGGTGTAATTACGAGAAGTCTCATAGACAATGCCCTTATCCTATAGAATGCATTGTAGAGATGCACCTGAGTATTCTCTCCCATTATCCGACCTGGATACTTTCACTCAAGTGTTAGATTGACTTTTAGCTATGTTAACAAACAATCTCATAATACTATTCTTCATTTGATACGCAAAAGTACATGAGAACTAATCATCCATGAAAGAACTAAAGTACTGGAGACCACCAATACCTTCAAATTTATAGGCCCCTAAACATCTGTATGCATTAAAGAAAAAGGGGTACTTTTATTGTCTGTCTCAGACAAAATAGTACACATATGCTTGGCTAACTGAAAGATTTCAGTTTGCAAAGAGTTCACATTTATTCCAAGAAATAAAGCAGGAAAAACACTCAAATGTCCTAGATGATTATACTATAATAGATTTCGATCTAGTTTGCCATGACAACTTTAATGGGCATTCAAATAGAGGTAAGATCAGCAGCAATCTTTGCTAGTAACTTATATATCCCATCAGAGACCAAATTATTCCCAATCTTCCTTCTTGTTTCCAAATCTTGCAAGATAACCTGATTTTCATAAAACGTTAGTTTACAGTGTAATTCTTCAGTAATCTTGCTAATAAATGACAAATTAAATGTTAAATCTGGCACCTGCAAATGCCTTCATTACACGGGATCAATTTGCTCTGATCTTTGCCGCTGATATTGCTGAAACAAATTTGCATTACTTGTTATATATGTGGTTTGTTGCACCACTATCCATGATCCACTTATCAACATTAGTGTTAGAATTGTCACTACCTTTACTCCCCTGAGCTGTACTGAGATTGCTAATACGTTGTGAATCTTGTGATCTCCCTGTCTGGTGAAGATGACTTTGGATAGCATTCCCTGTAGTTCCCATATCTAATATGTGGTGTGATCTCTCAATGTCTACTTGGTACCATTCTCTTGTCCATGTGACTTCTCAGTATCTTCTACTTTAGAAGCAGCAATTGCAACTGACTTGCCATTCTAAGCACTCGACCCTGACCTATGCTTTTCTGACCAGGTTTCCTAGGTCTTTGCCTTTTCTGTGGGTGAAAATCCTAATAACAATCAATAGTATTTCATATTTGAGGCAATGTTCACATTTTCTGTTGGCCTTAGCATTATCACATTTTCCTTTGCCTCCATTTTTTCCTCCGTTAGCAAATGCAGAGTGATTAATACTTGGTGTCCCCACCATCATTGGAAGTCTTGGAGCTCATCACCCTTTATCACTCCTCTTTAGCCTCAACCTGAAAGTACAGTTCTTCAATGTTTAGAATGTTGTTAGAATTGAGGATTTGGCTTCTCACGGCTTCACTTTCTAGGTTTAGAACTACCAAGAAAGTAAAGGTACAGTTCCTATGTTTTCTCTCCTGGAAGAGATTCTAATCACTTGCACTTTCTAGGTCTCCTTTGTGTAATAATCCAAGTGTTTTTACTTGGATTTTAGGGCACCATAGTAGCTTGCCATGGTCATGGTACCTTGTTGAATGTTGTAGATCTTCCACATAAGATGATAGATCCTTGCCTCCTTTCAAGAATATATCCTCTTGAGTTTCTAGATAGTTTCTTCCTCAAGATAAGTGACTGGATCCTTTCATACATGGAGCTGACTATCTATGTCTTGGCTTCCCTGCGATGACTTGCCTATGGGTGCAAACTTCTGCTTGGTGCCATCGATGTAGCCAACATGTCTTTGGTCTATTGTTGCCATCTTAGTTGTAGCTGACCAAAGCAAGTAGTTGTCTTTGGTCAACTTGATGGAAGTGATCAAGTATTGGTGTTTTCTTGGCTCTTCATGAGCCCAATAACAACCTTTTCATTAGAAGCTTCCATCTACAAGCAAGAAGAACCAGCCAAGATCCAAGAACAATTGATTTTAGACTCCAATGACATGAAAGACCCTTCAAATATAGGGCATAACCACAGGAAGCACAAAAACCAGATCAAAATGCGAGAAAAAACACCTCTAGACCTCAACCAAACATGCAATGATCTAAATGGACTTTCGGTCATTTGGGTCGAGCCCTTAAAACCTTATTGAAGTTGTGCTAGGGGTCACTGGAACATTATCGGCACTGGAATAAGCCTCGATAGCACCATTAGCCTACTGTGGCATAAGCAGTTCCACCCTGCACACTGCTATAGATGCTGTAGTAGTGTTGTGACCACTCTTTGGCTGTTGCTATCCTATAGTGGCTATCGAAAAAGTCTTAGTCGCTTGCTGCTATCCTATAGTGAAATTGAGAGCCTGAATGAAGATTAGAGGCTCTTTGCTTAGGAAAGCTTACATAGAATAGAAGCGTTCAACATGCACTCGATACATGGAGGGTTTCTATCACGGTCACTAGAGTAACAACAAACCTACTCAAATACCATGGTGAAACAATCACATATAAAGAAAAACACAAAGTGATGTGGAAAATCCTTCTCAAAGGAGGGGAAAAGCCACATAAGCATGATCTTGGCACCCTTATTGATGTATTAGAATGTGATAAGCAGGAAGAAAGAGAAGAGTCTGTGGGGACCGACAAAGACAGTGAGAAATGAGAGAGAGAGAGAGAGAGCGGTGGGGACGACGGGAGAGGGGGATGCAAGACGGTGGAGAGGAGTAGGAGTAAGGGAGACCCCCCGGTGCGATGCTTCAAGTGCCTTAGGAGGGGTCATGTTGCTGCGGAATGTAGAGAACTCGTTCGTTGCCTCAAGTGGGGGGGGGGGGGGGTTTGGCCACAGAAGGGTGGGGTGTTCCATGTGTGGGGATATGGAGGGCGGGCAAGGGATGACTGAGGTCCTCCCTCAGCCGCTAGATGGTGCTCCTATGGTGGAGGCGAATGTCCCATGGTCTTCGGAGGTGCGTACCATTGAGTGAAAATTGGCGGGCGTGTTGGTGGGAGAGGTGGTCGAAGGGGTCTTGTCTTGGCTGTAGATGAAGGATGACGCAGTTTCTTTGGGTGGGAAGGCAGCATTGTTGTCTCCCTCGAGGTGCCTCATCCTTGGCCTTGGCTAGGAGGCGGCTGGTAGGGTGGTGTTCGATACAGTCCCGTTTGGCAGAGTGAGGGTTTGATGGAGGTGGTCATCTAGGCACAATGGGGCATTTGGCGGAGAGGCCACTGGTGAAGGTGGAGGTCGCGTTGGCCATTGAAGGGTTCCCTATTTGGCTCCTAACTAGGGAGGCGGTGGAGGTCGTGGTGTTGTCGTTTGCCACGCTAAGGGGGTGCTCCCCCTTAGGGGTGGCAGAGGGCAACATGTCGGGCATGAGGGTGGTAGTGGAGATGACGTCGGGGGTGGACATGCTGTCGAAGGTGGTGTTGAGGCTGGGCCGCTCCGCGTGGGTCGTAAAGGTGGCGAACGCTGATGGTGGACCCAAATCATTCTAGGAGGCTCTCGTCTGGGCTTCGCCTCTGCCACAAAGGGTCAGAGTTAGGGGGCCAACGACGACTGGTGGTGTGAACCATGGCGGGGGAGGCAGCCGCAAGGGGAGGTGGATGGTTGTCAGGCGTGTTTGGGAGGTGAAGGGTTGAGGCATTGATGGGGGCGCAGTTCCCGCAGCCTTAGTTGGTGCATCCGTGGATAATGTTGGGGGAGGTGGATCATACGAGAGATCTTTCATTCTTCCATAAAGATCTTTGTATTGGGAAGGGGCCAAGCTGGTCAAGTCTGGCAAGAGGGAAGTGGACGGGGCAGGGGAGTCAGGTTTAGGTGGGGAACCGGACTCGATAAAGGATCCGATGGCGTTTTAGAAACCACCTAGACTCTACCTTGATGACTGAGCGAAAGTAGGTGGACTGGGGAAGTTGGGTTTTACCGGGTTTTTGGATTCGGCCAAGGATTCGATGGCGATTCATAAACCACACAATGCTTGCCCTAATGATTGAGTGATCTCGATGGTGGAGGATATCCTGTGAACAAGGGAGAACACCGCGCCTAGGATAGTAGAGATGAGGCGGAGAGTTCCTTGGCGGGTGGGCCCCCTCTGCTCGGGGGGCTGGGGGGCTGAGTGCTTCCACTAGCGCTGGATGGAGTGAATGCAGGCGGCGATAGGGAGCTCCTCTGCGACATCTTCAACGGCGAATGGAGGGGCGATGAGACCGGCAGGGGATTTGATGGCTTTCGTTAGAAGGAAGGTGGCAATGGAAGGCTCCGTGGATGTGCCTTCATTGATAGGGGAAAGAGTTTCGAAGTTGGTGGAGAAGATGGTGGCAGCTGGTGAAGGGGCAGAGAGGCTGGAGGGGCTCTGAGCCCAGTGATGGCACTGGTCAAGGAAGTTGGAGTGGCTTGGAAGTTGGTTTGGGTGGTGTTGGGATGGAGGATGGGCCACCAACAGTTAGAGGTGCCCGGGATGGGGATGATGCGGCCCATGAGCCTTCCTGGGCTGCAGGATTCGGCTGTGTAGAGATTGATGAGGTGGCAGAGGCATTTGGCTATGGTAGGTCCGAAAGAGAGTTTTGTATGCTCGCCCAATGGTGAAGGCCCTTACGTGGAACGCAAGTGATCGCAACTATCCCTCCAGAAGGGTGGCTTTGAGATCTTATTTGTAGAGGTGGGGCCCTGATATCGTTTTGCTGCAAGAGTCAAAGCTACGGGGGTGTGATCCTGCTCTATGGAAGGACGTTGGTGGGAGCACGCACAAGGATTTTATGGCTCTGGACTCTACGGGTCGCTCGGAGGTAATAATTGTTGCTTGGAAGGGGGACGTGTTCTCCATGGAGGACTTGGTGGTAGGTGGAAGTGTGGTTTCTGTACATGTTAGGAGGTGTGGGGATGATTGGGGTCTAGCTGTTTCTGCGGTCTATGGACCTACTGAAGACTCTGGCAGACAGATCATGTGGGAAGGTTTGAGCCAGGCAGCGGTGAAATTCCACGGCTAGCCGTGGCTAATAGGAGATTTCAATGTTACTCTCGAGGCTAATGACAGACTAGGGGGAAGAGGTGGATGGGGCCAGGTGTCGGAAGAGTTTGCGGAGTTTGTGGTAGCACACGATCTGGTTGATTTGCCGGCTGCCTCTTGTGCCTACACGTGGAGGAGCTTGGGGGGGCTTATGTCCAAACTAGACAGGTTCTTCTCCTCTTTGGAGCTGGCAGAGGTCTTCCCATTAGCGGGGGTTCGATCCTTGGAGACCCCGTTTTCAGACCACACACTTTTGCTTTGGAGTTCTAATGAGGCAACCAGGTTTGGTACGTACTTCAAGTTTGATTGAGCTTGGTTATTGGAAGATGGCTTCAGAGCGAAGGTTGAAGACAAGTGTAGATCTCTACAATCGGAAGGATTTGCAGTAGTAAGACTTGAAGTGAAACTTAAGGAACTCAGGAACTTCTTGAAGGAGGTGAGGAGGCAGATGAAAGAGGAGAGGACCAGGAGGAAGGAAGAGGCTCTCAAGGAGGTGGATAGGCTAGCTAGAGTTAAGGACCTTGGCCTGCTGATGGCTGATCTGAGAGTGACTAGGGCGGAGCATATGAAGACCATTTAGGCAGAGGATCATAAGGTTGAGGTGGAATGGAAGATGAGATCCAAACAGAAGTGGATCAAGGGGACTCTAACACTAGATACTTCCACATGGTGGCCTCTGGGAGACGATGGAGAAACTGGATTGATAAGCTATTTGTGGGGGGCACGGAGTTTGTTGGCAAAGAAGCGGTGGGCAGAGTAGTTGTAGACTTCTTCAGGGACTTCACTGGGAGGAGTCTGGGACACTGGAGGTGGCGTGGATCGGATATCCCCTTTATTCGGTTAGACCAAGTGGAAGAGCTGGTGGCACCTTTCATTGAGGAGGAGGTACGGAGGGCGATGTGGGGCTTGAATGCGGATGAGTGTCCTGGTCCAGATGGCTTCCCGATTCATTTTTATAAGGAGTTCTGGACAGTGCTCAAGGATGATGTCATGGAGGTGTTGGAAGAATTCAGGGAAGGAAATCGTGGATTTAATAGGCTTAACAAATTCTTTCTATTTCTCCTACCGAATGAGGAGGGAGTGGAGGCTATTGATTTAAGGCCTTGGCGAATAGGTTGAAGGAGGCCATTGTAGGGGTGATTGTGGAGGTGCAGACGACCTGTGTACTTGGAAGGAATATTCTGGACGGGTATGTGACTGCCATAGAGATCCTGTCCTTATGGAGAAGGGAGGGAAAGAAGGTGTTCCTTTGGAAGGTGGACTTTAGGAAGGCATACGACTCGGTTCATTGGTAATTTCTGTGGGCTTCCATGATAAGGAGCGGGTTCTTGCCGGTCTGGGTACAATGGATGAAACAGTGCGTCACGACAGCTTCCTTCTTGGTTCTCATCAACGGGAACCCGATAGGGGAATGGATATAACCAAGGAGAGGAGTCAAGCAAGGGTGTCTGCTGGCACTTATGCTTTTTGTTCTAGCTACTGATGCGTTGGTGAGGTCTTCTATTAGAGCTTGTGAAAGAGGATTGCTCAGGGGGTTCACTATGGACCATGATGCTATGATTCCCATTCTCCAGTATGCAGATGACACCCTTTTTTTTTGTGGAGGGGACTGTGACAGAGGCGAGAAAGATCAGAGTGATGTTGGAGCTATTTGGGGAGGCGTCTGGCCTGTAGATTAACCATGGGAAGTCCACGTTCATCCCCTTTGGCTTGACGGAGGAGGAGGTCGGGGCATGTAGTGAGGTGCTGAGCACTGAGGGGGGAGTCTTGCCTAGCTCATATGTAGGCCTGCCTTTGACAGATAGGAGGGTGTCGGTGTAAGATTGGCTCCCCTTGGTGGAGAGGATGGAGGGGTGACTAGCGGGGTGGGCTTCAAAACTTCTATCTAGGGGAGGCAAATTGGTGTTACTGAAAGCGGTGCTCGTGACGATGCTTTCATATCTTACTGCAATGTTGAAGATGCCTAGGTAGGTCGAGAAGAAGATTCTCACTCTTATGAGGAATTTCTTATGGACAAACTTTGGGGCGAACGGAAGGGGGGCGAAACTGGTGGCTTGGGAGGAGGTTTGTAAGTCGCTTAAAGAGGGAGGACTGGGAGTGAGGGAGCTAGAAGGATGAATGATAGCCTCTTGAGCATGTGGCTTGTGAAGTTGTTTGGGAGGGAGGATTGTCTGGTTGGAAGGGTTGTGAGGGCTTGCTGTGAGTTGCCCGTGCCTTGGGATTTGTTGACATCCCTTCCAAGGGGAGCTTCTCACTTTCTTAGGGATCTCTCTAGGGTTGCACCACGGATCCAGAGATTCTTCACACCGGTTCTTGAAGCAGGAAGGGAGTTTAAATTCTGGACAGATGATTGGATGGGTAATGGGCGGCTATGCGACCGGTTCTCCAGACTGGCGATGTTGGTGATGGATAGAGGCATGACGGTTGCGAATGCCTGGGATGGCTGTTGGTGCCCCACTTTCTCTGGGAATTTGTCCGACCAGAGGATTGAGGATTTGCAGGAGCTATTGCGAAGCCTGGAGGGTTGGGAGCCTGAGGGAGCGGATTCCTTTGGATGGGAGGAAGGCGATTTCTCTGTTCGTGATGCGTATAGGAGGTTGGGGGATCCAACTAGTCAAATGGACCTTGATCTCGTCAGGGACTATGGGATGCTTTGGGAGGCCGCATGCCCTTTGAAGGTTAAGGTATTTGTTTGGTTGCTTAAGAGGGGACGAATCATGACGAAGGTCTAGCGTTCGAGGTGTGCACTTAATGCGGATGCTACTTGCCCGCTTTGCCAAGGTGGGATGAGGATCACCTGCTCTTCACGTGCCCCATGGTGAAGATGCTTTGGAGTCGCTTTGGGGATGGTTGGTGGTCACATGCATCTTTTCTAGAGTTCTGGAGATCTTTCAGGAGAGGCATGAGAAGTGAGAGGCATAACTCCTTCTGGTCAAGAAAGGAGAGGGTGCGGCTGTTGGCGATTCTTTGGTTTATTTGGCTTGGGAGAATGCGGCGGTGTTTAGGGGGCAATGTCCTTATGTAGAGATTTTTGTGGAGTATGTAATTTCTTTTATGACCTCCTGGGGTTGAGCTTTGTACTTTGGCCTAGTGCCCTTTGATTAATGAATTTCTGGGTGGTTATCAATCAGATAATCATCTTTTCTCTTTTTTTTAAAAAAAAGCCACAGAAGCACTTAACCCACTTGCCTTAACATCCACTAGCAGTTAAGATTTTGCTTTCACTAATGCAAAGAACAAGGAGAGGTATTACAATATTTCTAGATGTGACTATAGGGACTTACACCCAGGGAGGATCTAAATACCCCTTTACAAAAATAACTCTCACATTTGTTGGTGTTCAAATCAGGATTTTAGATGTGGTCCCTATTTTTAATTTGACTGGTCTTGGCTTCATGAACTGGAATTCAGGGCCCTGATGGCAGAGTGATGGAGGAGTATACCAGAGTTAGACTCTACAGCTTGGCAGCCACATTGTCTGCCTTGAAGGTTTCTTGAGAGAGTACAAGATAATTAAAGAAGAAAGGGGCAAAACAAAGGAGTCCCTTGAGGCTGTTTCAAGAATTGACAGGATGTAGGATTCAAATCTGTTATTGCAGGAGGAGCTTGTTGATAGGGTAAGACATCTATCTTTTGCCGAAGAGGAGGATAAAATGGTTTAGTTATAGTGTAAGCATAAATCAAGAGAGAAGTGGATTAAAGAAGGTGATGCAAATACAAAATTTTTTTATGCTTGTGTAAATGGAAGCAGGAGAAATTATCTTGATTGACTTATGGACGGTGGACAAGAAATTAGGGGGTGATTATGTAGTGGGTGATTTCTTGGCCATGCATTTTGAGAATTTTTACAAGAGGAATGCTGGAAGCTGGAGGTGGAGGGCGTCTGGAATCTCTCAAATCACTCAAGCTCAGGGTGACGCATTGGTGGTTAAGTGACGGAAGATGAGGTGTTGTCTACCTTGAGAAGCTTGAAAATTGACGGCTGTCCAAGGCCTAAGGGTTTTCTGGTATTCTTTTACAAAGAATTTCGGAGTGTAGCTGGAGAGGAAGCTACTGCGTTGGCTAAGGAGTTTGTTTGGGAAAATAGGGGCTTTGAATTCATTAATAAGTTCTTCCTTTTCTTGTTGCTTAAAGGGGATGTAGTTGAGATAGTCAATGACTTGAGACCTGTTGCATTGTCTAATACAGTCTACCTGATTATTTCCAAGGTACTTGCCAATTGTCTTAAGAGTGGTGTTGGATTCATTGTTTAACCCTGTGCAAGCAACTTTTATAAGAGGTAGGTGGGTTCAACAAAAAGAGAGGGGGCTCATGAAGGTTGCAAACTTGCGTCGTTTTTGTTTGTCTTGGCAGTGGATGCTTTGGCTATTTTCTCCTTCTCTGCTTGTTTTGCAGGATTATCCTCAGATTCTCTGGATCGTCTAATTTCCATACAATGATTCCTCTACTACAATTTGCAAATACTCTATTTTTTGTAGAAGGGCCTGCAATAGAGGCTGGAAAGTTTGCAGCTTTAGTTACATTTTTTGGTGATGTTTCAGACCTAACTATAAGCTTTATGAAGTCAGTGTGCATTGTTTTTGGAATGGATGATGCGAAGGATGGTGCTATAGTACCTATGTTGTCCTTTCCTAGGGGTGGTTTGCCAATTACTTATTGGGTCACCCCTTGGCAACTTCCTCCTAGAGGTTCCAGGATTTTATGCCACTTTTGTAGAGGCTAGAGAGAGCTTGAAGGATGGAGTTCTAGATTGTTGTTTAAAGAGGGTCACTTAACACTTTCAAAGGTGGTGTTGGCAGCTATTCCATAGGTGACGTGTCCGTACGGATTGCAGTGTGCGTCACTTCATCATTCTTTATCATCTGCATTGCCTATGGTAATGAAATGGAGCATCTGGAATCAAGAGGGACAAAGTTGGTGCTTGTTCAATCCATCCTATTATCCCTTTAAAAAAAAAAAAAATCCATCCGATTAACTTATGCTGTCCACGTTAGTTTTCTGTATGCTAGCCAAGTTGGAAAGGTGAATGAACTTGCATCTTATGAGTCCAATCCTTCTGGGATATTGGATCATGTCCCCTGTAGTAATCCCTTATTTTTGGGAGAAGAAAAAGGTCCCCCTATAGTAATAATAAGGTGGATATTTGATAGAGAATGGAACTATAAACAAGCAGGCACAGATATAGATGAGGATTTTTACAAGGTTCATGCTTCACTGCATTGGACCTCAGGGAGATGGGATCACCATATGCACTGTTGTGAATGGGGTACAAACTTGCAGATGCCTAGTGCTGCATGCTGCTTATAGGAGGCTTTATGCCTTATTTTATATATGATAAATTGCATGGTTACAAGTCCTTGTACATTTCCTGTTCATGCTCTCCATTTTAGCATGTCCAGTGGTTGCCATCCCTCATTTTGGAACTCATTGTGTAGATTATTCTCCGAAAAATGTGGTGCTAACTATTGATTGACCGACCAGCTGATTACTGTACTTAATCATAGACTTGAGCCGCATGCAAAGTTATTCCATCCATAGAATGTGTTTGGCAGCAACAAAGATGGTATAGTTAGTTAGCACCCTGGATTTGAGGATCGTGATCTAGCCAGCACTGATCACTGGGAGTCCTTTCATGGTCGCAATCAATCATGTGTGTTAAGTCTGCACCCTCATCTATATTGAGGATTTCTGAGACTCAGCACAACGGGATTGGTTGTCTCTTAGCTACAATACAAATTGACTTGATAAAAGCTACCAGAGTTGTTGGTAAATGCCTTACTCCTCTCTATACAATAGGTGGATCTTTAATTTGATTTGAAGCTAATCTGAGGCAAATCCTCATAATTGGACCTTACAGAATATGCTTCTTACTCGTGCCAAAGTCTAGGTAATTCCGGCATCATCCACATGTTTTTTGGTAGGGGCCAACAGCCAGGGATATTGGTGGGCATCTTGTGGCTAAGTATGCTGTCTGCAGGATTATGACGAATAGTACTTTCTTAGAAACATGGTTGGGAATCATGGTGGCTCAACATTTACGCGGCGGGAGGTTTTTTTTAATTGTTTTTTGAAAATATATGGCAGGAGGTTTTTGTGATGTTTTATGGCTAGGAGAGGTCGCCAATGGCTTTTATTCTTGGCATTTCCTGAAACTGCATTGGACAGCTGCTGCAATTTTATATTTTGGAAGGATGATTGTTCAAAGAATGGATGTTTTCTGAGAAATATTCTATGGCAGATGGGTTGGGCCTTTGATGCTTTATCTTCAGTTGAAGGATCTTTTCTCATCTGCTGGACTATATCTCAATGCTTCATCCTGTGTCTTCCTCTTTCAATTCCTTGGATTGGACTCCTAGGAACTTCTCTCTCTGTGGGTGCCATCAACTATTAGGTGTCAACCAGATGAGGTTTATGACTTTTATGGGCAGCTGAGAAGATGACTCTTTTTCTTCTTCTTCTTCTTCTTCTTCTTGTAGAGAGGAACTGAGAATGCGACTTCTCACCAGAGAATAGACACAGATGGGCTCCCAGCTTTAACTCCACATGCTCTCTTTGTGGTCTTCATCCCAAGGGTGTTGATCATTTTTGCTTCTAATTGTTGAGGCTTGGACATATAATAAATTAATGGTTCTTTCTAGAGCTTTGGGAGGTAATCCGGATCCCGTCACTTATTTTTCTTCATTCAAGCATTCCCACCCTTTTGTGGTCCTTTGGGCTATTTGTATTCAGGTAGTTGGGCCTAAGTTGAGTGCGTTAAGTACGTGTATTTAGGACATGTTAATATGTTATGGGACTCTATACAACATGCATTGATTGTACAAATGAATATTTATTGATGAAGATGATGGATGGTCACCCTTGTCTTGGAATCATCCCATAACCTCATCTTCCGTAAAATGTGGTGACTGTGGATTGATTGAGCTGTTAATTATTTTTGCCAATCACAGGACTTGAATAGCATGCAAAATTATTCCCTCAGAATGTGGTTGGCAGCAATGAAGATGGCACAGTTGGCACCCTTGATTTGCGGGATCATGAGTTGACCAGCTTTGACCATTAGGAGACCTTCCTTGGTTGAAATGCAGTTTGGCACAATGGTGTTTGGCTCTTGTTTTAGGTCTAGCGGAGCCCTTGCTAAATCCCCAGATCCTATATAGATAAGTGGACGTTTAATTGGATTTGAAGCCTAATCAGAGAGGAAGTCTAATAATTGGACATTTCCGAATAAGATTCTTAACCCATCTAAATTTGAAAAGTTATGCATCATCAGTATGCCTTTTTCCTTCTTTCTTTCATCTTCTCTCTCTTTTTTGTTGTGGGGTGGTCGGTGGAGCGGTGGCCGTAAGGGTCAACACCCAGGCTAGCTGTTTGCCTCTTGTGGCCTAGGATGATAGATGTGGGCTTATGAGCGGTGCTCTTCTTGCAGAATCGATGGCATTGGCAAGAATAATGGTGACTCTAGGTACTTGTGGCAGGAGGTTTTTGTTTTTGTTGTGTTTTATGGCTGGGGTCTGCAAGAAGGGTGGTCGCCAGTGGCTCATCATTCTTCAAGAATGGTCATGATGGTGTTTCCTGAAACTGACCTTTCACATCTGTGTCAAGCAGCTGCCAGGATCTTATAGTTTGGAAGGATAAAATTCCTTCAAAAAAAAATAATGGAAGGATGATTGGTCAGAAAATTAATGTTTTCTTATATTTTTTTGAAAAAGTAAATGGACGTTTTCTGGGGATTTTCCACTGTTGTTGGCTTGGGCCATTGATACCTAAGCTTCAATTGAAGGGTCTTTTTTATCTGCCGGAGTAGATATCGCTGCATTCTCTGTCCTGTGCCTTCGATTCCTGGGAATCGAGTTTTAGAGACCTCTTTGTTAGTATGTGCCATTGACTACTTAGTGTTCGAGCAGATGAGTTTATGCTTTCTCAGGGACTGTAGACAGCTAAGGACAGCGAAAGACCCCTCAAGATTCAGACTTTTATGTGGCAGCTGAGAAGGCATCTTCTCCCTGGAGTATAAATTCAGATGGTTCCTGGCTTACGTGCTCTCGCTTGTGTCTTTTGCCCTGGGGTGGCTGATCATTTTTTTTTTCACTGTCCTTTATCTGTAGCTGTTTGGAGAAGCCTTGGACAAAGGTTAAATTGATGATTCTTCTTTTCAGAGCATTTTAAATTTTTCTGTAGAGTAGTGCAAGTGTCACCACTTATGGTTCTTTTGGAGCATTCATTCCCTTTTGTGGTCCTTCGGGCCATTTGTGTTCAGAGAAATGCTGCTATTTATTTTGGGGGTAGCCAGGCCTATGTAGGGAACTTTATCTCAAGTGCTTGTCTTTGGGGCATCTTCTGGAGTCCCCAACCTCATGTGATCATGCTTTTCCCTTTTCTTTTCTCAAAAAAAGGTTTCAGGTACTCTACATCCTAGTAAACACGTAATTGTGACTATTTGTTAATGAAGATGACAATGGATGACTACCGTTGAGTGGTCATCCTTTCTATTCCAAAAAAACAAGAAGCTTAAGAGGACTGATTTGATGCACGTTATTGAAAGAGCGAATACAAACTTGATTACAAATATGATCAGATCCTAGTGGCTTATTTGGATGAATGTTAAAAGATGTTACTACTTTGCATGTCAACTAATTGCTTTTCATTACTTCATCAACAATCAAAATAGCATTACATGAAAAATCATACATTACATAAAAGGAAAGGGCAGATAATGTAATTTCATTGTGGCAAACTAAATGGAGGCTTAATTAGATTTCATTTGCTTTGTGCAGGCATCCTAAAGGTAAGTTGCAAGGAGCATTCAGAGAATATCTTGCGGCTAGAGGGATCGACACTGAGTTAACCGACTATCTCATTCAACATCTGCGTGAGAAAGAGAGGCAACAATATGCCACTTGGCTACAGACGTTGGAAGCTGCCATTAGCTTGGAGGCTTAGGACACATGATAAGAGAAGACTATGATCACATTGATATGGTGTATGGAATTGAGAGAAGGGAGATATAGTTTGTGTTAGATAAATATAATCAACACCAATGATTGAACTATATCTCACTGGTGCAATCTTTATTTTGCACCAATGATTTTCAGGATTATTGATGGTTTTTTGCTCTCTATTTTGGATCACTACTGCAATCTTTAATTTGCATCAGTGATTTTTGAGGTTATTGATGCTTTGCGCCGATGATTTTGCTCTTTGGTTGGAATATCACCGGTACAATCTTTATTTTGCACTAGTGATATTTACGCTTATTAATGATTTTTGCTCTCTATTTTTGAATATCACTTGTGCAGTCTTTATTTTGCACCGGCGATATTTAGTTTTGATGTGTTAGTTATGTTTCTTTACTTTATGTATTTGAACGTTTGTGTTAAGCTTCTGACATATGCTGTTCTTCATTAGGTATTGATGCAAATGATCAAGATATTGATGTAGGCATGGAGTTTGATACATTTAAGGGTGTGCCTGCATACTTTCAAGGTTTTGCTCATCATGATAGCTTTGAATATTCATTGGTTTACATTAATTAAGCTAAAGTTAAGAAAACCTTAGTTCATAGAGTTAAGCTTGCGTGTTCAAGGTTTGGTCAACCATCAAAAAAATCAAGTAATCCTTATTACTCAAAGTAGTTGTGTTTCATGATTGGATGTAAAGCACATATACAATTTCATTTGATTGGATCGAAGTATGTAGCTATCTCTTTTAGCAATGAACACAACCACGGGTATATTGTCTGCAGTATGATGAAGTACCTTCTTAGTAAGAAGATTCTTTCATTTGGGAGAAAGTGCTACGATAATTGAATGGTCAAGTTGGAATTCATTGGTCTAAGATGGTTACCTCATTTACTATTGAAGAGAATGGTTATCAAGATCTTTCTTTCATCATTCAAGATATGAGGAATGCATTGTGTAAATCTAGGAATTTGAGGCTTGATAAAGGTGACGTTGAGGTTTTATAGAATTACTTTATTAAGATGCAATCTAAAAATAGCAATTTCTTCTATTCTGTATATTTTAATGATAATGGTTGTATCTTTAACTTATTTTGGTTAGGTTGTAGTTGTTTGGCTTACAAAGTTTTTAGAGGCATTTCATTTGATGTGACATGCCTAACAAATTGATGTGGCATACCACTTACTCCTTTGGTTGGTATGAACAAATGTGGTCATATTATCTTATTTAATTGTGTTATTGGTTTAATTATGCGTTATTGGGTGGCGAGACGACGGATAACTTCATTTGGTTGTTTCATGCCTTCTTATCATGCATGTAGGGAATTCACTCTAAAGGGATCATTATAGATTAATGTTAATCAGTCATTAATGTTATTTTAGTTGTTTCCCCAGTTCTCGTTATTGTTTTTGCATCTGGTAGATCATGGATAAGCTTTCTCATAAAATTTCAAGGGATATGTGTACAAGGGAAACCATCAAGGTTGTAGTTTATCATTTTAGAAGGAAGGACGAGTTTCAAGAGAGATGGGATGTGATGTTGAAGGTGAGGCATGTCAAGAATAATACATAGTTTCAGCTTTGTATGAGATTCATTATATATGAATGTCATGTTTCCTTTGTGACATGTTTTAGGTTGGTATGTCTAGTATGCAAGGAAGTGAGGGGATTAGTGCAAATTTTGATGGATGTGAGAATTCTAAGGCGACTCTTAGGAAATTTGTGAGGTAATTTGAGCTTGTACCGTAAGCAAAGTAAGAAAAGAGTTATAAGGCTTACTTTAATTCTCTTTGCAGATCTGCTCCTCTGGCTTTGATGTTTCCTATAGGCTCAAGTTAGAGATGCTTACACGATGACAAAGTTTAGGGAGTTTCAAGATGAGCTTGGAAAGATGATGCATTGCAGAATCACTATGATTTATAAGCATGGAGATGAGGATGTTTACTCTCTTTATGTTGAGGAACTTACTTCTTCCTTTGTTTTCATGCCTTTCTTAGTTATTTTTGACTAGTCTTCCACTTTGATTTCTTGCATTTGCTACTTGTTTGAGACTCAAGGGATTGCATGTAGGCATTATGTTTTTGTATTGAAGGACTACAACATACTTGAGCTTTCTTTGAGGTACATTATTGATCATTAGAAGAAGGATGTTAGGCTTTCCACTGTTAAGAGGAACTTTGAAAGTTTTATTTCACTTGATGATTTGATTGATAGATAGGAAGATAGATGCTCGTGTATTGTCAAGTTTGTTGATGTTGGTGCATTGTCACCTTTGAATTATGAGGCATGTGTGAAGATCTTTGATGATGTATTCAAGAATTTATCGATTTCTACAGGAAGAAATTCTAAGATATGCTTATTTGTGTTCTACTTGATTATTTCCTACCTTTTTAGGTTGCTTTAAATATTCAAATGATTTATAATCTTAAGTAGGTGAGGCATCTAGGTAAGTCTCATGAGAGGAGATTTAGAAAGCCTTGTGAGATTTCATTTACTAAGAGGAAGAATAACAAGAAGGATACGAACATGGATGTGCCATCTTCCACAGGGATATCTAGTGTTGTTTCAAGTTGTATTTCTCTTGTTTCTATGAATAAAACATTGTAGTTTGTATTTTTTTTCTTGTATTCTTTGATGAATATAAATAGAGGTTCTTCTCTTCTTTTTTGACATTCTTGTATTATGATGTGTTAAGACACATTGATCCATTTTTAATGAAATGGTTTGTTTCGTTATCAGATTCATTACCTTCCTTGATGTACTTGAATATCATTGGTGATATTTTATTTTGCATTGATGATATCATGGCTTGCATGGGTGATTTTAAGGGCTTGTAGCTTTTGTTTGTCCTTATGGCAAATATCATTGATGATATTTCATTTTGCATTGGTAATATTTCATTTTACATTGGTGATATTTCATTTTGCATTGATGATTTTTAGAATTTGCAGTTTTGTTTGTCCTTATGCTAAATATCATCGATGATATTCCATTTTGCATCATTGATATTTAGTTTTGCATTGATATTTCTAGAATTTGTCGTTGGGTATGTCCCTATGCCAAATATCACCGGTGATACTAGTGATATTTGATTTTACACCGGTGATATCTCATTTTGCACATGTAACTTTTAGAATCCCTAGCTAGGTTTATCCTTGTGTTAAATATCATTGGTGGCATTCAATTTTACACTAGTGATATTTTTGTTGTGGGGTGATTTACTTGCTTCAAATTAGGTATCATCGGTGATATTTTGAAATATCATTAGTGATATTCTATTTTTGCACCTATCATAGTATCCCCTATGCATTAAATATTTACTTTATTTTCATGATTTACACTTGAATTCACAAATCATACTTGAATCACAAATCACATGTTTCATTCATCACATTTGTATTGTAAGTTTTCATTCAAAACATATGTACATATAAAAACAAAATATGCATACAATGGTCTTTACTTATGACAAAATATTATGTACATTTTCTAAATAAAGTATCGTAGTCATATCAAGTTCTTATATGCATTCCCATCTCTTATAATCATTCAAACATAAAATGTCCTAAACATATGTACATCTTCTCTTGTAGCCTCTATTGGATCAAGCTAATGTAGTGTGCACTCAATCCATCTTGTAACATAAATGCTGTAGTCATTGCTACCATCCTTTTGTTGCAGCGCCTCTATGCTGAAGTGCTCTACTTATGCTTCCTTGTTGATGCTCGTTCCCTTGAAAAGTTCTTTTTTCATCACATCAAACCAAAACACAAATCAATTATTATAGTTAGTGTTGATATTATTAGCAAATGCATTATTTTTTTTCATACTTACAATGAGTTGAGCATCTTTGTGTGATTTTTTTAGGTAGTATTCGAAGAGGCTATCGTAGTGGGTCATCATCATCCACTCAATATTGATGCAATAGGTCTATAATCCTCAATAGCCTTCACCCCCTCCTTATTGGGAAGTAAAAATATATAAAATTTATTAATCCCATTGAACCCCTTATTTTCATTAGTAAACTCATTAAACACCTACATTACATCTTCCTTGAAGTGGCCAAAAGTCCTTATAGAAATGGACAAGGAAACCATTAGGTTTAGGGCATGCATCTACATTCAACCCCCAAATGGCTTTCCTAACTTCATCTTTAGTGAAAAGCCTAATAAGATCCCTCGCTTGCTCATCCGAAATAGATGGGACATTCGACCTTGGCCACCTCCAACATCCCATCCTCCTCTATGAAATCCCTAAAATAATTTGCAGCCGCCTCCTTGCCATAGTAGTCAGTACCATTGACCCTCAATTTGTCTATCCAATTCCTCCATCTCCCCAAAGCCATCAAGTGAAAGTATTTTATGTTAGAGTCTCTTTCTTTCAGCCATTTTTGTTTAGATTTACCCTTCCATTCAACCTCTATTTTCCTGTCTTCCACTTGCACCATGGGCAAATGCGTCAATTTGGTCAAGTGATCCTCCTCCAAAAGGATCCTCATGTCTTCTTCCCTATTCAAGTGTGCAATCTTTGCCAAGGTAGTATTCTTACTCTTCTTCCTTCTTTGATCTGCTTTCTATATGTTCTAAAAAATGACTGTAGCTCTCATAACTTACACTGTAGTCTTGTTGTCGCCGAGCCATTTGCCTTTAAGGATCTCCATTTTTCCTCCACTTGCTCCTTGAACCCTTCTTTCAAGAACCAAGCTCTATCAAACTTCAAGTATGGCGCACATTGCTGCTCATTTGACTACCACATTAGAGGCGTATGGTCTGAGAACAGCCTCTCCGAGGGTCACACATGCCAGCGACAGTCTCTACTAACTCCACATTAACGAGAAATTGATCAATGCGAGACATCCATCCCGCATTATTCCTCCACTTGTAAGTGCAAAAGCTTAGCAAAAGATTCATTAGACCATGCAATGACACAAAATCTACAAATGCTTCTAAACCACAATCTCTTCCTCCTCTGTCACCTAATCTATCTTCTACATATAAGGTGATATTGAAGTCACCCCCTATAAGTCATGGACATCCTTGGCAATTCTCTTCCACTTAGTTAAGATCTTCCCACAGTTAGGGATGCACACCCTCCTCATTTGGGCCATAAACTACGGAAACAAACATCTTAAGATTATAGATCTTCCCACAATTGGGGACTTCAGCGCAAACATTGGTATAGATCAAATGGGTGCTCGTGCACCCTCATCCTTGGAAGCTCAAGCAAGCCTATTGGCTCATGTTTTCTCATATAAATCTCATCTCTAGGTGTTGAAAGCTACCTTTCTGTACTAATTCAGAATATGCTTAGCGGACTCTATATATTAGCTTTTAAAAATGTTTATTCTAGCGATTGATGAAAAAAACCACTTCCAAAGTCAAGTAGTTGCCAGCTTATTCAGCAGCAATTCTAATTGGGAACATGGAGTAACAGAATTCGAACGTTTGCATGCAGATATCCCGCCCATGACGGTCTTGTATGGATGTGGAAAAGGGGTGCTCCTAGATGTGGGAGGGGTGTGTTTGTTTGCGAGAACAGATTTTTCATCAAGCCAGGAGTTACATCTTGTTCAAGGTTTTTGTGCATGAAACAGCAAAGAACTCATCACCCAAAGAAAAGAAAAAGAAAAAAAAATTACACGAACTGCCACAGTGAAACAAGCAATCTAGGACTCGGGCCTGCAACTATCTCAACATTTGGCACCTTCAAAATTTGAGGTAATTCTGATTTCAAACTCCTACATATAGCTTGACATGTGACAAACAGCAGATTTGTCATGGGATGTGTATTAAGGCACATGAAATATATATCCAGCTCATGGTGAGAAAAGACAGAGAGAAGGCTCTGAATGATCCCAATCCTTTGCTTATGGGGATTGGGGTCTCTTTGAGAAGCAACAAAACTTTTCGCATTCACGGAGAAGAAACCACCTTCCATCTTGTTGGGAGAAACATTCTAACTAATGCATGTTTTGGAACTCATAATCGCATCTCAATGGCCACATCACCTTTGCTTCTTGTGTTTCTTGTGCTTCTTAGAGTTGGAACATTCGGAGCACTCCAACTGCAGCGAGGAAAAAAAAAAGTAAGATTGTGATGGTGATTTGATAATGAAATGCGCATATTCTGAATGCAGATGTAGAACTGGAAGGTTGAGGTGTGTATAGATGTGTATGATATAAACTTGCGACTGATTCATTCTATCATCAAAGGAATTCCCTCAAAATCATAGCATTTTCATATGGAAACCAACTGCACCTAGAAGTCTGCAAAACTCATAGTCTGTAAGGAAAATTGCAAATGACCTTTTCGACCCATTTGAACTCTAAGAAGCATAAATAATTTACTTGAACACTCTGAACAACTCTTTATACCACAGCTACAACTTACAGTATTCCACTAATGCCTACCAACCACCTATTTGAACTCCTACTGAACCGTTCCAAGCAAAGGGAAAAAAAGATTTAATCAAAACAAAAGAAATTGGTCTGCTATTAATACTTTCCCTTGAGGTGTATAACAATGCCATCCACTAAGAAAGAACCAGATAATAGAAGACATTTAGAACTGCGTTCAATTCACCTTTCTCCTCTTCTTTTTCTTTGCCTTCAACTTATCTGGTGTGTCTCCAGTTTTCTGCTTCTTTTTCTTCTTATCAAGCACAAGATCTTCATCACTTGGTGCAGCTTCCTCAGATTCCTGGAATCGTAACATCTCTGAGCTCTGAATATTCAATCAGGGAAAATGGAAAGTGGAACAGGAGAGCAAGCCTACTGGGGTACCTCTGCAGAGCCATCAAAGGAGGTAACATGCCACACAATTGCTCCTGAACTTCCACCTGAGTTATCAGAAAAACGATTCTGGGAAGAAATTCTTTTAAGAAAAAAAAATCCAGAAAAGAAGTTTCAAAGTGGCATCCTGTTGCTGATGTATCAGATAAAGCATAATCTCAGAGCTGATGCAGAAAGATCCAACATTAAGTAGACAAGGTATTAAGAGATATTGAGGCACACCTGAAAGCAGTTATGGAGAACCCAAAAGAACTTGCACTACATTTTTTCTTCAATTATGTGTTTAATTTTGATGCCTAAAACTTTAAGGGACACCTCAGACTTATCCATAATATAAAGGTTGTCCTACATATGAACCCACTGAAAGTACATAGTTCCTCATCCATTGACTCAATTTTGATTTAAATGAATACAACCTAGAAACTTCCAAATCAAGGATCACCATGTTGATTGCAAGATGCAAAACTACACCAATTAGACAGGTCCAATTACCATCCCACAAAAGACGAACACTTTCAGGTACTTCCAAGAAGGTTCAAAACTCTGCCAAGGCCATCACAGCCTTACAGGAGCAGCCTTTGCCTCTTTCCATAAGAAATAACCAGACTTTTTTAGAGAAAAAGATCATCTATACAAAGCTGAGATAGGGCTAATTCTAGGCAGCACAAGTATGTGAGACTAAGTGTTCAAAGTTTCTCAAGGCACCCATCCAAGCTTTTAAACCCTTATGAATTTCGCTATCAAACTTTCATTCCCCATGCATAACCAAATCTTGAGTTGATCTTGCCTTAGGATCTGGCTTGTTTAATAAATAGGCTTAGCTCCATGTGGACCTCCTAAGATCTTACTTAAATGACAAATGCCTGTAATTAAGGCAGTCTACCAAGCCTGATGAGCTGAGACTTGGCTTGATAAGATTATAGATCCTGAATTTAGCTCAGGCTCATCTAATCATTAAGTTGAGCTCACTAGTTCTTGTCGAGCTTGTTATATTGGCTCAGCCTTGGGCTCAATAAGGTTGGCTTAGCCTCAAGTTCTTAAAAAAGCTTGCCAACAAGCCCACATTTATTAAAACATAAATGCCACAGATAGGACTCTAACTTGCATTTAGTAGTTATTATGCACAACAAATGCATAATCAAATATTACATATTATATTTTAAAATCATATATACTATATTCTTTTTGAAAAGGAATTTATACCTACTTTATTGAACCCATTAAGGTGCCTGTTTCTATTAAATTACTACCACGTGGGCACGAACTCATATCTAGTGGTTACAATAAGCAAGACTACCAATTTTTGCTACAGCTATTTATTGACATATATATTACATATTTCTGAGAAACACATTCAGCACATGCAACATATACATACTTTTGAAGAACACACAATATACATGTATGCATGCATGAATGCGTACTTGAAAAACATAAATACATGCATCGCATGCATGTATGCATGTACCTTCATCAAACCACGCACGCCTTAGCTTTGGCTTAATAAGATAATTGAGCCTAAATTTTGCTTGGACTTGACTCATTTATCAAGCTAGTCTCATAAGAATTTATCAAGCTAAGCCCAAGCTAAGTCCAGGAAGTCGGCTGCCTAGGCTGAGTAGGCGCTCGCATAGGCGTCAGCAGACCCCTTCTTGAACTGGGTAGTGCCATGCGGTCCTATAGTCGGGTTTGGCCGAGTAGGTGTTTACTCGACCGCATACTCACCCGATTTTGAGATAGAGCAACCCAATTTGAATCCTTGATAGATTTCTTTTTTATCTTTTTGGGTATTGATTGACATGATGTTTTGATTTTGGGGTTTTGATCTAGATTTTATTTTAGATTTTTGATAATATGTTTTGATTTAAGTTGATTTAAAGCTTTTGATTTAGTTTTCATTCTAGATTCTTGATTTAGATTTATTATTTATGTTCATTGATAATAAATATGAACATTTGGATTCTAATCTTTATATTTTCTTTTTTCAAGATATTTAATGTTTTATATTCTAAGTTGTATAATAATTAAAAAGTAGGAGTATTAACTATATTATTTTTATTATACTACTCAAGGTGGTTGTATAGTTATGACATTATATATAACATAAATTTTATTAAGTTAACTAGTTATTTTATATTTTTTAAAATAAAAAATGCAAACCTGCATGTTCATCCACACACTCGTCTGAATACTGCATACTCTCTATGCAGTGACCGAACCGACTGCATACTACATATCGACTTCCTGAACCTTAGCTAAGTTTATTGAGTTTGAGCTTTTTTGACAACCCTAACTATAATATCATAAATCATTCTATTATCTACAAATGGCCTCAGAAGGTTATAAATGATTCTCTTGACTGTCACAGATACAGATAACAGTTGCCCCACATCCTTGTGATCATACAGTTCAGTCCCTAGCACATCAGTGACTGTTGCACACTGGATATTATGCACCTGTGATGGCATGAGCTGCATTTTGTTTTATGGTCCCGAACTAGATCAACAGGAGATGACTTTACATACTCCCAAGGAAAAAGAGACATTGCTATTGGTGTCCTATTGTCATCCACAGGGTTCTGTAACTCAGCCAAGAAATGGGAAAAGGAGCTAAAGTACATTACCACAATCCATCCTTTCTTTCTTTTCTTTTTTGGATGGAGCACAATCCATCCTTTCTCAACTGACAAGCGTGACAGGTTCCTACTGTAGACTAATTTTGAGCATGTTAGATGGTTTCTGGCTCTCTCGGTATACAACCATTGCATCAGTAATCTTCTAGATTTTGTTGCATGTGCATAACCCCATCCCATCAAGAAAGGATGACCTAGTAGTTCCATTCAAAGATCTAGAGTGAAAATATCAATCTCAAATGCAATTCATTGTCATTAGATATTTGGTTGACTTGAGAGACAAGTATGATATTCTCCTTTTTTTTTTTTTTCCTGATAGTGATGATATTCTCCATGTTAAGAACTTCTTGATTTCTTCAACAATTTCTATCTTAAAAATTGTCCATGACACAATGCAAAAATGTTTTAGTAATGGTTTGTAATCCTTTAGAGATTTTTCTATCCTCTCTTCTCCCATAGTTTTCCTTCTTTTTTGCCACTATGGAATCACATCAAAGATCTATAGAACAGCTTCCACAAATTATCTTAAGGAAAAGAAGGATAAGTGGGATAAATACCATTGTAAGAAGGCTCCGTTTGTATCATCAATGAAGGAAGAAACAAAATGAAGTTTAGGATTACTATCAAATTCCAGGACCTCAACAAACTATGTGATTTTTCACTTAATTTTAACAATTGAAAAGAATAATGACTATCGGATTCCAAAAGAATATCCTAACGCCCTTTATATGAAGAGTGGAGTTAAGATAATTACATAGTAGATCCAAAAGAATTAGAAAATAACAAAATAAGAATAGAAATAAGAGGACTCTACGACTATTCCTAATACTCTAAGGGGCTGTTTGGTTGATGGAATAGAGGGGGAATTAGGGTCGAATTTCACATTTGGCAGCTTTTATTTCGACGTCGGCGGATTCTGGAATTGAAGGGTAGATTTTGGAATAAACAAATTCCGCTGAAGAGGTGGAATTTGTTTATTCCGCTGGTTCATTCCGCCTCTCTCATCTTCCTCTCTCAACTTCACCACATAAAATTCGTTTATTTCTCCTACCAAACACCTTAGGCGGGATACATACTTTTAATTCTTTGATGTGACAATAAACACAACCAAACACTTAGGAGGAATAGAAACCCCTAAATTCTCCTACTCTTTTACATCCCTTTTTATCCCTCCTAATTATTCCTCCAACCAAACAGACCCAGGCTCCATTTGGCTGAGGGATAACTTAAGAATTTTCCCTCGATCAAAGGATTATCAAAGGGATTTCAAAGGAATTAATTCTAAATTCAAAGGATACAACTTATTTCACTCCACCAATCAACATCAACATCAACATCAAACTATCCCACTACATCACATCAACATCAATATATATTAAAAGATATCCACTTTAACATAATATACCTATTAAAATACATCACTATATCACATCAACCCACTCAAACCTACATTATAATATTAAAAAATCACTCACCAACATCACATCAAAATACCAATCATTTTATACCACCATTTATTCTTATACCCCAACAAACACCTCTCTCCATTTATCCCTACAATACTTTATCCCAATATAACACTTATCCCCCTACCAAAATTAGCCAAACACTCTCTTCCAAATTAGAGTGTACAACACCCAACTTGTTATAGAAAACAAAAGTGAACTCTCCCTCAATGTAGACATCCAGAGTAGTAGCCAACAAACCAAAAGAGCAGGCGGTGGCTATAGATGAAATAACAGTTGCAATCGACAATAGAATGTTGCAGCAAAAGTAGCAACAAAAGTAACAAATGTCAGAAGGTTTTAGCGGTAGTAGCAACCATAGATGACAAAAGTAGGGTTGTCGCAAAAGTAGCAGTTGAAGACAATAGTAGTAGGGTTGTAGCAATAGCAGCCAAAAATAGGGAAACACTTCCAAGCAGGTAGTAGATGTGGGAGATGATCCCAAGCAAGGTTTTAAAACACACGAGGCGATATTGAGGCAGTTTGCCTTCATCAAAGTTATGCGTAAGTTTTAAGACGCTCAAGGCGTAAGCCTCAGTTTTTGAATGAAAAATAAGAAAAAATGACAAATATATATTGTTAAGTTCCAATAATGAAAAAGCAATGTGAAAATACACTTTCATACTATTTTTACTTTATTACAACATTTAAATGTCCATTACTAAATATTATTACCAGTACATACACAATATTCACATATAAACCAATATAATAAGATGTAAATACACATAAGTATCACACAACATGTAAACTCTTCAAAAAATTAAAATATTAGTCATATAATAGTACTAAAAGAATCAAAATAATAATAATTTTTTTTTGAGAAAATAATAATAATAAACATGTAACAAGATTTAAGTAAACAATCACCACATAACCTCTTAAAAAAAAATCAATTCAGTGATCACATAACATGTAAACTAATCACATAAAATATTCAAATATATTTTAATATAACTAAACAATAAAATAATGGTATAAGTAACAAGAAAAAAATGTAATGTGTAACTCAATAGAGGTCGAGACTATTATCAACAATAGCAAGAAGTGAGATCGAGACTTGAAATGGGAAGAGGGCAATGATAGGCAATGGAGAGGGGACAAATTAGTAATGGGTGTTACGTGGCAATGGTGATTGGCAATTGGCAATATAGCAACAGCCATCGGCAATGGTAAGGGAGGAGTCCAAAGATGGAGAATGACTTACAATAGCGAAGGGCGATGGGCTTTTTGGGGCTTGAGATGTTAAGGCCATTGTTTGGGGTTGGGTGATGGGTATAGAATTTTATAAATTTGATTTTATTTGCTTTATTAGGTCATATGTAACTCACATGACCTTTAAATGAGAACTTTCGACTGAGGCTATAGCCTTGGTTCCGCCTTGTTGCCTGATCGCCTTAGCTCCGCCTCGAGAAATCGAGGCACACGCCTCACACTACAATAGCCTCGGGGCGATTTTCTTTCGCCTCGCCTTGAGGATAGTTTTTTAAAACCATGATCCCAAGCAGTAGTAGCCAGTTAGAGACAAGAGCACGGGGGATACTAGGGTGGAGCCCCCTTGCAGTAAGAATCGTTCTCGCGTCAATGGAAATCCACATAGTTGTGTGCACATGAGATGATGAAATGTCGACATGTTAATCCACAAGGAGGCAACACCTGCACTCATGCGCATGTGTCATAGGAAGATGCACACATGAAGATGTGTGACAGGGTAACAGTAGTATGCGTGGGATACATGCAAGGTAGGAGCAGTGCACGTAGAGGTGTACACGAGGTAGCAGTAGAAAATGCATGTGGCACATGCAAGGCAATAGCAACGCACGGTGACAGCAGTAGCAATACGGCAGCATGTGGTGGTAGTAGCACTACGTGCAATTGCACGTGAGAGGTAGGAACGGTACGCACGGTTGTGCGCACTAGGCAGAGGCAATACAACTGAGTGTTTAGGATCGTACGTGCAGCCATGTGCTAAGGCACACAATTGAGCAGGATAATCACGCGATGAGGCGCATGGCGGGACATGAAGGCCATGCACTATGTGCACATGACAGGTAGGGCCTACACGTGGGTTGCACATGCTACGTGTGCAGGTAGGGAGATGCAAAGAACTACGTGCGGCAGGGATGTGTGAAATGGGGCTGGCATAGAGTTGGTGTGTGTGCACAACAGAGAGGAGGTAGTAGGGCCAACAATTTTGGGGAGATTCGCTAGGGCCAACAGCTATGGGGGGATTCCCTAGGATTGAGATCCCTACTCTGAAATCATGTCGAAAGAAAAGAATAATGACTCTTATTATAAAAGAAAACCCTAACCCTTTTTATACAGAGAGTGAGGTTAGAACAATTACATAGTAGATCCAAAAGAATTAGAAAATAACACAACATGAATAGAAATAAGATTAGGACTCTATACGGCTATTCCTAATACTCTTGACAACTATAATTCAAGGACTTGGTTTAAGAAGAAACTTAAGCAATTTACAAACCTTACAAACTATGTCTCAAATGAAAAATATAAAAGGAAAGGATTGGCCAAGGAAAGAGAAACCTCCAAGTTCTCAGTTACCATAATTTCAAAAGATCTTTCCTTGTTCTTTTACCATTTTTCCCTTTTTGTAAAGCTTCTAATTCAGCCCTTAATTTCTTCTACAGTTTTTCCAGTTTCAGAGTTTTGGGTGGTGAAAATATTTCAGGATAAGTATCCATCAGAGATAGAGGATAAAGAAACGAATACATGATAAGATCTGTAACTAGCCTTGCTGTGCAGAGTCAACCACTAGCATTATGTATGTACGTCTAAATCAAAATAATCATCACACTAAAAGACAAATCCATCAAATATAAATAAATCTCTAATAACCATACTGACAATGCATCTTAAAGCTGATATTGCAACACAAAAATTAACAGTCAAACACCATAACACGTGATAAATTATGATAAAAATCAACTTCTTATTGTACTGCAACATTGATTATCCATATACACATTAAAAACAAGGTATCATGCATCAATTGACTGTCTTCTCATCAACTTCTTTTGTAATCTCATTATTTTATCCCTATTTTTCAAAAATTGTGAAAGAGAAGTTTGTTTCACCAATTTCCATAAACTTGTGCCATGATAGAGCCACATGACTTTTTCTTACTTCTATTAAAAAAAACAAGCATAAGGACCTTTTCTAGAAGCTAAAAAGACTTGGGAGTCATAGCACCCTATGTAGAAAACAAAAAGGCAAGTAAATTGTGAAACTATGTGAAGATATTAAAGCTGGAAATTATTGCCTACAAAATGACTACAGCAGATTAGTTACGTAAAATTGTCAATGCAATCCTGCAACCTACAAATATATCAAGAAAAAAATTCATGTAGATGCCTATTGATAGCAGCTTGTATGAAAAAAGGGGGAGAAAAATAAAAGACATATTGATCCAGAGCTTATAGTGAGACATCCAAGTTCATTTGGAAGAGCCTCATGGGCAGTATTAGCAATTTATTATTCTTAAGGATCTTTATAATCACAATCACAGACTTCAAAGTATCATGGCAATGTTTCACATAGATGCTCCTTTACGATGTAGTATATCTTTAGAATTTCTCCACAATTTCTTTTGAATATTCATCTGTAGTCAGGCAATTCCCATATAAAGGTAAGACTCCTTTATTTATCATTGTTATTTTATCATCGCCTCTTCTTGTCCATAGTGTGCATCAATCAGTTGTCAAAATTTCATCGAAATAGCTCCAGACCATTAGTTTAAGGTTGCTTTCTCAAATCTTCAAAAAGGCCTTGGATGATTTGTGCCAACTAGTTAGCACATTAATCAAAGTTAGCAATTATATTAGGCCCTGAATTACCCTGAAAAATATTGCTAGATATATTGAGCAGCTATAGATAGTAAAAAGTTGATTTAATACATGAACAAATGTTGTTAAAACAAAATAAGTAAAATAAACAAAGTATCAAGAGCAGCCTACAAAAAACTCAGATTTAAGTGGTAACTCTCTCACGAAGAGAAGGGAAGAAGAATAGGAGAAGTACCCCTATGGCCGTGATCTTTTGTATTTCTTATCTTGGAAAAATATAGGACACAAGAGCCTTTATATAGGCCATCAAACACCTCTGTAGTTTCCACATACACCAAGTGGGACTAAACGATGTAATAGAATCTCCACAAGATCCAGTAACCCAACAACTAACATTCATCTCTCTCATATACGGGGGGGTTAACAACCCTTGTCAACCTCCCCTTCTCCCTTTCGAAAAAACATCCATCTCTCTCAATACTCCCCCTTAAGCTAGAGCTTGGAATGCTTAGCTTATACAAATAATTTCTTACTCTCACAAGTAGAATGCATAAAGTCATCCACTCCATTCCTTCATAAAATCATAGCTCTCTTCTTGGTGAATGACAAGAGTTGCATCCTTGTTCTTGATTGTAGGTAGATATGTTGACATGAGAAATTAGCTGTTGATGACGACACATCACCTATGGGCTAGATTCTGGAAGATGAATCGCTAAATCAGAGCTCTGATAGGTATCTTGTAGACTTGTACCTTAAAAGGTGTTGGTGGTTTCCCATCAAAGACCTCAAGAATGGGCTTCTTCCAAATAGAAACTTGAATAGGACTTCTCTCTTTCCCGCTTATAAGGTCCATGATTGAGCTTTCCTTATGGAAGGACCTTAAAGAGTTTCCCTCATATGAGTCCATGATAAGCTTATACATTAAGAATGTTAAATAATAAAATCTCCCATAATCGACTTGCTCCAATACCATGTTAAATAATAAAATAAGATAAATGAAATAAATAAAGCATCAAGAGCATCTCATAGAAAACTTGCGTTTACATGTGGAAACCCTTTTAACAAAGATAAGGGAAAAAAGCATGGGAGAAGTACCCTTATGGACATGATCTTTTGTATTTCTTCTCTAGGAAAAAATGGGCTACAAAAGCCTTTATAGGCGACCACACACCTCTTGATTCCTATTTACACAAGGTGGGAATCAACCGCAAAATAAGATCACCACAAGATCCAATAACCAAATAATTAGCATTCATCTCTCTCAGCAAAGGTCGTGGGAAGCAAGCAACCAACAAACACATGGAAGAGCAAGCACCAGTTTGGAAAAGGCTTTTCCAAAAAAAAAAAAGGTCCAGAAAAGGAACCACACACCATACAAATCCCATGGTCACTAAAAGAATTGGAATACCTCCCCAAACTTTTGAGGCCCTTTTGGAATACGGAAATGCCCCTAACAACCTTTCCCTTGGAATCCCAATCAAGAACATTCCCATGACATGATGCACCATTAGTGCTTCATCCATTGTCCTTAAATGCCAACACCAAGAAAGTCATCACAAAGGCGTATCCAGTCTTAAGGATACCAAAGGAACACCCATGTCCTCAAACTAAGAATACCATCCAATAAGATGATTCGTATCAATTAGTCAATATGCTCCCTAATCATGACTAGAAAGTGAACACTGGAAAAGGAAAACATTGGTAGAGCCAAAAGCACTTGAGATCAACTATTCCTCGTGGGCGTAGAAACCTTGGATGACCAATCCTCCAAGCTATTGTCCATTCACTTCAGCAACAACATCCCATCTATTGTATTCAAGGGAAGAAGATGAAAAAGGAAGACCTAGGTACCAATTGGCAAGCCCTCAACAGGGAGTTAGAACGAGGGATAACCACATGTGCAACCATGCTAGATGGGATAAAGGAGGACGTATGAGGATTCATCCAGATTCCTACAAACAAATGGACTGGAATAGATGGTAGGTGCCTTGTATTGGCTGCCCCACAGCGTACTCAAAATTTCATGTGATCTGCAAAATGAGGTAAACGAATCAGGTAGCGTTACCATGGTCCATGGACTGGTGTGATCTCAAAATTTCATGTGTCTGCAAAATAAGGAAAAAGAATCAGGTACCTGTTACTATGGGCTGATATGATCCAGAAAGCAGGGCCACAAACTAGATTCAAGTATATAAGTAGTCAAACCATCAACCACAGTAACAAATAAAACAAAAAATAAAGGAAGGGAAACCGATCAAGAACACCTCTTTCCGACCCCCTCCTCTACAGCCCCTTAGCACTCACATAATTAAACAAGGGGAAAGAAGTTGTGGTAATGCACAACTTATCCAAGCTTACAACAAATTCTAAAGAAGCCCTTTTAGGAAGAGAGTTCCAAAAGACAGCAGTCTAAGAAATTACACGCCTTAGCAACGTTGGCCTTTTACAACATCAACAACAACAACCAAACCTTTTCCCACATTAAGTGGGGTCGGCTATATGGATTCTTTACCTCCACACAGATCGATTTTCAGCCATTTCAAGACTTAAATTAAAGTAATTAAGGTCATATTTAATAGTTTCCTTCCAACACTTGTTTGATCTTCCTCACCCCCTCTTAGTGGGTTTAACCTCCAACTTCTCGCATCTCCTAACTGGAGCATCTAGTGGCCTTCTTTGTAAATGTCAAAACCATCTTAGACGTGCCTCTCTCATTTTATTCTCTATTGGTGCCACCCTAACCCTTTTTCTAATAAACTCATTTGAAATACGGTCCTTTCTTGTATGACTACACATCCATCTTAACATCTTCATTTTTGCCATAGACATTTTCTGTACATGCCTATAGTTTATAGCCGAGCATTCAGAACCGTACAACATAGCTGGTCTTACCACAGCTTGATAGTATTTTCCTTTGACTTTTAAAGGAACCCTTTTATCACAGAGAACACCAGAAGCACCCCTCCATTTCAACCACCCTGCATTAATTCTATGTGTAACATCTCCATCAATTCCACCATCATGTTGGAAAATAGATCCCAAGTACTTAAAAATATCTTTCATTGGAATGCACTCTTCTCTCATTTTTACATCAATTTCTTCATTGTTCCCTCTATTACTAAACTTGCATTCCATATACTCAGTCTTCGTCCTATTTATACGTAATCCTTTATCTTCCAGGACTTCTCTCCAAGGCTCAAGTTTTCTGTTCACTCCATCTCTTGTCTCATCAACTAATGTCATCAGCAAAAAGCATGCACCAAGGCACCTCAATTTGGATATACTTCGTCAACTCATCCATGACCAAGGCAAAAAGATAAGGGCTTAAAGTCGAACCTTGATGCAGACCAATGGTGATATCAAAGTAGTTCGTCAAAGCATCCTTAGTCTATAGAGACTTAATGGCTAATCCATCACGTGATCACAAGCCATTGACCAGGATTGTACTTTTGACAAAAGCAAACTGCATAGTATGAATAACATCGTCCAAGCCTTCAAGCAACTGGACAAGACCTCCAATGAGGTAAGAAAAATAGCATCAGTCAGTGCAAACAGTGAAAAAATCCCTAATCAGCGCCACTTCTAAAGACCATTTTGGAAAAACAGAAATAAGAGAATATATTTAACATGCTGAAAACACAATTTCCTTCAAAATACCTGTGCAGAACACCATTATATCTGATTCCACTACACTCAGAGCTCCCCAAAGAATTCTAAAAAATCATTGCATGATCAGATCCCTCTACATTGGCCCAAATAAGGCACTCCTGGACTCTTCCTCAGTATACCAAGAAACTAGGAGAGCAAATTGATATTCCCGGACACATGATACACTAGGCCACCTCCTTACAATGCTTGTTTAAAGCAATTTTCAGAAAAAAAAAAAAAAAGTCTTGTATAAAGCATGGGAACCTTAGATCTCTGTTATTAAGTGCTACATACTCAGATTCAACTGAGATTTGCACCAACTTGAATTCTACCATCTCCCATGGATGGAATAGAATTCATAGTTCTCCATACCAATATAATTTTCTTTTTGGGTTTATGTTAATCTTGTTGAGAATAAAGCCCGACAAATCACTTAATATAATTAGATGTTAGGAAAAATGAATAATTATTGAATAACCCTCAAATCACTAAGAATTTTTTTCTTCTCAGCTTTCAGTGCATAAATTTTTTTCCTTTTTGAAAAGGAAAAAAAGGGGGTTAACACGAAATGTTAACCCCTGCTTTTATTTAGAAAAAATGGGTTGATTACACCAAAATGTACAAAGAGAAATGAAGTGATGAAGCACTCCCTCGACAGAAAATCTCTCCCTGCAGAAGAGGCACCCTGTTGTGCTTGAGCTAGATGCACCAGAGCATGATAAAGGCCCCATTCAAATTGTTACTGCCAACACGCGTTCCATGCATGCTGGTCCAAAAACCCATCTTGGATCCCGTATCTAGAGGCCAATTCAAAGCAGCCCCCCAACATGCTTGGGCGTAGTGGCAAGTAAAGAAAAGATGACCCGTATCTTCGTGCCTAGTGCCACAAAGGACACAAGTAGCATCATCTTGAGGCACCCAATGTCTTCTATAATCAAAGGTGATAATCCTCTTTCATTAGCCACAAAAAAAAAAAAAAATCTACCCTTCAATGGGATCTTGGCTCTCCAAATCTTCCTGCAGTCTGCCACAAGTGTAGGCGACACGTTATCCAACATATCCCCCAAGAAGGATAAACAGGCCCTCCTAACAGAGAACCCACCATACCACTAGATCTAACTGTCCTTGTCCTTGTTGGGCGTAATCTCCCTAATGGTCTAAAGCAGAAGAAGCAGATCTTCAACGTTGGCATCAAAAAGGGCCTGAGGGAGTGGCAGACCCCATTGCCCGTCCTAGAAGAAATCTGCGACCAAGACCCTCTGATTCAGAGCTAAGGCGGCCAATCTAGGATACACTTCCAAAAGGATCCTCGTAGGAGACAAATCAAGCAAACCAAAACTAAAAGAATGTGTCGTCTCCTAACTGAGCTCTGCAGTGTGGCCTAATCCTCCATAGCAGCTTTTGAAGTGTCGTGAAAAAGTGAGGCGAGCCATGAATTGGTTCCCTCCACAACTCTCAATCTATCATGGAGATGTAGGCATTACAAAGGATCTTTTTCCAAAATGGTATGTTGGGACCCATGAGCTTGAGAACCCACGTGGACAATAATGCATCATTCATGGTTTGGAGGTTCTAACACTCCCAAGTCACTGAGCTCCCTAGGTGTGCAAACTTCCTCCCATGAGACAAGCACTAGGAAACAGCCACCTGCACCTGAGGACCACAGAAACCTCCGCTTAATCATATCAATCCTCTTCAGAACCTTGACCAAGATCCTCATTATAGAAAGGAAGCAAATCGAGATAGCAGATAGCACAAAGGCAAGTGAAACCAGCCTATCGCCCCTGGATGGGAGCTTTGCGACCCACCCTGCAGTTTCTTTTCTAGTTTCTTAATAACAAGTACCCAATCTCTAAAGGTAAGGCATTCCATGGAGAGGGGGGATATGAGGTATTTGAGTGTAGAAGGTAGAGGTTGGACACCGAGGATCTATCCACATTGCTCTACCCTATCATTTGTAATGCTAAAGGTCAAGCAACCTAACTTTTTCAAGTTCATCTTCAATCCAGAAGCTTCTCTGAAGACCTCCATAAGTGGTCGAATAGTTCGTGCTTCATTACCTGAGCCCTCCATGAAGATGAGGGTCATTAGCATACTGAAGGATCGAAACCACCATGCCCCCTCTACCAAATCCAAATCCTCTAAGTTCTCCAGCTTTGCAAAGGGAGAAGCAGGCATCTGCCAAGAAATCAACAGCCATGACGAACAACATTAACGCAAGTGGACACCCCTGTCTTACCCGCTCCTTGAGTGATTCCAACTGCCTTCTGGTTTACCATGAACAAGTATAGCTACTAACGTCGAGGTGATGCAAGTCTTCTTCCAAGAGATTCACCTAGGGACGAATTGCATAACCCGCAGTGATGACCAGAGAAACTTCCAATCTAGAGAATCGTAGGCCTTAGAGAAATCAATCTTCCAACAAAAAGCCTCAGTCTCCTCCCTCTTCCAAGCTGCTAGAATCTCAGGGAACAATACAATTCTCCATGATGGATCTCCTTCAAATAAAAGCGGACTAGACTAGTCTAATTAGTACATCCAAAACAGAGGAGAGTATATGCGCCAAGGTCATGGCTATCACTAGGTAGATGGAGTTGAATAACACAATAGGTTCATAATCATCAATCAAGTTAATCAAGTTGGCATCTTCCCCTTTTGGGAGGAGGAAAAGGAAAAATTGATTAATCATGCGAAAGCTATCTCTTGAAGTTAGTGAATCAAAGATAGCCATAATTTCGCCCTTCAGCAAAGACCAAAACTCCCTCAGAAACAACACAAGGAACCCATTTGAACTAGATGACCCTTTTGCTTAAGTGATTGGACCGCCTTGTAGACTTTATCCTCTGTAAAGGGCCTGATTAAGTTAGCAGCATCATCAACCACTAACCGATGCAGTCTATAACCACCTAAATGGCAAATCCTACTGACTTTGGCAGAAAAGTTGCTGGTAGAATTCAACGAAGGCAATTCCAACCTGTTGCCCCTTAAGTTTACCACCCTACCCATTAGAAATTGAATCTATCCAATTCCTCCTCCTTTCATTAGTGTAGGAGTGAAAGAACTTAAGTGGAGTTGCCTTCCTTTAGCAATAGTTGTCTGGATTGCTGTCTCCATGCAATCTCCTCCTTTTTGTCCTTAAAATGTACCTTCATTCACAAATCGACTCTTTGCCTAAATTCATCAACCATAAGATCACGACAATCCTCAAGTCGATCCAGCCTGGTTATGTCGACAAGAGCTTCCTCCTGTACCTTGGCACGAGCCTCCTTCAAACTCTTCTTAAGCTCTTTCAGGTTGTCTCGGAGGTAGGAAATCTTTTAATAATCGATGTTGGATGACTCGAGGCCTCACTCTCCCTCCACCATTGCTCCACCTACCCCTTGAACCCATCCTCCAACAACCAAGCCTTCTCGAACTTGAAGCATGTAGATACCTTGGTGTCCTTGCTAGAATCCTATTCCAACGACATGTGATTGGAGAAGGGGCAAGGTAGCATTTTTCCAACAAATAATGGAAAGTGCTCGTTGAATCCAACCGATCCAAAATGCCTATCCAAACAAGAACAGGACCCTCCTTCCTTGAAGCTCCTCTAAGTAAATCTGCAACTGAGCACCTCAAACTCAACCACCTCAAGTATTACAATCCAATTTACAAAATCATCTGCAAAATTGTCCCTAAGCCGAAGAGCATCTAGTCTATCTACAAATGAGAGTATAGTATTGAAATCCCCAACACAGAACCATGCCTTACTCACAGCTAGGTCAAGCAACTCAACCTAAAAAGTTGGTTTGTCTTCCATTACACAAGGTTTATACATAATAAATTCCCCTGCACTCTCACTCTCCCTTACGTTCTCCCACTCTCGCTTCCTCTCTCATGTCGTTGTTCATATTTTCCAGTGCATAAACTTTTGGGGTTTTTACATATACGCCCCTATAAATATTGGAAAAGACGTATATACCCTCGTATATTCCATATTTACATATGTACCTTTACAAAGTTACTCTTTTATGGTCACATATTGCTTCTCCGTTAAACTTAATAGTGGATGATTAAAAAAAAAAAAAATTTATATTTATCCCCCCTAAAATCTTTTCTATGTTTTTCAACACATCCTCGTCCCCCTTCCTTCCGTAGTCCTCCATCTCTCCCTCCTTCCCAACCTCCTCCCTAACCTCCCTAACCTTTCCCTTGTGGAAAGAGCCATCTGTAGAACATGAACTCCAAACTCCTCTTCTGCCACATGAGTAAAGTATTAGGAGGTGCATGGAGGAAGCCTGTGATGGCGCAATGGGTGTTTCTTTGGAGGAGATGGTAACTGGGAGGGTGGTGGTGCAAGCTTGCTCTCTACATTATATGGTAAAGTGATATTACCCTCGCAACTACTCCACATATGCATATGATGTACATACTTATGTTTTAATTCCCTTCACAAACACTAAACTCCATGGATGGAGATCATAGGAGATATGAATGATTAACAAATGATAGGAGACGTTGGTTCCATCTATCACGGATCCATTTGGAAGGGCATCTTTCCGATGAAGTTAGGTGACATCTAGTTGCAGGAGATGATGCTGCCCTTAGTGCGCTCAACGCATATGAAACTGAGTTGTTGGCTCCTCTATATGAGCTACATGTAATGGTTGTAGATCCTTCCTGATAGACAGCCGTTACTCTCTAGGTCGTAGTAGAAGTGCTCCTGTGCCCATGCTTGCACTATGTCCAACAGCTGCCATTGGTTCCCTCCTGCCTAAAAGGATAAAACAGGTTCTACCCCAAGTCTGCCATGTCTGAGTGCACCATCTTGCATGTGTCCCTCTTCTTGTTCAGGAACTTCCACACCATCTGAGCTATTATCACTTCCGACACGAATGACTCCACCCTGATGTATCTCCGCACGCTATTGTGTGTGTTGAGGAACTCACGGGTTTGATGACGCCCCCACTGTGGTGCCCTCTTGCCTCAAGGGGAGGTGGGGGTGTGGTTATTGGGATTGTACAGATATGAAAGATGTTGGGAGGGTTTAGAGATGGGACCATGACCCTATTTGCGACGGCAGCAGTGACGCTCAGGAAGTTGAGGGCTCTAGCTCAGATGATGGAGAGGAGGAGGGATATGGTGGGGAGGGAGAGGGCGGAGGAAAGGGAGAGGTAGATGAGGAGGAGAAAGGAAGGAAGATGTGTTGGAAAACATGGAAACAAATTTTAAGGGGATAATATAAATTTTTTATTTTTTTAAACTACCACTGTTAAGTTTAATGGAGCAGGTATACAATAAAAATGGAGTAACTTTATGGGGATACATACATAAATATAAAATAGACAAGGGTATATATGTCTTTCCCAATGTTTTTAGGGGCATATATGTTAAAAACCCTAATCTATTTATAAGACTATTTTGCATTTGCATTAATAAAATATGTGCCATTTATGTTAATTTCATATTTTGGCAAATAATCCTCTTTAGAATACTGAATCTAAGACGTGTGTGTGTTGGTTGTAGGGGGGGGGGGGGGGGGGAGGAAGAGATCCAAATTTTTAGGACTGTATTTAATGCTTGATGTTGCCATTCTGTCTCCAATAAACTTTTTTTATTAACATTAAACTCCTAAAAGAGTACAAAATACTTCATTAAAGGTACTTTCTCCTCATTTTATCCATTAAATAAATTTTGCAATATTAATGGCATGAACACGAAGAAGCGTGGAGGTACCTCACACCTTTGCCCTAGGCCCAAAACAATGCAATCATTCCTAGCCAAATCAAGGATTTGGGGCTAGCTACATATATATTTGTATATGTATAGAACAGACTAAAAAAGATTTTGATTTCATTCCACCTTTTATTCAATTCCATTCCAATAAAAGGATTGCGCTTAGTCCTCTTAGAGCCCCCTGCTCTGCTACAATGGATGGAAAATAGTTCGTAGTAACTGAAAAACTACAATTATACAAGGGATAGGAAGGGGCCACGACAATGCCTACTACTACACTACAATACATAACAATATAAAAGTTATCAACTTCATATATGACTAACAAGTTTGCTCCTAAACATTTAGACATTCCTCATTAATTGTGGATAACTTGGTATGTTGCAAAGACAATTCATTTAATTTCCCTCCTCAGACACATATATTTACAAAGTTGGAATTCACAAGCTAAATATAACCCAAGCCTAGACTTGAGTCTATATAGGCCTAGGTTACTTGGGAGGTTTTCTCTTGGACACATACAAAGAAAACCCTTGTTATCCAGTCAAAAGCAAGTAGTTGCTCTAAAGGGGGATTGAAATATGCTTTCCTTTTTTCGATTGGGAGGCAAGGAGGGAAAACTAGACTTCTTTTGACTTCTGAGGTAATCTTTTCTAATATTAATACAGGGAGTCAATTAAGCTAATCCTAGAGCTAACCCCCAAGCTGTTGCTAGACTACCCTAATTACCTGCACTCTCCTTGTTCCTTGCCTTGCTCGGGCTTGTGGTCTATACTTGCTCCTCAAACTTGTGCACTAAGAACACAAATCATCATTGTCCTCATTCACAAGCAAGCAAAGCAAATATGTTGACCTAGTCTTCAAGTTTTGCATAGCGTGGGTGCAATTAGTCTTGGCAAAAATATTTATAGTGCATCCTCTCCACATGCATTTCTAAATGAGGTTTTATACCCCTTAACACCCCTTATCAAGTAAACAACTTTAGTTGCATTACAGTTAAACACCGTAAGTTCACACTTGTTCAAGTAAACACAAGTAGGTCTTAACCACTAGGTTAACACCACACTAATTCCTCATTTAAAAACCTGATTTTTCTAATACTCCAAGCAAACTTGACATTAAGGGATAATACCAAGAAAACCTTGTTTGATTTGGGCGCATTGGTCCCATGGTAGCCCTAAAATGCAAGAATCAAAATCTCATATTAAGGAGCTTGGAGGTAAGAGCTCTCTTCAAGGCATAATACGGAGAATGCTCATTCATGCTTAAACATAAACTACAAGTTGTAAATCCAAACCTTTACAACCACCTCTCTTTTATTTGAGTTTCCAATTTGATACCATTTTAGCGGTGTCAACTCCTCTATTTAAATTCAAACTTATGTGACTTAGCCAAACAAATACTCCTAATAATAATTGCAATTCCACCTTATGGGCACTCTTAGGTCATTCCACACGCATCACTTTCCTCCTACCAGATGGAGATAGGTTCTCATGGCATTTGTAGTAATATCTCTTAGCTCATGGTATTGTTAATGAAAATTGATCATGATAACTTGTTTTAGTTTTGGGTCTAATAGATCCAAGGAAACCACATAAAATAAGCTCAAGTTGTGTAGTAATTTCCAAGTCTCATAAAAATATTCCACTTTTGCAACTTTTCCAGCGTGGTACTTTTGGGGGGTATTATGCGAAAAGCAAGAACTAGCCTTCAACTGCACATATTACCAGAAGATTGAATTATGTAAAGTACTTAGCATACAACACATGAACAATTGGATAGGCACTAATTCTAGGTTATATATCTCTCTTAGTTACAACCTTTCATAAAGTTTACACCTTGGATGAGATTAGACAAGAGGTATTGCAAGTATAGCTACCTTTTCTGTGCTTCCTACAGCTAGTCCAAACTAAACATCCTGTCAAATGAACACTTCACATGACTGCTTATGAACTGCAATACACCAAATTCACTAGGACAGAAAACATAACTATGTTTCACACGATTTGAAATCAATAACCAACACGTCCAGCATGTAAGAAAGACAACCTTAAGAAAAAAAAAGTAAAACAATTTGAGGAATTCACTGACGTAAATAACAAAAGGAGAGCCGCAATATGTCAGTGGACAGAAAATCATATGGGAGTAAGAACCGCTACCAGCATTCACAGCCTCCTTTGCATTCTTCACTGCGAGCTCGAGCAGCTCAGGGTTTATCGAGTCTAACCCACCAGGCTGCTGGAGCTTCCTCTCTAGGAACTTGGCCAAAGCTGACGCCTTGTTGGTCGTCATAGGCCCTCCTGGGTGAGCCATTCTTCACAAATCCAATAACAACAGCACAAGAAGAGACTTTTGTCATAATTATGGAAAAAAGAAATCACAAATGCAAAAATCTCTTCATCTCGAGCACTTTAAGCAATTCAAGAATTTTTAATTAATGGAACTGAAAGAATGAAAGAGTAGACTTTAATAAAAATTATGGGAAATTTAAATTATAAACTTCAAAATCTTTCCTTTATATGAACTTCAAGAAATTCAAGGACCACGGATGTGTGGAACCGGAAGAACATATTTTGTAGATTTTTTTTTTTTGAAAAAGCAGATTTTGTAGAAATTATGGAAAACCCAAAACATAAGCTTCAAACTATCCCCTATGTATGTACTTTATGATGCGCAGAGTCGGAAGAATAGATTTTTATGGAAATTATGGAAAACCCAAATCACAAACTCCAAAATATCCCATTCATATGCACCTGAAGCAAATCAGAAACAGGATAACTAATGATGGGCAGAACAAAAAAGAAATTATTTTTTCAGAAATTAACGGACAACCCAAATCACACACTCCAAAATGTCTCCATCGTATGAAGAGGTGCGGGGCAGAAATCGAAAAACCTTGGCAACTGCTGCTGCTGAGAAGAAGAAGAAGAGGGGAGATAGGAGGGCAAACGCGCGAACTTGCTGCCACGGAGGGCGCGGCGCTCGTCGTCCGTGAGGAGCGAGAGGTCTCCGGCGACCCCATTAGGGCTTCGCCTCTTCGCCATCTCTCCGCTCTTCGAGCTCAAAACTTTTGGGTTTCCCCCTTGAAGGTGTGCTTTACGTTTGGGAGGCGGTAAAGTAGAGGGTAATAATCGAAATTTCACCTCATCAGATAATTGTGATGACCAGACTGAAATAAATTTGTTGAGCAATAGCATTCGCATACCCAAATCCACGACGGAAGCTGTGCTTTTCATCCTTACCGTCCATCCGGTAGAAGAAGACAAAAGGAGGTGGTGAAGCCACATTAAGCAACGGTTTCATTGTTGCATGGAATGAGTATTTGGTGGAATAAATTAAGGATTAAACCCCATTTGGTGTTTGGTGTTTGGCTTTTTTGTTGGAATAGGATAGGAATAAGTGGGTATTATTGTTCTTTTGGAGCATTTTGAGTGTTTGTTTTGTGGAATGAAAAGAGAGAATATGTTGGTATGTTATGTATTGTTTGGAGAATTTTGTGTAATTTATTGATGGATTAGATGAGAATTCCTTGTTGGATGGTATATTTTGTAAAGTTGTGAGTGAAGTTTTGCTTGGAAATAATTGAATGGGAGGTAAGTAATGATTGGATGAAATGTTAGGAAATGTAGGGTGAGATAAAATCTAGTATTGGATGATAGGCAATTGTATGATTTTAATTTTTTTTGTTGGTAAATTACACCAAAGTTAAGTCCATTAGTGAGTTCGGAGAAGTTGACATGAATGTTTGGTATCTCACTTATTTTGAGAAGTTAGCACCGATGTAATAGTTGATATGAATGATTGGAAGATATGCGGAAGTTACTTATCATTATATAATGCTAAAGGTTCAGTGTATATATAATGTAAAGAGTTTTACACAAATACAACATAGTATATCAGATTTCCTAACGACGTGAACATACTGTAGATGCAACAAAATTCATTAATGATATATAAGTACATCAACTCTGACATCTATCATGGGATGACACATTGGAGAGTACATATCTCCTCCTGAAGGCAACCATATTTTCAATATCTTCATGTAAAAATAATTAAGACTGGTCCCTTCCTCTATCTTAACTTGCAATTGAAATATAAAAGATAAATGAAAATCTACCATTGTAGAATTATGTACATTTTAAACTAATTGATGTGTACAGATGTACCTTAGAATTAGGAGTCAGCAAATCAGAATGCGTCTATTATCTCCCAAGTTGTGTTTGCAATGGAATTGAGTTAAATAATTATTTGGCTTAATTTATGGACACCGATCTCATCAGTTACGTAGAGTCAAGGACTGATCATGCATATAAGGTTAATTGATAGTAGGATGACATGCTAATAGTGCATGTAGAAATTAACAATAAAATAGGACCGTATAAACCAAGAAAAATGGAATAGAAACAACCAAGAAAAGCGTGAACCATTAAATTGAAATGGACACCGGTGCAAAATCAAAACACTTCTATCAAATTGCAACAGACGGAAAGTACGATATGAAATTGAAAGATAACTACCATGGTGTAAGCACACGAACTAAATGTCAACAGAAAGTATTTCAACAAAACAATAAGAATGAAATAAAATATAGGTAGACCAGAACAATAGTACAAGCAATGAACTTGCAATGGTAAGGAAAATTGAAGAGAAAATATTGAAGATGTAAGATAGCAAGAAGGTTAAACCTTGTACAAAAGATAACTAAATGTCAATAGAAAGTATTTCGGGAACAATGAAATTAAATATAAGTAGACCAGAACAGTAGTACAAGAAATGAATTCGCAACGGTAAGAAAAATCAAAGAGAAAATAGCGAAGAGGTAAGATAGCAAGAAGGTTAAACTGTGTACAAAAGACAAGGAAAAAAGCAACATAATGAATGAGAGTAAATTGTGATAACATTGTAAAAGAAATTGCTGAAAAGGCAAACAATAACCAAATCTAGACTTTTATGGCCATCTATGACAACCCTTTAAGTGATCAAATGGTGGATTGCGGTTGCCATTTTAGGCCTTCCGCGCAAATCCCTTATTTAATCAAGTAATGGGTTATGGTTGCCAAATATAACTATACATGTCAAACCCAGTCATGATGGTTAGGTGACTCGTATATCGCTTGCCTATCACATGACTCTTGTCATTTTAAGTATGATAGAAAAATAGTATTTAAGTCTTCTAGTTTAAGATTAAGTTCAGTTCATAAACTGAAGCTACCATAACATGGTAGAATAGAGTTGTCGACCCTTATTACAAGATGACGAATACTTCTAAAGCATGCTCACTTCAGCAGCAAATCAGATCGGCAATCGCTTAAATGGATGATCAGTTTAAAGGAAATCAACACTTATTATAACATAATCAAAAGGGATGATGACAACCACCGATTAAACATAGCTAAATCGACAAAAAAAGGAACCTATTTGAGATCATCACCATTTCATAGGGAGAAGATGACAATGATCGGAAGCCTTCGCACGACTCTGACATCTGCAAACCACCATCAACAACATTGACACCCAGGTAGCACTCTTGATAGAAAGGGCAGGGAGGAGAAAGTGGAGAGACGAGGCGAAGCTTCGTTGTAAGAGGGGGAGGTAGAATTAGGGGAACGGAATCTTCACGCGGAAGAAATCAAGTTTCGCGTTCGTGGTGGAATTAAACCATTCCGGAATCTGCGGCCCAAGTCCGGCTTCATTTCCTTCCAGGTTTCTAAAGCCCAAACGCAAAATGGGCCTGACAATTCCGTATAACAAATGGGCCCTAAGGCTCCATTTGGAGGGTGGATAAAATAATGTAGGGATATGTTAAAATGAAATAAGTGAGGATTGGTGTTTGTTTGGGTGGTGCAATAAGGGGAGGATTAAGTAGAGGGTTAAAATGATTGGTGTAATGATGTGATATTAGTAGATATTTGCTTAATAGTATAAGTGAGAGTGGCAAATTGAAATGACCCTTCCTAAGAGTCATTTGGCTTTTTCCTAAACCTTAGGGGCCCTGTCATAATTTTTCGTGCACCAAGGAGACACCATGCGGAATTTTGTGACTCTTGAAGGGGTTGAACGTAATTTTAACACCCCAATTTTCATTCTGTGGGGTCAAGTGTAAATCTCCCTGACCCCACCTTACCCCATGCATCCCAAAACCCTACTCGCTACCCCCTTTAAAACCCTCCCTCACAACCTCGTTCCCTTCCCCACCCAAACCTCGAGCGACACGCCCATCTTCTTCCCCATTTTGCAACAGAGAGTGACGGAGAGGAGAGCGAGTGGTAGGGAGTGAGGGAGAGTGAGTGGCAGAGTGAGAGAAAGAGAATGAGATGGAGAGAGGAGCTGGTGCTGCACGCGGTGCGAGGCTGCAGCAGCACGCAGCGCAAGGGGCACATTAAGGCGAACACTCGTTGTGAGTAAAAGCTGTGTGCAGAATGTGGGCACATTTCCTACAGCCATCAGGCATCTAGGAGGCTGCGCGGATGGTTGGGAGGCTTTGCGGATGGCCAGGGCGCGCTTCGAACATCCAGGCACATGCAGGACCCAAGGTGAGGTTTGCTCGAGTTGTCTGCGTTGTGTGCGGCTCGAGGTGTGAGCTCGCGTGGGGAAGCAAGCTACGCAAGGGAGGAGGTGTTGGGAAGGCGCGCACACTCGGCGAATGAGGTGCTTTCAGACGTCTGGAGGTGGTGTCAGACGTCCGGTTGCAACCCCAGATAGTCGGGAGAGGTGTCAAATATCCGGCTGTACTCTCTGAAATGATCCTTCCTAAGGGTCGTTCGAGAATTTCCTGGAAGGGTAGGGGTGTGAGCGTAATTTTAAACCCCCTGGGTTTAAGTTGTGGGCTATGTGGGGAAGAAGAAAACCTTGCGGGGGCAACCCCGCAATTTCCCCTCTCATTCTTCCACCACCAACGCACGCACACACCCACCTAAACCCTAACCCTTCCCTTTATAACCCTCTCACCCCTCCACCCTCTCCACACCACCACTTCCAACCCCCTTGCAACCAACACCATTCCCATTCTCCACTCTTGCCACCTCCACTCCTCCACCCACCTTGCAGTCGACCATCCTCTTTTCCCCCATCCCCTTGCCACTGTGGGAGGAGAGGGAGAGCAAGCGCATGGAGGAGGAGAGGGGAGCTTGGGAAAGAAAGAGGGAAAGCAGGGGCGAAGGGAGCAGGAGGTGTGAGAAGAGGAGGGGAGCTGGGAGGAGCTCAGGAGAGGGGCGGTGCACCTGAGGAGAGGAGCTCGAGAGGGAGGAAAAGCTGTGTAGGGGGGAGACTTACGCGAGGAGGACGCCACTGCTGTGGTTGCAGTAGCTAGAGCTCGTGGGGAGGACCTTCGCGAGGCATTTTGTGGAGTCATTTTTCCGCAGTATCAGACGTTTGTGATGCCCTCCAGATGTCTGGAGGAGCTGCAGGACGTCCAGAGTTGACACCAGACGTCTGACAACACGTAGAGTGTCGAGGTATGTATCCTGCACGAACCTACATGCACGTACGTCAGTTGTTATGTGTTGCTGATGGGAACACCATCATGAGTCATAACTAGCTCAATTTGGTCTTATAAAGTCAATAAAAGCTCCTACATATCAGTCAGAAGGTCTCTAGAGCAGGGAGAGTTGTTTTGAGAAGAAAAGATGAAAACATGGTTAATTTTGTAATTTTATCATCTCATCACAAATACAGAATAACCACGACGTATGACAGGGGCTTATTAAACGTCATTTAGTCATTAATGACTAATAAGTGGGTTCATGCAGACAGAAATGGATTTTTGCACACTTCAAGAATTAATGGACATTTGAAACACTAAAAACAGACCCTCTTAATTAACTGAGGATCTGGTTAAGATAAAATGATTAGGGTAAAATGATGATTTGAATCACCAATTACCCAATTACAATAATATCAAATATCTCAACAGTATCAACTGAGTTTAATCCACGTAGGATAAGTGCACAATGCACTCCTTGTCAGAAGCAATCAGACGACTTAAACAACCCTTTTGCTATAGTGCATTCCACTGTTCATCTTTTCTTCCTTTTATTCTTCAGCTGCCTTTCTTCTTTCTCTTAGGCATGGCCTTCTCTTCTTCTGCCTTTAACTCTCCTCTTCTTTCTGCTTTACACACAAACCTTCTTTCTTTCTCTTTTCACGGCTAAGTGTGGAGTAGGGGAAACCAACTTAGAGCAAAACCCCCCCTTCCCCTGCTCTCTCTTTCTTTCTCTCTTCCTCCTCTTCTCTTTCTCTGAAACCAGGCAATCGGATCGGGTCTACAGGTAAACGGTTCAGAGCCTAGACCCGTGTGGCATGGCCGTGGGCGAGGCCGTGCGTGGGCACGTGCGAGGGGACCTCACCCTGTGCTTACTGAGGCAATGAGGCAGAGAGTGAAATTCACTTTATGTCGTGCAGGCACTCCAATAGTTTCCGAGGTGGGACTATCCCACCGAAGCTTTAGCGTCAGTGTCCACAGGTGGAATCTCTGCCAATTGTTGCTGCAGTTGAGGGTATCTCCCCCAATTGGAGACCTAGGCACACGCTTGGAGCAAAGCCGCAGCACCTGGAGGTTGGCGATGAAGAACACAGCTAGAACACGATGAACGAAGCCGGAGAAGACGTCGTGGCGGTGGAGCTCCGGTGAAGTACCTGAAAACCACAACACGGCCTCGTAGCCTCATTAAAATAGCTTAGAAGGTTCGCCGCAGCACGGCGAATGTAGTGGTGGCGGTGGCATGCTGTGCGTGTGTGCGTAGGGCGAGGTCAGGGCAGAGCTGTGAAGGTGGTGGTGTTCGGTAGGTGGTTAGGGTGGTCGTGGAGAGGAATTGGTTGAGGGCTTTGATGTGGGAGTTGAGGCGAAGCTAACAGAGGTGGTGGCAGCAAGTTTCGTGCGATGGAGCGAGCTGGAGGCGTCGTCGGAGGTGTGCCGGCGCTGAGGAAGATGGAGGTGATGTGAGCGGTGCGTAGGTTGTGAGTGAGTTGTGGAAGAGTAAAAGGAAAATAGGGGAAGAAGGGAAGTGATAGTGAGCCTAAAAGAGGAAGATAAGGGGCAGAAGGCTCCGACGTTGGTCGACCGAAGCCAAAGAAGATGAAGAGGGCGGTGAGTCAGCGACGAGGAAAGAAGTAGGGAAACGCTCTCTCGTTGACCGGAGAGGCGCGCGACGAGGAGTGGAAGGCAATAGGCCATCCAATTTGACTGTTGGACAGCGGGACGAGGGGAGCGGAGGACACTGAAGCAAGGTGCGGAGGTGACTGGAGGAGGAAGAAGAGGGTTTAAGTGAATTTTATCTTGACTAGATCCTTGGTTAATTAAGCGGGTCAGTTTTTAGGATTTTAGATGTCCATTAATTCTTGAAATGCGCGAAAACCCGTTTCTATTTGCATGAACTCACTTATTAGTCATTAATGACTAAATGACCTTTAATAAACTCTTGTCATATCCCGTGGTTATTCTGTATTTGTGATAAGATGGTAAAATTATAAAATTAATCCTATTTTCATCTTTTCTTCTCAAAACAACTCTCTCCCTGCTTTAGAGACCTTCTGACTGATATGTAGGAGCTTTTATTAACTTTATAAGACCAAATTGAGCTAGTTATGACTCATGATGGTGTTCCCATCATATCCACATGCCTAGCTTTTGCTAGTCCCTTAGCAAAATTCTATGAATCGAACTAGTTATCTAGGTCGGATGTAACCGTCAAGATGCCCTACTAAGCCGCATCTCTAAGAATCATATCTTAATACCAACAGTAGGCCTAGAGGTACTCAAGTACCAGCCTAGATCCAGACCTGACTGGCTTTCGCCTCAGTCTGCTGTGAAGGTTTCTAAGGCCTGTAGGAACTAACCTAAGGTTAGTTGTACTCAGCGGTTAAAGCACCCGTGCTTGAAACATGGTTAGTCCAGGTTCAGTTTGCCAGTGCATTTTGTAAGAGAGAAATATAGAAGGAGAATTTAGTTTGTGGAGAGCTTTCTCTCTCTTTTTCTTTTCATTATATTTTTCCTTAGATCTATTTTTGGATTAGCCCTAAACACGATCTGTATCGGATTCCTTGTCCCCACCATCAATCCTCGCAGGGTCCTTGGCAATCAATGCTTTGAGATAGCACAACCCATGGCGTTCTGCAGCTAAATTTAGACCCTGGCAATCGATATTTCGTGATAATGCCACCCATGGCATCTAAATCAGCACAAGGTGCTTATATGCCACCAGTAGGATATTTAGATATCGTAGGAGACAAGCACCGAGGAGACGATATGTTATTGCGCATCTTCGAGGGGAATTTCCTGCCTCTCTGCGCTGGGAACTCGTCCAAATCAACTTGTGTTTTTGAGCCGCTCCTAATCTAGATCTTAGGACCTTTTTCAAAATAGATTAAATGCCCTTTGGCATGATTTTATTATTTAAAGTGCAATGAACCAGACTGTGTGTGATTTAGGGTGCTTAAGTTACCGAGTCCCGCAAACCAGAGGTCAGTTAACGAGGCCGAATACTACTTAAGCCTTAAACTTAATACACAAGCTTTTCATTTTCCCCAACCTCTTGAGGACTAATCTGGATCGTGACAAGTATGTGAGTGTTTAAATCCAATCAGATCCAAGAGGCCTAAGGTCAGTATTCGCCACTAACCTCTTAAATTTTAGCCTTTCAAGTCTTAATTCATCATTCGATCCAACCTAGAAGTTAGGTACGTTCCATATTACTTTGAAGGAGCTCCATTTCTTTAATCTTTTTACTCCTTTCATTTCTTTTCAATTTTTTTTCTTCCCTCCTTTCAAAATGGCTCTCCTTTTTCCTTAATCCTCCTTTTCTTTTCTTTTCTTTTTTTTTCTATGATAAAATATATAATTTTTTTTTATGAAACCCTTTTTGTGAATTGATTTTTCACGACGTTTTGCACTTTCATACTCCCCATGCCTATGTTTTGCAATGTCCTCATTATAAATTAAGTGGGTTTCGAGTTCAACTTAGATCGTACATTAGAACAGATTCAAAGGGTGGGTGGACGGGTTGGGATGATTGTTGCGGACGATTTCAAGCTCTGGTACGAGTACCAGAGGTGGAGTCGGCTGTTTTAATGGACAAACCCTAAAGTGCAATATGAGTTTAGCAAAGAGAAGTGTCAAAAGGGTTTTGGGTTTGTCAAAAGATGACTGGCTACCTCCCATTAAGCGCTGAGTTTAACACCATCAGCCGGGCGTAATAAGCTCAGGGAGAATGGAGATTAAAAGATACCTCAGCCAAGTCCGTATCAGTGTGTTCAATGAACAGCTTGAGTCGCTGGCTATTCACGATAAAAGGTTCAGAATCAAAACTGGGTTGACTGATTTCGACAGCTCAATTTCCAAAGATTTGTCTTACCAAGAATGGTTCAGTCCACTTAGATTTGAGTTTGCCTGGGAACAATTTGAGCTTGGCATCAAAGAATAAGAATTTCTAACCAGGATGGAAAGATTTTTGCACAATGTGCTTGTCATGGAAGGCTTTGACCTGCTCTTTATAGATACACGAGTTCTCGTATGCATCATTGCATAGTTCCTCGATCTCACTCAATTGCAACTGGTGGTGTATTCTAGTCTTCATCAGATCCAGATTGCACTTCCGTACGGCCCAATAGGCCTTATGCTCCATCTTTATGGGAAGGTGACATGCCTTTCCATACACTAATATGAAGGGAGACATGCCTAATTGGGTTTTGTGGGAGGTCCTATAGGCCTATAAAGCTTCAGGAAGGAGAGTAGACCAGTCCTTCATATCAGGTCGAATAGTGACCTAAAGGATCTTCTTAATCTCTCGATTCGATAGTTCTACCAGTCCATTAGTCTAGGGGTGGTAAGGAGTCGAGATACGATGCGACACCCCATACTTTTTCATCAAGGATTGGAAGTGCACATTGTTGAAATGAGACCCGCCATCGCTGATGATGGCCTTAGGAACCCCAAATCTGGAAAAGATGTTCTCCTGGATAAATCGGAGGACAACTTTATGATCACTAGTTCTTGTGGGGATGACTTCGATCCATTTGGAGACAATCAACAGTGAGTAAAATGTATTCGAAGCCGTTGGATCCGGGAAAGGGTCCCATGAAATCTATTCCCCATATGTCAAAGATTTCGCACACAATTATCGGGTTCAAGGGCATCATATCTCGTGGGCCCATGTTGCCGAGGGTCTGACAACGAGCGCATGCCCTACAATACGTTTGTGCATCTTTGAACATCGTGGGCCAGGAGAACCCACACTAGAGAATTTTTGCTGTGATTTTACGCCTAGAGAAATGGCCACTGCAAGTTTGGTCATGATAGAATGAGATCACGTTATTGACCTCGTCATTAGGAATGCATCTTTGGATCACCTGATCGTTGCCAATGTGGAAGAGATACAGTTCCTCCCAAATATAGTCCTTGGCTTTGGAAATTAGCTTGTCCTACCTAGAAGTCGCCCAATCTGGCGGGACTTTCCCCGTAACCAAGTAGTTCACTATATCAACAAACCAGGGGAGACCGTGAATGGCAAGTAAATGTTCATCTGAAAAAATGCTCGATGATTGGTCCAGATGGGTCAATGACTGAAAAAAGGAAGATAGGACAACTGGTCAGCTACCACGTTCTGTTTTCCCGCCTGTCACAAATCTCGAGATCAAATTCTTGCAACAGCAAGATCCATCGGATTAGTCGTGGTTTCATGTCCTTCTTAGGAAGTAAGTGCCTCACAGTGGTGTGATCTGAGTAAATGATGACACGGGAACCCAGAAGATAAGATCTGAATTTCTCCAAGCCAAATACTACAACCAGCAACTCTTTCTCAGTAACTGTATAGTTACGTTGAGCCTCGTCCAATATCTTACTGGCGTAGTAGATGACCACGGGTTTCTTGTCGACTTTCTACCCAAGCACTGCACCCACTGCGTAGTCAGACGCATCACACATGACCTCAAAGGGTAAAGACCAGTTAGGGGATTGTAGGATCGGTGCTTGAGTAACCCAATCATGTAGGCTCTTAAATGCGTGAGTGCACTCATTGGTGATCTCGAAAGGGACATCTTTTCGATTAATAAGGGGGCGTGTGATTTTCGAGAAATTAGGAATGAAACGGCGGTAAAAACCAACGTACCCTAAAAAAGAACGGATGTCCTTGACTGAGCTAGGCACAGGTAGCTTGGAAATCAAATTAACCTTAGCTTGATCAACCTGGATGCCTTTTTCAGAGACAAGGTGACCGAGGACAATTCCCTCAGATACCATGAAGTGGCTCTTTTCCCAAGAAAGAACTAGATTCACGTCGATACAACACCTGAGGATTTGGACCAAGTGCAAGAGGCAATCATCAAAAGATTCCCCAAATACCGAGAAGTCATTTATGGAGACTTCAAGATATTCACATACCATATCGGAGGATATGGCAAGCATGCACCGCTGAAAGGTAGCGGGTGCATTGTAGAGACCCAAGGGCATCCTATGGAATGCATATGTTCCGTAGGGGCAGGTGAAGGTGGTCTTCTTTTGGTCCTCAGGATGGATTGCTACCTTGTTGTAACCAGAGTACCTGTCCAAAAAGCAAAAATATCGATTTCCAGCTAGTTTCTCGAGTATCTGATCAGTGAATGGTAGTGGAAAATGATCCTTCTTCGTGGAGGCATTTAGTCTTCAGTAATCAATATAGACTCTCCATGAGTTAGCTATACGGGTCGGTATAGTCTCTCTGATTTCAGTCATAATGATGGTGAGTCCTTTTTGAGCATAACTTGGATTGGACTCACCCAGCGACTGTCGGAGATCGGGTAGATGATACCTGCATCTAACCACTTGATGATCTCCTTTTTCACGACCTCCTGCAGATTAGGATTCAAGCATCTCTGCATTTCACGGGATGGTTGTGAGCCCTCTTTGGTGTGATGTGATGTGCGTAATACGAGGGGCTGATGCCAGTCAGGTCATCGAGAGTCCACCCAATGGCTCTCCGATGCTATTGGAGGATAGAAATCAAGCGGGTTTCCTGATCATAGGTAAGGCGGGAATTGATAATCACATGAAAGGTCTAATCAGATCCCAAGAAGACATATCTGAGATGGTCAGGGAGGGGTTTCAACTCCATGACTGGATTTTTAGCAGTAGCAGGTGGTTCAGGGTGAGGTTCAGGAGCAAGGGCAGGAGCTAAAGGTATTTCTAAGTCTGGTTTAGGCTCCTTTGAGTGTGGGGTTTGATCCACTTGTGGTTGAATATCAGGGATAAGCAGGTTTTCCTCGGCAAAGGTTTCTTCAACCACGGATTCAATATTGCAGATTTACTCGATAACCCCACAATTAATTCCTTTTTGAGCCTTAAAGATGTCGATCTTTAGTGTCTTGTTCTCAAATTTTAACTCAATTTGGCCCTCTTCACAATTGATATTGGCCCTAGCTGTGGCCAGAGAAGGACTCCCAAAAATGATCGATGTGTTCTTCAAATTCTCAGGACCATCCATGTCCAAAACTATAAAGTCCACAGGGAAGTAGAAATCACGTACCCTAACTATGACATCCTTGAGAATTCCTTTAGGTGACTTAATAAATCGATCAGCCAACTATAATGTCAACTCTATCGGTTTAAGCTCAAATTCTTCAAGGTGGTCAAGTAGGGATGTAGGTATTAGGTTTATGGAGGCTCCTAGATCCAATAATGCATGATCAAATTGAATATCACCGATCATACAGGAGATCAGAGGGGTACCGGGATCTTTTTCCTTAGGCGGGAATTTACTCAAAATGATGGAGCTGGCTTGCTCTGACAATATGATTGGGTTCCTACCTTTGGTTTGCGGCTTACGTTTTGGTGTACATATATCTTTTAAGAATCTTGCGTAAGCCGGTATGTGGTGAATTGCATCCATCAATGGGATATATATTTGGACCTGCTCAAAGAGCTTGACCAGGTCCTCCTTGAGAGCCACGTGTTTGGGTTTCTTCTTTCCCTTGGTTAGGGCCTCAGGAAATGGGACCTTAGTTGGTTCCTCTAGAATTGGCTTTGGTTCTTTATCAGGGTTCGGGGTGTCCTGGATGACTAATCTAGGGTTAGGGCCTACAGTCTCACACGAGTTGTGGCTAGGAGAAGGTGGGTCCTGTGTTGCTTTGCCACTACGGGTGGTGACGGAGTTTATTCCTACCTGATTCTGGTTTGGGTTAGGGGGGATAGGTTTCTGCTGTTGAAATCCAGAATAAGAGGTCGAAGCACCCACTCCATCAGGGGATGGAGCAGAAGGGGTCTGATAGGCAAAGTGGGCTTGGCCTTGATTTGGATTCATAACACGTCTCTGGTTCAGCACGTTATTTGGATTCGGTAGAGGTTGAGAAGGGAGTGCACCTGGCTGGTGAGCACTTGCTAGCTGGGCAAATTGATTTCGCAGCTCAGAGATCTCTTCTTTATGTTATTTTTGCATGTCAACCAAGGTCAGGAGAATCAAAGATGTCTGATCTTCTTTAGGTGGTCCAAATTAGAAGTTTTGATTGACCTTGTTTGAATGGGTTGATAGGGATGCGGGTTTTGTGGTCGGGGTTGGAATTGAGGCCTTGGATGTGGGTTATTTCCTGACCACGCAAAGTTTGGATGATTACGCCATCCAGGGTTGTAGGTATTTAAGAAGGGATTGTTCTGGATGGCATGGAGATCCTCGCAGGTCTGAGGATCCCCAGAATAATTAGGGTACGAGGGTTCAGAGTTCCCCTAACTGTGGTAGGCTGGCTCGGAGTTTCCTTCGAAGCCATAATCAGATGGGGGAGGATATGCATCCATCCTCAGAGAGAGGTAGATATTGTGTGTAGCTTCCCTACCAAAGGGTGGTGGTGTATATGTGCTTTGTGATGCTGAAGTGGTCTTGTGTAGATGTCTAGTGATGTCATCCACCTTCTTAATGATGGAGACCTTATCCAATTGACTGGCTACCAACTCCAAGTCAACAGATGTGGAAAGGCCTAGAGATTTGTGTACCCCCTGATTGTTTTTCAATGCGCTGGTGGACGCCCAGTCGTATGCACCCTATGACTCATTGTTCAGGGAGTTTCGCACATGTTTTCAAGAATTCCCCAAATCTCGTCTTCATGCTGACCTATGATGCTGCCACCACAGGTTGCATTGACAAATAGCTTGATATCATCACCGAGCCCGTGGTAAAAGGATTGGACTTATTCCCACTTCGGGACTCCGTGATGGGGGCATTTGAGCATGAGGTCCAAAAAACTATCCCATGCCTCGTGTAGAGATTCTCCCGCTCCTTGGGAGAAGTGCGTGATTTGGTGCCGCATAGCGTTTGTGCGACCAATGGGATAGAATTTTTGCAGGAAGGTGGTTTGAAGTTCTTCCCATGTGTCGATCGCGCGTGGATAAGTGTGAAACCAATAGGTGGCTTTGTCGGCCAGAGAGAAGGAGATCTTTAAGAGTAAGCCGTTTCGATTCTGCATGTTTGCCCCAAAGGTGTGGGCCAGATGCTTTAGATTCTTAATGTGTTGGAAAGGATCCTCAGAGTTCAAGCCATGAAATTTTGGAGTTATGTGAAGCATACTAGGCTTGAGCTCCACCTCGGGTCCTCCCGCGAGGATATTAATTCGTGGTTCAATCTCCACTGTTGCAGGATTGTAGTGATATCTCATTTGAGGACGCGGTGGTGGGTTGATGAAGGCATTGATCTGATCTCTGAAATCAAAGAATTGTTGTGGTTCAAAGTTAGGTTGTTCTAGTTGATCCATGGTTGTGATTGGAGGTTCAGGCTTAGAATTGGAGAAGTGTCAATATGATCAGGTTGTTGCACAAACATGGAGGTCAAGGCCTTGCCTCTGTGAGAGTGAATAACTAATGGAGGCTTCAAGGTTGGTCTTAAGGACCTCCTCTCAAACATACAATGATGGAGAAGATGAGAGATAGAATGTCAGACAGACCCAATCGAGGCACCTAAAGATTTTTGGATGACTATAGAGGTTCGGGGTGGATGATACCCCTGGATCAGAAAGTCGTCCACCTACGAATTACCTGGACAGCCAGAAAGGGAGAGTCCCTCAAAGACCCCTACATGGTAGAGCGTCTCCATGAGTTACAGGGTTTCCCCCACCCAACCTTCCTTGTCATTGAGGGTTTAGGTAGACCAGAATGGTGACTTGACCTCTTAAGTCTATCAATTTTAAGTTAAGAGCAAGGTGCTTATGATTCCACTTGAACTTTTAAGATACTTTTGTACAAGGTGACCTAATTTGAAGATTGGTTAACCCCACAAGGTGGGTCAACTTCACCTGTTTGTCCTTCGAGATTATTAGGTCCCGCTTTTAGGATTCAAGTGAGATTTAGAGTCAGATTTTAGGGTTTGCTTGATTAGGTAGATTCAATCAAGGCTTAAGCACACATTATTTGGAAAGGTTGATTCTTCTTTTTAAGCAAATGTCTCTCTAAAACCCTGAGATGGAAACCCTAGTTGGCTCTAATTGGTTCAATTAATTGATTTCAAATGTGGTACCTAGGGCTCAAGCAAGAAGATGATAGCCCTAGATACCTTAAACCCTAAGTAGGTGCAAGAGTTATGGTTAGGGTTTGTCTACTCAAAGAGTCAAATCAAATCAAATCAGACAACTTGTGATGATTAATCTAAGAATGGAATGCAAGTTAGCCCTAATTGATTTTTTTTTTCTTCTTTTAGCTTTTCAGAATTAGGGGTTTAATGAGGATGGAAAAATGAGATTACCTGCCTCTAGAGTGGTTGTTGTGCGGTTGATCTTACTCGACTAAATTCCTGCACAGATTATAGCAAAATAGAGAGAGCAAGTTAGTATCAAATCAGATATTACAATCAAGAGTTCAAATTACGCGTTGCTCACCGGCAACGGCGCCAAAATGTTTAACGTGTGAAATCGGTGTTTAAGATTGATACATTGTAGTACAAACTAAATTGCTCGTTAACAAATATAATTTATAGCTCGAAAGAAATCCGAGGTCGAACGCAGGAGCAAGTGTTGCAATAAATATCAAGAATTGCAATTCTACCACAAGATATCAATATATGATGAAATTTCTAAACTCAAATAATATATATATATAAGAACCAATGTTGATAGAGCAAAAAGATTAGGGTAAAATGATGATTTGAATCATCAATTACCCTAATTACAATAATATCAAATATCTCAATAGTATTAACCAAGTTTAATCCACGTAGGATAAGTGCATAGTGCACTCCCTGTCAGAAGCAATCAGACAGTGAAACACCCAATCAGACGGCTTAAACAACCCTTTTGCTATAGTGCATTCGCACTGTTCATCTTCTCTTCCTTTTCTTCTTCAGCTGCCTTTCTTCTTTCTCTTAGGCATGGCCTTCTCTTCTTTTGCCTTTAACTCTCCTCTTCTTCTTTACACACAAACCTTCTTTCTTTCTCTTTTCTTGGCTAAGTGTGGAGCAGGGGAAACCAACTTAGAGCAAAACCCCCTTCCCCCACTCTCTCTTTCTTTCTCTCTTCCTTCTCTTCTCTTTCTCTGAACCCAGGCAATCAGATCGGGTATACGGGTAAATGGTTCAGAGCCTAGACTTGTGTGGCGTGGCTGCGGGCGTACGTGGGCACGTGCGAGGGGACCTCTCCCTGTGCTTATTGAGGCAACGAGGTAGAGAGTGAAATTCAACTTATGTCGCGCGGGCGCTCCAGCAGTTTCCGAGGTGGGATTATCCCATCGAATCCTTAGCGCTAGCGTCCGCAGGTGGAATCTCCGTTAATTGTAGCTGCAGCTGAGGGTATCTCCCCCAACTGGAGACCTAGGCACACGCCTATAGCAAAGTCACATCACCTGGAGGTGTTGGTGTTGAAGAACATGGCTAGAACACAATGAATGAAGTCGGAGAAGACGTCGCGGCAGCGGAGCTTCGGTGAAGCACTTGAAAACCACAACACGGCCTCACGACCTTGTCAAAATAGCTCAGAAGGTTCGCTGCAGCACGACGAATGTAGTGGTGGCGGTGGCATGCTGTGGGAGTGCGTGTGTGCGTAGGGTGAGGTTGGGGCGGAGCTGTGAAGGTTGTGGTGTTCGGTAGGTGGTTAGGGTGGTTGTGGAGAGGAATTGGTTGAGGGCTTTTGATGTGGGAGTCAAGGCGGAGCTAACGGAGGTGGTGGCAGCGAGTTTCGTGCGGTGGAGCGAGCTGGAGGTGTCACCGGAGGTGTGCCGACGCTGAGGAAGATGGAGGTGATGTAGGCGGTGCGTAGGTCATGAGTGAGTTGTGGAAGAGTAAAAGGAAAATAAGGGAAGAAGGGAAGTGAGAGTGAGCCTAAAAGGGGAAGATAAGGGGTGGAAGGCTCCGGTGTTGGTCGATCGGAGCCGAAGAAGATGAAGAGGTGGTGAGTCGACGACAAGGAAGGTAGCAGGGAATGCCCTCTCTTTGACCGGAGAGGCATGCGACGAGGACTGGAAGGGAATAGTCCATCCAATTTGACTGTTGGACAACTGGACGAGGGGAGTGGAGAAGGACGCCGGAGCAAGGTGCGGAGGTGGCTAGAGAAGGAGGAAGAAGAGGGTTTAAGTGAATTTTATCTTGACCAGATCGTCAGTTAATTAAGTGGGCCTACGCATGCATGCACAGGTACGAGGCTTTGGAAAGGCATGTGGCGCTCCCTTCGAGCCACTTTAGGACATCTGGAGACTATGTTAGACGTCTGATAGCTCTTTCAGATGACCGGGAGTAGTGTCAGACGTCTGGAGACCCCCTCAAATAGCTGTGCGGGGTAGCAGACGACGAATATAAGCGCAAGAGAGCAAAGTGAGCTACTACATTTGTTTAAGACATTTGGACTCACCCTAGGCGCCTGATTTTGGTCAGTATATTTATTTTTGGGCTGGTTCAGGGCCCAAACGGAGTTGATTTTACGCAAACGAAGTATCGTTGGTTTCCGTTTAGAGTTCTCTACGTGTTAGTGTCACACCTGTGCGATTTTGAACTCGTTTGACATGATTGGTCAATGGTATAGGTCTCTAGTCCGTCGTGTATACGGGACCCGCGGAGATGACGGGATCTACCATTCGAGCCCCCATTTTACCCGAATACCCTGGTAGAGTGGTCTTTTTTAATATTGTGATTTAGATGATGAAAGTGCATGCTATATTAGAATGATATGATTGAACCCTAGGATATGAAATGAACCCTAGAGTTGAAAAGAGTGAATGTACATTACTTGAGCCACGCTGTGATACTCTGAAATGCATTATTAGTAATTGAATAGTTAAGTGTTGTGGTGCTTGCCTCATTAATTAAATAACGAGCTGCCTGTTATATGATCGAGAATTGAAATGTGAATGGAAACATATGATGTATTATGAAAAAGACGAACATTGATGCACGAACCCTACGGGGAACTAGAAGAGGAATCAAATATTGTGATATGGAAATCCAGTGTGTGTGAAACATGTTGCCTACGGGCTAGTTGGTTGTACGATTTTGGGTATGAAAAGTGAGCTGGCCCTCATGTACGTGGTATTGAGGAGAGCTACTGTCACTTTAGTGTAGGGGGGAGCTAGCTGCCCCTTGGGTTGGGACCCGGGGTTAGGAATGGCCCCCTACATCGACTCTTGTTAGGCCCACTGGGCAAACTGAGATAGTCGGGCGAGGGTATGCAGGCTGTTGACGGGTATGGCCCTTGTTCGGTTCTGCGTTGTACATTTGGGCGTACTCGTTAGCGGAAACGACTGACCACGTGTCAGTGTGGGGTAGCTAACCGTGCGCTTATCGCGCGTGCCATAGTCATCACTACATCGCGGCCATGACCCTAGGGTGGTATACCGGGTATAGGACTACCATGGGGTGCTCTCTCGGTCAGGAGAGTGGCACATGTACATCCTGCATCGTAGGGAAAACTGCATCAAGATCATTCCTTTAGGGAACAAGTGAATTTGAGAAATGTTGTGGACCCTTACTAGAAACTAAATCAGAAATGCATGGATGTTTAAACGGAAACAAATAATAATACATAATTGGAAATTTGATAGTTAATTAGCCGTTTGTTTCCCTTATATTTAATTGCATGTAAATGATTTAGCAACCACTCTACTCAGTGTTAGCTTACCACAAATATACATATACCCATGTTCAGGTCAAGGAGTTGAGCAGCTAGCGCCACCGACTGCAGAGGGTGCTGGGCCCAGTCGAGCCCAGCCGTAGTTGTTCTTTCACTTCCCATTGCAGAGACTTTTTGTTGTAGTGAGTACTATTAGCATGTAGTAACTATTTATGTTATGTTTCTGTTATATTTCTCTCTATTCTAGTTGTGGTGGCTATGTATGTAATAGTACTTTTTTCGACTTGTGGCATGTAATATCTTTGAGATATTCTGTTCTATTTCCATTGTTGTCTATTATCTATTTTTGCTTAGTTACATTGCATGTGTGGTTGTGGAATATTTTTGCATTTGGTTATTTCTCGTTGGACGATTGGGTCTTGGGATTTAGTCGAGGCGAGCCAATCTCGGGTTCTGTAGGGTGTCGGGATCGAGTCATAACACCCTCAGGCAGCCGTGAGAAGTAGTAGATGACGGGAGAGGAAGCAGGAGCACTAGGCGGGTTCCTGCGTGCATTTAAGACGTCTAAGACTCACCCCAGATGTCTGATGTCAATCAGTATGCGCATCTGTTGCAGGCAGGCGGTCGGTTAAGCCAGACCAGCCCGCTTGGTTTGGTTCAGGTGAACTAGGAGGAGTGTTTGGGTCGGTTCAGGGCTCCAATGAGGTTGGAATCGTGCAAACAAGGTATCATTGGAAAGCTCGTGAGATTTACTATGTTTTAGAGTTGTTTCCACACTATTTTGAGCCTATTTTACGTACTGAAATGTCTAACAACGAGGTTGATGTCCTGTATGACCGTTAAATTGGTGTAGGCCTCTAGTTCATAGTGCTCACGAGACCTGCGGAGGCATTGGGATTCGCCGTTTGTGCCCCCATATCACCTGTACCCCTTAGTAGAGTGGTCTTTCCCTACTCCTTTTTAGTGATTCGGATTATGCGAATGTTAAAACTAGAGATTTCTATTTAAACCCTAAGTCATGAAATAAACCCTGTGATTGAGAATGATGTAGTTGTACATTCAGTATATGAGCCTCGTTTGACATTGCTTAAATGTGTATGAGGAACATTCCACCTTGTGAGAAAATGGTAACTCAAATGATGTAGTTAAATGCTTTCATTGTTATATTACGAACTGCCTATTTTCATGCTTGAAACCTGAATGTGAATAGAGATACATGCAACTTGTGGTGTGCGACAAGTCTGATGAACGAACCCTATAGGGAACTAGAAAAGTAGCTAAATTGCTGTGACATGGAAACTATGATGGAATAACTCACCTATACAGGCATGACAGTTGGTTGGACTTGGGTACAGAAAGTGAGCTGGTCCTCGTATACGTGGCACCGAGGAGGGCTACTATCACTTTTGTGTAGGGAGAGAGCTAGCCTCCCCTTGAGTTGGGACTCGAGATAGGAATGGCCTCCTTTCACCGACTCTTGTTGGGTCCACTGGGCAAACCGGGATAGTCGGGCGAGGGTACGTAGACTGGTGAGAGACATGGCCCCTGCTTTGTTCTGTGTTGTACGTTAGAGCATACTTGCTAGTAGAGAGAATTGATTGTGTGCTAGTACGGGGTAGCTATCCTTGCGTCTATCGCGCTTGTTATAGTCACTGTTATGTTGTGACCGTGACCTCGGGGTGGTAGACCAGGTGGAGGACTACCACGGGGTACTCTCTTGGCTAGGAGAGTGCCACATGTGCGTCCTGTTTCGTGGGAAAATTGCAACAAGATCATTCCCATAGGAAACATGTGAATCAAGTGATGACATGGACCTTTACTAGAATGCCTAAATACTCAACAACCAGTGGTTATGAATAGATCCAGACGTTAACTGTATGAATAACTGAAACTACATAAATAGTTTGCTGCTTTTAACAGTTAAATGGATTAAATGTTCTTAAGTTTGCCACTCTACTCAGTGTTTAGCTGACATCCGCCGCTTATGTTCAGGTCAGGGAGGTGAGCAGCTAGTACCACCGGCTGCTGAGGGTGCTGGGCTTAGTCGCGTCCAGCCTTAGTCAGTTTTCAGCTTATTGTCTTTGTGGTACTTTTCTTTCTTCATGTTGGAACTAGTAGCCTTATTTTTTACCTTTCAATTTCAGTTGTGATGGCTATGTTGTGAACTCTATTTTTCTCCTGTGATGTGATGTCTATTTTAGATTATTGTTCTACTTTCCATCTTTCATTGAATGCTAGCTACGGTACACATGTAGAATGTTAGATATATATTTGGTCTATTTCTCGATGGACGACTGGGTCTTGGGATTAGTCAAGGCGAACCGTTCTGGGTTCCATGAGGAGTCGGGTTCGGGTCGTAACAAGATGGTATCAGAGCAAGGTCATCTCGAGAAATAAACCAAATGGCCTGGAAGTAGCCACTCATGTGCATGTAGCTAGGATAGCCATCACAATGTGTTATCTTGATCCTTGCTTTTGAGTCATATTTTAGCCTTGTGTCATTGACAATCTTTGATTTCTTCCATCTCCTTGTAGGAGATGCCTCATCGTGTAGCTCTTGGGGTAGGCCGCGAGCGTGGTTGTAGGTGTGGTCGTGGGGGCGGACGTGCTGGACTTTAGGCAGGGGTCACTCCACCCCTCCTTCAAGGCATCTAGGCCAAAATCTCACTCAGTTGATTCGAGACATTGTGCGAGAGGAGTTTCAGCAGCAGCCACCTCCTCCGCCGCCTCCTCCTGAGGATGTGGAGGGGGAGTCTTCCGTGAGACAGGGGAGTCACTGCAGTGCTGGGCGAGCTGGAGAGGAAGGGGGTGATCCTCCACCACCCCCAACTCCTTTAGACACTACTGAGCAGGAGTCCTCCCTATCGGGGGACGCACCGGTGCCCCTGTTACGGCACCACCACGAGTTGTTTGCCTAGTTTCGGAAGTTGAAGCCCCCCTCTTTCAAGGGGGAGGAAAGCCCGTCTAAGGTAGAGGACTGGATTTAGCAAATAGAGAAGATCTTTGACACGCTCCACCCTCCTGTAGAGTGCCACGTGGCCTTTGTCATGTACTAGTTGGAGAGTGCAGCCCACAAATGGTAGAGGGCAGTCAGAGGACAGGAGGGAAGAGAGCCGTCTTGGGACTTGTTTGCGGTGCTCTTCTGCGAGCAGTACTTCCCACTTACCTGGCAGGACCAAAGGAGGCAGGAGTTCCACACTCTCTGCCAGGGGGTGATGACAATTAGTGCGTACCACACACGTTTCTTGGAGCTGTTGCGTTTCGCCTCGTCTACTGTGACTATGAGTGCTTATGGAGGTTCACTGAGGGTCTCTAGCCTGCTATATGAGGGTATGTGAAACCCCTGAAGTTACCTACATTCTCCCGTGTAGTCAAGGCAACGATGACCTACGAGGAGACCAACCCGACCATGCGAGACATTGATGGGGGAGCTCGGAAGAGGCCCTACCAGCTTGACCACTCTCAGGGTCGTTCAGAGAGGGGGCACGTAGTGCCCGTAGGGGAGGCATCCCATTTTGTGGGGTCACCAGTGACCTTCGAGGGCCCCAGACAGGGGCCAGCTTCCTGCACTAGATCCCCACCTAGCTACCAGTAGGGACAGACTAAGGGAGGAGGCCATGCCCCTCTCTGCTACTAGTGTGGCTAGCCGGGCCACATGAGAGATTGCCCATCTAGGGCAGGAGCATACCAAATGCTTAGATGCTCCTCGCATCGAGCACTGGAGGCCAATCTGGCGGCCATGGTTACTACGCACGAGGAGGAGGACATCAGTCGCAAGGTGGGTATCGGCTAACTACTACTCGCCCGACATAGAGTGTGGCTGCTTCTTCTGCACCTAGGGCTGAGGGGCGTGTCAATGCCCTGACTCACAGAGACGCTAGGGCTTTAGGTTCTGTTGTGGTAGGTATGGTTACAATTTTTGGCAGATTAGTTTACGTGCTTTTTGATTTTGGTGCCACACACTCTTTTGTCTCTGCGAGTTTTGCCATCAGTTTGGAGCCGAACAGTACATTATTGAAGGATCCCTTTTTGATTAGAGGGCCAGGAGGACAGTTGTTTATCGCAGAGGAGGTCTTTATCGACTGTGAGGTCATTATAGGGGGACACAGCCTCTCTACTAAACTGATTATGATTTAGAGGGAGGATTTTAGCATAATCTTGAGGATGGATTGGCTATCTTCCTATCACACCATGGTGGGCTGTTTTGGGAGGAAGATTGTATTTTCCATTCCTGAGTTGCCTTCTTTTGAGTTCCATGGCCAGCCAGTGGATGGAGGTTTTAGATGCATTTCCACTCTTCGGGTAGCGAAGCTACTGAGACAGGGGTTTGAGGGCTTTTTGGCTTGTGTTGTGACAGAGCCTAGCCTAGCAGCTGACCTACAGAGTGTTCCGGTGGTTTGCGAGTACCCCAATATCTTTCTGGAGGAGCTACTAGGACTACCACTTGAGCGTCAGATCGAGTTTGAGATCTCATTGGTACTGGGGACCAACCCCATCTCCATTGTGCTGTACAGGGTGGCATGACTTGAGCTGTGAGAGCTCAAGTCCCAATTGTAGGATTTGTTAGAGAAGGGCTTTGTGAGGCCTAGTGCGTCCCCATGGGGGGCCCCTGTTTTGTTTGTGAAGAAGAAGGATGACACCCTTCAACTTTGTGTTGACTATAGGCAACTGAATCAGGTCACCATCAAGAACAAGTATTCGTTGCCTCGTATCGACGACCTCTTTGACCAGTTGAGAGATGCCACAGTGTTCTCCAAGATAGACTTGAGGTCGGGTTAGCATCAGTTGAGGATCAGGGTGACAGACGTCTCCAAGACAACTTTCTGTACTTGGTATGGACATCATGAGTTTTTGGTCATGTCATTTGGGTTGACCAACGCCCCCGCTACTTTCATGGACCTGATGAACTGCGTCTTCAGATCTTACTTGGGCCAATTTGTGGTGGTCTTTATTGATGATGTGCTAGTTTACTCTCGGGATTAGTCATAACATGGGCAACACCTAAGCATGGTTCTGGACACTTTGAGATGGTGCAGGCTGTACACCAAATACAGCAAGTGCGAGTTCTGGTTGAGGCAGGTTACTTTCTTGGGCCATGTGGTCTCGGGAGAAGGGTTAGCTGTAGATCCGACCAAGGTTGAGGCCGTGCTCAGGTGGGAGAGGCCACGTACAGTGATAGAGATACATAGTTTCTTGGGGTTAGTAGGCTACTACCGGTGGTTTATTAGAGGATTCTCTTAGATTGTGCGTCCTATGACTCAGTTGACTAGGAAGGATGTGCCTTTTACTTGGATAGATGAGTGTAAGGTGTGCTTTCAGGAGCTGAAGGGGAAGTTGACTTCAGCCCCTGTACTCACCATTCCAGACAGCAGTGGTGGGTTCGTGGTCTACACTGATGCTTCGTTGCAGGGGTTGGGTGGTGTGCTCATGTAGCGGGACTACGTTGTCGCTTACGCGTCACAACAACTAAAGCCCCATAATCATAACTACCCCACTCATGACTTGGAGCTGGCAATGGTTGCCTTTGCGTTGAAGATATGGAGGCACTACCTGTACGATGAGACTTTTGAGATCTTCACGGATCATAAGAGCCTCAAGTACTTGTTTGATCAGAAGGAGCTCAACATGAGGCAGAGACGTTGCTTGGAGCTCCTGAAGGACTATGAATGTAGCATCTCTTATCATCCGGGGAAGGCCAACGTGGTGGCTGACGCCTTGAGTTGGAAGGCGTCTGCCCACTTGGGTAGCTTACAAGTACAAAGTTGGCAGCTCATGCAGGAGGTGGGCAGTTGGCGACCTTAGGAGCCACGTGGATACTGCGGGGTAGTGACAGTGACGAGACAGGCACGACCAGAGCTCATAGACCATATCATTACTGGACAGATGGTTGATCCGTATCTGCAAACACTGTGAGATAGAGTACTGACAGGAGATCCTGGAGACTTCACTTTCACTGATATGATCCTATGCATGAGGGGGTGTTTGTGCGTTCCTAGAGACGAGGAGCTGTTGAGGGAACTTCTGGCTGAGGCACAAGGGTCCAGGTTCACCATACATCCCGGGAGCACCAAGATGTACCATGATTTGTGATGTGACTTCTGGTGGAAGGGGATGAAGCGGGATGTTGGTGAGTTTGTGCAGCAATGTTTGGTGTGCCAGTAGGTGAAGGTCGAGCACCAGAGGCCTACAGGGCCGCTACATCCACTTCCTGTGCCAGAGTGGAAGTGGGAGAGTGTCACTGTGGATCTAGTAGTGGGGCTACCGGTTACACAGCGGGGACATGATACTGTTTGGGTCATAATGGACAGATTGACAAAGACGGTGTGGTTTTTTTCGATCCGAGTCACCTTCGGGCCAGTACAGTTGGCAGAACGTTACATCCGGGATATGGTGCGCCTTCACGAAGTCCCTCGTGAGATCATATTCGACAGAGATACCCATGTCACTTCCCAGTTTTAGGCAGAGTTTCAGCAGGCCTTGGGGACTCACTTAAGATTCAGCACTGCTTACCACCCCAGATTGGCGGACAGTATGAGCACACCATTCAGACCATTGAGGATCTTCTACGCGCCTATGCGCTAGAATGGAGAGGCTCTTGGGAGAAGTATTTGCCCTTGACAAAGTTTGCATACAACAACAGCTACCACTCTAGTATTGGCATGGTGCCTTATGAGGCATTATACGAGTAGAAGTGTACGACTCCCCTAAGTTGAGTCGAGGTAGGGACCAAGTGGAAGGTTGGTCCTAGGTTGATCCACCAGAGTCAGGAGATGATAGAGCAGATTTACAAACGACTCCGTACAGTCAGAAGCAGACAAAAGAGTTACATTGATAAGAAGCATCGGGAGGTGCAGTTTGAGATTGGAGATCACACCTTTCTTCGTGTTTCTCCCATGAAGGGCTTGCAGCGTTTTGGAGTGAAAGGGAAGCTCGCGCTGAGATTTGTGGGACCTTTTGAGGTCTTGGAATGGGTGGGACTCTGATGTAAACACATTTACACAACTTAAAATGTCTATTTATGCATGTTCTTAAGTATAGGATTGCATTTCATGATATAAATATTGCATAACATGCATCATCTTGCATTTAGAGTAGTTTGAATAAAATGGAGGTTAATTGTCTCCTTTTATGTGCTTGGATAGGGAAAACATTTAATCGGGGCCTCGGATCAAAGATCCAACCATATGGATGTGATTAGGGCGACGATTGGAGTTCAACGACTCCAAGATTGCCCTAATCAGGCATCCGTAGCATCAGATAGAGATCGGGGAACCCTAGAAGATCAAGGGCCAGGATGGTGTAAATCTGTACTTCAGATGACAAATCCGACCGCACTGATGAATTCGGATCGACGATTGCAGCTCAACGACGCAAAAATCGAGTCAATCCGACATCCGTGGCACCATCTACAACTTCTAGAAGATGGACGGCCAGCCGCCCAAACGGCCGTTGGCCAAACGTGGCGCCATCTCAGCCGCCCAAACGGCCGCTTGCATTCTGTGAAGGCCTCGCGCCCAATCATTCTCCGCCGTCGGATCTTAATCCGACGGCCGTGGTCGCTCGCGCTTAAAACGCGTGCTCGACCATCTGCGCCCCGCAGTGTAGCGGTCGAGCGCGCTTACGCGAGCGCCAGGCGCGGGTTCCAGCCGCGGCGAGGCGATTGAAGGCGCGGGTAATTTAGGCGCGTGGAACGTCGGATGGAGATCGGATGGTCGCGCGCGCCCAATAGCGCCGACGCGCGATTGGACGCGCGGCGTGAACACGCGATCGCACGCGCCAGGCGGGCGCATAACGGGCGGGCGGAGACGCATCTTAAGCCGTCCGATCTCGCGATCGGACGGCTGAGAATCGACGAACGTTGCAGGTGTTATGCGCGAGCGCGCGTGGGCGCGGAAGTGATGCGCACGTTGGGGGCTTTAGCAACGGTTTCATCCGTCACTAAAGACCCCTCATTTATTGTTTTGGAGTTGTAATGTCCATTTTGCCCCCACTCCTTGCAACTATAAAAGGAGACCCCCTCCATACGAAATTCTCATCCCTTCCTTCTCCTCTCTACCTCTCCAAAGCTCAAGAGAAGCTTGTCCTACACCCGGGATGCTCCTCGCGAGATAAAGTCTAAATTTTCGTCCCCTTTCGGAAGTGGATCCCGCGACGACGACGGCGTACTGCTCCGTTCCTGCTCTGCTACTTCGTCCTCCCTCGTCCTGCTCCGTTCTCCTTCATCCAGACGTCGTCTCGTCCGGCTCGTCCTCCAAGCATTCGTCGAGGAGGATAACTTCTCTCTCCCATTCTTATTTACAGCTTTTCTAGTGTAGAATTTTCCTGCTTTATAGTGTAATTGATTTCCCGCTTTCTAGTGTAACTTTTATTTCGTTTGATTGTATAAACAGTTAAAATATTGAATGCATGTTATCTTTCTCTCTCTCTCTCGCTCTCTCTCTCTTAGTTTGATAGCTCAATTGTAATTATTCCGCCTTGTTTATCAAAAAATCTTAAAAAGAAATATAATTGCGAATATAGATCAACGTAGCCTCCCTGTGTTCGACCCGGAATTCTTTTCGGTATAAATTTTATTTGTTGAACACGAATTCTTCGCTTTCGAACTACAACGACAAGTTTTCCAAAGACAAACACGTTAGCGTAGGTTCGTCACGTTCAACATTTTGGTGCCGTTGCCGGGGAGGCAACGATTTCCGATCTTTTCTTCGCATTCCTTGCACTTTATTTATTTTCTAACTAGCTTTCTCTTGTGTCTATTGTTTTGCAGAGACCTCCATCAAGGAATCAACAAGCGGTAGACTGGAGTAAAGTGTAGTTGAAGACAACTGTAAGTGCTCCCCCATTCTTTCCCCCTCCATAGATTTCATTCGCACGTTAAATCCAAATTCCAATTAACCTAGGTGTTTGCATAAATCCTAGGAATAGTTTAGTTGTTTGGATTTCCACTCACATTCATTCCATCCTCATTCATAAAAAAATAACAAAAAGATAATCTTGTGGGGTAATTTTCAACAAACACACAAACACACCCACATTCAAGGCACTTGATCAACTTGATTTGTTTTCTACTCAACCGGGTTTTGATCTGTGGAACCGGTACACACAAAGCAACACATAACTGAGTAGAAATTATTCTAGGTTAACCATCTTTGAGTGCCTAACTTAGTGGTGCAATTGTGGCCAATTGTTTGAGTTGTTTGGGCCGCACCACTTTATTTAAAACCAACTCATCAAGTAGCTCCTCCTTAGGGTTTTCAATCTAGGTATATTCCAGGCACTCCACTTTCTTTCTGATTTTAAAGGAAAACTATTTTCACCCGTGTTTTACAACTTGGTTTGCCTAGAAACTTGATTGCAATTCACCTAATTTGAAACCTTAAAAGCTACTTAAGCAAGATTTGAACATTAAAATTCACGCATTATAAATAATCTTGCTTGAAAACCCTGGTTGTGCACGCACTTACACAAATTTCAATCAATCAGTAAGGGCACAACCCATTGTAAGGGCCCATCACCTTCCATAAGCACCACAATCCCAGGCCTTAATAAAATTGAGTAGACGTTGGCCTTAAGGTTTGATTCGCTCTTCAGGGCCTAGTCTAAGATTGTTTCTGATTAACCTACTTGTACTGATTAATCTGATGTCTAGCTAGGGGAGTAACGTCAAACGACCGCGGCTGGGGGGTACACTAGGAACCGGAGGTGAAAGCCAAAGGAAGAACCTTCTCCCTAGTCCCTCATTCTAACTGGTTGGATTAAACAGACGCAAGTATTGTAAATCATTTACAGTCTTAAGGCGGGTTTTGGGAGTCAGTAGATCCTTAGGCTACCCCACTTAAGGATAGCCTTGTTTTGTTGTGCTGCAGGGTCCCTATCCCCGGTCCTTCCGACCTACTCCTAGTTTATGCTGGGAAGATGGTCATTGAATCCCCGATTGGAAGGACCATTAGAACATTCTAGGAGGCGCAAGTTAGATTTTGGTCAATTTGATCTCATGGTCGAACAACAGCCTCCTCTGCTTGAAAATCCACAGGAAGAATTTCAAAGGCAGCTGGAACAAATGCAGAGAATGCAGGGCGCTCAGCCCTTGAAGGATTTTTATGATCCTTCAAATTACGGGGAACGTCCCGGCGTCCAGATTCCAGCCGGTGAAGTAGAAATCAAGCCCCAGGTGTTAAGCCTGATTAAACATTATCATGGGCTTGGCTCCGAAGATCCGTTTTAGCACTTGGTGGACTTGACCACTTTGGTCCAGACCACCAAGTCTCAAAACGTAAACGAGGAGCAAATGATCATGAGGCTCTTCCCCTACTCTCTTAGGGATAAGGCCGCGTATTGGTATAGGACAATAGGAAGACCAATTACAACTTGGAATGAGTTGAAATCGGCCTTTTTGAAGAAATTCTTCCTAGTCGGTCATACCAATACTTTGAGACAGGCAATCACTACCTTTACCCAGCGGCCGGGGGAGCAGTTTCATGTGGCCTGGGAGCGATTCCAGGACTTATTGCGGAAGTGTCCACACCACGAGGTGCCGAAATGGAAACTCGTGCAGATCTTCTATCATGGGTTGACTGAGCAACTCAGAAACCATGTGGATGCTTCTTGCGGAGGCAATTTCCTCAATAAAGATATAGATAGTGCACATGATTTATTTGAGGAAATGAGTGAGAATTCAATTAATCATGCCTCCATAGATACTTTTAACCGGTCCCAGCAACCCAGATCAAATGTCAATGAAGTCCATGACTCTCATTCATTTGATATGGAATTGATTTGTAATAAACTTGATAAAGTGAACTTGGTTGCTAAAAGAATGGAAGAGTGGATGGCTGGCAATTCTATGAACAACTCTCAAACCACTCAATCCCAAAATTTGCGATTCCATTCTTCACGAGCTCCTTCTGGACGGGAGTTCGTGAATCAACTCGATGTGACTCAACCTATGAGTTAGCATTTTTCGGAACCCCATGGGTTTCCAACTTGGGCCTTTGATCCCAGTTTTTCTAATCCTTCCTTTTCTTTCTCTCCATCCTCACCCTATGAGGATGTCTGTGCTATACAAGAGAATGTTAGATCCAACCCCTACTTGAATGCCTATAATCCAGGTTGAAGAAACCACCCTAACTTCTCTTGGAAAAATCCGGGGCAACCGACCCAATTCCGACCCAGCAACTATGCTCCACAACGACCAATGGGTCAAGGTCAAGTATATACTCAGTTGCCTCCGAATCAGGTCAATGAGCCAGCTTGGAATGCCCGTCAACCCGCAGGGCAGGCTGATTTGAACTGTCAAATGGTAGAGATGCAAGGATCTATGCTCCAACTCATGCAACAAATGAAAAACACGGTGGACAACTTGCAATCTGGGCTCATTGCTAACTCTCGTCAACCCGGATCTCTACCATCCCAACCTGTACCCAATCCGCGAAACATTATGAATTCGGGCAATCAAGTCCAAGGGTACGGAAATCAGAGGGACCCGCACACACATGCTCAGGTGGTTGAGCAGGGTTCCTCGTCTTCTTCTTCTTCTGCAAACCAACAATTTATGGTCAATCAAGCCCCTCCAATCTTTCCTAACCCTCCCCAAGACCCAAATTCTTATGCTTCTGCAAATTCTGTCACTTTGAGGAGTGGTAAGAAGACTCAGGATCCACAACCACACTATTTTAATCTTTTGAATCCTGAAGAACCTAAGGAGAGAGAGGAGAATTCTAGAGGAGAAATCAAGGCTCAGGAACCTGATTCCAAAGATCTGATTCATGTTCCTTTTCCTGAAGCCTTAACCAGAGCAAAGAAGAAGAGGTCTGTTGATAGCAATGAGGAGCTTCTGAATTTATTTAAGAATGTTGAGATCAATATCCCTCTCCTTGATGCTATCAAGCACATACCGGCTTACACAAGATTTTTAAAGGAATTATGTACACAAAGGCGTAAGTCGAGAGAATCTGTTCCGAGGAAGGTGGTACTCTCCGAGCAGGCTAATTCTGTTATCCTGCACTACCTCCCTCAGAAAAAGAGAGATCCTGGTGCTCCTTTGATTTCTTGCGTTATCGGAGATTACACATTTGATAGAGCACTTTTGGATCTCGGTGCATCCATCAACCTAATTCCGACTTCTCTCTACGAGAAGTTTGGGTTAGGTGAACTTCGGCCAACTTCAGTAACGCTACAGTTAGCGGACTGTTCGGTCACAAACCCACGAGGCGTTATTGAAGATGTTATAGTTAAGGTTAAGGATTTCTATTTTTCTGTAGATTTCCTTGTCCTTGACATGGATGTACCGGATAATCTGAGGAACACACCCATCATTTTGGGGCGTCCGTTCCTGGCTACCGCAAAGGCCAACATTAATTATGGAAGCGGTAGCATGGAAATCGCCTTTTTGACCAATGTATGAAATTGGATATTTTTAAGGCGATCAACAGATTTGAGGATTGTGGATTTATTGAGGAACTTGATGAGGATAATGTTAGTATTAAAACTTGTTTGACAGTTTCTTCAATTGAAAGTTCCTCTTTGGTTGATGAATTTGACCCGCAACCCTCTGACCTAACATCTTCGGAAGAGGTTACTGATTTTGTTCACTCACAACCTCTCCCTCTTGTTGAATCTTCAGCATCTACCCTACCATCAATCATCACCCCACCCCAGCTCGAATTGAAACCATTTCCCGAGAATTTGAAATATCAATTTTTAGGACCTCAGAATACGCTCCCTGTGATTATCAGTGCTAAATTGACAAAGGAGCAAGAGATTAAATTGATTAAGGTCCTAAAGGAACATAAGGAGGCAATTGGTTGGACCATTCATGACCTCCGAGGGATTGAGCCATCTTACTGTAATCATAGAATATTTTTGGAAGATGGATCCCGCCCTTCTCGCCAGATGCAGAGGAGATTGAATCCAAATATGCGAGAAGTGGTCAAAAAGGAAATCATCAAGTGGCTCGATGCAGGAATTATTTATCCAATCTCTGACAGTCCCTGGGTAAGTCCCGTTCAGATTGTTCCAAAGAAAGCCGGGATTACTGTTGTGACTAATGAGAGAGGAGAATCTGTCACAACTTGTTCAGCTTCTTCTTGGAGAGTTTGTATTGATTATAGGAAGATGAACTCTGCCACTAAAAAGGATCATTTTCCCTTGCCCTTCATTGATCAAATCTTGAAAAAATTAGCCGGGCAGAAGTACTTCTGTTTTCTTGATGGCTACTCAGGATACAACCAAGTTCCTATCCATCCCGAGGATCAGGAAAAAACTACTTTCACCTGTCCCTACAGAACCTTTGCTTTTCGTAGGATGCCTTTTGGGTTATGCAATGCACTTGCGACTTTTCAAAGGTGTATGCTAGCCATATTTTCTGACATGGTGGGAGAGTTTATGGAAGTCTTCATGGATGATTTCTCTGTTTTCAGAGAATCATTTGACTCTTGTTTGGCTAATTTGGAAATGATTCTTAAGTGATGTATTAAGACACGACTGGTCCTTAGCTGGGAAAAGAGTCATTTCATGACCCAAGAGGGCATCGTTTTGGGTCATGTAATCTCTGAACGGGGAATTGAAGTGGACAAAGCTAAGGTGGATGCTATCGCTAAACTCCCTCCTCCCACATCTGTTAAACAAATCAGATCATTTCTTGGCCATGTGGGATTTTATCGAAGATTCATCAAGGATTTCTCGAAGGTTGCCCGCCCTTTGAGCAATCTTCTTGCCAAAGAAACGCCGTTTGTTTTTGACGAATCATGCCGAAAGGCATTTGATTTCCTAAAAACGGCAGTCACCTGTGCTCCAATTTTGCAACCACCAATTTGGACAGCCCCATTTGAGATCATGACCGACGCTTCTGATTACGCGGTCGGGGCTGTCCTGGGTCAGAAAATTGACCGAAAGCCCTCTGTCATTTACTACGCTAGTAAAACTTTGGATGAAGCCCAGAGGAATTACACTGTTACTGAAAAGGAATTCTAGCTGTAGTATTTGCGTTGGAAAAATTCAGGGCTTATCTCTTGGGGTCCCATGTTATTGTTTATACCGACCACTAGGCCTTGAGACATCTCTTGGCTAAAAAGGATGCTAAACCCTGGCTTATTCGTTGGATTCTTCTTCTTCAAGAATTTGATCTTGAAATCAAGGATAAAACCAGGGTACAAAATGTGGTGGCGGATCATTTGTCGAGACTCCTAGGTGATTCTTCTTGTCCGGACATTCCGATTGCTGACACTTTTCCGGATGAAACCATTCTTACAGTTTTAGGTGTCCACACCCCATGGTTTGCTGACATTGTTAACTATTTGGCCGTTGGTCAAATCCCCCAGGATTGGACCAAGCAACAACGGGATAGACTCAAATCTGAGGCCAAATACTACTTTTGGGAGGACCCTGAATTGTATCGCATTGGCTCTGATCAGATTATTCGCCGATGCATACCGGAGAATGAATTCAACAGTATTCTCGAGTTCTGCCATGCATCTGGGTGTGGTGGACATTTTTCCGGGAAAAAGACGGCTGCAAAAATCTTGCAATCTGGCTTCTATTGGCCGTCTTTATTCAAGGATGCCAAGGATTTCTCAAGGTCATGTTCTCGATGTCAGGCACTTGGGAGCATAACTAAGAGAGACATGATGCCCCTAAACCCTATTCTTCCTGTCGAAATTTTCGATGTTTGGGGCATCGATTTCATGGGAACCTTTATCCCTTCATTTGGACATCAGTACATTCTTGTTGCTGTTGATTATGTGTCCAAATGGATTGAGGCAATTCCCACCCGAACCAATGACCACAAGGTGGTCATCAATTTTGTCAAGAAAAATATCTTCAGTAGGTTCGGGATTCCGAGGGCTATCATCAGTGATGGTGGCACTCATTTTATTAATGCCCAATTCCGAAATTTATTGGCCAAATACGGGGTTAATCATCGAATTTCCACACCTTATCATCCCTAAACGAATGGACAAGCCGAGATCTCCAATCGAGAGATCAAGAACATTCTGCAAAAAACGGTTAGGCCTGATCGCAAGGATTGGACTCAAAAGCTTGAGGACACTCTTTGGGCCTACCGTACGGCGTATAAAATGCCCATCGGCATGTCTCCATTTCGTTTGGTGTATTGAAAGGCGTGTCATCTACCCGTAGAGATTGAACACAGGGCATTCTGGGCAATCAAACAATGTGATCTAGATCTGAATCTAGCTGGGAAGACCAGGAAACTCCAACTATCTGAGTTGGAGGAGCTTAGAAATGATGCTTATGAGAACGCCAAGATCTACAAGGCTCGGACCACAGCTCTACATGATCAATTGATTTCCCGCAAGAGCTTTGAGCCAAACCAGAAGGTCTGGTTATTCGATTCTAAACTTAAGCTCTTTCCTGGTAAACTTAGATCTAAATGGAATGGCCCATTCATAATTGATCAGATTTTTCTAAATGGTGTCGTTCAGATTTCTGACCCAAAGACGGGTAACACCTTTAAAGTCAACGGTCAACGTCTGAAGCCTGTTGTTGACCGTAATCTTCCAGAACCTGTCTCAGACTCTGTTGCTCTAGCCATTCTGTGACTTCTTTAGCTGGACTTCGCCTAGCTGACGGCATTAAACTCAGCAGTTGTACATATGACACAAAGCTGATACGAGCTTCATATCCAGGTGACATCTTTCATATTCTACCCTTTCTTTCATGTCTCTTTCTCAATGAGGACATTGCATCAGCTAGGCATGGGGGGTGGATTCATTCTTGAATTATTTGGTCAGCTTTGTATTGTCTCTTTAAAAAAAAAAAAAAAAGAAGAAAAAAAATCAAAAAGAAAAGGAGAAAAGAACAAAAAAGAAATAAGTCACACTTCGCCGCACGAGTATGGTTGGCAAGTTGTCGGTGGTAACAGCTCATCGACCGGTTGTCCAGAACCTAGCTCAGAAAATGCACTAAAAATTCCCAAAATACTTAGGAAGAAGCGGAGAAGTAGAATAAACCGGGGAGATATACACTGGATTCACCCTTGTGTTGACCCCGTTAAAAAATAAAAGTAGGGAGAAAGCTACCGGTTGTAAAGATACACCTTTAGGCAGAATTCTTTTTGAGGTCACCTAGAGGCGTAGAAATCCGAAGTCCGTTCTAACTGCCGGTCAACGAGTCTATCACAATCACAATAAGATGCTTAAAACTTAGGGTTCTCATCAAATCTTGGGTGAGTTGAATGGTCGTAGAAAGCCACTCTTAAACCCTAAAGTTTGAAAATCCAAAAAAAATTAGAAAAGAGTAAAAAGAGAAAAAAGAAAATTTTCTTTGAATAAGGCGAGGGCTTGAGGCGGTTTGCATTTTGGCTGATACTCGGGCGCTGTTGTGCCTTTGAAAGTTCAGTTTTTAAGTAGACAATTTCTTAATGATTGAAAATAACTCAGGTCCAAATAATCCAACCTAATTCTTTTATAAATAGCATATAGTTTTTGCTAGGGACTAGCAAAAGATAGGCATTGGGGTATGATGTAAACACATTTACACTACTTAAAATGTCTATTTATGCATGTTCTTAAGCATAGGATTGCATTTCATGATATAAATATTGCATAACATGCATCATCTTGCATTTAGAGTAGTTTGAATAAAATGGAGGTTAATTGTCTCCTTTTATGTGCTTGGATAGGGAAAACATTTAATCGGGGCCTCGGATCAAAGATCCAACCGTATGGATGTGATCAGGGCGACGATTGGAGTTCAACGACTCCAAGATTGCCCTAATCAGGCATCCGTAGCATCAGATAGAGATCGGGGAACCCTAGAAGATCAAGGGCCAGGATGGTGTAAATCCACACTTCAGATGACAAATCCGACCGCACTGATGAATTCGGATCGACGACTGCAGCTCAACGACGTAAAAATCGAGTCAATCCGACATCCGTGGCACCATCTACAACTTCCAGAAGATGGATGACCAAGATGGCGCCACGTGGCACCATCTCGGCCGCCCAAACGGCCGCCTACATTCTATGAAGACCGCGCACCCATCCCCTCTCCGCCGTTGGATCTCAATCCAATGGCTGTGGACGCAGCTCGTTAAAAGCATCCGCGCGACCGTTTGGGCGAGGCAGCGCAGTGGTCCAGCGCCTTATCGCGAGGCGCTGGCGTGCGTTCGAGCCTCGCCAAGCGATTTCTGAGGCGTGCGGGCGCGCTCCAATCGATCGCATGATCGTGATCCAACGGCCGCGCGCGCCCGATAGCGCCGACGCGCGATTGGACGCGCGGCGTGAACGCGCGATCGCACGCGCCAGGCGGGCGCACAACGGGCGGGCAGAGACGCATCTTAAGCCGTCCGATCTCGCGATCGGATGACTGAGATTCGACGAAGGTCGCAAGCGTTATGCACGGGTGCGCGTGGGCGCGGAAGCGACGTGCACGTTGGGGGCTTTAGCGACGGTTTCATCCGTCACTAAAGACCCCTCATTTATTGTTTTGAAGTTGTAATGTCTATTTTGCCCCCACTCCTTGCCCCTCCATACGAAATTCTCATCCCTTCCTTCTCCTCTCTACCTCTCCAAAGCTCAAGAGAAGCTTGTCCCACACCCGGGATGCTCCTCGCGAGATAAAGTCTAAATTTTCGTCCCCTTTCGGAAGTGGATCCCGCGACGACGACGGCGTACTGCTCCGTTCCCGCTCTACTGCTTCGTCCTCCTTCGTCCTGCTCCATTCTCCTTCGTCTAGATGTCGTCTCGTCCGGCTCGTCCTCCAAGCATTCGTCGAGGAGGATAACTTCTCTCTCCCATTCTTATTTACAGCTTTTCTAGTGTAGAATTTTCCTGCTTTATAGTGTAATTGATTTCCCGCTTTCTAGTGTAACTTTTATTTCATCTGATTGTATAAACAGTTGAAATATTGAATGCATGATCTCTCTCTCTCTCGCTCTTTTAGTTTGATAGCTCTATTGTAATTATTTCACCTTGCTTATCAAAAATCTTAAAAAAAATATAATTGCGAGTATAGATCAACATAGCCTCCCTCTGTTCGACCCGGAATTCTTTTCGGTATGAATTTTATTTGTTGAACACGAATTCTTCGCTTTCCAACTACAACGATAGGTTTTCCAAAACCGAACACGTTAGCGTAGATTCGCAATGTTCAACAGATTCGTTGCTTACTAGCTTGCCCTTCCTCCTCAGTTATCAGGTGTGCACTACGTGTTCCACATCTCCAACCTCAGAAGATACATCGTCGATCCCAGCCATGTTCTAAGCCATGAGAGTATCGAGGTGGGAGATGACTTGACCTATCCAGAGAGGCCAGTACAGATATTGGATAGAGTCGTAAAGAACTTGAGGCGGAAGGAGGTGCCACTGGTAAAGGTCTTATGGAGGAGCCAACGACACGAGGAGGCGACTTGGGAGCTTGAGGCGGTAATGCAGGATCGGTACCCGAAACTCTTTGAGGGTACGTACTCCTTAGCCAACTTTAATCCTTTTTAAGTTTGTTATGCGCATGTCCTATTCTTTTCGCATCCTAGGTTTAGCTTAAGTTTCGGGGATGAAACTTCCTTTAAGTTTGTTATGTTGAAATGACCCTTCCTAAGAGTCATTTGGCTTTTTCCTAAACCTTAGGGACCCTGTTGTAATTTTTCGCGCACCAAGGAGACACCGTGCGAAATTTTGTGACTCTTGAAGGGGTTGAATGTAATTTTAACACCCCAATTTTCATTCTGCAGGGTCAAGTGTAAATCTCCCCGGCCCCACCTTACCCCACGCATCCCAAAACCCTACTCGCTACCCCCTTTAAAACCCTCCCTCACAACCTTGTTCCCTTCCCCACCCCAACCTGGAGCGACGCACCCATCTTCTTCCCCATTTTGCAACAGAGAGTGAGGGAGAGGAGAGTGAGCGGTAGGGAGTTAGGGAGAGTGAGCGGTGGAGTGAGAGAGAGAGACAGAGAATGAGTGGGAGAGAGGAGCTAGTGCAGCACGCGGTGCGCGGCTGCAGCTGCACGCAGCACAAGGGGTGCATTGAGGTGAACGCTTGCTGCGAGCAGGAGCTGCGTGCAGGGTGTGGGCTCATTTCCTATGGCTGTCACACATCCAGGAGGCTGTGCAGATGGTTGGGAGGCTCTATGGACGACCAAGGTGCGCTTTGGACGTCCGGGCACACGCAGGACCCAAGGTGAGGTCTGTCAGAGGTGTCTGCGTTGTGTGCTACTTGACGCGCGAGCTCACATGGGGAAGCAAGCTGCACAGGGGAGGAGGTGTTGGGAAGGTGCGCACACTCGGCGATCGAGGTGCTTTCGGACATCTGGAGGTGGTGTTAGACGTCCGATTGCAACCCTAGACGGCCGGGAGAGGTGTCAAACGTCCGGCTGCATCCTCAGATGGCCGTAAGAAGTAGTAAATGATGGGAGAGGAATTAGGAGTGCTAGGTGGGTTCCTGTGTGCGTTTAAGATGTCTGGGACTCACCTCAAACGTTTGATATCAATCAGTGCATGCATCTACGGCAGGCAGGTGGTCGGTCCAGCCAGACCAGCCTGCCTGGTCTGGTTTAGGTGAATTAAGAGGAGTGTTTGGGCCAGTTCTAGGCCCAAACGAGGTCGGAATCGCGTAAACAAGGTATCGTTGGAAATCTCATAGGATTTACTATGTTTGAGAGTTCTTTCCACATTGTTTTGAGCGGACTAACAACGAGGTTGATGCCCTGTATGACCGTTAAATTGGTGTAGGCCTCTAGTCCATAGTGCTCACAGGACTTGCGGAGGCATTGGGATTCACCGTTTGTGCCCTCATATCACTCGTACCCCTTAGTAGAGTGGTCTTTCCGTACTTTTTAGTGATTCGGATTATGCGAATGTTAAAACTAGAGATTTCTGTTTGAACCCTAAGTCATGAAATAAACCCTATGATTGAGAATGATGTAGTTGTACATTAAGTATATGAGCCTCGTTTGGCATAGCTTAAATGTGTATGAGGAACATTCCACCTTGTGAGAAAATGGTAACTCAAATGATGTAGTTAAATGCTTTTATTGTTATATTACGAACTGCCTATTTCCATGTTTAAAACCTGAATGTGAATAGAGATACATGCAACTTATGGTGTGAGACAAGTCTTATGAATGAACCCTATGGGGAACTAGAAAAGTAGCTAAATATTTGTGACATGGAAACTCTAATGGAATAACTCGCCTATACAGGCATGACGGTTGGTTGGACTTGGGTACAGAAAGTGAGTTGGCCCTTGTGTACATGGTATCGAGGAGAGCTATTGTCACTTTTGTGTAGGGAGAGAGTTAGCCTCCCCTTGGGTTGGGACCCAGGATAGGAATGGCCTCCCTACACCAACTCCGGTTGGATCCATTGGGCAAACTGGAATAGTCGGGAAGGGTACGCAGACTGGAGAGGGGCGTGGCCCCTATTCTGTTATGTGTTGTACGTTAGAGCGTACTCGCTAGTGGAAAGGGCTAACCACGTGCCAGTGCGGGGTAGCTACCCGTGCATCTATCGCGTGTGCCGTAGTCATCGTTACGTCGCGGCCGTGACCCTCGGGTGGTAGATTGGGTTTAGGACTACCACGGGATACTCTCCCAGCCAGAAGAGTGTCACGCGTGCGTCCTGCATCATGGGAAAACTACAATAAGATTGTTCTCATAAGGATCATGTGAATCAAGTGATGACATAGACCTTTACTAGAATGCCTAAATACTAGACAATTAGTGATTATGAATAGAACCAGACGTTAATTGTATGAATAACTGAAACTACATAAATAGTTTACTGCTTTTAACAGTTAAATGCATTAAATGTTCTTAAGTTTGCCACCCTACTCAGCGTTTAGCTGACATCCACTACTTATGTTCAGGTCAGGGAGGTGAGCAGCCAGTACCACCGGCTGCGGAGGGTGTTGGGCCTAGTCGAGTCCAGGTTTAGTTAGTTTTCAGCTTACTGTCTTTGTGGTACTTTTCTTTCTTCATGTTGGAACTAGTAGCTCTGTTTTCTGCCTTTTAATTTCAGTTGTGATGACTATGTTGTGAACTCTTTTTTTATCCTGTGACATGATGTCTATTTCAGATTATTGTTCTACTTTCCGTCTTTCATTGAATGCTAGCTACGATACACGTGTAGAATGTTAGATATATATTTGGTCTATTTCTTGATGGACGATTGGGTCTTGGGATTAATTAAGGCGAACCGTTCTACGTTCCATGAGGAGTTGAGTTCGGGTCGTAACACAAATGTTAGTGTGTATTTGTTTAATATTAAAAGTGAGAGTTGAGGGTGTAGTAGGTATTTTTTAATAGTAAAAGTGAGAGTAAATGTTATTGTGATTTTGATTGAAATGATCGGAAGTAACTATGTAGGAGTTTGTGTTGAAATAATGAAAAAAACATGGATAAAAATCGTGGGTTGGGAAAAAACTTCTTTAACCTCATTGCCAAATGGGCCCTAAAGGGGGTGCTGATTTTTACTTAGGAAAGAGCTTTGCTCTCCCATTTCTCAAATCTGTTTGCGCAGGCATTGACTCGAATGTGCGGGGTTAAAAGATTTGATTTAGTGACCTTAGGATCCATTTGGTGGAGGTTTGAGGGGAGGGTTTATCTAACATGCCAATTTTATGATCTACAGTACATGAATACTATATGGGGTTAAGCTCCACGAGAAAATCTTCAAGTCATCTCACCTATTACACCCTCTTCAATTAATTCGCACTACAAATAAAAATAAATTTCCATAACTTAACATCAAAGCAACCGTCAAATTTTCATCCACTTACCAACTTCCACTACAAATAAAAATAAAAATCAATAACAATATATCAACTCAACTATCACATCTATAGCTAATAACCCTCCTCTTATCCACCTACACCCTAATCTTTGCCGTATCTTAAACTTTAAACCCGCACCAAATGGTCCCTTTGTTCCTTTTTGGTGTAATTTTATTGGGAAGGTTTATCCAACGTGTCGATTTTAAAGTAGTGTGTTGCTTTACCCTTCCCGACGGAATAGGCTCACAATAAGCCCTTAGCTAATGTAACAACACCTACGGAGTTACCGGAGTATTTAAAGAAGTGTCTTCACGAGTTTCCCGCAGCATGTAAACGGTGGCTCTTTATATACGCACACTCTATCCCTCTCCCTCAACGCATTAATTGTTGTGTATTTCGAATATCATGTCTATCATATCTCTCTTGCTCCCTCCCTGCCCCTTCCCTCACTCATCTTTCTCCCCACTCTTTGCATGAAAGTCACCTGAATAATAATAGCATACGCTCTCTCTCTCACCCTGCGTGCTCCCTCTCTCTCTCTCCTCGTCACAAAGGTTGTCTTGCTCTGTAATGCTCTGAGCTACATGCACATGTAATATACACAGGGTCATAGTTTCCTAAGAACAAAACACACACACCCACCTCAAGCAGTAACATGTACACAAATAAAGGAGCAATTTTTTCTTTTACATTAAGAGATCTGAGTACAATTTTGGAATGTCTTCTGGTCACCAAAATAAATTATAGTTACACATAAGAATAACTACTAAATTGATACGTACTCAACTTCAACAAAAAAGTGGTCTAAAGACATTGCTTAAAGTTGTACTAATTTTTGGTACACCTAGTTGAAAGGGGAGAAAATAGGATTACGAGCCAAGCAGCTGACTAGAAAAGGATTGTAAATCATATTCTTAAGGCATAAGACGTAAGTATGTAATAGTTACATCAAATTAATATTCCATTCCATTATATTTTTGTTAATTAGTTTACTAATAGTAAAGTAGAGGAGATAGAGGAAGAGAAACCTTTATCCATTTGACTTTTCATGTTAGTTAGTTTGATGATGTTGTCACTCTCCAAAATCCCTTGCCCTATCAAGAGCTGGACTATTATGTGTAAAAGGTCAATGGTGTTGCCCTCTCTTTAATTAGGTTGATTAATATGCCATAGTCAAGCTACCACAAAATGGTTTTCATCGAGCAATATGATTAGAAAATTTGACAATTATAATGGCACAAAGAGGAAAATTCCACAATACTGCAAGACCATTACAAAAGACTAACTGGCAATATATTTATATATTAAAAGTATCATAGTCTAATAAAAATAAGTGTATCGCAATCCACCAATATTTACAATAGTTATCAATTTACAAAAGTAGGGCATTTGTAATCACTTTGTCATTACACATGAGAATGCCCAACAAAAATGCAGAGAACCATGACTATAAACTTCTATTATAGGTTAATCACTTCCTCTATAGCATCATCATACTCTTGCATTGCTTGGAGGAGGACTAGTAAACTTGTTGTTATCACCTCATCGATTAAGTGATCGATAACACTTGAAGGAAACAACTATCCCAACAATTGAATGTGGATCCTTCTCACTATAATTACTTCTCACATATGGACATATTTGCTTCAAGTCACCCTAGGGTACCTAGGTTGGAAATGAGTTTTGCGAGTTGTTGCTGCTCCACTTGGCATGACTTTCTGAAAGTTGGTCAAAAAATAGGGACACTACAAGAAAAATCTCAATTTGCAACAGTTTTTTAGGGACGATTTTATAACTGTTGCTAATTGACATAGTTAGTGATGATTATTAAAGAAACTCTGGCCTAAAGCAACATCTCTCTCCATAAAACAAATTGCACTCGCTGGGTCCAGGGATAAGGTTTAGCGACGATTATTAATTAATTGTCGCCAAAGGTTCGCTTAAACTGCAATTCCAGGAATTGTTATTAATTGATTAACGTGCTCCTTCTTCCCATGGAGGCGAAATATTCACCAAATGGTTACGGGTAACTATATAATCGTCGCTAATGTCCATAAAAATCGGTGCCATCTTGAAATTTTATGGCGGAAACCAATTGAATTAGTGATGGTTATTGGTAAAATTGTCTCTAAGTGCGCCCCCATAATAGCTTTTGGTGACCGTTTTAGCGACCGTTTTTAAGAACCGTCACTAAAGGTCCAGATATTTTCCACGAGCGATCGACCTTCTCCTCGTTTCCCTCTCTTCTTCTCCGACCTCTTCTTCCTATCCTCATGCGACCTCATCGTTGACATCCGCTCCCTCGCACCTTCTCCATCGACCTTGAGCTTCGTCGACCTCCCGCAACCTCTACTCGTCCGCGATCTCGAGCTTCGTCACGCCACCGACCTCCTGCAAAGTTGAGATTCGTCCTCCTCATCGCGATGTTGCCACCGTCGCCCTTATGCGAGCTTTCCCTGGCCTACGCGTGCGGGCCGACCCTCACACAAGCTTCCCCCTCCCCCTGTCGCCAACTCTCGGCCCCATGCACAACCCCACCCCCTATTGCTTCCGCTACGACCCACTGCTACTGCTGCCACCAACCCCCCATTCACACAGACTTTTTATTTGTTAATTAGAAAGTTTTTGTATTTATTACATTTCTTTTTTGTGAAATGAATTTAAATATAGTTAATGAAATTTGTTTGGTTATTTATTTATATGTTAATTAATGTAAATTGACGTTTAATAAATTTATTGGCATGAGAATTAGTTGACATGAAATGTTTCAAATTTGCATGTTAATTAATTTTTTCAATGAAATAGTCCTTAAATTTAAATGCATGTTAAATAGTTTTTAAATTCTTAGATTAGTGGTTAAATGCATGTTAATTAATTTTTAAATGTATGCTAAATTAGTGGTTAAATGCATGTTAATTAGTTGTTACTAAAATGTCGATAAGATTAGTTGTTAAATGCATGCTAATTAGTTGTTACATGTTTGTTAATTAGTTGTTAAATGACTGTTAGATTAGGTTATTTCTTTTGTTTAATTTGAATGTGGGGTGTGCCCACAATTAAATTTATTAATGTTGAATTTATTACGTTACATGTGGGGTGTGCCATTTATTTTATTTTTACAGGAAATGTGAATATATAATATTATAAGGGAAACTCTGCTGAAATTTATTCGGCTTTACGTTTACCTTCTAGGTTTAGGATTTAGAATGTTGGGTTAAGTTTCAGAAGACGACGATGGAATTGGATTTTAAGTTTAAAGTGTTGGGTTACAGGTTTTGATTTTAGGGTTTAAAGTGTTAGGTTTAGGCTTTTGAGTATAGATTTTAGGATTTAGCGTATTGCATTTTGGGTTTCGATTTAAGCATTTTGAGTTTAGATTTTAGGGTTTTGGATTTAGAATTTAGGGTGTTAGGTTTTGGCTTTTGGGTTTAGGTTTTAGGGTATTTACTTTAAAGTATAGGGTTATGGATTTAAAGTGTTCGATTTTGGATTTAGGTTTTATGCTTTTGAGTTTAGAATTTAGGGTTGGGTGTTGGGTTTAGGTTTTAGGATTTTTAGTTTAGAGTTTAGGATTTTGAGTTTAGAGTTTAGGGTTTTGTATTTAGGGTGTTTGATTTTATGGTTTAGGTTTAGGATTTTTAGTTTCAGTATAAAGGTGTTTGATTTATGGTGTAAGATTTATATTTTAAGGGATTATTTAATGTTTAGGGTTTAGGGTAGGATTTAGTGCTTAGGGGTTAGGGTTTAGGTTAGGGTTTAGTGTTTAGGGGTTAAGGTGACGATTTTTGTAGATGAAGTTTGTAATAAGGAAAATAATTTAAAAATGAAATTTTTGATTATTAGTTTTTTGTATTATATGATCATTTAGTCTAACATACTTGCACAAATTTAGAAGTACTTCATGACAAACAATAGGAAATCTAACCTCTAGGTAACAAGTTGTGGGAGGGATATAATTATGTCAAAATACTAGCCCGTCGAGACTTATGATCATGTTATACGGATAATGTAGAGTGTGTGTATACCTCACTTACATGCACGATGCGTTGTCTTTATAACATGTCGTAAATGTCGTCGTCGTTAGTTCAAATAAGTTATAAGCTAAGGGAGGTCATTGAAGATTTGATCACAACTTATGTTTACTTGTTACATGCAACTAGTGTGTAGAGAAATTTCGGATGCATTTTCTCGCTTTTCTCTGGTATACCAACTAATCTTAACTTCTTTCCTGAAGTGCCCTTTGGTGGGAGCTATTGAAAATGTAGTTAGGGCTAGTCTTGGGGGGCATACTGGAGAAGTGCGGGAAGATGTTATCGAAATTTCTCCACACACTAGTTAAATGTAACAAGTAACGTTGTGATCAAATCTTTGAGGATGGGCTATCAAGTGGAAATCTTCTTTAAAATACAAATATCTTTTGTATATTCTCTCCTAACTTGTGGGTTGTTTGCAATAAAATTTTAGGTTATCGTGGACAAGTCTTGGATTAGTCTGAGAAATTTGGATTACCCTATGTGTAAGAGTGGAGTGATCACATTCCTGGATTGGGCCTTCCCTGAAGATAGGAAACAATACAGACGTGGAGAATTTTTGGAGAAAATATTATGTTCGTGTAGGAAGTGTTCCGATGGATTCATCCAGGATAAGAACATAGTTTTAGAACATGTATCTATAATAGTTGGTGGTAGCATTACATGAAGTAGACTATACATAGAGAGGAATCAGCACAGAATAACACATGTAATATAGTGGAAGTGGATGGTTCTGATGACAAGGAATACGATGATAATCAAATCGATGAGATGTTGCATGAGATGAAAGAGGCTGATCTTGATATTACAAATGATGAGGAAGGACTTAACAGCTGCAATCAGTTTTATGATGCGATGAAAGCAGCTGAGGAGCCTATCGCGCTTGGAATAAGTTCCATGTTGAGGCTGTCCTTCCTATTGAGATTATTTTAGATGAAAGTTATATAAAAAAAATTTATATAACTTTCCCACCTACTAGGGGAGGCTGTCCTTCCTAGTAGGACAGGCACTATTCTCGATGGAGAATTTTCGACCGTTATACAATGGTTGCTAATAATAATATTCTCGACCGTTATTAGGTAGAACGGTCGAGAACAAGCCAATCATTAACCTTCCCACCTATCCCGCAATTGGTTTGGTTGCGGTCATTCGCGACCATTTTTAATGGTCTGGAATAGTATGTATGTCGACCGTTTATGAGAAAATGGTTGACGATAGACTTTTAGAAACCGCCAAATTGCAAAATTAATTTTCAAACGCATTCGTTGACCATTGTCTTTGGAATGGTCGAGAAATGTTGACCTAAATTGCCCCTACATCCCCGACTCCCTCCCCCTTCCTCTCAAAACATATCCTTCCATGCCTCCTCATTGACCTCCTCTCGATGCCTCCTTCGATGGATGGCGATCGACCTCCTCTCGATGCCGCCTCTGATTGCCTCCTCGTCAGCTTTGACATCGATGTGGTCCGGTCCTCGTGCGACCCCTCCTCTTCATCGCCATTCACGTCCTCCTTAGGTAGGACCTCCTCTTGCGAGACCGCCCTCCCCTCGCTGACGAGACCCGGCCTCCTTCGTCATCCAAGCCCCTCTCCCCATCCCTCGCGAAATGAGGCTGTGACCACCACCACCACAACCGACCACCCGTCCTCCCGCTGCCACCACCACGTTGCCTCGTGCCTCCTCCTCCCCTTCCCCATCCATGGCCGTGTGCCCCCTCTCCTTCCCTCGCTGCGTGGCTGTCCACCACCACCAACAACCACCACTCCCACCTGTCGCATCCTCTTCCCACCGCAACCTATGAGCACCACCACCACCTGCCCCATCCTCTTCCCACCACCACCTGTGCCACCACCACCTACCGGCCACCACCACCTCTTCCTCCCACCACCACCCTCAACCACTGCCCCCCTCCTATCAAATAGCTAGGTTAATTATTTTTTTTATTAAGTACTTAGGTTTGATTTTTATATGTGAATGCAATTAAAATGTTTTACAAGTTATATCTTTTAGTTGCATTGCATTGAAATAATTAACATGCTATTAGTTTATATTGAATTTTTAGTTAAATGTTTAGTTAATTTGGTTTAGTTAAATTGTTACTAATTGTTATTTATGCGGTGTGCCCACATATGTAGTGATTAGTTGTGAGGTGTTCCTACTCTTAGTTTCATTAAATGTTTAGTTAAATTTGCATTTAATTTGAATGCTTGTGTGACATTTTATTTATAGAAGTGAAATGTGGGGTGTACCTATGTTACAATCCAATCCCAGATCCCTACCAGACCCGACATCAGCTCATCTCAACTAATCCAAAGATCCAGTCATCCAATGAGAAATAACCAAAAGTAGAAAATATTCCACAACCACACATGCAATGTAACTAAGCAGAAATAATTACGAGACAGTAAAGGAAACGGAACGAAAAATCTTACAATATTACCTGCCATCACAACTACACAGTGGAAAGTAGAATGGAAAAGTAATAAAAATATTTTTACATATATCAAAGAACTCACTACTACAACAGAAAGAAAATTCTAGAACAGAAAAATGACAACAGTTAAGGCTGGGCTCGATTAGGCCCAACTCCCTCTGTAGCTAGTGATGCTGGCTACTCAACTCCCTGACCTGAATAAGGTTATATAATCCGTGGTTAGGTAACGCTAAGAAGAGTGGTGGTTAAGCTATTTACATGCAATTTAACATAAAGAAACAAAAAATAGTTAAGATGCAATTGTCAGTTATGTATTATCATCCATTTCCATTTATCTTATTTATGTGTTTCTGGGTCGAGTGCGCTAATTGGGATCTACAACTTTGCTTAATCTTATTGTTCCCTAAGGGAACGATCTCACTTGCAATTTTCCTGTGATGCAGGATGTACACGTGGCACTTTCTTGGCCGAGAGAGTTCCTCGTGGTAGTCCTACACCTGGTCTACCACTCCGAGGTTATGGTCGTGACGTAACGGTGACTACGGCATTTAAGGATGGGCTATCAAGTGAAGATCTTATTAAAATACACATTTCTTTTTTATTCGAGTCTAACTTATGAGTGATATTAAAATACACATTTTTTTCTTATTTGAGTCTAACTTATGAGTAGTTGTCATTGACATTTAGGTTAATTATCATGGATAAGTCATGGATTAGTTTGAAGAATTTGAATTACCATGAATGCAAGAGTAGAGTGATTTTGTTTCTGGAATGGGCATTTAATGATGATACGAAAACATTTAGACGAGGAGAATTCCTTCAGCTGATTTTATGCTCATGTATACACTGTTTGAATGGGTTTTTCTATGACCGAGACACAGTTTCCGAGCATGTGATATGTAATGGTTGGTAGCAGTATTACGTAAGTTGGACAGCTCATGGTGAGCAAATGAGAGAAGTTAGAAATGAGAGAATTGAAGCTTTTGAAGAAAGTGATATAATCAAGGTGATGAATTTGATGAAATGTTACATAATATGAGAGTAGCAGAACCCGAGGATGCAGATGACGATGAGACATTACAAGATTGTAATGAGTTTTACGATGCAGTCAAGGCAGTAGAGGATCCTATTGCTCCTGGAATAACGTCAATGTCGATGTTGTCATTCCTTATCAAATTATTTTAGATGTAAGTGATGAATAGAGCCATAGCGAAATTAATGTCTGAGGTTCTAGAATTCATTGGAGAGCTGCTGAATAATTCTGTTGGGTATATCCTAAGTCATGGTATGATTCGAAGAAGTAGATACGTGGGCTTGGGCTAAAATGCAAGAAGATTGATACTTGTTGTAATGACTGTGTCCTATACAGAAATGAGTACTTAGGGTTGCCCAACTGTCCTGAATGTGGTGAGGAGGGGTATAAGGTGGGTAAGTCAACAAACACAGGAGAGAAGAAATAACCGGTGAAGGTTCTCCGTTATTTTTCACTGATCCCTAGGCCACAATGCCTATTCATTTCCAGTAAAACAACAAAACTGATGGCATGGCATCAGGATAATAAATCGAAAGATGGATGCATCCGTCATCCAACAGATTCTGATGAGTGGAATAGTTTTAACGAGAATCACACATTATTCACATAGGAGGCATGGAATACGAGGCTAGGTTTTCCAAGCAATGGATTTGACCCATTGAAGAACATGTATCCATCATATTTCATATGGTTGGTGGTCATGTTAACTTACAACCTACCCCCATGGCTATGCATGTGATTTGCACTTATGATATTGACCCTCCTTATCCCAGGACCCAAGTAACCAGGAAATGCAATAGATGTTTATCTCCAACCATTGATTGATGAATTGAAAGTCTTGTAGTACAGTGGTGTTCAAACATATGATGCACAGAAGAAATAGTTCTTCGAGTTGCATGCAACATTACTGTGGACAATCAATGACTTTCCAGCATATTCGAATTTGTTAGGATGGAGTGTGAAGGGGAAGTTCGCCTGTCCAATTTGTATGGATGATACTCATCACCTGAGATTGCCTGAAAGCAAAAAGTTCTGTTACTTAGGGCATCATAGGCTTTTTCTCATTGAACACATATGGTGAACGTCACAATTTAAGGACATATTTGATGGTAAAGAATGTTGGTATTTGTTGAGGAATCTGAAAAATAAACTCAGTACAACTTCTGTTAGGTTGTTGGGGATGAAAATCATGGAGACATTGCAACAGCTCAGTGAAATATATTTGGGTTATCTTTTCAAGAATGACTTGACTTCCTTGCGACATTCAGGGTTTAGGAAGAAAAGCATATTTTTTATGGAGCTTCCATATTGGAAGGATTTGACTGTGCAATACAATTTAGATGTTATGCACATCAAGAAAAATGTAATGGACAACATTCTTGATGTATTAAACCTAACAGACATCCCAAAGGATACAGTTAAAACAAGGAATGATATGAAAATTTTGGGTATTCGTCCTGAGCTGCACGTTGAAGGAGGGTCCCACTTTCTAGAAGCTATATACAGTCTTACGGGCGAGTAGAGGCAAAGAATTTTCTCATTCCTTAAAGATATTTGGGTTCCAGATAGGTATTCATTGCAGCTTTCACGTTGCATAAATGAAGTGCAGAAGAAGATTACTAGGTTAAAAAGTCATAATTTTCATGTGTACATGCAAATCTTATTCCCAATAGCGATATGTGCAGTGATGCCTGATTCAGTAGTCGATTATTTCACAGAGATGAGTAGATATTTTAAAGTCGTCTGTTCAAAGACTAAATCCCGAATTGTTGGGCTATTGGGATAAACAAATTATGATCACATTTTATAAAATGGAGCAGATTTTCCCACCTGCATTCTTCAATGTGATGGTTCATGTCACGCTTCATCTTTGGAATGAAGTAAGAATTACTGGACCTGTGTAGTACAGATTGATGTATCCAATTGAATGATATTTGAGGAAATTGAAACATTATGTCTTGAATAAAGCTAAATCAGAAGGGTTAATCGTGGAAGGCTATCTTGTAGAGGAATGTATTAACTTCTGTGCCATGTACATAAATGAGATAGGCAATTGATTTAATCATCTTGAACGGAACTATGAAGGAGAATTTAATGGTAATTATGAAGATTGCCCGTCCATATTTAACATTGGAGGAAGGTCGATCCTCTGGACGGAGGTTAAGCCCATCTCGGAAATGGAATGACGATTGGCATACTTGTACATTCTAAAGCATATTCCAGAAGTAGATGAATTTTACAATGAATTCAAAGAATCCTCTGTGTCATCTATACACGACTTGCAGTTTCTTGATTGGTTCAAGAATCATGTAAATAAACTGAAAGAAGATGGGGATTTACAGTGGATACAGGATTTTGATATAATTGCTGATACATCTTTGACATACGAACGTTACCATTCATGTTACATAATTAACAGTTTCAGATTCAGAGTACAGTCCATTGATGATGCGGGAGTCGTCGTCAGTTGTGACCTAAGCATTGATTGTGATGGGTATTACGGTCAAATTGAAGACATTGTGGAAATGAGTTTCAGGTTTGACTATAAGGTGGTTCTATTTAAGTGTGATTGGTTTGATGTTTTTAAAGAAGGCGTTGGATTTAAAGTCGATAAGAAACACGGTTTCTTAAGCTTAAGTAAGAATCGTCGCATTATCCAGTCATCAGAATCATTCACATTGGCTTGTTAGGTAGCATAAGTATTCTACGTGCCTAATGGAAATGGGTGGATAATACCTGTTAGAGCTTTACTGCATGAACAATACGATGCGGGAAAAGATCTCGACCTAGATGTTGAATCTGAAGCATATCAATGAAACCCACAAAGTGAAGAAGTTGCCCTTTGTGCAACTGACATTGATATATAAGGTAATTTGCCAAAAGTATTAATCCATAACTACAAATAAAAATAATTTAACAAATTTTTAGTTGTCTGTTTTGTTTAAATTTCCTTTAAATTATTTTATCTTTTTTCAAAGCTTATGTTCATTTATTCTTCGAAACTGAAATTTATTTCATTGCCTTCTCATATAGGTTCTTTGCATTCTCCCATTGTTTTTGCACTGTTTCTGGACTATTTCGTCACTATGGTGAGGTTCTTCTACTACTTTCTTTTTTAAAATGCTCTTTTAATGTTAAGTGTGGGGTGTGCCCACTTAGCATTATTTTAAGTGTGGGGTGTGCCCACTTAGGTTTATTTTATGTGTGGGGTGTGCCCACTTATGTTTTTTGCATATTGAATGTGGAGAAGAGGAAGGGGAAAGGGAAATAGATGAAGCAAGGGAATGTGTAGAGAAAGGGAAAGGGGGAGGGAAATGGAGGGGGGAATGAGTAGGAAAAGAAAGAGAAAAGGAAAGGGGAAGGGAAATGAGGGAAGGGAATGTGGAGAAGAGGGAGGGGAAGGGGAAAGGAAAATGAAGGGGGCAAAAGAGAAGGAAGAAGAAGAGGGTGGGAAAGAGGAAAGGAAAGGGGGAGGGAAATGGAGGTTCTAATGAGAAGGAAAAGAAAGAGGAAGGGAAAGGGGAAGGGGAAAGGGAAATGAAGGGGGGAAAAGAGAAGGAAGAAGAAGAGGGAGGGAAAGAGGAAGAGAAACGGGGGGAATGGAGGGGAGAATGAGAAGGAAAAGAAAGAGGAAAGGAAAGGGGAAGGGAAATGGGGGAAGGGAATGGGTAGGAGGGGAAATAAAGTGAAAGAGAATGTAAAGAAGAGGGAGGGAAAGGGGTTTGGATGGGTGAAGGGGAATGTGGAGAAGAGGGAGGGGAAGTGGAAAGGAGAGGAACAAGAAGAGGAAGGGAAAAGGGAAGGGAAATGGGGGAAGGGAATGGGAAGGAAAAAGAAGAAGAAATGTAGGGGGAAGGTATTTTTTTTCTACGCTTATTTTATTTTCATTTATTTCTATATTTATTTCATATAGGATTTCGAAATATCACAATATATAGGGGAACTGCTGCTGATTTTTTTTTTAAATATCTGATTATTTTTTGATGTTTTTATGTAGGTTATATGCAAGAAGGCTAATAGAAGTCGCAGGGATGATGCCACCTCCAGCAACCTGAGGCCCCCTACCAACAGCTTAAGGTCCCCCGCCAGCAGCCTTAGCTCCTAGGCTCATCGTTGACAGCAGCCTACTCAGCCCCCCCGTAAGGAGCCCTAGGCACCTCATCAGTAGTTTTTGAGACTTGGAGATGTGGCTCGATATTTTCAGAGTCAGGGGAGGGGAGGTAGGGGGAAGAGGAAGAGTCCGATGCCTCCTCCGATAGATTTCCTGGTAGAGGATTCTAACTACGAGGAGGATGCATCCGCCGAGGAGGATGAGGAGGATAGTACTTCAGTTGATGAGGAGGATGTTGGGTTGGATGATCAGCCAGAGCAGTCGGTTGACCCAGATCCTTCTCAGCTGAGATGTTCTACGCCACCCTCTTGCAGTTTTGGTATGAAATTAAGGTTTGGTAAATATTACGATTTATTTATTCTTTGTTATTTTATTTTATGTTATAATTATGTCTTATAGGTGCATGTAGGGGAAGAGGTCCTAAGTAGAATAGAGACCTAGAGAGAATTCCGCATGGGGTCCGCATTTTAGTTAGGATCACACCAGTGGGGGAAGCGGTAGACTATTCTCTATTCGTTAGCAGACTGGGTACGTTGACGAAGGCGATCATCCCACTGTCCTACTTTGATTGGAGGAAGGTGCCAAACAAGCTAAAGAGGCTTCTCATTCGAGAGTTAGAGGTAATTGGCAAAAATTAATGAATTATGTACATTACTTTATATAACTTTAAATTATGTAATAATTTTTGTTCTCCTACTAATGTAGGCCATCTTTGATTGGGGCAAAGATCCGAACATCCCCAAATATATCCTTAAGCACACAATATTCACAAAGATTGGAGATTGAAGATTAAAAATAAGATAAAAGATAAATTTTAACTGTATTTGTTTATTTCTTTTACCATAATTCAAATATTATTTCTAACATTACAATTATATTTTTTAGTATTATAAGAACATGAATAATGATGAGGCATTGCAAATGTGCCTCTTTTGATACACCGCACACTTGGAAGGAAGCGTGCGACTATTGACATGATCCAGTGATGTAGGTAAAAGTATTGTATATATTATCATTTAACTAGTTTCTAAGTTAATAAATTATACTTTTATTTTAGGAGCAAGTCAAGAAGAATAAGGAAAATAGGGCTAAGGCTCCACCGAAGACCCATGTCTTGGGTAGGAGGAGTATAGGCGGGATGAAATCCCTATACGTAAGTACTTTTAATTATTATTTTCTTTTAAACCTTACAATGTTTTTAATTTGTTTCAATTAACTATTTCAAAATATTGTAGTCCACCATGCATGAAGGTGCCCAGCTTGATTGGGTAGGAGTATATAACACCACTCATAGCAAGATGAGTAGTGAGGGAAACAGAGAGTGGCTTCATGACACATACCAGCAGAGACACGTAAGATAAAAAACACAATACTTTCATTTCATTTCATAATTATAATTAAACGAAATTACTTAACGTAATTCGATCTCTTTCAGGATAATATGGTCAACTTAATGCATCCTCCTGAAGATGCTAACTCTGGTATAGTTTAGTAGCCACTGACAGCAGAAGAGGCGTATCGGACCGTCATGCCACCTGAGCATGGCAGGTATGTCTATAGTGCAGGGAGGAGCGAGACCATCTCCACGTGGTATGGGAGAAAGGGAGCATCATCCTCTTCAGTTGAGGTACAGGAGATGAGTAAGGAGATTGCGGCATTATGCTGCCTCCACGAGGAGCTGTGGATCGATGAGCTGACGGTGCAAATCAAGGACAATGCGATGCAGTTCAAAGAGTCAACAGAGTAGTTGCACAGTCCATTACGACCATCAAGGAGCTCCTGAAGGTAATTCAGCAGGGAGGTATCGATCACCTCGCCTTTCATCAGTATAGAGATCGTTGTGACGATAACGATGTCGGTGGTGGTGGTATTGGAGGCGTTGGTGCCGCAGCATGATTGTTGTATTTTTTATATACGTTACTGACTGTAATGAACTTTGTATACATTATTACATATATGAAATTTTTATTTTCATTTCTAATGTGTTAATTAGATGTAAATGTTTTAAGTTGTGTGATTGATTTTATAAGATTTTTAGTTTTTTACATGTCTTCCACATAATTAAAAACATTGATATAAAAAAATTCCAACTAGTGTGGATCGTTTTGCAATAGACGAGAATAGTATGCGACCGAATAAAAAGACGTTGACCATTTAAACACGGACGAAAAGATTAATATTTTCGACTGCTATACAAAATCGGTCGAAAGTATTAATATCCTCAACCGTGTTAAAACAGATGAAAATAGTAACATTCTTGACCATTTTTAAATAACGATCGAAAATGTTACTATTTTCGACTATTTTAAAATCGACGAGAAAATCAACATTCTTGTACGTTATTAGAAAATAGTCGAGTATACCTTCTTCGTCGACCACCTAAATAACGGTTGATGTAGATATTTACATTGACGGTCCATTTATAATGGTCGAGAAAAACTTTTCTCAATCGTTTAAAACAGACGATAGAAACAACGACACGTCGAATGAGGGTCCACCTTTTTGCCGATGGTAATGTTCTAGAATGGTTGAGAAAACCCAATAGCGACAGTACATTCCTCGACCCTCTTTCTCGACCGTTTTTTTCACATTGTTGACCATTTTTAACAGTCGGCAAAAGTAAATATTCTTGTAGTTATGAATAGAGCTACAACGAAAATGATGTTGGATGTGCTTCAGTTTATATGAGAGTTGTTGAATAATCCTAATGGTGTGCCAGAGTTGTGGTATGAAGCTAAGAAGCAAATCCACGTACTTGGTATGAATTGTGAAAAGATTCACGCATGTCTCAATGACTACGTGTTATATAGAAATGAGTATGCTAGCTTGACTTCCTATCCGGAATGTGGTAAGGAATGATATAAAGGAGAGAGGAAACAAGCCAGAAAGGTTCTTCGTTACTTTCTGTTAATTCCAAGGTTGCAATGACTATTTTTTTCTAGTAGGACTACAACGTCGATGAGGTGGCATCATGACAACAAGGCAGGAGACGATCTTATTCACCATCCAATTGATTCAGAGGAGTGGAAAAACTTTGACAACAGACATTTATCTTTTGTAGAGGACTCGCGTAATGTCAGATTGGGAGTTGCAAGCGACGGGTTTAATCCATTTAAGAATATGTACCCATTGTATTCTATATAGCCAGTCGTGATTGTTACTTACAACTTACCTCGCTGGCTATGCATGCGATCCTCGTCTATGATGTCGACCCTCTTAATCCTAGGTCCTAAGCAACCAGGAAATGCAATTGATGTCTATTTGCAGCCGTTAGTAGATGAATTAAAACAATTATAGCATGATAGTGTTCAGATGTATGTTGCAAAGAATAAATAATTATTTCAGATGTACGGGGCTTTGTTGTGGACCATTAATGACTTCCTAGCATATGCAAATCTCTTTGGATGGAGTACAAAAGGGAAGTTTACTTGCCTAGTATGTATGGAAGATAAATACCATTTGCGTTTGCCTGAAAGTAATAAATTTGGATATTTAGGGCACCGCATATTTCTTCCAATTGAGCATAGATGGCATGGTGTATAATTTAAGGATAGATTTAACGATACAACTTGTCGGTATTCCAATAGGAATCCGAGAAATAAGTTGTCGACAAATTTCATTCAACTGTCAGGGACTGAAGTAATGGAAAAATTACAAAAGCTTGCCAACGTACGACTGGGTTGACCTTTCAAGAAAGATCTAATGACATTAAAGGACTCTGGTTTTAAAAAGAAAATCATCTTCTTCATAGAGCTTCTGTATTGGAAAGATCTTAGAATATGTTACAATCTTGATGTCATGTACATTGAGAAAAATGTCATGGACAACATCTTAGACATGTTAAATTTAATAGAGAATTCCAAAGACATGTTAAGATTGAGAAATGACATGAAAAGAGTAGGTATCCATCCTGAGCTACATGTCATAGAAGGAGAAGAAATGCCACCAGCAATATACAGTCTACAACAATGACAGAGGGATAAGATATTCTCTTTTTTTGAAAGGAATTTGGGTCTCAGACAGGTTTTCTTCACAACTCTTGCCCTGTGTGAAAGAAATTCAGAAGAAGATTAGTGGATTGAAAAGTCACAATTCACATGTTGACATGTAGATTTTGTTTTCGTTAATTATTCGTGGAGTGTTGTCAGATCCAGTGGTCGATTCATTCACAGAGATGAGTCAATTTTTTAAAGTCGTTTGCTCGAAGAGTTTAAACAGTGAAAGTCTAGACTATTGGAATGATCAAATTGTAATTACACTCTACAAAATGGAATAAATTTTTTCCTCAGCTTTCTTCAATGTTATGGTGCATCTAACGGTACATCTTGTAAATGAAGTAAGAGTTGGTAGGCCTGTATAGTATAGATGGATGTATCCAATTGAATGATTTCTGAAGAAGCTAAAAGATTACATTTTAAATAAAGCTAAGTCAGAGGGGTCAATCGTTGAGGGTTACCTTTTAGAAGAATGTATAAACTTCTGTGTTATGTACATGGACAATATTGACAATAGATTTAATCGACTGGAGAGGAATTTTGATGGGGGATACAATGAAATAAATGATGATTCATTAACAATTTTTGACACGAGGGGAAGATATATCCTGTACACAGAATATAGAATGATCGATTGATTTGATGGATCGACAGTTAGCTCATTTGTATATCTTGAAACAGATTCCCGAAGTCGATCCTTTTTTCTATGGATTTAAATAGTCTTTACCTCATGCCATTCAAGAGTTGCAGTTTCTTGATTGGTTTAAGCAGTGTGTGTATTAGATGAAAGAAAATAAGGACCCATGTTGGGTGGATGACTTCGATGTAATATGCGAGACTCCGTTGAGTTATGGACATTATCATTTTGGTTACATAATTAACGGATTCAGGTTCAGAATAAAGTCAATCGATTATGCGAAGGCATCACAACAGGTTGGGGTTTTTGTTAGTTGTGATATTGGAACGGGTTGTGATGGCTACCGCGGGAAAATCATTGAAATCGTAGAGATGAGTTTTAGATACCATCACAGGGTTGTTTTATTTAAGTGTGATTGGTTCGATGTTTTCAAGGAAGGGATTGGTTTAAAAAAAGATAATAAACATGGTTTCATTAGTTTAAATAAGAACCGTTGAATTCTTCAAACAACTGAACCATTCACACTAGCTTGCTAAGAATCACAAGTTTTTTGTGTGCCCGATAATAGCAGGAATGAGTGGATCATACCAGTAAAAATCGTGTCTCGTGATTTCTTTGATGGAAAAAAGATAATTAAATTTCTGTTCCATTTGAGGCATATCAAGAAATTCCAGTGGAAGTAGAAATAGGTCTCGGTGCAATAGATATTGATGTTTAAGGTATAAGAGTATTTATTTTCTAATGAACTAAATTTAAATTTAGTTAATTTTTTAAAAATAATTATTTATATTTTTTCCTTTTATCATTTACATTTTCCAATATATGTTTACTTAATTCTATTTTTATTTATGTGCAGATGAGGCCACGGAGGAGGGGGGCTATCAGGGGTAGACCACCACCTACTCATGAGGTTAAGGAGGAGGCATAATCTCAGCCTCCTGTTTCCTGACCTCCTCTCGATACCCATTATGCCCAGATTCCCTTCCACTATCTTCAGTACCTACCTCTACATATTTTGGCCCACTATCGTCACACTTTTTGTAGAGGTCAGTTGTTAACGCCAGATACCCATGATGTTGAGGTGAATCCTCAACTTGAGACCCATCTTGAGGAGTTGCTAGGGCAGTAGGGGGCTGTGGAAGAGGAGGTACAACAGCCGTTTGAGCAGCTAGATACTCAAGTTGTCATGTCATAGGAGCCAGATACTTAGGCTGACACGTCGCAGCAGCCTAATACTCAGACAGGCACCATTGGTGGTAAGAATTTGAAATAATTTCATTCAAAAGCTTAGTATATTTAATTTCACTTATTTAATCTTTATCATATGCTGATTCATGTTTTTAGCTAGGAAAAACATGCGAGGTCTAATACGAAATGCTGACCTCGACAGACTACCCGAGGTCACCAGGATTACAGTGTCCATTAATGCAGCTGGGGAAGAGAAGAACTACACAATTGTTAAGGCAATTGTGCCACTTTCTTGCTTCGACTGGAGGAGGGTTGCTAAGAAGTCGAAGGCATCCATTATTCGGGAGTTGCAGGTATAAATGTGAAATTCATTCGTTACATTTATAACAATTATAATTGATTTATATATTATTGAATACATGACACCTTTGATTGGGGCGATAATTCCAATGTGCCCAAGGCTATCTTGTAGCATTCAGGGCGGATACATTGTGGATGGAGAGAGAAGATGAAGAGTGTGATACGAAATTATTTTAGATTCAAAATTTATTTAATTATTTATATATAATTAAAAATTTCTAATAAAAATTTGTAAAATTATTTCAATTTTTTAACAATAAGTCGTATGAGGAGGCATCGAGATACGTGTCTCCTACGGTTGCGTCTTCTATTTGAAGGGAGTGTTGCGAGCACTAGAGTGATCTAGCGATAGAGGTAAATAAATAGTCTCGAATTTTATTTTTATACTCAGTTTATAATGAATAATTACATAATCTTTTAGTAATAAAATTTATATTTCTTATAGAAGTAAATCATGAATAAGGCTAATAGGGCCCGAGCTCCTACCCAGACCCACTGTTTGGGTCAAATGAGTATTGACTCATTACAGGATAGATATGTAAATTTATTAATTTAGTATTTGAAATAAAATTAGAATAATTTAGTTAAATTAAAATAAGATGAAAATAGTACTTCATTTTCAGCTGGAGATTCACGAGGGTACTCAATTAGATCGAATGGGAGTCTATGAGTAGACTCATAGTAAACAAATACTTGACGGTCCACATGCATGGATACATCTGATGTACTAGGAGACACATGTAAGTAAATAAAAGTCAGTTACATTAATTTCAATTATATAAAAACTAATTGCAAATATATATATATATATATATATATATATATAGGGTTGTACGATGGATTTGATCCATCCTCCTGAGGTCATGGACGAGACCTCCGGGAATGTTCCATGGATCCTTCTCACACTAGAGGAGACCTTTAGGACCGTGATGCCTCCAGAGCATGACGTCTTCATCCGTAGTGCAAGAAGGAGTGCGACGATATTCTCTTGGTATGGTAGGAAAGGTTCCTCTTCATCCACCCATGATGACAGTTTACACATCGAGGTTCAAACCTTACAGCGTCAAGATGTGGAGCGAGAGAAAAGGTTAGAGGAGGTCACCGCTCAGCTGCAAGCCGCTACTTGCAGAATGGAGTGCTAGGAGGAGTTTTTAGAGCGGCATAACAAGCAGTGGGAGGAGATCTTGTCCTATCTTCAAGGGGGTGGTGGTGGTGGATCTGATCATTAGTTGTGCCACATTCTAAGGCATGGCAATGACGATGATGGTGGTTTTGGAGCTGGTGGTGTAGGTGCCACAGCATAATATATATGTGTTTATATTTTTCCTATTCTTGTTATTGTTGTAATTTTTAAACCTCGTATATATATAAATTAGTTTCATTGTATAATTGATTTCTATTGAATGTTTTGAACAATTTATGTTATTTTCATACATTTTTGATTTCTTTTGTGTAATTACATTAAAAAAAAAGTAAAGCATTACTGGCAACGGTTTAACAATCGTTGCGAATGAGCGTATGGCGGTAGCTCTAGGAACTTTTATTAATTGATTAATAACTTGTCTTAGGACGCTCTCACTTGACATTTGGCGAAGCTTAGTAACCTGTCCCAATAGGGAATGGTTTTCATGAGAATCGTCCTTAAAAGTATGGAAATTTTTGATAACCATCCCAAGAAAATTGGCGACGGTTTAATTGATAACCGTTACCAATTCATTTTAAGGACAGTTTTAAAACTGTCGTCAAATCCCAATTCCATGTTTGCCTACGCACGCTCAGAAGGCGACGACAAGGGATTGTAACCATCGCCAAAATAAAACAGTGACGCGATATACTGTGACAGTCGATGGCGATGGTTTATAGGATTTTGGTGATGGTTTAGAACCATCGCAAAACCCACGTACTATTGTAGTGGGATAAGCCAATCGGCAGAATAAAGACAATAATACTACTGTTGTAAAAAGAAACAAGGTAGTGTTATGTTTCTCTAGTTGGCTTAGGCCTTTACCTATTCCTAATTTTGGGTTTTATTTCCCAAAGCCCAGTATAGCCCAACTAGGTCTCCATGGTTTAAGACCAAACTTCAAGTCCTATATCCATTTACCCCACCAATTCCCATTAGGTTAGGTTTATTAACCAATCTCATTGATTAATTCTAATGCTTTAACCCATTTCCATTTTTATTAACAAGTGAAATGCTTACTCACTACTTAAGTCATTAGAGTCATTAATCAACCCTTCCTACTATGTACCCTAGGTCTACTCATACAAATAACTCCTCCTTGGTCTTTAGAGAGGTTAAAAGCACTTGTGTCCTTCAAACAAGGATACCCTCTTCGGGTATCGAAACGTTGACTAATCATCAAATGAGTCAAGCTTGAGGGAGCGACCCACCGCTAAACACTCGAGATCCCTAGAAAGCTATTCCACACAAATTTGCCTAAGTCCTGGTCCAATTGACCTTTGAATCTTTTGGAGATAAGAGTAGATGGGCACCTGGAATGTTTGGTTGCCGATAGAAGAAATGTATATTCGGTGTTTTGGAACACCAGACCATCTGACATTCATGCTCACTTCGTGATAGGAAGGAGTGCTCTAAGCTCCCATAGGGTACTTGGTTTCTTTCGTACTTGTGGGCACTGGCCAGGCTACTGCCTCAATGCCTCCTACATGAGTCTGTGAGTCTTATTTGTTGGTCCTCGACTAACCATAACAACCAGGAACTATCCAGCTCCAATCTCCGGTAGAATCCATCTACCAACTTTTCCTTGGGATCCATCCAAGTTCCTTGTGAATCTAGGTTGTGTCTCTTATGTAACCCCTTAGTATTTAACTAGCTAATTGTATCTTATCCTTGGTTATTAACCATTTAATTTTAAATTCTCGAACCTGAATTCTAGTGTCATTTTGGACTTAAGCGTGCTACGACAAACACGTCGACATTTTTAATTAGTGAGAAAGTCAGAGCCACACGAATTAAAAACACATGATCAATTTGGAATTTGTGATCCAGATCTCGGATAAATGATCCAAAAAATATAGTTACAGCTTCTCGGTGTCATGAGAATTCCGACGATATATTTCGTGTGATGATCGAACCTTTGACATGTGAAACATGTGTGAATCACGAGCAAACCCACATGCAACTCATTGGGGGAATTGCACTAAGTAAATGACCTCCTTTTGGAAATATGTGAACTTGTTGGATTTGTCATCCAGTAACGATTCCAACGATACATATTTTGTGGGAATCGGGATCCGTTCGACATAGTTCCAAGAATGCTTTGGTTATTGAAAGTATATTTATATATAAATAGATCTGTCTTGATTTTCCCATTCAAAACAAAACTAATCCTAAGTAACCACCTAAATCCTAAACCTATCCTAACGTTCTCTCCGACCCTACAAGATACCCACTGCCAGCCTTCCCCCGGTTCTTCCTTGCGTGAACGAGAGAGAGAGAGAGAGAGAGAGAGAGAGAGAGAGAGAGAGGAAAAATGAGAAAGAGGGAGGAAAAATGAGAGAGAGAAGTGGTGGCATCGAGCGGGAGGAAAGGGTCGGCGACGCTGATTTGCGGCCGCCGTACGAGCAACGATGGTAAACTGTCCCTCTGTTCTTTTCTTTTTTTTTTTCATGCATGCAAGGAGGGAAGGAAAAACGAGGGGAGGAGGAAAAAGAAGGTCGAGAGGAGAGGGAAGAAACGACAGCGACGAGCAAGTAGAAAGAAGCTCGGCGCAAGGGGAGGCGTGATGGCGTCAACCCATGCACGCAGGTGCATGGGCCCATGCACGCATGTGCATGGGTTCGTGTAGAGAGGGCGTAGGAAGAGAGAGACGTGAGGAGAAGCAAGCGGGGAAGAGAGGGAGAGATTGACGGAGGTCTAGGACGACTGATGAGGCACTGTCGTGGCTGGATGGAGGCGCTGCGGCAGTGGGTCCTCCTGTTGGTGCAACCCAACGAAGAGAAAGCAAGAGAGGGAGAGAGAGAGAGAGAGACAGAGAGCGAGAGCGAGAGAGAGACAGAGAAGGAGGGGTGGCTGTTGGATGGTCACCGGCGACTGGTGGAGGTCCAACGAGGCCGTCGGGAGGCCGGCGGCGGCGCAGCGAGGAGGTCTGCAGGCATTGTCGCATGAAGAAGACCAGCGGAGGAGAAGCGAAGAGGGAGAAGGGAATTGATCGACGAGGTGGAAACATTTTAACTTAAAAATAAAAGGTGCTAAATATTTCATTTAGGTCCCTATGAAGGGAATTAGTGTCTTATTTAGAATATGGTTGGAATTTAATTTCTCTTATTTCGGTTATCTCAAGGCGGATTTAGGTAATCCAAGACTTGATTTTAGGGTTCTTGAGCATGTTGGGCCCGTACAGTTGGATTGGACGTATTCTGCTCCAAATTTCTAGGAGTAGAATGAGGAGACACGTGTGGTGTTGGGAGTTTCTGGCCTATTTTCACAGCGTTGTCGTAAACCTCCGACAACGTTAGGTAGAGTATTCTCCCGTGATTCTGATAATAATATATATATATATATCATTATGCTCTTTCTTTGCCATAAATGTGATGCACACTCTTTTCTTTTGCTGAGTTTTTAAGTCCATAAATATTATAATGTTTGGTTTTCTCTTATGGGTACTGCAAATATCAAAATAAGATGTTGAAATAAAATAGTGGAATATATATATGTATATATATTGAGGAGAATTGATTATCTGATAATTCATACCCTACCTATAGAAATTAAGATTGATTGAGAATGTTATGGAAGAAATAAATGTATCATTTTCCTAATTGAGTTAAAGGGATAAAATATTTTGCTTCCTATCATTGGATTAAAGACATAATGTGTTATCTCTTTCTATTGCATCAAAGAATAATTTGTGAAATTAATACATCATTAATGGCTCATACATGAGAAATGTTAAATTGACAGTTTCCTTGTGATAAATGAGAATTGGATATGATGAAACTGGTACTTGAGTGAGGATCACTGGAAGATTCGTATGAGTCGGTTGGCTTGGTTAGTGAATTAGGAAGTGGGCTAGCTTTCCTGTGGATCTTTGATAGGCCTATTAGCCAACCAGCAGTACAACATACTCTATCTTTGCTGTCGGTTGGAAACCAATGGTAAGGCCCATCTAACCGATGTCATTAAGCAATGCTGTTATTAGCGTTGTTTTTTTTTTCCTGTCAGTTAGAGGGCACATCTAACATCGAAATATTATTTGACCACCGGACGGATTGAATATTTTGACGTCGCTTAACAACTGACGGAAATTGTATTTGTCGTCGCTTATAAAAGAAGCGACGGTATTTGTATGTCACTTTTTCCCGCCCTTACGCGCTTTCTTAAGTTTCTCTATCGTTTAAATAAATACACTGTTGCTTATATAAGCGATGGTAAAAATATTTTGCTGTCACTTCTCCTAATGAATGATAGCATATAAGGTTCTAGAGAAGCACGCCACATCTTTTTTTTTGCTGTCACTTCTAATAAGTGATGGCATAAAAGAGGTGTGCTTCCCTAGAACCTTATATGTTGTCTCTTATCAGGAGAAGTGATGGCAAAAATATCTTTATCGTCACATATATGTCGTCGCTTATTCAAATAAGTGACGGTAAATGTATGGCTATTTTTTTAAAAATTTTAAAATGATGGGAATTACCTACTAAACCTACTTAAAAGACCTATTTTTATAGAAAAATAACTAATGAAAATGAAGAGAAGTTTATATTTCATAAATATAAAGTCTAGTACATAAAAAGTTTGAAAATGAAATATTTACATAAAAAAGGTAACATGAAAAACATAACAAAAGAAAATGGATAAAAATAAAAAATCTGCTGCCTCGATGCCACCACCTCCACCTGCACCTCCCATGTCGTTGTCGTTGTCTAGTCTGTAGATGCTGGGATCTGATGAAGACAGATGTTCTGACTGTCCTTTCTTCAGAAGAATGGATAGAAGCATCTGAAGCTTATCTTCTATGGCATTCATCCTATTCTTTATCTCTACCTCTCTCTTCTCCCTCTCCTCCTCTTATCTCTGTAGTGTGTTGATCTTTTGATGTAGCTGATCGACGACACTCAATGAGATGACACCTTTCCTCCCATACTAGCTGGACAATGTGTGTGCCCTCCTTGCACTACAAACAAAATCATTGTGGTCCGGTGGCATCACTCTCATAAATGCCTCCTCTGGATCCAGAGGCTGCCAGACGCTGGTAGAGGTTTCATCAGTGGGGGGATGTATCAAGTGCACCATTTGCTCCTAAATGTATAAAAAATTATTATTATAATATATATATATACAAAGTTATAGATTTTTTGAGTTTAGGAAACTTACGTGTTTCTCCTGATATGACTTATGAATCCACTTACGAGCACCCTTAGCTGCAGCTTTACTGTAGGTGACCTCATAGATATCATCCTACTCATTTCCCTCTTATCATGTGTAGCGGACTGAAAATATGAAAATGATACAATTATATTAAGATAACTTAAAAATTAAGTAATATTCAAGTGTGAAGTAGTTACAATACTTACGTAATGGCTCCTGACCGTCTCGATGCTCCTTCGACCCAAACAATGAGTCTGTGGTAGAGCTTTGGCCCTATTAGTCGTATTTTTTCTTGCTTGGTCTTGTAAATATATACAATAATATTTTTTTATAAATTTAAGATATATGAAATTAATAAAATCATTTTTAATCGTTTACTAACCTCCGTCTTGGGATTCAGCCAATGCTCACATGCCTGCTTCCAATCTTCAAGCATGACATCAGGAGGATAATTCTCCATTGCCTCCTCGGGTGAACTACAGTTTGAGAAAAAGTAAATACCACATATAAATTGTTAGAAATAATATATGAAATTATGTACATAATAAAAATATAAATGTTTAAAAATTATTACATTTCTCAGTCTCCGTCCTCCAATCTATGTGGATTTTGGTAGCGTGCTTAAGGATATATCGGGAGGCATTGGAGTCATCACCCCAATCGTAATTTGAGTACATTTATTTTTTTCAAAAAATATGTCAATCTTACTTGATAATTATTTTAAGATAAAGTTATAAAAGAAGTAATTAAGATAAAAGAAATTACCTCCAACTGTCGGAGGAGCTGCCTCTTCAGCTCTACGAACACTTTCCTCCAGTCGAAGTAGCAAATGGGCACAATGAACTTAACCATTGTGCTCACTCAACTGATGAAGCCCGAGTAATTCTTCAGCTCCCCACTGGTTTTAAGCCTGATTGTTATTCTTAGGCTCTCGGGGATACGCTGGAGGTCTAGATTCTTTATCTTCCCTCATCTTCTTCTTATTTTACCTGCGTAAACATTAATCATATTCATTATATATTTCTGAAGTTATAATAAACTTTAAAATATATAAGTAATTTACTTCTTAAAGGTATAGGAGTTCTTATCAAAACTTCTGCCCACTGCTAAGGAGTCCACATGAATTGGGGACGTACTCCCTACCATCTCATCCTCTGCCTCCTCCCCCTCCTCCTCCCCTAACTCCTCATCTGATGCTCCAAAATCTGGATCATCCTCTACTCACTTTGGCAAGGTACAATCTCCTTCCCCTTTCCCTTCCCCCCCTCATGTAGTAAACGTATCGGATCCCCGGGTTGTATGAAATGTGATTGGGGGGGAGTTTGGTGCCGGGGGGTGGCTGAGCCTGAGGAGACGGATCTGGCTGGGTGGATGGCTGTGTCTTAGGAGGACCCTTTCTTTTGGGTTTTTTCTTAAACAACTTCATCTGTAACAAGGAAAAAATGCAATAATTAATATAGTTGAAAATCATTAATATAGAAATTATTAATGAAAAAAGTACGGCAAACATTAAAAGATTCTTTAAAAATTTCGACAGAGTTTCCTCTTAAATTTGGAGGTTTCTCTACAAGCATACATATTAAAATGAAAGTGGGCACACCCTATATTAAAAAAAATTATAAGGACAAACCACAAGAACTTACATATTTACAACTCTATCTTATATATTTACAAGGGGTCCACAAGGAAAGCAACAACAATTTGTATGGTTCATTACTGACCTCCCCATCGCACCACTCCCCTCTCCCCCCAATCTAAAATCATAATTCAGACAAAGGTTAATATGCTAAACAATATGACGAGTCCAAGACTAGATTGGGTCCTTCTTCCTCCTCCTTCTCTTTTCTCTCTATCCTTTTCTTCCTCTTCTCCTCTCCAAAAAACCTAGCCACCCCTCTGAGGTTAGTCTCCCTCTCTACCTTCTTCTTCTTCTTCTCCACCTTCAACTTCATCTTAGGTTGGGTTCCTAAATGGATAGGCTAGAGTGGGTGTGTCTAGGATTGTGAGAGTGAGGTGATTAAGTGCATGGCTAGGTGATGTGGCAAATAAGTGTCACCTCACATCTCATAAACGTCATTTAAAAAATTTTGGCGGAGTATTCCCTTAAAATTTAATTTTTTCTATAAACCTACATAGCACGTAAGTGGGTACACCTCACATCCATTCAAATAAATGAAATATAAAGCAAATAAGTGGGTACGCCCTAGATTCATTCAAATAAAATAACTAAATATGCAACACAAGTGAGTACACTCACATCTATTCAATGAAATAAAAAATAATATGTGGACACATCCTACATTAGCAAAAACATATAATTTCATTGAATTAAATTGTAGACATTAAAATTATACCTCTAAGTACAACAACCTTCAAGTATATATGCCCATCACCGATAACCTGTAATTTAAAAAATAAAAGTAATTAAATAAAATATTATAAATGCCAGTGCATAGAAAATAAATAGATAAAAAGTGTAGTGAGTAAGAGTAATATATTTTGAACATATGTGCGTGATTAAGTTTAAGTTTTGGTATTTCTAGTATATAAAAAATGCCAGTAGAAGTTTAGGTTTCTTTAATTTGAATATGAATTTGATTTAAACAGAAATGAAAGAAAACAAAGAAATTGTTACTAACCTTAGATGTCCACATCTACTGCAATTGAATATATATGACCTTCTTCCGTTAATTCTTGATATGCTTTAGACTGTACGTCAAAATGATTGCGCGGTTGTGCTTTAATTGGTATAACTCATCTCCTTTGGCAATTATTGGGGACATAGACAACTTATGCTGCTTGACATGCTAAAGTAAATGGTTCATTAGACTGAAGAATTTGATGGTTATGATTTAAATTTAAGAAATTGTGTTTCTTGTCAATTTTGAAATCAATGCTTTCTTTAAAAACATCAAATCAATGACATTTAAATAGGACAACTCTACGATCATATCTGAAGCTGATCTCTACAATTTCTTTGATTTCACCGTAGTATCCATCTGGACCAGTGGAAAGATCTGAATAAATAAATCTAGCCTATTGTGTAACCTTTCTATCATCAATTTCTTTTATTCTGAATCTGAACCCATTTATTATATACCCAAAGTGGTAATGTGTACAATGTAATGATGTATCGGCAATTACATCAAAATCTAGTATTCATCGTGAGTCCTTATCCTCTTTCAATTGATTAACTCGATCTTTAAACTAATCTAAGAAGCCAAATTCGGATGTCCTTAAATGAGGTAATTGTTTGAGTTCCTCGTAGAATGGATTACTTTTAAGAATTTGTTTTAAAATATATAGATGTGCCAAATGTCTATCATTTTCTAAAATTTCTTTGTACTCTGTCTGAAGAATCGACCTTCCTCTAATATTAAAAATTGATAAATATTCTTCATCATTGTCATTGTATTCCTTCTCATAGTTCCCTTGAAGTTTATTAAAGCGGTTGTCTGTTTTATTCATGTACATGGGGGTAAAATTTATACACTCTTCCACGAGATAACCTTCTAAAATTGAATCTTCCGGCTTTGCCTTGTTTAAAACATAATCTTTAAGCTTTTTCAAAAATCGCTCCACAAGGTACATCCATCTGAATTGTATAGGTCCACCGATTCTCGCTTCATTTGCAAGATGCAACATGAGATGGACCATTACATTGAAGAAGGCTGGGGGAAGAATTTGTTTCATCTTACAGAGAGTAATAACTATTTGTTTATCCTAGTGATCCAGCGTATCATTTTGTAGCGTCTTCGAATAAACAGCTTTGAAAAATCTACTCATTTCTGTGAATGAATCAACAACTGGCTCAGGTAGTATCCCTTATATCGCCAGTGGAAGCAATACTTGCATATAAATGTGGGAGTCATGACTTTTCAAGTTAGATAGCTTTTCTGCGCTTCATTCACACAACAAGAAAGCTATGATGAAAATCCATTTGGCACTTGAATTTCCTTTATGAAGAACAGTCTACTCTTTTGGTCTTGATTCAAGCTGTAAATAGCAGGTGGGAAGTAGCTATCATCCTCATGAATATGCATCTCTGGACGTATCGCTAAACTCTTCATGTCTTTTCTTATTTTCACCATGTCCTTTGGATCATCGGTCAGATTTAATACGTCTAAGATGTTATCTATCACATTCTTTTCGATGTGCATAACATCTAAATTATGACGTATTGTAAGATCTTTCTAATATGATAGCTCTATAAAGAAAATGCTTTTCTTTTGAAATCTAGAATTTCTTGAGGCCTTCTGGTCTTGTTTGAATGGTCGACTCAACTGTATCTCACCAATTTTTTGTAATCTCTCCGTTATAACCTGACCCGACAACCTGATAGAATCTGTACCAAGTTTATTCTTTGGATTTTTTTTTGAATACTGACATATCCTGCCATCAAATTTACCCCTCAACTGTGACGTTCGCCATCTATGTTTAATAGGTAGAAATTTACGATGTCATAAGTAACATAATTTCTTATTTTTTGGCAGTCATAGGTGATGAGTATCTTCCATACAGATAGGGTAAGCAAGCTTTCCTTTAGTACTCCAACCTGATAATTTGCGTACATCGGGAAGTTGTTTATGGTCCACAATAGTGCTGCATGCATATTGTAAAATTCTTTCTTTTCTGCATCATACGTCTTCACACCGATGTACCAGAACTGCTTTAGTTCATCGATTAATAGCTAGAGATAAACATTTATGATGGGAACACCATCATGAGCCCTAACTAGCTCATTTTGACCCAATGAAAAGAATAAAAGTTCGTACATAACCAACTGAAGGTCTTAATTCACTTAACTTTTCTGAGAGAAAAATAAGAAACTAGGGGTAAAACTGTAATTTTACCAATACAGTACAACAACGGGTTTTCTCAAGGGCTAAACATAGGTCAAATGGTCTTAATAAGATTATATGTGGGTTGAATCAGACAGAAAAGGGTTCGTGTGAGTTCTGGGAATTAAATGACTTCTTGAAACCCTAAAACAGACCCACTTGATTAACCAAGGTTATGGTCAGGATAAAATTCACCTAAACCCTCTAAAAATAATATAAAAATATTTTCTAGGGTTTAGAACCTTCAAATTGGCCATTGGAACCCATCTTGACCTAGAATGGGGTCTTAGATAGATATTTGCCCTAAATTGGGTTTGTGCATAAATTACCTAATCAAACATGGTCAAACCCAAAATCCAACCTCACCATTGGATTCCTTAGGTCCAAATTAGGTTTTTACCAAAATTTGGACCTAAGGGGAACTCATCTTGACCACTTTGTAAATAGGTCCAGCCTGATTACATTTCTACCCTTATTTTTCGAAAACTCTTACAATATACCCCCTAACTTTCTTATCATCTTCACAAATAGGTCCCTCCACCATTATAGCGGATGAATCCTACTCCGGCAAGCTTTTAAAGGATGTTTCTCCTTGATTGCTCAAGGAATCCCTCCCAAAATTGAAAGGGAGATTCTCTAAGTAATCTCCTATAATCTGAACCCATCTGTGATCCATAATTCCTACTCAATCTCTCATGCGAACGCATGAGAGATTTGGGTCTTTTGAAGTTTCCAACTCTAGCGACCATCCCTTGCTTGGAAGCTTGGCTTCCAAGCACAAATCCCTCTCTAGAGACCTATTTAAGACTCCCCAGATTCAACCGCATTCCCTTAGCTTGAAATTGGGCTGGATTCCCTCACATTCTTCTCTTCTCGCCGGTCGCAACCCTCCGCAAGCTCCGGTGGTTCCTCCCTCGCTCTCTCGTTGCCCAACCACAATACAAGTGGTTGGCTTGTCTTCCTCTCATTCATCCGCGTCGCGCAACACCGGCGACATTGCCTTTGCCCCATCTTTGCCGCCGCCCCATCTACGGAGATCTTCGTCTTCCCCACGTCCGACGACCATACCGGCGTGGGTTCTCTATATCTCTTCGTCCCTTAGGGGTAGGTCTTAGACTCTCTCTCTCTCACATGCCCTTTCCCTCTCTTTATTTCTTAAACCAACCCTCAACGCCACTGATCACCGTCACCTTCTCCACCTTCGGTGAGGTGCCCCCGTCGCTCTGCACCTCCATCCACCTCGCCAACCACCCTACAACCTCCGCCTTGCCTCACTGATCATTTCCCCCCACTCCATTCACTCCATTGACTGCCCAAACATCCCACTGAACCACACCCACTCACATGTCCACAGTGAACCTTAGACACGCCACTACAGTCACCCACACGTCATGAAACCACACTCATCACATCCTCCGTGGTCCGACGAAGCTCCCTGAGCGATTTGATGTGGCCGCGAGGCCATTCTTTGTGATTTCAGGTTCAGGCATCAATCGCCATTGGCGAGGGAGCTTGAAGCTCGCTTGCTGCGCTCCAGGCCTTGCGCTGCTCCAGGTGAGACTCCCAGGCTATGTGGATTTGAAACCCGCACGTATCCACGCCATCAAGCAAAGGCTTCAGTCTCTGTGGCCTCGCCAATTTAGCCACGCATCTACTGCTGCAGTGCGCGGAAGCAGGTGGGACATTTAGTCCCACCTTGGAACTGGAAGGAAGCCTGTGTGCGCATAAAAGGATTTTGTGTTAGAGGCTTATCGCCTCCAACACTGAGGGTGAGGTCCTCCTCCCCCCTCTCACGAACTTGTCCACGGCACTGATCACGCGGACCTGGCCACGACCCGATTACCTGACCTACTCACTCCTCGCTCACCTCCCACATCGGTGAGCCTGGACCTGGGTTTCCATTAGGTCCGATTACCCGAACTGGTTGTGGCTTTGGGAGAGCGAACTTGAAATAGAGAAGAGAGAAAGAGAGGAAAGCTACATAGGGGAAGGGGGGTTTTGCCTTGAAAAGTTTAGCTCGACACTTAGCCAAATCAGAGAGGAAGAAGAGGAGGCCAGGAAAAGAAGGAAGGAGGAAGAAACTGAAGAGGAAGAAGCAAAAGGCTGAGAAAGAGGAAAGGAAGAAAAGGCTAAAGATAGAAAGAGAAGAAAAGGAAGAAAAGGTAGAAGTCAGAGAAAGAGAAGAAGGAAGGCACTGAAGAAGAAAAGAAGGTCAAGCAGAAGAGAAGAAGAGAAGGAAGAAACAAGAGAAGAAGAAGGGAAATCAGAGAAAGAAATCAGAAAGCTAAGGAAAGAAAGGCACTGTAGCACACAACTTTTAAGATGTTTGATTACAAGTTTTCATAAGTTCTCCATTATTTTAATTACAATTATTTTTACTCTTCATATACTCATGCTTTACACTCATACTTAGGTTTTGAGTAATATTATGTGTTCAATTTGCATTTATTGTTGAGATTAGTGTGTAAATTCCATTTGCTCCCTGTGTTCGACCTCGGACTTCAAATTCGAGTAATAAAATTATATTTGTTTTGAATGCTTTTTCGGTTGTACTACAACGCAACACTTTTAGAACCTGATTTAGCGCGACGAACAGGGATTAATAGGGTCAGCATCGTGAATGACGGTCTCATACACAACCAGGGAGGTAAGTTAGAAGTGACCATTACCATTGGCCATATAGAGTACGACGGCTACATACTCTTAAATGGATTGAATTCATCACTTGCAAGACCTAACCGCACGTTCCTTGCTTCTAAAGTGAATAAATTATTTCTTTTGTCAAATCTCTTCCACTCCTTTGAATCAGTAGGATGACGTATTCTTCCATCTTGATATTTACAATTCTGGTGCCATGTCATCACCGTGCAGCTTTAGTTGATATAAAAAGGCGTTGAAGCCTAGGTGTCAATGGGAAGTAACGAAGAAACTTCTGAGGTTATTTCCTCTTACTTTCATTTTTACCTTTCTTATTTCTCTCATGTCCACATTTGGGATAGTTACTCAAGTTTGCGAATTCATTTCTGAAAAGAATGCAGTCATTCATGCATCAATCTTCTGACAGTCCAAACCAAGCTTGCGAATTTGTTTCCTTGCCTTATACCATGAAGTCGGAAAACCATTAGGGTTATTCAACAGCTCAACAATAAATTGAAGTATTTCTGACATGAATTTAGCACTAGCTTTGTTCATAATCTTCGATTGAAACATCTTCAATAAAAATGACAACTTTGACACTTTTGTAACATGGGAGTAATAGGATCCTCAGTCACCTTAATAGCATCATAGAACGGATCACAACTGAATGGATCTTTCTCATCTATATTTATATCCTCTCCTGCTCTCATCTCGTTCAACATTTCCTCATCAATCTCTTCTTCGATAGTGTTCTCATTGTTTATGACTTTCTCAGTAAACTCCTTTCCATGAGCTACCCAAGTAGTGTAATGCTGCCACCACCCATTATAAATCAAGTGCTCGAACACAGTATTACGATCATACAAGGAACAATTCAAACATCTTTTACATGGGTAGAAGATATTATCAAGTTGATCTCCTCGCCTAAATATTTTCCTATCATCATCAAAGGCTTAATCCATGAATGAAATTACTCCATCCTTATATTTGGTGTAATTTGAACTCCACAATCCAATCCAAGACTCATCCATTATAACCTAAAGTTTAATATAAATAAATCACTTATTAGGAAGGGAAATGACTGAATGATGTGCATCTTGATTAAGATTTTCACTTTATAGCTCATCCTCAAAGATTTGATGATAACTTTGGTTTTCTCGTTACATGTAACTTTAGTGCGGTGAAATTTTGGCAGCATCTCCCCGCACTTCTCTAGTATACCCCCCAATACTAACCTTGGCTAGATTTCCTTTAACACCTAGTTAAGGGTACCGTAGGAAACTAGATAAGATTAGTTGGTATACTGGAGAAGAGCAGGAACAAGCAACTGAAATTTCACTGCACAAGGTTATATGTAACGAGCAAAACTAAGTTGTGATCAAATATTTAAAGACCTTCTTTAGTTCGGTACTTCACCGAACTAAAGTTGATCGAGTCATATGGCATGCTACAAAGACAACACATTATGCATGTAAGTGAGGTATACATACACTTTCTGTATTGTTCGTATAATATGATCATAAGTTTCGACAGGTGAGTAATTTGGATACAATTTGACTCGGAGGACTTTTACCCTATGAGTTAGAATGCCTAATATTTGGCCTCATGTGCATATATCTTCTTTAGCAAGTGTGTGTATTTAAACAATAACTAAGTTGAACATTAAAGAAATTCAACAAAAAACTAAAATATCATTCAATTAAATTAAAAAGATTGAATGTATATATACCTCCAACTACTCAAGCCTCTGAGTGTACTCAAAACTGATAACTTGTAATTTCAAAAATAAAATTAATTAAATAACAAATTATAATCTTAAATGTTAATAACAAATAGGTAAAAATTTACAGGTGATCATGTATATTCTCCCCAAATGCACATCCATTTTACGTGAAATCGAATCACTAAATCCTTATCCTATGCCATATATCTTCTAGGATGGGGCCTTGGTTGGGAAGCTGAAGAAGAGGGAGGAGAGGCAGCGGGGCTTCGAGGTGGGGCGGGGGGCCGTGGCGGTTGGGCGGAAGGAGGGGAGGGGGGGGGGAGGCCGATGCCATGGTTAGGGTTTTGGAGGAAAAGGGTGGGAATGGTGTTGGAGGTGAGGAGGGGGGAGAAGAGATAAGGAGGCTTGGAGGTGAAGAATGGAGGGGGGGTGGAATGGAGCTAAATAGCGGAATGAGCGGAAGTGGAGTGGGAAGGGCGATGAGGGGGTTTTAACGGGAGGAGGAGAGGTCGTGGAGGGGCACTGTGGTTGTGACATGTGGCAGGTATGGGGTTCTAGAAAGATCGAAGGCCAGGGAAGGGTGCTTGGTATCCTCCATGGCAAATAGTACCATAAGCTTGTTTCTTAACTTCCCCTGATATTTACATTGTCTACTCCTTCTGACACAGCTTACTTAGACAAATTGCCTTTAAGTAAACTTTTTCTTAATCTCTTCTTTCTTTTGAACAACAAATATGACATTGTCATTGGAGCATTTTGGCTTATCTCGAACCACTAACAATTGGGTCATGCACTTTCTTAGCAAGGCAGAATACCTTTTCCCAGAGGAGAAACAAACCCTCCTTCACATCATTAATATAATCAACATTTTCAACTCCGAATATAACTACTCCTTTCTTACCCCCTCTAGCAAAAAAACCTCAACCATAGCATATACAATACCATCTCATGTGGAGAAATTACATCCCCATACTATAGATGTATTGCAAAAGTTTCCTACTTTCTTTGGTTTCTCCTAAATAACAAACTCCCTACTTAGCACTACTGCAGAGATGTGGGAGGAGGAGGCAGAGCAAGAGGTAGGGAGGAGGACGTGGAGCAGGAGGTAAGGAGGAAGCGAGGAGGGGGCGGCAGGAGGGGATCGGGGAAAATTTGTGTATTTTGCAAATTTTTGCCGTTGCTTTCTACAATCGATGGCACATAATCGACGGTATGTCCCATTTTTCTAGTAGTGGCATTACACACCTGCAGGCCACCCCTCAACGGACTAATGGACATATATGTTTAGAGAGAATGGTTATATGCATGCTAGGGGAGCTCACTCCTGATTGGGCGATAAACCCCTGGGCATAAATTGTTATATCCATAGTCGTGCGTTCAACTCCACCGATGTGGGACTAAATCTATGCCACTTCTTTCAGCGCATGGCAAACACAAGCAACACGAGCTGTAGCTTCGCATACCTTCGATTGCAGGCTTCATTCAACCCTCAACAATGAATACAAGGCATTATTAACTAAATGAAGGCTTAATTATTCTCTTGGAATTCTCAGAAGCTCGATTCGTCACTTTAGATGATTGATGGCACCTCAACTGATCTCCATGCTCTTTTGTATAGATGGTTAAGAAGACTACCTATTGTTGTTAGCGAAAATCGTCGTTTTAGGAATGTATAGTGTCGTAATATAGGACGAAAATTGCAACAACACTTAAATTTATAAACTCAGGAAACAGAAGTGAGTTTGAGGTCGTTCTCAAGGAGCAAATTGGCAAATTCAATCACTAATCACAATTATCAAGAAAGATATGCAAATATAATCAAAATAGTGCTCAATGTATATTAGAATAATATCTCAAGAATAATCAGAAATCAGAATGCAAAAAGATTGGGTTAAAATGGTGGTTTGAACCACCAATTTAACCCTAATGTTTAAGCTCTCAATTAACTCAAATATTTCAACAGTAAATGCAATCAAGTATCCACACAAATGTATCCACAGTAACTAGTAGATCAAAACCAAGTACCAGCCAATCAGACATCGGAATCAAGGCACAGACGTCTTAACCTCAAAGGAACCAAAGCATCAGTAGAACAGAAGCATAAAGCTCAAGGTTCTTGTAATGGCTAAGTGCTGCGTGCATGAGAGGGGGCACGAATCCTGAGGTGCAAAACCCTCCCCCTCCTCAGATTTCCTTCCTTCAGAACCAAATCGGACCTTGGTATCCAGGTAATCGGATCTGGCCCAGACCTGTGGGAAAAATCATAGGCAAGGGTGTGTGTATAGCGCGTGTGATGAGGCGTGTGTGGGACCTCACCCCATGCTCTTTGAGGCAACAGGTTAAGAGCGCGGATTCAATTTATGTGCTGAGAACATTTTTACGCAATCGATGTGGGACTGTCCTGCGTCGTCCTTCATGTAGTAGCATTGAGGAGTTTCCTTTATCGCACGCTGCAGTGATGATAACATCATCATCAGCCATATCTAGCTTTATTTAGTCATATTCCATCATTAAATGCTCCTACATAATAACAAGAGGACTATAATTCATTACATAATCATTCTAAGAGAAATATAATAAAATAGGGGTAAAACTGCAGTTTTAAACAACACATCTCAATTGCAGAATAATCACGGGATTTCTCAAGGGTTAATTAAAGGTCAAATGGTCATAAATGTTTAATAAGTGGGTTCATGCAGATAGAAATGGGTTTTCGCAAGTTTCGAGAATTACATGACATCTGAAACCCTAAAAATAGAGCCTTTGATTCACTGAGGTTCTGGTCAGGATAAAATTCACATAAACCCTCTAAAAATCATAGAAAATATTCTCTAGGGTTTGGTACCTTCAATTTGACCATTGGAACCCAATTTGACCTAGAACAGAATCTCAAACAGATTATTACCCTAATTTAGGTTTTTTCATAAACTACCCAGTTAAACTTGGGCAAAACCTAAATCTAACTTTACCATTGGATTCCTTGGGTCTAAATTAGGTATGTACCAAAATTTGGACCCAATCTGAGATCATTTCGACCTAGTTTGCATTTTAGTCCAAGTTTGACTCTTAATTTCCCAAATAACCCCTTAGCTTTTGAATTTATTACAAAAATACCCCTATGTTTGTCATCATCTTTGCAACAAGGTCCCCACCGCCTTCATGTCCTACTCCTACAACTCCGGCGACCTTCAATCAGAGCTTTCTCCTGATTTCACGCTTAATCTCTTCCAAACTTGGAAGGGAGATTCCTAAGAGATTTCTCTACAAATCAAACCTATTTGTGAGCTCCAATTCTTTCCTAATTTCTCATGCGAATGCATGAGAGATGTGGGTATCATTCTTCGGCAAGCCTTCCAAGCTTGGAAGCTTGGTCTCCAATCCTTAAACCCTTTCCCATGGCCTATAAAAGGACCCGGTTGCAAGGCTGAGTCCTTCAGCTAAGGTTTGGCCAAAATATCCTCTTCAAACTCCTTCCCCGACCATCTCTGACTTAGCTCTGGGGAGCTCCTCCCTCTGTCGCTCTCCGGCCTCCCAACGGCCAAATTGGGAGTGCCATCATCTTCGTCTCCTTTAGTCGTGCCTGGTGTGCCAAAGCCAAGGCCGTCCTCCCCTCTCTTCCTCACCGTCCACCTCAAGGAGTATTCTTCTTCCATGGCACTGGCCTGCCAACGCTGGTGGTAATCCTACCCCTTCATCTATTAGATTAGGGTTAGTTTAGTTTGTTTAGCATCTTAGGTTAGTTTTACACCTTAAAAAAACCAAAAATATCCCCTCGACGCCTACGCAAGCCACCTTCGTCCTCATCTCTAGCGATCACTCTGGCGAGGGCTTCCGCTCGCTGCACAATTCCAAATCCCTCACTGACAAGTCCAAAACCTCCACCACATCCACCCGAATCAAAGCCCTCTCTTTATTTCATCGTTCATGCTCTCACGACTGCCCCCGAACACACCATCACCATCTTCTGTCCTCAACTCTGTTTAGCCACCACACACCTCTACACGCCATGAAACCACCGCCATCTCACTCCATATCCTCTGATGAAGCTATTAAACAATTTTAATGTGGCCGAGAGGTCATATTCCTTTATTTCAGGACCGATTGGAGCTTTGCTGCCGCCCTTGAGTTCTCCGACATGTCTCGCGTTCTCCAGGTCTCGTTCATCCCAAGCTTCAGCCCCAGGTCGTGAGTAAGGGCTCCAGGTTGTGAGACAAGGCTTCAATTGGAAGCTTCTCCTCAGTAGCTGCTCCAATTAAAGGAGATTACATTCACCAGCAGTATGCGAAGAAGAAGGTGGGACTTTAGTCCCACCTCGGAAATCACTGAAGTATGGGAGCTGAATAAATTGAAAAAGTGATTGGGCCTTAGTGCCTTAAGTAACACCAGGGGTGAGGTCCCCACGCACCCCTCACGCCTCGCCCATGACACCTCCATGCGGGCTTGGCTCCAAACCCAACCCGCCTAACCTACCTTCACTCCTCGGCTGGGATCACGCCCGCAGTCTTGGACCCGGGTACGCTTTTGACCCGAATACCCAATTCGATTAATTGGAAGAGAAGAACAAGAAGAGAGAAAGAAAGAGAGAGAGGGAAAAACAGGGGGTTTTGCTCCTGAAACCTTCCAACACTTAGCTAAAATCTAAGATCTCCTCCCTTATGTGTGAAGAGGCAAGAAAGGCAGGAGAAGAGGAGGATTGTAGAAGAAGAATAGAAAGAGAAGGGCAAGACAGAAGAAGACTCATTGAACACTGTAGCCTCTGAGCTTTTAAGCCGTTTGATTGAGAGCTCTGTTGTTTGATTTGCTTGACAGGGAGTGTACTTTTCACTAAAGCTTGCATGGATTTAAAATGGTTGATATTGTTCATTTATTGAGATCATTAAGTAATTATTATATGTGTATCTAAGCTAATAATTGGTGATTCAAATCACTATTATTTTGCCTTAGATGTCTTTTTGCCTCATTAGATTCTTTATATACTCATATTATACATTGCATATTAGTTTTTGAGTAATTATTTGTGCTCATTTATATTATTTATTGAGATTAGTGCGTGAATTCCATATTTGTTCCCTGTGTTCGACGTCGGACTTAAATTCGAGTAATAAATTGTATCTGTTGATGAGCTATTTTGGTCTGTACTACAACGTATCAATCTTAAACATCGATTTCGCGTGACTCAACATGCAGCAGTTGGAGGTGACTCAATGGAGGATTTGGAGCAAGTTGTGATGGTCTTTCACAGGTCCTGGAGATTGCAATGTGGTCGAAGTAGGTTGGAGAATTGTGTCGAAGTCGGAGAAGGTGCGGTAATGGCGGAGCTCCGACTAAACCCTAAAATGCACGAAAACTAGCTAATTGCCCAAGTTAAAACATCAGTATGATCGCTGTAGCATGGCGAGTGAAGTGGTAGTCGTGACATGTTGTAAGGATGTGTGTGAGTGAGTAGCGAAGTCGAAGAGGGTGAACGAGGAAGGTGGTGTTCGGTGGGATGCTCAGGTGGTCGTATGGAGAAATTTGGTGAGGGCTTTTGATGGTGGAGTTGCGGAGAGCTTTTGGGAGTCGTAGTGGGTGGATTGGCAGTCTGTGGTAGTTGCACGGCTTCATCGGAGCTTTGTCGACACTAGGGAAGACGGAAGTGGTATGGGTGTTCTTGTGCTTTGAACCTAAGGTCAAAAGGCGTAGAAAGAATTAGGGAGTGAGAGGAAGAGAGGAGAGCGACTTAGAGAGAGAAAGAATGCGAGATGCGGTCAGTTTTGGTTGGTCGGCACCGGAGGAGATGAAATCGACGGTGATACGGCGGCGAGGAAAGAGAGACGGAGAGCTTCTAGTCTTTGGCTGGACTTGGTCGCGACGAAGAGGGAAGGAGCTTAGTGCCTCCAATTTTGCTTTTGGAGGCACGGAAGAGGGAAGGATAGGAGGCCACCGGAGCTACGCTCAGGGTTGGCTGGAGAGGAGGCTGAAGAGGGTTTTAGGCCTCAAAACCAAGCTAAGGAGAATGGCTAAGACATGAGGGCTCTTTATAGAGCTTCAGAACGAGCTCTAAATGAGGAAGGCGGCCTGATTTGGCTGAGATTTTTGGGAGAAGAACATCCCAAATTCATTGAGCTTTCTCAAGCTCTATGAAGCGAATCAGGGTCCAAGATCTAGTCCAGTTGGTTGGGAAGATCCTTGTGACCATTTTCTCCAATTTTCGAGAAGTTTGGCCCTGATTTGAGGGAGATAATATCCCTTGAATCTCGCTGTTGAGCTCAATTTCACACCAATGGCAGAAGGGGCCAAAATGAAGAAAATGATGAGAAGTTAGAGGCCCATTTGCAATAAATTCGAAACCTGAGGGGCCAACTGTAAGAAATAGAGTTTTAAGGGCTAAATTGCAAACTAGGTCAAGATGGACTCTAATTGGGCATAAATTTTTGTCTTAACATAATTTGAATGCAAGGAATCTAATGGTGAAGTTGGATTTGAGTTTTGATTACGTTTGACTAAACAATTTGTACAAAAGCCCAAATAAGGGCAAAATCCCATCTGAAACTCTATTTTAGGTCAACATGGGTTCAGATGGTCAAACCAAGGGTACCAAACCTCTTCTAATATTTTTCTATGAATTTTAGGTGATTTAGATGGATTTTATCTTGACCATAACCTCTTTAATTTAAATGGGTTGAGAATTAGGGTTTTATGTGCTGTTTTGGTTCTCGAAATACATGAAACCCCGTTTTTGTCAGTGTTGACCCACTTTTTTGGACTTTTGAGCTTACTTGACTTTTATTTAACCCCTAAGTGACCCCATGGTTAATATGTGTTTGTGATGTGCTGTTAAAATTATAGAATTATCCTTGATTCCCAATTCTTTTCCTAAATCAGAATGATATGGAGTTATGACCCTCAGATGATTAGGTAGGAGCTTTTAACATTCAAACCTAACTAAATGTGGCTAGTTAGGATCCATGATGGTGTTCCCATCACTTGCAATACCCTGTTGTATGACCTATACTACACTCTCTCACAGTTTCAAGTGCTCTTTAAATGCCTCTTAACATTCTAAATTGATCCTACAGCCTTAAGAATGCATCTAATGCTCATCTCTAACCTTAGAGACTTATTTCACATCTCAAGTCAACCCGTCATATAGATTCTACACAATAGGCATAAAACCGACTTACAGAAAGCTTTAATCACCCAATAATAGGTCATGAACACTATTAGTAGCTTCTAGAGTATGATTCAAGCCTTATAATGAAGCTTCAGAGCTTCTCAAACCTCAATGGCAGCCTGGTTTGACTTGCACAAATCAAAAGTTGGCTTGAGCAAAAATGTGTTACAGATCAAAATAAAAATATAAATGGAGTTGCATTAATCTACTGAAACTAAAGAACTCAAAGATTAAGAAAATTAGAGGGGTGGCAGGTGGGGTCGGGGAGGAGGAGGAGAGTGGTAGGAGGGGGTCGGGGAGGAGGAGGAGGGTGGCAGGAGGGGGGGAGGAGGAGGTTCTCGGTAGGAGGGGTCGGGGAGGAGGAGGAGGGCACCAAAAGGGGGAGGAGGAGGGTGTCGGCAGGAGGAGGAGGAGGAGGGGGACAACAGGAGGAGGAGGAGGGGGCCGCAGGAGGAGGGGGTGGCAGGAGGAGTCGGGGAGGAGGAGGAGGACGACAGGAGGGGAAGGAGGAGGAGGAAGAGGAGGACAGCAGGGAGGAGGAGAGGCGGAGGAGGGCAGGGACGAGGAGGAGGAGGGGGCGGCGAGGAGTTACCTGAGGAGGAGGATGGCCAGTGACTGATGGAGGACGAGGAGCGGTGGCGCAGGCAATGGAGGGTGATCGACATGGAGGATCAAGAGAGGAGGAGAGGAGGAGCGGCGAGAGGGTTTCTTTGAGGTGTGGGGGAAGGAGGACTCTGCATGTGGGTTGATGACCAGACATTTGCCATCGGTTCTAACAAAATCGATGGTAAAAGGATAAATTAAATTCCTCCTCACGCCTAAATTTTGGCCGCTAATTGACGTCAAAAAATGTGCTAGATTAGGTTGTTCGTTGTAGCATGCGTTTACGACATCAATTTTAAGAGAAGAATCAAACGTGAGTGCAAGTGTCAAACACGAGGAGGCATGAAATCAGATCAGTTAATTGCTTTAATGTCACAAAATATTTTGTTTTGTTTGCTTGTGAAAAGAGAATGAGAGAGAGAGAGATAGTATAGGGTTAGAAAAATGATTGACGGTAGAGTGAAGTTCGCTAACTACACTTTGGTGAAATCATGCATCATTGAAATGAACATAATAGCGTAACATGAACTAAGTAGAAAATTACTCTAAAGGCATTAAAACATCATACAATAAACTAAATCACTTCTTGAATTATGGAGCAAATGTATTACAAATAGACGAATGCTTAAGGAAATGCAAATTATAGCTAAGGAGAAGCAAGTGCGAGTCGAGGCAGCCACGGTGGTGGAGGGACTTCCATTAGTAGCTCAGCAACTCCGGGGGTACCCTTTGAAGCTTAATAGATGTGGACATGTGCTAGGTAGAAGCTAGGAAGAGATGACTTGCAATGGGGTTCTATAGGGCTATTTATAATAGAGTGGCCAAAATAGGTATCGCACAATTAGCAATAGCAAGGATGTCACTGTAGCTCCATTGTATTCGTTGCTGTAGCCCATCTCTCTCCAGTGCTTGGTGCACATAGTGCTGTCACATGGGATTCGCGTGCTTGCATTGCCCATCGTTGGATCAAGGATCGACGATTGAGATCGCACCTTACCACGCGCTCAGTATCACGCCCATCGCTGTGCGTACGATCGCGTGTGCGATCACACGTCAGATCACACGTGCACATATCGCGTGCATCCAGATACTCCACGTAGTCGCTATCTTTGCCGTCTGATCGCGATCGAATGGCTCTAATCAATTGAAGCATGCGATTAAGAAGATTGGGAAGCGCGGTAGGTTTCAAATCCGCGCCTTCATGATGTTGGTGCTCGTCTCCACCAATGTGTTGTGCCTGCGGATTGTTGCGGGGAAGAGTTGCTGTGCTTGCCTCCTCAATCGTTGGATGAGAAATGTGTGGCTGAGATCATGTGTGTTGTACGATGAAGAGAAGGGGGTGGGTGCTGCTGGGTGTGCTGATGAGCGACACATGGCACATTTTTGGCTGTTGATCATTAGATCAACGGTCGAAACTTCTGGATTGTGTTGTGGGAGCTATGGAGGTCGGATTGAGGTGATTTTGAGTTTGTTGGACTTCGTTCGTTGATCCAAATCTATCCATACGGTCTGATTGCTCATCTGAGACTTGTATAGCCGGTCATTGAACATTAATTCTAAGCAATCTTAACATAAAATAATGCAGAATGAATGTAATTCCCCCAAACCCACTATAATATGACATTAACACACATGTGCCCTCGAAATTGACTCTGATTGATATAATTAACAGTAATAATTGTAGAGTCATCACTAATTTTAACCTACTTTTCATCGTCGCTTCTTAGATTAACTGACGATAGAAGTTTAAATTAAATCCTTTATCGCACCCAAATTTTAGCCACTAATTTTAATCGACTTTTCATCGTCGCTTTTTAGACTAATCAACAACAAAAATATATTTTCCATCGCTTAATTAACCGATGGGAAATATTAACGACCACCTTACGCCCATCACTTTTCTTCAATTGATGTTAGGGGGAGTACATGCATTCACCGTTGCTTATTTAGATAAGCGACGGTAAAAATATTTTTGCTGTCGCTTTCTAAAATTGATGGCACATAATTAACGGTATATCTCATTTTTTTAGTAGTGTAGGCAGGAAGTTAGGGGTGCGCGAGTATGTATATATATATATGTTATGATATTTGGCGGGATACGTACCCAGGCAGTGGAGAGGGCTATCTATGAGCCAGCGTAGGTCGTGTCTATGCGTATAGCTCGTGATATGCAGTCGCAATACTACCTATGCTAGGACCCCAGGGTGATGGAACAAGACGTAGTGTGAGTGCCGAGTTTCCTCTTGGCCTAGAGGACACTACGTACTTATCATACCTCAAGAAAAATCGCAACGAGAGGAACTGATATGAAAATAATGATGATTGAAATATTGAGGGCAACACACTGTTGGGATAAATGAGAAATAACTAGGAAATGCATTAATAAGAAAATTTTGCAATAACAAATTAGTTCCCTTTTTCCTATTCATTTCTCGTTTGGTACGTGGGTTAAGTGGTTGAACTTGCGTTTGGTGAGGTTTACCCCGGGTCAGGACCACCCTGGGTTAAGCGACAAAAACTTGGGGATACCCATGTTCCGCCTACCCTATGGAACGAGAGTTACACCACTTGTTATTCTGCCGCGGCTACCAATTAACCTATTGCCCTTGCGCTTCACCTCCCACCCCATTTACGACCCCTTCTCCTTGTGTTGTAACCCTAACCGTTAGAGGTACCATTGGAAGAATGCTAAGTCGAATTGACAAGTTCCCGAGGATGGTATCCTCTGGCCATGGTGTAGATCAACAAAGATAAGTGATTCTTGACATATTTTTGAGTTGTTTGTGGATTTGTTATGCTTGTATCGTCTTTGTAATGTGTTCTGGGAAAATCTGTCCACATGCGTGGTGGTTTCTTGAGATGCATTTGTGTGGTTGTTGTGGTGATGTTTCTATTTGTTTTTTGATCTGCGTGGAGTTTTGTTCACTACAAGTAAATATGTCAATTGCAACAGAAACATTCACTACCATCACAAAAATCTTTTTTGGACGGTAACATGAATCGTCACAAAAAGAGGCATCCCAAAAAGATTTATCGTTGTAAATGATCTATCATTTGTGATAGTAAAGAACCATCACAAAAGAGCTTACGTGACATTTAACACCTATCACAAAAGATTTTAAGTGACGGTTAAATACCATCATAAAATACCTTACGTTTTAACAACTATCACGAAAGACTTTACGTGAGTTAAAAACCATCATGAAAGACCATATGTGACATTTAAAAACCATCACGAAAGATTGTACGTGACGCTTAAAAACCATCACGAAAGACCTTACACGTCGGTTGAAAGCCATCACAAAAGACCTTAAGTGACGTTTAAAAACCATCACGAATGACCTTAAATGACATTTAAAAACCATCACGAAAGATCTTATGTGACGTTTAAAAACTATCATGAAAGACTTTACGTACGATTAAAAACTATCACAAATTTGGGACAATAATTTATCATCTCAAATTCTTTGTTGTCATTTCACAAAAATAATATGGTGCCAAAATTTATTTACCTATTTAAGAGTTTTTAATTACTGTAACCTCTTATGATTAACTTTTCTTTCTTTGGTATTATTTTACCTATAATATTAATAGCACTCATTATAATAACATTCACACATACCAAAAAAAATATATTTCATTCATTTTCAACCCAAAATATTCATGTTCTCAATTACAAAAACCTAACCATACGTAAATGAAACTAAAAGTCATTCTTACAAAAGTTAACTCATTCAACACATGTTCCTACTCATCAAGAAAGTAATCATCTTCATAGTCAAGATCATTTTCATTCTCAAAGCTATCCTCTTCAATATCCCTGCTTGCTCCACTCCTACACTACTAAGATGATGCTGAGACGAAGAAGCTTCTTGTTGCTTAGTTAGCATTTTCAAAACTTTCTCCATCATCTTTTCCATCCTATCCATTCGAGTCTCGAGAGCTTTATTGGAAGAATAAGCACCTCTTCCATAATAAGTAGATGGGCTAATACTAGGACCGATACCATGTACAAAACCAAGATGTTCTTTCCCAGTGACTTGCAAATATGCATCATCATCTAACAACACTGAAGTAGAATTACGCCCTTCTGACATGCAAATATGGATTACTTTGTAGAGCTGATCTGGAAAGCTGCTATGCGTCTGTCCTATTTGGTGTTATTGCAGTTGGTGCATGTCTGCTTGTCTCATTGCCCAGCTTTAAAGATTTGTTGTCTATCCCTGTGTCCTACTTTGGATTCGTCTACCAATAAAGTTGGCTATTGGTCATCATTCTTCACATCTGTCATAGCCCACATCCATAATAAAGCTAGGAGTTGATCATGAACCTCCCATACATTTGCTTGTTTCCCATCGGTGTAGCTGGGCGTGCCTTCTTATCTTCTAGTAACCTACCGATGGGAACTCCCCTAAGTCTTGCGTGCTCCTATTGTGGCAGCATACCCGATAAGTTGTGGGAGAGAGTAGAGAGTAAGTTGAAATCCCACCGACAGTATAAATGGATGCAATATGTCTTGGATGCAGTCATTTGGGTTGTTGTTCTACTCTTCATTGAGGAGGAGGAAGAAGAGGATATGGTGAATGTGGTTCATTGTTATTTTTGTAGGTGCATAAGCAATTAGGCACCATATTAGCCTTTAATGATGGTTTTGATGATAACAAACATCTCAAGTAATTGAGATTAAAATTGTATTTTATGCATAGATATTGCAAGAATGTTTTTCAGGTTGAAGCTCTCTTGACGAAATCCAAAGCCAAGAAGAAGGAGGAGATCGTGCTCTCCAGGTTTAGGTCTCCTTGTATTATAGAAATTGAGTTATAATTTTATAATCTTTAGAATGTAAGGAAAGCCCCAATTAGATTAGCATCAAATTACATTACTAGGGCACTGCTTGCATAAGTCATTAAAATTCACCACACTTTAGCTAATTAAGTCAAAAATATGATAAAACTTATTTTTGGATGTTAGTAGATCATCCTAGAAACCCATAAGTGGCTTAAACCTCATTTGGATAGTTAGATGACTTACAGTCCATCTAACATTAGGTAGAAGTTACTTAATGTTAGGTAGTAAGTTTGCAGTGAGTTTGGAAGATCCAGGAGATAGCGAATTTTGCATTGAACTGAGCATCTAATGTTAGGTAGTTGACCTAACATTAGACAAGACCTATCTAATGTTAGGTAGGCCATTTTGGGCCAAATTGAGTAGCTCCAGGAGATAATAAACTTTGTACCTAATTGAGCACCTAACGTTAGATAGTTAACATAACCTTAGATGACTTTTACTTAACATTAGTTAAAACACTTTTTGACCAAACTCATTAGCTGTTGGCAAATAAAATTGGGAAACAATTTAGCTGTTGAAGAGGGGCATTAGGCACACCCAAAGTAGTCCAAACACCCCTCTATATATATGAGAGCATTTCCCACTCTTTGGTGGTTAGAGAACACCTTATAACTCACTCTAAAGCACATTCAAGCCCACATTCAGCTAAAGCATACTTTTGGTGTTCTTGGAAGTGATTGAAGCTTTCATTTTCCAACTCTCACTTGCTTGAAGCTTAATCACTTTAACTTCCAGCATCAACATCTTCTCACAATCACTAAGGGAGTTCATTTTAGTCTCCTAGATATCTATCTCGTAAGAATTATTGCATATCTTTTTAGGGCTATCCATAGGAGCTAAATTTTATTTTATTTCAATTTTATTCCTTCATGTACTTGTAATATGAGGACCCAGGTTGTGGGTTCGTTTCCTCCTGAGTGAGAAGGGTTTACTCTTGATTGGAATATCAGGAGGGGTTGTAAAAAGGTTTGGTATCCCATAAGTACCAGTTAGTATTCTAAGTTTGACTCAAGGCAAAATCCTAGATTAGGAAATCTTGGTAGTGGTTTTTACCTGGGGTTGAGTTTCCAAATATATACTTTGTGTTGTGGTTGATGATATATTTGTGGAATGCTTGATTATCTTTTATATAAGCATTAATTTCAATTAGCATTATTTTTACCACTTCTAGCACTAATCACCTCCTTCTAGTGCTTTCATTTGGTATCAGAGCTTAGGTTGGTGTACTTTGGAGTAACTTCCTCACATCGATGATAATGGCGGAATCGAGCAACACGAGGACTGAGGGATTGTTGACCCAACGACCTCCTTACTTTGATGGAATTGGCTACACAAATTGGAAGAAGATGAAAATCTACCTCAAATCAACCATTGAAGTTCTCTCACTATGGAAGATGGTAGAAAAGGAATTCAAGATGCTGGAAGTAGATGCCATCATCGGAGACTACAAGCCGGAAGATGAGAAGAAGATATCAATCAATTGTAAGGCTATGAGCATACTATATTGTCACCTCTCTAATGATGAGTTTAATAGAATTTTACAGTTAGAGACGGCACATGAGATTTGGAAATGCCTTGATGTGACCCATGAAGGAACCTCAAGGGTGAAGGAGACAAAAATTGGTCTCTTAACCCAAGAGTATGAGATGTTCAAGATGAAGCCGGGTGAAAGAGTAAAGGAATTGAGCACAAGATTCACCAACATCATCAACCCTCTCAAGGGACTTGGGAAAAGTTATCCCTCAAATGAGATGGTGTCCAAATTCTTAAGGGCTCTAACCAAGGAATGGGAGCCAAAGGTCACCGCAATTGAGGAAGCTAATGACTTAAAGAGTAGTAGCATGGATGAAATACTTGGAAGTTTAATGGTTCATGAAGTGAAGCTTGAGCTATCCAAGAAAGAGGAAAATGAAGCTTTTAGCTCCAAGAAGAAGATTTTGGCATTCCAAGTCAAAATTGAGAGTAATTCCGATCTCGACGACGAGGATAAAAATGAAGATGATAAAGAAATGGCTATGTTCTCAAGAAGATTTGAAAAATATGTGAGAATGAGGAAGCAATTCAAAAGGAGAAAAGATGACGAGATCCTCACTTGCTATGGATGCAAGAAGAAAGGCCACATAAGGAAGGATTGTCCTCTACTTAATGAGGATAAGAAAGACAAGAAAGAAAGAAAGGAAAGGAAAGAAAAAGGGAGAAGGACAGATGAAAAATCAAGAAGGAAGTTTTTCAAGAAGAAGAAGAAGGCATTTGTGGCAACTTGGCATGACTCGGATCAAAGTACAAGCGATAATACTGACTCCGACTAGAACTCTGACTCAAGCAAGGAGGAAGTTGCACACGAGTGTCACATGGCAAATGAGATCGAGGTACAAGACTCTACTTCTCTTGATGAGCTACTTGATGCATATGATGAGCTTTTTCATGAATGCAAGAAAATTAAACATGAAAATGGTGTCTTAAAAAAGCTTAGAGTAGAAGAGAATGACTTGCTAAACAATTATGAGCTTCTTGTCAATGAGAAATTGGATCTAGAAAAGGAAAATGCAAATATGAAAATTGAATATTTCAACTTGACTAGATTGAATGAAAATCTTATTGCTTCTAACACTAGGTTGCTTATTGAAAAGGTCATATTGATGGAAGAGACTTTTGAATTGAAAAACAAAATTACTTGCTTAAAGAAAGATGTGGATGAGCTTAGGATAAACACAAATAATTTGATTAATGACTTGGCTAAGTTTACTGATGGTAGCAAGAACTTACAAAAGATGCTTGCAAGTCAATTGCTATCTACCTCTACAACCAAGAAACCAATGAACTTTGTGAAGCCCAAAGGTAAAAACACCTTTGTGCCACCCAATGCTCAAAAACCAACCTATCATGCATACTTGTATAGCCATAAGGCTAAAAATAACATCAAAATGCATATGTTTTTAGTCATAAGGCTAAAAAAAAACCTCATCATGCATATGCTTTCAGCCAAAAGGCCAAGAGGATTCCTAAAAGGAACTATTTTTGGGAGTCTAACACTCAAGGACCCAAGAAAGCATGTGTACTAAAAAGTGTTCTCAACTTTTGTTTTATAGGCCTCAAAGAAAATGAACAAGTGGATTATGGATAGTGGTTGTTTAAAGCATATGACGGGTGACTCCACTTAATTTCTAAAGCTCAAGAAAGCCGACGAAGGACGCGTGGCTATGGGCAAGAACCAAAAATGCCTAATTATTGGTAAGGGTACGGTAAGCAATTCATTTATGCAAGTTAGAAATGTTGCTTTAGTTGATGGCTTAAAACATAATATTTTTAGTGTTAGCCAAATTTGTGATAGAGGATATAAGGTTGTGTTTGATAAAGATGGTTTTGAAATTATTGATAAAGAAACTTTAGAAGTTCTTTTGATAAGAAGAAGAGAAAAAGATATTTATGTTCTTAAATTTGATAGGAAATGGTTGATTGCTTCTTGCCTTTAATGAAGAAAACAACTTATGGCATAGAAGATTAGGGCATGTCAATTTGACACTCATTGATAAAATTGTTAGGCACCATTTCCTTAGAGATAATGTGCTTAAAAATGAAACTAAATTAGAATTTCTCTACGGAATATCAATTAATGGATATATTCACTAAACCACTCAATTATAAGAGATTTGGTGAAATTAGGAGAAAATTTGGTTAATGTAAGATTAGTGACATCAAAGCCTAATAGGATTGCATTCAACTTAGAAATATACTTCAAATAGGACCATTAGGCATAAGTTTGAGATATGGCACCTTGGTCTTGTTCCATTTTGATTTTGAGATTCCTTGAGTATGTGGTTGCAAGTATCTCAGTATATTATTTCTTTATTCACTCTTAACCTTTGCAACCCATCACATTTCACCACTTCACCCTCATTTCATCTTCACTTTCATCTCCTTTCATCCCAAGAGAGAAACCTAAAGGAGAGCACCATATCCTCCCTCCACACCTCCATCTCAAGGTGTGAATCTTGCTCTTGAGGAGATCTAACATTAGATCTTACTCCTCCAAGAAGGGATCTCAAGGTATAATCTCCATTCCTCCCTTCTTTTAATCTCTTTTGATTCCAATCTTATTCTTTGATAAAAAATTAGGGCTTTTGTTTAGATGGATGTTTAGACTTGTGTGGGATGTTGTATGTTATGTTTCTTGTAGGTTTGCAACACTATTTCATCATCAATCTTTGATTTGGCCCATAAAATCGTTATTTTCTAGTTGTGACCTGCATTTTGCCCTTTAGCTAACATTAGGTCTTCACCTAACATTAGGTAGCGTCTGCTCTGCTTGACTGCAGCAGTTATCAAAACTAATGTTAGATCTAATTGACCTAATGTTAAGTAGCCTGTCTTGACCCTTTCTTAACCTATTTCACTTCTTGATCCAAGGGTGTTTCTACTCATTCCTATGGCACCTAAATCCCGAAAGGACAAGGGGAAGGGATCAGCATCCTCTAGTGATGTGCCCTCCGACCCGTTCCAATCGAAGCTCCTTAGGTATGCCCATTCTGATGAGGTAAAGGAGCATCTTACTAAATTGGAGCTTTTACTGCTTATCCCATTCGATCCATCATTTGGGATGATTTCTAAAAATTTGATTTAAAATCGAAGTTTGATGTGAATGACTTTTCAACCTACTTTGATTTTAATCAAAATGGCATCCATTACCCATTTTTGACAAAAGTCTGGTACGCCAATACAACCTGGTCTAACCATCCCTCATCTGGAAAAATTCTTAAGACTAATCTTTTTGGCAAAAACATCGTTCTTGATTTTGTTCGACTTTTCGAGATTTTCGAGGTCCCTCAACCTAGTTATACCATTCAAACTCTCTCCCATGAATTTGGTTACTATAGCATTCTAAGGGACTTAGGACCCTTAGAAAGTGCTATTGTAGGTAACTACCATTTGGTACCTAACACTATGTATCCTCTGCCTAAGTTGATTGCTAGGATTATTTACTATAGTCTCTTTCCTAAAAAGCAATCAAGTGGATTTAATTACATCTCTTCTAACTTAATTAGCTGTTGAAGCGGAAAATTGTTGCAAATAGATTTGAGTTTGGAAAACCCGTCGTTGTAGTATGATTTGTGAAGAAATTCGTCAACAAATAAATTTTATTGAAGCTCGAAAAGAATTCCAGGTCGAACATAGGGAGGCTACGTCGATTTGAAATTTGCAATTATATTTTTTTTGTAATTTTTGTTTAAAGGCGAGATACTTACAATGAATCGATACTAAACTAGAGAGAGAGAAAGAGAGAGAGAGAGAGAGAGAGAGAGAGAGAGAGAGAGAACAAAACACTTTTATAAACTAGATAATGTTTCTACAACTAGAAAGCGGGAAATATTATAACTAGAAAGTAGTAAAATCTACTTTAGAAAGCAGTAAAAGAGAAGGGAGGTGAGAAATTATCCTCCTTGTCGGCTGCTTGGAAGACGAGCTGGAACAGGCGACGCTTGGAAGACAGAGAGTGGAGACTGGAGATGGAGAACGAAGCTAGAAGAACTGGGGGTGAGGTAGGACGTCATTTTTGCAGGATCCACTTCCAAAATGAGGGTGAGAAGACGATCACGGGAGCTCTACGAACGGGATGAGAAGTGGACAAAATTTTTGCTTTTAACTCTAGAGGAGCATCCTAGGTTTGGGACAAGCTTCTTTAGAACTTTGGAGAGGGAGGGAGGTGAAGGAAGGGATGAATGAAATGTGGGGGGCGTAGACTTTTTTATAGGTGTATAGGTTGGGGGAAAATAAGTCATTTTAACCTTAAAACATTAATATAGGGGTCTTTAGTGATGGATTTAAGTGTTACTAAAGACCCTGAACGTGGCTGTAGTTCGCACGCATGCACCACCCCCTCCTCTTCCGCTCTAAAAAACATCTGCGCATGTTCAAAAGATCTCAGCCGTCCGATCTTGCAATCGACGGCTGAGATTGCATCATGCTGCGTGTTCATAACGACCCTCGCGTGAAATCACACATGTAGAGGCGCGTCTGATCACGGTTGTGGGGCTCCTTGCATCTGGGCACACCACATGGCGCTCCTGCCGTCTCTCATCTCAGATTCGACGACCTAATTTCGCCGCACAAGCACCTTCGGCTGATTTAGGGTGCGCTGTGTTTCGAACGCGTGCCCCTTCCTTCGCGTTTGAAGTCAAGACCAATGCGCCATCTTGCTTCTTTGACAAGTTTTTGATTCCAGGCGCTCTCGCTTTCAGCCATTAGATCAAGATCCAACGATTGAGATCACCCGCGCGGTTGAGGAGAGAGATAGTAGCGGTGGGTCCTTGGGCTGGTTGGGCTGCTGGGATGGCACCACATGGCACCATCTTAGCCGTCCATCTTCTGTCTTATAGATAGTGCCACAGATATCGTATTGGATCGAATTTCGCATTGTTGAGCTGCGATCGTCGATTCAAACCAATCCGTGTAGTCGGATTTGTCATCTGATGTACGGATTTACATCATCTTGGCCCCTTGACCTCTGATCTTTCTCGGACTGCATTTGATGCTACGGAAGTCCGATTGGGGTGATTTTGGAGTCGTTGAACTCCGATCGTCGCCCTGATCAAATTCGTATGGTTGGATCCTTAATCCGAGGCCCCGATTAAATAATGCCTGTCCTTGACCACCAAAAAGAGTAAATTACTATATAATTTATACACTTTGACCTAAATGCATGATGATGCATGTTATGCAATAGTTACAATGTATGATGCTTCTACGACACTAAGAACATGCATAAATAGATATTTTAGGCTATTCAGATGCATACACATCACACCGCCATGCTTATCTTTTGCTAGTCCCTAGCAAAAACTATATGCTATTTATAAAAGAATTAGGTCGGATTTCTTAGGCAAAAGTTGCTCTTCAACACTAGGAGATTTTTACTAAGGAACTGAACTACAAAGACACAACAGTGCCCGGATGTCTGCCAAAATGTAGATTGCCTCAAGCCCTAGCCTTATTGAAAGAAGGACCTTTTTCTTCTTTTCTTCTTTTCTAATTTTTTTGGATTTTTGAGTTTAGGGTTTCGGAGCAACTTTCTACGGCCACTCACCCCACCCAAGACTCGAAGATAACACTAAGTTCTAAGCATCTTTATGGATGACATGTGATAGACTCACTGATCGACTATTAGAACGGACTTCGGGTTTCTATGCCCCTAGGTTACCTTGAAAAGAAATGTTGCCTAAAGGTGTATCTATTCGACTGGTAGCTTTCTCCTTACATTTATTTTTATTGGGTCAACACAAGGGTAAACCTAGTGTACATCTCTCCAGCTTATTCTACTTTTCTGCTTCTTCTTAAGTGTTTTGGAATTATATGTGCATTTCTTGAGCTGGGATCTGGACAACCTACCAATGGGCTGTTACCCACGATAACTTGCCAGCCATACTTGTGCGGTAAAGTGTGACTTTTTTTTTCTTTTCTTTTTGGATATTTTTCTTTTCTCTTTTCTTTTTTTAAGTAGGTGGCTTCCCTAATCTAAGATTTACCTAAAGGCAGTAGGAAAAGAATGGTCATGTGACTGGGCTCTGGACAACGTACCAATGTGCTGTTACCCACAATAACTTGCCAGCCATACCCTAGAAGGTTCATTCGCTACCAAATTTCTATTAAAATTGTCGAAAAGCGAGTCAGTGCAAATAGTGTGTAGATGCTTAGACCTAAAAATCCCCTCAAATCAGAGGGTAGGTTGATAAGTCGTATACTTATCACCCCAACTTTTTTAATCAGATTGAAGTAAATTCAGAATGACGAGGACTCGATAAACAAATCCATATTTTAGTGGACATCTGGGCTGATTAGGCCTAAAGACCTGAAGAGTCTAAGTGTTTAGATCATACTGTATTATTCCCTAAGGTTGAAAAATCCTAATGCCCAATTATTCTTTCCTAATTCAATTTTTTTTTTGGAAGAGAGAAATAAGTAGAATTTACAAGAATTCCACAAAGCTGACAAAATGATTTAGAAATGAATCCACTCCCCCATACCTACCTGATGCAATGTCCTCATTGAAAATAAAATGCATGAGAAGCAGGGTAGAATGAAGAAAATATCACCTATATTCCATAATGCTTGGGTCAGCTCCAAGTTAGACTGTACAAGTGCTGAGTTTAATGCCATCAGCTAGGCGAAGTCCAGCCAAAGAAGTCACATTAAGGTTAAAGCAACCTTATCGGAGACGTGTTATGGAATAACACGGTCAACATAAGGTTTCAAACATTGTCTGTTGACCTTAAAAGAATTACCCATCTTTGGGTTAGAGATCTCAATTGCTCCATTGGAAAATATTTGATCGATGATGAACGGGCTCCCACTTTGACCTAAGCTTGCCGGGAAAGAGCTTAAGTCGAGAATCAAAGAGCCAGACCTTTTGGTTCAGCTCAAAGCTCTTGCGGGAAATCAGTTGGTCATGAAGAGCTTTGGTCCGAGCCTATAGATCTTGGAATTCTCGTACGCATCGTTTCTAAGCTCCTCCAACTCAGATAGTTGGAGCTTCCTGGTCTTTCCAACTAAACTTAGATCAAAGTTGCATTTCTTGATTGCCTAGAATGCTTGATGTTCAATTTCTATGGGTAAATGGCATGCCTTTCCATGCACCAGACAAAATGGTGGCATGCTGATAGGAGTTTTGTATGCTGTATGGTAGGCCCAAAGTGTGTCCTCAAGCTTTTGAGTCTAATCTTTTTGATTAGGCCTAACCGACTTCTGTAGGATGTTCTTGATCTCTCGATTGGAGATCTCGGCATGTCCGTTTGTCTGAGGGTGGTAAGGTGTGGAGATTCTATGATTTACCTCGTATTTTTCCAGTAAACTATGGAACTGTGCATTTGTGAAGTGAGTACCACCATCACTGATAATGGCCCTCGAAATCCCGAATTGACTGAAGATGTTCTTTTTGACAAAATCGATGACCACTTTGTGGTCATTGGTTTGGGTGGGAATAGTCTCGATCCACTTGAACACATAATCAACGGCAACAAGAATGTACTGGTGTCCAAATGAAGGGAGGAAGGGTCCCATGAAATCGATGCCCCAAACGTCAAAGATTTTGATGGGAAGGATTGGGTTTAGAGGCATATCTCTCTTGGTTATGCTCCCAAGTGCTTGGCATCAGGAACATGACCTTGAGAATTCCTGGGCATCCTTGAATAATTACAGCTAATAGAATCCAAATTGAAGTATTTTTGCAACTACCTTTTTCCTGGAGAAATATCCACCACATGCAGATGAATGGTAGAACTCAAGTATGCTTTGAAATTCATTCTTTGGTACACATTAGCGAATGATCTGATCAGAGCTGATGCGATACAGTTCAGGGTCATCCTAGAAGTAATATTTGGCTTCAAATTTGAGTCTATCCCATTATTGCTTGGTCCAATCCTGGGGGATTTGACCAACAACCAAATAATTTACTATGTCTGCAAACCAAAGGGTTTGGACACCTGAAACTGGCAGAATAGTCTCGTCTGGAAAAGTATCAGTAATCGAAATATCCAGATGAGAAGAATCACTTAGAAGCCTCGAAAGATGATCTGCCACCACATTCTGTGCCTCGGATTTATCTTTGATTTCAAGATCAAATTCTTGAAGCAGAAGAATCCATTGAATGAGCTGGGGTTTAGCATCCTTTTTCACCAAGAGATATCTCAAGGCCGAGTGGTCGGTGAAAATTATGACGTGAGATCCTAAGAGATACACCTTGAATTTTTCTAAAGCAAATGCTACAGCTAGTAATTCCTCTGGGCCTTGCCCAGACTTTTGCTAGCGTAGTAGATGACCGAGGGCTTTCTGTCAATCTTTTGACCCAAAATAACTCCAACCGCGTAATCAGAAGCGTCGGTCATGATCTAAAATGGAGCTATCTAGACCGGTGGTTGCAACACCGGAGCACAAGTGACTGCTGTTTTAAGAAAATTGAATGCCCTGCGGCATGATTCATTGAACTCAAATGGTGTATCTTTTGCAAGAAGGTTGCTTAGAGGGCGAGCAACCTTAGAGAAGTCCTTGATGAACCTCCGATAGAATCCCACATGATCGAGAAATCAGCGGATTTGTTTGACAGATGTGTGAGGTGGAAGTTTTGAAATAGCATCAACCTTAGCTTTGTCAACTTCAACTCCTCGTTCATAGATTACATGACCCAAGAGAATACCTTGTGTCATGAAATGACTCTTTTCCCAACTAAGGACCATTCTTGTTTTGATGCATCTTTTAAGGATCAATTCGAGATTGGCTAGGGAAGATTCAAATGAGTGTCCAAAAATGGAGAAATCGTCCATGAAAACTTCCATGAACTCTCCCACCACGTCAGAAAATATGGCCAACATACACCTTTGAAAAGTTGCAGGTGCATTGCAAAGCCTGAATGACATTCTACGGAAAGCAAAGGTTCCGTTGGGACATGTCAAAGTCATCTTTTCCTGATCCTCGGGATGGATAGGGATTTGATTGTATCCCGAGTAACCATCCAGGAAGCAGAAGTACTTTTGCCTGGCTAATCTTTCAATGATCTAATCGATGAAGGGCAGAGGGAAATGATCCTTTTTGGTGGCTATGTTCAGCTTCCTGTAATCAATACAGACTCTCCAGGAGGAAGCTGAATGAGTTGTGACAGATTCTCCTTTCTCGTTAGTCACAACGATAATCCCGGCTTTCTTGGTAACAATTTGCACAGGGTTTACCCATGGACTATTCAAGATCAGACAGATGATTCCTGCATCGAGCCACTTAATTATTTCTTTCTTGACCACTTCTTGCATATTAGGGTTTAGTCTCCTCTGCATTTGGCGAGAAGGGCAGGATCTATCTTCCATGAAAATTCTGTGATTGCAGTAAGGTGGCTCAATCCCCCTAAGGTCATGGATGGTCCAACCAATTGCCTTCGTATAATCTTTTAGGACCTTGATCAGTTTAATTTCTTGCTCCTTAGTCAATCTAGCACTGATAATTACAGGGAGCATCTTTTCAGGTCCTAAAAACTGATATTTCAAACTCTCAGGCAATGGTTTCAGTTGGAGCTGGGGTGGGTCTAAGATGGAAGGTAAGGAGGATGCTGATGAAGATTCATCAGGATGATCGAGAGGAAGAGGTTGAAAATGAACAAAATCAACGACCTTGATAAGTCTACTTTTGTGGATCATTATTTGGCCTAAGTACTCTTTAATAGTTGTCCTTAATTGTTAATTGAGTAGGAGTTAAATGGAAATTCACCTTAGTCTGCATTTAATTTTATGCTCTAATTTTACATTTAATAGCATATAATATGATCTGTTTGATGAATGCAGGCTAGGTACGAGAGTCAGACATCCATTTTTGCTTCTATAAGACATCCTAAATTAAGTTTGGACATTTAATGAGCAGGGATCGTAGTACTATCAACTTTTAAGACGTCCAGAACTTATTCTGAATGTTTGATGATGTTCAAACAGCAGCCACCTTTCCTCCACCAACTGTGCCTCATCTCTTCAACCACCCCAACCACTCACGATCTTCGTTGAGTGGTTGGGGAAGTCGACGGCTGAAGAAAAACAAACCACGGATGTTTAAAGTGAAAGCTGACATCTTCTTCAGGGAAATCTTCCTTCTCCCATAGCGGGGATGTCCTCCCTCTCCACCATCGTGGAACAAGCGCACCCTGTGAAACAAGTGTGCACCGTGAACCCCTGATGTACACCGTGGCCAAAAGCTTGCTCCACCGCACATGCCGCCCTCCAGACCCATGTTGGAACCTTGTTCCACATCTTATTTTGGTGTTAACAATATTATTATAGATTAATGTTTGCCATTAAGTGTTTTGCAGATTTAGGTGAAGAAGCAAGGCAAACAGGAAATAATGGAGGCATGATAATGAGAAGAAGAAGATTATGATATGAAGGAGGCAAGATGACAAGGAAGAATCAAAGAGAAGATCATCTTCAGACTTTAGTTTTTCTAGTTTACATTTTATATTTATAGATTGTATATGCCTCTTACCAAAGAATCATAACTTAGATCGTAAAATCAATTAGAGATAAATTAGGATTTATGTTACGAACATTTTTAAAGTACGTAATAGATTAAAACACTTAAAATAGGTACTTGTAAGCAAGTACCGGTACTGTTCATCAGTACTAGTATTTGCAAGGTACAGTTTTGAGAATTCATCTCAAACTGTGAACAACAAGTACCGGTACCAACCATGAGTACCGGTACATGTTGGCCACAGGTTGAAGCCTTATTTTTGGCATGAACCTTACAAGTACCGGTACCCATGATGAGTACCGGTACAGGTAAGTTACTGTGCCCAAGGAATTTTAAACCTGGGAGTCACAAGTACCGGTACCCATGATGAGTACCAGTACCAGGACTCATGTACTGGTGGCAGTGAGCTGCTAGTACCGGTACAGGAACTTTAGTACCGATACCAACTAGCTGTTGGCTCAAAATAGAATGGCTGAAATATTTATTTTGTCAATGTGAGTGTTGGAAATTAAATCCCAACGTCTAGTAGACGAATCCCTAAGGTCCTAAACTCTATAAATGACCCTAGGACTCTTTGTTTGCACACAAGAGATATAAGAAAGATAAGAGAAAATTCTAGAGCTCTATATTTCATATTTTCCACCATATTTGAAGAGAAGAATAGAGTTTGATGCTCTCAATCTTTCCACGCTTTTGCAAACGCGTTGACATGATTTTCTTTCACGTATTCATGTCCTTCCTAGGTTCTCAAACTGGTATCATCTTTTATATATTTGTTGGGAGGCTTAGGTTTTAGTTGTAAGATTCTTGTTTTCTTACACCTGTACTTCTTTTGTATTTGAGCTTGTTGCTCGTTGGGTTGTAACAAATCCGTTGTTGTAATTGGGTTGAGGTAACCCATGAATTACCTTGATTAGTAAATTGATTCTCTCAAGGTTGAGAGAATCAGGTTAAAAACCCTAAGTTGGGAAGCTTAGGTAGTGGAGTACCCAAGGGAGGGGAACCACTATACATTTTGTGTCCTTTATGGTTTGAATTGATTGTGCAAATCGTTCTTGTTATTACTGATTTTTTGTTTAAGTATTTGTGCGCGTAGATATCCTATCTATTTAGATCCTATCAACTCATAGGCGCACATGGTGACAGCGTGTGCACCACTACGTCCACGCTCCCCCTGCCTTCCATCTTCATCCTCTTCTTCATCCCCGTCAGCCAACAGCAAAGTACCCAAACCCGTCCCCTCATCGTAGACCATCCTCTCATCACCGCCACCCAACTCCTCTAGCCAAACACCACCAACACTGGCAGCCAAACTCCTTACCCCTTCCTCTTCTTCTTTGTCCTCTTCTTCCTTCCACCGCCACTTGCAACTCCAAACGAAAGAACCCAAACCGCAGCCACCACCCTGCGCCGTCCACGCTGCTCCAACCTCCTCGACTCTCGTCGGAATCACCACACGACCACCGTTGACCACTGGGGGCCACGCGCAACCATGCCCGACCCACGTACATAACCTCCACAGCACCTTCGCCGTCGTTCACGCCGCCAGCCATCCACGTGCACCGGTCATGTTCGACGATCATCGACCAAGCAGCGACTGCCATCATGATCGTCTCTCTCCTACGCACCTCCACCGAGCTCCAGCTGGCTGGTGACCCCTCATTCACGCGTGCGTGGAGGAGAGAAGGGAAAACCCCTATTTTGGTTTCAATTAATATTTACGGGTTATGCCATTGTGAGGTTCACTATTCTTTTATTTTTTTAATTAATATATTGAAAGAATTTTGCACGAATATCCCCCTATTCTAGGTGAATTACTTAAAGTCAGATTCTTCTTATGAATGTTATTAACTACAGGATGTTGATTACAATGAACAAGGTCTCTTTTATTGAAAATTAATATTGCCACTGATATCCATTACCAAGATCACTATTTAATAGAATATTAGGTTGTGGTGATTTTACATATAAACACCTACATTCCTGATTAATTATTTAGAATAAGAGTTTATATGAGAAAGCGAGTTGCGCTAATAATATGCGCACCCATTGAGTTTTTCGAATAATTGAGGCACCATTCACTAGTACAATAGGTTGATTCCTTCCTGTGGAGACGACCTAACTATTTTTGTGGTTAGATTCTGAGAATTAAAAAGGTTTTGAAAAGCGATTTTCTACTGCATGATTAAATACAATGACACATCATTTTATGTTAAAGTTTTTATCGAAAACAAAGATCGCTCTTTCAGACCTCTTTAGAAATTGGCAGGTTTGCCATGGAGGGTTGTGGGTTGGGTTCATCAATGCTAGAGGAACTCTCAATAGCAGATACAACCGTACATGTCTCAATATTCAAATTATCTTCCTTGAGTTCCTCTATAAATCCACAATCCTCAAATTTATTAATCGCCTTGAAAATATCCCATTTCAGTTTTCGATCCCCAAGGGTGATTTCCATGCTATCGCTCTCATAGTTGATATTGGCCTTAGCGGTAGCCAGGAACAGATGCCCCAAAATGATGGGCGTGTTCCTCAAATTCTCAGGTACATCCATGTCAAGGACAAGGAAATCTACAAGAAAATAGAAGTCCTTAACCTTGACAATAACATCCTCAATAACGCCTCTTGGATTTGTCACTGAAAGGTCCACTAACTACAGCGTTACTGAGGTCGAATGAAGTTCACCTAATCCGAACTTCTCGTAAAGAGAAGTCAAATTTAGGTTAATGGATGCACCTAGATCCAAGAGTGCCTGGTCAAAAGTGTAATCTCCAATAACACATGAAATCAAAGGGGCACCTGGATCTCTCTTTTTCGGAGGAAGGTGATGCAGGGTAATAGAACTAGCCTGCTCAGAGAGTGTCACCTTCCTCGGAACAGATTCCTTAGCTTACGCTTCTGGGTGCATAAATCCTTTAAGAATTTAGCATAAGCCGGTATGTGTTTGATAGCATCGAGGAGGGGGATATTGATTTCAACATTCTTGAATATATTCAAGAGCTCCTTGGTACTATCAACAGGCTTCTTCTTCCTAGGTTTAGTCAAGGCCATAGGAAAAGGAACATGAGTCAGATCTTTGGAATTAGGTTCCTGAGCCTTGATTTCTTTTTTAGAATTCTCCTTTCTTTCCTTAAGCTCACCAGGATTTTCTTGACTAGAGCAGGGTAGGTGTGGGTCTTGGGTTTGCCTTCCACTCCTCAAAGAAACGAAGTTGGCAGATGCGTACTGGTTTGGGTCTTGGGGAGGGTTAGGAAAGATAGGAGGGGCTTGATTAGCCAAAAACCTCAGATTTGATGAAGAAGCAGAAGGGGAAGGACCCTGCTCAACCACCTAAGCACGTGCGTGTGGGTCCCTCTGATTCCCATACCCTTGGGCTTGATTGCCCAGATTCTGTATGTTGCGCAGGTTGGGTATGGGTTGAGATGGCAAAGATCCAGGCTAACGGGTGTTAGCAATGAGCCCAGTTTGCTAGTTGTCCAGCGAGGTTTTCATTTGTTGCATGAGCTAGAGCATAGATCCTTGCATCTCTACCATCTGACTATTCAAATCAGCCTGCCCTATGAGTTGACGAGCATTCCAAACTGGTTAATTGAACTGATTTGGGGGTAGTTGAGTATAAACATGACCCTAACCCATTGGTCTTTGCAGAGCATAGTTGCTGGGTCGAAATTGGGTCAGTCACCCTGAATTTTTCCGGGAGAAGTTTGTGTGGTTTCTCCAACCTAGATTATAAGCACTGGAATATGGGTTGGACCTAACGTTCTCCTGTACAGCATAGACATCCTCATAGGGCGAGGATGGAGAGAAAGAAAGGGAGGGATCAGAGAAACTGGGATCAAAGGCCCCAGTTTGGAACCCGTGGGGTCTCGAGCAATACTGGCTCATAAGTTGAGCTGCATCCAGTTGATTCACCAACTCCCGTCTAGAAGGGGCTCGAGAAGAATGGAATCCCAAATTCTGGGATTAAGTGGATCGAGAATTGTTTGCAAAGTTTCCCGTCATCCACTCCTCCATCCTTTTGGTAACCAGGTCCATCTTATCTAGTTTATTACAAATAAACTCCATATCAAATGAATGAGAGTCATGGACCTCATTAATATTTGATCTGGGTTGTTGGGACCGATTAAATGTATATATGGAGGCATGATTGATTGAATTTTCATTCATTTCCTCAAACAAATCATGCACACTATCTGTGTCTTTGTTGAGAAAATTGGCTCTGCAAGAAGTGTTCACGTGATTTCTGAGTTGCTCAGTCAACATGTGGTAAAAGATTTGCACGAGTTGCCATTTTAGCACCTCGTGGTGTGGATGCTTTTGCAATAAGTCCTGGAATTGCTCCCAGGCAACATGAAGCTACTCCACTGGCCGCTGGGCGAAAGTAGTAATCGCCCGCCTCAGTGCATTGGTACATCCGACTGGAAAGAATTTCTTTAAGAAAGCCGATTTAAGATCATTCCAAGTTATCGACCTTCCTATGGTCCTGTAGCAATGAGCAGCTTTATCCCTATAAGAGAGTGGGGAAAGAGCCTCATGATCATTTGCTCTTCATTCACGTTTTGTGCTTTGGTGGTCTGGACAAAAGTGGTCAAGTCCTCCAAATGTTGAAACGAGTCTTCAGAGCAAAGCCCATGAAAATGCTTGATCATGCTTAACACCTAGGCTTGATTTCTATGTCTCCGGCAGGAATCTGGACACCGGCATGTTCCCCGTAATTTGAAGGATCATAAAAATCCTTCAAGGGTTAAGCGTCTTGCATTCTCTAGAACCATTCTTGCATTCTCTGCATTTGTTCCAGCTGCCTTTGAAACATCTCTTGTTGATTCTGAGGTAGAGGAGGTTGTTGATTGGCTATGGGATCAATTTAGCTAAAATTCAATCTACGCCTCCTAGGATGATCTAAGGGTCCTTCCAATCGAGGATTCAATGACCTCCTTCCAAGCATAAACTAGGAAGAGGTTGGAAGGACTGAGGATAAGAGCCCTGCAGCACAACAAAACAAGCCTGTCCTTAAGTTGGGTAGCCTAAGGATCTACAGACTCTCAGAATCCGTCTTAAGATTATAGACGATTTACTCTACTTGTATCCAGTCAATCCAACCAGTTAGGAGGGGCTGGGGAGAAGGTTCTTTCTTCGGCTTGCCCCTCTGGTTCCTAGTGTACTCCCCAACCACAGTCGTTTGATGCTACTCCCTTAGCTAGACATCAGATTAACTAGTACAAGCAAGTTAATCGTGAACAATCTCAATTTGGGCCCCGAAGAGCAAATCGGTCCTTAAGGCCAATGTCTAATCAATTTTAACTTAGGCTTAGGACTGTAGTTCTTATGAAATGTGAAGGGCCCTTAAAATGGGTTGTGCCCTTAATGATTGATTGAATATGTGTGAGTGCCTGCACAACCAGGGTTTTCAAGCAAGATTATTTGGATGAGTGGATTTTAAGGTTTAAATCTTGCTTAAGTAGCTTTGAGGGTTTAGAATTAGGTAAATTCAATCAAGTTCAAGAGGCAAACCAGATTTTCAAAACATGGGTGAAGATCTTTTCCTTTTGAAATCAAAAGTAAAGTGGAGTGCCTGGTATTGACTTAAATTGTAAACCCTAAGGGGAAGCTACTTGATGAGTTGATTTTAGATGAAGTGGTGTAGCCCAAACAATTCAAACAATTGGCCTTAATGCACCACTGAGTTAGGCACACAAGTGGTTACCTAATCTAATTTCTACTCAATTATGTGTTTGGGTGTGTATCAGTTTCAAAGATCGATTTACCGGTTGAGTTTGAAAATTAGAAGAGGTCGTGTACCTTTGTATTTTTTTTAATTTTTTTAGTTTATATACAGAGGGTGAGATGGGTGGAGGTGGAAATCAAACAATCAAAACTAATCCTAGGGTTTATGAGAACACCTAGGTTAATTAGGGTTTGAATTAGGATTATGAAATGAACTCTATGGAGGGGGGAAGAATGTGGAGCACTTACAGTTGTCTTCAACTGCACTTTACTCCTCTCTACCGCTTGAAGATTCCTTGTTGAGGTACCTGCAAAACAATAGAAAAGAAATAAAAGCAAGTTACAAGATAAATAAGTGCGTGAAAATGCGGAAAGGAAATTGAGATTCGTTGCCTCCCCAGCAACTGTGCCAAAATGTTGAAGCGGAAAATCGTCGCAAATAGATTTGAGTTTGGAAAACCTGTCGTTGTAGTATGATTTACGAAGAAATTCGTCAACAAATAAATTTTACCGAAACTTGAAAAGAATTCCAGGTCGAACATAGGAAGGCTACGTTGATTTGAAATCTGCGATTATATTTTTTTATAATTTTTGTTTAAAGGCGAGATACTCACAATGAATCGATACTAAACTAGAGAGAGAGAGAGAGAAAGTGAACAAAACACTTTTATAAACTGGATAATGTTTTTACAACTATAAAGTGGGAAATATTACAACTAGTAAGTAGTAAAATCTACTTTAGAAAGCAGTAAAAGAAAAGGGAGGTGAGAAATTATCCTCCTCGTTGGCTGCTTGGAGGACGAGCCAGAACGGGTGATGCTTGGAAGACGGAGAGCGGAGATGGAGAACGAAGCTGAAAGAATTGGGGGCAAGGCAGGACGTCGTCATTGTGGGTTCCACTTTCGGAATGGGGGCGAGAAGACGACCACGGGAGCTCCACGAATGGAATGAGAAGTGGACAAAATTTTTGCGTTTAACTTTAGAGGAGCATCCCAGGTTTGGGACAAGCTTCTTTAGAGTTTTGGAGAGTGAGAGAGGTGAAGGAAGGGATGAATGAATTGTGGGGGCATAGGCCTTTTTATAGGTGTCTAGGTTGGGGACAAATAGGTCATTTTAACCTTAAAACATTAATATAGGTGTCTTTAGTGACGGATTTAAGTGTCATTAAAGACCCTGAACGTGGTCGTAGCTTGCATGCACATGCTGCCCCCTCATCTTCTATGCTAAAAAATGCCTGCGCACATTCAAAAGATCTTAGACGTCCGATCTTGCAATCGACGACTGAGATTGCATCGTGTCGTGCATTCATAACGCCCCCCACGTACAATCACGTGTGTAGAGGTGCATCTGATCTCGCATGCGGGGCTCCTCGCATCTGGGCACGCCACGTGGTGCTCCTATTGCCACTCATCTCCGATCCGATGGCCAAATTTCGCTGCATAAGCGCCTTCGGCTGATTTAGGGTGCGTTTCGTTTCGAACGCGTGCCCCTTCCTTCACATCTGAAGTCAAGACCAATGCGCCGTCTTGCTTCTTTGACGAGTTTTTGCATAATTGCTTCAATGTTACCACGATAAGAAAAGTGCATATCATGGATGATGATGATAAGGAGGAGGACGAGGATGATGACGATGATGACAAGAACAACGACGACGAACATGATGAGCCATCCTACCTATATGATTATTATCCGAAGGACATCCCACATCCTCAACTTTGGGAGTGGCCTAAGAAACATCCTCACACACGCACGGATTATGACAACTACATCGTATAGGACACCGTTGCCGGAAGTAATTATTTAGCTAGTTCTATTAAGAACATGCGCCTTCAAAATGAGGCGTACAACAACTATTTTGTGAATGTTTATCACCAATTTTCTCATGATCTCTCTAAAGTACGCCAAGACATATCCCAAATCAAGGAGGATGTTTACACATTGTCCAAGTGGAAAGGCAAAGGGAAACATTGGAATCAGCCTTGTGTCGCCATCTCCAGCTTTAGTTTAGATTAATGATGTGCAATCTTATTAGTAATTTAGTGTTGGCATCTCACGTATTTGTTGAACTTGGGCTACACAAACATCTTTACTTAATTTCTATGATTTGTAATAGCTAGATTTTTCATTTCCTTAAAACTTTTGCTTTTGCTATTTCTATGACTTATGTTGAACCTGTGATGAGATATATATATGTGACCTCCATGTTGAATTATGCAAGTTTACTTAATGTTGAGCTATATGTATGATATGCATGCTAAACGTCCCTTGTTTTTTTTAATGATGCCAAAAGGGGGAGAAAAATGATGTGATATGAGATGATGAGGTTGAACATTTGTATAGCATGTACTTTTTGTATAACTTGCATATGTGCTTTCTTTGGTATATCTATTTCATTTTTGAAAGAGAGCACTTCGTGAGGGGGAGCTTTTTCAACCTCTCCATTGAATGCTTGTCATCATAAAAAAGGGGAGAATGTAGGTGCATAAGCAATTAGGCACCACATTAGCCTTTAATGATGGTTTTGATGATAACAAACATCTCAAGTAATTGAGATTAAAATTGTATTTTATGCATAGATATTTCAAGAATAGTTTTCAAGTTGAAGCTCTCTTGACAAAATCCAAAGCCAAGAAGGAGGAGATCATGGTCTTCAGGTTTAGGTCTCCTTGTATTATAGGAATTGAGTTGTAATTTTATATTCTTTAGAATGTAAGGAAAGCCCCAATTAGATTAGCATAGATTACATTACTAGGGTACCACTTACATAAGTCATTAAAATTCACCACACTATAGCTAATTAAGTAAAAAATATGATAAAACTTATTTTTTGATGTTAGTAGATCATCCTAGAAATCCATTAGTGGCTTAAATCTCATTTGGATAGTTAGAGGACTTTTTATAGTCCATCTAACATTAGGTAAAAGTAACCTAACGTTAGGTAATAAGTTTGAAGTGAGTTTGAGAGATCCAGGAGATAGCATTGAACTGAGTATCTAACATTAGGTAGTTGGCCTAACGTTGGACAAGAGTTATCTAACGTTAGGTAGGCCATTTTGGGCCAAATTGAGCATCTTCAGAAGATAGCAAACTTTGCACCTAACTGAGTACCAAATGTTAGATAGTTAACATAACTTTAGCTGACTTTTACTTAACGTTAGTTAAAGTACTTTTTGTTACGACTCGAACCTGGCCCCTCATGGAACCTGGGGATGGCCTACCTTGACTAATCCGAAGACCTAGTTGTCCATCAAGAAATAAGCCAAATGCAAGAAATCATACAACAATCCACACGTGCAATGTAACTAAGCATTAGAATAGAAGGCAACAACAGAAACATAACAGTAGTTCGAAAGACAACATGCCACAGGCAAAAAGGAAAGTTTGCTAGCTAGCCATCACAATAACTATAAGAAGGCGTAAAACAACGACATAAGTTCTCAATATACTATAAGTACTCACTACAGTGAAAGTATCTCAAAATGGAAACGGGAAGGAAACAGGCTACTACTGGGCTTAGCACCCTCTGTAGCCTGCAGTATTGGCTACTCAGCTCCCTAACCTAAACATATACAACTATTGTCATCTAAACGCTGAGTAGAGTGGCCACATAAGAACATCTAATGCAATAATTAAAAGGAAAGCAGTAAACCATTCATACATTTTTCAGTTATTTTGACAGTTATCATGTGGTTCCATTCCTACTCACTATGTGTTTAATAATTGGTTATTCTAGTAAGGGTCCATATCATCACTTATATCCACATGTTCCGTAAGGGAACGATCTTGATGCAGTTTTTGCGAGATGTAGGATGCACACATGGCACTCTCCTGACCGGGAGAGCATCCCGTGGTAGTCTTACACCCGGACTACCACCGTAGGGTTATAGTCACGACATAGCGGTGACTACGGCACGCACGATAAGTGCACGGGTAGCTACTCTGCATTGGCACGCAGACAGTCCTTTCCTCTAGCGGGTACGTTCTAATGTATAGCACAGAACACAATAGGGGCCACACGCCTCAATAGTCTATGTACCTTAGCCCGACTATCCCGATTTGTCCAGTGAGCCCAATAGGAGTCGATGTAGGGAGGCCATTCCTAACCCCAAGTCCCAAACCAAGGGGAGGCTAGCTCTCTCCCTACACAAAAGTGACTGTAGCTCTCCTTGGTATCACGTACATGACGGCCAGCCTACTTTTTGCAAAAGGGTAATTAGCTCTCCTCAGTACGTGCGTACATGAGGGCCAGCTTATTCTCTCTACACAAGGGGTGATTAGCTCTCCTTGGTACGTGCGTACACGAGGGCCAGCTTATCCTCCAAAAAAGGGTAATTAGCTCTCCTCGGTACATGCGTACACAAGGGCCAGCTCACGCCCAAGTTAAAGCTCAACTAATAGTCACGCCTTATAGTAAGCGAATTATTCCATAACTATCAAAGTTTCCTTGTCGCAGTACTTAAACTATCTTTCTAGTTCCCCATAGGGTTCATTCATAATTCTTATCTCACCCCAACGATTTGTATGCATCTCTTATTCACATTCAGGTTTCAAACATGGAAATAGGCAGTTCGTAATATAACAGTAAAAGCATTTAACTACATTAATTGAGTTACCACTTACTCACAATATGGAATTTATCAGCATGTACACTTACATTGTAACAAGCGAGGTTCAAGTACTTGAATGTAAACATGCACCATTCTCAACTCTAGGGTTCATTTCATATCCTAAGTTTCAAGCAGAGATCTCTAACTTGCATGCACCTAACAATTTAATTTAATAGGAGTAGAGAGGACCACTCTACCAAAAGGTACGGGTGATATGGGGGTGCAAATGGTGGATCCTGGTGTCCCTGCAGGTCCTAGGTGCACTACGGACTGGAACCATATTCCAAATGGTTGGTCAAACCAGACAGAGGCATCACCCATTCCACCCTCCCCATTAACGTGCATGGAAGTTGCTTGGTAACTCTTATGCACAAGAAGCTATGATTGAGGCTTGAAACCTCTTTATTTTGTCCAGGACTATTCCAATATTCCCATCATCGATCAAACGAGTACAAGCATGTGTCGAAGTTGTTGGCGGTCATGAAGAAGGCTACTATGCAATGCGTGAGTTCCTTTTATAAACATTCTCCATGATCTGATCTCTCTCTTCTTGTTGCTTTCTTTTCATGTCTGTGGTGTTGTGTGTCTTGTGGGCTGAGGAGATATCCCTTTCGATTGCACAACGCAAGTCGATTAAGCTCCCCATCCAACGATGTTAACTTGCCGGTTGGGGACGATTGAATGAATGTTGTTTTCTCTTCTCAATTTCTATTAGCTCTTCTCATCTGTCATCCTTTTCTAACAATTCTCAAGAATCATACGTATCAGTTGTTTCTACCAATCCAATTCGTTGATGTTGGAGGTGGGAGAGAGGCTGCGAGGTGGACGAGTTCGTAGCTTTGTTGTACTGTGGTTACCTAAGTATCAACCGACCTCATTGACAAGCACAAATTGCAAGAAATGTAACCCCTTCCCCCCTTGTAAAGAATGGCATGGACGTTCATTTCACATGATATATTGTCGTGCTTGATTTTTGCATATCAAATAGGTTTGTGGATGCCATTCTAATTCCTTTTTCTCATCATTGGATTGGAATAATGTAAGATGATATGCCATATTGATTACCTTTTTAACAACATTGTATTCGCAGTGGGAACAAAGCATGCTTTCATGTAAACATTTCAGGACACCATTTCGAAGAAAAGAGTTTGGATTCACAAATAATTAAATCAGAGAAAGTACAAAATGACCCCTATAGTAATAAACTTACAACAGGGATGAGAAAATAGTTTTCCATCCACCATCTTTCAAAGATACATAATAAAATAAGTATGTGCATCCATTTAAGAAACCAATGGCAACATAAGCTATAAAGATATTTGCCACATCCCACATATTAATCAAGTAAAAACAAAAAAACAAAAAAATTCAACATACACTTTGCAACCTCAACCACCATCAAAATAAAAAATTACAAGTAATCAATCATTAACAATGGTAAGTTCTTATCCACTTTTCAAATTTAATAATACATCACACATTAAATCACCCCACTCATCACACCACCATCTGCGAACCCACTTCAAATACAAACAAAAACAAATTCTCATACCATCATTTCAACTCAACCATCACGTCTACATCCACTAGCTCTTCACTTATTGGACCACTTATCTTTCCATAATACTTTCTAAACTTTATCTAGTCTTAAACTTTAAACCTACACCAAACAAGTCCTTAAGGTTTATTCACCATCAATGGTAGCATTTTTTTTGTCCTTTGGTGATTGGTGATACTGATTTGCCCATATTTGTGGGCTGTTTAAGTATTTATATGCCTAGACATTGAGTTAATTTTAACATTTAGATTGCATACATTAGAATGTAAATAAATTAATTCATATTTTTAACTTAATTGCGTAATTCATGTGTGGCATTCATATCTAAATGCATTTAGAATTAACTTAGAATTGCATGTATTTGATTAGTTAACCAATTAGGTGCATTACATACATTATTTTAATTAACATAGAAGTTAAGGAGTTTGTATAAATAATCCTAATTATTTTATTATTATTATTATTCTTCTTTGGCAGGCCTCCACCCCGATTCAGCACTGTGTAGAGAGTTACCTCTAGTCTGCTCCACCACCACCGGCCTCAACCGTGGTGACGAGCCTCCACCACTGTGGGTGTGTGGCGTGACAGGCCACACCGCCATCTAGAGTGTGTTTGCATTACCATGAGCACCTCAGCGTGCACCACCTCATTGCCATCCACGCACGACAAGCAGCCGCGCCCTGTACCTTCATCTCCCCTGCCAGTTAAGACGTCCGAGAAGTTTCCCAGACGTCTGAAGCCCCTCATCAATCCCTTGATGCACCTTCGCCTGCACGCTATAGAGTGTGCCACACTCGCAGAAGTATGTAGCCTTCTCTCGTAGCTGCAGCAACATGGGCAGCTCGCGCATGCCCTCTCGCCTCCATTCCCAGCGCACACCTCCAACTCACGCCGCAGGTAGCGTGCACAGCCTGCGCGTACCCCCTCGCCTCCACCGTGCGTGCATCCCCTTGCGCCTCTAGCAGTAAGCAGCACTGCTGTGTCCCCTCATCTCCACACAGCAGCAGCAGAGAGCTGCAACCACCACCACCTGCCGCCGTTCCTCTCCTCCGACCGACCACCTCCAGCCACGCCGTGCCTCGCCACCACCGCCAAAAGAAGCAGCCCGACAGCAGCTACCTCCGGTGAGCTCCTCCCCTTCGGCCTTTGCCTCTCCTCCACGTGCGAGCAAGGGGAAGAATTTCCCTTGTTTCGCTACAGTAACAGCCACATTAGAAATTACATTTACATGCCCTTGAGAGCTTCATTTTTAGTTAAATATTTGAAGATATATTGTGGCATTTGCTGGCCTGCCCTTCTACTCTTTTCTATTTCTCCTGCATTCTTTTTATATCTCTTCCTCCATTTTATTAGTCTCACCTAAGTTAAATGATATACTATATTTATGAGCAAATGTCTGGCAGTGATAGATTTGCGAGAGGGGATTTTTATTTTATGAATATCTTATTATGTTAATTTTATGATCATATCCTTCATCTTTCTCATAAATGTGATTCCAGTTTTATCTCACAATGATTTCTTAATCTAAAGGGGATTTTAACTTGATTTTTTTGGGAGAAGCAAATAGTGAACATTTGATTTCAATAGTAGCAAGTTTTAAATAGGCCATTGCCTCCCTGTGGATATGACCTGCTCCTAATTGAGTGGTTATTTTAATTATTTTGATTAGTCGATTTTCCACCATTTAGAAATATAACGACAAATCATCTTAATCATCATTTTCGAAAGCGAAAATCAACTCGTCCAATTGCGTCGTTACCAGGGATGCAACAGGCTTAATAAAATCGCATTCATTCATTTGTTCATGCTGATTTAAATTAAGGCATATTTAACCTATTTTATCTGATTTGGTGCGAGGTACATCGCACCGGCCTCAGTAATGCCGTGGTGGACCTTGTTTCCACTGCTTAAAGGAGAGACTGAACTTCGCATATTGGTGGACCTTGACGCCACCAACCCGAGGAGAAGAACTTTTTTTTTTAAAAAGAGATCATCTTTATTTTCTACTTTTGCATTTAGATAAACTTAGAATTTAGGATATCTTACATTCATTATTTGGGACCTTGTTCTGGGGTACATTTTAGGGCTTTGTTCCCTGACTTTCTTTTAGGCCCATGTTGGGTAATTTTTGTGGGAGACTGTTCACATTTATTTAGACTTAGGTTTTTATTTTCTTTTGTAGATTGATTTTACTTTTCTTGATTGTGCATAAGTAGCTAAAAAAAAAAAAAAAACACAAGCTGCCTGTTAGAAGATGCCTACTTTAGGATGACCATTTAGGTGTGAATGAGTAGCCTCTAGATTTTATTTTGCATTTACGTGCATTTCATTGAAGATTGCTGGAGGCAAGGTACGTTTTCTTTTCCTTGCATTCTATATTGTTCACGCATTTGCATCTGAATTTAATTGCAAGACCACCTAATTGAATTGAAAAGATCTAACAAGTGGTCACATATTTTCTTAAAAAAAGGACTTTAAGTTAAGGAGGAACACTAAAAAACCAAGAACTTGAGCTGAAAACTTGTACGTTTCAAAATTCAAACTCAAATCTTTTACAGTGTATGCACACTTGTTTTCTCTTTGCACCGAAGCATGCATTTAGACACTCCTAGGTCTTGGAACTACTAGGACAAGAGCCCTCCTACTGTTGGATTTTGAAGTGTTCAGAACTTGTGATCAGAGGTTTTGTAACTCCAAAGAGGGGGATACCCTGTCACAGATTTTTGGGGGTAGTTAAGAAGCACCGCAAAAGCACAACTTCAAAGGAAGGCTTAGGCCTACTTGGATCCCTCGATCTTCTATCTTTGGAGTTGCTCTACCATTTGAGATTTAGGGAAGAACACTTAAGCTCCAACTAGGTCTGTTTAGGCATTTCTTAGGTCGACACTAGACGCGTAATTGATTGGGCAACTTGCTTTGTCACCTATAATTTGAATTAAAGTCAAAAACCTAAATTTGTAAAGACCTAACAAGTCCTTTTAAATTGTGTTTGTAGTGCATGCTTGGTAGGCGATCTCTTAGGAGACAACTTGTGTTTAATCTTGAACCTGAAAGAATCCTAAGAAGGGACCACCCAAGGGAAGAAATGGCTGATCAAAGGAGCCTTAAGGAATATTTCATTCCGATCAATCAAACTGGCCCTGCACTTCATAGACCTAGAGGGGACAATCCTTATGAAATCAAAAGAAGTACCATATCCTTGCTGCCCTCCTTTTATGGTACTGCTAGGGAAGACCCTTACAGGCATATAGAGGAATTCACCGAGTCTGTTCCACGATGAAGCTGCAGGGCGTTACTGATGACGCTCAAATGTGGACCCTCTTTCCTTTCTCCCTCAAGGACAAGGCCAAGTATTGGTATCATACCCTAGATGATATTAACACTTGGGATGCCTTGAAGAAGGAGTTTCTGAAAAAGTACTTCCCCATGAGCAAAACTAATCACTTTAGGAGGAAAATTATGAGTTTTGTTCAAAAGGATGGGGAAGCTTTCCATGATGCGTGGGAGCGCTTTAATGACCTGTTGAGACTTTGCTCACATCACTAGGTGCCCAAGTGGCAACTGGTTGAAAGATTCTACACCGAACTTAATGATTCGCACAGGCAGACTGTGGATGGTGCCTGTGCAGGAACCTTTCTATCTAAGACTGAGGATGAAGCTTGGAACCTTTTTGATACTTTGAGTGAGAATTCTATTCACTTGATTTCTGCCTACTTGGATAGGAAACGCACTCTCATGCAAAGAAAGTTGGAGGCAAATGAGGCAAGGGACACCCAGAATTTAGCCTATTAGATTTAATTATTGAATCAAAATATGAAAAGGCTTATGTTGAGCCCAAGCTAATTCACATCTAGCACCTCCACATCCCAAGCTTCAGAATGCTCCATTTGCTAAGGCAATACACATGCGACTGTGGATTGCCATTTAGCCTCCCAATTCCCTGAGCTTGTACAAGCAGACCTGAATGCCGCTCAAGGGTTTCGTCCTAGACCTCATAACGACCCTTTTTCTAACACTTATAATGAGGGATGGAGGAATCACCCGAACTTTTCATGGAGACAAGGGAATGTCTCAAATTCAGGGAATTATAAACCATAACCCTTTCAAAACCAACAAATGAACCAACCTCAAACCTTTGCCCAACCTAAGACCTTTGAGATGGATGAATTGAAGGAAATGTTGAGAACTATGCAAGAAAGTCAAAGTGACATCATCCAATCTCATGACAAGGCTATACATGAAATGAAATCGCAGATAGGACACCTTGTTGAGGTTGTTAGACAGAGGGAAACTGGGAAGCTTCCCAGTGCTGCTAAGGAGAATCCAAAAGGAAAAGGGATTGTCTTTAGGGAGCATGCCTAGGAGGTGACTATTCTGAGGAATGAGAAAGAAAATTCCAAACCCGATGCTCCTATAGTCTCACATTCTGAAAAACCATCCACCCCGACTTTCGCCCCCACCGGAGAAGAATTGCCTAAATCTCCTCTGCTTGAAATCACCTCACCGGAAGAGGTTACCCTTGTTCCACCCCTTACTCGACATGACAACCCTTCCACCCAGAGACCGAGAGTGCCCTTTCCAGAGCGCTTATCCGCCTCTGGGTAGACTTCTGCTGGCTCATTTGGAGTCAAAGATAAGACGGATGAGATCATGGAAACTTTCAAGCAAGTGCAGATTAACTTGCCTTTGCTTGAGGCTATCAGGTAAATTCTGTCTTATGCCTGCTTCTTAAAGGACCTGTGCACGAAAAAGCGGCAATCTAGAAAATAGGTCCAATCAAAAGTTGTCCTGCCTGATTCTGTTAGCTCAATTGTTCAACATGGCACAACCCCGAAACTTAAGGACCCAGGAGCCCCGTACATCTCGGTGGTCATTGGTGACTTACAGATTGATGAGGCTCTACTTGATCTGTGTTGAACGTTACGAACCTACGCTAACGTGTTCGATTTTGGAAAACCTGTCGTTGTAGTTCGAAAGCGAAGGATTCGTGTTCAACAAATAAAATGTATACCGAAATTAAAATTCCGGGTCGAACACAGGGAGGCGGACGTTTGATTTAAAAACTTCACGTTTCTTTTTATTTGTCACGAAGTAATTCAATTTAAACTATCTAATTATTTACAATAAATAGAAGAGAGAGAGAGGGTAAAAGAGAGGGGTAAGAGAGAGAGAGAGTATTACACATGAAAATCGAAATGAGATGTAGAATAAACAACGAATTTATCATTGAAGAGACTGTTCATTACAACTAGAAGGCATAAAACAATTACACTATAAAGCGATAAATTTACTCTAGAAAGCATTAAAAGAATGGAGGAAGAAATGTCCTCCTCGACGATCGCTCGAAGGACGAATAGACTACTCTAGAAAGCAGTAAATCTATTCTAGTAAGCAGTAAAAAGAATAGGGAGAGAGAAATCCTCCTCGACGGTCGCTTGGAGGACGAGCCGGACGGGACGACGCCTGGACGAAGGAGGACGAAGCAGGACGAAGGAGGACGAAGCAGAAGAACGGGAACGGAGCAGCACGCCGTCGTCGTCGCGGGATCCACTTCCGAAGGGGGACGAAAATTTGGACTCTATCTCGCGAGAAGCATCCCGGGTGTGGGACAAGCCTCTCTTGAGCTTTGGAGAGGTAGAGAGGAGAAGGAAGGGATGAAAATTTCGTATGGAGGGGGTCTCCTTTTATAGTTGCAAGGAGTGGGGGCAAAATGGACATTACAACTTCAAAACAATAAATGAGGGGTCTTTAGTGACGGATAAAACCGTCGCTAAAGCCCCCAACGTGGGCGTAGCTTCCGCGTCCATGCGCGCCCGCTCGGCTGCCCGCGTGCGTACCGCCTACGCACGTCCGTGAAGTCTCAGCAGTCCGATCGCGAGATCGGACGGCTTAAGACGCATCTTCGCCTACTGCGCTGCGCTACGCCCGCGTGTGATCGCGCGTCCACGCTGCGCGTCCAATCGCGCGTCGACGCTATCGGGTGCGCGCAGCCGTTGGATCTCCATCTGACGCTTATGCACGACCACCGCTTCCCACTCTCTACACATATGCACGACCACCGCTTCTCCCTCACCGCACTTCATCTTCTTCGCCTCCGGCGAAGCTCCGACGATGCCTACACATCGCCACACTGCTAAAAACTTGCCGCTATCACCTCCATTAGCTCCACCATGCTCCACAGACTAAACTCCCTCAAGAAATTGAGGGATTTGGTCCCTCAATTGCGCCACCGAACAAACCCATTGCCGGCTTTTGTCTTCATCACTGTCTGGCCACCACACACGACTATCCACCCCACAACCACAACCAACGCACTCCACACCCCACGGCGAAGCTCCTGAACCTATTTAATAGGGCCAAGAGGTCGTATTTTGGATTTCAGGTGTTCGCTCTTTAGTCGCCATGGACGTAGCTTCGAGCGAAGCTGGAAGCCTTCTCCAGCTATTGCAAGTCCCAAGTGTAGCCTCCAGGCGACGTGGAACCTCTCCAGGGAGGTCTCCAGGTCCTCAATTGAGGATCTCTACAGCTGCAGCTCCCTCAATTAGACGCATCACCATGCTGCTATGATGTGTAAAGGAAAGGTGGGACTTTAGTCCCACCTCGGAAGCTGAAGAGTGCGTGCGGTCGCATAAATAGAAAAAGTGCCTGGGGTTTATCACCTCAGACACTTGGGGGGTGAGGTCCCCTGATGAGCCCATATTTGTGAGCTAATTAGTTACTTAAGTGCCTAGGCATTAGATTAATATTAGCATATACATAGCATGCATTAAGATATAAATAATTTAATTTACATATATTTGCTTGTATGCATTTCATATTTAAATTATTTAGCATGCATTAGAATAACATGCATTAGTCTTTAGGTTACATTATATGCATTAACATTTTATTGAGGATTTGTACATAAATAAACCAATATTTTATTATTTATTCTCCTCTTCTTCTCTGCAGCAATGGCCTTCGGACAATGGAGCGCCTTAATGGCCGAAGGAAGTGGATTTTGCACTTCATCATCACTCCATCTTCTCCATGTTCCTGCAAATATAAAAGAACGACTCTTGCTTCTGTAGCATAGTAGGCCATCACCCCCGATCCACTACTACGGAAAGAGTCAAGCTCTCTTCCATTCCACCACTGTCGGCCTCAACCGCAAGCACGAGTCCACACAACCGCAGGCAAGCAGGGTGACAGACTGCTGCACCACCGTTGGCTTGTGCAAATAACTGTGAGCACCTTAGCGTGCACTACCACCATCACCAACACCAGTAACCACCAACATAGCCATGCGCCAGCAACCATCCCCGCTCATTTAAGACGTCTGGGAATGTTCCCAGACATTTGATCTCCCAACAGCCACTTATTCATCTTCTTCCTCTTTTCGTTCTCTATTTCCTTTCCACTTAAAAGAACCCATCACCACCAGCTGCTACCTCCTTCCCACATTTGACGCCCCTCCCCTCATTGCACCTGCCCCTTGCGCCTCTGCCACTCCTACGCCTGTGCACGCATGCACAGACCATCACTCCCTCGCTGTGCCTCCGCGTGCACAGTAGTAGTGAGCAGCCACACCACGGCCAACCCTCCAGCGTGTGTAGCCCCCTGTGCGCAGTAGCTTCCCCACGCGTCTATGTGGCCTGCAACGTGCGGCCTGTAGCGTGTGGCAGTAGCAGTTGCGTTCTCCACGCGCACCTTTACTTTGCCAGCCCGCAGCAGCAGCATCTGCGGCCTAGCTTAGTAGTGCCCGCACGGCCTGCGCACTCCCTCACCGATCCCTGCCCTTGCCACCTTGCGTGCGCGCCTTCACAAGCGCCACACCAGTAGTAGCAACAGAATTGCAGCCACCGCTATCCGCCACTGTTCCTCTCCTCGCCGCTGCCGCTTCTGGCCACAATTGGCCACGAGACCACCACCGCCGAATAGCCCTCGGCCTACTCGACCTCTGGCTACGGCCTCGCCGTCGGCCTTGGTCTCCTCCTCGCTCACGGATAAGGGGAAGAATTTCCCTTGTTTTGCTACAGTGAAGTGGGTATTAGTTATTACATTTAGTGTCACTGTGAAATTTTATTACTATTTTATTATGCGGCATTGCAAATTATATCCTTCAGTTGTGCAAAATTGCTATTTCAGCATTAGCTCTTATTATTTACCTAATCTAAAAACGATTTTGATTCAGTTGCTTGGCGAAATTAATAGTGAACATCGGTTTTTGACCCTTGCGAGTTTAAATAGGCCATTGCCTCCCTGTGGACACAACCCACTCCTAATTGAGTGGTTATTTTAATTATTTTGATTAGTCAATTTTCCACCACTTTAAAATACAATGACAAATCATCTTAATCATCTTATTTGAAAGCGAAAAACGACTCGTCAAATGGCACCGTTGCCAGGGAGGCAACAGGCTTAATTAACTCGCAATTATTCATTTGTTCATGTTGATTTAAATTGAGGGATATTTAACTTGTTTTATCTGATTTGGTGCATGGTACGCATATTACACACGAGTCGTCGCATCAGCCTCAGTAATGCCGTGGTGGACCTTATTTCCACCACTTGGAGGAGGGACTGAGCTTCACATCTTGGTGGACCTTGCAGCCACCTCTGAGATAATCACAGGAGCTTGTGGGCCTTGACCCCGCACGCATAGAGACTCACGGAGGACCATCTAGGAGGAGTCTTCCTCTTAGAATTTTGATTCCGCATTTTAGAATAGACTCTTTAGGTTTTGTTTATTTGTTTGTTTTCTTGCCCTTGTACTCTGGGTAGACCACATAATTTGTCCTGAAATGACTTAAGTGGTCACATTTTCTAGAAAAGGACTAATTAAAGGAGGATCATATAAAACCCAAGGAGTTGATTTAAGACATTGTGCTGTGGTTCAAAAATTCAAACTTTTACGGTGAATGCACACGTGCATGACTATGTACTAAAGCATGCAATTAGACACTCTTAAGTTTTGAGCTACTAGGAAAGAACTCTCCTACCATTGGATATCAAAGTGCTTAAAACTTAAGTTCAAAAGTTTTGTAACTCCAAGGAGGGGGATACCCTGTCATGGATTTTTGAGGGTAGTTAAGAAGCACCGCGAAAGCACAGCTTCAAAGGAAGGCTTAGGCCTACTTGCATCCCTCGATCTTCCATCCTTGGAGTACTTTACCAGTTGAACTTTAGGGCAGAGCACCTAAGTTCCAATAAGGTCTTCATTAAGGCATTTCGTAGGTCGACAATAGGATTGTAATTGATTGGGTAATTTGTATTGTCACCTACAACTGGACTAAAATCTCAAAGGCCTTAATTGATTAAAGATATAAAAGTCCTTTAGAATTATGTTCGTTTGTGTATGCTTGGTAGGCGGTCTCTGAGGAGACAACTTGTGTTTAATTCAGAACTTGAAAGGATCCTTAGGAGAGCCAACCAAGAGAGAAGAGAGATGGCCGAGGAAGGTAAAAATAGAATTGTGGAGAACCAACGATCTCTGAGAGATTATTTTATCCCTACCAACCAACCTGGCCATACACTGAGAAGACCTGGGGGGAACAATCCAAATGAAATCAAGAGTAGTACCATATCTCTATTGCCCTCATTCTATGATACTTCTAGGGAGGACCCCTACAGGCATCTGGAGGAATTCACCAAGGTCTGTTCCACGGTAAGATTGCAGGGTGTTACTAATGTCGCCCAAATGTGAACCCTCTTTCCTTTCTCCCTCAAGGATAAGGCGAAGCATTGGTATCACACTCTAGATGGTAGAGTGGATACTTGGGATGCCTTGAAGGGAGAGTTTTTGAAAAACATACTTCCCCATGAGCAAGACTAATCACTGTAGGAGGGAAATCATAGGTTTTGCAAAACAAAATGGAGAAAAATTTCATGATGCATGGGAGCACTTCAAAGATTTGTTACTCTTCTGTCCCCATCATCAAGTGCCAAGATGGCAACTTGTAGAAAGGTTCTACACTGGATTAAATGACAAGCACATGCAAATAGTGGATGGAGCCTATGCAGGAACCTTTCTTACAAAAACTGAAGATGAGGCTTGGGATCTTTTTGAGACCTTGAGTGAGAATTCTACCCACCTAAACTCTACCTATTTGGATAGGAAACCTGCTCTTTTGCAGCGAAAGATTGAGGCAAATGAGGCTAGGGATACCCAGAATTTGGCCTTCTAAATTCAATTGTTGAACCAAAACATGAAAAGGCTTATGACAAACCCTAGCCAACTAATGCCAAATGCCTCTGCTTCCCAAGCTTTTGAATGCTCCAGTTGCAAAGGCAATACACATCTAGTGTGGATTGTCATTTGGCCTCCCAATTCCCTGACCTTGTACAGGTAGACCTGAATGCTGCTCAAGGGTTCTGACCCAGACCTCGTAATGACCCTTTTTCCAACACTTATAACGAGGGATGGAGGAACCACCCCAATTTTTCATGGAGACAGGGGAATGTCTCTAATTCAGGGAATTACAGACCCCAACCCTTTCAGACTCAACAGTATAATCAACCTCCTATGCCCTCCCAACCATCCAAGACTTCTGAGATGGATGAGCTTAAAGCCATGCTGAAGGCCATGTAGGAGAATCAAAGCATGATCATCCAATCTCATGACAAGGCAATCAATGAGGTGAAATCACAAATTGGACACCTTGTTGAGGCCATGAGTAAAAGGGAGATTGGGAAGCTTCCTAGTTCATCTAAGGAGAACCCTAAAGGGAAAGGGATTATCTTTAGGGAGCAAGCCCAGGCGGTGACTATTCTAAGGAGTGGGAACAAAATTTCCAAACCAGATGCTCCTATAGTCCCACTTTCTAAAAAACCATCAACCCTGACTTTCGACCCCATCGGAGAAGAGCTGCTCAACTTTTCTTCGCTTGAAATCACCTCATAGGAAGAGGTTGTATCTCTTCCCCCACTTATCCGACATGACAACCCTTCCACCCAGAGACAGAGAGTGCCCTTTCCAAAGCACTTATCTAACTCTGGGTAGACTTCTGCTGGCTCATCTAGAACCAAAGATAGGACGGATGAAATCATGGAGACTTTCAAACAATTGCAAATTAACTTGCCTTTACTTGAAGCTATCAGGCATATTCCATCCCATGCCTACTTTCTCAAGGATCTGTGCACGAAAAAGTAGCAATCGAGGAAACAAGTCCAATCAAAAGTTGTCCTGCTTGATTCTGTTAGCTCAATTATACAACACGGGACACCCTCGAAACTTAGGGACCCAGGAGACCCATACATCTCAGTGGTCGTTGGTGACCTACATATAGATGAGTCTCTTCTTGATCTGGGTGCGGGGGTAAACATCCTTCCGAGCTATGTATATGAACAACTTGGAGGAGGCAATCTGAAGCCTTCCCCTATAATCCTCCAAGTTGCAGGCCGTTCTTTGAAGACACCACGGGGCCTGCTGGAAGATGTCCTCATGAGAGTGGAGGATTTCTTCTTCCCCGTTGACTTTCTAGTACTGGACACTGACCCTACCAACAAACCAACCAAGCCCTCAATCATCTTGGGCTGCCCCTTTCTTGCGACTTCTAATGCTTCAATTAATTGTCACACTAGGGCGTTAAAAATGGGCTTTAGGAACAGGAAAATTTAGCTGAATGTGTTTGACGCTTATAAACAAGCTGGATTTGAGGATTGTTCCCAAGTTGAGGTGGTAGATGATCTGATTGAAGAGACAACTCCTTAAATTTTATGTGATGACCCCCTTCAGCATGTCATGCTAAATGAGCATTCCCATCTCTTGGAGGAATGTGAAGGGGATGTGCTAGAACTTGAGGAATTGCTTGGAGTTTCTACTGAGTCTCTCTCCCCATTATATCTGCCTAAGGTAGATCTGCTACCTGAGATGGGGACTTCTATTTTGAAACCCTCAACCATACAAGTCCCCAACCTTGAATTGAAACCCCTCCCAGACTCTCTCAAGTATGTATTCCTTGGGCCAAATGATACGCTCCTTGTAATCATCTCATCTGCACTATCCGACGTGCAAGAGGGAGCCTTGCTAGACTGTTTATCAAGGCACAAGGAAGCCATAGCTTGTACGATTGCTGATATTAAGGGTATAGACTCTATGCTTTGCATGTATCACATTTATACTGATGATTCCATCAAACCCTTTCGAGACATGCAGAGACGTCTTAACCCCAACATGAGGGAGGTGGTTAAAAAGGAGATTCTGAAGTGGTTGGATGCTGGGATCATTTATCCCATCGTAGATAGCAAATGGGTTAGTCCAATCCATGTGGTGCCAAAGAAGGTAGACTTCATGGTTGAAACAAATGACCAGGGTGAACAAGTGGTGACCAGACCCTCAACTAGTTGGAGGGTCTGCATTGACTACCGCAAACTGAACACCGCTACCTAGAAGGATCACTTTCCCTTATCTTTTATTGATCAGATCCTAGAGAGATTGGCAGGGAACAAGTATTTCTGCTTTTTAGATGGATATTCTGAGTACAACCAGGTTGCAGTCTTCCCTGATGACCAGGATAAGACAACCTTCACTAGTCCTTACGACACTTTTGCATTCAAACGTATGCCGTTTGGATTATGTAATGCACCAGCAACTTTCCAGCGGTGTATGATGTCCATTTTCTAGGACATGATTGACGAGTGCGTCGAGGTTTTTATGGATGACTTCTCCATTTACGGCTCGTCTTTTGACCAGTGTCTCCTGCACTTAAAGAATGTACTGAAGAGATATAAGGAGACTGGTTTAGTCCTCAGCTGTGAGAAAAGCCACTTCATGGTACAAAAAGGCCTTGTACTTGGGCATGTTGTGTCTAAAGGGGCTTGGAAGTAGATAAGGCTAAAGTTGATTCTATTTCCAAACTCCCATTGCCCACAAATGTCAAACAGATTAGAGCCTTTTTGGGCCATGCAGGCTTTTATAGGCGATTCATTAAGAATTTCAGCAAAATTTCTAGGCCACTTTGCAACTTATTGGCGAAGGAATCTTCCTTCGATTTTGATTCAAAGTGTGCCGAGGCTTTTCATATGCTGAAGGAGGCCTTGACCTCTGCACCTATTCTCTGAGCTCCTAATTGGACACTCCCATTTGAGCTGATGTGTGATGCTTCGAATTATGCAGTGGGAGCCGTTCTTAGACAGAGGGTTGAGGGAAGACCACATGTGCTGCACTATGCTAGCAAGACTTTAACTGAACTATAGCAAAACTATACAGTCACTGAAAAGGAATTACTTACTGTAGTTTTTGCTCTGGAGAAGTTTAGGTCTTATCTTCTTGGATCCAAGGTGGTCATTTTTACTGATCATGCAGCAGTGAAACATCTCATTGCCAATAAAGACTCTAAGCCACATTTAATTAGATGGATTCTACTCCTTCAAGAGTTTGGCTTGAAAATTCGAGAAAAGAAAGGAGTGGAAAATATAGTGGCTGACCACCTATCTCGCCTTCCCCTTGATGACTCTTAATCTGAAGACATCCACGAGACATTTCCTGATGAAACCCTTATGGTGGTAACACCAACTTCACCTTGGTATGCGGATACAGTTAATACTTGGTCACTGGAGAAACCCCTGGCTCTTGGGATGCACAAAAACAGAAGCGATTCATTTCCCAATCTAGACTCTTTCATTGGGAAGAACCAGAATTTTTTCATATTGGACAAGACCAAGTTTGGAGACGATGTGTGCTTGAAGAAGAGCAATAGAGTGTGTTGAGATTTTGCTATGAGCTTCATTGTGGAGGACACTTTGGTGCTAAGAAAACAACTTTTAAGGTTCTCCAGTCTGATTTTTGGTGGCCTTCGTTATTTAAGGATTCCCATTACTTCGATAAGGCTTGTCATAGATGTCAACAGACTGGAACGATTGGGAAGTGGAATGAGATACCCCAACACCTTATCCAACCTGTGGAAAATTTTGATGTTTGGGGGATAGACTTCATGGGTCCCTTCCCTTCGTCCCATGGATTCGAATATATCTTGGTGGCAGTGGATTACATCTCCAAATGGATAGAGGACATTCCTACATGCACAAATGACCACAGACAAATGACCACTCTGTGGTTTTGAAATTTGTGAAGGCCAATATCATATCTCGCTTTGGCTGCCCCAAGACGATTATAAGTGATGGGGGACCTCATTTCTGGAACCATCACTTCAATCGGCTACTCAAGAGTTTGGGAGTAACTCACAAGATTGCTACCCCTTATCATCCTCAAACAAGTGGCCAGGTTGAAGTGCTAAATAGGGAGCTCAAGAACATTTTAGAAAAGACTGTTAGGCCAGATAGGAAGGACTGGTCCCAAAAGCTCGATGATGCCTTATGGGCTTATCAAACGGCCTACAAAACCCCTTTGGGTATGTCTCCCTTCTGGATTGTGTATGGGAAAGTGTGCCACTTACCTGTTGAACTTCAACATAGGGCACTCTGGGCTATCCGAAGTGTCAACATGGATTTAGAGCAAGCTGGAAAAGCATGTTTATTGGAGTTGATTGAGCTTGAGGAGTTGAGGAATGAGGCTTATGACACCTCTCAAGCTTATAAAGAGAGAACTAAGGTCTTACATGATAAATACATCCTTAGAAAGACCTTTGAGACCAACCAACAAGTCTGGCTTTTAAATTCCAGACTTAAGTTGTTTCCAGGAAAATTGAAATCACGTTGGGATGGGCCTTATATTATCACCAAAGTATTTCTGCATGGGTTGTGGAAATCAAGAGCCCTTCTTCTTCAGCAGCACCCTTTACCGTCAACAGTCAACGATTAAAACCTTACGTTACTTTAGATGGCCATTTGGTTGATGAGGTCACTCTCAAGGAGCCGTAGCTCCTTTCTTTCCAACCTCCAGTAACATCTTCCCTTGACCATTTTATTTTCAATGAAGACATTATTTGAACTAGGCATGGGGGGATAGGACATGAGGCATCTGCATTTATACATAGTGCATTCATGCATTTAGTTAAAACATTCTGCATTGCATACATTTGCATTGTTAAAAAAAAATATATATTTTGCATTATTGAGCTTAATTGGCTGGGTCCTGCATTCTTAGGTAGACCAGAACTTTAGGTTAGACTAAGTTGACTCTAGGGTTTGACTTGGAAGCTAAGTTGAGTTACTAGCTTTAGACCTTTAGGGTCCTTTGTGGACTTGAAAAAACTCAAGTAGGAGTTAAGTTGCGGACCATTCCTCAAGAGGTTGAGAAAGGAAAGTTAGGGATTGAGTTAAAGGTTGGGTAGTACTTGATGTCTTTTTCTACCTTTTGGTTTACGAGTCCTCGTAACCTAAGCATCCACAATTCACACACACTTGGTCTTGTGTAAATAGTGATCACCCTAATCCATTTCTTGAAAGAAATCAGGTTCTCTTAGATTTGACTTAGGAGAAGCTTGAAAGCACAATTTGATTGGAAGAGTTTCTGTCGCAGGAGAGGTGGAGTATATACTCACCTTGAGGATGTGATGATAATATGTCACCTCCTCGGTGCTTGTCTCTTAGGATATCCATTCTACTGGAGGCATGTAAGCGCATTGTGCTGTTCATGTACCATGGGTGGCCCTATCTTGAAGTGCCGATTGCCACAGGCCTGAATTCGCTTTAAAAATCCATGGTCGATACTATCTCGAAGTGTCTATTGCCAGGAGTTCTTGGGGTCGCTATGGGCGGTGCTATCTCGAAGCATTGAAAGCCAGGCACTCTTCGAGGTTCGGTGATGGGGACAATGAATCCGACACAGACCTTGCTGATAGCTTATCCAAGGTTAGACTTAGAGGAATCAAACAAAAAAATTATGTACTAACAAAAGAAAAAAAAAGATCTCTTTCTTACTCTCTTTCCTAGTTGGCAATCAAACCAACCTCAAATAAATCAGACCATTCCAAATGCACGGATGCTTTAATCTCTGGGACCAATACACCTTAGGGTAGAGTTAGAAATCAGGGAAACCTACACCTGCAACTCATCCTTAGCCGACCTAGTTTGTAACTTAGTAACTACTTAGGAACCTTAGGTCTAAAGTCTGAACTTAAACTTTTTCTAAAGGAAGACCGATTGGGTTGGCTAGTCCACTTGAAGAGTTGGGTTGTTGCTTGAATTTGCTAGGGACTAGCAAAAACTAAGCATAGGGGCATTTGATGAGCTCATATTTGTAGGCTAATTAATTACGTAAGTGCCTAGGCATTAGATTAATATTAGCATATTCATGCATGCATTAAGATATAAATAATTTAGTTTATATATATTTTCTTGTATGCATTCCATATTTAAATTATTTAGCATGCATTAGAATAACATGCATTAGTCTTTAGTTTACATTATATGCATTAACATTTTATTGAGGATTTGTACATAAATAAACCAATATTTTTATTATTTATTCTCTTCTTCTCTGCAGCAACGACCTCCGAACAATGAAGGAGTGCCTTAATGGCCGAAGGAAGTGGATCTTACATGTCATCGTCGCTCCATCTTCTCCACGTTCCTATAAACATAAAAGAACAGCCCCTGCCTCCTTAGCACAGCAGACCATCACCCCCGATCCACTACTGCACAGAGAGTCAAGCTCTCTTCCATTCCACCACTGCCAGCCTCAACCGCAAGCACGAGTCCACACCACCGTAGGCAAGCAGGGTGAGACTGTTGCGCCATCGTTGGCTTGTGCAAATAACCGTGAGCACCTTAGTGTGCACTACCGCCATCACCAACACCAGCAACCACCAACATAACCACGCACCAGCAACCATCCCCACTCATTTAAGATGTCTGGGAATGTTCCCAGATGTCTGATCTCCCAACAACCACCTATTCATCTTCTTTCTCTTTTCGTTCTCTATTTCCTTTCCACTGAAAAGAATCCATCACCACCAGCTGCTACCTCCATCCCACGTCTGATGCCCTTCCCCTCGCTGCACCTGCCCCTTGCGCCTCCACCATGCCCATGCCTGTGCACGCATGCACAAGCCATCACTCCCTCGCTACGCCTTCGCGTGCACAACAGCAGCGAGCAACTACGCCACGGCCAACCCTCCAACGTGCGTAGCCCCCTGTGCGCAGCAGCTTCCCCGTGCATCCGTGCGGCCTACAGCGTGCAACAGCAGTAGCTGCATTCTCCATGCACGCCTTTCCTCCACCATCCTGCAGCAGCAGCACCTGCGGCCGAGTTCAGTAATGCCCGCGTGCACCTGCACGGCCTGTGCACTCCCTCGCCAACCTCCGCCATCGCCTCTTGCGTGCACGCCTTCACAAGTGCCACACTAGCAGCAACAACAGAATTGCAGCCATCGCCATCCACCGCCTCTCCTCTCCTCGCCACCGCTGCCTCCGGCCACGGTTGGCCACGAGACCACCACCGCTGAATAGCCCTCAGCCCACATGACCTTTGGCTGCAGCCTCGCCGTCGACCTTGGTCTCCTTCTTACACACGGACAAGGGGAAGAATTTCCCCTATTTTGCTACAGTGAAGTGGGTATTAGTTATTACATTTAGTGTCATTGTGAAATTTTATTACTATTTTATTGTGCAACATTGCAAATTATATCCTTCAGTTGTGCAAAATTGCTATTTGAGCATTAGCTCTTATTGTTTACTTAATCTAAAAGTGATTTTGATTCGGTTTCTTGATGAAATTAATAGTGAACATCAGTTTTTGACCCTTGCAAGTTTAAATAGGCCGTTGCCTCCCTGTGGACACAACCCACTCTTAATTGAGTGGTTATTTTAATTATTTTGATTGGTCGATTTTTCACAACTTTAAAGTACAATGACAAATCATCTTAATCATCTTATTTGAAAGTGAAAAGCAACTCGTCATCCCCCGCTCACCCATTCACCTACACCTCGCCCGTGACCCATCCCCCATGGGCCTGGCGTAGACCTGACCCGCTTAACCCGACTTCACTCCTCGATGCGATCATGCCTGCAGGCCTAGAACCGGGTGCGCTCTAGGTCTGAAACTCGATAACCCAGTACTGTTGGAGGCTCTGGGAGAGCGTGACCCAAGGAGAGAAAGAGAGGATCATGTGCGGGGGCAGGGGGTTTGCTTTGAGAAGATCTGGCTGACACTTAGCCAAAATTGAGGAACCTTCCTCCTCTGCATAAAGAAGAAGAGTAGAAGAACAGAAAGGCAGAGAAGCAGAAAGAAGAAGGAAGGAAAGAAGAGGAGCCACACAAGTAGAGGACAGAAGAAGGAGAGCTGCAGAATAAGAAAGGTAGAAGAAATAGAAGAGCAAAGAAAGAAGGAAAGCAAAGAAGCAGAAGAAGAAATCAGATGTTTAAGACGTCTGATTGAATATTCAAACGGCTGAGATCATTTCATATATATATCTATTGAGTTCTATTTGCTATTGTAGATAGTAATTGGTGATTCAAATCACTATTTTACTCCATTCTTTTTGCATTCTGATACTTGATCCTATTGTTACTTTACTTTGAGTCAATTTTTTATTACAATTTCATATCTCTATTATTTTAAATTGTAATTTTGAGAACTGAATTCCTATTTTCTCCAGCAAATGACCTCGGACTTTTTCGAGATAAATTTTATTTGTTTGAGTGCTATTTTGGCTATATTACAATGACTCAATTCTAAAACACCGATTTATCACTCGAACAATGACTCCTATAATAAGTCTTAGTGTAGAGGGGACCCTTCTTGCTGATAGGTTGATGAGACTGGCAATGTCGAGAACACCAAATCAACGCACTTTGCAAACTCCTTCATGAAGCTTGAGGACGACAATGATCTCCTCAAACCGCGTGACCTTATAACAATCAGAAGATCTCAAATGATGAAGTCTTGGAAAACAGATGTCTAAGAAGTAAGTTGGACATCTAAGATGCTTCTTTCTGGATGTCCAAAAGATCTTCCAAAATTATTCTGAGAACTTTGGATGTCTAGGAAGAAAGGAGAATAAGAAGAGGGGCACTGCTTTTTCTTCTTTCTTGTCGGTAGTGGAGGAGGCTTTTCATAATCAAGGATTTGTTAGGGTTTCCTCATTTTCTTTGGGAGATACTTATAGGAATCCACCAAATCCTAATATGATGGGAATTGTTGGATCTAATCCAACGGTTAGGATCAATTTTTACTTGAAGATTTGCTCAATGGCCCTTTATAAATTTTATCCAATTACATTTTAGTACCCAAAACACATTTAATTGCCATTCAAATCCTTTTTGGATCTAGAGCCAACAACTTAGGCTCAAATGTTAAATCAAATATTATTTAATCTTTAAATAACATGTGACTTCTTAGGAACCCACAAAATTCATTATTGCTTTTATCATACCAAAAGTGAAGTGCTTAGGATTCATGGATTATAACACTAGGCCTTCCTTAGGTATTCCAAATACCTATGGATCCTTCACACTGGAGGATAATATTAATACTGAAGTCTAATCTCATTATACAGTTGTCATCCAAATGAAGACTAGCTCCTTTTTCAAAGGACTATTTTCTTCTCTTTCATACTTGAGTCCGATCAAGACTCTGCAACCACATGTGGAATTGATCTTTCTTAATATACTTAAAGCAAGCTCTTTCCTCTAATCTGCTACATATATACATCTATGATGTAGATTTGTGTGACCCCTTTGATAGATCATATGTTTCTTGTTCCCTTCCACATGTACTAGCTTTTCAGTATTAACAACATGGTGAGTGCATCTACCATTGGTTTGCCAAATATATGTGTTTGTGAACAGAGAGACATATCTATCTTAGGACTAAGGATATGCCTTCTCCACGACAGTGATGGAGATGGACATCTATTTATCTACCATTTCATTAGGTCAACTTCTTGACCTAACCAATGTGACAGTTTTGAATCTCTATTCATGAACATCAATTAGGTGATGACCTCTATAGAAGGTTTCCATCTCAACTTAGATCGGAAACAAATGATGGAATTTGATATGATGGTTTCTTGATGTGCTATCAAATACTCCAAATCATTTGTCTCCAAATTAACACGCATTGGGTTTATTCTAGGGGTATACACAAGTCGGGTTAGGATTCAACCTAAACCCAACCCACGATTTTTGAGTTGGGACTTCTCCAACCCAACCCGACCCAATCCATAAAAATCGGGTCGGGTTGGGTTGGGTTGAGTAGGTTGTTGGCTAGTCAAAAGACTCAAAACTTATGTTTATCTCCTATGTATATACTATGTCTTTCATACTTAATAAGAAAACACTTTAAAGTCATAAATAACTTCTATCTTCTAAAAAAATGAATAAAATAGGTACAAAAAAAATCAAACCATGGATGAAATTTGGGACGGGAATGGGGAAATTTCGAATTTGGGATATGGGAGAGGTAGGAGTAAGACAACGTAGGGGGAATTTGGGACATTGGGCTTGGGAATGGATGGGCTTTGGTGGCTGAGTGGGTTGTAATTAGGGAAGATTTAATTTTGACTCCCTTATATATATATATATTGGGTTGTGGATTGGGTTGGTTAAACCTCAAACCCAACCCATTCAGGTTGGGTTAGGCTAGGTTCAGGTTAAACCCAACCCATGTACAACCCTAGTTTATTTGATTTAGCTAAGTACCCCACCCTATCCGTACCATAGGACCCACTTCATACACTAGAAATAATCGAATTCTTACTTAGATGAAAGGATAAAATTGATGTAACTTCTTACATTATTTGGATGGCTCATCAACGGCACACAAAATCCAACACTATCTTTTTAAGATTTTCTTCCTACATTTGAGGGCCACTATTAGGAAAGCACTCCTTTGGTGGTTAGTAGCCATGGTGCATTTTCAGGTGGGATATATGGAAAATAGGGCGAATTTGACACCCTTAGGGAAGTTTGACTTTGTAAGCCATCTCTTCAATATGATGTATGACCAAAAATGATCCATAATACTTGGGTGCCAACATGTTATGCAAACCTTTCTTCAATGCATTTGGCCTATGATGGGAACACTATCATAAGCCCTAATTAGCCAGTTTTGGTCTTAAAAAGGTAATAAAAGCTTCTACATATCCATCAGAGGGTCATAAATGCTTGATGTTCTGTTTTGAGAAGAAAAGATGAAACCAAGGTTATTTCTGCAATTTTAACAATATTTCACAACTACAGAATAACCACGGGGTATTCCAAGGGCTAATTAAAGGTCAAATGGTTATAAATGTCTAAAAAGTGGGTTCATAAAGACAAAAATGGGTTTTCACGAGTTTTGAGAATTAAATGACATCTGAAACCCTAAAAATAAATCTGCTTAATTAACTGAGGTTCTGGTTAGGATAAAAATTACCTAAACCTTCTAAAAATCATAGAAAAATATTCTATAAGGTTTAGTATATTTGCTTGGACCATTGGAACCCATTTTGACCTAAAATAGAGTCTCAGATAAATAGTTACCCTAATTTGGGTTTTTACATAATTTACCCATTTAAACTTGATCAAAACCTAAATCTAACTTCACCAGCAGATTTCTTGGGTCCAAATTAGGTTTATACCAAAATTTGGGCCCAATCAGGGATCACCTTGACTAGGTTTGCATTTGGTCTTGTCTAACTTTTATCTCTCACACAGGCCCCTAACTTTTGAATTATTTACAAATAGGTCAATACTTTTTCATCATCTTCACATTTAGGTCCCTACCTCCATTGGTGTGAACACGTCGAGCTACGGCGAGATTCGAGCAAGATTTTCTCGCTCGATTCTCAATCAAATAATCCTAAATTTGAACCGAGGATTCTTTATGAATTTCCCTTCCAAATGAGACTGGTCTTGGATCCCAATTCCTTCCCAAAATCTCATGCGAACTCTTTGAAAGGAAGGGTATCCAGCTTTAGCAAAAAGCATAGAGTTCGCAAGCTTGTTTCTCAAGCTTAGAACTCCGTTCTATGGCCTATAAATGATCCTACATCAAGTTCCTCACCTCCTTAGCAAGTTTTGGCGAGAGAATTCTCTTCCTCCTCCTCCAGCCAATTTCGCACCTTTCTCCAGCAACCTCTCTCCACTCTCCTCTTCCGATCATCCAACCATCAAATTGGATGGCTGACCATCTTCCTCTCTTCATCGCAGTTGTCGCCAGCCAAAGCACGACTGCCATCTCTACCTCTTGCTTCGTCATCGTCTTCACCTTCTTCTTTGACTCTAATCAGACACCACTAGAGCCTCCTGCCCACTATCCTCCTCTCTAAGCCTTTCTATCGGTTCCTCTCTCCCTACACTTTCTTTCACCACACTCACAAACCATTCACACCCAGTATACCGCCCATGCCAACCCCATCTTCCCCAATGTTGGCAAAACTCTGATGAGTTCTCCTGGCCACCACACTTCACGAAATTCATCACCACCACCTCCATTAGCTTCACCGTGACCTCTTGGTCAAAATCCCTAACTTTATTAGGGCTATTGACTGCTCTACACCCCTATTGAGCACACCCACCTCCATGCACCTTCTTCGACCTCGCTATGCACGTACACACACTCGCATGACACATAACCACCACTAGCACCTTCACTGTCATCCGACGATTCCCTGAGCTGTTTTGACAAGGTCGAAAGATCGTACTTTGGTTTTCAAGTGCACATCGGAGCTCCATCGCTACCACCTCCATCTCTGGCTTCGTCAGCAGCCATCAGGTCGTGTTCATCCTTGCTGACAACTCTAGACGCTGCGGAAGACCTTGAAGAAGCTCTCCAGGCTTTCAATTGATGGCATTGGTGCTTGCAGCTGCCTCGATTCCGCACTTACAACTCCTGCTGTTGCACGAAGAGACGAAGCAGGTGGGATAGTCCCACATCGTGGGTTGCTGAAGCCCGTGAGTGAGATAAATTGATTTTGTGATCTTCGCTGGTTGCCTTTGAGAGTACGAGGGTGAGGTCCTCCCACGCACGCTCCAATGCATGTGCCCTCACTCGCAGTTCATGCCACGTGGGTCTGGGAGTGGGTCCGATTACTCAGATCCATTCGGGTTTCTGCTAGAGAGAAGAGAGAGAGAGAGAGAGAGGAGGGGGGTTTGCCCTTTGCGCCTCTACTCTCAACACTTAGTCTCTGAGACGCTTTTGTGCCTCTGTGTTGTGCTTGTGCCTCTTACTAAGGCTTGAAGAAGAAGAGAGGCCTTTGCCTCTATTGCTAGTTCTAGGCTACTGTTGCATTATTGAGATACTAACTGACGTGGAAATTGGTTGATATTCACTGTTCAAACATTTCAAATAATTGTGATTAAATTGTCTAGGGTTAATTTGGTGATTCAAATCACCATTTTAACCCATTATTTTTGCACATTAGTACTTGAATTATTGACATATCATTCTTGAATAGTTTTGAATCAAGTTGTGGTTGCAATTGCTTATATATTTTACTTAGATTGTGATCTTGAGATTGATTTGCTACTTGCTCCCTGTGTTCGACCTTGGATTTCCATTCAAGCATAAATTCTACTTGTTTTCGTGCTTTATCGGCTATACTGCGACGTATCATGTTTAAAACCCCGATTCAGAGTGAACAACAGCCTAAAAGTGGGAAGGTGAAGGTACACAAGTTGGCTTAGAAAGAATTGGGCATCGCTCTTGTGGCAGTTGGTCACGATGCCCATATGATCTCGCTTTTTCCATAGGATTCGTTTACATTGAGGGAGTTCTTATCAAAATAGGGGATATGCCTTGTTTAGTAGGTAAAATAACTAGACCCAGTTTTAGCCCAAAACTTGGGTTTGGACAAATCCTTGTAGAAGGTTGGGATGAGTGGCTCATGTGTTTTCGCTTCTTACCCATCCCCAAGTTATCCCCTCTTCAAGTAAACACCACTAAAGGATTAGCTTGCGTTTAAAGTAAACTCTAATAGGGGATATCCAATTGATGAGGGAGCAAACGTTAGGCCCATTATGAGCAAACCACAAAGCTAAGCCTTGACTGGGTGTAACGAATGTGTGCCCCAGACGTCTTTTAAGATGTCTGGGAGGTGGCCCAGACGTCTGACCAGACGTCTTGGATCACATCCAGACGTCTGACAAGACGTCTGGGATCGTTTCCAGACGTCTGTAAATCCGTTATTTTCGACACACGCGAGTAGTCTGCGCGCCTGAGCACGCAGACCGCATATTCCCTCTTTTTCTTCTGCGGCTGCAGACGCCTGCCGCGCCTTCTCTCTCTCCTCTCCGCGCGGCGTTAAAAGGGCCGCGCCTCCCCTCCCGTCTCCACCGTCTTCTTCTTCTTCTCCTTCCTGTGCACGAGAGCAAGCGAGCGCGAGGGTTGCAGTGGCGGCCGCAGCGAGCGCGGAGGAGGCGCGGCGTGCGAGGGCGGAGCTCTGCCGTGAGGGCGAGCTCGCCGGAGCGGCTTGGCCGACCGGCGGAGGGCGTAGGGGGCGCGGAACGATGCGGAGAGGGACCTGTTGCAGTCTGAGCAACAGGAGCGCGAGGTGCGACGCGGGCAGCGTCGCGAGCAGAGTCGGGGTCGCGCCCTGTTTCTGGAAAAATTTCCAGAATTAGACGTCTGGGTTTATAGGCAGACGGCGAGGACGACGTCTGGTAGCTCATACAGATGTCTGAAAGGTGTGTTTTCCGCTTTCTTCTTCCTTCCTGTCGACTGACCGTACTGAGGGAGGCAGTTGGCTGTGCGCAGGTTCGCTGATTCGCCATCCTTTGCGAATCAGACGTCTGGAAGTTGTACCAGACGGCGGGAGTGACCTCCAGACGTCCGGAGTGACCATCGGACGTCTGGGAGCTAGGGCAGACGTCCCCGCAGACTTCTGGACGTCTGGGAAACCACACTGAACATGTAATTCTCTGATCCACTGTTTAAGACGTCTGGAAGAAGTTCCAGACGTCTGATTTTGCACAGTATCGTCTTTTCCGACCCGTTTAGGGCCCGTTCGGGCTCCATTTTCCGCGATTCGAGTTGCGTTCTTTTCAGAATTAATTCCTCTACCCATCTACAGTAGCTATACACTATTTTGAGACACTCCTTGTGTTTGATCCTTGTGATAGGACCTCGTTCGGTTGCTGTCTTGAGAGTCGCGGAGGCACGCGGGATTCCCGATCACGCCCCCATTACTCCCGTTGTACCTGGTAGAGTGGCTTAAGTTTAAAATCTGTTAAAGTATGGAACCATAACTAGAATCTAGGACATTGCATGAATCCTAGGAATGAGAAATGTATGGAATGATAGCTCCTAGGTGATGCATGAATCCTAGGGCTGGAAAACTAGTTGTATGCTAGATCCTAGGATGTGGCATGAATCTTAGGATGGAAAAACTAGTGGAATGTATAATACTGCAGTCTTGGAAAAAATGGGAAGGAATATAAAGCTGCCTGTAAATTGAATTCACAGCTGCCTGTTATGAATAAAGAAACATGATTGGGATCATGGTTTGTAAGAACGTGAAACTGGAAAGTAAGACATAAGATGTTCTGGAACCCTACGAGGAAGTAGGAGTAGAACTCCTGGAAAGCGAATGGAATAGAATTGGGGAAGTGAGCTGGCCCTTGAGTACGGAGTACCAAGGAGAGCGACTGTCCCCCTGTTTAGTGCAGAGCTGAGCTAGCCGCCCCAGGGACCCGGGGGTTAGGACTGGCCACTCTGTACCGACTTGTTGGCCCTCGTGTACGTAGTACCGAGGAGAGCTAGTAGTGTTAGGAGAGTACTAGCTACCCCACGGGCCCCGGGGTTCTGCTAGCCTCCTTCACCGACTTGTTAGGCCCACTAGGGCAAACCAGGGTAGTCAGGCGAGGGTGCGCGGACTGTGGAGGGGCAAGGCCCCGGTTTGGTTACTGTGGAGGGGTTGGACCCCTGTTACTGAGAGGGCTCTGCCCTGGTTCCGTGCTGTGCTTTAGGCGCACCCGTTAACGGAAACGATTGACCGCGTGCCAGTGCGGGCTAGCTACCTGTGCGTTTATCGCGCGTGCCGTAGTCACCGTTACGTCTGTCAGTGACCTTGGGGTGGTTGACTGAGGGTAGGATCACCACGGGGGACTCTCCCGGCCAGGAGAGCACCACGTGCTACTTCTACTTTTGGAAAAGACTGCAATCAAGATCGTTCCCACGAGGACATTCGAGATCAAGTAAAGGATCTGAGAAACAAATGAAATAGTGAGAAAAATTGAAAGATGTGAATAAAGGAAGTAATAGAACATAACATCTACTGTACACTCTACTGTTGCCTTTAGTTGTTGCCACTCTACTCAGCGTTTTGCTGACGTGTTACACTCGTTACCTTTTTCAGGACCAGGTGTTGAGCAGCCAGGGTCGGCGGCTGCAGAGGACGCTGGGCCGAGTAGGGTCCAGTAGAGTTACCACAGTCTTTTGTACCTCTTTTGTTTCTGTTCTAGTGAGTAGTTTTTGTTTCCGCTGTACCTTCTTTACCTGCAGTTCTTGTTATATGATAAATGTTGTTTTACTGTTGTGGTGGTACCTACTGTAGTAGTTTCTTTCCTTACTGCTGTACTTTCTTACTGTTAGTCATATTCATGCTGAATGTGGTTTATTTTACCTGTCTTTTGGTTACTTCCTCGTTGGACGACTAGGTCTTGGGATTAGTCGAGTCGGTCCGGTTCTCGTGTCTCGTAGGGACTCGGGAACCGGGTCGTTACACTGGGCTAGGAAGAGAGCTGGCATAATACCAGGGCAAGGAAGGCCCTTATCGCCAACCTCAATCACGTTGTTGTCACGTCAGGTGAACCACCAAATCCACCCAAGTTGAGCGACCCAATTGCCCACTAGAGTCACCAAAGCAACCAACCTGCATTGTCGCCTAAACCTTCTAGCCAGTCAAGATCTTAGGCAACAAAGCTCTCTAGAAGGCTGGTGGTCAACTAGATCAACACGAAGGACCTACGCACGTTAATGATCGAGATCTGACGGTGCTGAGTAGGGAAGCCAAGTGCTGGCTTGAAAGACAAGGCAACAAGCCAAACAATAAATCAACACTTGTGACAATAATGTTCCTAGAGGAGCAAATAATTACTTGCATTTGTTGTAATCCAAAACCTCTACAAGTAGGGACCTATGTACACAAGAAAAGGGTACTCACCCTAATTGTACTCCAAAAAATAAAAAAGAGAACTTGACAGTGGATATTTAAGGGTTAAATTCCCTCCCTAGGCGTATTCCGTTAGGGTGGAATTGGGTCAACAACTCTCTCCTCTTTCTCTTTTTTGTGCCTAGGTTTGCAAATTTTTGAATTGGGTCCGTGTGACTCAATCACTCATGTTTACAAACTTCAAACCTAAATTTCTTATCCCCTCCCATGAACTAGCACCAAAAGACCGGCAGGTGCCTTCCTCCTCTCAACTCATGAACACGATGAACTCATGTTTCCAGGATCGTTCATTTTTCCCAGATTTGATCCTACGGTGGATCTTAATCCAACATTCTAGAAGCAGTAGTTACACCTTCGCGCCTTCACCTAGATCACATCCTATGGTCACACTTTATCCTAAACATTCCCGTGCTCCCCGTCTACCATCTCCACCATTACTGCCTAATGGCTATAACTCATTGTACCCAGTCACTCCTAACTCCTGATGCCTATAAATATTCACCCCTAGAGTCCTGAGCGAGGGATTGACTCCCTCTCTATTTGAGCTAGTCATCTCATCCCCTTCAAGTTTCCCTTCTCCTTCACTCGCAGCTTGTGATAGGAGTTGCTGCTCTTTCCCAATTCAAACCATGCCACTAAGGATCATTTAACACCTGAAGGTATCCCAGAGCTCTATCTCCTTGAGCTTTCTTCCTTGGAAGCTTCTCGCCTCGATTCGTCACCACAGCTACCTATTGTGGATCTTCAAGGTCCCATTCATCCATTAGATTAAGATTCTATTACTTTCCTAGTGTAGTGTAGTTTAGATAGAGAGGTTAGAGTAGGATTCGCTTCTTAATTTCAATAGAATAGGAGTAGTTTAGTATAATTGTCTCTCAACTATGATATGCCCTCTCTAATCAATTCAGATTAGAGAGGTCAATTTGCATCCTCACATTGGATCATAAACCTCCCTCTACACCTCACGATCCTTTTCTCCCCTTGATTTCGATTGCTATTCACAATTCACCTCCTCCATCTGAGCATCTATTAGATCTGAAGCTCAGTAGCTCTTAGATCTGATAGAATGCTAAATCCACTTGAGGGTCTCCTCATACACTACATTGATTCACAAGGGCCCTTTGATCTAAATTGAGCCAATTTGATCGATTGAATTTGATTTGATCTTTGACATTGATTGTGGAAATTCTGAAGCAATTGAGTTTTAATTGATTTCAATTGATCAAATTGAGTTGATATGCATTTAGTTGGATCAATTGGGACTGGTTTGGATTGACTTAATTGAGTTTGTATAGATTGATTTAGTCGTGCCTAAATTCTTCCATTAACACTATTTTTCATCGCCTGGGTAGTGAAGGTCAGGGAAAATCAGATGCACTGATTAGAGACCTTCACAGTGACCTAATCATCCCTATAGATGATCACAATAGATCCCTGAACACCAATCAATGGTGTGTAGAGATCTAAAGTGTTTAGATCACCTTGGCAATCACAGACCAAAAGGCCACCTAGGCAATAGTTGATTTTAATTCTAATTTACTCTAATATGTTATTTAGAGATTGAATGAGGTTCTATGGATTTCAATGAAGGTCTAAGCTTGTTTTAGAGTAATTTGGATGCTTGATATTGATTCTTCTTTCCTCACTGTCTATAGTGAAGGGAAGAAGATCAATTAGGGTTTTCCATATTCAATAAGTATTGATATGATGTTTGTGGGATTCCATATGCTTCTTTGAATGTTTGCGACACAAAAATGTGGTTTTTAGTTGAGTTAAATGTGATCTAGGAATTATTGGTTTTACTGCTTAGGTATGAGGTTGATCTTGGAAACCAAGTTTTCAACTATTGGTCTAACACTTTGAGCAGGGTTTTGAAGAAGATTTTAGACGATCAAAAAAAAATATTGAGTGATTCTTTTGATGCTTTGAACTTTAATTTGGATTTGAGAAGTGTCTATGTCAGTATAACAACAGTTGCAACAGCAACTACAACAGTTGAGTCTGGTTTGGGGTTTTGATGTTTTGATCGTGGATTTCCAATAGGTTTTGGATATTCTAATGTTTACATAGATGCTAGGAAAGGATTTTTATTTGGATATACTTCTCTGAATCACTGGAAAAGAATTTGGAATACTAATGACAAGTCAAGATAGCTTGATTAACTACTTGACGATAGTAGTAGCTTTGTGAGTTTTGGAATTGGAGGGGATTCTGAAGTTATAAAGATTCTAATTCAATAATTTGATGTTAGAAACACATGTCAAAAGCTTTCATGCACTTGGATTTACTTAATCACTGTTAAATGTCTCTATCAGCAAGTGTAGTGAATGAAATATGTACAAAATGAGTTGTGATGTTCATCTCAATGCTTGATTCATGTTTTTGAGTTTAAATTTTATCTCAATAGATGTATGAATGTTTATAATGCATTATTCTTTGATTCCAGCATCTTTAATAAATTTTTATGGCTTGATTTCATTTTCCTATCATTAATTAGTCATTTTCCAACATTTTTCTGAAAAATATGTGAAAAATACAAAAATAGTGTAAATAAATAAATAAAATGTGTAGTGAATGAGTGTTTAGTATATAAAAGATGTGTGCATAGTTAGTTTTATGTTTTAGTGCCTTTTGTATAAAGAAAACACTTGTAGAAGTTTTAGACTTCCTTGGGTTTTAAAAATAAAAAGTCAAAAACAAAAACACAAAAAGAGTCTTCTTTCCACTCTCTAGCCTTTCTCTCCTATTTCTTTCTTTACTTAAAACACAAAAGAAGAAGAAAAATTAGAAAATCCCCAAAAATCTTAAAAAGACCTTATATATATTGTAAATACTTATATATATATATCCATAAGTTAATAATATATATTAGGTTATATGTGTATAAATTATATATCTTATTTATATGTAGATAAGTTATAATGATATTTATACTAAGTTATATTGTATAGTAAGATATATGTGTATAATATAAGTTATATATATATATATATACATGCATACACGCACACTAGGTTACATGTATATCCCTTATATATAAATTTATACAAACTATAAATATAAAGTAATAGTATAACTAAATAACTTAAGATCCTAAGTTAAGTGCTTATTATATAGTAAGATATTTACATGTGTAATATATATGTACTTGTCGGAAAATGTGATAAGATAGTTTGGTCATTGTAGCTTGTGCTTTCAACATCAATTTTAAAAAGAAGAATCGAACGGTGAGTTCGAGTGTCGAATACAGGGAGGTGTGAAATCAAATCGTTTAGTCGCTTATTATCACATGGTATTTTATTTGGTTTGCTTGCGTGAGAGAGAGAGAGAGAGAGAGAGTAGAAATCCATAGTAGATTAGATTTGCATTAGAAAAGACAAACATGAAGTATAGTGACAAACACAAGCACAAGCTGATCAAAGTAGAAGCCTAGCCTAGAAAGCATGGAAAGAGCATCAAACATAATAGCAAGGATTACTTTTATGAATTATCAAAATCGTCTTACAAACATTAACATGAAAACTAGAGAAATGATTGAATAAAAAGTAAAATGTAAGCTAAAGAAGACTAGGTGTGAGTCGAGGCAGCCATAGTGGTGGAGGAAGCTTCGTTGGCAGCTCGACGGCTCTGGGGACTTGAGTTGAAGCTCTAGAAGGTGGTGGAAAGCTTGGTGGAGAAGATGTGTTGCAGTGGGGGTCTTAAGGGCCTCTTTTAGGTGAAGTGACGGTGGACTAACTGTCTACGATAAAAATAGTGTTTTATGTTGTCATTGTAGTATATTTGTCACAATGTAAACAGATGTCGTGGCATTTTATTTAATTATAATTTTTACTAGTTAGTTTTCAGGTCATTCACTGGGAGACAGTTATTGACATACATCACTTTCTAAGTTCAAAAATGTTCTTTTATTCCAAAAATTTTATTTTTATTTACAATAAGAATGAATGAATGGATCAATTATACAAAAAAGAATCAATTATTTCTACCTACAATGCCTTAAACATATGTATAATTAACATGCATTAAAAACTAACTAATATTACACTGTCAATTATATACAACTACTATAAGTAATATCTAAGTGTGGTACAAAAGTAACTACTAATATCTACTATATTAAGTTATATTAACATACTAATATCTATAGTAACATATATTCTATTTACAGTGACATTTACATACGTCAATGTAGTCTTAATAACATATATACATAACATAAGGCATTCTATACTAACAAATAAGCATCTCTACAGTGACGGATGTATCTGTCACTAAAGTCCTAATGTTATTTATATACATATATGACTCGAACTACAGCTCTACTTTACTTATGTTTATATACGTATATTACCTATATACATATACATTATCTACATGTATACATCTACTTATATATGTTATACATATATATACACATACAATACATATATACATATGTACACATAGACGCACTCACACAAGCTCACACACTAAGTCTCATTCAACACTTAGCCACAAATGTTGCTCTTCTTCTCCTCTCTTCTTTTTCTCTTAGGACTTAGCCGTTTTTATGAGGCACTCTCCCTCTCCGGTTTAGCTACAGTTACTTAACCCAAAAATTAGGTTTTAAGTGGGCGGACCGACCCATGTTTGAGAGATACACAACGCCTCAGAGAGGTGGGACTAGACCTCTACTAGTGGGCCAGCCCTAGTTTATTATTTGTGCATTAATATCCTAATACAGGCCCATGATAGGCCCAATATGGGCCTAGCTACAGTGGGTGGTCCCCAACCTACCACTGTTCACAATGCCTAATATATACTCGTATCAAATCAGAGAAGAGAGGGTAATGGATTTTATTTTGTGCCTTGCACTAATGACCGAGGGGGTCGCAGCGCAAAAGCGACTTATGGTGCTACAGGCGGTAAGCAGTGCACGATGTGGCACCATTCATAGGTGCCAATTGAGCACGCAACGCTACAGTGCATTCAGTTTCGAGGATTTTGGTTTTCGATTTGAGGGCCATAATTTAATCTAAATTAAAATTAAATTATATGATTACAAAGCCCTTATATAGGGCTATATGATTATACAATTTATTTACAAAAATAAGTTATTTAAGTATATAATAAAATTAGTTAAATTTGGTTGTTTATACACATTAAATTAAGAGTTAATTTGTTAATAAAAGTATAAATTAGTTACTTAAACAAGCAATTGACTTGATACAGAGTTAATTTACATAATAAAGTATTTATTACACATTTTTAATGTATTTTATAGACATTATTTTAATATATTTACATTTAAATACATGTTTTAGTTAGTTATACACAACTAATTTATAAATGCAATAATACACTATAAATACAGTATCAATACGTTGAAAATACTTAACATACTACTATACAAGTGTACATTATAAATTACTCCAGTTTTAACTTAAATTACTAATTTATTTTATTTAAGTTAATAAATTACTTAATTAACTTAATAACTTAATTACTTACTATAAATGCATAATTAGATTAAATTATAGGTATTATGCAGTATATATTATTTACTTAAATATGTATGTATAGTATTAGATATAATTATGTACATATACATAGGTTTATATAATTACTTAAGTTATTACATAAATAGTTTATATAAATTAATAGTTAATTATACAATAAAGTTATATAAATAATAAGTCATTCTCAATATTTAAGTTAATATATTGAATACATATATAAGTTTAAGTATAGATATTATTTACATATTGTACACTATATACATATAGCTTAGTTTAAGTTATATTATACAAGTATATACATAGTATACAAGGTATTTTTGGGTGTTTTTAGGTATTTTCTGATTTCTTTAGGTATATAAGAGCGATAGGGGATGAGAGAGAAAGGGTGAGATGAGAGAGAGAAAGTTCTTTTGTGGTTTTGAACTTAGGTCTTTTATTAAATTTCAAACTATACTAAACCGTTTGTTGGTATGTTCTACCAAGGTGGGGGTTCAGATTACTTTGAAACTTGGCACATACCTAGAAAAATACCTGATCTTACTCAAGATAGGTTTATTTTATTTTTTTTTATTTTTTATGAATTTTATTTATGTGAAAGTTAACCCTAAATTAGGCCTTAAATGAATGTTTTAACATGAAACCTAATCCCTCAAAAGGGGTTCTAAGAGCTTGGTTCGCTGAATAAACACTCAAGCATCTTCACTGCATACCAAGAATGATGTAGAAGCATTCAAACCTGATTTTCAGTTAATTTCATTCAAAATTACAGGCGTGACAATTAAACTTCATGAAAATTACTAGCAATGAATTTCAAAATCACTTACAAGCAATTCAAATTGAGTCTCAATTCACTTCAAGTATATGAATGCTTGTTTACTAATTTCCTAACACTATACACAACAAATCAGCTCCATAAACCTTCAAATTCCAGTTCAAAATCCACTCAACTCTCCAGCTTATCAGTTACTGCTGCCTATGCAGCAAGACTGCCATTCAAACTAAGCAGCATATGCTGCTATTGTAGCTCAGATTCAGTAGCAGTAGCTGATGCAGAGGGTATTCCAGCTACTGCTACAATTATGTTCATCTGAAAGTCAGGTCTAATAGGTCTTGATTCATGGTCTTGAGTATTTCCACAGAAATTAACACCTAGAGCTATGTATTCATAAGCTCTGAAAGTTCTCAAATTTACTAAATCAGAGTGAAATCTGAAGGAACGTAGCTGCTATGCAGCATTTGATACATTGATTTGGGAGATTTAAACTAACAAGAACATGTTTAAACACCCATATAAAAACTGATTGGACTTCAAACTCATTTTAAGATTCAAATCCATGCATTAAAATCCTCATCAAATGCAACATCTCAGACATCTCTTAGAAGATCAGATCTGATGAATCTGATAAAAATTCTCATAAGAGATCACCTCAAATTCATTTCAAACATCTTGAAAACCAAATTCATCTCCCAAGAACATTAAAAACTTGATCTGATCTCCATCTTACACTATGGACAGTGTAAGATGTAGATTCATCTCAAGATTTTAATACATGAAAACTCACTCATCCACACTTTTCAAATCGCATAAGATAAATCCCAGTAAATCCAAATGGAAATTAGAGTTCACAAAATCCGCAATAATCCTAATCTAATGCTCCTCGTATGTCATAGACAACATGAAGAAGAGGGAATAGATCAAGCTATGGACTCATTCACATTTCAATCTAAAACATTGATTAGTGTCAAATCAAAACAAATATGAAACAATCTGCAATTCAGCTCAGTAAAGACCAAACTAGGGTCATTGTGAGCAAATGGAATGAGTGAAAAAACCCTTAAATGCTTTTGAGTGTGGATCCAAATCTAAAAACTAGAAAGTTTCCAGATCTGAATCCAACTCATTTGGAGGGGTGAAAAATGATTTAGATTGTTGAGGGAAGAAGGCGACAATGATGTGAAGTGATGGGGGAGGTGTATGATCAAGTGGATAAGGTGACAATACCTCTTTGATCTAGACAGATCAAAGAGGACGAGGTCACTCTAAACTACTCTAATTCAAATCTAAACTAACACATTCATTTAATTCATCATCTAAAATACGTCTAGCTACTCTACAATACTCTAATTACTACTCTAAATTACTCTAGAAAGCAGTAAACTATGCTACTCAAGCATGTAAATCTATTTAAGGGATGAAGGAGACTCTTTAGGATCTACAGCTGATGGTTGAAGAGGACAAAAGGGGAGGAACCTCCAGTGGAAGAGAGGGACTCTCATGGGCCAGCAGCTAGCTACTAAAGGCGAAAAATGGAGGGAGTAAGTGATCTTTGTCACCGACCACCGAGGAAAGGAGGAAGCTACTAAAGGGGTAGATGATAATCAACTCAGTAAGGGATTCGATGCACGCACAGGTCTCAGGGAGTGTGCTTAAGTAGCCGAGTGAGTGATTTTGAGCACCGCGGGGTGTGATTAGGTGATTAGGGCTCCAATGGTGGATGGAAGAGAGATGGATGCATGGGAAAGTTAAACCACTGTTCCACCGTCAGATTAGGATTTGGGATGGGAGGTGAAATTACACACAAAGGCGTGCGTACAGCGATAAAGGATCGACCCTTGGATTAATGGCTTACGCAATCGATGGCTCTTGATCTGCGAGTTCTTCGCATGCTACAGTGGTAGGTGCGCTGTAGGTGAGTTGGAACAATTGCACGAAAACCCTCACAGTCGAAACAGTATGAATATTACAAAGAAACCCATAATTATGGAAAATGAAGGCAGAGCAATCCCCGAGGGTTTACAAATGGATCCTTGGCGGCTTGTAATTTACTCCTAGGAAAATTTTCAATGAAGGAATACGAATGACCTAAGGACCTAAATGTAATTTAATGACTGCAAGGTCCTAATGATGTTCAAATGCAACCAAGTTTTTATGGAATGATAACTAAACATATTAGAACATGATTTCACTCTTAATTTGATCCTTTGAACCAAAATATGTGTTCAATTTGCAAGTGGATCATCATTTTGTATATGTGAATAGAATATCTAATTTTGTGACCTAATTATGCATTTTTAACACTGATTTGCTGTTCTAGGTCACTTCTATTAATTCTTACACTTAACTCTTTTTTTGTGTTAATTATGTAGTGTTTAACCTAGTTTCTAGCTTAACTTGGGCATTTTAGCTATGATGAAACAAACCTCATCATGAAAAAAGACCTTGGTTTGGTCTAAAACACCCACAAAACTTGCCTGAATCGTCGCCCAATTGCGCTGGACTGGTTTGAGTGCCTGAATTAGCACCCTCGCAGGCGCACACGTGCTGGCATGCTCTGTGTGTTGCTCGTTGGCATGCAGGTTGTCGTGGCCGATTCTCAACCGTCAATTTCCTCATCAAACGACTTTGGAGAGCCCCCCCATCGCGCCTTCGAGCCCGCGCATGATCGCGTTTCTCACATCGCGAGATCAAATTTGATCCACGTGGCTTCATCGGTTGTGTAGATCATGGGCGGATGGTTCGGATGAGCGTGCAATTGGTTGCTCGAATCACGTAGATTGTGTGATCATGTGGCATGGACATATTAGGATTGTTGATGGATGATCGGATGACACAATTTTTGCTCGCTCGCGAGAGTGGAGGGGTGTGGATTGCAACTCAATCCCCCGTCCCCCGTGCTTGAAGGTGTGTTCTCATCCGCTGAGCTAAGGCCTTGGATGGGTTGATCTTGGTCATCGATTATTGATTGTGCGGCTAGTACTGAGGCAAGTTGTGGTGACACGAGAAGCATTGGATTAGGATCGTGTAATTGAGATTGTGTCCCATGCGATGAAGGGATGGAGGCCATCACTGCTGCACGCGAATGAGGGACACATGGCAGGATATAAGCCGTTGATCATTAGATCAATGACCAAAACTTCTTTGGCTCGTTGTGGGAGCTATGGAGGTCAGATTGGGGTGAAAATCGAAGTTGTTGGACTTCAATTTTCATCCTGAATCCATCTGTATGGCCTGATTGCTCATCTAAGGCCTGTTTATATATTTAGTTTTATAATCTGGCCATTAGACGTTAGTTCCAAGAAATATTAATATAAAGGTTATAATATAAGCATGCATTGCTCACAGGCCCACTGTATTATGATATTTATTAGCATACGCCTTCGAAAATGACTCTAATTGATACAATTAACATTATAAACTGTAGAGTCATCAAGTACTTTAAGTTAATAAGTTATATTAATAATTTACCCTAACTTATATTAGTAAGTTAATGGATTAATAAGCTAAGTTATAATAAACTCTTATAATTTATAGGTTAGCTTATTTTAAAATATTTATACACTAATATATATTGTATTATAATATGCATGTGTATATTCGGTATATAATGTATATATGTATAAATAGAGTGTAAATACAATAATAAATCTAATTAAATAACTTAAAATTCTTAACTAAGTATTTATGTATAATAGTCTTATTATATCCTAATTATGGTATGTATATGAGTATATATAGTGTATATTAATTAACATAAACTATAATGTATTTACTTAATACCTTATGTAAATATGTATTTATAAATGTAATTAAAGTAAATAAAATTATTTAATAGGTATCCATATATATTAATTTAATGTTTATACCCTTATAATTATCAACTCTAATTGACACTTAATTAATTACCCCAATCCCTAATTAAACCCACATAACACAAAGCAGCAACACTACTTATTCAGTGCTCTTCTTTAGTACCACATTGGGCGTTAAAGAAGAGCTGCTGCGATACTTAAGGAATTTGCTCCGTAAGTCGATTGCCCGGGAACGAGGTTGGGCTCCCTGGTGAGTGTGCATGCCTGTGTGTGTTCGTCTGTGTGCTCATGCATTATGCATGCATGCATGTGTGCTTGATGGTAACACCATCATCCTTCATATCTATCTCAAATTGGCTAATTTCTTAGTATAAATTCACCTAATTAAACTATTAAAAGGGTATAATTCAAATATGGCTGAATCAAGAGGAAGTGCATTAAAATTGCTTAATTCTGTTGTTTTAATAACAAAGTATAAATGAAGATTAACTAAAAGGTAAAATTATACTCAATTAAAGGCCAATTAATCCAAAAATTCCAATAAGTGAGCTTGCACGAATTAATTCGGGGTTTCGTTGAGAAATTGAAGTTAATTTACTTTACAAACCTTAATTTCAGCCTTACTTTAATTCAAAGGGTTCTAATGGAAATAAATGTAATATTAACCTTCTAAAAATCATTGAAAAATATTTTATAAGGTTTATAACATTCAATTTTATAAAATGAACATATTTTGATGTAAAATAGAGATCTATGAGATATTCAATACATTTTGGGTTAAAATGTAAATTGACCAATCAATATTTATCAAAACTCAAAATTGAAGTCACTATTAGATTCCTTAGGTCCAAATTAGGTTACTTTAAAAATTTGGGACTAATTGGATATTATCTTAACCTACATTGCATATTAACCCTTAATTTTTAAATTTCTTTCAAGTTGGTCCAAAATCCTCTCTTCCAAGTCCCTCGCTGACGTCATGATGATGTTAGCGACTCCTCTTCCTCCCCTAGCTGCAGCAAGCTTGTCATCGAGGACGTTTTGAGGGATTGATTCCTCCCTGATTTCTCGATGAAATCTTATCACAATTGGTGGGAAGTTTCCACATTCATAGCCCTTTAATTTGAAGCTTTTTCCAGCTCCTATTACCATCTACAGAGGTCGTAAATCATCGCTAAAGATGTCATTGGAGCTTGTGCGCTCCTCCCTTATTGAGGCCACGAGTAACCCCCATTACGCTGCGCCGACCACCTATAAATCCTCGCCGAGCTTTCATGAGGATTTTTGTCAAGTTTTGGCGTGAGTTCACCCCGTTCTTCTTCCTTGCAAACCTACCATTAGCAAGACCTTGGAGCTCCTCTGATGCCCTTCATCGCTATTTCTCTCAGCCAACAGAGGCTGCGGCTATCTTCCTCAATTTTTAGCCAAGCTTCCTGCCACCGAAGTTGATCCTCTACCCCCCTCGTCATTCCAACGACCATCACTGCCCCCTCCTTCTACCTTACATTCGGCAAGCCAATGGCGGATGCACTCCATCTTCCCCATCATCTCCTAGGTATCTATTCTTTTTCCTCTTGCTCCATAGGATTTAAGAAATACTCCCAATTCCTCTATTCCCCCTCCATCTTCCACGCTGCTGACCAAGCTTCGATGGAGCTCCGGCTACACACTCCACCTCCTTCTCGCACGCCTTCATTGCCACCAACCACCTCTCCACCTTCGTGAGGATAGGGGCAACGAAAGCCCTCAACCTATTGAGAACATTGACTAGCCCTTCGCTTCACTAGACACCCCTCACAGATGCTGGCTCCATCGCATTCGCCAGCCCTCCTTGGCCCTTGTTAAGATGATTCGTCACCACCATCACCTTCAGTGAGCTTTTACGAAGCTTCTTGGCTATTCACTGGAGGTTGAGAGTGCCTCCCGCTCCCAGCTGACGATCCCCGCCATTGCTACCACCTTCACCGACATTGCCAACCACCGTTTAACGGCCCCTGCAACTGCCAAGTTTCATCGCAGGCTCCCTGTGACTCCAAGGAAGCTCCTCGACTACTCTACGTGACTTAAGGTGCCCTGAAGCACCTCGTCGATTCTTCCATTGCAACCTCCTCAATGGTCTACGTCCATGCTAGCAGGGACCATTCTGGAGAAAAGAAAGGATTTGTAGAGACCTACTTGTAGAATTAGTAGGGACCAAACTGCAAGAAAATCAATAAACTTCTGAATTTCCAAGGATTGATTGGTAGTATTTTTTTTAAGGATTAATTTTTCTTAATCATTGAGGATTCAAGGATTTTATTGCATTATCTTATTCTTGAGACATTATTTGGATTATTTAGTGTTGCAATCATCCTTGAGTGAATTTTGAATGATTGAAACATAATTTCTCAATCGAATTATCGAGTAATGAGATTAATCCCTACATTCTTGAACTAGATTCGAAACTTAGAGAATTAAGCTAATTATATCTAGTTCCTAAGCTAAATTTTTGGAAAATCCTAATAGTGATAAGTTGAGTATCGGTTGCTCTTAGCGAATGACCTCAAAATACTTTTATTTCGAGAAATACAAATTTTTAAAAGTGATTTCCCACGATTAGATTGTACTACAACACATTTTGACGAATCCTGTTTCACACATGTCAGTGCCTGTACATGTGTAGCCTATAGACTGTGTTGAGTTAGAGCCTAGAGCCCATTAGGTTAGGGCGCTAAAAGAGTGCGACCCACTAGGGGCAGCCTTGCGGGGTGGCCTTCGGGTGCTAGGTGGTGATATTGTGACACATGTCCTCCCTTGTGGATGGGCTATCCTAGTACGTAGTTGTACCGTTCCGACCCTTTGGGTCGTTGATCTGACAAAGAGATGGCCCATTTCTTTTTCCTAAGTGTCTTAGTGGGCTAAGAGCTAAGGGCAAAATTTGACTAAGTGTTGAGGACTCTGTATGCATGTAAATAAGTTAAGTGTTGTGTTAGCTGTGTGCATAGTGTATGTGTTAAGTTAATAAGCTAAGTGTTAGTATATGCATATGTTAAGTGAAAAGTGTTAAGTGATAAAGTATGTGCTATGTTATCTATGTGTGTAAGAGTATGAGTATATATATATACCAAGTATTAAGAAGTATTATAGAAATGTAATATTAATAACTTATATATATATTTTTGGTAATACTCACTAAAACCTTATTTTTGCCTTAACTTGTATATATTTTTCTTAAGGGTTATGTATGTATATCATTATTTTTCTTATTCGTTTTACATAAGAATTGTAAATAGTTAATTTAGTGTACATAAGTTCTCTTCTCTTTTGATTCATTTGTATATAGTTTAGCTTGTATATAGAGATTCAGTATAAATAACCTAGTTTATATTAGAACTATATATTCTTGATGCCTCTGCATTGAATATATTTCTTGAGGCATTGAATTACTAACAATTGATCTTCTAACATAACATATACATATATATCTAATTTAGGCTAACATGTTGTGCATAGACTTTAATTCATTCATTTGTAAATAACATTGACATTTTTGGAATAAAAGATTGATTTTGGATAATAGAGAGTGATATATATCAATAATTGTCTCCTAATGAATGACTTGGAATAAAATCAGTAAATATTGTTGTCAAATTTTAGAAAACTAAGATTCTTTTTAATGCTCTTGTTTTCTATTTTAAGTGACTTACTAAGTTCATATAATTCATCAAAAGCATCTTGTAATTCATTAAAAGGGTTTACCTCTTTGTTGTCATCTTCACTTTCGTCATCGCTTGTGATGGCCATGAAGCTCATGCAAGCAACTTCATTTTTCTTCTTGGGGTCCTCCTCTTCTTCTTCCTCCAAGGTCGAGTCATCCCAAGTAGCTTGGAATGGTTTCTTCTTATACTTCTTCTCCTTCTCCTTCTCCTTCTTGAGAAGAGGACATTCGGGTCGAAGATGCCCTTTTTTGTTGCAATGATAGCAACGTCCTGGGCTTTCCTTCACCATCTTCTCCTTCTCTTTCTTTGAATCCCTATAAAACTTTAAAAAAAAAATTAAATAAAAATCTAAGATCTTCGTCGTCGGAACTTACCTCGTTGTCTGAAGCGGCTTTGAATGCGAGGGTCATCCTTGGCTTTGGACCGGTGTGTCCATCTTCTTCTTCATCTTCATCTCATAGGCCATTAGATTGCCTAAGAGATCCTCCATGTTGAGCTCTTCAACTTCATTCGCCTCCTCAATGGCGGTGACTTTTTGTTCCCATTCCAGTCTAAGGGAACGAAGAAGCTTTCCTTGAAGTTCCCCCTTGATAAAGGTCTTACCTAAGGCTTTGAGGTTGTTCACTATAAGAATGAACCTACTGTTCATCTCACTTAAAGTTTCATTAGATTTCATAGAAAAAGATTCAAATCCTTGAGATAAAATGTTAATTTTAGAAGCTCTTAGCTTGGAGGTTCCTTTGTGAGTTACCTCTAGAGTATGCCATACCTTATATGTAGTGGCATATTGAGATATTTTGTTGAACTCCTCTAGGCTTAGCGTGTAGTAAACGCGTTCATTGATTTTGTGTTGAGGCAAAGTTCGTGGGGTTGCTATTGCGAGTAGCCTCTCTCAAGTCTCATCGGGACTTCATATGGGGTTTCGCATCATCCCTATAACCTGAAGTTGGTGGTTTGAAGCCACATCTTCATACCTAATTTCCAATATGCGTAATTGCTCTCATCAAAGTAGGGCGGTCGAATGGTAGACTACCTCTCTGAGTGTCTTGTGGCGAAGAGCTTCCCTCCATCGAATTCTTGCTGGGTTGTGACGCTGAAAAGCAATACCTACTCTGATACCAATTGTAGGTTCTAGAGAAGGGGGGTGAGATTTGCGTGATATAAAATAAAATGTGAAAATATAATAAACAATCTCACAAAAAAGGCAATCATAAGAATACAAAGGATTTTTAGGTGGAAACCCAAATCCGGGTAAAAACCACTACCTAAACCTCTTGGTTTAGGATTTCCTGATCGACTTAGTTGATCAAATCCACTAACCGAGTCACATAAAATGAGGGTGACTCAACTTTTTACAACCACGCTACTTAAAAACGAGGGTAGCGTACCTCAAACCCCTCCTCTTCACAAGGAATATTTTGTTTCACAAGGGAGACAGGAATTCGCAAAGTGAATACCCAACAAAGACACTATTACAACAGTCCTATAGAGCCACAAAGAATGTTTTTAATCTAGCTACTATAGGAAAAAGAAACTTCCCTTTGATGGAAGTGTGTTGGCTACCAACACGGATGCGTGAACCATGCGACGGCACTACGGCACTCTCATATCCAACGGTGAGAGAGCAGGTGCACAGCTGAGATGGTGCTCTCAAGATGTCGACTAAGGCTTTGGAGAGCAAGAACTTCTTCTAGATGATTTTCTTCTACTTGGGCACAAATGTGGTAGAAAGTAGTATTGCTTGGTATGTGTGCAAGGGAAGGGTCCTCCTCTATTTATAGAGGCCCTAAGAAGGGTTTAGAAGCCTCTTCTAGCTGTTGGAAGGCTTTTGTAGCTGTTGGGAATAATCCCAAGGCAAGTCAAGTCAGAATTAGGGACAAATGATTTTGACAGGGTTATTAGACGTCTGAATCTATTATCAGACGTCTGGGCCATCGTCTTATCTAGGAATTGGTCGTCTGATCTAGAAAGGTGGAGATTTGGAATGGGTTAGATCAAGATGGACATCTAAAGAAGTGCTTTAAGACATCTTGGAAGCTAATCAGACATCTAATTCTAAACAAGGTCAAAATATGGTTCTAGGTTAAGTTGCACAGACGACAGATCAGATGTCTAGCACTAGGTCTGGATGTCTGGAAACACAAATCATTGCGGGAATGGATTTCCCAAGACACAAATAGTGATGGGAACACCATCATGAACCATAACTAGCTTAATTTGATCTGATTAAGTCATTAAATGCTCCTACATGACCACCAGAAGGCCATAATTCATTACAAATCCTTTCAGAGAGAAATACAAGAAATAAGGGTTAAAACTATAATTTTACCATCATATCTTGAATTCAAAACAACCCTAGGTTTTCTCAGTGGTTAATTAAGGGTCAAATGGTCTTAAGAGTCTAACAAGTGGGTTAATACAGACAGAAATGGGTTTTCATGCATTTCAGGAATTAAATGACTTCTAAAACCCTAAAAACAGACCTGCTTAATTAACTAAAGTTATGGTCAAGATAAAATTCACCTAAACCATCTAAAATTCATAGAAAAATATTATCTAGGGTTTGGTATGCTTGATTTGACCATCAGAACCCATCTTGACCTAAAATAGAGCCACAGGCAGACTTTTGCCCTAATTTGGGTTTTTGCATAAATTACCTAGTCAAATTAGATCAAAACCAAAATCCGACTTCACCATTTAATTCCTTTGGTCCAAATTAGGTTTGTACCAAATTTGGGCCTAATTTGAGATCATCTTAACCTAACTTGTAGCTTGGTCATGCCTAACTCTTTTATCTTACACATATGCCCCTAACTTTTGAATCCTTTGCATTTAGGTCCCCAACTTTATCATCGTCTCCACAAAAAGGTCCCTACCACCATGAAATCCTAATCTTACAAACTTCGACGACCTTAAGATGGAAAGATCTCTGTGATTTTTTGACTAATCCCTCTCAAAATTGAAAGGGAAACTCGTTAAGAAATTACCTTCCAAATGAGCCCATCCAAGGATCCTAAATCTCCCTAGAATCCTAATGCGAACATTTTGATTAATTGGGTATCCATCGCCGGCGAAGGGCTCAGAGTTTCTAAGCTTGTTTCCAACCTTGGAACTCCATCTAGAGCCCTATAAAAGGACCCCTATGGCCTTGCGCATCCCCTCAGCAAGTTTCAGTGAGTCAACCACCTCTGATTCTCCTCCTCCGGCCACAAAAACCCTTCCTCCAGGGACCCTCTTCGATCCTCCTCCTCCGGTCGTCCAATGACCAAATTGGTCGGCTCCCTTGACTCCTTTCTTCGTTGCGACCCTCCCCAGCCAAAGGGAGGGTGTATCTCCGTTTGCTTCATTGTCGCCATCTCGCTGTTCTCTCCTCCTTCTCCAGCGCCAGTTCACTACCACTGGCTGTCTCCACCTCCCAATATCCCCCTAAGTTCCCTAAACTCTCTCTCCCTCTCCTGTGATCATTTCTACACCTTCAAGACTTCATTTCGATCACCGATGTGCCTCTGACCCCATCGTCATCTTTTGCTCCAGCCACATCTCCGACGAAGCATCTCCACCGCTCCAGAACTCCATTTGCTTCGCCAATTGGTCCAAAACCTCTGCCACAACTCACCCTCCAAAAGCCCTAAAGAAGAGAAGAGAATAGTAGCCAGAGAAAGGAAAGGAAAAGGAAGAGTGCCTTGGCACTTAGAGTTTCATTGGTTGATCTCTGAAGGGAGTGCATTGTGCACTCATCTTACGTGGAATTTAGATTGATTAGTACTATTGAAATATTTGATATAATTGTAAGGGGTAATTGGTGATTCAAATCACCATTTTACCCCATTCTTTTTGCATTATCTGACATTCGCTTTCATTTATATCATTATTATTTGGAGTTCTATTATAAATTGCTTATATTGTGTTGAATTGCAATCTTGAGAACTTTTTTGCCAATTACTCCCTGTGTTCGACCTCAGACTTCATTTTTAATAATTGAGTATAAATTTTATTTGTTTTTCGCACTGATTCGAATTGTACTACAACGCGAAGATTTTAAAGCCCGATTCAGAGCGATTAACATTTTGGCGCCGTTGCTGGGGAGCAACACGCAACTTAGATCTCTTGATTGCAATATCAGATTTGGTACTAACTTGCTCTATCTTTTTTGACTGTGATCTATTTTAGGGATTCACTAAAGGAAGATCAGCTGCACATCAGCCACTCCAGGGGCAGGTAAAACACAAATCCAATCTCTCCTATGCCCCTGATTCTGAAAAGCTAAAAAAAGAAATCAATTAGGTCCAACTTGCATTCTATTTTTAGATTCAATCACAAACAAGTTGCTTGATTTGGTTCATTTCTAGAAAACACCCAACCTTGATTTGTGCACCTACTTAGGGTTTAAGGTATTTAGGGCAATCACCTTCTTGCTTGAGCCCTATGTACCATATTTTTGACAAATTTAATTGGACCAATCAAGAGCCAATTATGGTTTTTAGAGACACACTTGCTTAATCAAGAATTAACCTTTCCAAACAGTGTGTGCCTAAGCCCTAGTTGAATTGATCTATTCAAGCAAACCCTAAAAGCAGGCTCTTAATCTCAATTGAATACTAAAAGAGGGAGCTAAATTTCTCAAAGGACAAAACAAGTGAAGTTGACCCACCTTATTGGGTTAACCAAATCTTCAAATTAGGTCACCTTGTACAAAAACATCTTAAAGTTCAAGTGAAATCATAAGCACCCCTGCTCTTAACTTAAAACTAGTAGACTTAAGAGGTCAAGTCCCCATTTTGGTCTACCTGGATCCTCAGTGACAAGAGAGGTCAGGTGGGGGAAACCTTGTAACTTGTGGGGGCACTCTACCGTGTAGGGGTCTTCGTGGGACTCTCCCTCTCTAGCTGCCCAGGTAATTCTTAGGTGGATAGCTTTCTGACTTAGGGGTATCATCTGCCTCGAACCTCTATAGTCATCCAAAATTTTTTGGGTGTCTTGATTGGGTCAATCACATTCTATCCCTCATCTACTCCATCGGTGCATGTTCGGGAGGCGATCTCTAAGACCACCCTAAAGGCCTCCATTAGTTATTCACTCTCGTCGAGGCCAAGCCTCAACCTCCCTATTTGTGCAACAACCCAACCAGATCGATATCTCTTCTGATTCATCTGAACCTAGCTCTCCTTCATCCATCATCATGGAACAACCAGCAGAAGAAAACAATCTTGACAATCAGCTTCAGCGCCTCAATGATCTATTCCAAGCCTTTGTAAACCCACCGCAGTGTCCTATGATGCGAGATCATTACAATCTCGCTGCGGTGGCGATCGAACCTTGAGTCTAAATCCTAGCTGGAGGTCCTGATACTGAACTCAAGCCCAACATGATTCATGCTATCCCCAAATTCCATAGGCGTAATTCTGAGGATCCTTTCCAACGTATCAAGCAACTCAAGCATCTGGCCTAAACCTTCGAGTCAAAAGCATAAAATTAGGATATCTTGCTCATGAAAATGTTCTTCTCTCTCATGGACAAGGCTACTCCTGGTACCAAACCCTAACCCATCAAATCAACACCTGGGCAGAACTACAATCCGAGTTTCTGAAAAAGTTCTTCCGATGGGAACACCATCATTAGTCATAACTAGCTCATTTTGATCTGATTAAGTCAGTAAATGCTCCTACATAACCGCCAGAGGACTGTAATTCATTGCATAATCATTCTAAGAGAAAGATAAGAAAATAGGGTTAAAATTGTAATTTTACCATCATATCTTGATTGCAGAATACCCACGGGTTTTCTCAGGGGTTAATTAAGGTCAAATGGTCCTAAAAGGCTAACAAGTGGGTTAGAAAAGATAGAAAAGGGTTTTCATGTGTTTTGAGAATAAAATGACTTCTGAAACCCTAAAACCAGACCTACTTAATTAACTAAGGTTCTGGTCAGGATAAAATTCACCTAAACCCACTAAAATTCATAGAAAAATATTCTCTAGGGTTTGGTGCCTTCAATTTGACCATCAGAACTCGTCTTAACCCAAAATAGTCTCAGACTGACATTTGCCATAATTTGGGTTTTTGCATAAATTACCTAGGCAAACGAGGTCAAAACCTAAATCTAACTTCACCATTAGATTCCTTGGGTCCAAATTGGGTTTTTACCAAAATTTGGGCCTAATCTAAGATTATCCTAACCAAGTTTGCATTTTGGTCCAGTCAGGCTCTTTATATCTCATTCAGATCCTTAACTTTTGAATTCTCTTACAAATAGCCCCCCAACTTCTTTGTCTTATTCACAAGTAGGTCCATTCACCATTTTTGGAAGGTTAAACCTTCACAGTTGAGTTTCGAGCGAGGATTTCTCATTCGATTCTCAATCAATCTCTCCCAAAATTGATACGGGGATTCCTTGGGAAGTTGCCTTCCATTTGAACCATTCCTTATGCTCCAATTCTTTCCCAAAAGGTCATGCAAACCTTTCAAAGGTTTGGGTATCCTATTTCACAAAAACCTTCTGAGGTTGGAAGCTTCTTTCCAAGCTTGGAAGGGCTTCCTATGGCCTATAAAAGATCTCATGATGCACGGCCAAGCTCTTCAGCAAGTTTTTGGGAGCCAAATCACCATAATCCCCCTCCTCCAGCCACCAAAAATCTCTTCTCTGGCGACCTCTCTAGATCTCCCTCCTCCTACCGTCCAACCATCAAATTGGACGGCCTAAACTCTTCCTCTCTTCATCGCAACCCTCCCCAGCCAAAGGGAGGGCATTCCTCCATCTGAGTCATCGTCACCGCCTTGTCACTTCTTCCTCCTTCTCCGACTCCGGTCGACCAACACTGGAGCCCTCCTCCTCCCTACCACCTCGTTAAGTCCTCTTGATCTCTCTCTTTCTATTTCGCTTTCCCATTCTCTACACACACGCATGACTACCACTTCTCCCTCAACGCACTACATCTTTTCCGCCTCCGGCGACGCCTACTCACCGCCACACTACTCGAAACACGCCGCTACCACCCTCGTTAGCTCCGCTGTGCTCCACTCAACAAAAGCCCTCTACCAGTTCACCCTATTCGCCACCCTACGACTCCACCGAACTCCACCCTCACCACACTAACATCTTGAGGTCGTCCGACCTCTTCACTCACTCCTGCTCACCACCAAGGCCACCGTCACATTCGCCGTCCTCAGGCGATCCTCCTAAGAATATTTGATGTGGCCGTAAGGTCATTTTCGTGCTTACAGGTCCCCCACCGGAGCTCTGCCACCGCCTCGACTGCACCGACCACGCCTTTAGTCCTCCGACCATGTCTGCTCCAGGTCTCTGCCCCAGTTCGCACGGAGTGAACTCACGACCTCTCCCAGGTCCTCGACTGGGACCATCAACCTTCGTAGTGCGCCAATTCGAGCCTTCAACAGCTGCAGTTGTGGATGCGCAAAGAAGGGTGGGACTTTAGTCCCACCTTGGAAGTTAACAAAAGCTTGCGGTCGCATAAATTGAAAAAGTGATAGAGGCTTATCGCCTCAAATCACTTGGGGGGTGAGGTCCCCCGCACCCTCACGCTTGCCTCGTCCGCGAAACTGCCCTCGCGGACCTGGTGCACCTGACTACTCGCCTAATCCACGCACACCTCAACTGTGACCCACACCCGCAGCCCTGGTCCTGGGTGTGCTTAGATTTGAATCCGATTACCCGGTACTGTGCAAGGCTCTGGGAGAGCGGAACCCAGAGAGAGAAAGGAGAGAGCGCGGGGTAAGGGGGGTTTTGCTCTATTGTGGATCGACTAACTCTTAGCCAAAATTTGAGCCCTTCCCCTGTGCTTGAAGAGAAGAAGAGAAGGAAGAGAAAGCAGAGAAGGAAAGAAGAGAAGAGAAGAAGAAAAGGCACAGCCGTATAAGGGAAGAAGAAGATAAGGAATAAAAGAGAGAAGCTTCTCCTTGAGGCTTGAAGAAAGAGGAAGAGAAGAGGCCTTTGCCTCTGTTAAGGCATCTGAGCCTAAATCTGCCATTTGATATCTGATACCTTGGTTTTGATTGGTTAATTTCAGTTGTGCTTGACTTATCTAATCTGTTACTTTGAGTAGCTTAAGCTAAACATTGTAGGGTAATTTGGTGATTCAAATCACCATTTTACCTTATCTTCTTTTTACACTATTGACATTGGATCTCATTTATATATTGATTGTAAATTCTTACATCTTTAATTGTGATCCTGAGTTTTAAATTGCCATATTGCTCCCTGTGTTCGACCTCAAACTTTAAATTTGAGTACTAAATTGTATTTGTTTTTCGCACTGATTTGACCTATACCGCAACGCGACAATTCTAAAACCCATTTCAGAGCGACGAACATCTTCCCTGTTGGTAGGACAAATGTGCTAGGCACCAAATCACGTATTTCATGTAGCAAGCAAGAGAACCACTTCACAAGGCATGGGATCACTTTCTGGATCTCATGCGAAAGTGCCCCCACCATGGAGTTCCTAAATGGGAACAAGTCCAGTCTTTTTTCTAGGGACTCCGTGAGGATATTTGATTATTCGTCAATGCAACCTATGGAGGAAACATCATGGGTCAACATGAAGATTCCATGTAGGAGATTCTCGAGAACATGTGCGAGAACTCCATCAATAATGAATCCACGGGCATGTTTGACCAGACGAATGCTCGTGCATTGATGAATCCAAGGAGAGCGCATGAGACGTAGGGCCTACCCTCTTCCGTCGAACTAATGGCCAGTCGCCTGGATAAGGTCTCTATTATTGAGAAGAAGGTGGATGAGCTAACTCGACACTTGCAACGAGCCACCTCTACGCAGAACCCATTCGCGCAATCGCCCTCTAGCAGGGAGGCTGTGCATAACATCTACCATCGATCTTCTCAAGGGATGGACCTATATCCACCCCCATCTGATTCTGGGTTCGGAGGAAACTCTGGACCCACCTATTCCAGTTGGGAGAACTCTGAACCCTCGTATTCTGATTTTTTCGAGGTTCCTCAGACTTACGAGGACCTCAGTGCCATCCAGAACGAGCCATTCTCAAACACCTGCAACCCTGGATGGCGTAATCATCCTAATTTCACGTGGTCAGGAAACAATCAAAATCAGAAACCTCAATATCAACCCCGACCACAAGCTTCTCGTCCATATCAGCCGCCTCAGCCTCGGCCCAACCCAACTTACCAATTCGGGCCAACTCACGAAGATCAAATGACTCTTATCCTTCAGACTCTGGCTGACATTCAGAAAATGAATGTGGCTATGCAAAAACAACACAAAGACGAGATTACAGAGGTTCGCAATCAACTTGCCCAAATGGCAAATCCCTGCCAACCTGGTGCACTTCCTTCGCAACCTTTGCCTAACCTAAATAACATGCCGAACCAGAGGTGTGTCATGAACCCAACTCAGGGCAAAGCTCACTATGTTTATTAGGCCCCTTCTACTCCATCACCCGACGGGATGGAGGCTTTAACATCATACGTGGGTTATCAGCAGCAACCACTTCTTTTGCCCACACCAACCCAAAACCAGGCAGGACTAAATTCAGTTACTACCCGTAGTAGCAAAATAACAGAGGACCTACCTTATCCAAGCCACTCCCAGCCTGGTAATGCAAACCCAAACCCTAGGATAGTCATCCAGGGTACCCCTATCCCAGATCAAGAACCTATACCCATTCTAGAGGAACTCGCAATGTTCCATTTTTGGAGGCCTTGACCAAAGGAAAAAGGAAACCACAACCAGTGGCACTTGAGGAGGACTTGGTCAAGCTCTTTGAGTAGGTCCAAATAAACATACCCTTGATGGATGCCATACACCACGTACCAGCTTACACGTGATTCTTGAAAGACGTGTCTACACCCAAGCGTAAGTTGTGAACCAAAGGCGGGAACCCGATTGTACTGTCGGAGCAATCCAGCTCCATCATCTTGAGCAAGCTCCTGCCTAAGGCAAAGGACCCTGGTACCCCTCTAATTTCATGCAAGATTGGTGATTTAGAATTTGACAAAGCCCTTTTGGACCTAGGAGCTTCCATCAATTTGATACCCACACCCCTACTAGACCACTTTGAGGAATCTGAACTTAAACCGACAGATATGACTTTGCAATTAACTGATCGATCTATTAAATCACCAAAAGGAGTACTCGAGGATGTCATGGTTAGGGTACACGATTTCTACTTCCTCGTGGATTTCATAGTCTTAAACATGGATGCTCCTAAGAACTTGAAGAATACATCGATCATACTAGGAAGACCTTTTCTGGCCACAGCTAGGGCCAATATTAATTGTGAGGAGGGCCAAATTGAATTAAAATTTGGGAGCAAGACACTGAAGATTGACATATTTAAGGCCCAACAAGGAATTAATTATGGGGTTATTGAGCAAATTTGCGATATCGAGGCTGTGGTTGACAACCTATGTATCGATGAAAACCCAATTATTCTTTATCAACCACTAGAAGATCAAAACCCGCAATTTGAGAAGCATGTGCCTAACCTAGACACACCCATAGCTCCTTCCTTTGCTCCCAACACCCACCCTGAACCACCTGCTGTGCTGACAACCTAGTTATGGAATTAAAGCCTCTTCCCGATCATCTGAAGTACGTCTTTTTGGGTTTCAATCAGACATTTTTTGTGATTATCAACTCACAACTCACCTTTGATCAGGAAACACGCTTGATTACTACCCTCCACCAGCATCAAAAAGCCATTGGATGGACTCTCGATGATCTGACTAGCATTAGCCCCTCATATTGCACACATCACATCTATACCGAAGAGGGCTCACGACAATCCCATAAAATGCAGAGATGCCTGAATCCAAATCTGCAGGATGTCGTGAAAAAGGATACCATCAAGTGGTTAGATGCAAGGATCATCTACCCAATCTCTGACAGTTGGTGGGTGAGTCCAATCCAAGTTGTGCCTAAGAAGGCAGGACTCACCGTAATCACTATTGGAACCTTGTTCCACATCTTGTTTTGGTGTTAACAAAATTATTATGAATTAATGTTTGCAATTGAGTTCTTTTCAGATTTAGGTGGAGCAAGGAAAACAGGAAATGATGGAGGAGAAGATCATGATGAGAAAGAGAAGATGACAAGGAAGAGTCAAGGAGAAGAAGATCATCTTCAACTTTAGTTTATTTAGTTTAGATTTTATTTTTATAGATTATGTATGCCTCTTAACAAGAGAACTTAACTTATATCGTAAAATCAATTAGAGATAAATTATGATTTATATGGCATTTGTTTTTCAAAGAACATAATGGATTAAATTGCTTAAAACAGGTACTTGTAAGCAAGTACCGGTATTGTTCATCAGTACTGGTATTTGTAAGGCACAGGTTTGAGAATTCGTCTCAAACTATGAACAATAAGCACCGGTACAGGTTGGCCACTGGTTGAAGGCTTTATTCTGGCCTAAACCTTACAAGTACCGGTACCCATGATGAGTACCGGTACTGGTAGGTTACCGTGCCCATGTAATCTCAAACTTGGGAGTCACAAGTACCGGTACCTATGATAAGTACTGGTACTGGGACTCAGGTATTGGCGGCAGTGAGCTGCAAGTACCGGTACAGGTACTTTAGTATTGGTACCAGGTAGCCGTTGGCTAAATTCTGAACGGCTAGAAAATTAATTCCAACAATGTGAACGTTGGGAATTAATTCCCAACATCTAGTATACGAATCCTTGAGGTCCTAAACTCTATATAATGACCCTAGGATTCTTTGTTTGCACACAAGAAAGATTAGAAATACAAGAGAAATTCATAGAGCTATATTTCCCAAATTTCCACCATATTCACAAGAGAAGAAATCAAGTTTGTTGTTCTCAATCTCTGTACGTTTTGCAAACACTTCAACGACGTGATTTCTTCACACATTGTTAAAGCGATTCACGCTCATTCTAGGCTCTCAAATTGGTAATATTATTCTATATATTGTTGAGAGGCTTAGGTTCTTGTTGTAAGAGTTTTCTTTCTTACACCAGTTTTCACTTGTATTTTGAGCATTTGCTCGTTGGGTTGTAACAAACCCGTTCTTGTAATTGGGTTGAGGTAACCTGTTAATTACCTCAATTAGTAAATTGATTCTGTCGGGGTTAAGAGAATCGGGTTAAAAATCCTAAGCTGGGAGGCTTAGGTAGTGGAGTACCCAAGGGAGGGGAACCACTATACATTTTGTGTCCTTTGTGGTTTAATTGTGATTTGTGCAAAATATTTTTGTTATTACTAATTTGTTTGCTTAAGTCTTTGCGCATAGCCATATCTTTTTAGATCCTACAAAGTGGTATCAGAGCGGGTTGCGAAAAGAAGTAACAATTCTCTTTCGCAATGGCATCTCCAGTCAAGCGCACCGAAGGACAGTCATCCACACGTCCTCCCTACTTTGATGGGATGGACTATGGATATTGGAAGAGGAGGATGCAAGTCTTCCTCAAGGCAATGGATGAGGAGTCGTGGACACTCATTCAAGAGAAATATTCAGATCCGGAGCCGCAAGAAGGAGTGGCATGGACGACGGAGCAAAAGAAGAAAATTGTCGGCAATGCGAGGGCGATGAACGCACTTTATTGTGCGTTGTCAAGGAAAGAGTTCAACCGAATTTCAGCATGCGAATCCGCATACGAAATTTGGAACACTCTCAAGGTCACCTATGAAGGTACAAATAAGGTTAAAGAAACTCGTATCTCTATTCTAATAGAAAATTATGAGTGTTTCAGGATGAAGAAAGGCGAAACAATCAAGGATATGTATACGGGGTTTGGGGAAATTGTTAACCCCATGAAGAACCTAGGAGTTAAGCTGAAAGAGGAGTAGCTTGTAAGGAAGATCTTAAGATCTCTTACAAGTGATTGGTCTCCAAAGACCACAGCCATTCAAGGGGCAAAGGACCTCTCCACTCTCCCATTGGATGATCTAGTTGGTAGTCTTATGGCTTACGAAGTCCAACTAGAAAACCTAAAGAGGAACGAGGAGGAGAAGATGTCTAGCAAAAGGAAGAACATTACTTTTAGAGCAATTAGGGAGGACTTGGATTCAACAACCTCAGAATCCGAAGATGAAGACATGGAGACACTTACAAGGAAGTTTTGGAGATTTCTTCAAAAACAAGGTAAGCAAATCAATAAAGTTTCAACTAATGTTATTTGTTATGAGTGCAAGAGAAAGGGGCACTTGAGGAAGGATTGCCCTATGAACAAGAAGAAGGAAGACAAAAGGAAAGACACAAAAGAAGACAAGAAGAAGAAGAGGAGAACTTTAAAAGCAACATGGGATGATAGCGACTCTGACATGGACTCCAGCGAATCGGAATCCGAAGACGAGGTCGCATATCTTTGCTTGGTGGCAACTTCAGAAGATACGGACAACGAGGTAAACCCTAATTTTTCTTTTGAGGAATTATTAGAAGCATATGAAGAGCTATATCATAAAGCTAAGTCATTTAAAAAAGAAAATAAGGTTTTAAAGAATAATTATCAAACATTAGAAATAGATAAATCATGCTTAGAAATAGAATTAGAAATGTCAAAAGAAACTAATAATCAGCTGCATGCAAAGATATTAGAACTAGAAGATATTTATGAGCATTTTGAAGGGACTTTGAATAATTTAAAAACAACTTAGTTAAATACGAAATTTTGTAATAATTTAAAAGCCAAGTTCAATAATAAGAAGAACACACAAAATAAATCACATGCACCTAGACATGCATGGATTTATCAAAAGGTCAAGAATCCTAAGAATTATAGATCTAACACTAAAGTGATATATAAACCTAAGGATTTGAAAGGTACTAACCATCAAGGACCCAAAAGAAAATGGGTACCTAGAAAAAAAATTATTTTGCAGGAATAGATCAAAGAGATCAGTGGGTGTTCAAGGCACACAATGGAACATTTCAACCTTTCTATAGGTTGAATGAAGATCAAGAACGATGGCCTAATGGAGCTTGGTACCCACATTCATCATTTTATTATTGGTAAACTTTATGGTATGATATTTCTTCATTGTTTTGTGATTGACAAAAAGGGGGAGAAAAATAAAGGCAAATAGTAATATTTTTAGGGAGAGCTTATATTAAGGGGGAGGAATAAAATGAAAAAATTTTCCTTCATATAGCATTGTTAAATTATTTTTAGCTATCTATTTGCAAGATAGTTTCGTCAACACTAAAAAGGGGGCGATTGTTGGAACCTTGTTCCACATCTTGTTTTGGTGTTAACAAAATTATTATGAATTAATGTTTGCAATTGAGTTCTTTTGAGATTTAGGTGAAGGAGCAAGGCAAACAAGAAATGATGGGGGAGAAGATCATGATGAGAAAGAGAAGATGACAAGGAAGAGTCAAGGAGAATAAGATCATCTTCAACTTTAGTTTATTTGGTTTAGATTTTATTTTTATAGATTATGTATGCCTCTTAACAAGAGAACTTAACTTATATCGTAAAATCAATTAGAGATAAATTATGATTTATATGGCATTCATTTTTTAAAGAACATAATGGATTAAATTGCTTAAAATAGGTACTTGTAAGCAAGTACCGGTACTGTTCATCAGTACTGGTATTTGCAAGGCACAGGTTTGAGAATTCGTCTCAAACTGTGAACAATAAGTACCGGTACAGGTTGGCCATAGGTTGAAGGCTTTATTCTGGCCTGAACCTTACAAGTACCGGTACCCATGATGAGTACTGGTACTGGTAGGTTATCGTGCCCATGTAATCTCAAACCTGGGAGTCACAGGTACCGGTACCTATGATGAGTACCGATACTGGGACTCAGGTACTGGCGGCAGTGAGCTGCAAGTACCGGTATAGGTACTTTAGTACCGGTGCTAGGTAGCCGTTGGCTAAATTCTGAATGGCTAGAAAATTAATTCCAACAATGTGAACGTTGGGAATTAATTCCCAACATCTAGTAGACGAATCCTTGAGGTCCTAAACTCTATATAATGACCCTAGGATTCTTTGTTTGCACACAAGAAAGATTAGAAATACAAGAGAAATTCCTAGGGCTATATTTTCCAAATTTCCACCATATTCACAAGAGAAGAAATCAAGTTTGTTGTTCTCAATCTCTGTATGTTTTGCAAACACTTCAACGACGTGATTTCTTTACACATTGTTAAAGCAATTCATGCTCATTCTAGGCTCTCAAATTGTTAATATTATTCTATATGTTGTTGAGAGGCTTAGGTTCTTGTTGTAAGAGTTTTCTTTCTTACAATAGTTTTCACGTGTATTTTGAGCATTTGCTCGTTGGGTTGTAACAAACCCGTTCTTGTAATTGGGTTGAGGTAACCCATTAATTACCTTATTTAGTAAATTGATTCTTTCGGGGTTGAGAGAATCGGGTTAAAAACCCTAAGCTTGGAGGCTTACGTAGTGGAGTACCCAAGGGAGGGGAACCACTATACATTTTGTGTTTTTTGTGGTTTGATTGTGATTTGTGCAAAAAAATTTTGTTATTACTAATTTGTTTGCTTAAGTCTTTGCGCATAGCCATATCCTTTTAGATCTTACAATCACGACTAAAACTGGATAAACCATACCGACCCGTATAGAGAACTCGTGGAGAGTCTGCATTAATTACAGAAGACTTAATTCCTACACGAAGAAGGATCAATTCCCACTACCGTTCATTGATCAGATCCTTGAGAAACTAGCGGGAAATTGATTCTTCTACTTTTTGGACGGGTACTCCGGTTATAACCAAGTTGCAATCCATCCTGAAGACCAAGAGAAGACTTCCTTCACCTGCCCCTTCGGGACGTACGCATTCCAAAGGATGCCATTCGGTCTCTACAATGCACCTGCTACTTTTCATGGTGCATGCTTGCCATATTCTCAGATGTGATAGGTGAATACCTTGAAGTCTTCTTGGATGACTTCTCGATATTTGGAGAATCTTTTGATGATTGCCTCCTACACTTGGTCCAAATCCTCAAGCGGTGCATCAACGTGAATTTGGTTCTTTCCTAGGAAAAGAGCCACTTCATGGTACCTAAGGGAATTGTCCTAGGACATCTCATCTCTGAAAAAGGCATCCAGGTTGATCGAGCCAAGGTGAATCTAATTTCCAAACTCCCTATGCCTAACTCGGTCATGGACATTCGATCCTTTTTCGGGCACGTCAGTTTTTATCGTTGATTCATTCCCGATTTCTCGAAAATCATGCGTCCTCTGACTAATCTTCTCTCCAAGGATGTCCCCTTCGAAATTACCAAGGAGTGCACTCAGGATTTGAGATCCTACATGATCAAGTTACCAAAGCACCTATCCTACAGTCTCCTGATTGGTCTCAACCTTTTGAGATCATGTGCGATGCATCTGATTATGCTGTAGGTGAGGTACTTGGGCAGAAAATAGATGGGAAACCTGTGGTCATCTACTACACTAGCAAGACACTTGACGAGGCTAAGCGTAACTACATAGTTACTGAGAAAAAGCTGCTGGCCGTCGTATTTAGCATGGAAAAATTCTGATCATATCTTTTAGGTTCCCATATTATCATATACTCGGATCACACTGTAGTGAGGCACTGATGCAAAAAATCACGTGATTTGTAATTAGGGTTTTTAAAGTCGCTGTAACATGCAAATTCACATATGTTTTTAAATTTATATTCCTAGATAGGGAAGTATCTAGGGTCATCCAAGGAGGCTAAATGTTTGCAAAATAAATCCCTTGCTTGGAAATCGAGCTCAATTTTTTTTTGGTATTTTATATATATGATTTTTATAGGTTTTGAAATAACGGTAATACGAATTTTGTTGATAGCGGGAAAACAACTACTACCTATTTCAATAAAGCTAACCCTAAGTGACAGGTAGAGCCTCTCCCTAAGCTCACCCTAGGCACGTGGAGGCCTAGAATAATTAGGGAGAGGGAGTGAAACAAATGCTAGGCAAAAATTATAAAAAGCTATGCAACAAAAATTGAAAGAAGGCAACTTGAATTAAAAATGAACTTGTTCTACACAAAACGTATAGAGGAAAGCTTCTAATCTACTTAAAATGCAAGAAGATAAAAACACAAATCCTCTAAATGAAATGGTGAAGAAGATGATGGCTTCTTGCTCCAAGTCTAGTAGCTCCCGGGCTTGAAAAAAGTCCTCCAACTCCTCCTTGAGATGCTCCTCCAAATGATGTCCTCCAAGGTGGTAGCTACCACCTTCAATTCTCCTCCTCAAGGGTGGACGTCCACCCTAGGTCTTTCTCCCTTGCCTGGCCATCCTCCTTGAATTGGAATAGGTCTCCTCCTTGGCATGGCCCACGTTGAAGAGAGTGGGGAGAAGAAGGCACCAAAAGGGCTGGTGATGTGCCCCCTTAATCTTCTTCTCTGCTCCTTCTTCTTGGCCGTAGGTGTAGGTGGGTATAGGTAGAATAATAAACTAATGGAGGATCAAGAAAATGTGGGAAGATAGGTGGGTATATATAGGAAGGGGGGCATAGGTGGCTCTTGGAATGGATGGCTAGGATAGGATATGGGGGTGGTTGGGGATCCTTTGGCTAAGGGGGATTGGCGCCAACCCAAGGGGTACCTAGGTGGTGGTTGTGGGTGGTGGCACCCCTTGAAGTTGGCGCCAAAAAGGGGGGTAGTTAGGGATAGGTTTTGGCGCCAAAATTGGTGCTTTTGGTGGTGATGATGGGGTGAAGAGGTGGCTAAGTGGTGGCGCCAACTTGGAGTAGGATAGCTAGCTTAGGTGAGCTTAGTTGATGGAGCTAGCTAGGGTTGAGTTGAAGGTGGTAGATGGCCAAGGAGCTGGATGCTAGCTAAGCTAAGCTAAGCTAAGCTAGCTTAGCTAGCTATGGAGTAGAGGAGTAGGTAATGTGAGCTAAGGTTTGAAGAGAGGAGCTAAGGAGGAGAAGTCTGGAGCTTGAAATGGAGCTGGCAACTGCTGAAGAGGCTGGCATGGAGCTACTCTAGCTAGCTTAGCTTGCTAGTTCTTTGCTAGCTGCTAAGCCAAGCTAAAGTGAGCTGGCTTCTACCATAATGAGCTGAGATGAGCTGGGTCTGGTGCTCTCAGGGAAGATCAAGCAGATTGAGGCAGCTAAGGTAGCTTAGCTCAACTAAGTTGAGCTAAGCTGAGTCCTCGGGAGCTGGACTTGAGCTTCTTGAGCTGGGATGAATTCATCTTCAGCTGGCTGGAGTTGAGTGGAGCTGGACCTGAGATGAGGTGAACTCTAGTCAACTCAGCTGAGCTAGTCAGAGCTCCCTATGGACTAATAGGAGCTGAGATGAGCTAGACTCAGCTAAGTTGAGCTGGATCTGAGCTGACCTGAGCTAGGGTGAGCTCAGATGAGCTCTCTTGAGCTGTCATTCAGTTGAGATGAGCTGAATGGAGCTAGGATGATCTGACCCTAATCCAAGTGAGCTGGATTCCAGCTATGGTGAGCTGGATGAAGCTGAGTTCCAGCTAGTTTGTGCTTCTCGTTCACCTATTGCCTTCCTGAGTGCTAGGGTTCTAAGGATCTGTTATCTATTCATCCCTAACACTCACAAAAACACATTAAAACAACAAGAAAAAATGCAATGCATGCCTAACCTAGTTAATGCCTAAATGCAACCCAAAAACCCATTTGCGAAGCAAAATCTTAAGAGCTAGGTTTGTTTTAATGCATAAGAATGATGATAAACTGTCGTTTATCATGCACCTTCTCGCGAAGAAGGATGTGAAACCTCGACTAATCCTCTAGATCTTGCTGTTGCAAGAATTCGATCTCGAGATTTACGATAAAGCGGGAAAGCAAAATGTGGTAGCTGACCATTTGTCCCATCTTCCTTCTTCAGTCATCGACCCGTCTGGTCCAATCACCGAGCATTTTCTGAACGAGCACTTGCTAGCCATTCACAGTTTCCCATGATTTGTTGATATTGTAAACTACTTGATTACAGGGAAAGTCCCGCCAGATTGAGCGACTTCCAGATGGGACAAATTAATTGCCGAGGCTAAGTACTATATTTGGGAGGAACCATACCTCTTTCACATTGGCAATGATCAAGTGATCCGAAGATGCATTCCTGACGATGAGGTTAATGACGTGATCTCATTCTGTCACGACCAGGCCTGCGGTGGCCATTTCTTTGGACGTAAAACTGCAGCAAAAATTCTCTAGTGTGGGTTCTTTTGGCCCACTTTGTTTAAAGACGCACTGATGTATTGTAGGGCATGCACTCGTTGTTAGACCCTCAGCAACATGGGCCCGCGGGATATGATGCCCTTAAAGCTGATTATTGTGTGCGAAATCTTTCACATATGGGGAATTGATTTCATGGGACCCTTTCCTAGATCTAACGGCTTTGAGTACATTCTACTCACTGTTGATTATGTCTCTAAATAGATCGAAGCCGTCCCCACAAGAAGTAGTGACCGTAAAGTTGTCCTCCGATTTATCCAGGACAACATCTTTACCAGATTTGGGGTTCCTAAGGCCATCATCAGCGATGGCAGGTCTCATTTTAATAATGTGCACTTCCAGTCCTTGATGAAAAAGTATGGGGTGTCACATCATATCTCGACTCCTTACCACCCCCAAACTAATGGACTGGTAGAACTATCGAATCGAGAGATCAAGAAGAATCTTTAGGTCGATGTTCGTCCTGATAGGAAGGATTAGTCTACTCGCCTTCCTGAAGCCTTGTGGGCCTATAGGATTGCCCACAAGACCCAATTAGGCATGTCTCCCTTCATATTAGTGTACGGAAAGGCATGTCACCTTCTCGTCGAGATGGAGCACAGGGCTTATTGGGCAGTATGAAAGTGCAATTTGGATATGATGAAGGCTGGAATACACCGCCGGTTGCAATTGAGCAAGATCAAGGAACCACGCAATGATGCGGATGAGATCTCGTGTATCTACAAAGAGCGGGTCAAAGTCTTCCATGACAGGCACATTGTATGAAAATATTTCCACCCTAGTCAAAAAGTCTTACTCTTTGAAGCCAAACTCAAACTATTCTCAGGCAAACTCAGATCGAAATGGATTGGACCATTATTGGTGAGACGAATCTTTGGAAATGGAGCCATTGAAATTAGTAAACTCAGCCTTGATTCTGAACCTTTTGTCGTGAACGGTCAGAGACTCAAACCGTTCGTTGAACTCATTAACTCAAACTTGGCTGAGGTATCTTTTGCCCTCCATTCTCCCTGAGCTCATTGCGCCCGACTAATGGTGTTAAACTCAGCGCTTAACGAGAGGCAACCCATCATCTTTTTGAAAAACTCAAAACCCTTCTTAACACATCCCATGCTGAACTCATATTGTACTTTAGGGTTTATCCATTAGAACAGCCAGCCCCACCTTTGGTACCCGTACCAGAGCTTGTAATCGTTCGCAATAATCACCTCGACCTGTCCACCCACCCAAAACCTATTCTAATGTACGATCTAAGGTGAATTAGAACCCACCTAATTTACAATGAGGACATTGCAAATCGTAGGCATGGGGGGTATTAAAGTGCAAAACGCTGTGAGAATCACTTCGCAAGAAAGGGTTTCATCAAAAAAATACAAATTCCAAAAAACTAAAAAATAATAAAATTAAATAAAAAAATTAAAAAAAAAAAGAAAAAATGGAGAAGGGAGGAAATTTTGTAAAGATCAATTTGCATATCATTTTTGAGGAGGAAAAGGGGAGTTGATATAAATGTTAAAGAGGAGCAACAATTTGAAATAAAAAGAGATAGTCATTAGTAAAAGATTAAGGAATCTACTTAGTTTTAGAGCAAATCAAATGAAAGAAATAAAAGACAAAAAGTTCTAAGAGACAAAAGAGATTAGTACGAACGCTGATCTTAGGCCTCTTGGGCTTGTGTTTAGGCTTAAAAATTGAAGTATTCGTTAAGATCTGGATAGTCCTCAAGAGGTTGGGGAAAATGCGAAGCTTAAGTATTAGGTCTAAGGCTTAGGGATTATTCGACCTCGTTAACTGACCTCTGGTTTACATGACTCGGTAACCTAAGCACCCTAATCCACACACCGTCTGGTTCAGTGCGCTTAATTATCAAAATCACGCAAATGCGTTAATTCTGTTATGAAAAGCTACCTAGATTAAGAGCGGCTTATCAATATAAGTTGATTTGGAAGAGTTCCCGGCGTGGAGAGGCGGGAAATTCCCCTCGAAGATGCGCAATAACATACCGTCTCCTCGGTGCTTTTCTCCAAGGGTATCTAAATATCCTACTGGGGGATATAAGCACCTTGCGCTGGTTCAGATGCCATGGACGGCATTATCACGAAATGTTGATCGCCAGGGTTTGGATTTAGCTACAGAACACCATGGGCGGGATTATCCCAAAATCTCGAAAGCCAAGGTTCTGGAGGTTGCCATGGCCAGTGCTATCTCGAAGCATCGATTGCCAGGGACACTGCGAGGATTGATGGTGGGAGCTAGGAATCAGATATAGATCATGTTGTAAAGCCAATCTGAGGCTAGAAATAAAGAAAGAAAAAAGAGAGAAAACTCTCCAAAAATAAAAAAATCTTCTGTCGCTCTCTTACAAAAATGCACTGCAAACTGAACGGAGACTAAACATGTTTTAAACACGGGTGCTTTAACCGCGGAGTTCAACGAACCTTAGGTTAGTTCCTGTGGGCCTTAGAAACCTTCACGGCGGACTGAATTTAGAGTTGGTCAGGTCTGGATCTTGGGTGGTACTTGAGTACCTCTAAGCCTACTATTGGCATTCTAACCTAATCTACAAAAGAAAGCATACAATAGAAATCTGAGCATAAAAAGGCATGGTCTAAAATCTGAGTTAATTCCATGAGACTTTGCTAAGGGACTAGCAAAAGTTAGGCATGGGGGTATGATGGGAACACCATCATGAGCCATAACTAGCTCAATTTGATCTAATTAAGTCATTAAATGCTCCTACATGACCACCAGAAAGCCATAATTCATTGCAAATCCTTTCTGAGAGAAATACAAGAAACCAAGGTTAAAACTGTAATTTTACCATCATATCTTGAATGCAAAACAACCCTAGGTTTTCTCACGGGTTAATTAAGGGTCAAATGATCCTAAGAGTCTAACAAGTGGGTTAATACAGACAGAAATAGGTTTTCATGCATTTCAAGAATTAAATGACTTTTAAAATCCTAAAAACAGACCCACTTAATTAACTGAGGTTATGGTTAGGATAAAATTCAGCTAAATCCTCTAAAATTCATAGAAAAATATTATCTAGGGTTTGGTATACTTGATTTAACCATCAGAACCTATCTTGACCTAAAATAGAGCCATAGGCAGACTTTTTTCCTAATTTAGGTTTTTACATAAATTACCCAGTCAAACTACATCAAAACCAAAATCTGACTTCACCATTGAATTTCTTAGGTCCAAATTAGGTTTGTACCAAAATTTGGGCCTAATCTGAGATCATCTTAACCTAATTTGCAACTTGGTATTGTCTGACTCTTTTATCTCACACATATACCCCTAACTTTTGAATCCTTTGCATTTTGGTCCCTAACTTTGTCATCATATTCATAAAAAGGTCCCTACCACCTTGAAATCCTAATCCTACAAACTCTAGCGACCTTAAGATGGCAAGATCTCTGTGATTTCTTGACGAATCCCTCTCAAACTTGAAAGGGAAACTCGTTAAGAAATTGCCTTCCAAATGAGTCCATCCAGGGATCCTAAGTCTCCCTAGAATCCTAATGTGAACATTTTTATTGATTGGGTATCCATCGCCAACGAAGAGCTCAAAGTTTCTAAGCTTGTTTCCAACCTTGGAACTCCATCTAGAGAGCCATAAAAGGACCCTCGTGGCCTTACGCATCCCCTCAGCAAGTTTTGGTGAGTCAACCACCTTTGATTCTCCTCCTCCGGCCACCAAAACCCTTGCTCCGACGACCCTCTTCGATCCTCCTCCTCCGGTCGTCCAATGACCAAATTGGTCGGCTCCCTTAACTCCTCTCTTCGTCACGACCCTCCCCAACCAAAGGGAGGGCATATCTCTGTCTGCTTCGTCATCGCCGTCTCGCTGTTCTCTCCTCCTTCTTTAGCACATGGGAAGGGTCCCCACACGCACATGCCTCACTTACGCCCTCGCTCGCGCTCATGCCTCACGGGTCTGGGCTCGGTCTGTTTACCTGGATACCCGTGTCTGCTCTAGTTTGCCTAGTTCTGAGAGAGGAAGAAGAAAAGTGAGAGGAGAGGGGGGGTTTTGCTCTGCCGCCCTCCTCTCAACACTTGTGACCTCTGAGGGAGGCCTTTGCCTCTACTGGCATTGATGAGCCCTGTGCTGTGCCTTCTCTGGAGCTTAAGGAGGCAGAAGAGAGAAAGAGAAATAAGAAGAGAAGAGAAGAGTAGCCAAAGAAAGGAAAGGAAGAGGAAGAGTGCCTTGGCTCTTAGAGTTTCATTGGCTGATCTCTGAAGGGAGTGCACTGTGGAATTTAGATTGATTAGTACTATTGAAATATTTGATATAATTGTGAGGGGTAATTGGTGATTCAAATTACCATTTTACCCCATTCTTTTTGCATTATTTGACATTCACTTTCATTTATATCATTATTATTTGGAGTTCTATTATAAACTACTTATATTGTGTTGAATTGCAATCTTGAGAACTATTTTTGCCAATTGCTCCCTGTGTTTGACCTCGGAATTCATTTCTAATATTCGAGTATAAATATTATTTGTTTTTTGCACTGATTAGAACTGTACTACAATGTGACGACTTTAAAACCCGATTCAGAGTGATTAACAAACGACTATAAAGTCTGAAGGAAGTAATTAGGGTCAAATCTTAGCCAAATGTCTACTTATCAGATGTTTGGGACACACTACGGGTGTCTGAAAGAGAATGTGATTTATGTTAAGGGTTAATTCTCAACGATTAGATTTCTCAAGCCAACGGTCCTCTAGTTGAACATCTAGCAAGGTCCTCAGACATCTTCTAAGATGTCTGGGCTAAGGGGTGGTCATCTAAAATTAACAGACAGAAAGTGCTAAGTCTAACTTAAGTGTTTGGACGTCTGATCAAACAATCAGACGTCTTAAAGTCTAAGATCAGACGTCTGATGTCCAGATTGGACGTCTGATTAGTTTGTTTGAAACCTATTTTAGTTTTCTAAGTTTTCTACGAGATGTCTAAGTATCCTAGGGTTGAGTAAGTGATCCTAGGACCACTGCTTTATTACTTTGGGGCTCTTTAACAAAAGATCTAAGAAAATAAAAAACAAAGAACAAAAAACAAGTACATAAAAGAAATAGAAAGAATTTCTATCCTATTCTTCATCTTCTTCAAGATCTCACTCCACGCGAATCTCCTCCTCCAATAAGCTCCTCTAATCCACCATGAACACGAGTTCACACTTGTATCCATTTGCAATTATCCTGAACACTTAAACTCAAAGCAAAAGTTAAATAACAAGTGTTTTGTTATCATCAAAATTAACAATCATGATGCCCTTGCACCAACAACCTGAAACAACCATAACCCACTAAACTTAAGCTCATACCAAATTAGCCCATGGGACACCCCCATCCACTCCCTAAAGCTCACCAAAATATCCACCTAATTGCACACAAAACCTCATGGCCCTCCCTTATCCATAGTGGATGCCCCCTCCACCTTCTAGATGGTTCTAGAACCTTCTCCACAATTCCTTACACTTGTCCAAACCCTAACCTCCACTCTACAAAACCCCACTCTCATAGCCCACCCCCCCTCTCGTCTCCAATTGAGGTTCACACACTCACACACACACCACTCCCCTCTCCTCTTCTCCACTCTCTCCATATGTCATCACTACCTCCATTTCCATTCTCCCTACGCCACCACCATTACCTCCTTCACGGAGGCTTCAAGTGACTGCATTTGAAGAACGTGAATCCATACACAAGCACTGCTCCATTTTAGTTTTTCTTTTGTTGTTTTCTTAGTTGTTTCAATTTTTTTTATTATTTTCTTGTAATTGGCCCTAGGTGATTACAAGAGGGACACTTCATTCCCTGTTGTGAGCTCATCACTTGGCTTTCATTTCTAGTGTTTAGTAGTAGCATTTCTTTTATTGTAGTAAGTTTGTATGTAAGACTCTCTCTTTGAATACAAGGCATTTTTGTTCATTTGATTCGCTTCAGTTGTTTACTTGTTGTTTAGCATTTTCTTGGCCTTGGAGTGATTACATTGGGACCTTTCATGCCCCTTGAGAGCTTATTTCATGGCCTTCATTCTGCATTCATAGTACTTGCCATTTCTATCACTATAATCTAATTGTTTGGACTATCATCTAAAAGACAAAAAAAAATTGTATAACTCTAAAAAACAAAAAAAAGAGACAAGAAGAGATAAACTATTGAAAGAGACTTAGTCAGAGTCAATTTATAAGTTCCCTATGTTTGATTCAGATTCACACAAAATCTACTATGTTGCAAGTTCGATATATTTTAAAAGTGTTTGTGTGTTTCACTTACAATGACCAATTTTTATTTTTTTGTGATTCTTGCACTTCACTTTTTGGTATCGTTCTAGGAGAGGTAATAGTCACCATCCTATGTTTTCCATCTCTCTCTTATTTGTCTCAAATAAGTTGTTGTGCTTGTTTCTCTTTGATTCTTGCAGGCAACACACATAGTGAGCAAGGAGCGAGAATAGTAGCTACCAACTCCTGACTCAACATCTGGATTGAAGGTAGGCCCCCTTACCTCTTCTTTGTTCCATGCCTAAAAATAAAAAATAAAAATGCAAAAAAATTGGTGGTGGCGTCTTAAATGGGTTGGATGTTTGCTGGAAAAAGGACTTGACATCACCACTTCTTCAAACAATATTCAAAACAGAATTTCCAAAACTCATAGTCAAGAAACAAAAATCATTTTTGACCACTTAGAGGTGTCCAAAAATTCTAAAATCTAGTCTACGGTCACTCGTTGAAGTTTGGATCACAGCCAAAAAATTTCGACTCCTAACTCCAAGTAGTTTATTTTCTAAAATTCTTGGAGTAAGGGTATTTTGAGTAGTAACCTAGAACATAAAATTTTGTCTTTGCCAAATTTCTACGATTTTTCTACATATTCAAATTGAACGAAATTTTCTTTTCTATAATTTTGATAAAATTTCAAATCTCCAAAAAAATCACCAAAATTTTCTACAAACAGGAAGCATACTAAGGACTAATCTTTGGTTGGGTGTTTGTTCTAGATTTCGGATACCATATTGAAGAAAATTCCTTAGTAAATACTCATTGGCCCCATTAAATTTCTGAAAAATCTTGATTGCATTCTTTACTGTATGGGTGAGATTTGAGAAGCTTTGGCTTCTATTGTTCGAGTTGTCTCGCCCATTTTCACCTAAAATCTATTTATAGTAGTAGGAGCTGCATGTTGTAGGGATTCACTTTGAGGAGCCCTCTTGTTAGTTGACACTCTTCATTTTTCTTTGATTTGAAAGGAAATCTATTCTCATCCATGTGCAACAATTGCTTGAGTGCCAATGAAAAAAAAAAACCTCGATTGAACCTATTTAACAAGGGGAACCATAAAAGTGAATAAACAAGGCTAAACTTTTAAATCCATTATGAAAAATTTTGATTGCAAAGCCTTGTTTGTATTGTTTGCCCACTCGCACACACTTCTAAAAAATTGGTTATTAATGGAAATCACACCTCTCAACAACTATCATCCTCCGAGTGCACAATAGATCTTAAGCCTTAATTTAAAATGGATTAGCAACATGACTCTTAAGGATTGGATAACTATGTTTTGAAACCTTAGTTGAGATTGATTTTAAATTGGCTTGAATTGCCTAAGCAAAATATGGTGTCTAAGGCTTCAAAGAAGTGCCAAACGGCAACGGTTGGGGGGTACAAAGGAACCTTGGCGAGAACCTTGGAAGAACCTTCCCTCCAATCCCCTCATACTCTACCTGGCAAGATTAGCCTATGGAGGTCTAGTCATTTTAATTGCATTCTTAGCTATGTCTTCTAAAATCTTAGGTCCTTAGGGCCAACTTCTAGGGCTAGCATTTGATTGCTTGATTGTGCATACACACACCTTCTCTCTTCTGTTTCTTTTCTTATCCTCACCGCTACGTCTCATGTATGCACGGTTGCTGGTCCCAAAGGCCACAATTGTTGGGACCCCTTGATTTTGGTACTAAGAGAAGACCTCAATTTGTAAACCCCAACACCATGGAGAATCCCCCATCACCACCCCCTCCACTCAATGGTCCTCATGAGCTTCAAGCAAGGTAGACACAACAACTTTCCCAAATGCAAGCAATCTAGGAGTGGTTCATTGAGCAACTGCATCGTCAAATTTCTCCTCCACCTACATCATTGAGGGATTTCTATAATCCGTTTAACTATGAGGAGAGACCTGGAGTGACAATTCCCAAGGAAAATTTTGAGATAAAACTCCAAATCCTTGGACTTTTTCCCCATTTTCATGGACAAGGAAGTGAGGATCCCTTCCAACATTTGGAAGAACTTACCATCTTGGCTCGAACCACAAGAGTCCAGGATGTTGATGAAAGTGTGATGTTGATGAAGCTCATTCCTCATTCTTTGAAGGAAAAGGCTACCCATTAGTTTAGAATGATAGAGAGACCCATTCACACCTAGCTTGAGCTTAAAAGTGCATTCTTTAAGAAGTTCTTCTCAATAGGCAAGACCAATGCCTTGAGATGAGACATCGCAACCTTCTCACAAAAACCTGGGGATCAACTTCATGAAGCATAGGAAAGATTTTCGGTTCTCTTTAGAAAATGCCCGCATCATGAGGTACCCAAGTGGCATCTTGTGCAAATCTTTTATCATGGTCTCAATGACTAGTTGAGGAATTATATAGATGCCTCCTGTGGAGAGAACTTCCTCAACAAAGATGCGGATAGTGCTTATGACCTATTCGAGGAGATGAGTGAGAATTCACACAACCATGCTTTTATGGAGACTTTTGGATAGAACATGACTCCTAGGCTAGAAGCACATGAAATACAAGATCGCACCCAAGCATAGTCTAGCCAAGTGAACATGGAAGTAATTTGTAAGACGTTGGACCGGGTGGACATCATATCAAAGAAATTGGATGAGCTGTTGAACCAAGCCCATCAACCTGCAAGACCTACTATCACAAACTAATCCTTCCTGCAAGGAAGAATGCCACCTACAACACCACCCCTTCCCTCTTTTCCCACTCCCTCAGGTAGGGAGTATGTTCACAATTTGGACTTGGCTCTATTTGGGAGTACAACTTTTTAGGACTCGTTTGGACTTCCCACTGGGACTTCTCCATGGATTTTGCAAATCCATATTCTTCATCCTCGCCCTATGAGGATGTCCAAGCTATCTAGGATGGATTTAGAGGCAAGCCCTACTCCAACTCATACAACTCGGGTTGGAGGAACCACAAACACAGTAGATTATCCAACTCAGACCTCCTTATGGATACCCAACCCAAAATCAGTTTGGAGGTTCTAGACTCAATTACCAACCCTTGCCTCAACCCAATGTGAACTCTCAAGCCTAGCCTAGCCAAGCTGAATTTAACTTGAAAATGTTGCAAATGATGTAGCAAATGACCTAGACTCTTGAAGGCATGCACCTTCAAAATGAGGCCCCTGTTAACCAGCGACCACAAAGTGCTCTCTCAGCCCAACTAGTGCCTAATCCTAGGAACCTCAACCAAAGGGGGAACATGCCCCAATGATTCAGCCAGAACCAACCACTCGTAGTTCATCCTACTCCCTAGATTCCACCAGAATTTCACCAACCTTAGCAATAGCAACCCTAATGTCCTTAGGGTATCCACCCAAATCAAGGTGAATTTGCTAGTGCTATTACCTTGAGAAGTGGTAAGACAACTAAGGACCCTAGATCATCTACACCGCCCACATCTACTTTACATGAGACTTTGGACCAAGAAGAAAAAGAAAAAGAGGAGGAATATCCACTCCAAGTGTGACCAAGGATCAACAAGAATACCTTTCCCTGAGGCTCGAAGCCCCACTAAAAAGAAGAAGAATGAACCAAACAATGAGGAGCTTCTGGAATTGTTTGGTCAAATGTAGATCAACATACTCTACATTGTTTTGAGTGGTTTGGGGGTCAAAGGACCTTTGAATTTTGCAATCAAGGACTCTACAAAATTCTATTTTCACTAACTATGCTTTAATAACTTGTAAAGTCTTTTTTTTACCTAATTTTTACATTGATAATCCTTTAATAGTCTTTTACTGTAGGTAAAAACTTGATTATCCTATGTTTAAGTAAAGCTATTATCCCAAAGTATGTGTAAGGCATGACGAGGTGTGGATAGTTCCTGGGAGTCTTTGACTTGCTTTGAAGTCGCTATGATCCCCATGTTAGATAGAGTGGTCTTGACTTTTTTGGATGGAGACTGTGCTGATGCCATGTTTGCTTTTATATACGTTGCTCCTGAAAATGCTTTCCCATATGCATGTTCCATCCACTTGTGCTAAGTATTGGAGCTCATATTTATCAAATATCTCATTTCTATTTGGGTATTTGAATTATTAATGCTAATACTTGCAATTGATTGAGAATGGTCAAGATGATTAATTAATTATGGATGCTTAATGATTTAATTGGATGCTTATAATGTTGTATTTACATGGATTTCTTGAGAAAACTCAGATATGAATTTTGTTCCTAAAGTATGGTTATTTCCACTAATAAATGGCTCGTGATGGATAAAGATATTGAATAATGTTTAAAAAGTACATGAATGATAGACTAATGCATATATATTGAGACTAAAACAATGAACCAGATGGGTTATGCCTAATTTGGAACATCATGTGAAAGATGTAATGCTGTTAAGGTAATAATGAATGAGAATATGGAAACCTTGTGGAGAGAATTAACTAGTTAGTCTCGAATGCCTTATGATGTAGCATGGCCCACCTTTACTAGACTCTATGTGGTGGTTAGAGATTGGTTTAGGAAGTGAGCTACCCTCCTTGCAGGTCTTTCTTAGGCTTCTTAGCCAACCGGGTAGCTTGATTGGATATGTGTTCTAGTTGATTTGAGATGATATTGGCCGGTACTGCTTCTTCCGTACCTTGTAGTGAGGGGACTGCTTATGTGCTAGTGTGGAGTAGTGCCTTGCATGTGTATCACACAAGTTTATAGTCACCACTTAGCCAATGCTGCGACTATGGGGTGACAGACTGGATTATATAACTGGTGCAAAGTATTAAAATTAGGACAAGAGGGGGTGATTTGTGCTTAACAAGAAAATATAAGCAATTAAAAAAAATCACTAATACCAATGGACACATATATATATACATGAAACCCAAATCAGAAGAAACTCTACCTAGATATTCCCACCTACCCTACTAGAAAAATAAGCTTTCACGATGCTTCGTAAATGATGATTTTACTTAAACTTTTTACTTCCTTTATCCAAGTACTTATGCTTGCACCCAAGCTCACTCCTTGGCTTAACCTCTAATTTCATTCATAAACTTTTTGAGCCTATACTCAATATGTGACCAAGGCATGCATGGGATACTGATACTTTTATTTCATTTAGGTATCAAGATCATAATTGAGTCCTTTATTCACATTCATATATACATTCATACACGCCCATTATGGCCTGTTGGTTCATATGCATTCATATTATACATTTAATATCTACATTATGCCCACATAATGGCTTCATTAGTCCTATGAGTGTCCTTACACTCCATTGTTCATGAACATTTCATTAATCTCTCTTAGAATAATGGTTGATGTAAAGACCCGTCTGACTTTTAACCTTTTAAGACGTCTGGAGTCTCAGTCAGACATCTATCCAGATGTCTGAAAATGAAATTTCTGTATGCGTACTACCCCGTGCGCGCGCGCAGTGCGTAGGACCTTCTCCTCTCTCTCCTTTTTCCTCCTTTCCTACCTGAACCCTAAACCCCAGCCATCTATAAAAATCCCTCCCCTCCTCTCCTCTCCACTCCACATTCCACCACCCCCACCTTCAGAGCCGCGAGAGGAGGCGAGCGAGCGAGAGCTAGAGGGCGAGAAGGAGGAGAGTGCGGGAGGAGGAGTTTGAGGTCGGAGAGCTTCGGTGGAAGCTCAGCGGGGCTCGCACGGCCACCGTGGGCGCGTGCGGGAGGAGAGAGTCCGGAGAGGTGGCCTCGACCATCTGCAGCGGTTGGAGCTGCGGCGGAGCAAGGAGAAGCTCGGCGGAGAGCGTTGGGAGCAGGTTCTTGTACTGGAAATTTTCCAGTATCAGACGTCTGGAGCAGTGTCCAGACGGCTGGCGGAGCATCTGGACGTCTGGAGTTGAGACCAAACGTCTGAAAGCTCTTTTATCGTGAAGGTATGTTCTTTTCGCGGTTACGGCCATGCAGGCCTCACCGCAGAATTATTTGTTGGGCCTAATTTGGTGGCTGCGATTGTCGTACGTAGGAGCAGCCTTAGGAAGGAGCACGGAACGCTCTCCCATGCACTTTTAGACATCTGATTAGCTCACCAGACGACCGGAGGTGCTTCCAGAAGACCGGAGGAGTGGTTCAACGTCTGGAACGGCCTTCAGACGATTGAAGAGGAGGCCTGGACGTCAGAGGATGCTGCAGAGACTTGAGGTAGAGTTCTGTATCTTTTAAGATGTCTGGACTTTTTCCCAGACGTCTGATTTTGGACAATAGACACATTTTTAACCCGTTTAGAGTTCGAATAAGATCCGATTTACGCAAACGAAGTACCTGTAGTTTCCTTGCGAGTTTCTCTACGTACTAGAAACCTTTGTACACTATTCTGAACCCTCCTTTTGTGATGTATTCCCTGGTATAGGATTTCAACCTGCAGCGTGTTTGGGGCTCGCAGAGATGCCTGGGTCTGCGGTTCGAGCCCCCATTACTCCCAAATTGTCTGGTTGAGTGGTTTAAATTCTGTTAATAATATTTGATAAGAATGTACTTGTGGAAATAATCGAATGGAACCCTAGGATAGATGAATGAATGAACCGTTTGTGCTGTATGATACATTTGCATGCATGTTTTAGCTAAACTGCTAGTAATTGCTTGTAAACTAATTGTGGATTGCCTATTAAAGTACAAGATGCATGTATAACCAATTGCCTATGAAATCACCAGTGGCATGTATTGAATTATGGAACATGAGCTGCCTGTATATATATAAATAAGAACTGAATTGTGAATGATGGAATCTGGATCAGAATAAATGAGGCGAACATGAGCATGAACCCTACGGGGAATTAGGAGTAGAGCTCCTATGGTTGGTTGAAAACCTGGAATGTAGACGGGAAGTGTGCTAGCCCTTGAGTACGTGGTACCAAGGAGAGTGACTGTCCCCATTTCGTGTAGAGCGGAGCTAGTCGCCCTTCGGTTGAGACCTGGGGTTAGGATTGGCCACTCTACACCGACTCCTGTTAGCCCTCGTGTACGCGGTACCAAGGTGAGCTACTAGTGTAGGGAGGGAGCTAGCCACCCCACAGGACCCGGGGTTCAGCTAGCCACCCTACACCGACTTGTTAGGCCCTCTAGGCAAACTTGGGTAGTCAGACGTGGGTGCGCGGACTATGGAAGGGTGAGACCCCTGTTTGATTCTGAGGGGTGAGACCCCTATTCTGAGAGGGCAAGGCCCTATACTATTCTGTGCTGTACTTTGGGCATATTCGCTAGCAGAAACAACTGACCGTGTGTCAGTGCGAGGTAACTGCCCGTGTGTTTATCACGCGTGCCGTAGTCACCACTACATCTTGATAGTGACCTCGGGGTGGTTGACTAGGTGTAGGACTACCATGGGGGACTCTCCCGGCCAGGAGAGCACCACGTGTGCCTTCTACTCTTCGGAAAAGATTGCAATTAGGATCGTTCCCATGAGGAACATGCTAGATCAAGAATATCTGGATATTGAGAAAAATGGGTGAAAAGGAAATACACATAAAATAAAATAAATAGAAAAGAGAATTAAACATGTTGCTTTTACTGTTTTAGATAGTATAGATACCACTCTACTCAGCATTTGCTGACTTTATCTTTTCCATGACACTGTTCGGGACCAGGAGTTGAGCAGCTCGAGCTTCCGGCTGCGGAGGGTGTTGGGCCCAGTTGTAGCTTTCTGCACTTTCTTGTTGTACCCCCTTACTGTTGTAGTAATTTTTTAAACTTTTTCTTAGCTACTGTTGTCTCTACTATTACTTTCGTTTCCATTATTTCTGTTGTTGTGGTGGTATGTAATGGAACAGTAGTTTTACTTTCCTTTACTGCTTTGAACGTTTTTACTGCTTAGTTATGATGCATATGTGAATGTGGTTTATTTTCCTACTTTTTGGTTATTTTTTGTTGGATGACTGGGTCTTGGGATTAGTTGAGGCGAGCCGATCTCGAGTCCTATAGGGATTCAAGAATCGGGTCGTAACAAGATTGTGTCAGAGCAAGGTCGTCCTGAGAAATGAACCAATTGGATTGAGAATAACCATTTACGTGCATGTAACTAGGGTAGCCACCACAATACATCGCCTTGATGTTCGTTCCGAGTCATTTCTCAAGGAAATTCAGTATCGTTGACCTTTTTTGTTCTATTTTTCGCATCTCCTTGCAGGAGATGCCTCGTCGGGGAGTTCTCGAGGCAGGCCGTGGTTGCGGTCGTGGATTAGGTCGGAGAGGCGGACGTGCCAAGCTTGAGGAGCTAGTTGACCCACCTCTTTTCCCAGGCGTTCAGGCCCAGGATCTCGCCCAGCTGATCAGGGATATTGTGCGAGAGGAGCTCCACCATCCTCCACGAGCACCTCTCCCTGAGGATGTGGAGGGGGAGTCCTCGATGGGATAGAGAGACCGTCGCAGCACTAGACGATCAGGAGGGGGTGGCCCTCCACCGCCCCCACCGCACTCAGACACTTCCGAGCACAAGTCCTCTTTGCCTGGGGGCGTGCCCATTCCCCCACTACAGCTGCACCACGATCTTTTTTCACAGTTCCTGAAGCTGAAGCCCCCCTCCTTCAAGGGGGATGAGGACCCGTCTGAGGCAGAGGACTGGCTGGAGCAGATCGAGAAGGTGTTCGACACCCTTCACCCTCCTGTGGAGTGCCGCGTGGCCTTTGCCACGTACCAGCAAGAGAGCGCGGCACACAGGTGGTGGAGGGCAGTCAAAGGCCAGGAGAGGGGAGAGCTGACATGGGACCAGTTCGTGACCCTCTTCTGCGAGCAATACTTTCTGCAGACCTGGTAGGACCAGAGGAAGTGAGAGTTCCACACTCTCCGCCAGGGGACAATGACTATTAGTGCATATCGCACACGCTTCTTGGAGCTGTCACATTTTGCCTCGACAGCTATGGCTACATAGGAGGAGCATCTGTGGAGGTTCACTGAGGGGCTCTGACCTGCTATCCGGGGGTATGTCAAACCCCTGAAGTTGCTCACCTTCTTACAAGTGGTTGAGGCAGCCATGACCTATGAGGAGACCAACCTAGTCGCACGAGATATCGACAACGGATGGAAGAGGCCCTACCAGCCAGAGTACTCTCAGGGCTGTCGTGAGCGGAGGCACGCGGCACCCGTAGGAGAGCTATCTCATTTTGCGGGGCTGTCGGTGGCCTTTGGGGGCCCTAGACAGGGGCTAGCCGCCAGCACTGGACCCCCGCCCAGCCGAAAGCAGGGACCTACCAAGGGAGGAGGTCGTGCTCCCCTCTGCTACCAGTGTGGCCAGCCGGGCCACATCAGGAGGGACTACCCATCTAGGGCCGGAGTGCAGCAGATGCTCCCCGCATCGAGGGTTGGAGGCCAAGCTGGTGGTCGTGGTCCCCAAGTGTGTGGAGGAGGGTAGCAGTCACAAGGAGGGTACCGACCAGCGACTGCTCGCCCGACCCAGAGTATAGCTGCTTCGTCTGCACCGAGGACTGAGGGGCGTATCAATGCCCTGACACACAGAGATACCAGGGCTTCCGGTTTAGTGGTGGCAGGCATGGTTACCATTTATGGCAAATTAGTATACGTACTTTTTGATTCCGGCACCATACACTCTTTTGCTGCTGCGAGTTTTGCCGTCAGTTTGGGGCAGGATAGTGTACTGTTAGAGGATCCGTTTGTGATCAGAGGCCCAGGTGGCTAGTTGTTTGTAGCTGAGGAGGTCTACATGGACTGTGAGGTCAGTATAGGGGGACACAGCCTCCCCGCTGATCTAATTGTGATATCGATGGAGGATTTTGGAGTGATTTCAGGAATGGACTGGCTGTTCGCCTACCACGCCCTGGTGGACTGTTTCAGGAGGAAGATTGTCTTCTCCATACCGGAGTTACCTCCTTTTGAGTTTCACGAACAATCGGTGGATGGAGGTTTCAGATGCATCTCTACGCTTTAGGCAGCGAGGCTTTTGAGCCAGGGGTGTGAGTTATTTTTAGCCTATGTAGTGGCAGAGCCTAGTCCCGTGGCTGACTTTCAGAGTATTCCGGTGGTTTGTGAGTACCCTGACGTATTTTTAGAGGAGCTGTCAGGACTACCGCCCGAGTGTAAGATCGAGTTTGAGATCTCACTGGTTCCAGGGACCAGCTCCATTTCTACTGCACTGTACCGAATGGCACCACTTGAGCTACAAGAGCTCAAGTCACAGCTACAAGACCTGTTGGAGAAGAGCTTTGTGAGGCCCAATGCGTCCCCGTGGGGAGCCCCTGTGTTGTTTGTGAAGAAGAAGGATGGTACCCTGCGACTTTGTGTTGACTACCGACAGCTGAATAGGGTTACCATCAAGAACAAGTATCCACTGCCGAGGATTGACAACCTTTTTGACCAGTTGCGAGATGCCATAGTGTTCTCCAAGATAGATCTGAGGTCAGGCTACCACCAGTTGAGGATCAGGGAGATTGATGTCTCCAAGACAGCTTTCCGTACCCAGTACAGGCACTACAAGTTCTTGGTCATGCCGTTTGGGTTGACCAATGCCCCCGCTGCTTTTATGGATTTGGTGAACCGGGTTTTCAGGCCGTACTTGGACTAGTTTGTGGTGGTATTCATCGACGACATACTCGTTTAGTCACGGGATCAGGCGCAGCATGGACAGCACCTATGAATGATTCTGGACACTTTGAGGTGATGCAGGTTGTATGCCAAATATAGCAAGTGCAAGTTTTGGTTGAGGCAGGTGACTTTCTTGGGCCACGTGATCTTAGGGGATGGTTTGGCTATGGACCCAGCCAACGTTAAGGCCGTACTCAGGCGGGAGAGGGCACGTACAGTGACAGAGATACGCAACTTTTTGGGACTGGCAGGTTACTATCGGCAGTTCATCAGGGGATTCTCTCAGATTGTGCATCCTATGACCCAGCTGACTCGGAAGGACGTGCCCTTTGCCTGGACAGATGAGTGTGAGGTATGTTTTCCGGAGTTGAAAGAGAGATTGACTTCAGCTCCTGTGCTTACCATCTCGGACAATAGTGGCAATTTTGTGGTGTACACAGATGCTTCGTTGCAGGGGTTAGGGGGCGTGCTCATGCAGCGGGGTCACGTTGTCGCTTACGCTTCATGGCAACTGAAGCCCCATGAGCATAGCTACCTTACCCATGACCTAGAGCTGGCAGCTGTTGTCTTCACGCTGAAGAAATGGAGGCATTACCTTTACAGTGAGACTTTTGAGATTTTCACATATCATAAGAGCCTCAGGTACTTGTTTGACTAGAAGGAGCTTAACATGAGACAGAGACGTTGGTTAGAGCTCCTGAAGGATTACGACTGCAGCATCTCCTACCATCCAGGGAAGGCCAATGTAGTGGCTGACGTCTTGAGCTAGAAGGTGCCCTCCCACTTGGCCAGTCTACAGGCGCAGAGTTGGAGACTCATGGAGGAGTTGGGCAGTTGGCAACCCCGGGAGTCACAGGGGTATTGTGGGGCAATGGCAGTGACGCGGTAGACGCGACCAAAGCTGATAGATCGCATCATCGCAGGACAAATGATAGATCCGTACTTACAGACATTGCAGGACAGAGTGCTGTCAAGAGACCCGGGAGACTTTTCCTTTATGGATGAGGTGCTGCGCATGAGGGGATGCATGTGCATTCCCAGGGATGAGGAGTTGTTGAGAGAGCTCCTAGCTAAGGCACATGGGTCCAGGTTCACCATACATCCCGGGAACACAAGGATGTATCATGATCTGAGACGCGACTTTTGGTGGAGAGGGATGAAGCGGGATGTTGGTTAGTTTGTGTAGCACTGTTTAGTGTGCCAGTAGGTGAAGGCCGAGCACCAGAGGCCTGCTAGGCCGTTGCAGCCCATTCCTGTGCCAGAGTGGAAGTTGGAGAGCATCACCATGGACTTGGTGGTGGGACTACCTGTTACCCAGCGAGGACACGATACAGTCTGGATGATACTGGACAGGTTGACGAAGATGGCGCATTTCCTGCCAATCTAAGTCACCTTGGAACCAATACAGTTGGTAGAGAGGTACATTTGTGATGTGGTACGCCTGCATGGAGTTCTACGTGAGATTGTATCCGACAGGGATACCCGTTTTACTTCCCAGTTCTGGGCTAAGTTTCAGCAGGATTTGGGGACATGGTTGAGGTTCAGCACCGCGTACCACCCCCAAACGGACAGTTAGAGCGCACCATACAAACACTTGAGGATCTTTTACGCGCCTGTGTAATGGACTAGAGAGGCTCCTGGGAGGAGCATTTACCCTTGGCAAAGTTTGCATATAATAACAGTTACCACTCGAGCATCGGCATGGCACCTTACAAGGCTCTGTACGGACGGAGGTGTACTGCACCCTTGAGTTGGGTTGAGGTGAGGATCAAGTGGGAGGTTGGCCCCTGGCTGATCCGACAGAGTCAGGAGGTGATAGAGTAGATTCACAGACATCATCGCACTGTCGAGAGCAAGCAGAAGAGTTATGCTGACCGAAAACGTAGAGAGGTGCAGTTCGAGGTTGGGGATCATGTCTTTCTCTACGTTTCTCCCATGAAGGGCCTGCAGCGTTTTGGGGTGAAAGGGAAGCTTGTGTTACGAACGTGGCATCAGACGGGTTTTTAAGACGTCTGGGAAGTGTCCCAGACATCTGACCAGACGTCTGGAACCCTTTCCAGACGTCTGGTAATAAATTTTTGCAGCGTACGGGGTTGCGTCTGCGCGCCTGCGCACGCAGACTGCACCCGCTGCTCTCGTTCCTCTTTTCCTCTCTCTCCTCCTGCAGGTGCGCAGCTCTCTTCTCTTTCTCCCCGCGCGGCCTTATAAGAACACCCTCTCCCTCACCCTCATCTCCTCCGCTTTCCTCTTCTCCTTCTCCCTGCTAGTGCGAGAGCGCGAGCGAGCGAGTGAGCGGCGGCAGCAGCGGCCGTGGCAAGCGTGCGGGGAGGAGGGTTGCAAGCAGAAGGAAGAAGCTCGACCGTGAGGGTTCGAGCTTGCCGGGGCAGCTAGAGCCGGCCGGTGGGGGAACGGCGGGCGTGGGGTGTCCCGGAGGGGCTGCTACAGCTCGGGCAGTAGGCGGACGAGGCGCGGCCGTGTGTCGCGGGTGGAGAGAGAGTCAGGCTCTAGTTCTGGAAAATTTTCCATAATCAGACGTCTGGGCTTACGACCAGACGACGGTGAAGGCGTCTGGTGGATTGTCTAGACGTCTGACAGGAAAGATATTTCTATCTTCTTCCTTTTTCGCGTGTACGGCCATGCAGCCGTCCGCCGCGACTTCGTCTGTGCTTCGTCGTGCTGAGAGCAGGAGTGTGTGTGCACAGGTTCCGCTCGGGAGGGCGTGAGGGCTCGCCATCCCACGTAAATCAGACGTCTGGCCGTAGTGCCAGACGACGGAAAGGACTTCCAGACGTCCAGGGTGACAACCGAATGTCTGGGAACCAAGCCAGACATCCCAGCAGGCTTCTGGACGTCTGAAGGACCAGACCCAACTTTTAAGACATCTGGAAGAGGTTCCAGATGTCTGATTTTGGACAGTTTCGTCATTTTTGACCCGTTTAGGGCCCCTTCGCCTGCTCTTCCCTCGTCGCGCCGTACCCAGCGCGCGCTCTCCTGCTCTCTCCTCGCCGCAGCCCCCTTCTCACTGGGCATCTTCTTCTCCGGCGACAGTCGATACCATTATCGCCCTACTCCTGTCCCCCTCGTCCCTCCAAGTAGGTACAGTTCTTTCTCTTCCTCCCCTCTTTCTTTTCCCTACTTCAATTTGTTCAACCACCCTTCAACCGCGCCAAATCGCCCTCACCTTCTCCATCTCCGGCCAACCTCCGGCGACTCGGTCCCATCATTCCACCACCCCACACGACTCGCCGACAGACCCAAAACCTCCGCCTCATCACACTGAACCACTTCCACCCCTTCACTGCCACTCCTCACCTCCACATCACTCCCCCGAGAAAACCCATTCCCCCGGCCACAGTCCGACCTAGGGCAGCCCCTACACGCCGCCCCACGCCTCGCCACCACCCGCACGAGCTTCGCCGCACTCCGGCGAAGCTCCCTGCACCTTCTGATTAGGCCGAGAGACCGTTTTGCTGTGAACAGGTCACCCGTCCTCCACCGCCATTGCTGAGCAGGTGAAGCTTCTTCCGCCTGCAGCTGCAGCCTCGCTTCGCCCAGGCCAGACTCCCCAGGACGCGAGGTTCGCCCTTGCGCGCCTGCCCAGGCCCGCAGCTGGGGAGAAAGCTCCGCGCACAGCCGTGATTGCCTGCAGCTTTCTCAGCTGCAGGCACCCAATTTGTGTGGGACATTTAGTCCCACCTCGGAAGACTCTGAAGCGGCACGCCTGCATAAATTGTAAAAGTGCTGTAGGCTTATCGCCTCAGCACACGGGGTGAGGTCCCTCTCACCCGCTTCACCCGCCCGGTCCGCGAGCTCATCACGCGGATCCGGCCGACCCAACCCGACTTGACTCGAACACTCCTCGCCCACCACGCACGCCAGTGGGCCTGGACCCGGGCGTGACCCGTACCCGAATACCCGACAGCTCTGGGAGAGCTATCCTACGAGTGAATTCTGAGAGAGAGAGACGCGGGGGAGGGTAGAGTAGGTTTTTGCCTTCTGAACAAACTGAGTGTGCAGACACAGAAGAGAAAAGAGAAGACAAGAAGAAGAAGAAGGACTGCGAGAAGAAGAAGAAGAAAGCCACAGAGGAAAGAAAGAGAGAAGACGCACTGTAGCAAAAGCTACTTAAGTCGTCTGATTGAAAAAATCAGACTACGCCCTGAAGAAAGAAAAGAAGAAGCAAGGAAGGAAAAGAAAGAAAGAAAAAGAAGAGGAGGATCACCACTGCCGCAGAGAAGAAAAAGAGAAAAGAGAAGACAAGAAGAAGAAGAAGAAAAGAAGACTCTGCAAAAGAAAGAAGAAAAAAGAAAGAAGAAGAACAGAAGAGGAATAAGAGGAACAGAAGGAAGAAGACTGAAGAACCCAAGAGAAGAGCACAGAAGAGAAGACAAAGACGAGAAAGAAGAGAGAAGAAGAAAAAGCCAACAAAATAAATCTCTCTCTCTCTCTCTCTTTTCACTTTTGTAATAGAAACTTTGTACTTCTAGAATACAATTTGCTCTCTGAGTTCGACCTGGGAAAACTTTTATTTTCCGAGTAACAAATTATATTAAACTGGTAACTGCTCCTCTATACTATACTACAACGAGATATTAAAACCATAGAGGATTGGCACCGAACCAGTTTTTGGTGCCGTTGCCGGGGAGCAACGGCTATTCTAGAAGCTTTGAATTTCTTTTAAGAGATTGCTAATCTTTTTCTCTTTCTTATGTGCAGGTAAAAATTGGAAGAACAGCCGCACAACAAACACTCCAACAAAACAGGTAATCTTCATTAGCCCTTTCTTAACTCCCTTAAAATCTAAAAAGGAATGAAAAGAAAAATCAACTTAGGGCTACCTGCATCATACATAGTAATTCCTCAAAGTTGCCTAAATTTTTCATTTCAACACATTTTAACTGTCCATCCAACTAAGGTAACTGGGGCTAAAACCTTCTTGATTGAGCCCTAGATACTACATTTTTGAGGCAACTGAAATGGACCAACTAGAGCTAACTCAGGAATTAAAAAGCTAGGGTTTTTAGAGACACACCTTCTATTAACAAAGAAAAGATCTTCCCAAAAAGAGGTGTACCTAAACCTTGTTTGAAAAGATCTATACAAGAGAAACCCTAAACAATTGGCTCTCTAAACACTTGAACCCTAAAAGAAAGGACCCAGAAGCTCTCAAAAGAACAAGAGGTGAAGTTGACCCCTTGGGTCAACCAACCTTAAAATTAGGTCACTTCTTCACTCAAAATACCTAAAAGTTCAAGTGTAGCCTTAAGCACCCTGATCTTAAAGTAAAAGAGGTAGACTTAAGAGGTCAAGATCCCCATTCTGATCTACCTGGAACCGTAGTGACAAGAGAGGTCGGGTGGGGGAAACCCTGTAACCCGTGGGGACGCTCTACCGTGTAGGGGTCTTCGCGGGACTCACCCTCTCTGGCTGCCCAGGTGATTCTCAGGTGGACGATCTTTCTGATCAAGGGGTCCATCTGCCCCGCACCTCTATAGTCACCCAACACATTTTTGGGTGACTTGATTGGGTCCAGCACCTTCTAAACTCTTCCACTCCAACAGTGCATGAACGGTAGGAGATCCTTAAGACCACCCTTAAGATCTCCTTTAGGAATTCACTCTCGTCAAGGCCTAGCCTTGACTCCCGTGTTTGAACAGCAACCTTACCCCATCATTCTCTCATCTGATTCTGAATCAAGCTCTTCTTCTTCCCCTATCATGGTTCAGCCTGTTGAGGAAGAAAACAATTTGGAGCACCAGCTCCAGCGAATTAATGACCTCTTCCAAAACTTTGTGCACCCACCGCAGCGTCCTATGATGCAGGACCATTATAATCCTGCTGCGGTGGCCATTGAGCCTCGAGTCAGAATCCCGACTGGAGGACCTGATTCCAAATTGAAGCCCAACATGATTCATGCTATACCTAAATTCCATGGGCTTAATTCCGAAGATCCCTTCCAGCACATCAAACAGCTAAAGCATCTGGCCCAAACTTTTGGGTCAGACGCGCAAAATCGGGATATTCTTCTCATGAAGATGTTCTCCTTTTCTCTTATGGACAAGACCGCTCATTGGTATCAAACTCAGACCCGGCCGATCAACACTTGGGAAGAACTTCAGTCTGAGTTTTTGAAAAAGTTCTTCCCCGTTGGTCGGACCAACGTCTTGCGCCATCAGATTACACACTTCACTCAACAAACAGGGGAACCTCTCCATGAGGCATGAGATCGCTTTCAGGATCTCATGAGAAAGTGCCCCCATCACGGAGTTCCTAAATGGGAACAGGTCCAATCTTTTTACCAAGGACTCCGTGAGGACATTCGTCTTTTCGTCAATGCAACTTGCGGAGGAAATATCATGGGTCAACATGAAGACACCGTGTGAGAGATTCTCGAAAACATGTGCGAGAACTCCATCAACAATGACTCCATGGGTTATTCGACAGGACGAATACCTGTGCATCGACGAATCTTAGGGGAGCACATGAGACGCAGGACCTGTCCGCATCAGTCGACCTGGAGTTAATGGCCAGTCGATTGGACAAGGTCTCAATCATCGAGAAGAAGGTGGATGAGCTGACTCAGCACTTGCAGCGAGCCACCTCTGCGCGTAACTCCTTTGCACAACCTCCTTCCACACAGGAGACTGTGCAAGGCATTCTCCACCGACCTTCCCCTAGGATGGATCCATATCCATCCCCATCTGATTCTCGGGTCGGAGGATCATCCGATCCTTTCTACACCAGCCCGGGGAATTCCATTCCCCCTTTCTTTGATTCTCTAGAGGTTCCTCAGACCTGCGAGGACCTCAACGCCATCCAGAACGACCCGTTCTCCAACACCTATAACCCTGGATGGCGAAACCATCCCAACTTTCAGTGGGCGGGAAATTCCCAAACCCAAACACCACCCTTTCAGCCCCGCACACAACTCCCTCATCCTTACCAGCTGCCTCAGCCTCGGCCCAACCCTACTTATCCATCAGGGCTAAATCAGGATCAAATCTCCTTTATCCTTCAGACTCTGGCTGACATTCAAAGAACGAATGCGGCTATTCAAAAGCAACACAAGGACGAAATCACAGAGGTCCGAAACCAATTGGCCCAGTTGGCAAATTCTCGCCAGCCAGGCACTCTTCCTTCCCAACCTCTTCCTAACCCGAATAACGTGCCAACCCAGCGACGCATTATGAACCCAAACCCGGGCCAGGCCCATATGATTTATCAGGCCCCCTCTGTTCCTTCACCAGACGGGATAGAGGCCTCCACTTCTTTTGCGGGTTACCAGCAGCAACCTATCTTACCCAGTCCCAACCAAAACCAGGCAGGACTTAATTCCGTAACAACCCGTAGTGGTAAGGAAACCCAAGACCCACCTCATCCAAACCACTCCAGGCCTGATAGTGATCCCAAGCCTAGGGCAGTAATCCAGTGTTGGTGCTAGAGCACCACGATCATTTGTTTTGATGATAACAAAACACGTGTTATTTAACATTTGCAATTTGAGTCCTAGATTTCAGGTCAATTGCAAATGTGGACGTGTTTAGACGGAACTCGAGCTCGCATCCAGGATGGATTGGAGGAGCTTAATGAAGAACAGAGGAGGTTCGCGTGGAGCGACAGATTGAAGATAGAAGACAAGAAGAATATGATAGATTCTTTTTAATCCTTTCTTGTATCTCTTGTCTTTATTTTCTTGCTCTTTTTATTTTCCTTAGAATATTATGTTAAAGAGCCTCAAAGTACCCTAACAGTAGTCCTAGGAACACCGGCACAACCCTAGGATACTTAGGTTTTCTGTAGAATACTTAGAAAACCAATATAGGGTTCAAACAGCACTTCCAGACGTCTAATTCCCAAATCAGACGTCTGATAAAGTATTTTAAGACGTCTGACTGTTGTTTCAGACGTCTGATATCTGTTAGGCTAGACATAGCTAGTTCTGTCTGATGAAATCAGACGTCCAGACCTAATACCAGACGTCTTAGGAGACGTCTGATGGACTTGCCAGACGTCCAGATAGTGGACCGTTGGCTAGCTTAGCAGGCACTCAAGGATATGACCGTTAGAGCCTTATCAGACGTCCATAGGACTGACCAGACGTCTGATAATTGACCGCTTTGCCTCGGCTGACCCAAAATCTCTTCTCAGAGATTTTCTACCCACTGCAACGGTTGGAAAATCCATTCCGTAGGAAAAGTTGGTTTCCAGACGTCCGGGCATAGTAACAGACGTCCTGTATGTCGTCTGATCAACTTGAACAAAAACCCTGTTTAGATCTGATTCAAGTCAGGAGGAAACCCGCATAGAATCAGACGTCTGACCTTGAAATCAGACGTCTTAAAGTGGCCTTCCAGACGTCTGATGCCAGAATTAGACGTCTGATCACTCTGTCAAATGTAATCATTGTCCTGATTTCGGCCTGATTCTCTTGGGCTTTGCACCCAACGGCTATAGAACCCTTCCTAAGCCTTCCAAAGCCTTCCTAAGGCCTCTATAAATAGAGGGGAACCTTTGCAACACACATATACACTTAGAGACACAATATACACGAAGAGAAACAAGAGACACACCTAAGCAACTTAGTTCCACTCTTTTGTGTCCAAGAGAAGCCCTTGCTCTCCAAGCTCTAGTTCCTTTCTCTAGAGAGCATCAAGCTTCGCGCACCCGCTCTCCCGCCGTTGTTTACGAGAGCGACGTTGCGCCATCGCGTGGCACACGCACCGCATCACCAACTTGACACACTCCTTGCAAAGGGGAGTTTCCTTATTCCTATAGAAGCTAGGTTCATAATTTCTTTGTTGGCTCTATAGGACTTGTTTATTTTATCTTTGTCTTTTGGTTGGGTATTCGCTTTGCGAATTCCCGTCTCCTTCATGGGACAAAATCCTTCTCGTGGAGAGAAGGGGTTGAGGAACGCTACCCTCGTACTTGTAGCGTGGTTGTACTGAGGTTGAATCACCCTCGTTTTAAAGTGATTCGGTTAGTGGATTTGATCAACTAGGTTGATCGGAAAATCCTAACTCGAGAGGGTTAGGTGGTGGTTTTCACCCGGTTTGGGTTTCCACCTAAAAACTATTGTGTACATTGTGTGATTGGTTTTCTTTGGTGAGATTGCTTTATATTTTATTTCCGCATTTATTTCGTCACCCCTCCAAGTAGGGAAACCTTCATCCAGGACATTCCCACCCCTATCCCAGATCCACAACCTGGACCTATCCTTGAAGAACCAACCAAGATCCCGTTTCCCGAGGCCTTGACCAAGGGAAAGAAGACCACCAAGCCCGTGGCACTTGAGGAGGACCTGGTCAAGCTCTTTGAGCAGGTCCACATAAACATCCCTTTGATGGATGCCATCCGCCACGTATCGGCTTACGCACGATTCTTAAAGAATGTGTGTACACCCCAGCGTAAGCTGCGAACCAAGGGTGGGAGCCCAATTGTTCTATCAGAGCAAGCCAGCTCTGTAATCCTCAGTAGACTCCCACCCAAGGCAAAAGATCCTGGTACTCCCCTGATTTCCTGCAAGATAGGTGATACCCAATTTGATAGAGCCTTGCTGGACTTGGGTGCATCCATAAACCTGATACCCACATCCTTACTTGACCATCTAGAAGAATCTGAGCTAAAACCAACCGAGGTGACATTACAATTAGCAGATCGATCTATAAAGTCACCAAAAGGGATTCTCGAGATGTTATTGTGAGAGTGCGGGATTTCTACTTTCCTGTAGACTTTATAGTCTTAGACATGGACGCACCTGAGAACCCTAGGGATACACCAATCATTTTAGGGAGACCTTTCTTAGCTACTGCTAGAGCCAACATTAGCAGTGAGGAGGGCCAAATAGAGCTCAAATTTGGGAATCAAACCCTGAAAATTGATATATTTAAGGCCCAACAAGGAATTAATTGCGGTGTCATCGAACAGATTTGTGACGTTAGGGCTTTGGTTGATGAAACACACTTCCAGAATGACCTAATTATACCTCATCAACCGCAGAAAGATCTTGACCCGCAAACTGAGGAGTCAAATCCAGATATGAACAACCCAGTAACTCCTACCCTTGAACCTCACGTCTATACTGAACCACCCGCTGCTGCTGATAACCCCATCCTCGAACTGAAGCCCCTTCCTGCTCACTTGAAATACATCTTTTTGGGTTCTAATCAGACCCTTCCTGTGATTATCAATTCCAACCTCAATCCTGAACAGGAATCCCGTCTGATTGCTGTCCTCCAGCAACATCGCAGAGCCATCGGGTGGACTCTCGATGACTTGACTGGAATAAGTCCCTCTTATTGCACTCATCATATCTATTCAGAAGAGGGCGCACGACCTTCTCGTGAAATGCAGAGACGCTTGACCCCAATCTGCAGGAGGTCGTGAAAAAGGAGATCATCAAGTGGTTAGATGCCGGGATCATCTACCCGATCTCCGATAGTTGTTGGGTGAGCCCAATTCAGGTTGTGCCTAAGAAGGCAGGACTCACCACCATAACGACTGAGACCGGAGAAATCATTCCTGCCCGATTAGCCAATGCGTGGAGAATCTGTATAGATTACCGCCGACTCAATTCCTCCACGAAGAAGGATCATTTCCCACTACCTTTCATTGATCAGATTCTCGAGAAACTAGCGGGAAATAGGTTCTTCTGCTTTCTTGACGGGTACTCCGGTTATAACCAGGTGGCAATCCATCCTGAAGACCAAGAAAAGACCACGTTCACCTGCCCCTTCGGAACATATGCTTTCCGAAGGATGCCTTTCGGTCTTTGCAATGCACCCGCTACTTTTCAGCGGTGCATGCTTGCCATATTCTCAGATATGGTAGGAGATTATCTGGAAGTCTTCATGGATGACTTTTCAATTTTTGGAGCATCATTCGACGATTGCCTCCAACACTTGGTCCAGATACTCAGGCGGTGCATCGATGTGAATTTGGTTCTTTCCTGGGAAAAAAGCCATTTCATGGTGCCTGAGGGAATTGTCTTGGGACATTTGATTTCAGAAAAAGGCATCCAAGTGGATCGAGCTAAGGTTGATCTGATCTCTCGCCTTCCTATGCCTAGCTCGATCAGGGACATCCATTTTTTTTTGGGGCACGTCGGTTTTTACCGTAGTTTCATTCCGGATTTTTCGAAAATTGCACGCCCCTTGACTTCCCTGCTCTCCAAGGATGTACCCTTTGAAATCTCCAAGGAATGCACACTAGCCTTTGAAAACTTGCATGACTGAGTCACCCAAGCCCCGATCCTACAATCCCCTGATTGGTCTCAACCCTTTGAGATCATGTGCGATGCATCTGACTTCGCTGTAAGAGCGGTCCTGGGGCAAAAAGCTGACGGGAAACCCATGGTCATATACTACGCTAGCAAGACACTTGACGAGGCTCAGCGTAACTATATAGTTATGGAGAAAGAGCTGCTAGCCGTAGTATTTGCCCTTGAGAAGTTCCGATCGTATCTTCTGGGTTCCCATGTCATCATTTACTCGGATCACACGGCTGTAAGGCATCTCCTTGCCAAGAAGGACGCGAAGCCCCGACTAATCCGATGGATCTTGCTGTTGCAAGAATTCGATCTCGAGATTCGCGACAAGGCGGGAAGACAGAATGTGGTAGCCGACCATCTGTCCCGTCTTCCTTCTGAGATTATCAACCCTTCCGGATCCATCACGGAACATTTTCCTGATGAGCACCTGCTTACTGTTGGTACTAGACTTCCATGGTTTGCTGATATAGTAAACTACTTGGCATTTCATCAGACCCCGTCTGATTGGCCGAAGGCCAAGAAAGACAAATTGCGTTCTGATACCAAGTATTACATCTGGGAAGATCCGTACCTTTTTCGCATAGGTGCTGATCAAATTATTCGGAGATGTGTCCCGGAAGAGGAATTCAGCAATATCCTCTCTTTCTGCCATGACCAGGCATGCGGTGGCCATTTCTCTGGGCATAAAACCGCATCAAAAGTCCTCCAGTGTGTCTTTTACTGGCCTACACTATTCAAAGACGCATACAGTCACTGCAAGGCATGCAGTCGTTGCCAGACCTTGGGCAACATGAACCGTCGCGACATGATGCCTTTGCAGCCAATTCTCGTATGCGAAATCTTTGATGTTTGGGGGATTGATTTTATGGGCCCCTTTCCTGTTTCGGATGGTTTCGAATACATTCTGCTTGCTGTGGACTACATGTCCAAATGGATCGAAGCCATACCGACCCAAACCTGTGATCACAAAATTGTTCTCAAATTCATTCATCAAAACATTTTCTCAAGGTTCGGGATTCCCCGTGCCATAATCTCTGATGGAGGGACCCACTTTTAGAACGCTCAGTTTAGATCACTGATGACCAAATACGGGGTGTCTCACTGAATCTCTACTCCTTACCACCCCCAAACTAATGGTCTAGCTGAGCTATCAAATCGGGAGATCAAGAAAATCCTGCAGGTCACTGTTCGGCCTGACAGGAAGGACTGGTCGTCCCGACTTCCGGAAGCATTGTGGGCATAAAGCCTTCCCGTAGAACTGGAGCATAAAGCCTATTGGGCAGTACAGAATTGTAATCTAGATCTTTCAAAGGCTGGAACCCACAGAAAACTCCAAATCAGCGAGATCGATGAATTACGCCTAGATGCATATGAGAACTTGCGAATCTACAAGGAGCGGGTTAAAGCCTTCCATGGCAAGCATATCTCGAGAAAGATCTTTCATCCTGGTCAGAAGGTCCTACTCTTTGATGCCCGACTCAAACTTTTCCCAGGAAAGCTGTGATCCAAGTGGGTTGGACCATATTTAGTCCGACAGGTTTTTGGAAATGGAGCTATCGAAATCAGTCCGCTTAGCCACGATTCTGAACCTTTCATCGTGAACGGTCAGAGACTCAAGCCGTTCATTGATGTGACTTCTACTGATTTGGCTGAATTATCTTATATCCTCCATTCCCCTTAAGCTTATTGCGCCCAGCCGATGACGTAAAACTCAACGCTTAACGGGAGGCAACCCGTCATTTTCCTAAAAATCCAAAACCTTTTTCACACTTTTGTGCACTTAACGTTCACCCTTATAGACAGCCGACCCCACCTCAGATGCTTGCATCTGGGATTAGAAATCGTCCGCAAAATTCATCCTGACCTATTCACTCATCCAAATTTCTGTCTTAAGGAATGAACTAAGTAAATAAAAAACCCCCTAGTCACAATGAGGACATTGCAAACCTTAGGCATGGGGGGGTATAAAAGTGCAAAACTTGTAAGAAAAGGTTTTAAACAAAAAAATTCACATATGCCAAAAACACCATAAAAATTAAAAAAATTTTCGAAAAAAGAAAAAGAGAATAAGAGGAGAAGGAAATTTTGTGGGAAAAGGAAAAGAAACAAAATGAAAAAGGAGCACAAAATTATGAGAAAAAGGTAGTCATTAGTAAGAAACTAAGGAATTAACCTAAGTTCTAGACCCCATTCAAGAAAAGAACTGAAAAGTGCACAATGGGATTAGTAAGAATGAAAATCTTAGGCATTCTTGGATAGACTCTTAGTACCCATTAAGATCTAGACACTCCTCAAGAGGTTGAGGAAAATGAAAAGCTTAAGCATTGGTCTAAGGCTTAGGGAGTATTTGACCTCATTAACTAACTTTTGGCCTATGGGACTCAGTAAACTAAGCACCCTAACCTCACACACAGCCTAGTTCAGTAAGCGTAAAAATCAAAAGCGTCACAAAATTCTGAAAAGTACACCTAGAGTAGGAGCGGCCGATCAATACAAGTTGATTTGGACGAGTTCCCAGCGCTGAGAGGCGGGAAATCCCCTCGAAGATGCATAACAAAATATCATATCCTCGGTGCTTGTCTCTTAGGATATTTACATATCCTACTGGGGGCATGTAAGCACTCTGCTGGTTCAGATTCCATGGATGGCATTATCACGAAGTGTCAATTGCCAGGGTCTGGATTCGGCCACGGAACACCATGGATGAGATTATCTCAAAATCTCAATAGCCAGGGTTCCGAGGGTTGCCATGGGTGGTGCTATCTCGAAGCATCGATTACCAGGAACCCTTGAGGATTGATGATAGGAGCAAGGAATCTGATACAGACCGTGTTGAGAAGCCAATCTTAAGCTAGAATTAAAAAGAAAAAGAGAGAGAAAACTCTCCAAACAGAAAAATTTTCTCTCTCTCTCTTGCAAAACGTACTGCGAACTGAGCCAGGGCTAAAATCATTCCAAGCATGGGTGCTTTAACCACAAAGTCCAATAGACCTTAGGTTAGTTCTTGTAGGCCTTAAAAACCTTTGCTAAGGACTGAGGCTAAGGCTAGACAGATCTGGATCTTGATTGGTACTAGAGTACCTTTTAGGCCTATGGTCAGCATTCTAACCTAATCTAAGCTCAAATGAAAAAGCACTTATCTGAAGCTATTAAAAACTTCATGGTCTAGAACAGAGGTTAAAACCTTAGGTTTTTGCTAAGGGACTAGCAAAAGCTAGGCATGGGGGTATGATGAGAACCTCGTCATAAACCCTAAACTAGCACCATCTAACCTAGATTTGCAAGAAAAAGCTCCTACATAACTATAGAAAGGCTTGACTTAGAGAAATTCTGAGTTTGTAAAGAAAACAGAAACTAAGAGGTAAAAATGCAATTTCACCAATCCAATCTGAAAACAGGGTAACTTAGGGTCCAAACATAGGTCAAACTAACCTAATAAGAAGAAAAGTGGTATGAGTTGATCCAATAAGGGCTACAGCAACTCCAAAGAATTAAATGACATCCTATAACCCTAAAAACAAACCCACTTCAATTCACGAGGCTCGAGGCAAAGAAAAAATCGAATAAACCCTCTACAATTCGTAGAAAAATAATCTCTAAGGTTTAGAACCTTCAATTTGGCCTTAGGAACCCATTTTGACCTACATTGAGAACCATGCCCAATTAATGACTTAATTTGGGTTTTTACGTAAATTGATCGGTCAAATAAGGTCTTATCTAGAAATAAAATTCACCATTAGAATCCTTAGGCCCCATTTCGTCATGCATAAAAACTTGAGCCTAAGAAGAGACCTTCTTGACCGACTTTGCATTTTGGTCCTCATCCATTACTTTTTGACCCTCAACTTTTGAAACCCTCGCATTTTGGCCCCTAACTCTTCTTCGTTCTTTGCATTTGGGTCCTCCCTGCAAAACCCTGAGCAGCGCCATGCTCTGGCGACTTTGCACGGAGCATGGCGCCGCGCAGGGTAAGGGAGACCCTCTGCTAAGTCAACCGGGGGTTCCCTGCGACGTCTACCGTCGTAGGGACACCTCCATGGTCTCTGCAACCACCCATACCTCCCGTGCGAACGCGCGGAAGGTATGGGTCTCCATCTCCGACGTCCTCCGGCAAGGGAGGCACGTCGCCTCCCTCAGTCCTCCTCTCTGATTCCACCTCTATAAAAACCGCCCCCGTCCACCGAACTCAACAGCTCGGTTCTGATGGAGAAACCTCCCCCCCTTTCCTCTCTTCCCACTCCGGCAGAAGCCCCCCTGCTCCGGCGGTTCTTCCTCCTCCTCGTCGCTCTGTCGCATTACCAGCAGCAGAGCCACCTTCGCCCGCTCTTCCCGCGTCACACCGTACCCAGCGCGCGCTCTCCCGCTCTCTCCTCGCCGCCGCCCCCTTCTCACTGGGCATCTTCTTCTCCGGCGACAGTCGATACAACTGTCGCCCTACTCCAGTCCCCCTCGTCCCTCCAAGTAGGTACAGTTCTTTCTCTTCCTCCCCTCTTTCTTTTCCCTACTTCAATTTGTTCAACCACCCTTCAACCGCGCCAAATTGCCCTCACCTTCTCCATCTCCGGCCAACCTCCGGCGACTCGCTCCCATCATTCCACCACCCCACACGACTCGCTGACCGACCCAAAACCTCTGCCTCATCACACTGAACCACTTCCACCCCTTCACTACCACTCCTCACCTCCACATCACTCCCCCGAGCAAACCCATTCCCCCGGCCACAGTCCGACCTAGGGCAGCCCCTACACGCTGCCCCACGCCTCGCCACCACCCGCACGAGCTTCGCCGCACTCCGGCGAAGCTCCCTGCACCTTCTGATTAGGCCGAGAGGCCGTTTTGCTGTGAACAGGTCACCCGTCCTCCGCCGCCATTGCTGAGCAGGTGAAGCTTCTTCCGCCTGCAGCTGCAGCCTCGCTTCGCCCAGGCCAGACTCCCCAGGATGCGAGGATCGCCCTTGCGCGCCTGCCCAGGCCCGCAGCTGGGAGAAAGCTCTGCGCACAGCCGCGATTGCCTACAGCTTTCTCAGCTGCAGGCGCCCAATTGGAGTGGGACATTTAGTCCCACATCGGAAGACTCTGAAGCGGCACGCCTGCATAAATTGTAAAAGTGTTGTAAGCTTATCGCCTCAACACACGGGGTGAGGTCCCTCTCACCCGCTTCACCCGCCCGGTCCGCGAGCTCATCACGCGGATCCAGCCGACCCAACCCGACTTGACTCGAACACTCCTCGCCCACCACGCACGCTGGTGGGCCTGGACCCGGGCGCGACCTGTACCCGAATACTCGGCAGCTCTAGGAGAGCTAACTTATGCGTGAATTCTGAGAGAGAGAGACGCGGGGGAGGGTAGAGTAGGTTTTTTCCTTCTGACCAAACTGTGAGTGTGCAGGCACAGAAGAGAAAAGAGAATACAAGAAGAAGAAGAAGGACTGCGAGAAGAAGAAGAAGAAGAAGAAAGCCACAGAGGAAAGAAAGAGAGAAGACGCATTGTAGCAAAAGCTACTTAAGTCGTCTGATTGAAAAAATCAGACTACGCCCTGAAGAAAGAAAAGAAGAAGCAAGGAAGGAAAAGAAAGAAAGAAAAAGAAGAGGAGGATCACCACTGCCACAGAGAAGAAAAAGAGAAAAGAGAAGACAAGAAGAAGAAGAAGAAAAGAAGACTCTGCAAAAGAAAGAAGAAGAAAGAAAGAAGAAGAACAGAAGAGGAATAAGAAGAACAGAAGGAAGAAGACTGAAGAACCCAAGAGAAGAGCACAGAAGAGAAGAAGACAAAGACGAGAAAGAAGAGAGAAGAAGAAAAAGCCAACAAAATAAATCTCTCTCTCTCTCTCTTTCTCTTTCTCTCTCTTTTCACTTTTGTAATAGAAACTTTGTACTTCTAGAATACAATTTGCTCCTTGAGTTCGACCTGGGAAAACTTTTATTTTCCGAGTAACAAATTATATTAAACTGGTAACTGCTCCTCTATACTATACTACAACGAGATATTAAAACCATAGAGGATTGGCACCGAACCAGTCAGCGACCCTGGGGTGGTTGACTGAGGGTAGGACCACCACGGGGGACTCTCTTGGCCAAGAGAGCACCACGTGTTACTTCTACTTTTCGGAAAAGACTGCAATCAAGATCGTTCCCACGAGGAACATTCGAGATCAAGTGAAGGATCTGAGAAATAAATCAGTCGTGAAATAATAGAAAGACGTAAATAAAGTAAAATTATAACAGCTACTGTACACTCTACTACTTCTTTAGCTTTTAGTTGCCACTCTACTCAGCGTTTCGCTGACTTGTTACACTCGTTACTTTTCAGGACCAGGTGTTGAGCAGCTAGGGTCAGCGGCTGCAAAGGACGCTGGGCCTAGTAGGATCCAATAGAGTTATCTATAGTACCTTTGTACTTTTCTTCCACTGTAGTGAGTAGTTTTCTTGTTTACTCCTTGTACTCTTTTATTGTAAGCTTCATGTTATGTACATATTTGCTGCTCTTCTGTTGTGGTGGTGTATACTGTAGTATTTCCTTTTCTTACTGCTGTATTTTGTTACTGCTAGTTATATTCATGCTGAATGTGGTTTATTGTACTACTCTTTTGGTTACTTTCTCGTTGGACGACTAGGTCTTGGGATTAGTCGAGTCGGTCCGATTCTCGTATCTCGTAGGGACTCGGGAATCAGGTCGTTACAGCTTGCGCCGAGGTTTGTGGGGCCCTTTGAGGTCTTGGAGCGGGTAGGACCCGTTGCTTACCGGCTTGCCCTTCTTCCTCAGCTTTCTGGAGTGCACGATGTGTTCCACGTGTCCAACCTTAGGAAGTACGTCACCAATTTCAGTCATGTTCTGAGCCATGAGTGTGTTGAGGTGGGTGACGACCTAACCTACCCCGAGAGATCAGTGCAGATACTAGACAGAGCCGTCCGGAGTCTAAGACGAAAGCAGGTACCACTGGTGAAGGTCCTATGGAGAAGGTAGTAGTACGAGGAGGCTACCTGGGATCCTGAGGCGGCGATGCGAGAGCGGTATCCAGAGCTTTTTGAGGGTACGTCTTTTTGGACCTACTTCTGTCCTCTTTAAGTTATGTGTTTTATGTTCGTTTTTCCACACCCTAGCTTGTTCAAGTTTCGAGGATGAAACTTCCTTTAAGTTTGTTATGATGTAAAGACCCATCCCACCTTTAGCCTTTTAAGACGTCTAGAGTCTCAGTCAGATGGCTATCCAGACGTCTGGACCCTTTCTCGGACGTCTGAACATGAAATTTCTGTACGCGTACTGCGCCCTGCGTGCGTGCGGTGCGCAGGACCTTCTCCTCTCTCTCCTTTTTCCTCCTTTCCTTCCCGAACCCTAAACCCCAGCCATCTATAAAAATCCCTCCCCTCCTCTCCTCTCCAGTCCACATCCCATCACCCCCACCTTCAGAGCCGCGAGAGGAGGTGAGCAAGTGAGAGCTAGAGGGCGAGAAAGAGGAGAGTGCGGGAGGAGGAGGAGTTCGAGGTCGGAGAGCTTCGGTAGAAGCTCGGCGGAGCTCGCACAGCCACCGTGGGCGCGTGCGGGAGGAGAGTCCGGAGAGGTGGCCTCGACCATCTACAGTGGCTGGAGCTGCGGCGGAGCAAGGAGAAGCGTGGCGGAGCAAGTCTCATCGCAGAATTATTTGTTGGGCCTGATTTGGTGGCTACGATTGTCGTACGTAGGAGCAGCCTTGGGAAGGAGCGCGGAATGCTCTCCCACGCACTTTCAGACGCCTGATCAGCTCACCAAACGACCGGAGGTGCTTCCAGACAACCGGAGGAGTGTTTCGACGTCTGGAACGGCCTTCAGACGATCGCAGAGGAGGCCTGGACGTCTGAGGACGCCGCAGGGACTTGAGGTAGAGTTCTGTATCTTTTAAGATGTCTGGATTTATTCCCAGACATCTGATTTTGGATAGTAGACACATTTTTGACTCGTTTGGGGTCCGATCGAGATCTGATTTACGCAAATGAAGTATCTGCAGTTTCCTTGCGAGTTTCTCTACATACTAGAAACCTTTGTACACTATTCTTAACCCTTTTTTGGTGATGTATTCCCTGGTATAGGGTTTCAGCCTACTGTGTGTTTAGGGCTCGCGGAGACGCCTGGGTCTGCGGTTCAAGCTCCCATTACTCTTGAATTATCTGGTAGAGTGGTTTAAATTCTGTTAATAATATTTGATAAGAATGTGCTTGTGGAAATAATCGAATGGAACCTTAGGATGTGGCATGAACCCTAGGATAGAGGAATGAATGAACCGTTTGTGCTATATGATACATTTGCATGCATGTTTTAGCTAAACTGCTAGTAATTGCTTGTAAACTAATTGTGGATTGCCTGTTATAGTACGAGCTGCATGTGTAACCAATTGCCTGTGAAATTACCAGTGACATGTATTGAATTATGGAACGAGTTGCCTGTATATATATAAATAAGAACTGAATTGTGAATGATGGAATCTAGATTGGAATAAATGAGGTGAACATGATCATGAACCCTACGGGGAATTAGGAGTAAAGCTCCTGTGGTTGGTTGGAAACCTGGAATGTAGATGGGAAGTGTGCTGGCCCTTGAGTACGTGGTAACAAGGAGAGCGACTGTCCCCTTTTCGTGTAGAGCGGAGCTAGCCGCCCTTAGGTTGAGACCCGGGGTTAGGATTGGCTACTCTACACCGACTCCTGTTGGCCCTTGTGTACGCGGTACCGAGGCAAACTACTAGTGTAGGGAGGGAGCTAGCCACCCTACGGGGCCTAGGGTTCAGCTAGCCACCCTACACCGACTTGTTAGGCCCTCTGGGCAAACCGGGGTAGTCAGACGAGGGTGTGCGGACTGTGGAGCGGTGAGACCCTATTTGGTTTTGAGGAGAGAGACCCCTGTTCTGAGAGGGCAAGGCCCTATACTGTTCCGTGCTGTACTTTGGGCGTACCCGCTAGTAGAAATGACTGACCGCATGTCAGTGCAGGGTAGCTACCCGTGCACTTATCACGTGTGTCGTAGTCACCGCTACGTCTTGACAATAACCTCGGGGTGGTTGACTGTGTGTAGGACTACCACGGGGGACTCTCCTGGCCAGGAGAGCACCACGTGTACCTTCTACTCTTCGGAAAAGACTGCAATCAAGATCGTTCCCACGTGGAACATGCTAGATCAAGAATATCTGGATATTGAAAAAAATGGGTGAAAAGGAAATACACATAAAACAAAATAAATAGAAAAGAGAATTAAACATGTTGCTTTTACTGTTTTAGATAGTATAGATACCACTCTTCTCAGCATTCGTTGACTCTATCTTTTTCATAACACTGTTCAGGACCAAGAGTTGAGCAGCCCGAGCTTCCGACTATGGACGGTGTTGGGCTCAGTCGAGCACAGCCGTAGTTTTTTGCACTTTCTTGTTGTACCCCTTTACTATTGTAGTAATTTTTCAGACTTTTTCTTAGCTACTGTTGTCTTTACTGTTACTTTCGTTTTCGTTATTTTTGTTGTTGTGGTGGTATATAATGAAACAGCAGTTTTACTTTCCTTTACTGCTTTGTACGTTTTTACTGCTTAGTTATGATGCATATGTGAATGCGGTTTACTTTCCTACTTTTTTATTATTTCTTGTTGGACAACTAGTTCTTGGGATTAGTAGAAGAGAGTCGATCTCAAATCCTGTAGGGATCCAAGAACCAAATCGTAATAGTTGATCATGGCAATTGACATTAGCTAGGTGGCTTTGCATGTTTCAACTATGGACACAAGCGATTCAATGACAATAAAATGATAGAATAGTTACCCGTGGGGGACTTACCTTTTGACACTTTGTTCAAAAACCATAAATCCCTTAATTAAGGCATTGTCCTTCGGGTTAATGGGACTCTTGTGAGTCAAAACATGTGACTCACATGAGTTGTTGTGATCATTAATAGTTTCACTTTATTTGTAATCTTGATTCCTATAGCCCATGCATTTATTCATACATATTGTGACCCTTTATGAATATGTATTAATATGAGATCTCAAAGCTACAGTGCTACAGAAATAAGAAACGAGCAACACAATTTACCGAAGTTCCAAATATTCTAATCATTCATTTTCGTGCCTAATTAATCAACTATACATCTCATATGGGAATGCTCGGTTCGACGACTTATTGTTTGAAGTCATATATGTCTAACTTTTCCCAATATACATACGTATCTATTTACATGTGTCTACATATACAGATGACTTTTCAAAACAATTCATTACTATACGTACATCTCAACTGGATAAACGTGATGTACACATATATCCCATAAACATGGTTTTTCGTTTATTATTTTTTAAACTCCTGTTGGATTGGTTAAGAAAAGTTGGTGAAATGTCGTAGTGGTATACATAACCTCTCCATTAACTGTTTAGTGGTTCTGATGGCCACCATCCATGATCTCTCACATGTAATAATTAAACAATAGGACCCACCCTACCTAATGGCTCATTAGTTAGAAACATCTCTACTCCATTGATTCTAGGAAGAGATTTAAAAAAGCCACGCATTGGCATTCGCCTTCTCCAATTCCACTATCACCAGCACAATGGAGAGCGCATGTGATGAGTCCAACATTACCATGAAGAAAGGAGAAGACATTGTCAGGAGAGAGAAGTATGATGAGGAGAAGATGGACGAGCTATGGGAGGAGTTCTATTACGAGGAGCTCTATCCCAAGAGCACGAAGATGATGGAGGATATTCCCATCGACAAGGGCGTAAGGAAAGATCTTATCAATGCCACTATCAAAGGAGGAGGAGAAGGAGGTCGGGTGATCAAATATAGGATGCACGAGATGGCGACAAGGATGAAGTTGCTAAGAAAGCTCTTCTTATTTCAGCATAGGCATCCACTTTTGTTCATCTATCCGTCCGGGGCACGATAAGAAGCAAAGCTTCTTCATGGTAGCTAATGGATCAAGCCTAGCTCGATTTGATAGGCATCACAACTATTTAGTTTGGAACTTTTAAAGAGAGTAGTCTAGGCCAAAGGTGAGATATCCTAAGAATTGAGGAGGAATGTTTGGAAATTTAGCAATCCTTGACTCTCGTGTGCTCTCCTTTCTTTCCTTACATATTCCAAGTTCTGAACTCTTCTTCACCAATCAAATGAGAAACTTTTGGTTGTGTCATGTACATGAAACTTTTTATGAGACTCTTATTCTCATAAAGGAGGTTGACGGATCGTCAGCTATATGGTATCGACGTGTGTGGCTATGTTACTTTAACTGTACATTATAATATTTCAATATATGTTTTTCTTTCCACCTTCAGTCAGAAACTAAAAAATCTCTGTGGTCGTCGATCGTGACTACTTGATGAAGTAACCAAGTTGCCTGTCTGTAGGACACCTTTACCAACTCACCTCCCAATCCTCCGCCATACTTTCCCTACCACCCAACTTCCTACCCCTCTATAAATAAGGGTGCTAATCAAAATCGAATTGAATCTCACCGATCTTATGTACTTGATTTGGATTTAATTTGTTAAAAGAATTAAGATCCAATCTCTCCTAAATATAAAAATTTAGATTCATATGCGATGCGTTAAGGATTCAAATATTTATGGAGTTCTTATCAAATTTTCATATAATATATATAAGTGCAGTGAATATGTCAACTGTTTCTTTATTTGTCAATAATTTTTTTTTTGTAAATTTGATTTAAATTTTAATAAATTTTTTCTATGTAAGTTATGGATTATAACAATTAAGGAGTTAATCAAACATAAAAAATAATGCATAACAAAATAATTACATAAAAAGCATTAACAAACTTTGTAAAACTATATCACATAATTAAAATAATTAATATAAATTTAAGATTTTAAATACCAATGTTGATATCATTTTGATAATTTTAAAATTATTCATTTTGATGGCAATTCACGAAAATACTAAAATTTTGATGTTGAATATCAATAACTTTAACACCTCCAAAAAGACACGTAAAAGACATGATGAGAAAATATCATAATTTTACTGGAAAGATTATAATTGTATTGAATTTAGATAATTGAGTTAAAAAAATTTGATAAACATGCAAACATTAATCATATCAAAAAAATATTAAGGTTTTTACATATATATCCTTGCAAATTTCGGATAAGACGTATATACCCCATGTATTTGATATTTACGTATATACTCCTATAAAGTTACTCTGTTAAGGTCATATGCTCTTACTTCATTAAACTCAACAGAAAACATCATAAAAAATTAAAAAAATAAGAAAATTTATCTATACTTCCCTATATTTATCTTTTTATTTATACCAACTTCTCTTCCCCCTTCCTTTCCCTTATAATACTCCTCTTCCTCCTCATCGGCCTTGCTTTCGTCTTCCTTGACGACGAGTTGGGCGTTAGTATATCCTCGAACAAACGGTATGCATCCTCCATGTTCCCGCACTTAGCGTGCATGTCCACTAGATCGGTCAGCATCCTTATGTTCCTGTTGATGCTGGTTTGGTCTACGTAAGATCCGACCTAGTTCGCTAGGTGGGGGTCACCCAGCTGAGCTGTCAAGGAGATGACGCTTATCATGGTGGCCACATTGGGGGTGAGCCCGATTCAGTTTAAAACTCCAAACAGGTCCAAGGCCTTGTGGGGAGGATCGTTCTGGACGTACTCAAATATCAAAGCAGCCTACGAGACTAGGTTCTTCTCCAACATTTGGTCGAACAACTCTCTAGTCGAGTCCACGTCGTTCTTGACGTACCCAACAAGCATTGTGTTCTAGGAGACTATGTTCCTTGCGAGCATTCTGTCAAACACCTCGCATGCGAGGGTCACGGACCCAGAGTTTGCATATCCAAGGACCATGCGTTCTAGGAGATGACGTTCCGGGGGGGCATTCCGTCAAACACTTTGCGGGCGAGGGCCATCCTAGTTGCGATCCTGGCGTGGGCGTAGGGGAGGGTGTTGGAGGTGTCGAGGTCCTTGAGGGGCATTTCGTAGAACACCTTGCAGGCGAGGGGGAGGAGGTCGAGCTTGTTGTAGGTGTGGAGGAGGGCATTGGAGACATGGAGGGAAGCAAGATGGCCAGAGTGGAGGGCACGCAAGTGGAGCTTGATGGCGTGGAAGGAGGAGGCGTAGGGAGGTGAGTGAGGGATAGGTGAAGGGTGGGGAGGCGGAGGAGGGCAGCGTCGAACTGCTTTAGGAGGAGGAGATGGCATCGGTCGAGGCTGAAGATGATGGCCAATGATGTGGAACTCATTGCCAAGGAAGACAAAATTGAGGTCGATGAGGAAGAAGAGGAGTATAGGAAGAAAGGGGGAAGAGGAGTTGGTATAAATAAAAAGATAAATATATAAAAGTATATATAAACTTTCTATTTTTTTTAATTTTTTACAATGTTTTCCGTTAGGTTTAACGGAGTATACGACCTTAATAGAGTAACTTTATAAGGATATATACGTAAATACCAAGTGCATAAAGGTATATATGTCCTATTGAAAGTTTAGAGGGATATACATGTGTGTGTGTGTAAAACCCCCAAAAATATTTAAGCACTACATCCTAAGATCTAGCAATATAATCCTATAAAACATATAAATCAAACAATCATAAAAATAGTTAATCTACCATAAATTTATGAATCTACAAATGTAATTGTTAAATCCAAGATTAATAAATTTAAGTATTGTAGCTTAAATTTAGTTTAGAGAATAAATAATAAATACTACTTGACTTTAGAAGCACTAAATTACCTTAAAGATCTAACAAATAGAAAAAGATCATTTACAAGAGGTTTATCACTCCAACAAATATGCAACAATAGTAATAGATAGAAATGAAATACTATCAACCTTAAAATATGATAATAGTATAGAAATTGTACTTACTATTATCTATTTCAATGAAATTGCCAACATATTATATAAATATTTGATAAAATATTATTAACACTCCTAAATTTTAACATTATATATGTTTTAATATAACCTCATATTAGAAAACTACAATTTCCTCAACATGCTATTGTCACACCAAGGGTATTTAGAATATTGGGTAAGTTACCTTAAGATACTCTCCTCTTACCGTGCAGGCACACACTCACATGTATACGTGTACATACATATTATTGAATTGAATCAAATCTGACAATAAAAAGATTCCATCCATTTCGCTATTGAATCTAAGTAGTAGATTTATATTCAATTCATTTGATTCGAATCAATTAGTTATCCAATCGAATTTGAATGTTTGATTTAATTAGTAGCTATTCCAAGCTAAAGGGGAGAGATGTTAGAGGCAAGGCCCATCCTCCTTCCCACCACTGCCCCTACCCCTTCACCTCCATCACCTCCACTGGACCGCCGATGCGCTACCAAAGTAGGTTTCGTTTGGGATTAAGACTCTAATCCCATCACAAGCAAATTCCGGTTTCATTCCACACTAAGAGCACATTTTTTCTTTCGAAAGGTTTCAGTAAAAAAAAAAAAATCCGAATGCCTACACGGGAACTGCAAAGCGAATGAGCATAAACAATGGGTGCATGAGCAAAACTCCTCTAAAATTAAATACAGCATTGACCACGATATCAAGACAATCATTTTTCATAGGTAACAAGATAGGTTGAGACAACATAGGGAGCAGTCACTTCAGTCCTGCGTAATAAAGCATCTCACACGAGATAGTAGATATAAATAACTTCTCTTTCGCACTTAATAAGCTGGTACCTTTCAACAAATGCCAACATTGAAATTTAAGAAAAGTGCAAGCAAGACGCTTTCCTTATCATAATATATACGCAATGCAACACAGAAGCATGCAGGCTTAACTGAGTAGATAACCACATCAAGCACTCACAAAACTTTGGCAGCCTGTTGTGATGTTATTTTCGATACGTCATTGCACTGGGACTGGAATCAAAAAGTATAATTTACGTTCAGCTCTAAGCTTGATCCTTCTCATGTTGACCTTTTCTGAATTACAATATATCTTTGAGACATGGACATATGCCACTTGATTGAGTGGGAGAAGCTCCTTTAGATTCACAGTTTACTGGATACTGCAAGGTACTTGGTATGACGACCCTGAGCCAGAAGCTTGCCAGTTTTCTTCTTCCTGATCTCCACAGTAACCACCCCAATGGCTTTTCCAGATCGCAGAACCTTAGCTTCAATCTCAATCTCTTCCTGCAAAGTGAAAAAGAGATGCATCCACTTCATCATCATTAATGGGTGGTTGTAAAATGAAACATGAAGACAAAGAAAAATGTTGCACAAGTCCACAATAATGATGAAACAGCTTGGTCTGTTGCTTCTGCAGGTAGGCGGTTTTCCACCACAGTGTAATGGAAAAAGGGCCAGGGAAGAAATCTCTGCCAACCTGGTTGGCAAGATAAATGCATGCCAGTGTATAGACAACAGTCATTCAAGAGGAAGACAATTTATTTTGAGTTGGGCGTTCATCCCGAGAAGTAAAACTAAAGAGAAGAAATATGAAATTTGAGCTTCACAGTCCTAAGCTGCCAAAGCTGACATACTTGTTAAAAGAACCGCATCCTTCACTTGCCTAATATGCTTTATCGGTCATCATCCAATAGGTATACTTGCAATTCAAAAAATTTCATCAGAAGTTTCAAAAGACAGTGGTAAGACTGTTAAATAGACCCTAGCAATTGCACTGAGGATTAAAATGGAGAGGAAACAATTTGGATGAAAGCACTTTTTTACTCGTACTTGTTTTCTCAATGTTGATTGCAAGCATGAATTTGGATGTAGACCATATATGGTTTTTCACTACCATGTCTTGGTAAATATGACACAAATATGTTCATACAATGATTAAATGCAAACACAAGATGAGTATCGATCTCAGTACTCAAACAATTGGAATGAAGATTGGATACACGTACAAATATGCAAGGAGTTAGAATATTTCTATAGACATTTCAAACATGTAATAAAGTAAGTATTCTCTCAAAAAAAATGTAATAAAATAAGTAAAATACCAGCAAATAGATTTAGATAAACTCGAGCATAGACCGCCTACTAATGAAAAAACACAAGCTTAAACCCTTGAAATATTTAAATTTGGTCTGCAGATATCTGAATTGGAAATATATTTTTTGCCATGCCAATACCCAAATCCATATCCGAAAAGATCCTGCATTCACCATGCCAATCTGTATTCAAATTCAACAAATGTCTGGCTATCTACATCTAGTCTATTCGAGTCCAGTCAAGTACCTGAATACATCCAATATTTTTCATCAAAAACCCTTTATATGTAGACAAGTTGCTGCTGGAGCAATGTAGAGAGTTTCAGAAAGTTGCATTTATTTTCTAATTCAGAACAAATTCTTTTAATTGTAAAGCATCATAACTTGCAGGCATCCTATGCAAAATCAATGGATCAAGTTTAGCAAAGCATGGTGAAAAAACAGACTGAATGCTTGGTAAATTTCTTTGACAGCAATCTTCTGAGATTTTATTTTTTGAAAGGCAACTTTCTGCATTGTCCAGGAAAAATTGGAAGAAAGATACTGTGAAAGTAGGCAACGGAGCAAGGTTGATTTGGCGTGGAAGTTCCATGCATGGAACTTGAAAAGAGGGAGAGAGTTTGGTGACGAGGGAGAGAGAGAGTTGGAGAGAGTTGTTTATAAGGTGAAGAAAATAATATTGTAACTCAAGGAAAACAAGTGATTATTGATTCCTATCTAAAGAGATCTAATCTTATACCTAAAACAATTCTCAATCAAAATTGATTGTATCCTAAACAACCAATCAATCAACTAATCATAAATTATCCCATTCCTAAATTGGACTCTTACTAATTAAAAGTTGCCACATGTGACACAAAACTTGGCATACAAGCCACCAACCTAAATTCCTAAATAGGCCACACGGCCTTGACCCCCTAATCGACTGTCACGTGGCCTATCCACATGGCCACTGTGCCATGTGGTAGTCCATGTGGCATTATTTCTTCACTCCCCTTCAAGTCGAGGCCGAGAGGTCGACAACTCGTTCTTCAACTCTGTGAGGCTAGATGTCCCACCACTCCTCTTCTTCTTCAAGTTTGAACTTGGGATCTTCTGGAGTCACGGCGAAGCTCTTAGTAACCTCTAAAGGTGTTGCTTCTTTGGCAATCTCAATGGTTGTTGCTATGTGATAAGGGGCAAAAAGTATCCTCAATCCAAAACTTTACACTCGACACAGCAAAGGATCCAACTACCCAGACAAAGAGTATACAAGCGGAACCGGGACTCTATCCTGCCTGATACCAGCTGGATCCCGGTCAACACCAGCCCGGTCTACCAGAAGATCCTGCACAGCAAGGGCAGAAGATACGAAATAATGGACCTGACCACCCGCATAGGGGTGCTAATTGAATCGAATGAACTCGAACATAGATATGCTCGAGTTCGAGTTCGATAAAATATTCGATGTTCGAGTTTGTTAAGTGTTCGATTACAAATGTTCGAGTTTGGTTCGATTACGAAACCGAAAGTTTGAGTTTGGTTCGTTATTAGTTCGTTTGCTTTGTTCGAACGAACATGTTCGATTATGTTCGATAATATGTTCGATATCATTAAGTTTGCTAACAGTTTGTTCGATAGTAGTTCGTTTGATAAATAAAGCACTTTATATTTGAATATCTACCATAATCAATGTTTATGAGTATGAAGGGCAATCCATACATATGGATTCAAGTATGTACGTTGGTAGCTTAAACTAAACAACAACAACAACCAAGCCTTTTCCCACACTAAGTGGGGTCGGCTATATGGATTCTTTGCCTCCACACAGATCGATTTTCAGCCATTTTAGGACTTAAATTAAAGTAATTGAGGTCATACTTAATAGTTTCCTTCCAACACTCGTTTGGTCTTCCTCGCCCCCTCTTAGCGGGTTCAACCTCCAACTTCTCACATCTCCTAACTGGAGCATCTAGTGGCCTTCTTTGTAAATGTCCAAACCGGGCCTCTCATTTTATCCTCTATCGGTGCCACCCTAACCATGTTTCTAATAAATTCATTTGAAATACGGTCCTTTCTTGTATGACCACACATCCATCTTAACATCTTCATTTCTGCCACAGACATCTTCTGTACATGCCTATAGTTTATAGCCCAGCATTCAAAACCGTACAACATGGTTGGTCTTACCACAGCTCGATAGTATTTTCCTTTGACTTTTAAAGAAACCCTCTTATCACAGAGAACACTAGAAGCACCCCTCCATTTCAACCACCCTGCATTAATTCTATGTGTAACATCTCCATCAATTCCGCCATCATGTTGGAAAATGGATCCCAAGTACTTAAAAATATCTTTCATTGGAATGCACTCTTCTCCAATTTTTACATCAATCCCTTCGTTGTTCCCTCTGCTACTAAACTTACATTCCATATACTCAATCTTCGTCCTACTTATGCATAATCCTTTATCTTCCAGGACTTCTCTCCAAAGCTCAAGTTTTCTGTTCACTCTATCTCTTGTCTCATCAACCAACACAATGTCATCAGCAAAAAGCATACACCAAGGCACCTCAACTTGGATATGCTTCGTCAACTCATCCATAACCAAAGCAAAAAGATAAGGACTTAAAGTCGAACCTTGATGCAGACCAATGGTGATATCAAAGTAGTCTGTCAAATCATCCTTAGTCTTTACACAAGCTGTAGCTCCATAGTACATATCCTTTATGAGGTTGATATATATAATTGACACTTGTCTCTTCTCCAAAATTCTCCACAAGATATCTCTTGAGACAGAATCATAGGCCTTCTCCAAATCAATAAAAACCATATGTAAATCCTTTTTCTTCACTTTGTATGTCTCCATCATACGTCTCAAGAGGTGTATTGCCTCAATAGTAGACCTGCCTGGCATAAAGTCAAATTGATTTTCAGTTACCATAGAGACTTGCCTCACCCTTCTTTCAATTATTCTTTCCCAAAGTTTCATCGTATGACTCATCAACTTAATACCTCTATAGTTGAAACAATCTTGTATATCACCCTTGTTCTTGTATAAAGGTACCACAAAACTTTTCCTCCATTCCTCTGGCATCTTCTTGCCTCTCCACACAGTATTAAATAAATTTGTGAGCCAAGTTATACCCCGTTCTCCCGTCATTCTCCAGACATCTATAGGAATATCACCAGGCCCAACAACCCTCCCACTTTTTATCATCTTCAGAGCCTCCTCTACTTCTTTCTTTTGTATCCTTCGATAACATGATCAATTCACATACTCTTCTGAGTTAAGTAACTCCCCTAAGATGATATCATTCTTTTATTTTTCATTAAATAGCTTATGAAAATACTTTTTCTATCTTGTCTTTATATCCTCACTAGCTATAAGCACCCTTCCTTCTTCATCCTTGATGCATCTTACATGCGTAAGGTCCTTTGCTTTCCGCTCTCTTGCTTTAGCTAACTAGAAAATATCTTTTTCACCTTCTTTAGAATCAAGTTTCTTATAAAAATGCTCCCACGCTTTTGCTTTTGCTTCACCAACAATTTTCTTTGCTTCTTTCTTTGCTCTTTTGTAGTTTTCCATATTTTCATCGGTCTTATCTCGATATAAGGCTTTAAAACAGGCTCTTTTAATTTTAAGCTTCTCCTGCACTTCCTCACTCCACCACCAAGCCTCCTTTTGTCCTAGAACACCTCCTTTAGACACGCCTAACACCTCCTTTGCCACCTTCCTAATACAGTTTGCCATATTTAACCACATTTCATCAGCACTACCATCAAGATCCCAAGCCTTTTGTTGCATCATCTTCTCTTTAAATCTCACTTGCTTTCTTAAGATTCCACCATTTAATTCTCAAATTCTTAGACACTAATTTTCTCTTCTTTGCCTTCTTCAAATGAACATCCAACACCAAAAGACAATGTTGAGCAGTTAAACTCTCCCCTGGAATAATCTTGCAATCCTTACAAGATAAACGATCCCTTCTTCTCAAAGCAAAGTAATCGATCTGCGTTCTTGTTAAGCCACTTTTATAGGTAATCAAATGCTCTTCCCATTTTTTGAAGAAAGTATTTGCTATGAAAAAATCATAAGCCATAGCAAAATCAAGGAACGTCTTCCCTTCTTCATTCCTAACACCAAAACCATGATTTCCATGCACTCTTGCATACTCTAAAGCATCTTTTCCCACATGCCCATTTAAATCTCCACCCAAGCAAATCATTTCTATCTGTGGGATTCCTTGAATTATCATATCAAGCTCTCCCCAAAATTTGTTCTTTATTCTTTCCTCTAGACCAACTTGGTAGCTTAAACTAAAGTGGGAAAAAAATGACCTTTTACATGGAGACCCCTAAACCCTTAAAACACTCCACATTCCTACAAATATTCTCAATGAATGCTCTTTCCTCCTTAAAATTACATTGTATCTTTGAAGCCAAAGTGTCCAAAAAAATAACAAAAAATTCCATCCATTCCTTTTATATCCAGAAAGAACCCCTCAAAGGGCACCTTTGAAAACCACCCTTACGAAGATGAATCACTAAATCAAATCTGATCCAATCCATCCTTGTGAATCTAAAAAAGAAAAATAAGCTTACAATAATAGCAAACAAAGCATTAGCGTGTTGTATTGTACATTTGCCACATGAATCATGCAAGGACTAAAAGCAGGATTTGCAAATCAAAGTAGTTTCAAGGACTTCCCTGCCAAAACAAAAAGGTAGAAGGAAAACACACATGAAGCATATCTCCAAGAAATTTGGTGTTTCTGGAAAGTTTTGCTCACTTTCCATCCAAACTCAGAATCACAGCAGAAATTTCTTTTTTGCTTTCTTCCAATTCACTTGAAGAATCTTCACTTGGAGACAATAGATTTCAATCGTATCAATACCATCATAATTGCTTCAGAACACCATCACCAACTCCCATCCTCAGAACAGACGGTCCCATTTCACCACTGATACCACCTATTTTCTTAAATTTTACACTCCCAACCATTTCTAGACTATAGTATAAACTCCCCCAACTATCAAACAAACCCCCAAGGCTCATAACTCCAAGATAATGAGAATCGTGCCCGGACTATGGCATGGCACTGCAACGTCACAGATTTTAATTTAATGCTCTCTCATGTTAGTTTAAACAACCTCTACAATAGCCTCATCCACGTCACCTCAGCACAAACTAGGGAGATAAATCCTAACTTTAACTACAGGGGTTCGAAAGACCAGCCAATACACCACCAACATGAGACCACCCAAATCGTCGAATCAAATACTAAAACAACTAAAATATAGGGGACTCAATCCCCACCACGCAACCAACTATAACCAACAAAACCCTAACTTCGATAGCAAAGGTTAAGGGGTAAAAAGACGCGATCGAATGCGAATATCAGCAACGAAGTGATGGAAGCCGTGATCACGTGGTTTCCACTTAAGAGGGAGGGAAAGGGAAGTGGTTTTGGCCATTGAGTGAGTGGGAGGTGAGCATGTGAGGGTGGAGGGAGAGAACCTGCACCTTGAAGGAGTCGAGGAGGGTGTTGGTGACGACGCCGAGGGGGTTAAAGGAGGTGGAGCTCCCAAGGACGGCGTAGGCTGCACCGCCCGTCACAAGGTCCCTCATCGCCACATCCCCCCACCCTACACACCCGCTTCTGCTGCTTCGCTTAGTGAGAAGGAGAGAGAACAGAGGGGTGTAGGTGTTGGTTGGTTGGGTGGTGGCTAGTGGAAGAAGATGGCAGTGCACTGACATTGGCCATGGCGAGAGGAGATTGAAATTTAGGAGAACCAGAGTTGCAATTAGGATTATAGACTTTACTTTTGTTGATGGATAGTGGGAGAGCAGGGAAAGGGGGTTGAAACTGTAGTGACTCGAGTGGGGGTAGGATGGACTATTGGTTTTTTTGCCTTTTTTTTCCTTTTTTTTTTTTGCTTTGGAGGCTTGGAGTAGGAGTGGAGGGAAGGTAAGGGTTAATTTTTTATTAATCAAATGAAAATTTTATATTTACATAAATATATATTTATATCCATACATATTTTTATATGTATGAATGTTCAAACTTGAACTTTTATCGAACGAACATACACTATATTCATGTTCGATTTGTTAAGCTAACGAACGTAGTTTCAATATTCATGTTTAGTTCATTTTTTTTCGAACGAACTTTTATCGAATATTTCATCGAACGAATTCAAGTCGAATTTGAACGATTCAATTCGATTAGTAGCCCTATACCTGCACCCTAATAGCTACCACGTAACCTGACAAATAGGGGTACCAGAGCCCATCGATGAGAGTTATCCCCATGTTTTAAATAGAGAGAGAGCCCTCCGAGAGGTGACTCCTCCCCGAGAGAGGGAACGAGATCATGTAATATCGTTAAACCACCATGAGTTCTAGTGCATAGTTGGGAGTCCTATCCTTCCCCCAAACGTATATCCCTCGCGGAGGAACTGGGTCACCAAACCCCTGTTTTCCCTTGTGTTTGCTTGGTGATGGTCGATCTCTCCCTTTAAGCGATGGATGCCAATGGCTAAGTAGCACCTCCTACACCAATAAATCTTTTTATAGGCCTTCCAACACCCATCACTATGGCAACCATAATCTTCTCCTCAAGGAACATAGTGCAGATTTTCTCTAGATCCGCGGGTGTAAGAGTAGTCTCGTATGGGGTGTTTGTAGCCCCATATGTGGGTCTTTGATATTTGTCCCAACATTTGTCATGAGTGTGATTGGTTTTTCCGCAATGTAGACATGGAGGAAAGACTTAGCCCGATCTACGACCTTGACCTCTCCCACACCCAACTCCTAAGTCAATTGTGGCAAGAGAGGAGTTGTTGGATGATGAACCACCCAAACCTCTGGCTCACCCAACTTCTCAAGACGACTGTATATCATCTCGAGATCCATCTTCCTGTTGAGGCAGAGAATTTGATCTCATGCCATCTAGTATCGAGGATGCAACCCAGATAAAAACTTGACCACCTACCACCTGGAACGTATCCTTGCTTCTTGATCACAACAAACGGCTCATAAATCTCCAACTCTTCAAATAATGACCCCATCAACGTGTAATACTTTGACAAGGGAAGATCCCCTTGACTGGCAGTCCAAATGCGCGTGCACATGTCAGTGATGTGTGCATTGCTGGATTCTTGGAATATCTATTTTCCAAGGAGTCCCACCTCTCAAAGGCGGATTTCTTGTATAGGAGATTTGACACGATTGATAGATCGACTGAGTTCATCAGCCAATTCATCACAATATAGTTGTCTTTCTTCGTCTTCTTTACAGCATTTTTGGTCTCAGGTGCTTTAAGCAAAACAAGAAGCTTTTCTTGGCCTCCTACAAAAATCTTTAAGGCAAACACCCAAAGAGTGTAGTTGGATGTGCCTTTTAGTTTGATGGTAGTCCCTTGAATGACTACCTTTCCCTCTCCCATAGAAGCTTGGGCTTCAACTTCGGCCATCTTCTTCCGCATGAAATGGGCTTCTCTCTACCATGTCTCATTTAAGGTGCAAGTTATGTAAGAGAGATAGCAACTAACGATGCTTTTCTTAACTTGCATAAGGTGCCAAGGTCTTCCAAGAAGTTCTAGCGTGAACTTCTTTGGAGAATATGCCTCCAACACGAGCCCTCCTTGATATGCGTGAAGGTAGTTCATGCACAAGAAGAAATTCTTGTGTGTGCACTTCTCCCCCTTTCTTCCACGTGCGTGACACCTAGAGGCTTAGAGAAGACCTACTCTGATACCATGTAGAAGAACGCAACGGAATGAGGTTGATGTGGCGTGGAAGTTCCATGTGTGGAACTTAAGAAGAGGGAGAGAGAAGGGAGAGTTGGAGGGAGTTGTTTATAAAGTGAAGAAAATAATATTGCAACTCAAGGAAAAAGGTGATTGTTGATCTCTATTTAAAGAGATCTAATCCTATACCTAAAACAAATCTCAATCAAAACAAATCATAGCCAAAACAACCAATCAATCAACTAATCCTAAATTATCTCATTCTTAAATTAGACTCTTATTAATTAAAAGAAGTTACTACATGTGACACAAAACTTGACATGCAAGCTACCAACCTAAATTCCTAAATAGGCCGCATAGCCTTGACACCCTGACCAACTACCATGTGGCAGTCCACGTGGCATTATTCCTTCACAGATTCCACTGTGGCAAGATCTTCTAGCTGCTTTCTTGATTTGAGGAGCCAAGAGGGACAGAATGAGAATCAGATGGGCATGGGCATAATGAGAGCTAGAAAACTCAAACACTTCGCTCAGACTCACCAAAGACCCAGTTCTAAAGGACCCCAGATAAGAATAGTTAAGAGGAAGCTTCATATTACTAGACAAAATTTATTAAATTTTGCTAGACAAGAGAAATTTTCAAAGGAATATTGGAAAAGAAATTGGATATATCTATGGATAAGGGCTCCCATATTTACAGAGCACAAAAGGAAAATTACAAATCTTCCTGAAAAGGCAAAAACTATAAAATATCGTAAAAAGATAAAAGCACTTCTAATATTCCAACACTAGCCCTCATGTTGTGTGATGTGCGCATGCATGTGTAAGTGTGGGAGGTGCGTGCGCATGCATGCACACGTGTGATCAGCCCTGAAATTCCTGGCGTTTACAGATTAATTCAGAGATTTTAGGAAATTGCTCCTCAATCCATCATTTTCTTCAGAAGTTAAGACAGTTTGGAAGCTTCAGCTATTGCAGGTGTTTTAGATCAGTAATCCATATCAATCCAAACTTTCTATTAATTTCAAATCAGTCCAAAATTTTCAATTCTTGTCAGACAAGTCCAGAAATTTCTATATTTTATCAGATATATCCAAGAATCTTATTTTTAGTTCAGTCTGGAACTTCCCAGTTGGTTCTTTTCCTATCTTAGTCATAGCCTGCATGTGGTTTTTGAGTCTCTATCCCGCTTTTTTGAGTTTAAGGAAGAATATTTTGGAATGTTTACGAGAAAAGAAGAGAGAAAAGTGAAAAGAAAAGAAAAAAGGAAAAAGAAAAGATATTCCCCAAAGTAAAAAAGGAAAAAAAACAATGAGAAGGTGGAGAGAAGAGATTCCTTGTAGCATCACCTTTTTTGCTTCTCCTGTTTTGCTTGGATACCTCTATATGGGAGAAATGGAGAGAAGTGGAATGCTGAACTTCTTACTATTAAAGAGTTTCTACAAGTAATGGAGTTCTAGTTTGTACACCTCCTATTGGTCTCTTAAGGTGCTTATTATTACACTCTTTAGCACAGCTTGTATGGGTCTTCTGAGGTGTTTAGTACTTTACGTACCTGGAGCTCAGCTCTATTCCTAAGGTTCTAGTCTACTTTTTGAGATAATCTCTCATAATCTGTTTGAGATTGTCTCCTGCTTGAGATCATTCATGTAATCTGTTTGGGGTCATCTCTCAGTATTGCTCGGGAACTTCTCCTATAATACTTGGAATCGTCTCCTTTGTTGGAAGTATCTCCTCCCTATCTGCCCATCTGTCCACCTACATGATTGTTGCATTCCAACTTGCCTACCTGCTTCTCCCACCAAAAGATGTGTTGATAGGGAGTTGAGTGCTATCTTATCTAACAAGCTTAATAAGCTCCAGTTTAAGGAAGAGTTTAGTTGAAATATTTAAATAATACGGAAGCATAAATCAAAGCAATAAATAATTATAAAATGCTTGGATTTACGTAGAAACCCCACTCACGAGGAGTGGAAAGAAGACCACGGGAGAAGCACCCTATGGGCGTGATTTCTCTATATTTTTTCTCAAAGAATAACTGAGGGAGTACACGCTTATTTATAGGCCACCACTCACACACAAAGCCCACACTTTCCAATGTGACACCAAATAACTACTCAATTCTCTCAATACTCCCTCTTAAGCTAGAGCATGGAATGCTCAGCTTGTAATACAAAGAGACCCACTCTACATAAGCAGGAGCATAGGCTGGAGCTATTGAGGGAATTGTGGTTGTCTCTAAAGATCTGGTACTGATGGCTCCCCGTTTAGTATCCTTGAAATTGGATCTTCCTCTGAAGACCTCAAAGGTAGATTTCCCTCTCTGGAGTCTACGAAACTGGATCTCCCACAAAGAAACCTGAAATGAGTCCTTCCTCTGAGGACCTCGAAACTTTGGACATTCCAAAGTTGGGTTTCTTATATGGAGTCCATGAACAAAAGGGACTCCCAAACGTGAGATGACTACAAAAGGCTTCCACACTCCTTTCTCCCATACTCGTATGAGAGAAGACAATAATAACAAGAAAATAAAACTTGAAAAAAAACTAGAGAAGACTTCTCCATCTCTTCTCTTAAACATAAACCTCAACCTTTTTTTTTAATCATTTCTTTGATTTTTTTTCCCATTTTTCTCTTTTTCCTTTTGTTTTCCTTCCTTTCTTCTTCCTTTTTTGATTTTTTTTTACATAACCTAACAAAGAGAATTTTTTTTTAAACCTAACAAAGCATATAAGTCACGTAAACGACTGCCCTCCTAAAAAAAAATCCTTAGTCTTCACCATAGGGTCCGAAAGGAACCCAACATCCTTCGCAATGCCCTCTCACTCCTTCCGTGTAGCCGCAACCGTCGCGTCCACTCCGGTTGCCGGCATCGCAAAAGCTCTAGCATCTCCTCTGTGCATGGTCGTTATGGCCGCGAACACCTCTGCCGCCGATCAACCCTTGCCGATCCTCGACCTCGACTACCAGTGCCTCCACGCGCTCCTCGAGATCAACCATCAGCGCCTCCACGCTATCTTCATCGCGAGCTACGCATGCCACCTCTTCCTCGCATGGCTGCCACCATTGCCCACACCTACATCCTCGCAGTCAGCACCTCGCTGCTTCGTCTTCGCCGCTGCTACCTATCGTCGAGGGAAAGGGCTGCCTCGTCTCCAAGATCGCCAACATCATCGCCACCGCTACAAGATTGACGTCGTTAATCTCGGATGCAAGATCCTCACAGAGATTGTCGTCGCGATCTCCTCCTTGATCTTCGCCTTGACCACACGCGAGCCCTAACAACGTCGCCTAGCGCCTGCGGTGTGCGGCCGAACCCTCGCGACCTTCGCCTAAGTCTTTATCTCCGTCTCGTCCTTGGAGGCCGCCTTCGCCGGGGTGATCACATGCGGCTCCTCCACTGCGTTGCCCTTGCCTGCGTGGACGTAAGTGGACCACAATGGGTCTCGTGGGTCTCCAACCAATGGCGTGCATCTACCGCGCCATCTCACCGACTCCTGTCACCTTTGCAAGATCCACATTGACAGGTGGAAGACCAACCGTATCAGCGAAGCCAGCCACTTCAAGATCTCGCCTGAGGCCCTCCTTGCCGTGCCGCCTCGTGATCGCTGCCTCATTACCTCAAAAATCTTCTCCTCAAGATCTCATCAAGGATCGCGTCATTGCTTCGACCACTGCAACTCCTTGTAACGAGCTCGGAACAAGATGAAAAGCGTATAATCTCAAGAACAATAAAACTTAAGAACAAAACCCAAGATCAGAACTTGCTCTGATACCAAGTTGAAATATTTAAATAATATGAAAGCATAAATCAAAGCAATAAACAATCATCGAACGCTTGGGTTTACGTGGAAACCACACTCACGAGGAGTGAGGAGAAAACCACGGGAGAAGCGCCCTATAGGTGTGATTTTTCTATATTTCTTCTCAAAAAATAACTGAAGGAGTACACGCCTATTTATAGGCCACCACTCACACACAAAGCCCATACTTTCCAATGTGGCACTAAACAACTACTTAATTCTCTCAACAAGTTTTGAAACTGTCTATGTAGAACAGATGGGTAATTGGAACTGATACATGTAGTACTTGCCTACTAAGGAAGAGTTTGTGAGAGCAACTGAGCAAGTTGTCTATATAGAGTTCATGCACTACTATTTTATCTTGAGGAGAAATAATAGAAGATATGGGCTCTTGAAGGTTTCGCCTATAGTTATTCCCTTCCCTCCCATGAAGACTTCCATGCAAATCAAGGTTTTATTACACTCTTTGATGCCATTTTTCGACAGCTTGTATTCTTCAATTAATGGAAAGTTTTGTGTCATCCTACATAAATATAAGGGACAGTCCTTCAAAAGAGAATAGATCCAAAAAATTTAACATACAACAAACCACATTTTGTATCTTATTATGCCATTTAACAAGTTTACCATCAAAACAGGTGATAGTCAGTGGTTGGATATCAATCCTCATAAAAGCAAGCATAACCCACGTCTGAAAATCTCACTTTTATGTGCTTCTTGCTGAAAAAAGGAAAATATCTTTTCATTGAGAAGCTCTCAAGTATCCGCGGGTATGGAGCATAAATTCCAACGTCTATGAGTAGGCTAAATCCACAAAAGTAACTACCCATCCAATAATAGAGGAAATATCAGGTGTTACAATAAGATATAAAAGCTTTCCAACTAAGACTGCATTTGCATGCATCAAGATAGCTTTCAACGCACAGGTTTCAATCAATAGGAATATAAGCAGGTTTACAACCCAACATCCTACAACACCTCAACAGCACACTTCCTCCGAGACAAGATACCAGAAAGTGTGATTGATCAATATCAAGAAAAAAAAATCACTCTTCCCAGAACATTCATGACAAATGAAGAATTAAAAAATGTTGTGTCCAATCTATGCTAAGTATATCACTTACCAAGGGAAGGTTGGGACACGTATCATCCATATATACTATGAGAATAGCCATATCTAGGGCTCTTTTGCTAATGAAGATACTATAATTAATTAGATCTCTGAAAGACATAAGAGTCAACTATTTTGCTGAATTTGTTGAACCGAGACTATTGATTCTGCTTAAGGTCCTAAATAGTCTTCCTTCAATCATGTGCCTTTGACTTAGTGATGAATCTTGATGCTAAAACATAAAAACCTCTCAAGACAAATTACTATATGTAAATGCATTCTTAATATTAAACTAGTGAAAATGCCAGGCAAAATTTAGCATCAGTTGAAAAAACAAATCCAGTTAAAAACTAATGGGCAACCAAGAACAAAGTCTAAAAGTAAACAACTTCATATACAAATAATGTTGGGCTACAAAGTGAGTCTTAATGCAAAGAACAATCCTATAAGCTGATATTTCACAATAAATAAGTGGTAATCACCTAGTAGTGATCAACAAGATCAATATTTGGAGCTGTACCAATCCAAGTACCCAAACACCATAAGGCCAATATTTTTCCACGTGTATAATACTCTTTCCAAAAGGGGCTTACTGTCCAAAATAGATTCTACGAACCTAAATGGTGTCACTATGTTGCAGCCATATAGATCACAAAATAAGGTTCGAAATGCCGATTTCGATGCCATGCCGATGAAATTCTAAGTGTGCATTTCGTGGGCATGTCGAGAGCACACCATGAAAATGCCCGTTTTTCGATGGCCATGCCGATGTGTGTATGTGTGTGAGCAGGTGTGTGGGCGTGCGTGCGTGCGAGTATGTCACTTTTGCCAGATTTTCCAACTCTTCCCGCTCTTCCATTTTTTGTGTCGGTTCAGATCTTCCCGCTCTTCCGCATTTTAAACTGTGCCTTTCCCACTCTTTCACATCTGCTTGGCACGCAACGGCACCCCAAATGGTAGGCATCTGGTGGCATGCCGCCCCTATCGTCAGCATGCTGTCTAAATGGTCGGCATGCTGCCGACATCCCTATAAATCGACACTTTATCCATATCGGCACGACCACTTCCCAGAAATGGCATTGCTGTCGACATTTAAAACGTTGCCACAAAATAGCAAGGGGGTAAGCAAGTTCCCCTTTGGTCTTTGAAGCTCCACTACCAAATGATTCCCAAAAGTCATCCCAAGAAGAGCCATTAGTCCAATAAACACCAGCCTAACTTAATGATGCAAACGAGTCGAGTTCAGGTTAGGTTTGGCTAAACCCATGCCTATACCCATTTATAACATCCATATTCATATCCTACCCATTTACCCATTGGATACAAAAATCTAAACCCATACCCATACCCATCTACCCATCAGGTATCCATTTACCCATCAGGTACCCATTTATAAATTGATTTTATAATCAAATCGTATTAAAATTAGAGTCAAAGAAGAAAAAAAATCTATAGCATGGTTCATCAATTGCTTATTTTTAACAAGCCTGAAACATATGGACTTGAGCTCATCCAATTTTATTAATCTCCATTGAAATTATTACAACAAGAGCCCTTCAAGGGAAATATATTAAAAATAAAAAATATAAAGAAAGATAAAATACAAGTACATTTTAAATAAAAGATCTCCATCCTTGAAAATAATGTTCAATGGAAGCTTCAGAAGTACTCCCAATCTTCAAAATCACGGAGAGAATCATGAGCGAGATTAGGGTTAGAGGAATGAGGGACTTAGAAAGATACTTATATATCTCGAGTAAATAGGGATTTTATTCGGATGCTTGTGTTAGATAATTGGGCATTGATCCATACCTATATACATACCCAGTCAGGTTTTTTGGATAAAACCCATACCCGAACCCAGTTAGGTTCGATTCGGAATTTTTTGAAAAGGTGAATGGGCGATTATCCTTTTGATAACCACCCAGAAATTATATTAATCAAAAAAGAGGCATAAGAGCTATGTTACAAGTAAGAACTCCAACTTGACAAAAATGAAAAAGCAGAAGCAACAACATTCTCAATATAAGGGCGTTGCTTTCTAAAAACAAGTGCATTCCTTTCCAACCAAATAGACCACAAAACTGCTAACGGCCTCGCCTACTCTTTCTTTGTCCGAAAAGAGTTGTTCTCGTCATTTGTGCTCCCACACCTAAATGACCTCTAGAACTTGACAGAAGAGTTATAAGCCCACCACTTATCATCAATCCGACTCCAAGCAAGTAAAGAACAGATGGTCTACATCCTCATCAACTTGACAGCATAACAGGCAAGACTTATCCACCTCCTAGACCCATCTCGCCCTCCACACCTTTGTCATCAACCTGCCTCTCCTGAGAAGCCAAGCAAAAATCTTCACCTTCAAAGGGCAAGAAGCCTTGCACATTTGCCAGCAATCTCTAACAAGATCAATATCCCCCAAAACACCAGGGCCTCTAAGCCTCCTATAAGCATCACATACAGAAAAATCTCCCCCCTCCCAACCAATCACATCCATTCCCTCCTCCAGATGAAACCCCTCCAGCTCCTGTAGTAGCTACTGCACCTCCACAATCTTCTGATCTGACAAATTCCCTGAGAACACGGGGCACCAAAACCCATCCCACACCTCAACTATCGTAGCCCCTCTGTTAATCGCCTAAGCTGCAAGCCTAGGAAAACGATCCGACAAAATACCAAGCCTTGTCCAATCATCCGTCCAAAATATGAAAATGTTGCCTAACCTAAGGACTGGAGTAAAGAAAGAGCGGACCTTTGGTGCCACTACAGATAGCGCTCTAAGAAAATGAGAGGCACCTCGTGGAGGAGACAATAGTATGTCCCAACAAAGTGACCCTTCATAGTAAGACTGTAGGATCCTCCCTGCAACCTCACAATCCACTTTGCCAAAAAGCTGTCATTCATCCTTTCCAAGGTTCGAAATGCTGATTTCGACACCGTGCCGATGAAATTGTAAGTGTGCATTTCGTAGGCATGCCAAAGGCATGCCGTGGACATGCCGTTTTTCGATGGCAGATTTCGACAATTTCGATGGCCCAGAAAAATGCCATTTCGAAGGCACACTGAGGGCATATGCCGATGTATGTTGACAAAAATGACAGAAGTGATTAAAATGATATCAATTGCAAAAAAATCAAATGTTGACATGTTAAGAACATGTTGAAGGCCATATACAACTAAATAAGGACATATTGAAGTCCGAAATGTGTATGTGACCTCACACGGTCACTTGAAGGACATATATAGGTAAAAAATGACATATTGAAGCTCGAACTCATGTGTGTGTGTGTGACATGTTAAAAACATGTTGAAGGCCATATACAATTAAATAAGGACATGTTGAAGCCCGAAATGTGTGTATGTGACCTCACATGGTCACTCGAAGGACATATATAGGTAAACAATGACATGAGAGAGAGAGAGAGAGAGAGACAGTGTGTGTGTGTCCCTTCCAGCAGACCAGCTTCCCTCTAGTGTTCCTTTCCCTCCCATCTTTGAATTTCAAATTTCAAAGTCCCTCCCAGCAAACCAGCTTCCCTCCAGCGGCACCTATCGGAATGCCGTTGATATTGTCGACATGCCGCCGAAATTATCAATATTTCGCTTGCACGCCTGCAAATAGATACCTTAACCGTATCAGCACGCCCTCCTCCCGAAAACCCCCTTGCCGACGGCATGCAGGCGGCATGCAGTCAGCATTTAAATCATTGATCCTCTTTACCTCCTTAACTCCCAAACCCCCCTCCTTAACGGGTTTGCAAACCTCCTTCCAAGCCACCAGTTTTGCCCCACTCCCATTCGCTCCGTAGTTGGTCCAAAAGAAACTCCTCATAAGGCTCACAATTTTATTCTCAACCTGCCACAGCATCTTCACCACCGAAGCACAGTACGAGGGCAAAGCAAACAACATCGCTTTGAGGAGAACCAGTCTCCCCCCTCTAGACAAAAACTAGGACGCCCAACCAGCCAACCGACCTTCGATCCTTTCCAACAATGGGAACCAATCCTGTAAAGTAACTCATCCTATCTGTCAAGGGAAAACCTAGGTACAAGATAGGTAAGGCCCCCCTTTCTGTTCCCAACACTAAAGAACAAGCCTTGACCTCGTCATTAAACATAGCGAATGGGATGAAAGAAGACTTCGAGTAGTTTATCTGTAGATCTGAACCCTCACCAAACAATTCTAGAAGTATGCAGCTTCGCCTTGCTTTTGCCTTTAACCGTTCCACAAAAAATAATGTCATCTGCATAATGCAGCACTGACACATCCTCCCCTCCCTCCATCGAAAACCCCTTCATCAGACCTGCCTCACAAGCTTTACCTGACGCCCTCGCCAATGCGTCAACCACCAACAAAAAAAGCATAGGTGTGAGCGGGCACCCTTGCCTCACACCCCTCAGTTGTATCCAGCCACGTGCTAGATTCCCGTTGATGAGGATCGAAAAGGAAGTTGCTGTGACACATTGTCTCATCCATCATATCCAAACTGGCGAGAACCCCTCTTAATCATAGCTGCCCACAAAAAAGACCAATGGATCAAGTCATAAGCCTTCCTGAAATCCACCTTCCAAAGAAAAGCCATCCTCTCTCTCTCTTCCAATGTACAAGAATCTCCGCGGCCACACCGTATCCATCCAAAATACTCCTCCCTGGCACAAAATCTGTCTGCACCTGATAAACCACCCCATCAATGACCTTTTGCAGCCTGCTTGCCAGGACCTTTGCCACAATCAAATATACCGCATTTGAAAGAGCAATGTGTCTATAATCATCAATCACCTCTGCCCCCTCCTTCTTAGGCAACAAGAACATATAAAATTTATTAAACTTGTTGAACCCACTGTTACCCTTCCTGAACTCAGTAAGAACCTGCAAGACTTCATCCTTTAGCAACATCCAAAATGCCCTAAAGAAAAGTACTAGAAAACCATTTGGACTAGGGCATTCATCAACATTCAAACCCCAAACCGCCTTTCCAACTTCATCCTCTATGAAGGGCGCCACCAACCCCTCAGCCTCCTCTGTATCCACGGTTGGTATAGCCAAACCTTGCCAATGCCAACTCCCTCCCCTTCTCTTCCCTATGAACTCCTTAAAGAAGTCCGCAGCTACCCTGCCCACTTCCTCCCTACCCGTATACTCCACCCCACCTACCAAGAGCTTGTCAATCCAATTCCTCCGACGCCTTGCTGATGCCATCATATGAAAGAACTTGGTGTTAGAATTCTCCCTCCTTGATTCATTTCTGCCTGGACTTCGTTTTCCATTCAACCTCTACCTTCCAATCTTCCACCTGAACCGTCTTCATGTGATCTGCCCTGGCCACTCTCTCCTTTGTCATCAAAAGGCCCTGATCTTCAACTCCATCCAATCTCTGTATCTCTCCAAGTGTCTCCTCCTTTCTATTCTGCTCCTCTTTCAACTGTTTCCTATACTCTTTAAGAAACAACCTGAGATCCTGGAGTTTCGATTCCAGCCTCACTGCTGTCGAACCGTCCAGGACAGAGCCCTCCACTTGTCCACCTTGCCCCTGAAACCCTCCTTCAACAACCACACCCTATTAAATTTGAAATGCGTACCCTATCGAGAGCCCTCATTGGACTCACACATCTAACGGCATGTGATCCGAAAAAGGCCTCTCCAGAGCGCAAACTCCCACCCACAAGAAGACCTTCACCAACTCCACAGAGCAAAGGAAGCAATCCAATCTAGGCATTAAACCTCCCAAACTCCTCCATGTGTATGCACAAGATGTGGGGGGCACATCCTTCAATTCGTGCGCTGTAATGAATCTTGAGAAATTCTCCAAACCACGATCTCGCCCCCCTCTTCCGCCTGGCCTATTATCTACTACGAGCGTGACGTTGAAGTCCCCTCCGATCAGTCACAGGCACCCCTGAAATCTGACGGCTACTTGACTGAGGTCCTCCCACGGGGATTGTTTGCTAGAATCCTCAATCGGTCTATAGACTACTAATATGACCAAACAGAACCCATCACTCCGCCTTCTTAATTGCACAAAAACCATCCCCGTCCCTACCTCCGAGTCAACCAGAGAGTCCTTCCACCCAACCACAACTCCTCCTGATGTCCTAATCACATCCATCGTGACAAAACCACCAAGAAGACCACCCCAACCTCCCTCCACACTCTCTGATCACATTGTGGTAGCTATGTTTCCTGAAACAAAACAATATCTAGGCCCCACTTCTGTACGTAAGATCTCAACGTCCCTTGGTGAGAGGGATCATTGAGCCCTCTAACATTCCACGTCAGTACCTTTAACATGGAGCACCTGTAGAAACACCCCCACTAGAATGGCCAAAACCAGTCTTCTTTGCCACCTGCTCCACCTCACAGCATTAGAACCCCCACCCCAAGCCACACCCCCATCCTCTCCGACCCCGCCACCTTCCCCAAGCTCCCCCTCGCCACTCCCCAAGGATCTGCCCACTCCACAACCTTCCACCACAACCCCCTCCATAGAAACACCCTATCTTGACCCCTCGTCTCCAACCCCCGCACCCACTTCCTCCTCCGCCCCTACGCCTCCCTCAAGACAGGAGGTTGTTTTCGCCATCGTGGGTGACCTAGTCAATGGGTGGGTCTCCACTACCGTTGTTGCCGCCGTCGTGGGTGACTTAGTCACCAAGTGGGTTCTTACCGCCATCGCTGCCCTTAGCTTCACAAAGAAGCTCTGAGCCGCCGCCCAGAGCCTCTCAATCCTCCAGTGGAGCAATCTCGTAGCCCGGAGCCCTCCGCCTCTCCCCCCATCAGCGGAGGATGCTTCCTCCACCACTTCGCTAGACATAGTGTCTTCAACACTCTCTACCTCACGATGGAGGAGGTGAGCCTGAGTAGCACCCCTTACCGCATCGCCTACAGGTTCTTTTGGAGCAAAAACCAGATCTTAGAACAGATCCGATCCAAGGTCCGAATTAGCCCTCCTCACCTCTTTACTACATGGGGCCCATAATTCCCCCACGTAATCTTCCAATGCCATGACACCACGTCTAACATCGCCTGCACATTCCATCGAAGGCCCTCCCGAATAAATTCCCCCCTTCGAAAAAGCCCCCCTCTTTCCATAATAGTTCCCTCACCTTCCATAAAAGCCTCCTCCGCAATAACTTCCCCAATCACGCCATCAATGCCAGCGTGATTCCCCTCAGTCATGTCACCCCTCGCCGCCGCAATCCCCTTCGATGACCGCACCTCACACTGAATGCGCTCCGAGCCACATGCTGCTGATGTCGCACCCAAAATGCCATCCCCTCCGCGATTCGTGGGTCTCCAAGCCACGCTCCTCGTCGGACCATTCGACCTTGCCACCGCTCTTCCGCCACCTCGCATCGCCTCAGTGAAGGTGTGGGGTCCATCCTTGACCAGCTTCACAAGCACTACCCACGATCAACCCCCTAAGCATAACACCACCTTCTCATGAAACTCCTTCCCTAGCAAAAGCCCCACCATTGCACGCACAGTAGAGAGGTTGTCGCCTCTTAGACCGATGCCCCTACACCACCATACTCAAGCAAATGGGGCGACAACGACAGTGACAACCTCCACCATGCATAGGAAGAGGGGTATTCCCACAACCTCAACCAACAAACCCACCTTCCTCGGTGGGTGCTCATGAAATGCCCCATCAGACCTTATAGCCCACCTCCACCTAACCGCCCCAGTCGAACAAGGGAGGTCTTCGAACAACAGCCTCTCTACCATCTCCGAATGCATGCCTAGTAGCACAAACTTCCCTTCCCTGACCCCCTTCAGATTAACCCCCCCATCTGCATCCCCAGCACCTTTGACACCTCCTTCCTGAGGTCATCCAAACCAACTCGACCTTAAACCACCACTCCAAATAGGGTCGTAGCCAGGGTCCTCTCGAGCGCCCCAATCTCCTTTGGCCAAGGAGCTTCTACTGCAAGTGACAGCGCACCCTCTGGAGGATGCGGCAAAGTAGCATCATGCTCACCCAAGGCTCCTACCCCTCACACCTTCCCCTTTAAACAGGATGCCCTCCGATGACCACAACCTCAACACCAAAGGCATTTCACCCGATCCTGACACTCCCTCACAACATGGCCCCTTCCCCTGCACTTGAAGCAAAGCACCTCCTTCTCCAACTTCCCCTTCCTCGCCTTCCCTGTCACCAGTGTCCATCCCCAACTCACTCTTCTCACCCACTCTCCTACTCACTCTCCTCTTATGCGACCACAATGGCTTCTCTGAAAGATAATCTTGTGGTTCGATTCAGATTTTACCCATTCTTTTTGGGTCGGGTTGAGTCAGGTTTACCAAAACTTGCATCCCTAGCCTAACTCTAAACTTCCTGAGCACAAGGGCATTCGAAAAATAGATGCAAGCATTATGGCAAAGACCACTCATAGCATTCAAATGTGGCGCGATTTTTTGGCTCTACACCTTCGTCACAATTGATTTTCTCCATAGAAGCCATATAAAGACCTTCACTTTAAAAGGGGCCTTTGCCTTCCATATTAAACACCAATCTCCAAGGAACCTTCCATCTTGCTCCATTCCACCTGCCCTTAACAAATTGTATGCTGATTTCATGGTGAAGATTTCCTCCTACCACGCCTACCTGTCATTTACTCCAACAACAGGCCAAAAAACTGAAAGTTGCTGCTGCATAGGTAAAAACTCTTCCATCTGTTGCTCTGATAAGGCATTTGTTAATGACGGAAGCCTAGGGAAGCACTCTAAAAGCACACTGTGCCAGTCCAATTGTCTCTCCAGAATCTAAGGTGCTACCCACTTCCCAACTTGGCATCAAATCTCACATGCAGCAAAACTTGCATAAGACCTTTCCAAAAAGGGGAGGCCCCTTTATTGGTGTCAACCTATCCTCCCATGCCAATTTTAAACCATAGCAACAATGCAGGATAGAGGATATTAAGTCCAACATTTCCATCACCAACACAATCCATTTAGTAGGTAGTGCCCTATTCATTGAAGCCAAGTGGAAACTCCCAAACCACCATCAAAATCTGGCCTACATACCTCATCTCACGGAACAAGAGCAAACCCTTGCTGCTATCAGAAGCTGCCTCCTCCAGAAATCTACTACAGATGCTCTCCAATCGCTTCACCCTTTTTGGCATGAGGAAAACAGACAAAAAGAAGGTAAAGAAGTGAGCACTGCCCATAGTAGAACCAACCTCCCACCCGTAGAAAGCATCTTGGATTTCCTCCCCTCCAATCTTCTCTCCATCCTATCATGATCGGGCAACCAATTCTCCCATGTGAGTCTCGTGTCCGTTAAAGGAAGGCTCATGTACCGCAATGTTAAAGGGCCCTTGGTTATAATCAAAATCTCTGAGCACTGCTATTCCTTATCCTCCCCCATCCCAAATGCCACAGCTAGAAAAAATGAGCAAGCTGATTCACAACAAAACCTATATAGAGGATTTGGAAAAAATACAAAGAGGCTAAACAATAAAAGAAAAATAAGAAAAAACAACATAGAAATATAAATCTCAACCCTCCCCCTCAAGTTTGAGCATAAATGTCAATCATGCCCAACTTAAAACATCTATCAAAAGAGGTCCTCGGAAGCACCTTGGTGAAAATATCTGCCATTTGATTCTCATAATTGACCTGAATAGTGTGAAGGAAGCCTCTCTGAGTTAAATCCCTAGTATAGTAACAAACTAACTCGACATGTTTGTTCCTCTCATGGAATATGAGATTGTTTGCAATGTACGAGGCAGCTTTGTTGTCACATCATGTCTCCATAGATAGAGGCACTCAGATGTGTAGGTTGAGAAGAATGAATCCACATAATTTCAATAGCAATTTGTACCATTAGCATAGTACTCTTTGCACTAGACTGTGCAACCAATGCTTATTTTTTGCTACACCAAGTCACCAAATTCCGAATAAGATAAGTATAGAATCTTGTAGCGGATTTTCTATTCTTGGTACAACTAGCATAATTCGCATCGGTGTATGCAACAAGATCCAATGAGGAGCCATTGGTAAAATAAGAATCTTTTTTTAGGAGATGACTTAAGATATCTAATAACCCTCATAGTTGCATCCTAATGTATCTTTGTTGGTCTGTCCATGAACTGACTAGATTTTCCAACATGTCAGATATCTAGTTGTATAATGGTCAAGTATAACAATTTGCCAATAAATCCTTTGAACTGTCGAGTGTCAACCAGTGCTACTATACATGGATTTAAATGCCGACGGCATGCCGCCGGCATGCCGTCGGCAAGGCCGTTTCTGGAAGGGGGTCATGTCGACATGCATAAGTTGTCGATTTACAGGTGTGCCACCGGCATGCCGATGAATTTCGCCGACATGCCGACGGTTTCGGCGACATGCCGACGATTTCGTCAGCATGCCGATCGACGCTGCAGGAGATTTCGTCGGCATCCCTTCACGACTGTGCTGACGTGTGTATTGTCCAGTAAAGGGCCTGTCTTGGACAGACCAAAATCAGAAACCTTGGCGACCAAATTGTCATCCAAAAGGATGTTGGTTGTCTTCACATCAAGGTGGATGATGGTGTACTTGGCACCGGTGTGCAGATAATGGAGGCCACGAGCAGCCCCGATACATATCTCAAGCCTCTGCTTCCAACTCAAGGGCTAGTTCTTGGACTTGTAGAGGTGCTCGCGGAGCGTGCCATGAGCCATGTAGTCATACACCAATATCATCTCGCCATTCTCTTCACAGTAACCGATTAGAGAGACAAGATGGCGGTGGCGGAGCTTGGACAACATCTCAGTTTCATTCTGGAACTCGTGCAGGCCCTGTTCGGACATTGGGTTAGCACGCTTGATCGCTACCATGGTCATCCCATCATCGATACTGCCGCGGTAGACCTTCCCAAAACCACCAACGCCAAGCAGAAGCTTCTCATCGAAATTATTCGTTGCGGCCTTGATCTCTGCAAACGTGAAGTGGCAACAAAGATTGGAAAGCAAAGATGATCCATAGCTCACTGTCGTCGTTTTAGCCCCCGAGCTGGTGATGGAAAGTGGCAGCCAAGCATGACCTGCTTCCTCATGTGCTTTGCGCCGATGACAGCAGCAGAAGAACACCAAGCCACTTATCAACAACAACCCCACCATAGATCTATGGGCAACAACATGTCATATATCTAAAATCACATGCCTCAATCTAAAAGTACTCCAATGACGCTTTTCAAGCTGACAAGCATTACAACCGATGACAACAGTAGGAGATCCCTGTGGTATAACATGATGATTATCCAGAGATAAATGACCCAAATAGAGATGCCACTGAAAAGGAAACTCAACAGAAGTGGTGACTCCACCAAAACTTACCGCAATAAAAGGAGATTAGAAGAGGCGATAGACTTCCCCTTCTTTACAACCACCACTAATCGTTCTCCCCATCAGGATATTCTAAAAAGTACAAGCAACTACATCAAATATAGCCTGGCAATTCAATTCATTGGTAATTCTGCTAACTAAAAGTAAACTGATCGAAAAATCAAGAACAAGCAGGATATCAATCAATCTTATGTTGGGGACGCCAGTAACCTCCCCTTGACCAGTGATGGGAGAAATCCTCCCGTCGACCACCTGTACTGTATGTCCAGGAGGAACAAAGAGATGACAGAAGCGTTGCCGATCTCGACTCAAATGACGTAATGCTCCTGAGTCCACTAGCCAATATGTGTCACATAAATCATCACTTTGTACAGAGAGTGTAGGCAATATACCTGAAGAGGTGGTTAGGGCAGCTTTAGCAGAGGTAGAAGAGGTCACCAGGATAGTAGTGTCAGATACAGAAGAAGTATCTTGAGAGAGCTAAGAAAGTCGTTGAAGAGGCTTATCATAGTCAAACCAAGGTACTGATACAGTGTCTCTTGGCTGCTCTTTAGTGGCAAGCACCTGATTGGCAAATAGTCGTCATACATGCTTGGTTCAACAAGTGCTCTCAATATGACCAAGCTTCCCGCAATATGTGCAGGATTTGCACCCTCTGCCTTTAGCACCATGCCTCCCGTCGGTAGAGAGAATACCTTGTCCATGACCTTGGGCAACAACCAAGGAAAAAGCCTGACCTATGACTCAATCGTGAGAGAAATGAAGATCCTACTCAGCATGTTGTATGCTTCCTCAAGACTAGGAAGCTCTGTTAATGTAAGCATCTAAGAATAAGAAGTCGCATACTGAGGCCCCAAACCAACCAGAAACTTCACAATTGCAGCTTTCTTGTGATACGCCTTTTATGTGTCACAAGCATTAATCGGGCAACACGTATTGGACTTCTCAAAGACGTCCTTAAGTGTCGATTGTCACTGAGATAAAGTGCAACCTTCTGGTTGTCGTTCTGTTGCTGTAGTCTGTGATTTAAATGCAGACGGCATGCCACCGGCATGCCGTCGATAAGGGGTTTTTTGGAGGGAGGGCATATCGACACAAATATAGTGTCGGTTTGCAGGGAAACCGTCGGCATGCCGAGGATTTCGCCGGCATGCTGACAGTTACCGATGAAACGTCGGCATGCCGATGGTGGTTGAGCGACGGGATACTTGAAAAGGGTGGGCGGGAAGCTTTTGGGTAGGAAATGGGGGCGAGGAGCGGGCGTGGGGGGGTTTGGGAGGGAAGGGAAGGTCAAGGGCGTGGGGGCGGTCTGGGAGTGAAGGGAAGGTCACACACACACAGCTAAAATAACATATTTTTATTATAAAAAAATGTTTCTAATATCTTGATCACACACACATACAGAGATAGATTTTCAGGCTAAAATAACCTGTTTTTATTATAAAAAAACTTGTAAAAGGTTTCTAATATCTTGATTTAGTTGTCTTTCAAATCTTAATCATTTCTGTTGGCATGCACCGGTATGCCCTCGGCGTGCCTCGAAATGTCATTTTTTCAGGCAGTCGAAATCATCGAAATCTGCCATCGAAAAACGGGCATTTCCACCACAAAATGCATACCTACAATTTTATCGGCACGACGTCGAAATTGGCATTTCGAACCTTGCTACTATATATCATCATGTAGGTGAACACGAGGGTCCATGGGGAAAATGGCTGATTTGGCACCCAACATGCTAGTTTCCTATACGAGGTCCATAGCATACTTTGTGACAATACTATACCCCGCTTACTTTTGACAACTTCAACTATTAAGAAATATCTAAGTGCTCCCAAGTCCTTAACAACAAAATGATCTACAAGACATTTCTTCAAATTTGAGATCCTCTGAGCATCATCACCAGTCGCAATAATATCATCGGCATGTACAAGCATCACAACCTGTTCACGCAAGGCATGTTGCATAAATAGAGAATGATACGCTAAAGACAGTCTGAACCAGAGATTCTCAACCAACTCGAATAACTTCTGGAACCATGATTTTAAAAAACTAGCCTCAGGACGCTCGGGGCTTATGCCTCGAGGCGAGGCGAAAGAAAAATCGCCTCGAGGCTTTAATCTCAGGGTTGCAGGGTAAGGCATGCACCTCAGTTTGTCGAGGCAGAGCTAAGGCGGTGAGGCGACGAGGCGGAACCGAGGCTATAGCCTCAGTCGAAAGTTTACATTTAAAGGTCATGTGAGTTAATATGACCTAATAAAGCAAATAAAACCCTTTTTCTAAAATCCTATACCCATCACCTAACCCTAAACAATGGTCCTAACCTCTCAAGCCCTAAAAAACCTATCGCCCTTAGTTGTTGCAAGTCGTTCTTCATCTTTGGACTCCTCTACTACCATTGTCGATGGCTGTTGCCGCATTGCCAATTACCAGTCACCTCCCCTACATATCACTCTTTACCAATTTGTCCCCTCTCCATTGTCCATCATTGCTCCTTTTCCCTTCAAGTTTCAACCTCAATTCTTTCTATTATTAGTAAGAGTCTCAACTTTTGTTAAGTTACACATTACATTTTTTTCTTCTTACTTATACCTTTATTTTATTGTTTAGTTATATTAAAGTATGCTTGAATATTTTATGTGGTTAGTTTACATATTATGTGGTCACTGAATTAATTTTTTTTTAAGAGACTATGTGGTGATTGTTTACTTAAATCTTGTTATTACATGTTTATTACTATTCTTCTCTAAAAAAAATATTTTTTATTATTTTTTTTATTTTTATTAAGCATGACCTCAATTACTTTAATTTAAATCCTGAAATGGCTCAAAATCATCTATGTGAAGGCAACACATAGCTAACCCCACTTAGTGTGGGAAAAGGCTTGGTTGTTGTTGTATTATTTTGATTTTTTTTAGTATTATTATAGGACTAGTATTTTGATTTTTTGAAGAGTTTACATGTTGTATGATACTTATGTGTATTTAAATCTTGTTATATTAGTTTATATGTGAACATTGTGTGTGTATTATGCAGTAATAATATTTAGTAATAGACATTTAAATGTTGTGATAGAGTAAAATTAATATGAAAGTGTATTTTTACATTGTTTTTTCATTATTAGAACTTAACAACATATATTTATGTCACTTCTTTCTTATTTTTATCCAAAAAATGAGGCTTACACCTCGCCTTGATGAAGGTAAACCACCTTAGTACCAACTCGCATTTTTTAAACCTTGTTTGGAACCATGGTCAAGGGCTCTGCTTTATTCTATATATTTCCTTCCGTAATCTACACACCTCGAAACACTCCCCCTAAGACTCAAACCTGGGAGGTTGCTGCAAATACACTACCTCTTGCAAATCTTTATATAGGAAGGCATTTTTAACATTAAGTTGGTGTAGGTACTAATTATACTATGTGGCAACAAAGATAAGAATGTCGACAATCGACAATCGACAATCTAGCCACTGGAGAGAATTAAAGGAGTCCACCCCATAAGTTTAAGTGAACCCCTTTGCCACAAGTCACGCCTTATATTGTTCTATAGAGCCATCTAGGTTGTATTTTACTGTGAAAATCCATTTGGAGCCAACCACATAGCACTTGTAAGCAATTTAGTAAGTTCCCAAGTGTCTCGAGACTGCCAGGTTGGCATCTCCTCAATTGTTTGCTACCATTTGGGATCTAGAAGGACCTGATGATGAGGTAAGAACAACAATCATTGACAGAGCCATAGAGAACTATCTAAAAGTGGGCACAAGACATGCCAAAGAGACATGCTTGGATATAGGATGCATAGTGCAACTATGTGGTGCCTTCTTTAATGCAATAGGAAGATCAAGATCCTCTATGTTGTCCATCATTTGATTATATATTCACCTGCAATGGTGTATCACCAAGATCTGATATATGTGCATTACTTACATTAGGGGAGACATGTGGTGTTGGCTCAAAAGGAGGTGGAGACGAGCATATGTCAACCTGAATCTATCATTGTCAAAAGGATCGGGAACACTGTTAAGAACAGATATGGGTATATCCTCTAGGGCTTTAGGAGGCATAGGCATGGGGGCACTAGTCGTCCCCTCAACTGTGGACCCAGCAATAGAAAAATAAGGAACCGACTCATGGAAGGTAACATCAATGCTAACATAGTGATAACAATGAATGGGATCATAACAACAATATCCCTTTTGGTTCTTAGAATGTCCCAGAAAAACACACTCTACCACCTTGGGTGCCAACTCGTCCCTATCCACACTCAACACATATACAAACGAGACATAACCAAAGACCCAAGGAGGGACAAGCAACTCTGCATCAGGATATAAGATTTGAATAGAAACTTCCTCATTGAACACAGAAGATGGCATCATATTAATGAGATAGCAAGCCATTAGGTTGGAATCACCCTAATAAAAGGACAAGACATTGTGATATATTAGCATGGCCCTTGCAACATCCAAAATATCATGGTGTTTACATTCTGCTCAGAAGTGTGAAGGCAAGTTGCTTAATGCATAATGCCCTGGGAAAGGTAAAAGCTGGGCAAGAATTGAGTATAAAGCTCCAAAGCATTATCAGACTGGACAACCTTCACATTGCCACCAAACTGAGTCTTTATTTCCAAAATGAAGTTTTTAATAAGATCAACATCAAACCTAGACTTCAACAAGAAGATCCACAATAAACGAGAAAAATCAACAATTACAAGATAATAACGATGCCCCAGTCTATTACTAATACGACTAGGGTTTTAAACATCCATATGAAGTAACTCAAATAAGAACTTCGACTTAGGACTCTAACTTGACGGATACAGACTCTAGTAATGCTTCCCAGGCTAGCACGCTTCATAGTTTACTCTAGCCACTGGCAAGAGATGAGGAATCACACGCCTGAGTTTGGGTAGCAAAAGATGACCTAAATGAAGGTGCCACAGATGACTCGATGAGGTGGTAGACAAGCTAGCAACATAACCAGCATATAGAGATTGGAGTAGCTAGTTGTAACACCCCTAAAAATAGTCCCACATTATGAACTCATGAAAGTAAGAGGTGGGATATACGGATGAGAATTATTATTTGATAACTTGGGCTTAAGTATTTTTGGTGGTTGCTTGGGTCCATTAAGCCCGGACCCAACAAGTTGTCAAGGTTAGTTTTTATCGATTAGACTCAAGTTTAAGCCCAAGTTATTATAAATGGTATTAGAACCAAACTCTTTCTAGTAGGAGGAAAGAGTTGCCCTTGGGACATCCAAAGAGTGTGCAATAATGTGGAGCCACCAATACTACTAGGAGTATCGAACCCCGACGAATACGTAGGGATTTCAAGTGGAGGAGGTTGTAACACTCCCAAAAATAGTCCCCACATTGTAAACTCATGAAAGTAAGAGGTGGAATATAAGAATTGAAAATTACTTGATAACTTGGACTTAAGCATTTTGGGTAGTTGCTTGGGTCCATTGGGCCTATACCTAATAAGTTGTTAAGGCCATTTTTTTTATTGGACTCAAGTTTAGGCCCAGATCATTACACCAGTACACTCCATCTTCTTCATAGCCTCCATCAATCGTCTTCTCAATCAAAATGTCCTAAAATGCATAGGAGATAGCATTAAATATAGCTTTACAATTGAATTCCTTTGTTATCCTACTAGCAGAAAATAGACTAATAGGAAATCAGGAACTAGGAAAACATTTGTTAATGTTATGTTTGGGGTAATTTAAGCATCCCCCTTGCTAGAATCAACGAATGGCGACCATTAGTGACCTAAACTATTCACCCGGTGAAACCAACCTAATAGTGGAAAAACGACTTCGGTCACCACAGAAGTGTCATGATGTGTTAGAATTCACTAACTAGTCATAGTCGCAACTAGAAGACTGAATAAACATTGCCACATGTATACATGGCGAGCTAACAAAAGCAACAGTATCTAGCTAAGTATATGATGCGGCTGACATATGAGATATGCGATGCAAAAGGTCATCATACTCAGCACATGCAATAGTAACGATCTTTGAAGATGAATCTGTAGTTGTCGCCTTATTAGCAAAGGTTGGTTTCCCATGCTTGGTTCAGCAAGAATCTTTACTATGACCAATCTTGCCATAATATGTACAAGGACAATCTTGCCCTTGTGAAGCACAACCACTACCACGTCCTCTTATAGAAGGGTTTCCTCAAGCTTTGCCATAATTCATCACTAACGTAGATGTCTGAGAATCAAACACCTTAGAGGTTAGGGGTACAAGCAGGCAACTCATGTGACCATAAGCCTCCTTAAGAGTGGGCAATTCTATTATTGTCAACATTTAAGCCTGTGCAGAAGCATAGCCAAGTGCTACGCTAGCAAGAAACTAAAGAACGATAGCCTCCTTCCTGTATGCCTTTCGATTCTTGCATGTATAAATCAGAGAAGAAGCATTGTATTTTTCAAACAATGCCTTAAATGCAGAGATAGGATCTTCCCTTCCTGGTGGAGGCTCATCATTTCACTGTAGATATGAAAAACTCGACTTGAGTTCTCATGGGAATGTGTCTCATAGGCTATCCCACATCTCATTCATCGTCTTATGGTACAAATACTACTCATCATCTACGCCATATCATAGTATTATCTTTCTTTCATGTTGCATATTTTCTTGTCATCAGAGTGGGCTTCAATTCCGTAAGGATGTCCTCTTTATCATGACCTTCCACGGTCATGCGAAAGGTTTGTAACCATCTGGAATAGTTGTCTCATTTAATTGGATCATTGGACTGAAAAACAAGTTCTTTTAAACCCCCATATCCATCACTACTGACGTGATCTCTAAGGAATTGGACAAAGTCATCTTACATGTCAACCGAAAACCCTAATATGCTGAAATAAATGTCCTAGATATGACTAGGTCATGAAAATGGGTTGAAATCCCCAATTCTTGATTGAAAATCAACCTAGAATAGCCAAGAAGGGGTTGTTCCGACCAACTGGTGATGCTTCGATGATAGGCAGAGGTCTGGTGAGGGTTACTGGACTAGGGTAACACTAGGCAACCACCAATGATCAGTCCTAGATCAATGGTGGCATCAATAGTGAGCTCTTTAAGTACCTACTACCCTCTTGTCGCCACTAGGGGGTCCTCTTGCTGCAGGTGAGCATCGATGGTCGGAGGAGACCTTACATGAGGTGGGGCATCAGTGGGGCAACCCCTTCAATGGCTAGTGGCAATGAGAAGACTTGAGTTTGGTGCTCTAATGAGGGTTTTTCTTCTCCGGTGAAGGTATTTTCAAAGGGAGTTGGGATTTTTTTTTTTGAGTTTTTATTTGATGTAGAAGAAAGAAAAAAAAAGGGGAGAATGAGGGTACCAAACGCTAGGGTAGAATCGTCGCTTTTGTACCAAGTTAGAAAAAATGAGCAAGTTGATTCACTACAAAACCCTAATCCTCATTATATATAATATTTGGGAAAATTTTAGAGAGGCCCAAAAATAAAAGAAAAATAAGGAGAAACATAAATCTCAACAGCCACAAAGGATATTTTGCTTGGTTCACACTAAGTGCTAAAGAGTGACTAATAGAACCACAAGAAAAGACAAATTCCTGGACTCAGCCTCTAGCCCCTCGATGAAGAAGATGGCGTGGTCTGCATATTGAAGAATCAACGCCACAATATCCAATGATCTTAAGGAAAAACCCGAGATGAAACCAGCTAAACTATATACATAGGTAGTGGGTACTATGAATCATGCCAAGATCCATATACAAGTTGGTTGATCTTTTATGCCACCTAGATGTTAAATGCCCAACTCTAAGATACAATGTGTAGTGATTAGAAGGGCACATCTTGGGCATGATAAACCATCTCCCCTTGAAAATTGCCATCTTATAGATCCCCCAAAATGACCCCATCGAAGCAACAACGATTGATCTAAAATGTTCTCTTTTTGAGAAAGAACATGTCTAAAATGTCAAGTCATGTTGGAACCAATAGACTTGCATCATATCTGTTTATCTGTTTCTCTGACTTATCCAAAGCTGAAAGGAAGTCCAACTCTAACATAATATACATAGTAATAACTTGTGATGGATAAACCATCTTCACTTGGAAGTTGCTATTCCATAAGAACACCTCCAACATGAAACCACTGAAGCGACACGGCATCAACTCTTCTCAAATATTAAGCCAGTCTTAGAACCAAAAACTTCGTATCATATCCATCTCCCCCAACCTATATGCAGCTAGTGCAAGTCTAAGCCAAACCTGGCACGGTATCTGTAGAGACTACAAGTGCGTATCTTTGTGATTAATAAACCATCTTCACCTGAGAATCGCTATCCTATAAGAACGAATGCCTCCTCAACTGATCCCAAATGTTTTGAGTCGTGTCAGCGCAAATAAGTTTGTCTCATTCCCATCTGTCTACCCCGCAGAGGGCACTTCTTACTCTTGTCGGGAAAATCACCATGTGATGCAATTAATTACATAGGAGTATAGAAAAGCGGGAGAAGGTGTGGTTGTTGTGGTTTGCTTACGTCGGCATAGGCGGCCTGGAGGTAGGAGATGCTGATCTCCATGGAGACGCCGCTGGTGGGCCCCACCGTGAGGAGCGCCGCGGAGCCGATCACGTCGACGAGGGACGCCGTCGCACCCCCGTGCATGAAGTTCCCCGAGTTCTACCATTCTCACAACACTGACTGATCAGATTCTCAGGCAGAGAAAAAAAAAAAAAAAAACAACGAAGAAGGAATTAAGGAGTTTTTTATTAAAAAAAACGGGCGGGGGGAAAGCGGGTTGGGGTAAGGGAGGAGAATGGATGGAGGAATCACGAGGAGGCGTCGGGGGACGGTGAGGGAGCAGAGGAGGCGTCCGGGCTCGGCATGGTCGACGCGGATGCCCTTCAGCACGAAGATGTCGTAGAACTTGCAAGGGAGAGCGTCCAGCGACGCCGTCGGGATAATCTCCTCTGCCGCTCTCTCCAGGTACGCCTTCACCCCCGATAGCATTCCATTATCCCCCATCTCTATGTTGTTGTTGTTGTTGTTGTTACTTCTACTACTACCACTACTATGACTAAGAGGGGTGGGTAGTCTGTTTGGTTGCCTAATCCTCCTCCTCCCCTCCCCCCGTCTCCGTCTCCCCTCCAACCTATATAGAGGGTCGAATGGAGAGGGAGAGGGGAGTTTACGCAGATGTCCCCAAAATTAGACCCCGGTTTCGACGTGGTCTAATTTGGAAAGCAAGAGCTTGAGGGAAAGCGAGAGCTTTGGAAGGTTTGTCCCATCGATGCCGTCTGCATCTCCAAGAGCACCGCTGTGCCATCATCTCCAATGACCGCTCTCCCTTGACGATGATTTTTTTTCATATTCTTTCTTTTTATTATCCGGAACGCGTGGGGTATAATCCCAAGGTAAATTCGGGGAGACAAAGCTTCCCGCAGGATCAGTTTCTAGATAAAGCAAGATGAGAGCTCAAGCGTGCATCCCCCTGCTAAAAGTCAAGGTTCGACCCCACTTGACCATGCCCTGAAGGGCTACCTTGGAGATCTTTTCTCACGGGTCACCCACGTGTCTTGGGGATTCGCTCATTTCATTCCAAAAAAAAATAAAATAATAAAATAAAATAAAACCCTAAAAACATATATTGTTGAAATAAACATTATTTAGGAGAGGACTTATGCACTCTAACCGTATATCTGCTTACGAAAATAATATATGAAATATATTTTTAACAAAGTTGTGCAAGATTATGAGTTAAAAAAAGTTAAAAAGTAAAGAAGGGTGTGTTGCAATGTGTTTTTCAATGTATAGATGAGATTTGTAATTCTAATTAGTATATCTTAATTTTTCATCGGTAAAAATCATTTTTTACTATTGAAAAATTACTTTCCAAATGAAACTACTTCCAATATGTGAAAAATCATGTTCCAAGTTGAAAAGTCATTTTCCACCAGTGAAAAGGTAAATATATCGGTGTATTTTGATTTTCAGTCGATTGAAAATAATTTCTAACTGGTGTGTTTTTTGTCCGCTTGATTTTCAACCTCTTGATTTTACTTTTCAACCGGTGGAAAATGGATTTCCAACTGGTGTGTTTTCGTTTGCTTGACTTTCAACCGGTAAAAAATAGGTTTCACCTAAAAAGTGAAAAGTGATTTCACCTATGGATTTGATTTAGGGTTTATGATTTAAGATTTAGGGGTTAGAGTTTAGAGTTTAGATTTATGGAAAGTAATTCTTCACCTATGCAAGGTGACTTTTCACTTGGAAAGTAAGTTTTCGCTTTAGGGTTTAGGGTTTAAGGGAATATGAGAAACTCTAAACCCTAAGGTGAAAAATTACTTTGCATAGGTGAAGAATCACTTGGAGTTGGTGAAAATCGGTTAAAACACACTGGTTGAATCTCTTGGTTGGGCAGGAATTACTTGGTTAGGTGGGAATGCACATTGCAAAATGCATTGCAGCGCGCGTTTCCCTACCCATGTACCTAAAAAAATTATCAATGTACCAATATGAGAGTAATTAGTATCGTATAGTTTGTTAGGTCAAAGAGTAATTCCTTTAGAAGTCAATGTAATCTTGATGAATTTTCTTGTAACATTTCTCAACTCCCCTAACCACGATTAAGAAGTCCACCAGAATGTAATAGTCACATAATTTCTCATCTTCTAGGCATTGCAAAGTTGTACCACCTTATTAATGGCTTCCAAGAACATTAATGCATCCACTCTGGTTAGAAGCACCATTCAAAGGATCCAAAAAAATTTATTCCATTCTTATTTAAGTCAACAACAACACCCTTCACAGAAGAGTCAAAAATTCATATCAACTAATATTATGAACTAAAAAATTATTATCATTTCTATCAATAGCATCTCATAAGAGTTAGGCCATAGAACATTCATGTAAGTGCAAATCGTCATTGTTTAAGATATGCATCATAATATAGGATAAAATCACGTAAAATACTTAAGTTTATAAAACTCAGAATCAAAAGTGGAGTCCAAGGTCATTCGCAGGGAGCAATTGTGCAATTTAATTCACCAATCACAATTTAACAAGAAATATATATGCAATTGAAATCAATAAAATGCTTAGAATGAAATTTCAATAAAAAATAGAGAATCAATGTAAAAAGATTGGGTTAAAATGGTGATTTGAACCACTAAATTAATCCTTTGAGTTTAAACTCATAAATATTCAAATAAATGAATAGTAAATCACAACCATTAAGCTACGTTAGTTAAGTTCTCAGATATTCCCACAGGTAGCAACCACGAAGGCTCAAGGGCCTCTTTAGAAATCTTGCTAAGTATCCTGAGAGGAGAAAGGACACAGATCCCAAGGTGGAGCAAAACCTACCCCCCTCTCTCTAATTCTCTTTCCTCTCTTCCTAGCTCAGAACGGACCAGACCAGGTAGCCGAGTAAACGGCTCAGCCCAAACCCACCGATGTGTATGGTGAGCAAGGTCGTGTGTATGCACATGCAAGGAGGGACCTCACTCCATGCTTACTGAGACAATGGGGATGAAGCACGAAATCAAGATAAGCGTGTCTTCATGGCTATCCACGAATGATGTGGGACTATCCCACAGGGTCTTTGTCTTACGCAGCTGCAGGTCATTTCTTCACCAAATTGATGTAGTTGTTGTGGCTTCGCATCCCAATTGAAACCCTGGGATGACTCCTGGAGGTCTTCCACAGCACCTGGGGATGATAGCGATGAAAAACATGGCTGGAGAACTATTGCGGAGGTCGGAGGAGGTGGTGGCGACGAAGCTCCAGTGAATACCTAAAACCACAAATATGACCTCGCGACCACGTCAAAGAAGCTCAAAAGCTTCGCCTAGAAGAGGCAAATTTGCTAGTGGGTGTGGCGTGCGATGATGAGGCGTGTGGTGGCCTAGCAGAGTCGAGGAGGTGGTGTAAAGGTGATCGAGTTCGGTGGAGGTGTTGAGGGCGTGAATCGTGAAATAGGAAGAGGGGTTTTGGTGGTGGAGGTGTGGCGAAGGTTTTGGGACTAGTGGTAAGCGATTTGGTGGTCTGTGGAAGGCATGAGTGCTCATCGAAGTGCGGCCGGAGTTAGGGAAGGTGACGGTGGGGCGGTTGTGTGGGTGTGCAAACCTAGAGTCTAAATGTGCGAGTAGAGTCAGGGGAAGGTGAGGAGTCAAAGGGAGGAAGTTGTAGACGACGAGAGGGCGGAGGCGACACAGCTATGATTGGTCGACGCCGGAGATGAAGGAGGCTGTAGAGAGAGGAATGACGACGTCTGAAGGAGGAGAAAGCCCCTTGCAAGTATGGCGAGGTGCGAACAACGAAGAGGAAGAAGGACCTGCTACCTATAGTATGTGGCAGCAAGCAAAGAGGCCAGAGGAGGAGGGTCGCTAGGGACAAGCTTGGAGTAGGCCGGAGGTAGAAGACGAAGATTTATGGACCAAAAACTCGCTAAGGAACAAGGACTTGCGAGGGAGGACCTTTTAAAGGTCTCAGGGCTTACTCTAAGCTTGGAAACAAGCTCGAGGAGCTCGGATCTTTAGGGAAGAAGATCCCTGATCTTGAGGAGTTCGCACGAGCTCTTGGACATGAATTGAGGTCCAAGACTTGGTTCAGATGATTGGGAATTCTCTCATGATCATTCCTTCTAATTTTAGAAGGAATTGGTTGAGAAATCAGGGAGAAATCCCAGATTGAAGGTCGGTGTGTTTGGGTTCACACTGTTAACGGTGGAAGGGGCCTTTTTGAAGAAAATGATGAGAATTTAGGGAGCTAAACATAAAGATTTCGAAAGTTAGGGGCTTAGGTGTGAAAAATAGAATTTAAATGGAATAAAATGCAAACTAGGTCAAGATGGACTCTGATTGGGTCCAAACTTTGGTACCAACCTAATTTTGACCCAAGGAATCTGATGGTGAAGTCGGATTTCAGTTTTGACTAAGTTTGACTGGGAAATTTGTGCAGAAACCCAAATTACGGCAGAAATCTGTCTGTTACTTTGTTTAAGGTCAAAATAGGTTCAAATGGTCAAATGAAGGACACTAAACCTCAAGGAATATTTTTCTATAAATTTTAGGAGGTTTAGATGAATTTTATCCTGACAAAAACTTCTGTAATTTAAGCAGGTCTAAAATTAGGGTTTTGAGTGTTGTATTGGTTCTCGAAATATGTGAAACCTCATTTCCGTCTGCATAGACCCACTTATTAGTCTTTAATGCTCATTTGACCATCAGTTTACCCCTGAAAAACCCCTTGGTTATTCTATGTTCAAGATATGCTGTTAAAATTACAAAATTAACCCTAGTTTCTTATTCTCTTCTCAAAACAGAATAAAGTGGAGTTATAACTTTCAGATGGTTATGTAGGAGCATTTATCTTTCAATCCTGACTAAAAGTGACCAGTTAGGGCCTATGATGGTGTTCCCATCAATTCACATTCTATCGAGTTGCCATCCTCATTACTATCAAGGCAGCCCAAGACATCCTTCAAGTCCTTTAAGAAAGAGAGTACGAATTTAAAGTTGCAATTTACCTTTTCACCCTTTATGGCTTGAACATAAATGTCCTTATTGTTGTCTTTTAGTGTGGTAACCCTTCCCTAAAAAATGTCACACGCTCTTTTCAAACATGGTGAGTGGATTACTGGTTATGGGTGTGCCATTAGTGGAAGGAGGTCGGATCAAACTCATCTCAAGGTCACTGTAAGGGCAACCCTTCAGTGGAAATCTCGAGATTGCTACACAATCATCAAAGTCATCTTATCTATAGTTGAAGAAGACATCATTAGTTGATCGTAGCCATTTCACTCTTGATGGATGACTTGGGTGGCTAGCATTCCCTTCAAGAGGCTATGGAAGGTCCTACGATCATCTTGGTTAAGGGTGTCATCATCCTCAGTTGTAGTCAACACCTTCAAGGCTTTTTACTATGCAAACTTGAACAAATCCAATTCACTTGATTTGATAAGATTGTCTATCCAGTAGCGTAGGTAGCAACATTGGTTGGTTGTATGCCTCTTCTACATGAGGAACTCATGAAACTTGCCATTTTTCATAGTTGTCCCCCTATTTTAAGGTAGAATAACTTGGGGGTTTTTCTTCACCTCAACAACCAAATAAATTGGAGGGACCAATAGCTTGCCGAGACAATTATTCATCCTTCCTCAATGGTTGGGTGATTTCTGAGCCCAGCCTTGGCTATTAGGGTGGACTTGGTCTCAGATGGATTTTGCTACTACCCTTCCAACCTTGCAACAATTGTCTAGTGGTATCAACAAATCTTTAAACGTCACATCTCCTTCTTAATGGAAAGGGCTGCATGCATCGAAGCCTCATGCTCTTTAGAGGACTTGTTACAGTGCAACTTGTATGTCTCTATATTGGAACCTAGCATGTAGGGCGATCAAATTCATTAGGACACGCATAAATCGACCTGAACCTGACTCTTATAAATGGGTCCAACCCAACCCGACCCGCCCAATTAAATGGGTTGGGTTCGAATAGGGGTTTGAACCAGTGCAAACTTGTAGAGCTGATAATATCCCAAATATTAGTGCAATCATCAATTAAATATTTAAATTCCTAATAGATCCTTCCAATTCTCAAATTATTAATTATGGCATCCCAAATTGCACCCCCTCGTTAGGCTTGTCTATAGCCTGTTTCGATCTCCCATGGTCCCCCCTCTACGATTTCAATCCCCAGGACCCCAACGATTGCAACCCTTTCGACTTTCCACTCCTTCCATTATTCTAAAATATAAAGGAAAGAAAAATGTTTCACGCACCCCTTTTTGCACCCGTTTTTTTACCAAGTTTCCAGGTGGACGTCCACAATGCATCCAACACGTGTAACCTTGCCACATCCTCGTCTCAACCACGTTTCCTTAGTCCACCGTGTTGCTTATATCTTCCCTCCCGCCCAAACTCGACGTGACGAATGAAGCGATGGACGTGATGGTTATAGGGCGTCACATTGATGCCCATTGCTCTCTTTCATTGTTGTTTCAGCGCTTTCGAGCTCTTGCTGCTCCTCTTGTTGCTCCTGAGATAGTATTGCAGGAACATGAGTAGATGCATGCTTGCATCTTGCTGCTATTAGGGACACCTTGTTTCGTTGCTTTGATCTCTTCTCGGAGCATCCTCTTGCTTCTCCTCAGAGCATTAGGTGCATGTGTGGATCTTGCTACTGTTAAGAAGAGCTTCTATCATTGCTTGTTCTTGTTCTGGGAGCATCCTATTGCTACTCCGATTATCATGTAGGGTCACCGGTAGGTGCATCTGTGCATCTTCATTCTATTAGGCAAAAGTTTTTTGTCTCCTTTAAGCTCCTATCGAAGCCTCCTCTTGCTTCTCGCCAGATCTTTATGCAAGGTCACCGTTAGCTGCATCTGTGCATCTTCATTCTATTAGGCAGAAGTTTTTTGTCTCCTTTTAGCTCCTATCGGAGCATCCTCTTGCTAGTCGTCAAATCTTCATGCAGGGACACGTGTAGGTGCATCCGTGCATGTTGCTGCTGTTGGGAAGAACTTTTGCTGCAGCTTTCCTTGCTACTTGGATCTATGGGTAACAACTGCTATATTAACCTTTATATAACATTTTTTGTTTATATTTTGTATGCATGTACTGATGATATTGTTGCAGACGATGCTACGAGTGTTATTCTTGAGTTCAATGATGGTTTGCCACTTCCTTTTGAAAACAACATTGAGGAATGTGGTTAGTTTTGTGTTCTTTATTTTTTCCTTTATTTTCTTTCAGTATTATTTTTATCTTTCCCCCTTTTTATATTTGATGTAGTAGCTGTCGAATACCTCTGCTTTGGATGACGATGAATAGAACTTTGATCTAGGGTTGTCATTTGAGTCTTTTCAAGATGTTCGTAAAGCTTATGTGAGATATGATGATCGTAAGGGTTTTGGTGTTGTCATTCAACATTCCACGAAGAAGAATGGGATCGTCGTTCGTGCTACTCTTGGTTGCTGTAGGAGTGGATCTCCACCGACTAAGACACAAAACTATGTTCAAAAGGTTATTATGTTTCATCTTTTTTCTTTTTTGTATGCTTTATGCACATTTGGCCTCCAATTGAAACTGTTGGCCGCTATGATATTTTCTTCTCATGTACTTCATTTTATGTTACTCGCCATTTATTGGTGTGTAATGTTTGTGTAAGTTAATTTCGAATCGTCAGATATTTTTCTTCCCTTGTTGCAAATGTACTTTTCTATGTTCGTTTTATTTGCATTTGTAATGGTTACTTTCAAGCATTTCTGACATATGTTAATTCAATTTACTTTATAATGTCTTGATCGGTTCGCTTGTTTCCATTGTGTTTTTTTTTTAGTCATTTATTCTGAAAAAACTTCCGTTATTTGATATTATATTCCTTTTTTTAACTAATGCAAAAATCTTGTATTGAATTTTCATTACTCCCAAATCTTTCTTTGGTGTAATTTAGTTATGTCAGCTACTTCCCAATTTTCTATTCTACCATTCGGTCTACCTTGGTTTTTACATAATAGCGATGGCTATTTTTTATGTTATTTTACTCTTGGTAGTTATGAAATTAGTTAACATTTGTCGTTTATTCTATTTTTTTCGTACCTTCAATCTAGGGTTGTTTAAAAGTAATAGCTCAACATAACTAACATCATTTATTTTAGAAAAAACTTATTGCAAAGATGAATTGCCCGATGAAGATGCGAACAATTCGTATTGAAGGTGGAGGTTATTATGTTGTACATGTATGTGATGATCACGATCATGAATTGTTGAGTAATAGGCAGATGTGTTTCTTGACCTCAAAGTGTGAAGTACCACTTTCCAAGCAGTACCATATAGTTGAATGACAGGGTTGGTATTTGGACCTTAAAGACCATGCAATCGTTTATTATTGAAGCTGGCGACCTTGAGAATGTTGGTTTCACTGAAGTTGATGTTCGGAACATTGTTAAGAAGAGAAGGGTTTCAACATTGGGTGATGGTGATGCTGATGCTATTTATCAGTATTTCTATCAAATGCGAGTTAAGAATCCTCGATTCTTTTATGTTATGGATCTTGATACTGAAGGACGCTTGAGGAATGTTTATGGGCTAATAGTCGTTCAAGGTTGTCCTATAAGTACTTTGGAGATGTTGTTACTTTTGATACAACATATTTAACAAATAAGTATAGAATGCCATTTGCTTCATTTGTTAGAGCTAATCATCGTGGACATTCGGTTTTGCTAGGTTGTGCACTTCTTTGTGACGAGACGGTTGATGAGTTTATTGGTGCAAAGGCACCACGATCGTCAAATTTGATGATAACAAAATACTTGTGTTTTAACATTTGTATTTAGCTTTAGATTTCAGGAAAATACAAATGAATATAAGTGTGACGAACCTCAGAGCTCGCGTCGATGGTGGATTGGAGAAGCTCGTTGGAGGAGAAGGAGCTTTGCGAGGAGCAAAAGCTTGAAAAAGAAAGGAGATGAAGAATATGATAGATTTCGTTTTATCTTGTTCTATGTATCTTTCTTTTGTTGCTCTTTATTCTTTCTTTCTTATATTCATGTTAAAGAGCCTCAAAGTACCATAATAGTAGTCCTAAGAACACTTGCACAACCCTATAATACTTAGGTTTCTCTTAGAGAACTTAGAAAACCTAAATCGACTTCAGACAACCTTTTTAGACGTCTAATTTGATAAGCAGACGTCTTGTTACGACCTGAATCCGACTCTTCTAGGAACCCGGAAACGGCTCACCTTGACACTGTCACAGCCCCGCAATATCCTCGCGGCTCCAAGGGTCGCCAACTACCCAACTCCTCCATGAGTCTCCAACTCTGCACCTGCAAACTAGCCAAGTGGGTTGGTGCCTTCCAGCTCAAGGCATCAACCACCACATTGGCCTTCCCTCGGTGGTAGGAGATGCTACAGTCGTAGTCCTTTAGGAGTTCTAACCAACGTCTCTGTCTCATGTTGAGCTCTTTCTGATCAAACAGGTACTTGAGACTCTTATGGTCTGTGAAGATCTCAAAAGTCTCACCGTACAGGTAGTGCCTCCATGTCTTCAGCACGAAAACAACTGCTGCCAGCTCTAAGTCATGGGTAGGGTAACTATGCTCATGAGACTTTAGTTGCCGCGAAGCGTAAGCGACAACGTGGCCTTGCAGCATGAGAACACCACTCAACCCCTGCAATGAGGCGTCGGTGTAAACCATAAATCGACCACTACTGTCTAGGATGGTGAGTACGGGATCTGAAGTCAACCTCTCCTTCAACTCCTAAAAGCACAACTCACACTCGTCCATCCAGGTGAAAGGCACGTCCTTCCAGGTCAACTGGGTCATAGGATGCGTGATCTGAGAGAATCCCTTAATGAATTATCGATAGTAACCAGCTAGTCCCAAAAAGCTGTGTATCTCTGTCACGGTACGTGGCCTCTCCCACCTGAGTACTGCCTCAACCTTGGCTGGATCCACAGCCAACCCATCTCTTGAGATCATATGGCCCAAGAAAGTGACCTGTCTTAACCAAAATTCGCACTTGCTGTACTTAGCGTACAGCCTGCGCCGTCTAAGGATATCCAAAACCATATGTAAATGCTACTCATGCTGCGCCTGATCCCGAGAGTAAACGAGTACTTCGTCAATAAATACCACCATAAATTGATCCAGGTACGGTCTGTAGACATGGTTCATCAGGTCCATGAAAACAACGAGGGTGTTGGTCAGCCCAAACGGCATAACCAGGAACTCATAGTGACCATACCACTTACGGAAAGCTATCTTGGAGACTTCCATCTCCCTGACCCTCAGCTGATGGTAAACCGACCTCAAGTCTATCTTGGAGAACACCGTGGTGCCTCTCAGCTGGTCAGAGAGGTCGTCAATACGGGGTACTGGGTACTTGTTCTTGATGGTGACCCGGTTCAGCTGTCTGTAGTCAACACAAAGCCGAAGGGTACCATCCTTCTTCTTCACAAAAAACACAGGGGCTCCCCATGGGGATGCATTGGGCCTCATGAAGCCCTTCTCCAACAAGTCTTGCAACTGGGACTTAAGCTCTTGCAGCTCAAGCGGGGCCATCCGGTACAGTGCCATAGAGATGGGGTTGGTCCCCGGTACCAGTGAGATCTCGAACTTGATCTCACGCGTCGTTGTCCAATGACTAAACCGGAAACGACTTGCCTCAACTAACCCCAAGAACCAGTCGTCCAACGAGAAACTAACCCATATGCACGAATCCAACACAAACCATACATGCAAGTATCTAGAATAATTAAAGGAAGTAACAAAAGTAACTGAAGCTCAAAAAGATAATAAACATAATCCAAAACTAGCCATCACGACAATAAAAGTTTACACCATTGAGTCCAACATGAAATTGAAACGCTTACTACAGTAGAAAAGGCTGAAAGAGAATTAGTACTGGAAACTAAGGTTAGGCTCGACTGGGCCCAGCACCTTCTGTAGTAGGTGGTGCTGGCTGCTCGGCTCTCTGACTTGTACATGGTTATATATAATGGGTGATCAGCTTACGTTGAGTAGAGTGGCCTATACAACAGTTATATCATTTATGCAATAAGGAAAATCACAAATTTATATGTAATTATCTAATTATCTGAACAACAGTTAATTTAACAATTAGTGCTTTTCTAGCAAAAAATCCACAATGTCTTTCATTCTTCCTGTTCCCTAAGGGAACGATCTTGATTGTAGTTTTCCCGCGATGTAAGACGTACACGTGGCACTCTCTTGGCCGGGAGAGCACCCCGTGGTAGTCCTACACCCGGTCTACCACCCCAAGGTCATGATCGCGACGTAGTGGTGACTATGGCATGTGCAATAAGTGCATGAGTAGCCACCCCGCATTGGCACGCGGTCAATCGTTTCTGCTAGCGGGTACGCCCAAAAGTACAACACGGAACAGCACAGGACATTGCCCTCTCAGAACAGGGGTCTCGCCCCTCTACAGTCTGCGTACCCTCATCCGACTATCCCGGTTTGCCCAGTAGGCCTAGAAAGAGTCAGTGTAGGGGGGTCAGTCTTAACCCCGGGCCCCGTGGGGCAGCTAACTCCCCCCTACACTAAGTACAGTAGCTCTCCTCGGTACCGTATACGCGAGGGCCAGCAACTTTCCATGGACGTCCGATATTTATTCTGTGCATGTGAGTTCCTATTCTAGTTCCCCGTAGGGTTCGTGCATAGTAATTTCTTACTTCCGTACAATACACATGCCTCTATTCATATCATGATAAATTTAGGGTATAATAGGCAACTCATGGTTTAACAATTTGACACTTATCTTATCAATCAAGCTAACCAGGATACAGCATGTATTTCAGTTCAAGCCATGATTCAACAAATGTAAACAAGCAACTTGTAATTCGGCATATTCAGGAAAGATTACCACAATTTAACATTCACAGCATGTATAATTATTCATTTTTCTACCTCAGCCCTAGGGTTTATTGTACATCCTAGGGTTCAGTCAATTAGTTCTAAATAGCATGCACTTTCATTATTTAATTCACAAGGGATAGTAAAGACCACTCTACCAGAGTAATCGCTAGGTGTAGGGGCACGAACGGCAAATCGCGTAGCCTCTACCGGTCCTGTGCACACAATGGATGAGAGTCCTATTAACATGGACGGTCAAGTCAACCATTTCAAAATTTCTCGAGATAGGAAAAAGAGTTCAAAATAGCTAGAACAAGGCTTTATCACATGGGGATTTCCAATAGGAACCCAACAGTACCTTATTTACGAAAAATCGGCTTCGTTTGGGCCCTGAACAGACCCAAACACCCTTCCTGGTTAACTTGAACCAAACCAGGCAGGCTGGTTCAACTAGACCAATGTTACAACCCGATTCCTAGATCCCTACAGGACCCGAGACCAACTCGCCTCAACTAATCCTAAGACCCAGTCGTCCAGCAAGAAATAACCCAAAAGCAGGAAAGTAAGCCACATTCACATATGCAATATAACTAAGCAGAAGAAACGTAACAAGTAGAAAAGGAAAGTAAAACTGTTGTTTCATTACATGCCACCACAATAACAAAATAATGGAAAGCGGAAGTAAACAATAGAGTCAAACAATACTAATAGTCCAATACTTACTACAACAGTAAAGGAACGAAAAGGAAGTGCTGAAAAACTACGGCTGGGCTCGACTGGGCCTAGCACCCTCCGCAGCCGGAAGCTCGGGCTGCTCAACTCCTAGTCTTGAATAGTCTTATGAAAAGACAGAGTCAGCGAACGCTGAGTAGAGTGGTATCTACATTATCTAAAAACAGTAAAAACAACATGTTTAATTCTCTTTTCTATTTATCAGTTTTATGTGTATTTCCTTTTCACCCATTTTTCTCAAACATCCAGATATTCTTGATCTTGCATGTTCCTCGTGGGAACGATCTTGATTGCAGTCTTTTCCGTAGAGTAGAAGGTACACGTGGTGCTCTCCTGGCTGGGAGAGTCCCCCGTGGTAGTCCTACACCCAGTCAACCATCCCGAGGTCACTATCAAGACGTAGCGGTGACTACGGCATGCGTGATAAGTGCACGGGTAGCTACCTCGCACTGACACGTGGTCAGTCGTTTCTACTAGCGGGTACACCTAAAGTACAGCATGGAACAATATAGGACCTAGCCCTCTCAGAACAGGGGTCTCGCCCCTTGGAACCAAACAGGGGTCTCGCCCCTCCATAGTCTACGCACCCTCGTCTAACTACCCCGGTTTGCCCGAAAGGCCTAACAAGTCGGTGTAGGGTGGCTAGCTGAACCCCAGGTCCCGTGGGATGGCTAGCTCTCTCCCTATACTAGTAGCTCGGCTCGGTACCGCATACACGAGAGCCAACAGGAGTCGGTGTAGAGTGGCCAATCCTAACCCCAGGTCTCAACCCACGGGAGGCTAGCTCTACTCTACACAAAAAGGGGACAGTTGCTCTCCTTGGTACCACGTACTCAAGGGTCAGCAAATTTCCCGTCTACATTCCAGGTTTCTGTCTAACCATAGGAGTTCTACTCTTAATTCCCCATATGGTTCATGTTCATGTTCACCTCATTTATTCCGATCCAGATTTCACCATTCACAATTCATTTCTCGTCCATATACAGGCAGCTCATGTTTCCATAATTCAATACATGCAACTGATGATTTCACAGGTAATTGTTCATTAATTACAGGCAGCTCATATTCTAACAGGCAGCTCACAACTATGTTATAGGCAATTGCTAGCAGTTTAGCTCAATCATGCGTACAAATACATCATACAGTTCCAACGATTCATTCATTCCTCTATTCTAGGGTTCATGCCACATCCTGGGGTTCCATTCGGCTATTTTCACAAGCATATTCTTATTTAAATATTATTAACAGGATTGAACCACTCTACCAGGCAATTCGGGAGTAATGGGGGCTCGAACTGCAGACCCGGGCATCTCTACGAGCTCCAAACACGTAGCAGACTAAAATCCTATACCAGAGAATATATCACAAAAGGAGAGTTCAGAACAGTGTACAAAGGACTTTAGTATGTAGAGGAACTTGCAAGGAAAATACAGGTATTTCGTTTGCCTAAAACGAACCCCGATCGAACCCCAAACGAGTCAAAAACGTGCCACTGGTCAAAATCAGACATCTGGGAACAAGTCCAGATGTCTTAAAAGGTACCAGATCCTTACCTTAAATCCCTGCGGTATCCTCAGACGTCCAGGCCTTCTCTGCAATCCTCTGAAGGCAGTTCCAGACATCAGATAATGCCTCCGATCGTCTGGACACACCTCCGGACATTGGGTGATGTGATCAGACGTCCAAAAGTGCATGGGAAAGCGTTCCGCCCTCCTTCCCAAGGAAACTCCTGCGTACGACAACTGCAGGCCCCCAAATCAGGCCAAATCATGCGTCTGCGGTGACCCCTGCATGGCCGTAATGGCGAAAAAGAACGTACCTTGCGATATAAGTGCTTTCAGACGTCTAGCCTTAGCTCCAGACGTCCAGGTACTCCGTCAGCCGTCTGGACTCCACTCCAGACATCTGATACTGGAAAATTTCCAGTATCAGAACCTCCTTCCAGCGCTCCCCGCTGACTCCACCTCACGCCGCCGCAGCTCCAACCGCTGCAGAGGGTCGGGAGGCTGCCTCCCCGAGCTCTCTCCTCCTCCCCCACGCGCCTGCGGTGGTCGTGGGAGCTCCGTCGAGCTTCCACCGAAGCTCCCTGACCTTGGTCTCCTCCTTCTCCTACGCTCTCCTCCTTCTCCCCCTCACTCTCCCTCGCTCGCCTCCTCTCGCCACTCCCGCACAGCTCTGAGGGTGGTGGTGACCGGTGTGTGGACTGGAGAGGAGAGGGGAGTGGGGCATATATAGACAGTGTGGGGGTTAGGGTTTGGGGAGGAAAAGGAAGGGAGAGAGAAGAAGAGGGTCCTGCGCGTCGCCCGCACGCAGGGTGCAATGTGCGTACAAAAATTTCATTTTCAAACATCTGGGAAAGGGTCCAGACGTCTAGACAGACATCTGATTGAGACTACAGACGTCTTAAAAGGCTAAAAGTGTGATAGGTCATTACATCATAACAAACTTAAAGGAAGTTTCGTCCCCGAAACTTGAGCTAGCTAGGGTACGGAAAAAGGAACATAAAACACATAACTTAAAGAGGACCGAAGTAGGTCCGAAAAGACGTACCCTCAAAAAGCTCTGGGTACCGCTCTCGCATCACCACCTCAGGCTCCCAGGTCACCTCCTCGTACCGTTGGCTTCTCCATAAGACCTTCACCAGTGGTACCTACTTCCGTCTCAGATTCCGGAAGGCTCTGTCTAGTATCTGCACCAGTCTCTCAGGGTAGGTTAGGTCGCACCCACCTCGACACTCTCGTTGCTCAGAACGTGACTAGGATCAGCGACGTACTTCTTGAGGTTGGACACGTGGAACACGTCGTGCACTCCAAAAAGTTAGGGAGGAAGGGCAAGCCGGTAGGCAACGGGTCCTACCCGCTCCAGGACCTCAAAGGGCCCCTTGAACCTCGGCGCAAGCTTCCCTTTCACCCCAAAATGCTACAGGCCCTTCATGAGCAAAACACGGAGAAAGACGTGATCCCCAACCTTGAACTGCACCTCTCTGCGTTTCTGGTCAGCGTAACTCTTCTCCCTGCTCTTCATAGTGCGGAGTCATCTGTGAATCTGCTCTATCACCTCCTAACTCTGCCAGATCAGCCTGGGGCTAACCTCCCACTTGGTCCCCACCTTGACCCAACTCAAGGGTGTAGTACACCTCCGTCCGTATAGAGCCTCGTAGGGTGACATGCCGATGCTTGAGTGGTAACTGTTATTATATGCAAACTCTGCCAGGGGTAAATGCTCCTCCCAGGAGCCTCTCCAGTCTAGTACACAGGTGCGCAAAAGGTCCTCAAGTGTCTGTATGGTGCGCTCTGACTGTCCGTCCGTCTGGGGGTGGTATGTGGTACTGAATCTCAAACGTGTCCCCAAAGCCTGCCGAAACTCAGCCTAGAATTGGGAAGTAAAACGGGTATCCCTGTCGGGTACAATCTCACGCGGAACTCCGTGCAGGAGTACCACATCGCGAATGTACCTCTCTGCCAACTGTGTTGGTCCCAAGGTGACTAAGATCGGTAGGAAACACGCCGTCTTCGTCAACCTGTCCACTATCACCCAGACTACGTCGTGTCCTCCCTGGGTAACTGGTAGACCCACCACCAAGTCCATGGTGATGCTCTCCCACTTCCACTCTAGCACAGGAAGTGGCTGCAACAGCCTTGTAGGCCTCTGGTGCTCGGCCTTCACCTGCTAGCACACTAAACACTACTGCACAAACTCACCAACATCCCGCTTCATCCCTCTCCACCAAAAGTTGCGTCTCAGATCATGATACATCTTTGTGTTCCCGGGATGTATGGTGAACCTAGACCCGTGCGCCTCAGCCAGGAGATCTCTCAATAACTCCTCGTCCCTAGGAATGCATAAGCGTCCCCTCATGCGTAGTATCTCGTTTGTAAAGGAAAAGTCTCCTAGGTCTCCTGTCAACAGCCTGTACCGCAGTGTCTGTAAGTACGGATCTGTCATCTGCCCTGCGATGATGCGGTCTATCAGCTATGGTTGCATTTGCTGCGTCAGTGTCACTGTCCCACAATACCCGTGACTCCCGAGGTCGCCAATTGCCCAACTCCTCTATATGTCTCCAACTCTGTGCCTGTAGACTGGCCAAGTGGGTGGGCGCCTTTCGGCTCAAGGCATCATCCACCACATTGGCCTTCCTTGGATGGTAGGAGATGCTGCAGTCGTAGTCCTTCAGGAGCTCTAACCAACGTCTCTGTTTCATGTTGAGCTCCTTCTAGTCAAACAAGTCCCTGAGGCTCTTATGATCCATGAAAATCTCAAAAGTCTCACCATAAAGGTACTGCCTCCATGTCTTCAGCGCGAAGACAACAGCTACTAGCTCTAAGTCATGGGTGGGGTAGCTATGCTCATGGGGCTTCAGTTGCCGCAAAGCATAAGCAACAACGTAACCCCGTTGTATGAGCACACCCCCTAACCCTTGTAACGAAGCGTCTGTGTAAACCACAAAACCACCACTGCTGTCTGGGATGGTAAGCACAAGAGCTGAAGTTAGTCTCTCCTTCAACTCCTGAAAACATGCCTCACACTCATCTGTCTAGGCAAAGGGCACGTCCTTCCGAGTCAGTTGGGTCATAGGACGCGTAATCTGAGAGAATCCTCTGATGAACCGTCGATAGTAACTTGCCAGTCCAAAAAAGCTGCATATTTCTGTCACTGTACGTGGCCTCTCCCACTTGAGTATGGCCTCAACCTTGGTTGGGTCCACAGCCAAACCATCCCCTGAGATCACGTGGCCCAAGAAAGTCACTTGCCTCAACCAAAACTCGCACTTGCTATACTTGGCATATAACCTGCGTCGCCTCAACGTGTCCAGGATCATTCGTAAATGCTGCCCGTGCTGCACCTGATCCCGCGAGTAAACGAGTACGTCGTCGATGAACACCACCACAAACTGGTCCAAGTACGGTCTAAAAACCCGGTTCATCAAATCCATAAAAGCAACGGGGGCATTGGTCAACCCAAACGGCATGACCAAGAACTCGTAGTGCCCGTACCGGGTACGGAAAGCTGTCTTGGAGACGTTGGTCTCCCTGATCTTCAATTGGTGGTAGCCTGACCTTAGATCTATCTTGGAGAACACTGTGGCATCTCGCAATTGGTCAAAAAGGTCGTCAATCATCGGTAGCGGATACTTGTTCTTGATGGTGACCCTATTCAGCTATCAGTAGTCGACACAAAGTCTAAGGGTACCATCCTTCTTCTTAACAAACAGCATAGGGGCTCCCCACGGGGACGCACTGGGCCTCACAAAGCCCTTCTCCAACAGGTCCTGTAGTTGTGACTTGAGCTCTCGCAGCTCAAGCGGTGCCATCCGGTATGGTGCAGTTGAAATGGGGCTGGTCCCTGGTACCAGTGAAATCTCAAACTCGATCTCACGCTCGGGCTGTAGTCTTGGCATCTTCTCTAGAAAAACGTCAGGGTACTCGCAAACCATTGGTATACTCTGAAAGTCTGCAACGGGGTTAGGCTCTACCACTACACAGGCCAAAAAGCCCTCACACCCCTGGCTCAAAAGCCTCGCTGCCCGAAGCGTGGAGATGCATCTGGAACCTCCGTCCACCGGCTGTCCCTGAAACTCAAAGGGAGGCAACTTCGGTTGTTACAAACGCGCGGCTTCAAACGTCTTTTAAGACGTCTGGGAGGTGGCCCAGACATCGGACCAGACGTCTGGAACCCCTTCCAGACGTCTGGGATTTGGTTTCGACGGCACGCGCGGTTGCGTCAGTGCGCCTGCACGCGCAGACCTGCGGTCGCTTTTTCCCTCTCTCCTGCGGGCGCAGGCTGCCTCTGTCCCGCTCTCTCTCTCTCTCCCCGCGCAGCTTTAAAAAGCCTCGCCCTCTCCCTCACTCTCATTGCCTTCGCCCCTTCCTCTTCTCCTTCCAGCCAGTGCGAGAGTGAGCGAGCGGCGACAGTGGCAGCCGCGGCGAGTGAGGTAGGAGGTGCTGCGCGAGGGAGGAGGCGTCGGCCTTGAGGGCTCGAGCCTGCCGGGACAGCGAGAGCCGGCCGGCGGGGGCGCAGCGAGCGCGGAGTGACGCGGGAGGCCTACTGTAGCTCGAGCAGCAGGCGGGCGAGGCGCGGCGCGACCGTGCGTCGCGGGCGGAGGGCGAGTCGCGCTCTGATTCTAGAAGTTTTTTTAGAATCAGACGTCTGGGATTCCAACCAGACGACGGGGAAGACGTCTGGAGGACTGTCCAGACGTCTGGTAAGTAAGTTATTTTTCGTACCTTCTTCCTTTCCTTCGACCGTCCGTACTGAGCACGAGGATGTGTACGCGCAGGTTCTGAGATTCGCATCCAACGCGATCAGATGTCTGGTAGTGGTGCCAAACGACTAGAGGGACTTCCAGACGTCCGGGGTGACCATCGGACGTCTGGGAACTAGGCCAGACGCCCCTGCAAGCTTTTGGACGTCTGAGAGACCACGCAGGACGAGGTATCATCTGATCCCATTTTTTAAGACGTCTGGAAGAAGTTCCAAACGTCTGATTTTGCACTGTTTCGTCGTTTTCGACCCGTTTAGGGCCCGTTCGGAGTCCGTTTTCCGCATTTTGAGTTGCGTGCTTTTCATAATTAAATCCTCTACCCGTCTACAGTAGTTGTATACTATTTTGAGAAACTCCTTGTGTTTGATCCTTGTGATAGGACCCCGTTCCATTGCAGTCTCAGGGGTTGCGGAGGTACGTGGGATGCCCGACCACGTCCCCAGTATGCCTGTTGTAACTAGTAGAGTAGCTTTTAAGTTTATTAGTATAATCTGTTAAATTATGGAACCTTAAATAGAACCTAGGACATTGCATCAATCCTAGGAATGAGAAACTAGAATGAATGGTAGATCCTAGGGTGTTGCATGAATCCCAGGGCTGGAAAACTAGATTGTATGATAGATCCTAGGGTATGACATGAATCCTAGGATGGGAAGAACTAGTGGAATATATGAATACTGCAGTCTTGGAAAATGTGGAAAGGAAATAATAGCTATCTGTAAATTGGTTTAATAGCTGCCTGTTATAAATAAATGAGCATGTCTGAGAATATGGGATGTATGAACGTGAAACTGGAAAGGTGAAACCTGAATGTGCTGAGTTAAAAGAACTGAAACCCTATGGGGAATTAGGAGTGGAACTCCTGGAAAGAGAAAGGAATGGAACTGCGAAAGAAAGACGTGGTAGTGTGCTGTCTCTTGGGTATGTAGTACCAAGGGAAGTAACTGTACTTGTTTAGTGCAAAGCGGAGCCAGCCGCCCCAGGGACCCGGGGTTAGGACTGGCCACTTTGTACCGACTTGCTGGCCCTCGTGTACGTAGTACCGAGGAGAGCTACTAGTGTAGGGAGGTACTAGCTACCCCACGGGTCCCGGGGTTCTGCTAGCCTCCTACACCGACTTGTTAGGCCCACTGGGCAAATCAGGGTAGTCAAGCGAGGGTGTGCGGACTGTGGAGGGGCAAGGCCCCTATTTGGTTACTGTGGAGGGGTTCGACCCCTGTTACTGAGAGGGCTCTGCCCTATGCTGGTTCCGTGCTGTGCTTTGGGCGCACCCGTTAATGGAAACGACTGACCGCATGCCAGTGCGGGTTAGCTACCTGTGCGTTTATCGCGCGTGCCCTAGTCACCGTTACGCCTGTCCGTGACCTTGGGGTGGTTGACTGAGAGTAGGATCACCACGGGGGACTCTCCCAGCCAGGAGAGCACCACGTGCTACTTCTACTTTTTGGAAAAGACTGCAATCAAGATCGTTCCCACGAGGAACATTCAAGATCAAGTGAAGGATCTGAGAAATAGATAAATTTTGAAACAATAGAAAGACGTAAATAAAGGAAGAAAGAAAATTAAAATAACTACTGTACACTTTACTGTTTCTTTAGTTTAGCTGCCACTCTACTCAGCATTTTGCTGACGTGTTACACTCGTTACCTTTCAGGACCAGCTGTTGAGCAGCCAGGGTCGGCGGCTGCAGAGGACGCTGGGCCGAGTAGGGTCCAGTAGAGTTACCACTGTTCTCTTGTACCTCTTTTTGGTTCCACTGTAGTGAGTAGTTCTTGTTACCGCTGTACTTTTCTTTACCTGCAGTTTCATATTATGTTATGAATGTTGTTCTACTGTTGTGGTGGTATATACTGTAGTGGTTTCTTTTCTTACTGCTGTATTTTCTTACTGTTAGTTATATTCATGCTGAATGTGGTTTATTTTACTGCTCTTTTGGTTACTTCCTCGTTGGACGACCAGGTCTTGGGATTAGTCGAGTCGGTCCGATTCTCGTGTCTCGTAGGGATTCGGGAATTGGGTCGTTACAGGTATGGAGAAAATGATCTTCCTCCCGAAACAATCCACCAGGGCATGATAGGCGGATAGCCAGTCCATCCCTAGGATCACGCCAAAATCCTCCATCTGTATCACTATCAGGTCAACAAGGAGGCTGTGTCCCAATATACTGACCTCACAGTCCGTGTAGACCTCCTCAGCTACTAACAATTGGCCACCTGGGCCTCTGATCACAAACGGATCCTCTAACAGTACACTGCCCCGCCCCAAACTAACGGCAAAACTTGCAGCAACAAAAGAGTATGTGGTGCCGGAATCAAAAAGTGTGTACACTAATATGCTAGAAACAGTAACCATACCTGCTACCACCGAACCGGAAGCCCTGACATTTCTGTGTGTCAGGGCGTTGATACGCCCCTCAATCCTCGGTGTAGATGAAGCAGCTACACTCTGGGTCGGGTGAGCAGCTGCTGGTCGGTACCGTCCTCGTGACTGCTGCCCTCCCCCACGCGCCTGGAGACCACGACCACCAGCTCAGCCACTAGTGCTCGGTGCAGAGAGCATCTGCTGTGCTCCGACCCTAGATGGGCAGACCCTCCTGATGTGGCCCAGCTGGCCACACTAGTAGCAGAGGGGAACTAGACCTCCTCCCTTACTAGGTCCCTACTGGCAGCTGGGCAAGGGTCTGGTGATGCCAGCTGGCCCCTGTCTGGGACCCCCAAAGGCCACTGATGGCCCCGCAAAACGAGACGGCTCTCTTGTAGGTGCCGTGTGCCTCCTCTCCTGATAGCCTTGAGAGTACTCTGGCTAATAGGGCCTCTTCCGTCCATTGTCGGTACCTCGTGCAGTCAGGTTGGTCTCCTTGTAGGTCATGGCTGCCTCATCCACTCGTGAGAAGGTGGGTAGCTTCAGGGGTTTAACATACCCCCAAATAGTAGGTCGGAGCTCCTCAGTAAACCTCCACAGGCGCTCCTCCTCTGTAGCCACGGTTGTCGAGGCAAAACATGACATCTCCAGGAAACGCGTGCGATACACGTTAGTAGTCATCGTCCCCTGGCAGAGAGTGTGGAACTCCCGCCTCCTCTAGTCCTGCCAGGTCTGTGGAAAGTACTACTCGCAGAAGAGAGTACTGGTCCCACGTTGGCTATCTTCTCTCCTGGCCTCTAACTGCCCTCCACCACCTGTGTGCCGCGCTCTCTAGCTGGTACATGGCAAAGGCCATGCGGCACTCCGCGGGAGGGTGAAGGGTGTCGAACACCTTCTCTATCTGCTCCAGCCAGTCCTTTGCCTCAGACGGGTCCTCATCCCCCTTGAAGGAGGGGGGCTTCAGCTTTCGAAACTGTCTAAAAAGCTCGTGGTGCAGTCGTAGTGGGGGAACGGGCACGCCTCCAGGCAAGGAGGGCTCGTGCTCGGAAGTGTCAGAGTGCGGTGGGGGCGGTGGAGGATCACCCCCTCCCCCTCCTACTCGTTCGGCGCTGCGGCGGTCTCTCTATCCCACCGAGGACTCCCCCTCCACGTCCTTAGGGAGAGGTGCCCGTGGAGGCCGGTGGAGCTCCTATCGCACAATGTCCCTGATCAGCTGGGCGAGATCCTGGGCCTGAACACCCGGGAGAAGAGGTGGGTCAACTGGTACCTCAGGCCCGGCACGTCCACCCCTCCGACCTCGTCCACGGCTGAGACCATGGCCCGCCTCGAGAACTTCCCGATGAGGCATCTCCTGCAAGGAGACGCGAAAGACAAAACAAGAGGGTCAACGATACCGAATTACTTCGAGAAAAGACTCGGAACGAATACCAAGGCGATACGTTGTGGTGGCTATCCTAGTTATATGCACGTGAATGATTATTCTCAAGCAGATTGGTTCATTTCTCGGGACAACCTTGCTCTGATACCACCTTGTTACGACTCGATTCCCGGATCCCTACAGGACTCGAGACTAGCTCGCCTCGACTAATCCCAAGACCCAGTCGTCCAGCAAGAAATAACCCAAAAGCAGCAAAGTAAGCCACATTCACATATGCAATATAACTAAGCAGAATAAACGTAACAAACAGTAAAGGAAAGTAAAATTGTTGTTTTATTACATGCCACCACAACAACAAAACAACGGAAAGCGGAAGTAAACAGTAGAGTCAAACAGTATTAACTGTCCAATACTTACTACAACAATAAAGGAATGAAAAGGAAGTGCTGAAAAACTACGACTGGGCTCGATTGGGTTCAGCACCCTCCGTAGCCGAAAGCTCGGGCTGCTCAACTCCTAGTCCTGAACAGTATTATGAAAAGACAAAGTCAGCGAACGCTGAGTAGAGTGGTATCTACATTATCTAAAAATAATAAAAGCAATAGGTTTAATTCTCTTTTCTATTTATCTATTTTATGTGTATTTCCTTTTCACCCATTTTTCCCAAACATCCAGATATTCTTGATCTTGCATGTTCCTTGTGGGAACGATCTTGACTGCAGTCTTTTCTGTAGAGTATAAGGTGCACGTGGTGCTCTCCTAGTCGGGAGAGTCCCCCATGGTAGTCCTACACCTAGTCAACCACCCCGAGGTCACTGTTAAGACATAGCGGTGACTACGACACGCGTGATAAGCACACGGGTAGCTACCCCGCACTGACACGCGATTAGTCGTTTCCACTAGCGGGTATGCCCAAAGTACAGCATGGAACAATATAGGACCTTGCCCTCTCAGAACAGGGGTTTTGCCCCTCGGAACCAAACAGGGGTCTTGTCCCTCCACAATCCACGCACCCTCGTTTGACTACCTAGGTTTGCCCAAAGGGCCTAACAAGTCGGTGTAGGGTGGCTAGCTGAACCTCAAGCCCCGTGGGGTGGCTAGCTCTCTCCCTACACTAGTAGCTTGCCTCGGTACCGCGTACACGAGGGCCAACAGGAGTCGGTGTAGAGTGGCCAGTCCTAGCCCCGGATCTCAACCTAAGGGAGGCTAGCTTCGCTCTACACAAAAAGGGGATAGTTTCTCTCCTTGGTACCACGTACTCAAGGGCCAGCACACTTCCCGTCTACATTCTAGGTTTCCATCTAACCACAGGAGTTCTATTCCTAATTTCCCGTAGGGTTCATGTTCATGTTCACCTCATTTATTCCGATCTAGATTTCACCATTCACAATTCACTTCTCGTCCATATACAGGCAGCTTGTGTTTCCATAATTCGATACATGCAACTAATGATTTCACAGGTAATTGTTCATAAATTACAAGCAGCTCATATTCTAACAGGTAGCTCACAACTATCTTATAGGCAATTGCTAGCAGTTTATCTCAATCATGCATACAAATACATCATACAGTTCCAACGATTCATTCATTCCTCTATCCTAGGGTTCATGCCATATCCTAGGGTTCCATTCGGCTATTTCTACAAGCACATTCTTATTTAAATATTATTAACTGGATTGAACCACTCTACCAGGCAATTCAGGAGTAATGGGGCTCGAATCGCAAACCCAGGCATCTTTGCGAGCCCTAAACACGTAGCAGGCTGAAACCCTATACCAGGGAATACATCACAAAAGGAGAGTTCAGAACAGTGTACAAAGGACTTTAGTACGTAGGGGAACTGGTAAGGAAAATACAGGTATTTCGTTTGCGTAAAACGGACCCTGATCGGACCCCAAATGGGTCAAAAACGTGCCTACTGGTCAAAATCAGACGTCTGGGAACAAGTCTAGACGTCTTAAAAGGTACCAGATCCTTACCTTAAGTCCCTGGGGTATCCTCAGACGTCCAAGCCTTCTCTGCGATCGTTTGAAGGCAGTTCCAGACGTCAGACAATGCCTCCGGTCTTCTGGACGCACCTCCAGACATCTGGTGATGTGATCAGATGTCCAAAAGCGCATGGGAAAGTGTTTCGCTCTCCTTCCCAAGGCTGCTCCTGCATACGACAACCGCAGGCCGCCAAATCAGGCCAAACCATGCATCTGCAGTGAGGCCAACATGGCCGTAACCGCGAAAAAGAACGTACCTTGCAATATAAGTGCTTTCAGACATTTGGCCTTACCTTTAGACGTCCAGGTACTCCGTCAGCCATCTGGACTCCACTCCAAACGTCTGATACTGGAAAACTTCTACTATTAGGACCTCCTTCCAGTGCTCCCCACTCGCTCCGCCTCGTGCCACCATAGCTCCAGCCGCTGCAAAGGGTCGAGAGGTGATGTCGTTGATGATCATCAATTTAACTTATTTATTACTCAAAAATTGAAAATATTCTGAGGTCGAACTCAGGGAGTAAACTCGATTTTAGAAGTAGAAAAATCATAATTTACAAAACTGTAATGTTTTACAAAAAATGTAGAGACTAAAAGTAGAATTTTATCTCTTTTTCTTCTTTCTCTCCTTCTTTACTCTCTTTTTCTTTTCTCTATCTTCAAATGTCTGATTCTTGAAATCGAACGCCTTAAGTAGCATTTGCTACAGTGCGTGTCTTCTTCTTCTTCCTTTCTTGGCTTCTTCTTCTTCTCTTCTTTTCCTCCCTACTTGGCCTTTCTCTTTGCGACAGCTCCCTCCTTCTCTTTTCTTCCTTTCCTCTTTGGCTCTGCTTCTACTTCAGCTCCTTCTTCTGCCTTCTTCTTTTCTTCTCTTTGGCTGCTGCTGCTGCTTCTTCTCCTTGGCTTCTTCTTCTCTTCTTTTCCTCCCTGCTTGGCCTTTCTCTTTGCGACAGCTCCCTCCTTCTCTTTTCCTCTTTGGCTCTGCTTCTGCTTCAGCTCCTTCTTCTACGTTCTTTTTCTTCCTTTCCTTTTGCACTGTGCCTTCTTCTTCTTCGGCCCTTGCTCCTGTTGCTAAGTCCTCATCCTCTTCCTCTTCTTCTTCTTCTCTCTTGCATAGGTATACGGTTAAGCAAAACCTACCCCTACCCTTCCCGCGTTTCTCTCTCTCTCTCCATTTCTCTCTTAGATTTTCTCTCCCAGAGACTGCTCGGGTATACGGGTCAGGTTGGCGTGCCCATGACCAGGCCCACCGGCGTGCGGTGGTGGGCGAGGTGTGCAGGGTTATCGGGTCAGGTTAGCCAGGTCCGCGGAGGAGTGAGCGCGGACGAGGCGGTGAGTAGGCAAGGGGACCTCACCCTGTGTAAGGAGGCGATAAGCACCAACACCTTTTCAATTTAAGTGCCAGCGCCCGCTCAAAAGCTTACGAGGTGGGACTAAAGTCCCACCCACTTCTTTCTGTGCGCCTGCAGCTGATGGCACAAGCAATTGCAGTTGCAGCTAAGGCCTTCGAGGCCAATTGGCTGCCTAGAGCTGTGCGCGAGGGAAGTCTGCGCCTTCTGAACCTGGAGGCCTGGGGCACTGGGACTTGCACGAAGCTTCAAGCAAGCTTCAAGCTTTTGCGCTAATGGCCAAAGAGGTCACAACCCTGAAATCACAAATACGGCCTTGCGGCCCTATCAGAACCTTCAGCAGGCTTCGCTGGAGCATGGCGAAGGTTGCTTGGGGGTTAGCATGGTGTGAAGACACCTGTGTGTGTCAGGGATGGTCGGCAGGTCGGGCGGGAGGCTCGCGAGAGCGGCGAGAAAGTCATGTCGGAGGGATGGTCGGTCGGATACCCATGCCTCTCGCACGTTCGCACGAGAGGTATGGTGGGTTTCAAGGCATGGGGAGCAGCCCAAGCGGTAGGGGGCTCCACAGGGAGCTCCCCTTTCAAGTCTGGGGGCGGCTTCCCATGCAGGTGAGGCGCAAACCTCTGCGCAAAGTCGCCGGAGGTATGGCCTCAGCTGCGGATGGTAGAGGGACCGGAGTGAAGAAGAAGATGAGAAAGCTGAGGGGGTAATCGCAAGGGTTTCAAAATGTTAAGGGTCAGAAAGTGATTTTTGAGGACCAAATTGCAAAGTGGGTCAAGACAACCTCGCTCTCCTCCTTCTCCCTCTCACTCTCCCTCGCTCGCCTGCTCTTGCCACTCCTGCACAACTCTGAGGGTGGTGGTGGCTAGTGTGTGGAGTGGAGAGGAGAGGGGAGGGGCATATATAGAAGGTGTGGGGGTTAGGGTTTGGGGAGGAAAAGGAAGGGAGAGAGAAGAAGCGGGTCTTGCACGTTGCCCGCGTGTAGGGCACAGTATGTACAAAAATTTCATTTTCAGACGTCCGGGAAAGGGTCCAGACGTTTAGACAAACGTCTGACTGAGACTACAGACGTCTTAAAATGCTAAAAGTGTGACGAGTCATTATAATCGGCCACCTGGTGCCTAAATATGTTAAATCAGACTAAAATCAGACATTTGGGAGAGGTTTTAGACATCTTAAACTGCAACAGCAAGCTCACCTTGCGTTCAATGCTAATACCGGACGCTTAGAACCCCTCACGGTTGTCCTGGGGTCCTTCCAGATGTCTATCAATTGACCCAGACGTCTGGGGTAGCTATCAGACATCTGTAGATGTGTCCAGACGTCCTAAAGCATCTGGAAAGCTATGCCTGCGCCTCTTCCCAATGACTCTGTAGACACACACATACTCATATGGTCACAACCTTCTCTGAGCGATTCATACCAAAACATGCAGAGATCGTCCAGAGCACATACCTTTGAAAACCGCCTAGTCAGATGTGTGATGCTGCCTCTAAACGTCCTGTAAGACGTCTATCAAGAGGTGCAGACGTCCGGTTCGCGGGGAAAGGCCCTCACACAGGCCTTCGCGAGCCTTCTCCTCGGGCGAGGCTTCTCCTCTTCGCCCTGTGACACACGGCTCAAGGCTCAGGCTAGTAGCAAGGACGGTACCAGCGTACAGACCTTGAACAAGGTCTTACCTCAGGTTTTTGTGCCGTTTCAGACGTCTAGATACAACTCCAGACATCCTACTAGATGTCTGAGGGTCCTCCCAGAAGTCTGATTCTACGAAAAGTGATTCCGCGAATCGCTACGAGGCCTTCTTCCTCGTAGCCAAGTCTTCTCCTTCATGCACAGGAGCTGTAGGAGCTCCGGTGCTGCCTCAACCTTGCACAGAACTCCTCCCCTTAGCTCCCACGATGGCTCCGCCTCCTCCCCGAGCTCGCACACTCCTCGCGTAGCAACTCCCTCAGTAGCAGCGTGGATAGGGAAGGAATGGATGAAGGAAGGAGACAAGGTGGGTGTGTGCAGTCACCGAGAAGAAGGGTGTGGGAGAGGGGGTAGGGCACGAACTCCAAGGTTGGGGGGGTTTTTATAGGGTAGCCTAGGATTAGGGTTTGAGTGGTGTGCGTGGGGTGTGGGTGTGGGCCGAAAAATTACACAGAATGCCCCACAACATTCCTAAACTCCCACAAGTCCTTCCACTAAAAACTTAGGGGGTTAAAATTTGCAATGAAACTCTCATAGTCTCAGGAAATGCCTACTGACCCTTGAGAAGGGTCATTTCATGTCTGATAGTGAACTTTAAGACGTCTGAATGTTAAATCAAACGTCCAATCATTTAGGGCAGGTTTTAGAACTTTCTATCTGCTGATTTCAGACGATAGACCCTTAGACTAGACGTCTTAGCAGACGTATTATGACTTGGCCGGATGTTCAATTAGTGGGACATTGGCCTTCACAATATGATCATTGAGTAATGACCTTTAGACTTCTATCAGACATCCGTAGAGGATCTCAAACGTCTAATACGTGACCAGTAGCCCTTGATTAAGTCAAAATCACTTCTAATAAAGGTTATAGCCGTTTGTGCCTTGGGAAATCCATTCTCGCAGTAAATTAGGTTTTCAGACATCCAGATCTAGTGCCAGACGTTTGATATGTCATCTGATTGATTTACACTAGAACCCTGTTAGGTCTGATGAAAGTCAGTAAGGGAACCCGTTTAGTATTCAACGTCTGATCTAGTTTCCAGACGTCTTAAACATAACTTCTAGACGTCTGATATTTTTCCCAGACATCTAATGACCTTGTCAGAATCATTAATGATTCTGATTGCGACTTGATTTGCCTTGGGATGATCCCCAATGGCTACCTAAGGCTTCCACAACCTTTCTACGCCTTCCTAAGCCATCTATAAATAGGAGAGACCCTTTGCCTTACAAATACACACCAAGCAACACATTTCCACATCATTTAGTGTCAATTTGATCCTTATAAGAGATCTAGCTCTCACAAGCTTTAGCCTCACATCTTGAGAGCTTTCTTCTCACAGCGTACCTGCTCTCCTCACCGTCATTTCGAGAGCGCCAATCATGCATTGCGTGGTTCACACACCTGCGTCGTCAAGCCGATGCACTTCCACCTAGGGGAAGATCCTTCACCTATAGTAGCTAGTTTCATTTATATACTTTGTGACTCTATAGGTTTGTGTTGTAATTTTTACTTTGTTATTTGTTGGGTATTCACTTTGCGAATTCCCGTCTCCTTCGTGAGACAAAAACCTCAAGTTCAAAGTAGCGTGGTTGTATTGAGATTGAGTCACCCTCATTTTAAGTGACTCGGATAGTGGATTTATCAACTTAGTCGATCAAGAAATCCTAACTCGAGAGAGTTAGGTGATGGTTTTCACCCGATTTGGATTTCCACATAAATATCCTTGTGCATTGTGTGATTGTGAGATTGATTTATTTTAATTCCGAACATTATCTATTTTCTGCAAATCTCACCCCCTCCCATAGGAACCTTCAGAGTTATGACTTATCATAACTAAAATGCCAAAGTTAAGCTATAAACTAGGTTAAGCACTATCAAATTAACACATGAAAAGGGTTAAGTGTGGAAAATAGAAAAGAAGACCTAAAACATCAATTTTGTGCTAAGAATGCAAAGTTAGTTCAATTATTAAGATATTCTATTATTAATTATAAAATAGTGATCCAATTGCAAATTGAACGCACAAAAGTGAAATTAGCTTCTAATATGTTCAATTGAGCTTCAATAAAAACTTAGTTGCATTTGGACATCATTAGGGCCTTGCAATTAGAGTTTCACAATTAGGTCCTTCATACATCACATTTTATACATTAGAAAACCTCCAAGGACCTACTTGAAGGCCGTAGGGACCCATTTTCTACGCTCCAAGGATGACTTTGCATGGATTTCTAGCCACTTATGGGATTCCTTACTATTTTTCTACCCCTTTGCTTGAGGGCCCTTCTACAAATTCACCAATAGGCCTGATGAATAATGCACCTCATGGTGCACTATTCACCGTGAAGAACAGGTCTCATCCTCGCCATTCAATCTCCGATCCTCTTGATCTGCGGCTGCTCCTCAATCGAACCTTCGCGCGAATCATCACGTGTGGTCACCTCTACCCCCAGATCTGATCCAACGGCCCACCTTTGATTTAACTCCCTGCACGCATCTCTCCTTTCATCTCACCGCCCAAGCTCTATTTGTCTAATCCCACCACGCGGTGAGGGGAATCACTCTCTCATGCTACTTAAGCACCCCCCTTGATCGCGCGCACGCTATCGCTCCCTCCACCTGAGTGATCCCTTTGTCCACACCTGCAGCTCTTCTCATCCCAAGTTCGTTTGCCTATTGTGACAGGGCAGGCTTGCTTCCTTCTTTCATTCGCCACCAGCCGACTAGGTGGTGGACCTTAGACAACTTCGTCAGCTGCTGGTCTCCTCTCCCCATTCGTCGTCACCAGCTGCCGGCGGGTGACCTCAGACAATTTCGTCCCATTAGATAGATTTACATGCTTTCTAGGAATAGAATTAGTATAGTTTTACTGCTTTCTAGTTATTTGTAGTTTAGTTAGTGTAATTTAGTGTAAATTAGATAGAGATATCACTAGTTTGATCATCAGTTAGGAGTAGATTAGTGTAGTGTAGAATTTACACTCCCACCTCCTCTGATCATTTTAGATCAGAGGAGATGAATCCATTTCGTCCATCCAATCACTAATCTCCCCTCTCACATCACCATTTCATGTTCTGAATTCTCTCATGTTTTAATTCGCAATCCATCCACCCATTAGAGTTAAATCATCATCCCATTGCTTTCGAGCTTTGAGATGAGGAATTGCACTCAAAAACCATCTAGGGGTCTCCCATCCATTTCAGATTTTCCACAAAGACCTTTGATATGATTTGAAAAAATTTGATTCTCTTGATCTAATTTCAATTTGGTTTTCAATGCAAGATCGTGAGATTTTGATCAAATTGGATTTTAAAGAATTTTTTATCAGGTGGATTGATACATTTTTGTTTAATTCAGACCTTGGCTGTGAGTTTGAGATGTTATGATGATAAACTCTTCCTCAAATGAGCTAGGTCTGAGTTGGGTTTGAATGGGGATTTTGATTGCATTTTAATGAGGTAGAGCCAAGGAAAATTCACTTTGTTGATTTAAGGCTCTACAAAGAATTTTTCTATTATTTTGATTGACAGATTCTGATTTTTAACTCAGGGAATTGTTAGTATTCCTTAAAGTTAAGAGAATTGGGATTCATAGTTGGTTGAAATTATTGGACTGATCTAAGACCCTCCTTCATTCTATCTATAGCATTAGGAAGGTGTTAGCTCAGGGTATTCTTCCAGATTTGAAGTGAGTATTACTGTTGAAAAATTTTTAATGTAAAGTTTGACACTTCAATCTGGTTTTAATGTGATTTTCAGACCTTGTCAGACTTTACAGTGTTTAATGTTGTGTTTTGAATCCCAAATTAATACAGTAAAGTGCTGCATCAGCAGCTACATTCAATGGGTTTCCTAACCCTAAATTCCATGAAAATTATTATCTGATTTGGACACTTTTGATCCTTGATTAGACTTTCTTAAGTATGAAATGGGATATTTGTGTATTGAATCTCAAGTCAGGCTGTTGGAATTAGGATTGGCTACAACAGCAGCCTTCAAAATTTTTTTTAAGACAACTGATTTTGAGTTGAAGATTGTCTGTTAGCTGCAGTTGCAGCTACTACTGATCAGGTAGCTGCTGCTGCTGTGGCTGCTTGATTTTAGCACCCGTAGCTATTGCTGGAAGCTGCTGTTGGGCTGAAAATAGGAGGGCAATAGGTGATGCTTAGAGTTTTAATTAGCTGACATGATGTGTAATGTTGTATTTTATTTGTACAAGCTTTCATGTACTGTTTGTCTATAATTACATTTGAATAGCTTGTTATTTGATTTTAAATCTCTTTTATCAGCTAACATGCATTCAAAACTACCCAAATATGGAAATTAATGGAAAATTGAGTGAAAATTATGTTTATATGTGGAAACATCTTTTATATGGTCTATTGAGCACATCTGAGGCAGTTTATTGCCTATCCAGCCTTTAGATTAGAATTCAAGGCCTTAGGTTGCTTTAGAAACATCTTTTTAAGGCCTTGAGTGAGTTCAACTTGTAAATAAATAAAAACACTATAAAGAATCCAAAAAAATAAAATAAACCTGTCTTGAGTAAGTTTAGGTATATTTCTAAGTGCACACCAAGTTTCATGGTATTCCAAACCCCTGGCTTGGTAACAGTAGAGACATTTGCTTGGATTTCCGAGTTATGGTTACAGTGTATGGAAGGTATGCATTGTCCATGTCACATTCTATGTTCTGTCATTATGATGTTAGTGTTTACAATTTTTAATATTTTTCTTGGGGAATCCAAATTGTATTTATGGCATTCTATTTATGTTTTTTCTTATTCACAGGTGTAGCTCTGCAAGGAATCATAACAAATCAAGCTCAATCTATTATTACAGCCGTTGCCAATGTTTTCCCAAATACTCATCACAGATTGTATTTGTGGCACATCATGAGTAAGCTTCCTATCAAAATTGGCCAGGATTCCACAACAAGGAAAGAGGTTAAGAAAATTGTGCATGAGAGCCTTACAGCAGAGACTTTGAAAGTGATTGAAGTAACCTTATTGTTAGCGGGTTACTACAGTCTAATTCGTGGTTGACAAAGATGCATGAGATACATCATTTGTGGGTTCCAGCTTTTGTGAATAATATGTTTTGGGCGGATATGAATACCACCCAAAGATCAGAAGGAATGAATGCATTTTTTGATGGTTATGTCAACTCTAAAACTTCTATTAATTAGTTCACATCACAGTATGAATTGGCGTTAAATAGAAAGTTTGAGAAGCAAGCAAAGGTTGACTTTGATTGCTTCCACAAGTTTCCACAAAGTCATATTGGTTTGTGCATGGAGCAATAGATGTCTGAAATTTACACAGTTTGTATATTTAGACGTTTTCAGCATGAAATTATCTCCATACTTCAATGTTGCACAATTGGAAAGTGTGAACTTGGTAATGGGAGCATGTCATTTGGTGTTCTTGAGAGGAAAATAATTAACTTAGATGACGACTCAAGATTTGTTAAGAAACAGTTGTTCCTTATTTTATTCTCGAAGGAAGTTTTAACTATTCCTTGCATGTGTCATTCATTCGAGTCGAGAGGGTACCATTGTAGACATTCGCTTATGATTTTAAAAGAAAATCAGATTGACTTCATTCCTGAGAGATATTTTATTGACTGAAAGATATTGTTAGATGTTCTTATAGTGAGGAATATGATGAAAGTGTTGTTTTTGATGATCCAGTTGACAAGTATGAGAACATCTTTCGGAGATGTATGAAGTTTGTTAAAGTAGGTGCATCGACGAAAATCAGCTATAGCCGCAATTGTGAAATGCTTGATCATATGTTTGATGACTTGAAGGACTCTATCTCATAGCCTATCAGTTGGACTTATTCTTATTTCTAAATTAGGGTATCTCCTAATTATTTTCTCTAAACGTTATTGATTTGCATGTTTATTGATTTACTTCTTGTAGGATGTTGTTGCACGTGTTGACAATATCGACTGCAAGAATGGCGACGGTAACGTTGTTCATATATTGGATCCTTATCATTGTTAACGTCAAGGGAGACCTCCTACTAGGAGAAAGAAGTCGACAAGGGAGATATGTGCCGAGAATGTGAGGGCTAGACGTGCGATCCAAAGAGTTGATTGAGCTGTTCATTCCGTAAGACCTTTAGTACTATCTAATTCTAGTTCAGTTCAACAAACTCCATTATACAACTTATCAGAATCGATGGTTGACTTGCTAGCTTCCGTTGAGGGAAGTGCCTCAATGATATATGTCAGTTCTTCATTGCCATCGAAGGAATCATCCGTGGTATCTTTTCACTTATGCCTCACATAATGAAACATTTTCGATATAATTAATTAGCTACATTTACAATAAGTAATTTTCAATTGTTATTGCTTTCAGGAAGTAACAGATGCAGATTGTGCAGTGCCCGATTCTTCGTTACCACATTTTGTAGGGTTGTCGGAAATTCTTGGATGTGCTGGTTGTGATCTTAACTAGGCTTATGTTTTAGACTTTGAAAGTGTCTCCTATACTTTTTTATGAGTTGTAATTGAGCTGTTAGTTTGCTACCTCTGTTTTCAGAAAAGTTGTATGTCAGTTCTTCGTTGGGCTAAACTTTTCATGGGTGCTACGTATAGAACCAGCTTCCCTATTGTAAATTAATAGTCTAAATTTTTCTACCTTGGCTACTATTGTTTGATGTTTTTCGTAACTCTATCCTACGAGAATTTTTGGAACACTGTCTTCAGTTATAGATGTTCTCTATGGTTATTTTCCATTGCATATTTTTTTATTGATGTATCTTAATTTCATATGTTAGGGAAGGCTTTTTTGTTGTCAATGTGTCAACTCATCCTTAAATGAACCTTTCAAATCTACGACAGATGGTGATATATTTATTGCTCCCTCTAGTTATTACATGGTTCACGTCTATTGAGTGGTGGTCTTATAAATGCCCCAGGTCTCCATTGAAGAGTGTCACATTTCTTATTCCTTTTCATTGTCTCCTCCATGGATAACAAAGGCCTTACTGGAAATGCCAGTGATAGAGTGAAAGTTTTTTGCTTTTGCAATGTTCTTGCAAAGCCTCACCTTGATCCATTATGTTTTATTGTCATGCCAAAAGATCAAATATGTTATGTTTGTAGAAACGAGATATGAAGATCATCATATATATTTCAATGGTTTCCAATATGCTAAGATGGTTTCTCTTTTAAATAGGTTTTTGATTTTAGGGTATATTTAAACCATGTTCCCAATGCAGAATTCATTTTATTTGAGGTGGTTGACTTCCTTAGTTGCAAACTTCAGAGGTCTCTGCTCGATTGTCATGTTCTAGAGAACAAACTTAAAAGAAAGAGGTCAGAAAATCATAGCCTTCTCTGGATGTTGGAGAGGTCTGAGTACAGTATTTGGTGTGTTAATCGTCGACAAGATACAGATGTCTCTTCCTCTACCGATCAGCACTCCTCTGATTTCTAGGATAATGACATGTGTGTAAATGATTCATCTCGTTCAACTGTTACTTTATGTCATTTTATTCTATGACATGCTAAATATCTCAATTCTATTAATGTAGATATACATCTTCAAGTTGCAGTAACACCGGTGTCAATGTTTACCTCATGTTACTTTAATTAAAATGTTTATGCAATTTGGTGGTCATATGATACTGTGCTAGTTATTGCTCAAGATTTAACATTTTGGTCAAAGTAGATATATTCTTAGTCGCTGTATAACTGCTATGTTGAATATTTTATCATGCAAAATTATCAAACTTAAAGTTACATTCTGTAAATCATTTTCGCATATGTCTGTCATATGTTCTTGCTGTTCTTACAACAAAAAATGAGGTTATCAGTAAGTCCACATTCATAGAACCTCTTAGTTACCTTACTTCACTTGTTGAGAACAGTCTTCAAAATGTTTCCCAACCTCTATGAGATTCGCTTTGGCAAAAGGTGACTTGCTGCAACTGCTACATTGGTGTCACGAAGTACTTTGACTTTATCAGTCTAAGCATCAAATCCATTCTCCGCTTGTGTATTTCCTCATTTGCCATGGGTTGCATCCAGGGTAATCCTGACCATATGTATTCAATAAATCTGAATAAGTAGATGTCATCATCATAGTTGCTATTCTTGAAATTGAATGGGTAACTTGCAAATACGCTGAATTGCCATTGCCTGTCCAGCTCCTTACATAATCTTTTCAAATATCCATGAATGTGGCATGCCTATCGTACAAGCACTTAAATGATGTAAATTTTTTATTCCTTAAAGTTACTCCAATTTAAACCTTCCATTGCATGGTTGTTGCTTACCACTATTCGAGCATGAAGCACTATTGGATTCTAAAAGTCCACCATCGGATTGCATGTGTAGTGTACGACATGCTTATCTAGCAAGTATATAGCTGCTAGGTGCCACTCATTATTTGTTTCCAATGGTAGATGGAGATTACACTTTAGAAGGATGGAATTGTTGGAATAAAAGATCTGCATTGTGTTCTCCATATCCCCATCCGCAATGCTACGGGATGAGGAGGTTGGAAATATTCTTACTCCATAGTCGTTGAAGGGTGTTGGTTGTGATTCAAGAAGTAATTGAATAAAGGCGTCTACAATCTGCGTTAAGTGATAGAATAAATGAAGTTATGTGTTAACTAGCAGACCTGAAAGTAAATGAAGTTAGACTCCAACGTACAGTGGAGTGAATTCTGCCATTTACTTCAATTGTACGAATAAGCTCCTTCAAATTAACAGCATATTTGAATTTCATCCACACCTGAGTATCAATCGTCTTGCTTTTGTCAATGAGGTGCTTCACTATCATCTCACCAGGTCCTTGGGTCTCCTTCATTAACAGCTTGTCAATTGTATGGATGGTTATCTTCATTTCTTATTGACAAGTATCTTCACTGATATTTGTAGCTGTCCCTACTACTTTTCTCTTCTTGGTCATGTCTACTAAACTCTTGCCTTTCTCTATTTGCACCCTTTTACCCTTCCTACTCCTTTCTTTTATTCTCTTCACAAGCGATCTAGTCTTGGACTTCCTTCGCCTTTTACGTTTCTTGGACGAGGTGTCTTAATTGATAGCCCTCTCGCATTTAACTTCAAAGAGAGGAACTTGTGTGAGCTTACTGATAAATGTATTACACTAGTAATGTAGTACATCAACATATTTGAATGTATAGGATATACCCTTTCCAAAAGAGTTTGATTGTCTTTCATCTAAGACAACTGATCAAATAACATGTTACAACATAATCAATTTCACTGTCCTCGGCTTCCAAAGTTTGGGATATTGTTAGTTCTTGAAGAAAATCATCTGTATCACTTTGAAATCGGCAATGGATGCCTCTTTTGCCTTGATCACTTTTTCTCCTTCGGGCAAGTCACCTGTTCGATTGCGTCAAAACCTATCTACTTAATGTTCAACACACATTCTCATAGATATAAATTCCATACGATTTAATTGATTCATTTCACTTCATGCTTGAAAAATTTTGCCGTTTCATTTATAATTATGATTATCTATGGGATATTGGAGAATAACTTCCTTTCACCAACTTCCGATAGCTTACTGATGTTTTTATGTATTACGCTGTATAAAAACATGTGTTCCTCAAAGCATAGCTCAACATCCTGTTTATATTTAATAAGTTGGTAGATGATTGGAAACAATGGGAATAACATACATTCCAATGAATGTCACGCAATATTATCTATCCATAAAACCCTAGTTTACGATAATTATAACGATATATGATAATTAGATAATCAATTCTCACTATTTTTACATCATTTTCCACCATGTCTACCATCGACTGCTGCTAATTCTGGATCACAAATAAAAAAAATTTCAAACTGTTGGTTCGAAAGATTGTTAATCTGTTACCATAATGTAACTACGTTACATATGTTATTTTAATTAAGAAATAGTAGACAAGTAAAAAGCAGTTGATCTACTCTGCACCGTTGCATTGCTGCAAGCACTTACTACTCTTTCGTACTTGTGAGAATATCGCTTGTCCCCTCACACTTGTCTAAATTACCCATTTCTTTCATTGACATGGATGGATCTTCTACCCTCATTTCTTCAGATTGTTTGCCAGTTGCTTTCTCTTCCTTTGCTACAGACTCCTTTGGTACAGGTTTCTGATAGATATCCTAAAAATAAGAAGTGTTAGTTTATAAGCATATGTATGTTAGTAAGATCACAATCTAAAACCTATAGTACCTCCACAACGGTTGATACCTTCGTTGCTTCCACTTTGCCAAGGCCCTCTTGTGAAACCTCTCCCTCCACTGCTTTTACCAATTTATGAGTACCTACCAATTCAAATCGTTCTCCTCCTATTATGGTGTTGCCTTCACCATCCACCTTCGCCTTGATTCCAAAGGTAACAAGATTTTCTTCTCCTTTCCTTCCATTCTCTGCCTCTCCTTCCAAAGTTGTAGTCTTCTCAGTCTCCACCTCACGAGATTCCAAAGATTCCTCATTGCTTGCATGCTTTATGTGCTTTCCTCCCTTAGTTCCAGCCCTGTTAATTGTATGGTATGGAATGTATGTGGTCCTTGATGATGACCTGCTATTGGAAGATGACTCATAGGAACTACTTCCCTCATCACTGCTATAAGATGATGATGAAGATGACTCCATCACTTATAACACTATTAGTCTGTGTAAAACTATACATACTTTGCATAAAGTTCTCATGTAATTACTCCTGTACCTTCTTGATTAGACTTCCCTATCTTTGCTGTTTAGAGGGATCAACCCCTTGAAATTCTTTCGCTCCACTGCTCCTCGATGACGATGACTGTTTTAACTATTTAATTGTTATTAGAATCACATATGCTATTTTGTTATTAAAATTTCTAGTTACATTACTTTGATAAATACCCAACGACTACTAGATGGTCGAGCTTTCCTATTAGTGTCGCTTCGTTTGGTGGACCTCATTAGCCACTACAAGAATATTGAGTATTGCCGACCATTAGAAACGGTCAGCAATGATAAAATAATGGTCGATAAAAAGGGTCGAGGAATGTCCCATCGCTATTAGGTTTTCTTGATCGTTCCTGAACAATACGGTCAATAAAAAGGCACACCCCCACTCGACGTTTAGTTATTTCTCTCATCAATTTTCAACGGTTAGTAAAGCAATATCTCAACCGTTTCTTTGAAACGATCGACAAAAATATTTACCTCGACCGTTATTTATATTGTCGACTAAGATCATATTGTCAACCATTTATTAATAACGGTCGACAATGGAGCAATTGTCATCCATTTTCACAAGGTCGGGAATATTAATATTGGTTATATAACGGTCAACAACGTCAATATCCTCGACCGTTTTTAACGGTCTAGAATATTTGTAATTTCGATTATTTTTGAATAATAGTCGACAATACTAATATTGTCGACCATTTAAAATGGTCGAGAATCTTCGTATTGTCGACATTTTTCAAATAACGATTGAGAATGCTATGATTTTTTTTTAAATGTATCTACTTTACATGCAAGACCTGTAAAAAGCTATAAATCTAGTAAAAATATAATCAATCACACAACTTAAAAATTTTTGCATTTAATTAAAATAGAAGAAATCAAAATAAAAATTTTATAAATGAAATAATGTATACAAAGTTCATTACAAACGATAATGCATACAATCATGTTGTGGCACCAATGCCTCTAGCATCGCTATCACCTAAATTGTCATCATCACGATGATCTCTATACTGATGAAGGGACAGGTGATCAATTCCTCCCTTCTGAAGTAATGCCAAGAGCTCCTTGATGGTCTTGTTGGATTCCTTGGTTTGCATCGCGTTGTCCCTGACCAATGTCGTCGACTCCTCGATTCGGTGGTCCTTCTCCTCGTCTTTGAGGCGTAATGCCACAATCTCCTTCCTCATCTCCTGCACCTCAGCTGAAGAGGATGATGCTCCCCTTCTCCCATACCACCTCGAGACGGTCTCGCTCCTCCCTACGCTACGGACGTACTCGCCTTTTTCTTAAAAATAACCTGTGTAAAACATCACAAATAATTAGATATTTTTTAAAAAAATTCAGCAGCATTTCCCCTATATATTGCGATATTTCAAAAATCCTATATGAAATAAGTATACAAATAAATAAAAATGAAATGAGAGTATATAAATGAAATAATCCTCCCTTTCTCCATTTCCCTCCCCTTCTTCATTCTTCTCCTTTTCTTTCTCTCATTCCCTTTCCCCTTCCCTTACCCTCCCCTTCCTCTTTCTTCTCCTTCTCTTTCTCCTTCTCCCTTTCTTCATTTCCCTCCCCTTCCTCTTTCTTCTCCTCTTTCTCCCATTCCCTTTCCCTTCCCCTTACCCTCCCCTTCCTCTTTCTTCTCCTTCTCTTTTTCCCTTTCTCCATTTCCCTCCCCTTCCTCTTTTTTCTCCTCTTTCTCCCATTCCCTTTCCCCTTCCCTTACCCTCCCCTTCATTTCCCTCCACTTCTCCCCTCCATTTCCCTTTCTTCTTCTTCTTCTTTTCCCATTCAACATAAAACATTCAAGATACAAAAAATAAATAAATACATCATTTCACACAAAAAATAAATCTAAGTGGGCACAACCCACACAAAAAATAAATCTAAGTGGGCACACCCCACACAAAAAATGAGACTAAGTGGGCACACCCCACACTTAAAATAAACCTAAGTGGGCACAACCCACATTTAACATGATAACAACATTTTAAAAAAAAGTAGTAACACAACAGTGATGAAATGGTCCACAAACGGTGCACAAACAGTAGGAGAATGTGTCAAACCTATATGAGAAGGAAATAAAATAAATTTCAGTTTTGAAATATGAATGAACATAACCCTTAATAAAAGTGACGAAATTTGTGCAAGTGTGTGTATTTACAAAGTTGTAATAAAAATTTCATAATAAATATTTGAAAAAAATCTAATAAGATACCGATTTATGACAATTGAATGAAAATAAAACATATAGCTAGGATAGTTGAATGAATTCTCCTCCGATAAGTATTAAATCTCCGATAACTATCAAATCACCTGAAGGTCAGTTTTAAGTGTCGTAAATACTCAACAAAGGACCTAGAATTCTATGGAATTCAAATCAAGGCTTACTAACCCTTAAAACCCTAATTTGATCTTCTTATCTTGCCAAAGGATCCTTCAAACATAATCCAACCCCTCATTGGCTGATTAAAATTATTTTGATATGAAAACAGATTGTCGCCCAGAGAGGCTTTTAATGTGTGATCATTGTATTGATTTGATCAACCAAGGTACCTGCACACTATTAATTGGTGTCCAAGGACCTGAGGCGATCCTTAGAAACAATGTAGGTCATTGTGAAGGCCTCATTTTAGTGCATCTGAATTCCTTGGCCCCTGCTACCCAAAGAAGACACAAAATAGTATCAAGTAGGACAATTGGGTGGGGATCATCTGGCAATGTGGAATTTGTCCATTATCAGTTCATTTAGAATTCATGTTGCAAATGGTTTTCATGATTCTTCTTCAATTGTGATGCGTACATGGCTTCTTGTAATGATTCCTTACTTCATGGGGGTATGGTTGAGTTCAGGGAGTTGGTCACCTGGCCCTTCCCTTGATCTTTTCTTGGATGGCAACAAAGCTTAATGGAAATCATTGGATTTCATAGACTCTGGATAGCCAAATCTTTGAGCAAAAGATTCTATCCAATGAGGACTTTTAATGGAATCCAAACTATGAGAATGTTGTACAAAACCATTCCAAAGTATCGGGGAAAAGTTAGAAACCAAACCACATAAAGATCAAGTGGAATCAATCATTAAATTGAGTTGTGTGGAAATTGCCCAAGGTCTGAAGTTATATGTTTATACATGTAAGTAGTATGTTTAGAGCTCTATAAACTTGAGTAGAGTGCAAAACAAACATGCTTCAAGCTTAGGTGCACAAAATCGAAGTTAGATGCCTAGGTCTAGACAAGATGGGGCCCATGTTAGGTGTTGCCTTAGGTGCCTAAACCATAGTTTGGATGTCTGTAATAGGTGGAAATGGACATTCACCAAGTCTATACCATGCAATTATAAAGCAATCTTGTTAGCTAATTTATTGGATGTCAATTTAGGATTATCTGAAGATATTAACAAGCTACAATTGTGTATGGAAATGAAATGTTGGAATTGCCATTAAATGGGTAGGATACCTGGATTAGGATTGGCGGATGGTGGTGGTGGCTGCATGGGGTGGTGGCCATGGTGGCGGGGGTGGTGGCAGGGGGTGGTGGTGTTGGTGGCTGGTGGTGGTGGTGCTGGTGGTGGCGGTAGGGGGTGGTGGTGTTGGTGCTGGTGGTAGCGGGGGGCGGTGACGAGGGGGAGGGGAAGGTCGGGGACGAGGGGGAGGGGAAGGAGGAGACGGGCGGAGGAGGAAGAAGAGGAGGAGGAAGAAGAGGAGGAGGAGGGCTACCAGCAAGGTTGCAAAGGAGGAGGGGGCGGTGTTGGTGCTGGTGGTTGCAGAGGAGGAGCCGAGTCGGAGGAGGAGCCACAGCGAGGGTCGCGGAGGAGGAGCCAAGGCAGAGGTGGAGCCGAGGCAGAGGAGGTAGCCCTGGTGTTGGGAGTAGGAAGAAAATGATTTGGGAGGAAGGGGAGGGAGTTGGGGCGACGTTAGGGATTTTAGTTGACTTTCTCGATCGTTCCTAAGCAACGGTCGACGATAAGATTATTCCCGACTGTTCATAACAAACGGTCAGGGATCCTCTTATTACCGACCGTTATTAACGGTCGGGAATAACTCCTCCGACTGTTAAGGTCGAACGGTTGACAATATACTTTGAAAATTTGCCCGCCCGCGTTGGCAGGTTATGAAAACATTATCCTCGACCGTTAATATGGAAATGGTCGACTGTATTATTATTGTCGACAGTTATAAACGGTCGACAGTGGTATCATCCAGACATCTTAACATTACTTCACTTTCTCGATCGCTATATATTGCACTGTCGAGGATTTCATTTATCCTTGATCGTTTATATAAAAATGGTCGAGTAAAGTCTTATTCTCGACTGTTTATAACGGTCGAGAATGGTCTTAACCACCTCGACTGTTTTCCAGGTAGGAAAGTTAATTATTGGACTTTTGGCAACTGTTTCTCTTAAAACGGTCGAGAATACTTTTATTATCGACTATTCCTTTAACGATCGAGAATTTCCATTGCGAACAATACTTTTTCTACTAGTGAGCACTTTCGTTGCCACTATTCTAGGTTTCCACTCCTATGGATAAGTATATTTCTTACGAACGGGTTTATGCAATTAGGTTTATTCACCTAAAATTTCTGTTAAAAGTACCTTTCTCTCTTCCTCGTAGCTGCTACTTGACGATGAACTTTCACTATCTTCTCCATCTTCATATTGATTTCCACTTGACGAGGTATCCTGTTAATTTAACCAGTTAGAACGATCTTTAGCTTGTTTAATACAATAACATGTTATAGTATGTACACAACCTTCACTTTTGATTTCGCGATATTCCCAGCATGCCTTGCCTCCAAGGTTTTAAATATCGATATCGATACCGTATTAACAAGTCAAAAAAGGGATATATCTAGGATATATCACTAATATCGGTGAACTTCGGGAAATCGCTCAAAAAGGCATAAAATATTAAAAAATATTTAAAATTAACATTTTTATGAGTAATACATCATAAAGAAATGTTTAAAAATCATGTGTGTGTGATCCAGACCCACTACCCAGTGTTTCCCCGTCCAGCAACCCAATTTAAATCTAATGTTTCCCAGCCTGGCAGCCCCTTTTCCAGACCGAAGCCCTTTTGAACCCACCCTTTCTCGCCCACCCAGCACTACCATCTCGGTGATATATCACTGATATTTTAGCCATATCGTCCAGTATATCTGCGATATATCATAATATCGACGATATATCGCCGATATCCTAGAAAAATGATACTACAAGTGATATCGATATGCCCAAACCTAGAGAAATCGATATATTGGCAATATATCGCCGATACATCCAACCTTGCTTGCCTCTGCCAACTGGTTAAGCACTTGCATTCCGATATAACATGCTATTCAGATTGGATCGTTCATTAAAAATGCCAAAAAATTCAAGTTTAGCTTTACCATATGAGAAATTGCAAGTTTATCCTTCGTTTTGGTAAGCTCAACATATAGGTCATGCTTCTCCTTCCCCAACAACTGAATCTCCTTCTCATTATCTCTCTTATTATTCCTCAATTCTTTTAATTCGTCCAGGTATGCAGCATTTCCTTTCTAAAGCTGATCCTTCTCCTCGCGTAGATTCAATAGTTGTTATTGCAACTTTTCAATTTCCTTCCTTCTTCTATCAAGTTCCTCCTTTACGATTAGCACTTTGAATGGGTCCTCCTTGGGAGCTACCATCTCCTTGTCATATACGACGTGCCTAACCTTGACGTATTTAGAGCTTCTTATGTAACATTCGGCCACTTTTGACAGCTACACCTTTGTTTCTACATTAGTCTGCTGACCGACAACGCACCGGTCCATTTCCTTGCAAGAGGTGTTCCCCTTGGGATTTCTTTTGCATCAGTTAGGTTTAACATCTCATATGCCCAAATCTACCATTTTGAATAAGGCATATAACTAGTTAGGGTATTTAACTGAAAAATAACAATTATGAATTAGTGTAATCGAATGAATGTTTTCTCACATTTTAAATTAACACCTACAGGAGAGGGGTGCATCCTTTAAGATATCCCACGGGCTTCTCTTGATTTAGCTTTATGTTTGACTCCTCCAAGGTACGGTGAAGTAGTTCCTCTCTTGCACCTGCCCAATTGTATGACTCCAACATATCTAGATACTCTATGTACGTCAGCAGTCAGGGGTAGATGTCGTAGTCCCCGTAGGAGAAGAGAAATGTTGTAAAGCAATGGTGGAGTAGCCTCACTTGGTCATCAATCTTCTCAGACCTTGAATATTTTCCCGACTTGTCTGATGCTACCTCGAGCAACTTATGTTTGACATTTGCAACATTCAAGTCAGCCTTCTTAAATAGGTGCTCTCTAAGATAGGACTGAATAGCTAGGATTTTATCCTTCCACTCGAGTAAGATCGGACTACCATTCCTAGGTAGTCCCGTCATCTTGGCTACTTGTTTATGATCCAAAGCATAGTTCTGCATGCCTATTCTAAAAGTCCTTGATTTTGCGTGGTATGAATTCACAAGTTGATAAAGGAACTCACGATTATTGGAAGGGAATTTCAGTTCTGCTAGCCATCTAGATGGTGTCTCATTGAATTTGTCCTGAACTTCATATGGAGATTTCCAAAGTAACTCCTGGAAATCTTTCAATCCACACCTTGTGTAGACTGGCCACTTCTTGGCTGTTGCCTTTGGAAGATCACTTTTCTTGGAACATTCATGTAGTGTTTGGCGATGTCTGATGCCTCTTCCAATTCCTCCAAATCCATGTTCATCTCCAAATCACTGCGAGATATTAAGTTTCAAGTACATCCCAAAAAGAGAAAACTACTATCCGTTGTTATATTACATATCAAATTATACCTTGAATAAGTAACAACTGATTTTGACATTGCACCCTCACTCCTTTCCTTCCTGTCAGATTTCATATGCCGTTAACATCTTAAAATATTATTTAAGAATAATGATTATCCGTGACAGCAAATAGATGTGAAAACACCTTAACATCTCCTCCACCCTCTTTTTTTCAACGCTTCTAGTCCACCTCTTTCCAGTATTTGTCTGCGATATAGGCTCCTTCGGTCCTTTCCCCTTGCCGCTCAAAACCCTAATTAACGACATCCATTATTGCATAACTTTACCATATGTCGCATACTTCTAAATATGAATGTAGATTAAATTTAATCTACTTAACCTACTATATTTCGCGTACTTCTACCTTTACCTATCCGTAGAAGAGTCCTTCCCATCCTTGTAACCCACGGTTACTTCTTTCCACTTGGCTAGAATGTTCTCCTCCTCTTCATAGCTATGCAATTGAAAGATTTCTAAGTCCTGTATTATTATTTAAAAGTAAGAAAAGAGAATACACCTGTCATTTCCTTACCTTGTATCTACCCCAACCACTTCTTCCGAAGTATATTCTTATCTTGTAACTTTGCTTTCTTCTTATCTCGACCATCCTCCGAGGTTCTTGCATGCTCCCAGTGACATTTCTTGCAATTTATTCAATTACACCTAGTACTATATTTTTTGCTCATTTGAGAGCTTCACCATTCGTTCGACCAGAACTACCTTCGTCTCTCCGTATCCCTGTGCCTGTGCTTCTTATGCTTCCTTTTTATTGTCTGGTCCTCCATATCTACTTGAGATATAGATTTCCTACACTAACAACTCCCTTAATGATTCTTGTCATAACCTTTCCTATCTTCAACTGTACATTTCGATAGATCATAAACACACATTCATTTATACCACTATTAATAAAAGGCAAAAGATATAGTTTTCTGACACCTGTAATTATTTTAAACAAGTGAATAATTCGCAATTGGAACTCTACATGACTACTTGCATTTGTAAAGAAACTCTAGTCCACCTTGTCCTTCTAACTGTACCCATACCATCCACTCTATCAAGTCAATATCCAAAACTATGTCTTCAAATTTATTTTTACAACAGTCTACCAAGAAAGTTAGCCAATGTTTTAATCAAGGCAAATCCACAGCTCTCCTACTACGTACAGCACCTTCATCCCTATATTACATAAATCGCAAACTGTCACTATGAAATTTATCTAACAAGTATCATATAGCATCGTTATTACCTATTGGAAACTTTTTTCAATTTTCTAACAAATTGTCAGATCATTGAAGAACTCACATTTGTTTAATGTTTAAATAATAACAAAATTCCATTTCGATACGAGTTAAACAACACATTATGTGCACAACTCTCTCGAGAAACCAAAATCTTTGTGTAACTAGTAGTAGTTACAATTTTGAAGAATTTATAAATCTTGTAATTCATAATTTCTCCTTGAAACCCAAATTATAATTTACAACTTCTCTCCTTTAGCTGTACACATACAATGTAATCTACCAAGTCTAGATAGCCAAATTGATGTTATCAAGTAAAAGTTTTTAGTTCATACATCCCTTGCTCGAGAAGTGATTTAATTTTAACAAGAATACATCTGAGATAACGACTTTGTAATCTACAACAAGCTATTTTCAATTGATTTTCCTATTTCAAGATTTGAATCACACTTTGAAGAAAATTGCACGTTACAAATAATAAGCATCCACAAGTTCCCATTCACCTTACTATACCTGCCTCACAAAATTACATCAATATGGAACTACACGATTAAATGCAACTAACAAGCATTGCATCGCATCCTCATTCTCTTGATATTTATAACATAATGGCAAGAGAAATAACATCTTTCATATTAAAAAACGATCTACAAGTCGTGGATTCACACATGTTGACATTAATTCGATCTATAGCGTTGGAAGAAATTATTCAAAGAAAGATGCTAAGTCAAAAGTGATATTATTGCAAACATTGCAACTCATATGCATTTGACCCTACGTAGTAGCCCTTCGCCATTCTACCTTATCCATATGCTTAAATCTTCTTAGTTTAAATCCATATTCTACCTTTCCAATAAGAAAACATACAAACTCAAATGTTTCCTAAAGAAAGCTGCTATATTTGAAAGAAACATACATTTGGCAGAAATATACGTTATTGGAGACATTACATTCCAACTGGAACACCACATAATTAAAATAATCTGTTAAATTACATATATATTCAAATTTTCGAACTTGTAAATTACGTGAAGGCCAAATTATTAGTATCTTAAGAGAAACACATTCAACTGCAAATGTTGCAGGCTAGTACTATGAAATTATTACTCTCTATGGGTACGTCTGACACTTGCGCATCTACTACAATTGTAATATCATATTATATCACTTATAAACTGTGACATTTTATGAGAATTAACAACCAACGCACCACATTCCTACTTATATTTATAACTGTAATGCATAATATAGAATAGCATATTTGCTTTGAACACTAATAACAAATCCTAGGAGATTAATACACTTATTTCAAAATCCACTATTGTGTACTCCAAGTACATTCCCTATTCAAATTTCAAATGAATGACTATTTCGTCTTAGTATAACGGCAAGATGGTTACCTTTTAAGCTTTTGATCCTTCCCCTCAATCATCTCCACCTTCACTTTCACTTTCTCCGTGCCCTTCAGAACACATTAACCCTCTCCAACATTTCGTGTACTACAATAATATAACACACTTCACCATTTTAAAAATTGATATTCATCGTTTTATTATTCCTTCAGCAATTACACATACCACTCATCTCCTCTAGTCCTCCTCTCTGCCAATTTAGCTGATGCTGATGTCTTAGGATCTTCGATCGTCGTTTTCTCCGAAGGCCCCCCTCACTCGGTTGTCATTTACAAAGTAGAGGAAGAAGAAAGCATGTAAACTATGGTTACTTCTCCCAATGACCTACATGTAAACCGCCCGGACGTGGGACGGATGTAATCGCCAATTTTATCCACCTAATTAGAAATTTGAAGTCCACTAGACCAATGCACACGTCTACAACAGGATTCCAAACATCTTCAAGTTCGATAGTTCGTTTCTTGATACTGCCAGTTGTGTCGTTATGACACTATGTCAAATCACATCTGCTATCATGCAAAATCGTTTCCTTTCTCTCCATGATCAGTCTCGAAAATTTCACACTCCTTACAATTCATCGCAGCCCATCCCTACGCCCAATACGAAATTCTTCCGGAATCTATATACGCACTGTCTTATTTAATCCCTGGAAATGCATATGTTCGTATATCTACCTTATCACACATGTTATTACATTGAGATTTATTAATAGTTGACACCCTTACGAATAAAATTAACACCTAATAGAAACGTCACTTGTAATGGTACTGTTACTCCAATACCAAGTTAACATACATCAGCTGCTCCAAAAAAATCATGCAAGATGAAACTGGTAACCATCATAGCTGTCACTTTAACACTTTATCGTTACTTACACAAACAATTTCGACAACGAGAAGACAGCAACCAAAAGCCAAATAAGAACTTACAAAAACAAATTAATGACGGCCATGCGAAGCTTCCTACTCCAAGTTGCGACCGCTATAGCTGGAGTCACCACTGTTACTCTCAGATACGTCAAACGTCCATACAACCTACTTCTCTATCACGTCTGCATGAATATTGCAATGCTTGATTTGCTGCACTTCTTCCTTAAGCTCTGTTACCTCCGACTGCCTCAATTGAAGAAGTGATGTAAAGAGGCAGACCTGCATGGCTCTACCCGTTGTCAATGGTTTCAATTCTTCACATTCAAAAAATGTCCACAACATTAAACAACCTGCTCTTTCATTGCATGTGCACTCAATGGCAGATCTTGACCCTAAGCTTTATATTAGCAAAGCTATTAATACAAACTATACTCAGTTCTATTGCAATGATTTTCACTAAAGGAGGTTAAGATGACTATACGTACATCTTCACTGCATATGTAGTATGCTTGAAGATGTTCTTCGCCTCTTGGAGTTTCCACTAACAGGGTTGCTTTCTTGTTACAATGACATGTAGGGAATTTACTGGTGTTTAGAATATGCCAATCCTCCTAGGATGCACCATGCCGACATTGACAAACCACTTCAACACCTTATTACATAATAACCGACGTCATCAATTTTCTCCTCGTTGAGCAGTATTAACAGTGCCATTTTCAAAGAATGGAAAGTAACAGCAACTTTAGCATACCTAGGTCTCCTCCTCCGACGTTATTGGTTTGAGGACGATTCTCCATGTAGATTGCATCGAAAACTTCCCAAACGACCTCCTCTTACAATCCCTCACACTTTCTCTCTCCAAGGATTCGTGTTTGGTACTTATAGGTAGAAATGTGAATTTTTGAACATGACATGACCGCTGCAGGTTTATCTCAGCTACAACAACGAGCAGAAAGAAGGGAGAGGCCACGCTGGCATAGAACACGCTGGCCGACCGCATGCAGAGCTCCTTGCATCCTGGTCTCCACGTTGGATGGGGTGGGAAAGTGGGTGTATATTAGGGTATGTATACCATTACCCTAAAGACAACCTCTCACCCAAATCATGCATGAGTAAGCCTCGCTACTCACTTGTCGTTGTTCTTCCCTTTTATGGAATGCCCACTACGTCAACGTGGTCAGTGGGAGTTGGACTTGGACCCGATAGGTAATCGTTTGTTGGCTATCTCGGAAAGTGTTAGTTTCGGATGTTCAGGAGGTTGTTTGGCTACGAGGATCAGAGGTTGAGGAGAGGGAGAGAGCCCACACCCAAGTGAATCTGCAAAGACCCGATTTAAAGTATAAGTGACATTTTTGCGGATTAGTGTTCCGAAATGAAGTTGGTATCTTGTTTTTTCTTTTTTTCTTTTGTGTGTATGCACGCGCGCTTAGGAAATTTGATGGTTGTTGTATTGGTGGCAGAGTTCTTGGAGAAGGATTCAAACTGTCGTCGATGGAGACGATCACATATCTTCTGGAACCTTTTCTAGTAACTTACTTTATGTGACAAACTCCCAAGTGTCCTACGGTCCACCACATCGATCTCCCCTTAGTCCCCTATAGCATTGCAACACATTGCAGTGTTGCACGGTCTGCATGCAACAGTAGCCACACACGCCATCACCCTTCTTCGGTGGTGACTTGGATAGCAACGGCTATGTGGGCTACAGTCATTGCACCTTGGTGACTAACATGGCAACAAACATGATGGTATGTAAGGATTCTTTTCTTGTATTTTTAACATTGGGTATCATTATATCAATGCGTCTCGTGTTATTCAAATCTTTTTTTGTTAAATCATGGAAATAGGTGGATAGTGTGGCCGGTGGTGGGTTTCGTGGTGGAGGGTTGCAGCTTTTTTGCACCTTGCCATAGTTCATACTCATGGTATGGATGAAGTTAGCTCCAGGTTTACTGCAGGGAGAGATGGCCCGAAGGGGGTTTTTTTTGCTCTCTTTTAAATATGGCTGGATATTAGCTCTAGGATATAGTCTGACTTACTTAGACATAGCTAATATGAGTTCAATGAAAATGGAGCAATGCTTATAGTGCCACTTTGGAATGCCACGGTGGGTTTTCGTGATGTTAAAAACATAAAAAAGTCTGCAGATCATATGTGTAATCCTTTCATGGTTTTATATTGCTAAGATAGATGGGTTTTTTTACATGATGCATTGCAATTGCAAGTTGCATATAATTTGAAACTATTTTTCACAATAGAAAAATTAATGTTAAGCTTTTGTTTGTAACCCGTCAAAATAAGAAAGGTCAGTAAAGGTACGTGATATTTACTTGCACACGCCGCATGATGGTATACTTGGAAACATTAGAAATTTTGTTGGGCTTGTAATGGATTTATTGCTGGTTGAGACAATAATGATCCCTAAGGGCTTGTTCAATGGCACGTTGATTATTTTTTGAAAACAAGATTAGAAAATGAAGATTTTCAAATGCACTCTCTTTATTCTCACAAATTTGCATATGTCCACTCCTTGGTAATTATTGCGCAGCTGCATTGGATGTGGGATGAGGGATGCATATGTCAAGAGTGCTAGATTGCAAATGGGATTAACAAATCTGTGTTTGGATTCGAGCATGTATAGTGTATTTGTTTGATTTGGATGTCTACATTCTACGAGCCATATGACTATAGCTTAAATGAATCAAACTCGAATGACATTTTTTTTCTTCTTTTATGAACAAATCTATATCTGATTACAAGAATAATGATTCAACTTAATTTTCAATCCAATTATTCTTGTTTCACTTTTATCAAACAAAATCTTATCATTTTTATTTTGATGTACATTTTATAGATTGATGGTGATGGTAATGATGGACATAATCCAATGAGTCAATTTGATTGTAAAGATGTCATTGATTGTGAAAAGAAAGAAAAAGGAAAGCGTAAAAGAATAACTTCATGGCTGGAAAATATTTTGATGTAGTTGAGAAGAAAAACGAGGATGAACCTGAGAAAGCTAAGTGCAAAAGATGTGTACTTGAACTGCTTTGTGAAATCAAAACATATGGAACTACTAATTTGTTAAATCACGTCGCTGTGTCATGTCCTATAAGTGAGATTAAAGATATAGGACAACCTTTGTTAAGCCAAGAATTAGGATCTATGAAGATGAGACCTATTCTTGAACAGAAAATATTTCATGAGTTATTAGCCTGTGCAATCATAAAGCATGATCTTCCATTTTCGTTTGTAGAATATGATGATATTAGAGAGATCTTCAGTTATATTTGTGAGAATATGTAGGTTATTTCATGAAATACAGTTAGGAGTGATGTTATGGACATATATACGAGGGAGAAAATGTCTCTTAGATCCTCATTGTCCTCTATTCCTAGAAGAGTTAGCTTTACCACCGATTTGTGGACATCTATAAGCATAGATGGTTTCATATGTCTCACAATACATTATGTAGATCATGATTGGAAATTGCAAAAGAAAGTTTTGAAATTTTCTATTCTCCCTCCTCACACAAAGTTGGGAATTTATGAAAAAATCTTCCAGATACTAAATGAGTGGAATCTTGAAAAAAGAGTATTTTCCTTCACTTTGGACAATGCATTTTCTAATGATGCAATTATTCGAATTATGAGAGACCATCTATCCCTCAATATATAATTTATTACTTAGGGATGGTAGATATTTCCACAATCGATGCTGTGTTCACATCTTGAATTTGATTGTGAAAGACGGACTTGAAAGTATTCATGAATGTGTTGATAAGGTGAGGGAAAACATTAAATATGTGAGAGGATCGCAAATAAGAAAGCAAAGTTTTTCCAATGTATTAAACTAGTTTCTCTTGATGGTAAGAAAGGGCTGCGTGAAGATGTTCCCACAAGGTGGAACTCCACTTAGATGATGCTTGAGAGTGCACTTCATTATAGGTGATCCTTCTTCCAGCTTCAACTCATTGATTTAGCTTATGTTCATTGTCCATCCGTTCATGAATGGGATAGGGTTAAGAGAATTAACAAGTTGTTGATTGTATTCTACAAAGCCACAACTGCCTTTCAGGTACTTAACATGCAAATTTTGATTTATTTACTAAATTTAATGAGATTGAATTTGATTAGATTAGATACTTAAAAAGGTTTTTTGTGATCATTTTCTTTTAGGTACAAAATATGTGATTGCAAATTTATACTTTCCTCATGTTTTTATGATCCAATTGAAGTTGATGGAATCCATCAACGGTGGTGATAATTATTTAAGGAACATGGCCATTCCCATTATGGAGAAGTTCAAGAAATATTGGTCCACACATAGTGTTATCCTTTCTACTGCTATTGTGTTAGACCCAAGGTACAAGTTGAGATATGTGGAGTTCTCTTATAAGAAGCTCTGTGGGATTGATTCTGGAGTTGGGAGAAGGAGTGAACTATATGCATTATTTGATACATATATGTCTAATTGCACCACAAATGCAATGGCTATGACATCTTCAAGACGTGAGCTGTAAATTTCTCAACTCAACCAATCACCATTGGAGAATGATGGTGCCTCTGATAACATGTTTGTGCTAATTTTTACATCATTGCCTTATTCTTATGAATTCAATTTTTTTTTTATATTTACCTTTTTATTTATGTAATTTTTGCTATTGCATAGGAGTTTGATGATGAAAATGTCTCAAATATTTCTCAAAAATCTCAATTACAATTGTACCTTGAAGATGATCATGTGGATAGAAAAAAGAACATAGATGTCCTTTAATTTTGGAAAGGATTCCAAGCACGTTACCCTCAACTTGCTATGATGGCATGAGATGTCATATCCATTTCCTTATCTATCGTGGCCTCAGAATCTACTTTTAGCACTAGTGGTAGAGTTTAGTTCAATATCGCAGTTCCTTAAAACCCGATATCATTGAGGCTCTAATTTGCTCCTATGATTGGTTGCTCAATGTAAAAGGTATGTTACATTATTTTCAAATTTTTCCCTAAATAGCTAAACTATCCGATCGATAAAATATTTGCTTTGCTAAATAAAGGTAATGTGGAACCTAATATTGAAAAACTTAGGGAAGATGTGATGCTTTTAAATTCAAGTGATTTTGAAAAAGAAAAGTGTTAAGGCATCATTCAAGTCACTTGAATACATAAAGTATTATAATAATATTTTGTCAAAAAGTAAAATGCTAATATTATATGATAACTTCTACTATTTTGATGTTTAGGTACTTTGACCATTAACAATGAAAAAGTTGGAAGTTGAAAAAGGGATGAAAGTTGAAAAGCGACAAAAATTGATCATGTTTTGATTTGTTATCTTTTGAGTACCATGTTTTGTACTCTAAATTTTGGCTATCCTTTTATCTTTCGAACTATGGGTTTGGATTATGTTGAACCAATTTTGATTTATGTCATTTTAGTATGTCATTTCATTTATCTTTTTAATCATGAGTTTGGAAGCTTTGTATTATGTTGCTAAGTATGCTTTATGTCATTTCAATATTTCATTTTTGTTTTTGTTTGGTGCTAGTCATTTATATTCAATTTTTTAAGTTATTACAGTATTACTTTCTTTGAATTTTAAATACTTAAAGTTAAGAAAGAGAAGTGTTAACTTCGAGTTGTCAATCCAAATAGGATCTATAGGAAGCTTATCAACCAAATGAGTTATAAATGAACCTCGAATAACTAACCATTGGAAAAAAAGAGTAGATTACATAAGGTAACCGAACTCGTTAAACCTACATAACCTCGTTAACCCACGAACCCAATTAGCTTACATACCCGATTAAACCCATGAATCCAATTAAACCCATGTACTCAATTAAACCCTTAAACTCGATTAAACCCACTAACCTGATTAAATTGATCAACTCATTAATTAAATGGGTCAGGTCGGGTTCTAGGTTCCATGGGCAAGTCAATGTCGGTCTCACACCCTAGACCTGATTATTAAATGTGTCAAGTCTGACCTGACCTGACTTAACACGTGTTTAGGGTCCGCAGGTCGGGTTGGACCCAACTTGACCTGTTTTACAGCTCTACTAGCATAAGATCTCATCTAATGACATCCTCTCAATGCCATCAAGTTGAAAGCATTGGTCTTTGAACTAGAGGAGGCATTCTAAAGGGTTCTCACTTAGACATTGAATAATCATCGAGAGCATTGTTGGGTCGCTCCACAACTTTTGACAAATTTGGAATTGGTCCAAAAATAAAAGCTCGAGCTACTCGTAAGAGTTTATTTATTTGGAAGATAATTTGTCAAACAAAGATTGAGCCTTCCCTTTTAAGGTTACGAGGAAGGGCTTGTAGTGGGCATCACCCTCTATCTCTTCAGGCATAGTGCTCCTACAAAACAATCGAGGTGGCCTCCTAGGTCAGATTTCTTGTCATAGCTGTCCTAATGGGACCTTTAATAGTTCTTCAGCAATGGTGATCTCATCACCTTGGTGGTGAATGGTTGGGAGCTTGACTGTTGAGTACTTATAATGCTAAGCTATCGCATCTTCCTCTTAAGGTATTGCGTCGCATCCTCATGGAAGGAAAGTTGTTGGCAATTAAGGTTAATCTTTGTGAGGCTCTTCCACTTACTAGAGTGGGTAAGGCCATTCTTTTTGGAGCTTTTGCTTTGTCCCTCCACCACCTTTTTATCCAAGATTTTCTCCAAGGTTGCAAGGCACTAATAGAGCTCTTCGACCTCTCGAAGATCCTTTGGAGAAAGGTTGCTTGATACTTCCTACCCAGGAGGGGGAGGGTTAGGTGTGACAACTGCATCTTTGACCTCCCAATTTAATGGGGAATCCCCTAAGGGGCTTTGATTTCTTAGGGGTTAGACCCACCAACACCTGATGCACCAACCTTTTCCCCACGTTCAAGAGTCATGGATAGTTACGAAAAGTCAGAGCTCTTCCCATAGTTAATGCTAAATGAAAGGTATTGAATGTTTCACAGGTTGGTCTTGGGTACCATATTCATGGGTCATCCGCCCATCCACCAAAGTCGTGGGACTAGAACAAAAATAGAAGAAGAAAATTGCCATCTTCCCTTGAAACAAGGACACGTCTTGGGTTGATAAACCATCTTCCCTTGAAAATTGCTATCTTATAGATCCCCCAAAATGACCCCACCGAAGCAACGACGACTGATAAAAAATGTTCTCTTTTTCAGAAAGAACAGTTTGAACCAATAGACCCGTACCACATCTGTTTTTCTAACTTAACTGAAGCTTAAAGGAAGTCCAACTCTAACAATAATATATGTGGTAATACCTTGTGATGGATAAACCATCTTCACTTGGAAATTGTTATTCTATCGGAACACCTCCAACATGAAACCACAGAAGCGACACGGCATCAACTGTTCTCAAATAGTAAGCCAGTCTTAGAACCAAAAACTCCGTATCGTATCCGGCTCCCCCGACCTATATGAAGCTTGATGCAAGTCCAAGCCAAACCTGCCATGGTATCTGTAGAGACTACAAGCACGTATCTTGTGATTAATAAACCATCTTCACCTGAGAATTGCCATCCAATAAGAACGAATGCCTACTGAAATGAAACCAATGAAGCATCATCAACTGATCCCGATCCAATGTTTTAAGTCGTGTCAGAGCATTCCCGTTTGTCTACCCTGTAAATCGCACTTCTTACTGCTGTAATTCCGTGGTCTTGGCTGTCACTTTTGTCAGGAAAATTACCATATATATGATGCAATTAATTACATAGGAGTATGGAAAAGCGGGAGATGGTGTGGTTGTTGTGGTTTGCTTACGTCGGCATAGGAGGCCTGGAGGTAGGATATGCTGATCTCCATGGAGACGCCGCTGGTGGGTGCCACCGTGAGGAGCGCCGCTGAGCCGATCATGTCGACGAGGGACGTTTGTCTACCCCGTGCATGAAGTTCCCCGAGTTCTACCATTCTCACAACACCGACTGATCAGGGTCTCGTCAGGCAGAAAAAACAAAAAAAAAAAGCGAAGGAATTAAGGGGTTTTTTTTTGTAAGAAAAGAAAAAGGAGAGTGGATGGAGGAATTACGAGGAGGCGTCGGGTGACGATGTGGGAGCAGAGGAGGTGTCCGGGCTCGACATGGTGGACGCAGATGCCCTTCAGCACGACGTAGAACTTGCAAGGGAGAGCGTCCAGAGATGCCGACAGGATTATCTCCTCCGCCTTCTCCAGGCACACCTTCACCCACGATAACATTCCATTATCCCTGATGAGGGGCAAACAACGCCTTTGGATTAAAAACTTTGCAAGAAGCCTAATAAGGGATCCAACTACCTGAATGTAAGGTAGGTAGGCAGAATCGACCTGCCTCCACCCGAGAAGATCTGAATATAGGTGAATCCAGATAAACTCGACCCACCAGAAAATCCAGTATCAACCATTGCAAGGAGACGGTGGAAAAGTCCAACATGACCATAGCAACAATAAATGATGGCATGACCGTCGCAATTAATATCCTGACAACATATATGCCCTGACAACGGATGTATCCAGTTAGAAGATCGTACGACATAATCAACCCCCAACACTATAAATATCTAAGAGAGGCCCTCGAGGCCCTCTCTCAAGTAATTAGAGTGAAAAAGGGAGATTTTATTGTCACTTCTTACTAGTGAATAGTTGGGTGCATCACTCTCCCCCCAGACGTAATCCTCTTGTAGTGGAATTGGGTTATCAACCCTCTTGTCTCGTTATGATTGCTTGTTTCTGAATTATTGAGTCGGACCCTTCAATCACTTAAGATTCTAATCAATTGGCACCGTCTGTGGAAAGCGATTATCAGTTGATAACTTTTTCTCGCCTTTGAATCTTTCCAATGGCCTGTACAACTCGCAACTCCTCTCGTGCTTGCCCCCAGAAGGTGTCGCCCTAGGCAGAATCAAGTGTCTCAGTGTCCAAGAAATACCTCCAGCTTGCTGGGCCAAGTAAGGAGAAATCTGAAATCCCCAGCCGACTACTAGAAGTCCATGGGCAGGACCCTCTCCGGGAGATTCAGGCGAGGGAGGAGCAACATCAGGTTAGGCTGGCAGCTTTTAGGGCTAAAGAACTTTCAGCCACTGAGAAACTCCAAGAGATCAGACAGATCCGGGAGTTTGGCAAAATCCCGTCGGAGGAGCCTCACCAATTGAGCCCTGAAGACGAACAACAAAGGTGGTGTCATGCGATGGAGGAGGAGAACGCCCGCCTGCGTGAATAACTCAAAAAGTTAAAACGAGAGCTCGGTAGCCAAAGAGGGGAATCTCTTCCTAATCAGCCTAAAGTTCCCTGGCCGCTTTTGCTAGGGGAGCATTCAAGAGCTTAACCTTTGGTGACCAGTAGTGGAGGCTTGATCCCTGAGATCGTCCAACAGGTCACTTAGGTAATGAGGGGTATATGCCCATAGGCTTATGTCACCACCTATCCTTTCACTGAGGAGGTGATGACGACTCCCCTATCGAAAAAGTTCAAGCAGCCTATCATGGCCCAGTATGACAGGATGACAGATCCCAACAGCTTTGTTGGAAGTTACCATCAGATGATGTTGGTGCACGGCTGCCCTAACAGAATACCTTACCAGGTATTCCTGTCCTATCTGTCTGGCATGGCCCATGAATGGTTGAATGAACTGCTGGCCGGACAGATCACCTGCTTCTAAGAACTAGCATCCAAGTTATGCTAGTACTTTGCCGGGCAACAGAGGGATAGAGATAGCTGTGAGAGGCTGTCGGAGATTTGGCAGCAGACGAATGAATCTTTCCGATCTTACCTGGATCAATTTCAGGCCCAGTACTTCAAATGTAAGCGGCCTCATGATGTCATTGCCATTCAATACTTCAAGTCAAAACTCCTAACTCAAAGGTTTTGGTATGACATCAACAATTTCCTGCCAGAGATATGATGAAGCTTAGCGATAGAGCCACAAGGTTTACCGAGTAGGACAATTCTTTTCGCTCCCGCAGTTGGCTGGCAAAGGGATATGGAGACGATGTTGGTCCAGTTGAAGAGAAGCAGGCCTCAGGGGAGTCCGGTCCTATCTTCATCCTCAGAGGCAGCATCTTCAATAAGAGGAAGGCTAGCTTCCCAGAATGAAGAAGTGATCGGCCTGCCAAGGGCCAAACCAATGGACTCCGCCAACCTAGGCGGGATTATTTTGAAAAGTACACTCCCTTGGCCGTGAATCAAGCAAATTTGTTGGTGGAAGTATGGTCTACAAACAAAGACTTGCTACCCTCGCCCAAACCGTTGAAAAATAAGGCTAACTCCAGGCCCTATTGTAAATACAACAAGGCTCGGGGGTACGCCTCTGAAGACTGCCGGAATCTGCAGGACCAGATCGAGTCCCAGATCTGACATGGAAATCCGGCGCACTTCATCAGGTAGAGTGACGGCCAGGATAAAGGCAAAAGGTCCATGGAGAGTCCATAAGACTATCACAAGGAAAAACTTCAGCAGTTCCGTTTAGTCAGCATGGTCCTTATCCAGGGCTACAGGCCCGACGGCACCTCAGCCAGCTAGATCGAGCAGGTGGTGTCACCCCTGCTCCCCCTGATTGATTTCTAGTGGCTATGCCTCAATTACCCCAAAAACACTCATCTCCTGCCATCTACGATCGCGGAGGTGGAAGTAATTTTCAAGGTCAATGCCGCCTCGGGTCAACAACTCACCCCTCCAGACCGGCGGCTCTTAGCGCGTTCCCAACTCTTTAGTGGGTCAAGAGAGGCATCGTCATGCAGGCGGCCTCCAAGCTGTTTGCCTCTCTACGGGACCCGACAGAGCACACTGACTTGCTGTTGTCTCACTAGCAGGTGTGTTACCAACAACAACCTTAGCTCCTTGTAGACAAAGGCAGTGTCTTTGATGTCCTCGTCTTCAGAACAGTACTCTGATTAGGCTTCAAGGAAGAGCATCTTTCCCCATCAACTCACCTGATTGTGGGGTTCGGCAACCACAAGGTGATGCCAAAAGGGGAGATCAACCTTCCCTTGTCCATCTGCGATGGGGATAGGCACCTCAATTAGACGGCTATGTTCATAGTGGCTAGATTGATGGTGATGTTCGAAGGCATCCTCGGCCGCCTGACTACCCACGCCTTCCATCTAATCCCCTCTTCATACTTCCAATTCATGCTCTTCCAATCCCCTCTCAAGGTAGGAATAGTACACGAGGATCAAACGGTCGGGCGTAAGCTCTTAAGGATTGAGCTAGAATGATCCATGGAGTAGAGACCCCCCAAGCCACAGAAATGGGGGAAGAAGAGAAACCAAGCCCAGGCAATCCAGCAGGAAGCAAATTCGGCTAATTTGCCAATGACTTCAAGACTGTAGCCAGGCTCTTTAGCCATGGCTATACAAATGTATCCTAACGACGCTACCAAGCTCGTCCAGGTCGAAGAGGACCTTGATCCCTCTAAAGTAAAAGAGTTTCTACTCCTACTCTAGACCAACATGGACATCTTCTCTTAGTCTGCCAACAACCTGCCAGTAGTAAACCTGTCCCTAATTCAGCACCATCTAAACATCGAGGAGGGCACCCATGCTGTCAAACAGGCTCACCGGCACAAGTCAATCGAACAATGGCAACTGGCAGAGGCCAAAGTCCAAAAGCTACCTGAAGCCGGATTCATCGAAGAGTCCTTATATTCAGCATGGTTCTCAAACGTGGTCATGGTGAAGAAAGCCAATGGCAAGTGACGCATGTGCATGGACTTCAGCAACCTCAACGAAGCTTGCCCAAAGGACGAATTTTCCTTACCAAGGGTGGACGCTCTGGTGGACTCCTGCAGCAGACAATCGCACATGTCCTTCTTGGACACCTACAACGGGTATCACTAGATCAGCCTTGCTCCAATCGATAGACCTCACACCTCCTTTTTTACTAATAGGGGTCTGTTTCATTATAGTCATGCACTTTGGCTTAAAAAACACTAAAGCAACTTACCAACCCCTTGTAAACATGATTTTCTCTAAAATAATAGGAAAGTCATTGGAAGTATATAGATGATATGTTTTTCAAGAGATCTAACTTCCCTCAGCACTTAAAGTATTTGGTAGAGGTGTTTCAAATTTTGAGCAACACTCGTTTCTGCTTGAACCTCGAGAAATGTATCTTCGAGGTCTTAGCTAATAAATTTCTGAGGTTCTTGGTCTCTAATAGAGGAATTGAAGCCAACCCCAATAAGATCCAGGCAATCATAGACCTTCAGCCGCCAAGCACGCTGAAAGAGATGCAGTCATTGGTTGGCAAAATTGCCTCTATAGGCCGATTCTTTTCTTGATCCTCTGACAAGTGCCCCCCCTTCTTCGAGTGTTTCAAGAAGGGCAAAGGCTATACTACCGCCCACTGGACTCCTCATTGCCAAAAGGTCCTATAGGACGTCAAAGAGGTGCTCCAGAGCCTCCTATCTTGACGGCTCCTAAGCCCGAGGAAGCTCTTTCTTTGTACTTGGCGGCACCCTTAACCGCCATCAGCACTGTCTTAGTTGGCGAGCGAGAAGGAGCACAACAGCTGGTATACTTCATTAACAAAACATATCAAAGTGCAGAACTAAGTATACGGTGATTGAGAGGCTCGGGCTAACCCTGGTAACTGCTGCCAGAAAACTACGCCCATATTTCCACGCCTATACTATAATCGTTCTGTCCGACTACCCCCTGCGGCAAATGTTACATAAGCTCACGGGATCAACACGAGAGATAAAATTGGCTATGGAACTGGCCGAATTTGATATTCAGTACCAGCCAAGGAGGGAAATAATGGGGCAAGTCTTGGCGGACTTCGTGGTGGAATTCACAGACCTGGATGCCTCTCTCACTCTGCCTCAGAAGCTATATGTGGATGGCTCGTCGATGACAGTCGGGTCCGAGGCATAGCCTTGACCTCCCTAGACAATGCTACTCATAATTACACCATCAAACTGATTTTTCCAGCATCAATAACCAGGTGGACTAGAGGCCATATTAGCCAACATCTGGTTGGCCAAATCAAGAGGTGTCTCTTCACTCGAAGTCTACACTGATTCCCAGTTGGTCACCAATTAGGTCAATGGCGAGTGCCAAGCTAGGGACCCAAACATGATCTGTACGCAGCCAAGGTCAAGGAGGAGTTGCTCGACTACAGAACCGTCTCAATTAGGTAGATACCTTGATCCGACAACCCCTTGGCAGATGCCCTGGCCTGCTTGGCTTCAGCAATCCCTCTCGACCAAGAGGAGGATATCTGTCTCCAAACCTTGAAGGAGCAGACAGCACTTGCTCTACCTCTAGGTGCACCTTGATAAACAGGCCATTACACAAGTATGGTCTCTTCAACCCCTTATTGCGCTGCCTTACAGAAGAAGAGGCATCTCAAGTCCTTCAAGAAGCTCATGATGGCACTTGTGGGAACCATGAAAAGCATAAGGCCCTCCTGGCTCGGCTATTCCAAGCAGGCTATTTTTGGCCCCAGATGAAGCAACAGTGTAAAGACTTCATGCGCAGGTGTGATAAGTGCCAGCGGTTTACTACCCTGCACCACTTGTCGCCTAGAAAGCCGGTGCCTATAATGTCATCCATCCCCTTCACAAAATGGGGGATGGACTTCATTGGACATTTACTGCCAGCCCCAGCTTAGAAGCGGTTCATACTGGTGGCGGTCAACTACTTCTCCAGGTGGGTCAAAGCCAAGGCTATGGCTAGCCCAACAGTTGACAGAGTTATCTCCTTCGTTCGCAAAAACATTATAGCTCGATACAGGATACCTCAGTGCATTGTCATGGACAATGGCACCTAGTTCGCTTGCAAGAAATTCGAGGAATTATGCACCAGCTAGGATGTCCGCCTATGCTTCACATTTGTAGGACATCCTCAAGCGAACGAACAGGTGGAGGTAACCAACCGCACCATCATCTCGACGCTCAAATGCCGGCCACATGCAGCTAAAGGGAGATGGGCGAACGAGCTACGTGATGTGCTGTGGGGCTACAGGACATGCCAGAGGACTTCCACAGGCCACACACCATTCAGCCTGGTGTACGGCATAGAAGCTTGACTGTCGATTGAGACTGTCCTCTCCACCTATCAGACACAACTCTATAATCCTGCCACCAATGATGACCAGATCTTCCTAGCCTTAGACCTCGTGGATGAGCTAAAGGATGAAGCTTCAGAAGCATTGCTTAAGTATAAAGAAGTGACTGCGGCTACTTACAATAGGCAGGTTCGTAAAAGGGCATTCTTCGAAGGAGACTTAGTCTTGCGGAAGTGTGAAGTCTCCATACCAAGCAAATCAGGCAGAAAGCTAGATGCCCCTTGAGAAGGGCCTTACAAAGTTTGTAAGAATAGTCCAGGCGACTTTTACAAATTACAAACCCTAGGCCGCGACATAATCCCTCGTACTTGGCATGCGAGTCACTTACGCTTGTATCATGTATGAAGAGGAAACACAATAGAAATAAAAGCTTTTCTTTCATTGAAAATATTGTTTATTACATCCCCCGGAACCATCGTTCCTAGAAAGAAAAAAAGAGGAAAGATAACAAGATCACTTTGAAGACTCTAGGACTTCACTCCTAGTCTTCAAAGATGTCTGCTCCAGGTGTCGTAGGTGGCAACAAGACGGCATGAGGAGAACTACTTGGCCAGAACGGTGATTCTGCGGCTTCTGACGAATCTGGCTTGGATGCCTCCTCTTCAGGAGTCGAGCTTCCTGGCTGATCCATGGGCCCTGACTGGTCCTCAGGCGATCCTATAGGATCCTTGTCCACAATATAATCGTCAACTTTCTAATGCTCATACTCGATAAAAATTGATCCATAGACCAGCTACACAGTTCCTCCACCAAGGTGCGTTTGCCCTCAAGAAATGCTTATACCACCGCCAGGGTGTCTTCCCCATCTCCCTCAAGACGGCCTCCTAACTCTCTTCCATTGACGGGTCAGTAGCAAAGAACCCCATCACTGAGTCAGGGTCATGCTCTGGCTGGGCAGCATGCTTCAACTCAAGCACCGCTTTGCCCTTATCCTCTGCGAGCTGCTGAGCCTTGGCGAGGTCAACCCTCAGCGCCTCCTCACTTATCGACACCTCAACAAGTTTGTCAATGGCCATGCCCAGGAGAAGGTGCTCTTCCTGAAGGGCAGCCTCGTATCCCTCCACTACCGAAGAACGCTCGACCTTTAACCCCTGGACCTCCTCCTTCAGTGAAAGGATGTTGGTGCAGCAAGCCTGCAAGCGCTCGAACAAGTCTCGCAAAGCCACGACCTCAACCTTGTGCACTTTGATGAGACTTTCCTCCATCTTCCCACTAAGGGTGGCAACCTGCCTCAAACCTTGGCGAGCCTGCCTCAGCTCCTCCTCCAGTTGGGATATTTGACGGGCCACCTGCTACTGCGAGTGGAGCATACAAAGGGCGTCCTCCACTGCCTTCTCCACCTTTTCTCGGGTGGCAGTCGCCTCCTCTAGACGACGTGCAAAATTGCACTGCTCAGCCTTGGCTATCACGACCCACTTGGCGGCCATGTCAGCCACCTCGGAAGAGCCGCTAGGACCAGCAATGTCCGTAGGAGCACTGCCACATGGGACAAAGGCACTTCCGAGAAGCTCCACCTGTTCAAAACCGTAGGTGGGTATAAGAAAAAAATTCCTCTCAAAAATATAAGTAAAGGGCAAGCAAGAGAATGCTTATTGCTTGGAGGCAATAGCGGAACACATGGTTCAGATTCATGCCTCCCAGCTGCGAGGAAGCCCAAAATATGGCATCCTCCAAATGCCGGATCGATTGCCTTTCCACGCTAAGGCCACTATCTGACTTACCCAAACTGCCCACCTGAATCAGAACCACTTGGCCAGGCACGGGGCCTCCACCAGTAGCCTCCAAAATGGATCCCTTCGTATATCCAATCGTTTGCCCGATTAGCCCAGCCCCCCTCGGTCGAAAGGATCCACCAGCATCCTTGCCCCTGTCGAGCTTTGCCTATAGTGCAGCTACGCAAAAATGCTCCCACTAAGGAAGACACCAGTGACGGACACCTCCTGCACCAGCTGAGAGAAGGCATCGGCTGATTCGGATGTGGTGCTAGTGCACTGGCTACGCCCACCTTAGCCATCTTCACTGAAGTAGCAAGCGAAGAATCAGGGGCTATAAACCCTTCTAGTGGTTCTGGCAGGCCTGAAGGGATAGGTGAGTCCACTGGGGCTTCCCCCACCCTAGCCCCACTAGAACCCTAACAAGCGAACGACGTCGGCTGCACACTACTCGAACCCCTCTTCAGGCACTTGAGGGGAGCCTCCGCCTTCTCCTTACTCCCCATCCCCTCCTTCCTCTTGGACTCCTTGGAGAGGGAGAACTGACTCCCCTTGCTCTACTCCACAGGCCTCTCCTCCCCGCGGTGCGATTGGTGGTGGGAGGATCTGCTGCCTCAACACTTGGGAGTGTCTAACAGATAGCGTTTCTTGCGCATGTTTTGAAAATAGAGATCTCGTCGTAGTATAGTGCACGAAAATGCTCATAAAAAATAATTTATAAAATAACAAGACTTGAGTCCCGATCGTTCGTCTCTGGGAGGTGTTTAGAAAATGTAGATTTGAATTCGATCTAGCTTGCTCTACTTATTTAGAAATGCATGCCAGTTTACAATAATTCATATTAATGCACGACATGCTTAGTTGCAAAAGAATACAAATTTCGCGCATGCAACTTTAATCACAAGGAAATATGGCAATCAGCTCATGGTGATTTTCACACATAGGCATAGAGATATATAAAAGATGATTTCATTGATTGCATCATGGTGGCTACAAAGTGAAGCTCGCGGAAAGCTTGTACAGGAAAGCTTGAAAGTAATAACTTAGCTAACGGAAAACGAATGCATACATGAATCTATGGGAGGGATTATGCATGCATCATTGGGGGATAATATGGAACTACACTACTAAGCAATAATAAAGCGGTAAATCTACGAAGAACTATTCTACTTAGCTAACATAAATAAGGGCATTCGGAGGTGGCTCCGATGGCCTTTGACTTGGTTGAGAGGAGGAGGGGCGGCCAATGGTGCTTAGTTCGGCCCTTGGAGAGAGGTTGGAGGTGATCTACGCCTGGCGTGGAGGTGATGGAGATGCCATGGTTTGCTCGTGGAGATGGAGGTGGAGTAATGGAGGTGGAATGAAGCTAAAACTAGATGGAAGGCTAGATGGGTGCAAATAGTCACCCAAAGGTCCTTTAAGTAGACCCAAGGGAGCCTCTCTAGAGAAGCATGGAACTCTCTAGAGAGGCCTATGGTGGGAGCTCATGGGAGAGTGAGAGAGAGGATGGATGGGTGGTTTTTAGATCCACATTTGGTGGATCTAAAAATTAAATGCATCTTGGTTGGTATTTTTAGCAACCAAGGCAACAACACATGGTAGAGAGTTCTAGAGAACTCTAGGCTAGGTATTTTCATGTAGATGGTGTGTGTGGGTTGAAACCTAGGTGGCTAGGTTGATCAGGTTAGGTTCTAGAAGGTTTAGGTCAAGGTAGGTCTAAAATTAGGGTTGTAAACCCTAATTCACTATGGTAAAATGTAATTAAACTTTATACAAGTTTAATTGGGTGTGTGAAAACCTAATTGAGAGTAAAACAACTCAATTAAGTTAGGTCTAGGTCAATTGGACTCTCACTGAGTCCAATTGGACAGTGTGTGCTGAGATTAGGGATCAATTGGACTTAATGAGTTCAATTGAATAGGCTGATGGAATTGACTAAGATCCAGGTCAATTAGGTTTAGTGAGAACCTAATTAGGTCCTTAGGGAGGTCTAGAGGTGATGTACTAGGGTTAGGGCACCTTAATTTAGGTTCCTATGGGGTTGGAATTGGGTTTAAGGACCTAGGAATTCAAGATCCAAGCTTGAATTCAAAAACAGGAACTAGAGAGTAGTTCCAGACGTCTGACAATAGTGTCAGAAGTCTTAAAATGAAAAGTCAGATGTCCAGACTTGTTTTCTGGACATCCAAATAGAGGCAGGGAAGAGTTAAGGCTTTGTCTGCAAAAATTGGACGTCCAGTCCAAGTGTCTGGATGTCTTAAAATGCTGCAGAAGTAGGTTTTAGGTGCGTGAGTTGTGGCTAAGGGTTCAGGACATCCTGTAACTCATCTAGACGTCCAGATAGAGGCTGGAAATAGGGTTTTAGGGCTTCCTAGGGTACAGTGACCTAATCTAAGGGTGGCTAAGGCTTAGGGAAGCTTCTAAGCTGTCCTAAGGCTAAGATGGACCTAAGTTCTCAATAATTTATTACTTTATTCCTGCTTAACAGAATAACATACCTCAACCCCTTACATTATTGTCTACTACATCTTATTCTAGATCTTCTACTCTAGCTCTGCTGCAACTTTGGCTTCAGGTCCAACTTCACATCCAGTCTCAGATCCAACTCTTAAGCTTCTTATTTCCTGCAATTTATATAATGCACCTAATTAGTATATTATAGCATTATTCTATGCATAGCTATAGGAAGAGTAGTCAAGATGCAAATAATGCTTATGCATGCATGAACTACCCTAACTTATGCTAAGTCCTAGCCTAATTTAGGTCAATTAAGACCTATGATTGCTGCGCAATCAATGTCTAGCTGAGCAAACCGACCAAAGGCTACAAAGAAACAACAGAAACATCAAACCATTAAGTAACAAGAGATGAGGATACGCGTTCCAAAGCTATCACCTCCCCATACTTACATGGCGTGGGATAGGAATCCACAATCCATGCTAAGCTACCCAGATGTCTTCCCGCTTGAGCTCTGAGCAGGCAATCGGCCCAAAGTTAGTGATCCTATCAGCGTTCGCCTAAGCATCCAAAATCAAGCTCCTCAGGCCTAGGCGACAATTCCTTATCAAACTGACCTTGCCAGGTATAAGGGACACCATGAGCCTTGTCATAGAAGACAAAGAAAAGATGGTGATCCTTCCCCTTCAGACTGTCGAGCAGATCAACTATCCAGTACTTGATATTTGTTACGAATGCGTGCCCCAGACGTCTTTAAGACTTCTGGGAGGTGGCCCAGACGTCGGAACAAACGTCTGGGATCACATCCAGACATCTGATCAGACGTCTGGGATCGTTTACAGACGTCTGGAAAATAGTTATTTTTCGCACGAGAGATTCGTCTGCGTGCCTGTGCGCGCAGACCCGCGATTCCTCTCTCTCTCTCTCTCTTTTTCCCTCTCTCTCTGCGGCTGCAGACCTGCTGCGCACTCTCTCCCTCTTCCTCGCGCGGCCTTAAAAGGCCACGCCTCCCCTCCTGTCGTCTCCACCGTCCCCTTCCTCTTCTCCTTCCTATGTGTGAGAGCGAGCGAGCGAGCGCGAGGGCGGCAGCGGCGGCCGCAGTGAGCGCGGAGGAGGTGCGGCGTGCGAGGGTGGAGCTCTGCCGTGAGGGCGAGCTCGCCGGAGCGGCTTGGCCAGCCGGCGGAGGGCGCAGGGGGCGCGGAACGACGCGGAGAGGGACCTGCTTTGGTCTGAGCAGCAGAGGCGCGAGGTGCGACGCGGGCGGCGTCGCGAGCGGAGGCCGAGTGGCGCCCTGATTCTAGAAAAAATTTCCAGAATCAGACGTCTGGGTTGATATCCAGACGGCGAGGGAGACGTCTGGAAGCTCATACAGACGTCTGAAGGGTGAGTATTCCGCTTTCTTCTTCCTTCCTGTCGACTGACCCTACTGAGGGAGGGAGTTGGCTGTGCGCAGGCTCGCTGATTCGCCATCCTTTGAGAATCAGACGTCTGGAAGTTTTACCAGACTGTTGGAGCGACCTCCAGACGTCCGGGGTGACCATAGGACGTCTGGGAGCTAGGCCAGACGTCCCCGCAGACTTCTGGACGTCTGGGAAACCACGCTGAGCAGATAATTCTCTGATCCACTTTTTAAGACGTCTGGAAGAAGTTCCAGACGTCTGATTTTACACAGTGTCGTCGTTTTCGACCCGTTTAGGGCCCGTTCGGGTTCCATTTTCCGCGATTCGAGTTGCGTTCTTTTCAGAATTAATTCCTCTACCCGTCTACAGTAGCTATACATTATTTTGAGACTCTCCTTGTGTTTGATCCTTGTGATAGGACCTTGTTCAGTTGCAGTCTTGGGAGTCGCGGAGGCACGTGGGATTCCCGATCACGCCCCCATTACTCCCGTTGTACCTGGTAGAGTGGCTTTAAGTTATTAATAAAATCTGTTAAATTATGAAACCATAAATAGAACCTAGGACATTGCATGAATCCTAGGAATGAGAAATAGATGGAATGATAGCTCCTAGGTGTTGCATGAATCCTAGGACTGGAAAACTAGATTGTATGATAGATCCTAGGATATGGCATGAATCCTAGGATGGGAAAACTAGTGGAATGTATAATACTGCAGTCTTGGAAAATGGAAAGAGATATAAAGCTGCCTGTAATTTGAATTAACAGCTGCCTGTTGTGAATAGATAACGTGGTTGAGAACATAGATTGTAAGAATGTGAAACTGGAAAGTGAAACCTGGATGTTTGAGTAAAAAGGATGGAACCCTACGAGGAAGTAGGAGTAGAACTCCTGGAAAGTGAATGGAATAGTTTTGGGGAAGTGAGCTGGCCCTTGAGTACGGAGTACCAAGGAGAGCGACTGTCCCCCTGTTTAGTGCAGAGCGGAGCCAGCCGCCCCAGGGACCCGGGGTTAGGACTGGCCACTCTGTACCGACTTGCTGGCCCTCGCGTACGTAGTACCGAGGAGAGCTACTAGTGTAGGGAGGTACTAGCTACCCCACGGGCCCCGGGGTTCTGCTAGCCTCCCACACCGACTTGTTAGGCCCGCTGGGGCAAACCAGGATAGTCAGGCGAGGGTGCGCGGACTGTGGAGGGGCAAGGCCCCGGTTTGGTTACTGTGGAGGGGTTGGACCCTTGTTACTGAGAGGGCTCTGCCCTGGACTGGTTCCGTGCTGTGCTTTGGGCGCACCCGTTAACGAAAACGACTGACCGCGTACCAGTACGGGTTAGCTACCTGTGCGTTTATCGCGCGTGCCGTAGTCACCGTTACGTCTGTCAGTGACCTTGGGGTGGTTGACTGAGGGTAGGATCACCACGGGGGACTCTCCTAGCCAGGAGAGCACCACATGCTACTTCTACTTTTTGGAAAAGACTGCAATCAAGATCGTTCCCACGAGGAACATTCGAGATCAAGAAAAGATCTGGGGAATAAATGAAATAGTGAGACAATTGAAAAATGTGAATAAAGAAAGTAATAGAACATAACAGCTACTGTACACTTTACTATTGTCTTTAGTTTTAGTTGCCACTCTACTCAGCGTTTTGCTGACGTGTTACACTTGTTACCTTTTTTCAGGACCAGGTGTTGAGCAGCCAGGGTCAGCGGCTGCAGAGGACGCTGGGCCGAGTAGGGTCCAATAGAGTTACTACTGTCTTTTGTACCTCTTTGTTTCCGTTATAGTGAGTGGTTCTTGTTTCCGCTGTACTTTTCTTTACCTGCAGTTCATGTTATATGATAAATGTTGTTCTATTGTTGTGGTGGTATATACTGTAGTAGTTTCTTTCCTTACTGCTGTACTTTCTTACTGTTAGTTATATTCATGCTGAATGTGATTTATTTTACTGCTCTTTTGGTTACTTCCTCGTTAGACGACTAGGTCTTGGGATTAGTCGAGTCGGTCCGATTTTCGTGTCTCGTGGGGATTCGGGAACCGGGTCGTTACAATATTCCTGTTGTACAACGTATAAGTACCTCACGGGGGCTTGCCCTTCTTAACCTTAAGAGGTATTGATTGGAGGCTTATCATAGCTTCTAATTACCCCTAATTAACTAGTTTCCCTAGTTAATTAGATAGGAATATGCATATATAAGGATTAATTGTAGAATAAGGGATAAATCATTAAAGGACTTTAAAATAAATAAAAAATGCTTAATTAAAATTCAATTAACATTTTTATTAATTTAATTAATAAATGGACTCAAAATACCATTAATTAGTTACCTAATTAATACTTTATTTAACTTAACCATGACTTAAGACCTAAATCTTTAATAACTTAAGTAAGTTAATAAGTAAATAAATATAAATAAATCTGTCAAAAATGTGAATACATGGCTTTAATATAATGTTTAGCTAATTCACAATTATATATAAAAAGTTGGAAAAGAATTAAATTAAAATTAACTTAAATGGCCTCTGTTTACATTTTAGTCCCTAGAATTCAATGCATTTAAGTCCTTTCCTTTTACTTAGGTCCTTAACTTTTCTTACGCCTAGGTCCTTGTGAACATTCTTCTTCTTCTTCTTCGTTTCTTCTTTAGCCGCTTTAATGGCTAACAAGTGGCTGTGAAGACACCACCTAATCAGTTCACATCCGACGTCCTTCCTTCCTTGCCAAGCTTCTGAAGCTTGCGCTCACCCTCTTCATTTCATCCCATGGTCTAGATGACCCTTGAATCCTATTTAGGTCTCGGCGATAACCTCACTAGCATCGAAGAAGACGTCGGTGGTTACCTTGCACCTAGACACATTCCCATCCACATACAGCCCCCTTCACAGTTGCCGCAACCTATAAATACCCATCAACCCCTAGAATTTGAGCTGGATCAGCTCCCTTCCTCTCTCCGCCTCACCGTAGCTGGTCAGTAGGTTCTTCCACATCTCCGACATCTTCATTCTCCTTCTCGAGCGTGACAGCCGAGGACGCACTGCCTCTCTCACCACCTCTTCCTCTCTTTCGCCCTGCCAACGGTGATTAAGCTCGACATCTTCCCTCTGATCTCCGCTTCGATCGGCCAAAGATTCTCTTCTCACCCAGTCTAGATTTTGATCTCGTTCTCGCCCTGCCAACGGCGATATCCCTCACCTCCTTCGTCAGGTAAGTAGAGCTAACTCTTAGGAGTAGGTTTAGTTAGGTAATTAGATAGAATTAGCTTAGTTTAGTTAGCTTCAGTAGCTTCATCTCCGGCTCCAACGAGGCCAAATCAGGCCTCGTTGGGCCTTTGTTCGCACTTCCAGGTAATTGTCCCACTTTTCTTATCTCTCCACGATCCATTTCCATTTTCTTCTACTCACTATTATCACCTATACTGCTTAATACACCTCACAGTCACCGACGACCTCTACTGTCTATGGCGGAGTTCACCGAGCCTTCTCCACCTCTAATAAGGTCTCCCAACACCTGTACATCACCTTAGGACCCTTCCCAACTCCCGATTCACTCTAATTGTCCACCTAATCACTTACACCACTTCAAACACACCTGGACACTTTACTGTCCATGGTGAAGTGTCCAGAAGCTAGTCTCACACCCAATTAAGGTCCTACATCACCCCCCTAACACCTAAGGACCTTAGTAATTCCATTAATTGCTCCCATAGAGCCTCTTACTAGAAACGCCTAAATTCCCCCTCATTTCTGAGTTCGCTGTCAATGGCAGCTCAAAGATGAGTTAACCACCTAATCAATTAATCCACTAGCATCGCCTCATCCCTTAGAATACTTTCCCTCACTCAATTGAGTGAGAGGAAGCATTCTGAGTTCTGTCGAACTCAGAATGCTCAATCTTTGAATTCCTTGCACAATCTGTTGTTTTGATCTTTAAAAGAATTAATTGGGGAGATCTTAGGATCTGTCTAGGTCCTAGGAATCTCCACGGGTCAGTAATGACGCAGTTTGATGCGATTTTCATCACTGTGTATCAAAACTGGACTCACCGGAGCTCTGGTGAGCTCTGGCAAGTCAAATTAGAGCTTCAGCCCTAGATAAGCTCTACGGAACTTCAGATTGTCTTGTTTGATTGTAAGGATCATATATCGATGATTTAATTTGGGTTTCATTGTCTGGAGTTCCCATTTGAGCTATGTCTTCAACTCCGACGAAGTTGGAGAAGTAGTTTTGATGAGGTTTAGGTCTTGAAATTTGATCCAAAAGCTTGAGGGGAACTTGTAGAAGAAGCACTTGATCTTTAATTGCTCTGAGAGTCTCTAGATTGTTCCACCGAACAAACCTCATCTTGAATTCAGGCAACGATGACTGAAATCGCATTAGACCTGATCAAAACTTGGTTTTGAAGTCTTAGATCGATTCTTGAAGAAGAATTAAGCTGATTCAAGGTTTTAATTGGATCTAAAAGAGTATGAAACAAAAAGTCAACTCTGAGCTCACCTTGGTCAACCCCAAGTTCAACTTGAGGATTAAGTGTTTAATTCTATGAATTAAAAGGTTGAAATTCTTTCTGGGATGATTTAGAGTGAGTTGGAGTTGTTTCGATTGAGTTTTATTGAGGATTTAGTGTGAATCAATTCTCTGGTCAGTTTGGGTTTTTTAGAACCCAATATTGAGTTCTTCGAGTTACAGGCGAGATTCAAGTGCCTAATTTGCTTAAACTGTATCGCAACAACCTGTGGAGGTTGTTGGAATCTCTACCAGAGGTTGTTAGCTCTCTACTGACCTAATCAGAACTCAATTCCAAGCTTCAGAGCTCCAGAATGAAGTTCTGAAGCCAAACCCTCTTCCTGGAGCTGTTCAGGGCTCTCCTTTTAGCTCATCTACTGCAGAATCATCAGCTGAAGGTGATTTAGACCTCATCTGGAGGTCTGAAGTTCTCCTGCAGGTCAAAAGACCTAATTTCTTCTTCTGTAGGCCTTAATGGCTGTGGAGAACCTTCCATCTTCGTCCTTCGAATCGAAGGGCTTAACCTCACTTGAACACCAAATTGGTGTTTCAATCCTATAGAGCTTCTCAAGAGCTCTCGATCGAGCTTTGAAATGCCCAATTTGACCCAGCCAATCACTGGGAATCTTCATCAGAAGTTCGGCCTGGAGTGGACATAGATAGTCCCACATCGGTAATCTGTGAGGTGCCACACTGGTATAATACGAAAAACTGCATATGCCTTCTCGGTCGTCAACGCAGGGTGCAAAATGAAACTGCTCTTGGGCATGGGTGCGTGCGATGCATGTGCTTGCGCATTGGTGTGTGTGTGCGTGCGCCTATGGGTGTGAGTATGGGCCCGAGTGGGTGTGTGGGCTTGGGAGGCCGAAGACTACGCATGGACTTGAACTGATTTAAATCCACCAATTAAAAGAACTAGGCCCGAGATCAAGTAGGGTTTGGTCCCGCCTGATTGGGCGCTGTGTATCCCCGAACGAGCTTGGGTTGCCCACTAAAAATTAATTTTTATACTTGAGTAAGTGGGTTTGTGAATTTGGTTAAGTGTGGAACTCGCTAAGCACAGTAAAGAAGTTAAGGTTAAGGAAAGGAATGAGCTAAAGAGGAAGAGATAAGTGAATGAAGCTAAGAGAGTAAAGGAAGAGAGGGAATAAGTGAGAGAGCAATGACAAATTAGAAAGGAAATAAAGAGAAATGCTAAGGGCTAAAGAAAGAGGAGAAAGTTAAACGTCTTGCCATAGTTTTGGACTTCTAGTTTGCATCTTTAAGATGTTTGATTTGTAATTATCTTGTTATATCATGCTCTCTTTTGATATTTTGAGCTTTAAATGATGAAAGAAGGCATTTGTACTCATTTGATTAGCTTTTTCTTGCCTTAATCTCCTGTAATTAGAAATACTTGATGTAATAAACATGTTTACTTGATTCTTAATGGTAAATCATATGTGTCAATATGTTCTTTCTAATGGAATATTTCATGCTTTGAATTATTAATCTTTTGTGCTATATTCATGTGTTTAAAATATTGTAATTATAATCTGATTAATTAATTGATTCTTAATTTTGTTTAGGAATTAACTGGTGAATTAAACTACTATTTTGCCTCTCAATAAACGACCTGGACTCAACTAGTTAAAAAAAATAAAAATCTAAAATGTTGGGTTAACTTGAACCTATACTAAACTCATGACAGTAATTCAAGTTAACCTAAGTTACTTTCTCATGCAATTAATTAAGCCTAAATAACTTAATTAACTGTGTTGAGATTCTAACCAAAGATCTTCATCAGAAGTTCGACCTGGAGTGGACATAGATAGTCCCACCTCGGAAACTATTGAGGCGCCGCCTTGCTATAATACGAAAAACTGCATATGCCTTCTCGATCATCAGCGTAGGATGCGAAATGAACTTGGCATGGGTGTGGGTGCGTGCGATGCATGTGCCTACACATGACTATGTGTGTGCGTGCCCCTGTGGGTGTGAGCGTGGGCCCGTGAGTGGGCATGTGGGCCTAGGAGGCCAGGTACTGTGCATTGATGAACATATGAAAAAATCCACCAATTAAAGAACTAGGTCCGAGCTCAAGTAGGGTCAGGTCCCACCCAATTGGGTGTTGTGTATCCCCAAACAAGCTTGGGTCACTCATTAAAAAAGATTAATTTTTATAATTGAAGATTAAATGGGTTAAGTGTTTGACGGAGAGCCATTTTCGCGCATTTGAAAATTGTTGAAAATCGTAGTATAGTCGCGCAAAAGCGTTCGTCAAAAATATTGTTTTGTAAAATAACGAGACTTGAGTCTCGGTCGTTCGTCTCTGGGAGGCGTGTTTCTATTTTTGAAATCGATCTTAAAGCCGCTCTCTTAGTATTCTGGTGCGCAATATATAGGCGGTTAAAGAACAGGCACTTAAATCGCGCAAATAAAATAATCATTCAGCTCATGGTGATTTCAACCACATAAAGAGATATATATATATATAAATGCATTTTTCATTCATTCATTGGGGGAGAAGAGAAACTACTCTACTAAGCAGTAAATGAAAGCAATAAAACTTATGAAGAGAATGATCTAAAGCTAAAAGAGTAGAGGGCATTCAGGGGTGGTCCCCGATGGCCTTGGAGTGGTTGAGAAGAGAATGAGGGGCGGCCAATGTAGCTTAGGCCGACCCTTGGAGAGAGGTAGGGTTGATCCAGCATCTCGGCATGGTGTCCTCCATGGTGGTGGTAGTGAGCTCGTGGAGGTGGAGTGAGTGGCTAAGTGGAGGTGGCATGAATGGCACCAATGGAGAGTAATTGCCAAGGGAGTGAATGGGTGCCAATGGCCACCCAAGGGGTCTTTTTATAGACCTAAGGGAAGCTCTCTAGAGAATTATGGAATTCTCTAGAGAGGCCTATGGTGGGAGCTCGTGGGAGAGTGAGAGAGAGAGGGTAGATGGTGGTTTTTAGATCCACCAAATGTGGATCTAAAAATTGAATGGCTCTTGGTTGCTATTTTTGGCAACCAAGGCAACCACACATGGTAGAGAGTTCTAGAGAACTCTAGGCTAGATATTTTCGTGTGGATGGTGTGTGTGGGTGTGTGTGGGTCGAAACTTAGGTGGCTAGGTTGATTAGGTTGGGTTCTAGTGGGTTTAGGTCAAGGTAGGTCTCAAATTAGGGTTATAAACCCTAATTCACTAAGGTAAAGTGCAATTAAACTTAATACAAGTTTAATTGGGTGTGTGGAAACTTAATTGAGAGTAAAACAACTCAATTAAGTCAGGTCTAGGTCAATTGGACTCTCACTGAGTCCAATTGGACAGTGTGTGCTGAGATCAGGGCTCAATTGGACTCAATGAGTCCAATTGAATAGGCTGATGGAATTGACTAATATCCAAGTCAATTAAGTTTAGTGAGGACCTAATTAGGTCCTTAGGGAGGTCTAGAGGTGATGTAATAGGGTTAGGGCACCTTAATTTAGGTTCCTATGGGGTTGGAATTGGGTTTAGGGACCTAGAGATCCAAGATCAAGGCTTAAATCTCAAAACAGGAATTGGAGAGCAGTATAAGATGTCTCATTATAAAATAAGACGTCTTATACTCAAAAATCAGAAGTCCAGACTTATTGTCTGGACGTCTAATCAGAGTCAGGAAGGATTTCGGGTTCTGTTTTGGGTATTCTGCAGAAATTGGACGTCTGACAAAGTGTCTGGACGTCCAATAACACTGCAGAAGTGGGTTTGAAGTGTGCGGGAGTTGGCTAAGGGTCCTGGACGTCTTAAAACTTCTCTGAACGTCCAGAGAAGGGTTGGAACTAGGGTTTTAGGGCTTCCTAGGGTGTTGTGACCTAATCTAAGGGTGGCTAAGGCTTGGGGAAGTCTCTAGGCTATCCTAGGGCTAGGATGGACCTAAGCTCTTCACATTTTACTGCTTTATTTCTACTTAATAGAATAGAAAACCTTTAACCCCCTTACATTATTATTCCTATATCTAAACTAGGCCTTCTGCTCCAGCTCTGCTACAACTCCCGTTATTCCTGATCCAGCTTCAGATCCAGCTCCTGATCAGCTTATTCCCTGCAATCGACATAATGCACTTAATCAGCACATTATAACATTATTTTATGCATAGCTAAAGAAAAGTAGTAAAGATGCAGATAATGCGTATGCATGCATGGATAACCCTAACTTATGCTATGTCTAAGCCTAATTTAAGTCAATTAAGACCTATGATTGCTGCGCAATCAGTGTTGGCGTGAAAATGGCTAAGTGTGGACATAAGACACAATGAATAGGATAAGGAAAAGATAAAGGAGAATAAAAATGCTTAAAGAGAATTAAAAGAAGAAGAATGAGAGAAGAAAAAAAGAGTGAGATAGGGTAAAGGAAAAGAGAGGGAATGAGAGAGAGAGAGAGAGCAACGATAGAGAAGAAAGGAAATAGTAAAGAAGAAAAGGGCTGAAGAGAGAATGAAGAAAAGAGATAGGGAAATCAGACGTCTTGCCATTTTTATCAGACGCCCGATTTTTTCCTTATATTGCACTTTTATATTCTGTTTTTGTTATTTTGAGGTCTCAACGTTATAAAAGGCAAATATAATTCTTGTATATCATTTTCTTGTCTTAATCTCTTGTAATTAGAAGTAATTGATGTAATAGATATGTTTCCTTGATTCATAATGAAAAAAGCACATGTCTAAATATGTTCTTTCTAATGAAATATTGCATGCTTGAATTGTTAATCTTTTGTGCTATATTCATGTGTTTAAAATATTGTAATTATAATATGATTAATTAATTGATTCTTAATTTTGCTTAGGAATTAAATGGTGAATTAAGCTACTATTATATCTCCCAGTAAACGACCTGGACTCAACCAGTTAAAAATAAATAAAAATCTAAAATGTTAGGTTAACTTGACCATATACTACACTCACGACATTAATTCAAGTTAACCTAAGTTACTTTCTCATGCAATTAATTAAGCCTAAATAACTTAATTAACTATGTTGAGATTCTAACTAATCATTTTAATGGCGTCGTTGGCGGGGAGTGCAATATTTTGCTTCATTTTATTCACCAAAACATTCCCTTGCATAATTTTGATAAGTAAGGAATCATTTTAATGGCGTCATTACCGGAGAGGTAACTATAATTTATATTCGCCATTATTTTTAGTTTGTAAATATTTCTTTTTACTAATTAGTTTTATTTTGTATGTTTTCTGTCTTCTTTTCAAGGTTACCTTTGCAAGTAATCTTAGGAAAGGAGGGTTTTCTGTTTCTGTTTTTATGATGAGAGGCTCATCATGGCTTCTAATTACGCCTAATTAACTAATTTCCCTGGTTAATTAGCTAGGAATATGCATATATAAGGATTAATTATAAAATAAGGGATAAATCATTAAAGGACCTTAAAATAAGTTTAAAATGCTTAATTAAAAGTCAATTAACATTATTATTAATTTAATTTATAAATGGACTCAAAATACCATTAATTAGTTACCTAATTAATACTTTATTTAACTTAAGTATGACTTAAGACCTAAGTCTTTAATAACTTAAGTAAGTTAATAAGTAAATAAATATAAATAAATGGGTCAAAAATGTGAATACATGGCTTTAATATAATATTTATCTAATTTATAATTATGTATAAAAAGTTGAAAAGAAATTAAATTAAAATTAACTTAAATGGCCTCTGTTTACATTTTAGTCACTAGAATTCAATGCATTTGAGTCCTTTCCTTTTACTTAGGTCCTTAACTTTTCTTACACCTAGGTCCCTATGAACATTCTTCTTCTTCTTCGTTTCTTCTTCAGCCGCTTCAACGACTGACAAGCGATGATGAAGATACCACCTGATCACCTCACATCTGGCGTCCTTCCTTCCTTGCCAAGCTTCTGAAGCTTGCGCTCACTCTCTTCATTTCATCCCACGGTCTGGATGACCCTTGAATCCTATTTAGGGCTCAACGATAACCTCATTGGTGTCGGAGAAGACGCCGGTGGTTACCTTGCACCTAGACGCATTACCGTCCAGATACAGCTTCCTTCACAGCTGCCGCAACCTATAAATACCCATCAACCCCTACAATTTGAGCTGGATCAGCTCCCTTCCTCTCTCCACCTCACCGTAGCTTGTCAGTAGGTTCCTCCACAACTCTGGCATCTTCGTTCTCCTTCTCGAGCGTGGCCACTGAGGACGTGCTGCCTCTCTCACCGCCTTTTCCTCTCTCCCTGCCAACGGCAATTGAGCACTCCATCTTCCCTCTGATCTCCGCTTCGATCGGCCGGAGCTTCTCTTCTCACCCAGTCTAGATTTCGATCTTGTTCTCACCCTTCCAACCGTGAGATCCCTTACCTCCTTCGTCAAGAAAGTAATCCTAACTTTTAGGAGTAGGTTTAGTTAGGTAATTAGATAGAATTAGCTTAGTTTAATTAGCTTTAATAGCTTCATCTCCGGCTTTGGCAAGGCTAATTCCAGCCTCGCAGGACTTCAATCCACTATCTTATGCAGCTAATCTTTTTCCTCTCCTCACAATTCACCTACACTTCTTTTCCCTCACTTTTAGTAGTTGAATCGCCTAGTCCATCTTCACATTCACCGGCGACCTCTGCTGTCCACGGCGGAGGCCTCCGAGCTTAGAACACACTCATTGGGGCCCTCCACCATTTATACACACTCTAAGGGCCCTAATTTTCACTCCAATTTAACTAATGATCACCTATATTGTAAATACCTAATTTCATCTCAACTCTTGAGCTCACTGTCTATTTCGAGCTAAAGAAAAGTAGGCGGAACAGACTTAGGCGGGGGATAATCCGCAAATGGAGGCAAACAATAGTAAAGGAATTCAAAATCGACCAATAATTGAGCTTGAGCTGTGAGGGAGCCAGGAGGTAGTAACAAAGGAATGAACACAAGAACATATTCAAAGGTATTCGACCATATTCTATGGCATATTTACAAATGATGAACGAGTCCTTAGACCCATCCAAGCATGGGCGGGTCTACGACCCACAAGGGTGAAACAGAACTCCATCAAGTCTGTACTCACTCAAAAATGCCTTAATGGCGGAACAACTACGGAAGTCAGAAGCAAAGGTGTAAAGGTCCCACATCTCAGGCGAGATGTTGGATGAGGACGAGATGACCTTACCCTTGCCCGCGAGTTCAAACATGACAGACAGCGTCTTCAACACTCGCCAGAAATGAAGCTCTGAGAATAGCACCGCCTCATGCCTCGCCTAAGAAGGAAGGGACCTCACCGATGTCGAAGAATGCTAAAAAAGGATAGGTGTGGCATTAACTATGCCCCACACCCCCTATTTATAACCCCCGTAGCGAGTGGTTTCCCCCTTGCGGGGCACAAATTTCAAAAAATGAAATCTCGCGGATACGACGCAAATTTCAAAACATACCACCTTAAGGCAGGGATACCTCAGTAATGATTACCAACATTAAATGCTCGTGTGTGCATATCTTGCACAGCATTAATGCCAATCATATCCCTGGCAAGCGTGGTATCTTAGGCCCTCATGCCTCATCATGACGACAATTAATGTTGGTCTTGTCATACAACATGACAAATATCAAATCCCACAATGATTGGCCATCACTCGCTAAAGGTGACACATAGGTCATAGTTACTCCCGGGAAGCAGCCTCTTAGGGCTGGCAAAAAATAGGCGAACGCACCTAAAGCCACCCCTTAAGGCCAGTAGAAAAAAACAAGCGACCATGCCTAAAAGCCACTGCCTAAGGCTGGCATAAACTTGAACACACCTACCCACATTCCCTTTACCAACAAGCCACCTCCCATTGGCCGGCAAAAACTAAGGTGTATCCCTCCTCTGACCTCTTTACTACAGAATCACCTCTCTAAAGACGGCAACACTAGGGGCTCCTTGGCCGCCTACAATTGCAACTCTCTCTTCATAACAAATGCTCCCCCACTTTAACGAAAAAGCTGGGAAACCATTTGGGGGCATAATCTACTGCGGAGTTTTAAATACTTTAATTATTCTCTTGGCAATATTCGCTAGCTAGCGAGCAAGGGGCATATGATGATGAGAAAAACATATCCTCGGACTCAAAACTTCACAAGAAGCCTAATAAGGGATCCGGCTACCCTAATGTGAGGTAGGCAGGCAGGTCCGACCCATCTCCACCCAAGGAGATCTGAATATAAGTAGATCCGGATAAACCCGACCCACTCGAAAACTCGATACCAACCGATGACAGGGAGACAATGGAAAATTCTAACACAACCATACCAACAATAAATGACGACATTGCCGCCACAATTAATAGCCTGACAATATACATGCCTTGACAACGAACATATCCGGTCAGAAGATCCTACGATAGGATCAACCCCCAGTACTATAAATAGCTAAGAGAGGCCCTCAAGGCCCTCTCTCAGGCAATGAGAGAGAAAAAGAGAGATTGTATTATCACTTCTTACTAGTGAATAGTTGGGAGCATTGCTCTCCCCCCAGACGTACACCCCTCATGGTGGAACTGGGTTACCAACCCTCTTGCCTCATTATGATTGCTTGTTTCTGAATCATTGAGTTGAACCATTTGATCACTTAGGAGGTCTGGTCAATCCCCCATCTCTATGTTGTTACTACTACTACTATCACTACTAAGACTAAGAGGGGTCGGTAATCTATTTGGTTGCCTCCTACACCTATCCCCCTCTCTCTCTGTCTCCCCTTGCAACCTATGGAAATGGTTGAATGGAGAAATGATTGGGGTGGGAGAAAGTAAGGGTGAGTTTTACGCAGATGTCCCCACAAATTAGATCTCGGCTTCAATGTGGGCTCGCGACTTTAGAAGGTTTGTCGCATCGATGTTGTCAGCATCTCAAAGGGTGCCGTCGTGCCATCTCCAATACTTCCACACTCATTTGGAGATGATCTTTTTCTTTCTTTGTATTTTTTTTTTCTTTTTTAATGGGAGGGAGGGATGGGCTTCTCTTACAACTAGCCTTTAGATAAAGAGCCCCTAAAGGATTGTTAGAGCAACAATCAGTGGTAGAGGGAGGTGCTCTACAATTGGGTTCCCTCTAGATGCCCAACTTACATGTCTTTGGGCATAACCATGGCAATTACTCTGCTAGGGTTTCCGAAATCTTGGATGGCAATCAAACAGGGCTAGAGAAGGTGGATCAGGAGGGATTCTAGTAGATGAAAGGAGACCCGACAACCGTGGAAGGCCAAGAGTCACGTGAGGCGAATGAGACTGACTCCTGGGATACTCCCCATGCAAACCCCATAAGCATGGGCATGCAGTTTGGCAACATGGGTGGTAATGCCGCCTCCCTTGGGACCTACACACCCACTTTAGAAAAGGGCAATGGCTTTCCTCGAAATAATGATAGTTGCATTCATCACATGGTGTAATCAAGGAAGGTCTTGAGAAATGAGGGCATTTACACACATTCTTTTCTTGCGGAGCCCATTGATGGTACCTCTTCCCACCCGTTTGTAGGGCCCATTAATGGGAACAATGCCATTAATCTCAGTGACCCCCCATTTAACGCTAATGAGGAGGTTGTAAGATCACAATTCTCGACAGAGAAGGCCTAATTGATCACTGCGGGGGATGAAAAAAAAGGAGGCTTGACCTTTGAGGGTTGTCTGGAGATTCTACAAACTAGGATGGAGGGGGGATGGAAAAAAGCCAAGAAAACAAAGAGCAAGAAGAAGAAGGGAGAGTCCTTTGAGGTAGGCAAGGTAGAGGCATCCAGGGATGTCATCATTAATGCTTAATGTTGCCTAGAGCATGGAACAACCAAGGGCTGAACACCCCAGCAAAATTGAAGGACATTTTCAAACTCCTTCACACTCATGATGTACAAATCGTTGGTCTTCTGGAGATAAGGCTGACAATGGCAGGATGAGAGAAATTTTCCCGAAAGTTGTCGGACAAATGGAGTGCCATCTCCAATCTGAACCATGCCCCCTACGCAAGGGTATTGGTGGTCTCAAACTCAAGCTCCTGGAGTCTATTCACGCTCGAGGCCACAAACCAAGCCATCCTCCTCCATGCCTCCAACTTTGAGGGGCTCTCTTTCTACATAACCTTTGACTATGCTCATAATGATAGGGATCACAGAAGGGAGCTATGGGCTTCTCTTCGTCTTCAAGTGGCCACGGTTAATGGACCGTGGGTAATCCTTGGCGACTTCAATGTCATTAGACTCCATGCGGAGAGAGTGGGAGGAGCCTTCGCTTGCAGGGGGCATGCAAGAGTTCAACGATTGCATTGGAGATTGCGGTAGCCGACAACGTTCTCTCTTGGTCAAACATGGCATCTGGGGAGCATCGTATTGCCTCTAGATTGGACAGAGGTCTAGCCAACACCCATTGGCCAGACATCTTTCCCGCTGCCTTCGTTCTCTACTAGCTGTTGGATCTCAACAACCATGCGGCCTTGATTCTTCAACTCGTACACATCCACAAAAAGTGGAAGCCCTTTAGGTTCCTCAACTACTAGTTAGACAGGAACGGGTTTGAAGAAACCGTTAAGGAGTAGGGCCACTGAGGTGTTGGGAAACTTGCTGTTCAAAAGCATCTACAAGCTTAAAAAAGTCAAGGAGTGATGAGAGGCTTATCATGGCTTCTAATTACCCCTAATTAACTAATTTCCATAGTTAATTAGTTAGGAATATGCATATATAAGGGTTAATTATGTAATAAGGGACAAATCATTAAAGAAGCTTAAAATAAGTTAAAAATGCTAAATTATAAGTCAATTAATATTATTAATAATTTAATTAATAAATGGACTCAAAATACCATTAATTAGCTACCTAATTAATATCTTATTTAATTTAAGTATAACTTAATACCTAAGTCTTAAATAACTTAAGTAAGTTAATAAGTAAATAAATATAAATAAATGGGTCAAAATGTGAATACATGGCTTTAATATAATACTTAGCTAATTTATAAATATATATAAAAAGTTGGAAAAGAATTAAATTAAATTAACTTAAATGGCCTCTGTTTACATTTTAGTCCCTATAATTCATTGCATTCGAGTCCTTTTCTTTTCACCAAGGTCCTTAATTTTCCTTGCACATAGGTCCCTATGAACACTTTTCTTCTTCGTTTCTTCTTCAGCTACTTCAACAGCTGACGAGTGGCGGTGCTGTCACCCTCCGATGAACGCTCATCTGACGCCATTCCACTCTCTCTAGGCTCCTACAGCTTGCGCTCACCCTCTTCATTTCATCCCACGGTCTGGATGATCCTTGAATCCTATTTAGGGTTAGAGAGTAACCTCACCGGCGTCGGAGACGACGCCGATGGTTACCTTGAACCTAGACCACCTCCACAGCCGCCGTAACCTATAAATACCCCTCGACCCCTTCGATTTCAGAGGTCGGTCCCCTATCCTTCTTCCCCAACTATGGTCAATGATAGGCTATTCATTTGCTACCTCCAGGGACCTCTCATCCCCCTATCGGAGCTACTCCATGTGAGGGACTCGTATCTCTCACCTCCTCTTCCTCTCCAGAAGGCTGTGACAGGGCCTTAGAGCATCATCTCCGTTATCTCGATGCTTTCAACTTCTCGCCGAAGCTCTATCTCCAACCCTCTGATTTCATCCTCCGTTACGCACCTTTCGATGGAGATTGTTCCCCCTCTCTTTGTCCAGGTAACCGTAGATTACTTAGTGTAGCTTAGATTAGTGTAATTAGCTTAGTTAGATTAGTTTAGTTAGACTTCCAGTACTTCCTCAGCTCCGACAAGGCCACGTCCGGCCTCGTCGGGCCCTTTTTCACTGATCCAAGCACAATTCCACTTTCTTAATCTTTACACAATTCATTTCCATCTTCTTCCCCTCACTGTTACCACCTATACCGCCTAATACACCTCACCATCACCGGTGATCTCCGCTGTCTATGGCAAAAGTCCCCGAGCCTTATACACCTCCAATAGGGTCTTCCATCGCTAGAACACCACCCTAAGGCCCTTCCTGACCACAAATCTACTTAAATATCCACCTAATCACCTAAACAAACTCACACGCACCTAGACACTTCACTGTCCATGGTGAAGTGTCTAGAAGCTTTCTCACACCCAATTAAGGTCCATCATCACCTCCCTAAGACCTAAGGATCTTAGCAATTCCATTAATTACTCCTATAGAGCAATGAACATTAAACGCCTAAATTCCCCCTCATTTCTGAGCTCACTGTCAATGGTGGCTCAAAGATGAGTTAATCACCTAATTAATTAGTCCATTAGTATCGCTTCACCATACAGAACTCTTCTCTTCACTCAATTGAGTGAGAGGAAGCATTCCGAGTTCTGTCGAACTCGAAATGCTCAATTTTCGAATTCCATGATGAATCCTATGTTATGATCATTCTTTCAGCTAATTAGGGAGTTTTTAGGATCTGTCTAGACCCTAGGGAACTCCACGAGTCAGTAATGGCCTCAATTATTGTGTTATTCATTTCTCTGTATCAAAATTGGACTCACTGAAGCTCTGACGAGCTTCGACGAGTCGAAATTGATCTTCAGCCCATAGAACTCTGTGCAAAGCTCCAAAATGATTCCTTATGACCTAAGGATTATGTATCGATCGTCAATTTGATGTTTTGGTACTGGGAGCTCGACCTAGGCTTCTGTCTTCTCCAACTTCGGCAGAGTTGGAGAGATGTCTTCGTTAGGATTTAATTCAATCTAAGAGGTCTAGAAGCTTAAGTGAAGCATGATGATGTCATTCCTATTGGTTATTTGCTTAGTAGAGTTGTGACTTGTTCTGCCAAACAAAACCCTTTAGGATCTCAGGCGATGAACTTGAAACCCTAGAATTCTAGCTCAAAACTTAGTTTTGATGATCTGAAGCAATTTCTGTGATGATGTAGAGCAGATCTAGAGTTTCAATTAGGTTAGAGATTGGTTAATTCAAGAAGTCAATTCTAAGCTCACCTTGGTCAACCCCAGGTTCAATTTAAGGATTAAGTGTTTAATTCTGTGAATTAAAACATTGAAATTCTTTCTGGGATGATTTAGAGTGAGTTAGAGTTGTTTTGATTGAGTTTTATTGAGGATTTAGTGTGAATCAATTCTCTGGTCAGTTTAGGTTCTTTAGAATCCAATTCTGAGTTATTTGAGTTTTTGGCGAGATTTAAATGCCAAATCCACCTAGATATAATCGTAGCAACCTATAGAGGTTGTTCAATCCTCTTTGTAAGGCTGTTAGCTCTTTGTTGAGCTGTTCAGAGCTCAAAATGGAGTTCTGAAGCTCCTGAACGAGGATCAGAAGCTCATATCTCTTTCTGCAGCTTCCCGAAGCTCTCTTTCTTAACCATTAGGTGCGAATCACCTACTAAAGAACTCTAGGACCTCATCTGGAGGTCAAAATCTCTCCCTCAGGTCCTTAGACCAAATTTCATCTTCTACAGGCCTTGATTGGTAGTGCAAACCTTCCAGCTTCGCCCTTCAAATCGAAGGGCTAAACCTAATCTGAACACCAAATTGGTGTTATAATCCTGTAGAGCATATGAAGGGCTTTCGATCGAGCCTTTACTCGGTTGAAACCATCAACAGAGTCGGCCAGAATTGCCAGCCAAAGATCGGCCAAAACCTGGGAAACAAAGTCCCACATCGGTAACTCTAGAGCGCTGGCACTGGTATATTATGATTTCGTGCTTAAGCCTTCTCGGTCATCAGCGCAGGGTGCGAAATGAAATTGGCACTGGGTGCAGGTGCGTGCGATGCACGTGCCTATGCATGTGTGTGTGTGCGTGCACCTGTGGGCAGAGCGTATGGGCTCGTGAGTGGGCGTGTGGGCCTGGGTGGCCGGATACTTTGCATGGCTAATTGAAATGAGTCCACTTAAGAAAAACTAGGCTTGGACCTAGTAGGGTCTGGTACCACCCCTTGTTGGGTGCTGCGCATCCCCGACCGGTTCGAGCCGTAAATAAAAGAAAATAAAAATTTTGTGAGTAAGTATAAAAATGATAGCTAAAGCATGAGAAATTTGACTAAGTATGGTGGATATAAGAGAACATAGTAAAGAGAATGTGAGAGCTTAAGAGGAGAACTTAAGAAAATTGCCTAAGTGTCGCAGCTAAGGTGTGAGAGAAGAATAAAGAGATAAAGGATAAAATAAGAGAAGAGGAGTTAAAGGGTTAAAGAGAGCTTGAGAGCTCGAGAGAGACCAGCAAAAGAAGAAAAGAAGTAAGAAGAAAAGGGCTGAAGAAAGAATGAAGGAAAGAAATAGAAAGAGGAAGAATCAGACATCTGTGCCTTCTATCAGACTTCTAATCTTCATTTTTAAGACGTCTGATTTGTAATTCATTGATATATCTTGTTCTCTCTTTTTGCTTTAAGTGATGAAATAAAGGCATTGTATTCATTTGTTTAGCAATTTCTTGCCTTTTATCTTTTGTAAATAGCTACATTTGAAGTAATAAACACATTACTTAGTTTTAATGTTAAATCATATGTAAATGTGTTTCTTTCTAATGGAATGTTGCATGCGCTAATTTGATCTATCTCTTGTGCAATTATTCATACACTTAAAGTATTTTAATTATAATCTGATTGATTAAGTAATTAGTAATTTATGCTTAGGAATTAATGGTGAATTAAACTACTATTATGCCTCCCAGTGAATGACCTGGACTCAACCAGTTAAAAAGAACTTAAAATCTAAAATGTTAGATTAACTTGACCTTATACTACACTTACGATATTAATTCGAGTTAACCCAAGTTACTTTCTCATGCAATTAATTAAGCTTAAATAACTTAATTAACAGTGTTGAGGATTTAACTAATCAAGGAGTCACTCAAGTCCTGAGAGAAAGAGGATAGAAATAGGCCCCATCAAATAGAGGAGCTCAAGCACTTCCTTCAAGACATCTACAAGAAGCCCTTGGATCACCTGTCCAAAGTGGAGGCACAACCAAAGAAGTGGTCATCAGATCACTTCTCAATGTGCTTTGTCGTGAGGAGTACTGGGCACAGTGTAGTAGGGTGGATTGGTTGAAACTCAATGACTGCAACACCAAATTCTTTATCACTGCTACAAGAGTTCAGTAGAATCGGAATGCCATTAATTTTGTGCCTACTCTCGAACGGGGGCACTATATTAACAACGAGCAACAACTTATGGAGGAAGCCTTGAACTTCTACTGGAAGCTCTTCTCCTTCAAGGAGGGGGACGTTCCCCTTTCCAACCTTTCATTTCCCTTCTACAACTTGGTCGCGGAAGAAGAAAAGGATCACCTTGAATGGATGCCCTCCCCATGTGAAACAAAATCTATCCTCTAGGACATAGGCCCTAACAAATCCTTGAGGCCTGACAATTTCAATGGGTTCTTCTTTAGGAAGACTTAGCACATTATTGGAGATGACATCACCAAAGGAGTGCAATTCTTCTTTGGGGAAAGAGGGGAATGGTAAAACAACTTTATCATACTTTCCTTACCCTTATCCCCAAGGAAGGATCCACTTCCTCCCTTAAAGATTTTATGCCAGTGGCTTGTTGCAACGTGCTTTACAAGTGCACATCAAAGATTCTTGTGTCCCTGATGAGCATTGTCTTGTCCAAGCTAGTGGCACCTAATCAAGGGGCATTTATTAGAGGGAGGTCCATCTTGGATTGCTCTCTCCTTGCCCAAGAGTTTCTGATGAGGTTCAAGGTGCCTTCCTCGACCCCAAAGATGTGCATTAAAGTGGATATTTCCAAGGCATTTGACTATGTTCGAAGAGAATTTATCTTTATGACCCTCCATTCGATGGGCTTTGGTGATAAATGGATATCTTGGATCAAATGATGCATTTGGGAGCCGTCTTGCTCCCTCCTTGTCAACAACATTCCAACAGGATTAATTCACACCTCCAAGGGGTTACGGCAAGGTAACCCCCTTTCTCCCCTCCTCTTGGTTATAGTATGAACTTTTTATTCTTGCTCTTGGATACTCGAGTGAGGGAGGGTAGAGTCAAGTTGACCATAAGGGATGGAGTGTCTTTCCCCAGCCACTTGCTATTTGCGGATGACCTATTAATTTGCACATAGGCTAATGTTGGGACGACAAAGGGCATACGTAAGGTCCTTGACATGATTCAAATGGTGGTAGCACTCACATTAAATGGCAACAAAAGTTGAGTATTCTTCTATAAAAGTGTATGATTAAGGTGAAACCTTTGCTTATCGCCGGGCATGCTGGAGGGGAAATTCCCTTACAAATACTTGGGGATCTCTCTTGGAAGTGGAAGGGGCTCCTCTTCCCTCCTCAAATCTTTGGAAGATCAGATGGGGGACATGCTTGGGGGCTGGTAGAGGAAGACGCTCTCAAGAATGGACATGTGAAATCGATACAGTCGAGGGTGGAGGGTCTCTTGAGATACTGTCTTGCTAATTCGATTGTGAATGAAGGCAACCTTGACAAGATTCAGAGATTGGTGGTTGACTTCCTCTGGGATGGAAAGACTCATCTAGTTTCTTTGAACGAGGTGTGCCACTCTTTGGTGGAGGGAGGCCTTGATATCAATGACCTTTCCCTCTTAAGGAAGGTCGTCATTACCCAAAGAAGCTGGAGATTGGAGCACGTCCCTAATTCAATCTGGAGCACGTGGATGCGGGCCCACTATGGAGAGTTCCTGAGGGCCAGCCCAAGGAGATCTGATTTGGCTATTTGGAAGGAAATGCTGGATTTGAGGCATGAGGTAACAGTTCATTTAGAGCTGGGAAATCATGGGTGTAACCATGCAGTGTAGGAGGGAGCCTCTTGGCCTCTAAGGTGGGAAAGGTGTTAAGGGAAAGGGGAGAGGAACATCAGATATGGAGAACTTTATGGTCCAAGGGACATGCTCCTAAGTGGGCATGTTGCTCCTGGCTAGTTGCTTGTGATCGACTCCTTACGCACTCTAAAATGGGTGATGAACACCCTGGCTTCGTGCCTCTTGTGCGATGTGGAGGAGGAGTCTTGCCAACACCTCTTCTTCAACTATTGCTACTCACAGGTATGGAAGAGTGTCTGGAACTCCTTGTTCCCAAATTAATTTGCAATTTGAAAATGCCTCAGGGGTCGAGCTGGAGGTTGCACTAGGGGGCAATATTAAAGAATGTTATGTGGTCCAGATAATCTCTACCACCATTTGGAATCTCTGGGAAGAGAGGAACGAAAAACTTCATAATGGTATGCTTAAACCCCCGACATTGTACACAAGAATTTCCTTTATTGCTTGAGGGATTTATATATTAGCCACACTCTATGGCTTTGTTGTAAGGAATTTTCCCTATTAAGGGTTGTAAGTGTGCGAGCCCACATCTGACCAATTGGTCATTTGAGTAAATATTTACCTTCTTTACACAGAAAGAAAGCAGAACAAGGGCTTAAATGTGCATCCCCATGCTATAAGTCAAGTCCCACACCATTTAACCATACCATGAAGGGCTGCCTTGGAGATCTTTTCTCAAGAGTCACCTGAGCATCTTGGTTGGTTTTGTTCCTTTCTTTTGTTAAAACAAAAAAACTTTAAAATGTATATTATTGAAATAAACATTATTTATGAGAGGACCTTATATGCTGTCTAATAGTTTTTCTACATATGAAAAAAATATATGAAACATTTTGTTGACAAAGCTATGAAAGATTACAAGTTGAAACATTTAGCAATCTACTGACATGAGAGCAATTAGTACCATATAGTTTGTTAAGCTAGAGTGTGCAATTCCTGCAAATATCCATGCAAGCCCAGTGAATTTCCTTATAAGATTTCTTAACTCCCTTAACCACGATTAAGGAGTCCATCAAAATGCAATGGTCATCTTCTAGGCATCACAAAGTTGTACCACTTTCTTTGTGGCTTCCAACAACATTAATGCATCCACTTGAGTTAGAAGCACCATTCAAAGGATCCAAAAAAATCATTTCATTCTCATTCAAGCCAACAACAACACCATTCATAGAAGAGTCAGAAATTCACACCAACAAATATTATGGACTAAAAAACTGTTGCCATTTCTATCAATAGTATCTCATAGGAGTTACCCCATAGAGCATTCACATTGTATCGAGTTGCCATCCTCATTAGTTGCTATCATGGTGGGCCTAGACATCCTTCAAGTCCTCCTCAAAGAAAGAGAGGGTGAATTTAGAGTGGCAATTTGCCTTTCCACCCTTTATGGCTTAAACATAAATGTCTTTATTATTGTCTTTTAGGGTGGTAACCCTTCCCTCGAAAATGGCACATGCTCTTTTAGAACATGGTGAGTGGATTACCTGGTTATGGGTGTGCCACCAATGGAAGGAGGTTGTATCAAACTTGTCCCAAGGGCAATGCAGGAGCACCACTTTAGTGGAAATCTCAAGATTGCTACATAATCATCAATACCATCATCTTCTTTATAGTCGAAGAAGACACCATCAATTGATCATAGTCATTGCACTCTTGATGGATGACCTAGGTCACCGACATTCCCTTCAAGAGGCTGTGGAAGGTCCTATGATCATCTTGGTTAAGGGTGTCATCATCCTCAATTGTAGTCAATACCTACAAGGCTTCTTGCTATGTAAACCTAAACAAATCAAATTCACTTAATTTGATGAGAGTATTTATCCAGTAGCACAGGTAGCAACATTGGTTGGTTGTATGCCTCTTCTACATGTGGAATTCATGAAACTTGCCATTTTTTGTAGTTGTCCCCCTATTTTAAGGTAGAATAACTTGGGGGTTTTTCTTCACCTCAAAACCAAATCCATTGGAAGGACAAATATCTTGTGAAGACAATTATTCAGCATTCCCTAATGGTTGGACCATTTCTTAGCCTATCCTTGGCTATTAAGGCTAGGCTTGGGCTCAGATGGATTTTGTAGCTGCCCTTCCAGCCTTACAACAATTGTCTGGTGGTATCAACAAATCTTCAAATGTCGCATCTCCTTCTCCTTGATGAAAGGGGTTGTATGTATCAAAGCCTCATGCACCATACAAGGCTTGTTATAGTGCAACTTCTTATAGAAGTCCTTATATTGGAACCTAGCATGAGATCTCATCTAATGACATCCTCTTAACTACCAAGTTGAAGGTATTAGTCTTTGAACTGGAGGAGGCAATCTAAAAGGTTCTCACCTAGACATTGAATAATCATTGAGAGCACGATTGGGTCACTCCAAAACTTCTAATAGATTTTGAACTGGTCTAGAAATAAAAGCTTGAGCTACTCATAAGATTTTATTTATTTGGAAGGTAATTTGTCAAACAAAGCTTGAGCCTTCCCTTTTAAGGTTACCGAGAAGGACTTGTAGTGGGCATCACCCTTTACCTCTTCAAGGCATAATCCTCTTGGGAAATAGTTGAGGTGGCCTACTGGGTTAGATTTCCTGTCATAACTCTCCTAATGGGACCTTTAATACTTCTTCGACAATGGTGATCTCATCACCTTGGCGGTGAATGATTAGGAGCTTGACTGCCAAGTACTCATAAGTTTAAGCCTTTGCATCTTCCTCTTGAGGTATTGCCTCGCATCCTCATGGAGGGAAGGAAGGTTGTTAGTAATTAAGGTTAATCTTTATGCGGCTTTTCCACTTACTAGAGTGAGTACGACGATTCTTTTTGGACCTATTACTTTGTCCTTCCACCACCTTTTTACCAAAGATCTTCTCTAAGGTCGCAAGGCACTAATAGAGTTCTTCGATCTCTCAAAGATCCTTTGGAGAAAGGTTGCTTGATAAGAGCTTCTGTTGAAGACATAGGCTTCCTACCAAGGGGGGGTTAGGTGTGGCAGTTGCATCTTTAACCTCCAAATCCAATGGGGAATCCCCTCATATGAAGAGGGGCTTTGATTTTAGATAGGTTGGGCCCACCAACACCTGATGCACCAACCTTTTCCCCATGTTCAAGAGTCATGGATAGTTATGAAAAGTCATAGCTCTTCCCATAGATAATGCCAAATGAAGGGTATTGAATGTTTCACAGGTTGGTCTAGGGTACCGTATTCATGGGGCATCCATCCATACATCGAAGTCATGGGACTAGAGCAAAAATAGAAGAAGAAAACAAGGAACATGCAGGATTTAGCTAGGTTCACTCAAGACAATGGACTATATCTTGGGGAGGATTGCTCCTCCATTCACAATATGAGTTATACTACAATTGAAGTACTTTCCTTGGTTCCCTTACACATTAGACATGAAAATAAAGGGAAGTATGCATGTATGTATATGTTATTATCCATTGTACCCCATAGTGTGGGTCCTTATATACCGAGCCCCATGGGTTAAATGGAAAAGGAAGAAAAAGCAAATTGTTATTTTGATTTTATGGGCATGGTTGACTGTGAATTAATTACTATCTTGGGATTGGTTGGGAGTTCTTAGTTGTGGTGACCAAGGTTTCATCGATTGGCTAAAGTCCATAGGACTTGAGTTGTCAAGTACAAATTCTCATCTAATTTATAGGATCCATAGTTACCCAACACATAATTGTAAAACAATAATGGCCGACAAACATTCATAAAAGCATTACTTCAATTAATAAGGCAAGTGTCGACCAAAAATAAATAGTGCATACCATAAGCAAACAAGCTAAGTGGAGACTCTAAATGCAACCACTGCCCTTAGCTAGCTACTCAGCTATACTTAAACGAAGTCCAAAGAACACGTCAACAAAATCTGACTAGAATAGAATGAGAGTGGATATTACCAAGGTAGAGAACAGGAGGTGGGTATTGTATATATAGAGTTAATTTGTTTATCAAGTCATTATTATTATCACTTATTTATTAGTTATCTATGCACTTTTCTTAATAATTACAGCCCTTATAATTTATCAATTAGCACCACGAGGGAGATTTTGATGTGATATTCGAAGAAGTACAATTGTTGTAAGACACCCACTTCACCAAAATGATCTCTCATATGTGGCGACCTGAGTCTCGCCACTGACAAGACTCGATTCGTCGTGTGCTAACAACTAGCACGAATACATCCAAAGTCGCACACACGCATGGCCCACCATGTGTTGCGCCCGTAGCCTCGCTGCCACCACATGTCGCACACCCGCTCTGCGCCGCCACCTTCGTCGCGACTTTTGTGGTGGGAAACCCGGACTTCTCGAAATTACGAGAAGGTCCTTGCAAAGAAATTTTTTGATTTTTGAGAAGGAAAATCCAAGATTTTCCCTTTCTCTTCCTTTCTTAATTTGAGAGAGTTGGAGGCTAATGACGACCCAAGGGAACTAAGGGGTCCTTATATAGGCCTTAGGGGAGGTTGTAATTAGGTTTAGGTGAGTGAAATACCCAAATTACCCCTAGGGTTGGGTTCACCTTACATTTAGATCCCTGGTGACTTCTTTTAGCCATAACTTAAGCTATACAACTCGGAATTATGCGAAACAAGAGTCGTCAGAAAGCTTGCGATGAGAGGAATCCAATGGTACCATATATGGCACCCTTTTGACAAATTTTTACTAGGAGTTGACTCGAAATACATGATTCTTGGCAATTTAAAGAGGTTCTGTCACAAGTACCAAACTTTGACCGGGTTTCCAGGTTCGAACTGACCTAAACCACTTGAAATAATTCGAAACCTAGATTTTGGGGCGTTACAGATATAACAACCATAAAGGTAGTTTCATCCCCAAAACTCGAGCAAATGTGGAGGTAAAAGAGAAAGTCGGCAAGGTGTATAACAACCTTAAAGATGAATAACAACCTTAAAGAGAAACAACCCTGCAGAGAGTCAAGGACTTACCTATGAATAGCCCTGGGTACTTCTCCATCATTTTTGCCTTTGGTTCCTAGGTCACCTCCTCGAACTTCTAGCTCCTCCAAAGAACTTTTACTCGAGGGATCTCCTTCTTTCGTAGCCTCCGAATGATACGATCCAATATCCGCACCGGCTGCTCCTAATAGGACAAGCCCTCTTCTATCCCTACGTTCTTGTAGCTGAGAACATGGTATGGATCCAACACGTACCTTCGCAAACTAAAGATATGGAAGACATTGTGGCTAGCTGAGGTGGCAGGGTGAGTCTGTATGCCACTGGTCCGATCCACTCTAGTATCTCAAATGGACCTACGAACCATGGAGCCAACTTAGCCTTCACCCCAAATTCCTGAATCCCCTTCATTGTTGATACTCTGAGGAACACCAAGTCACCAACCTCAAACTGCATGTCTTGCTGTCAGCAATTTGCATAGCTCTTTTGCGGGCTCTACGTAGTAAGGAGTTTCTTCTGAATCTACTCAATGACTTCCTTACTCTACCTAATCAGTCTAGGCCCTACCTCCCACTTCACACCCACCTCATCCTAAGCAAGAGGAGAGGTGCACTTCTGACCATACAACACCTCATATGGAGCCATGTCAATACTGATGTGATAGTTGTTATTGTAAGTGAACTCCACCAGGGGTAGGTGCTCCTCCCAAGATCCTCTCCATTCCAGTATACAGGACCTCAACAAGTCCTCCAGCATCTGAATGGTCCTCTCTGTCTATCCATTTCTCTGCAGGTGGTAAGATGTGCTCAGGTTCAGCTGTGTACCCAATGTCTGCTGAAAACTTCCCCAAAACTGGGAAGCGAAATGGGCATCTCTGAAATGACCCTTCCCAAGGGTCGTTTGGCGTTTCCAAAAATTTTTAGGGTTTTTATGCAATTTTAACCCCCTAGGTTTTTATTGTGGATATACGAGGGGAAGAGGAGAACTTGCGGGGGTGCCCCCGCAATTTCCCCACACCATCCCCCTACCCCACCCACACACACCCCTCACCCCTCACTCCATCACCCATGAGCACCTTACCCCTCCACCATCTCCCCCATTCCTCCCCACGCCTCCCCATCCCCCCCCATTACTCACGCCATCCCTTCCCCCATGCCTCCCACCTCCATAAGAACCCCCCCTCCTCCATTTGCTTGCCACACAGCAAGCCGAGAGGAGGAGAGGGAGAGCAAAAAGCACAAGGAGCACGGAGGGGAAGAGTGCGTGTGAGAGAGGAGGGGGAAGCGACAGGAGAAGTGGGTTGCAACGAATGCAGGGGAGGGAGAGAGCTTGCAAACGATTCTGTGGAGTCATTTTTTTGCAGAATCAAACGTCTGCCCAGACATCCAAAGATAATACCAAACATCTGATGGCACATTGTTTTTCAATTATTTTCTCCCTACCGAGTTCTGACCTCACGTGCATGTGTCAGAGGTTGGGGAAGCACGTCGATGTGAGGACCAAGGCGGTTTTAGACATCCGAGAGTGTCGCCAAATGCCCGAAGGCACCCTCAGACGTCTGTACGGAGTTCCAGACATCCGAAAGAGGCGCCCTAAGCAAGGTGAGTCCCTGAGTCGTTTAAGATGTCTGGGACTCTTCTAAGACGTCTGATTTTGATCAGGATTGTGTTTTTGGGCTTGTTCAGGGCCCAAACGGAGTCGATTTTCCGCAAACGAGATATCGTTGGTTTCCGTTTGAGTTTCCCTACATAATGGTATAATGTCTATACAGTTTTGAGCTTATTTTGACATGTGGGTCAATATGATAGGTCGTTCATTCGTGGTGTGCATGGGACCTGCGGGGATTTCAAGCTCCGTTGACTTTGCCCCCACATCTCCCGGTTATCCTGGTAGAGTGATTCTCTCATTAATCTCAGATTAAATAATTAAATTACATGCTTTAGAATTAGTCAAACCCTAAGTTGTGAAATGAACTCTAGGGATGAAAGAGATAATTGTGTGCTACTTTAGAAATATTTGATTGAATCCTAGGATGTGGAAAGAACCCTAGGGCTCAAAGAAATGAATGCACATTTAATGAATGATTAAATTGTTATTTTCTGAAAGTAGTAAAGCATGAGCTGCATGTAATGAACCATGACATGAACAGAAACACATGCTATGTATTGAATAATTGATGGACGTGATTGTGAAATCATGAGTTTCTTATTATGCATTTATTGAATCAGATGTGGCAATGAGAAAGTCTATGTACGAACCCTACGGGGAATTTAGAAGAAAATCAAGAATATAGTAATACGGAAAATCTGACGGGTCATGGAACATCTTAGTGTTCCTAGGATGGATGGTGAGTCTGCTGTAATGAGCCTCGAAAAACAACTCCTTCTGAAGCACTTCATCTCTGAGAACACATAATCTGCAATGAAGTCTGAGCAATCCATCCTCAAAGGTGAACTCGCCAGGGCCTCTTGTGAGTATCTGACCACAGAGAATCTATAACTCGACATCGTCCATCTACTGGTCAACTATACGGGAGATCCGATCAGGGTGGGTGTGCCTCATTACCGTCAACTCCCCCATATGTCCTCTCACCCGTAAAGGCTTCGACTGGGCTGCCTCAACCATACTGGCCCATCTCTATGCCTGAAGAATTGCCAACCTGGCTGGTGGTTTCCTACTGAGAGCATCTACCACGACATTCCCCTTTCTAGGATGATAAACTATCAAACAATCATAATCCTTGAGGAGGTCCATCCAGCGTCTCTATCTCAGATTCAATTCCTTATCAAAAAGATACTTCAGGTTCTTGTGATCTGTGTGGATCTCGAAGGTCTCCCCGTACAAGTAGTGGCGTCAAATCTTTAGGGCAAAGCCTATGGCTACTAACTCCAAGTCATGTGTCGGATAGTTCTTTTCATGAGGCTTTAGTTGCTTTGAGGCATAGGCAACCACATGCCCATGCTACATCAGAACACATCCTAGTCCCTGGAGGGAAGCATCCGTGTATACGATAAATCCACCACTGCTACCTCGGATGGTAAGTACAGGGGCTGAAGTCAACTTCTCCTTGAGTGTCTGGAAACTGGTCTCACACTCACCGGTCCAACGAAAGGAGTATCCTTCCGCGTTAACTGGGTCAATGGGAGGGCGATCTGTGAGAAGCCCTGGATGAATCACCTATAGTAACCTGCTAGACCTAGGAAGCTACAAATATCTGTCACTATCTTGGGTCGCTCCCACCTCAATACTGCCTCAACCTTGGAAGGATCTACAGAAATTCCTACTCTCGACACCATGTGTCCCAGAAACTCCACCTGGTGCAGCCAAAACTCACACTTGTTGAATTTGGCATATAACCGATGCTCCCTCAATGTCTCTAAGACCAACCAAAGATGCTGCTCATGTTGTGCTTCATCGTAGGAATAGATGGGGACATCGTCAATGAATACCACAACGAAGTAGTCAAGATAGGGCTTGAAGATCTGGTTCATCAAGTCAATGAACGCGGCAAGGGCATTCGTCAGTCTGAACGATATCACAAAGAACTCGTAATGACCATAACAAGTCCGGAAGGCAATCTACGATACATTCCCTTCTCTTATTCTGAGCTGGTGGTAACCCGAACGTAGATCGATCTTGGAGAAGATCATGGCCCCACGGAGTTGGTCGAACAAGTCATCAATTCACGGAAGGTGATATCTATTCTTGATGGTTACCTTATTTAGCTGCCTGTAGTCAATGCAAAGACGTAAGGTACCATCCTTCTTCACGAACAAAACTAGAGTGCCCCAGGGTAAGGCACTGGGTTGAATGAACCCCTTCTTCAGGAGCTCTTGAAGCTACACCTTCAACTCCACAAATGCCATCCAGTATGGGGTAATCGATATAGGATTAGTCCCTGAAATAAGAGAGATCTCGAACTCGATCTCTCACTCAGGTGGAAGTCTCGGGAGATCCTCTGGGAATACATTGGTATATTCCCATATGATTGGTACACTCCCCATCTCTGGTTTCTCTCCGGGGGTTGTGGATACATAAGCAAGGTATCCGCTGCACCCCCCCTTCAATAACCTATCTACCTGCAAGGCTGAGATACACCTGATCGATCTGCTCTTAGATTTTCCATAATACTCTAACTATGGTGCTCCAGGAATCGAGAAGAAAACCCTCTTCTCGAAATAGTCCACCGATGCATGATGTAATGACAACCATTCCATGCCCAGAATGGTATCAAACTCCATCTCGATCTTCATCAAGTCGGCTAACAGAATGTAGCCCCCAATGTCTACCTCACAACTCTTGGATACTGACTCAGCTACCCATAGCTGCCCTGCTAGACCCCTGATGACTAACGATTCATCTAGCAGTATTGGTTGCTTCTTCAGTTTCGCAGAAAACTTAGGTGATATAAAGGAATGAGAAGCGCTAGAGTCAAACAAGGTAAACACCAAATGCTGGTCAATAGTCACCATACTTGCCACCACAGATGGTGAAGCCTGTGCATCCCTCAAAGATAGTGCGTATACTCATCCTGCTGGTTGGGGTGTAGAAGAACCAGCCATTCTCTAAGGCCTCTGGCCAGGAGCATTTCCACCTCCATGGGAATGCTGGGAATCCCCGCCACGGGTCTGGTACGTCCGAGCCGCTCCTCTGTTCTGTCCACCTAAGTCACTGTCTTGGTTGGGCAATCCTTCTTAAGGTGGCCCTACTGGCCACACTTGTAGCAAGATCTCTGCTCCTGTCTTGATCGCGTTCGGCCCATGGTGTCCTGAGTTTGAGTCAGTGCGACACGGTGGGACTGAGTGTACCACGAAGCCGAAGTCGGTGCCTGCTGCTGAGGAGCCAGGGGTACTAGTGGTGGTGCTTTGTATGGTTGGTACCTCTAGTCCCTCCGCTTCTGAAATCCACCTTGAAACTCCAACTTCTGCCCTGATCCTCCGCCAAAACTCCTACGAGTCTCAGCATCGCCCTATTCATACTTCATAGCGGTGTCCACCATTTGGGCGAACATGTCCAACGGAAGTGGGTTGACATACTTCCATATCTTTGGCGGAAGTCCTTGAACAAACTTCTAGCATTTGTCTACCTCCCAGGCAATTGCAGTCCGCTGGAAGCATGAGAGCTCGATGAAACAAGTCTGATACTTGCTAACCATCATCAAACCCTGCCTCAGATTGTAGAATTCGAGCCTCCTCTGGTCCTACCAGGTCCTGGGGTAATACTGGTAGCTAAAAATCTTGAGGAAGCGACCCCAAGACACCACTCGATCACCCTCTTGCTCACAAATGGATACCCACTAGCAATGCACCGCACTGATCAGCTAGTATGTCGCAAAGTGCACTCTACAATCCTCTGGTGGGTGGATAGTGTTGAAAGCATTCTCGATCTGCTGTATCCAGTCCTTCACCCCTGTAGGATCCTCATCGCCCTTGAAGGTTGGGGGCTTCAGCTTCCTGAACTCGGTGAAGATCTGCCAATACCGATGTAAAGGATCTGCTGGTTCGTCCTTCGGTGGGGGAGGCCCATGATTCTCCTTACTCTCCTCATGTAGAGGGACACGCACACTCAGGACTGAGGGTTGCTCCTGATCCCCACTGCCCCCTCCTCCTGCTTAAGATACGGGGCGTAGTCATTGCTCCAGCATCTTAAAGAAATTCTCCGTAAAGGCTTGAATCTGGGTGGCCAGATCCAGAGCTTGCTGAGGGGAATCTACTTGGCGCTCTCCATCTTTCTGGCTAGTAGCACTAGCCTGCTTGGACCTACGTGGGGCCATCTCTCTCTACATGGTGAAAATCAATTGTCAGCAACCACAAGTCTGCAAAATTTCCAGGATTTGCGATACTCATGCAAATCGGGTTTCCCATTGATCGGAGAATGAGTACCCATCATCCAATGCATTTCAAATGTTTGTATGGATTTTTCGGACCGTTCTATGACTAAATGGGGTGACCTTGCTCTGATACCATCTATGACGACCCGAGTCCTGCCAACTGACGAGACCAGAGCCACTGTGTGCTAACAACTAACACGAATATCCGCAAGATCGCAGTCACCCAACATATAGTCATAAAACATCAATAGCCAACATTCATTCATAAAGCATTAAATGAAAAAAAACTAAAGTGCTGATAATAAAATCAAAGTTCACCTAGAGCAGAAACAAATAGTCTCGTACAAATACCAAGAATACAGGAAAATAAAAGTCTAATAGCGGAAAGAAACTACTCCTAAGATCCACTGGCTCAGTACTGACCGTTTCCTTAAGTAGGACCCGATTCTGAGGAGGTCAGACCAATAGCAGTCACAGTACCCAACTGCTCAGCAACACCTAAGTAGGAAATTCGAGACAAAAGGTCAGTGAAAAATGAGTAGAGTGGAACAATTAAATATGTAACTCAAGTAACAGAGTATGGGAAAAAGGCACTATTCAAATAGTTCGTCTATTTATAATTTATTTCATATCCAGTCCCTTTTAGGTAATTTGCCCATATTCTCATTGTTCTCAAATTGTCAATCAACATCTCGGGCACGAGACGATCTCGTGTAACTTCTTGTGGTGCAAGACCAGTATAAGCCACCCTCCTGGTCAAGAGGATTGCTTATACCTATCGAGTCACCATGCTCCATTACCCTGGGGTCATCGCAAAAAAGGGTGGCCGCTATGTCGTGTAGCGTGAACACGTACAAGTGTTGTAGATGTTGAACCACAGATAGCCAATGACCCACCCACCAACCGAGAAGAACCACTCCAGACCTCGAGCCCTGCTGATGAGAGCCTCATCATGAGCCATAACTAGCTCATTTTGACCTAATAAAGAGAATAAAAGCTCCTACATGACTTAGAAGAGGGCTTAATTGGAGGAATAAGTGTTCTGAGAAGAAAACATGAAATAAAGGTTAAAACTGCAATTTTACCATTACAGTACATAAACAAAATTTCTCAGAGACAGAGCATATGTCAAATGATCTAAATGAGATAAAAAGTGGGTTGAATCAATTAAAAATAGGTTCATGTGCAGTCTAGGAATTAAATGACATTTAGTAACCCTAAAACAGATCCGCTTAATTCAACAAGGTTCCGATTAGGATAAAAATCAAATAAACCCTCTAAAATTCATGGAAAAATATCCCTTAGGGTTTAGAACATTCAAATTGGCCTTTGGAACCTAGTTTGACCTAGAATAGGGTCTTAGCTCATCAATTGACCTAATTTGAGTTTTTACGCAAAATGTCCAGTCAAACATGATCAAACCTAAAATCCAACTTTATCATTGGATTCCTTAGGTCCAAATTAGGTTTGTACCAAAATTTGGACCTAAGGGGAGGTCATCTTGACCTACTTTGCAATTTAGTACACCCAATCACATTTTAGTCCCTATCTTTTGAAAACCATCACATAAACCCCCCTAGCTTTCTCGCCAATCTTACAATCAAGTCCTTCCGCCATTATTGGGGCATAATCCTTCTCCGGCGAGGTTGATAGGGGGGATACGCTTAGATCCCTCAGAGATCTCCTCCCAGAATTGGAAGGGAGATTCTCTAAGGAATCCCCTTCCATCTAAGCCCGATCTTGACCTCTGATTCCTTTCCAATCTCTCGTGCGAATGCATGAGAGATTTGGATCCCAACCACCTTCCTTCTCCAGCGAGACAGCGGTGGCCAAAAGCTTGCCCTCCAAGCACCAGAAAGCTCGGCCAGCACCTATAAAAAGACCTCCGACCCTCTGCGAAATCTCTCAATCTTGTCTTGGCGGTAGAATCCTCCAAATTTCTTCTCTCCTCTCTCCGGCCAAGAAACTCGCAAGCTCCGGCGATTACCTCTCCTCCTTCTCGTCGCTCTGCTGCCATACCAGCAGCAGAGTCTACATCGCCTCATCTTCCCGCGTCGCGCCGCACCAAGCGCACGTTTCCCCGACCTCCTCCTCATCGCTGTTATCTCCCTCAGGGTTATCTTCTCCGACGATGGCAACAACAAGCCATCAGACTCCGCTGCCCTCTTTCTCTCCCAACAGTCTAGATAAGTTCCCCATCTTCCCCTCTTTCATTTCCTCACTTTATTTCACTCAATCGACCCTTGACTGTTCCTGTCCACCGCCACCTTCCTCATCTCCGGCCACCCTCCGGCGAGACGCTCCCGTCGCTCCGCAGCCCCACACGTCTCGCCGACCATCACATAACCTCTGCCTCATCTCACTGAGCACCCTCCACTCATCCACAGCCCCGCCACACTACCACAACAACCCCCCGAACACGCCCACCCGTCCGGCCACAGAGCGACCTAGGCACTCATGCCTAGGCCACCCCGGGAATAGCTCAACACCTTCGCCGTGACACAGCAAAGGTCCCCGGTGATCTGATTAGGCCGCAAGGCTATTTTCGTGTCTGACAGATTCCATGCTCTGGCCGCCAGTGACGGCGACTCGACGAAGCTCCACTCTCACTCCAGGCCTCAGGACTTCAGGGCTCCTGGTGTTGCGAATTTGGGAAGGCCGTGCGAAGGTAGCTGACCCAGCAGGTGAAGCCAACGGAGCCTGCAGTTGAGGAATTGAAGGCGCGGTCTGCTGCAGGCGCGCGAAGGAAAGCAGTGGGCTTTAGTCCCACATCGGTAAGCCACGACGCACCAACACCCTTTATATTATTTTTGTCATATACGCTCTTCACCTCCAGTTACACTTAGGGTGAGGTCCCTCACCTATCTCACTGCGCCTCATCCGCGAGTTCACCACGCAGATCTGGCGTGACCCAACCCGACCCTGTCCTAAGCACACCTCGCGCACCACCCTCACGCCGGTGCACTTGGTCCAGGGCGCGCGATCCGACCCGTTTACCCGGCTCTGGGAGAGCATGCTGAAAGTGGTTTACATAGAGAGAAAGAGAGACGCGCGGGTAGAGGGTTAGGTTTTGCTGTGCGTATAGTGTGTGCAGGACACAAGGACTTAGCCGCTGCAAGAAAGAAGGAAGGAAGCTCTGCAGCCAAGAAAGAAAGGCAAGAGAGGCAAGGCAGAGAAGAAGAACAAAACCAAGGAAGGCAGAGAAGAAGAAGCAAGGCGAAGGAGAATAGAACTGAAGAAGACAAGGGGCAGACGAAGACTCAAGAAGGCAAAGGAAAAAGAAAAGAAAGAAGAAAGCCCGACCTTGGTCCCAGGAGGAAAAGAAATAAAGGAAGAGAAACAGAAGCATCAAGGAAGAAAAGGAGCTTTATTTTAAGACGTCTGATATTGTATCAGACGTCCATTTTTGTTCCCTTTGAGCAATTTCTTTTTATAACACTCTCATTGAACTAGTCATTTATTTTCAATTAAAAAGTTGTGTTCTCAAGTTTTGAAAGTACTTAGATTGCTCCCTTTGTTCGACATCGGATACTCCGATTTTCGAGTTATAAATCTTTATTTGTTTTTGCGGAAAGTTCATCTATATTACAACGCATTAATTGTTAAAACACGATCTAGCCGCGTCAACACCTGCAATCCACTATCTCAGTTGGCCGCTAAGCCAACCAAAGAGTCGTAGTGAGACAAGCCACTCCCTAAACCAGCCCCTGAACCTAGTCTGAAAAAACCCAAAGCTACAGCCGAAAACCCGACAAGTAGCAGAACTGAAAACCAATTATCTATTCCTTTATTTTTCTGACATAACCATCATATTATATATCAAATTGTCAAATAATTGTAGCTCTTATTTTGTCAACTTCGAGGACCTGTAGTAATTTCGTATTACTAGTTCCAGGGTTAACAATTATTCACATTATCTCCCAATTTATCTACTCACAAGTAGTTTCAATCTGGTGCTAGTAGTCCCATATTAGTTTCAATCTGGTGCTAGTAGTCCCATATTAGTCAAACTGGCCACTGCCACGCGTCATGCAGAGATTTGCCCATGTGCTTGTCCGCGAATTGCTACCCACACATGCCTGCACCGCTCAGTCTGCCACACATTGAAGATCCGCACCCCCACACTCCCGATCAATGTCAATACGCGCAAAGTCACACGCGTGCACAGCCTGCCATGCGTCGCGCCCATAGCCTCGCCGCCACCACATGTCGCATGCCCACTGCGTACCGCCACCGCCGTTGCAACTTTTGTGGTGGGAATCCCGGACTTCTCAGAATTACAAGTAGGTCCTTGCGAAGAATTTTTTTTATTTTTGAGAAGGAAAATCCAAGATTTTCCCTCACTCTTCCTCTCTTGATTTGAGAGAGTTGGAGGCTAATGACGACCCAAGGGACCCAGGGAGTTCTTATATAGGCCTTAGGGGTAGTTGTAATTAGGATTAGGTTTGTGAAATACCTAAATTACCACTAGGGTTGGGTTTACCTTACATTTAGGTCATTGGTGACTTCTTTTGGCCATAACTTGAGCTATATAACTTGGAATAGCACGAAACAAGCGTCTTCGAAAAGTTTGCGACGAGAGGAATCCAATGGTATCATAAATGGCACCCTTTTGACAAATTTTGACTTTGGTTTGACTCAAAATACACAATTCTTGGTAACTTAAGGAGGTTCTGTCACCAGTACCAAACCCTGATAGGCTTCTAGGTTCGAACTAACCTAAACCACTTGAAATGACTCGGAACATGGATTTTGAGGCATTACATCATATCCATTACTCAACTTAGTCCCTCACCCTAGGATCTTTATAAGGAGAAGTGGTGGCTACTTGTGGTGCAAACATGTTCAAGCTAGACACTGATCCACAAGCAACCTTTCCTCCACTCATCAACCAAGAAAGAAAAGTCCCAACTTCAAACCCTTGAGTCATACATTCGGCTATCCCAATTAGGTTGAGCCTAACAATTAGTTGTCAAGAGGACAACTACTCCATGACTAGCCTAACCAATCTAAATCCAGATCAGCACTACAACCAAACTTCGGCAAGCAGCAAGATTGAGCTAGTTATCTAATATTTTTTAACAATTCTAACGTTATCAATCTTTGTTTAGCAAGTCATTCAATGGATAATTAAATTATCGCCGTATTATCCATCAATATTATTCATCCTGTTCTATATTCATTAATAACATCATCAATTAGTGCACAATTGCCCATACTAGGGTTATTGATATTTAACAAGGATAAAGTTATTCAATGAAGAATTCATTCACAATAATAGAGAGTATTGATTTAAATATGACATTGGGTATTTAATTATGAGATTAAAGCATGTTAACTTCTGAAATTAGGGTTTTACTTACATGATAATGCATAGCTATTTGATTATTACAAGATCATAACATTAATTAACCATATCAAGTGAAGTCATCATTTATTTATGAAAGCAAACACATATTAATAGAGAATTAGATAGATTTGAACTTAATCAATTATTAATCACATTCCTAAAGCACGTAAATAAGGTAGATTAATTCCATGAGCCTAATTTATCAATCAATCAAAAACACATCGTTACAAGGCAATCACAAACTTTATTAATTAATATTTAAGGACCTGTAAAAAAATTAATTACTATTTAAGTACCTAGCGTAAAATTAAATAGAAATGATCCGTCAAAATGAGGCATAAGCGTTAATAAGATCTCAACAAAATTTACTCATATCCGAGTTTGAGGAAAGCCTGCTTTAAGGAAAAATACAGGTTCACTTATTCTTCTTCGTAAACATAAGATATATATCCTAAAAAGCATGGGATTAGCGGGTCCTAAAGCTCAAAGAACCCAGCGGCACCGGCAATTCCCTGTGAGACTCAGATCCTACCACGTCTACCAATGGCGACAGCAAGAATCCAAACTCTAAATGCCGCCACCACCTTCAGACCTTCCTCCTCGCTTGACAGCCGACGCCAACCCGACCTCGACAAGGAGACCAAGGAGTTCCTTGCTCGCCCGCGTCGTTCAACCTCGACAAGGTCGTCCTCAAGGGTTGACGTCCTCGCTTGCGATGTCGACCAGACCTCAACACAAACAAGGTATGCTGGGAAGCGTTGCATGAAAGCATTAACGTAGTTACCTAACCCGTATTTCTTGACCCACAATTAGATTTTCAAGTTTCCAACTACACCGTTACCGTGAGTGAGAGAAAGCACGGTAGAGTGATGAGTGTTGCTGCCGTTGTAGTCCTCCATGACTATCGGGATTGCCTTAGCACCACATTAATCTTTCACTAATTAGGTGCAAGTGCAGGCTACAGCAACTCCTGGTCCTTCACGTTTGCTGTGGCCTTCCGGAATTTTCTCATCTGATCTGGATGAGAAACCCCATCCTTTTCATTATTTGCTGTTACACGTGGGATTACCATTTGATAGGAATAGCTGAATAAGTTATTAAGATCGATTAATATTTGTTGGTTTTATTCCTCCTTTTTCTTGGTCATAGGGCATCATTACTGCCAACAGCTTAATATCTATTCTTTGGGGTTCTTAGGATGCATTTACCACCTGGTTGAATGCATTATGAGAATTGCATATATATCATGGAGTACATGGTTTAAGAAAGCATAATTTCCCATGAAACTCTTTCTTATTTTTCGTACTTAGACCTAGAGTACGTGTAATTATTAAGATGCATAAACCCCCTTCCAAAATCAACAGGTTGATGAACCCTGGCCTAATGGAATTCTGTGTAAAAGATTATTTTCTCAAATGTGTCTCCGTATAAAAGATAGATTGCTGGTCTTCCATGCCAGTAGGAGTTAGGAATAAACTGACCTCACTTGATCAACTTGTCTCTTTTTTGAACCATGCCTGACTGCCTGTCCACCCTAGGTAGTGATCAGCATTCCCAGATAGATATTTGTACGTGCGGTTCTCCTCTATCAAATGGTTTGCCACATTGTACTCGAGGGTGATAGAGAATATCATTTTTTCGAATGGATCTTGTAAACGTTATTACCACCTGGTTAAATGCATGATGAGAATTCCAGGACAGTGGACACGGTTGAGTAGAACATGATTTCTCATGAAAACCTTATTTTTTGAAACGTAGGTTTAAAAGGTGCAATTGTTCGACATATCTCATAATAATTACGTGAACATCTTTTAATATCATCATCTTTCAACCATCGTTTGCCTGGAAGTACCTTTTGTACCGAGTACACACACACGGACATATTGAGAGTGTACCTACTATAGTCTTGCTTTGGGTAAACAAGGACTATAGGGTGTGATCCTGCATGTTTTAGCTCCACAGGGAAATGCATTTTTGGAAGAGAATTGGGACAGAAAGCAAATCATCGGGAAGTCTTTAAGTTATACTCCTTTAAGAAAGATAAAGTGCAAACTTCCCGACTCCTTGTCCTCTTAGCAATTAGATGTGGAACGGAAAGGAATGCAAAAATATTGTGGGAAAAAGAGGGTAAAGGGCATTTTCTGTAGGGCATAACAAAGGACTTCATTCATTGAGGGGAAAAAAATTAAATAGAAGTCTCCAATGTGGAGTACAGATATGGGAACGATAGATAAGACAGATAGATCACAAAGAAATCTTGCAGCTATGATGATACACACGGGAGCAGAGGTGACCTCAAATATATGAACTAGGGAACAAAATTTGAGTATTTTCAGGAATATAGAGAGCTCTCCTAGAAGCTGTGGCCTATGGTGTAAGGGGTTATTCTAGGGATTAGGGTGAATGTTGCTGTCATTGCCAGATCCATGTAAAATTTCTTTAAGTCATTGCCACTGAAGATTGATCCCCTTTGAAGAATTCAAGAGAGGGCACAAAGTGATTTCATAGAGCCTATTTTCATGAGGATGGGGTGCATAGTTTTATTACGTGACATTTTTGCAATTTATTTATTTAATTTTTTCATTGCTATCAAGTTGAGTTATCAAGTAATTTCATTGCTAAACATAAGAGATATGTATATATATTTGTGCTTTTTAGATTGGCATCATTTAATTGTATTATTTCTTTGGAAACTTCAACATTCTTGTTTAAATTGTGAGTAGTCTGTAACGAGCGCGTGCCCCAGACGCCTTTTAAGACGTCTGGGAGGTGGCCCAGACGTCGGACAAGACATCTGGGATCACATCCAGACGTCTGACCAGACATCCGGGATAGTTTACAGACGTCTGGAGAACAGTTATGTTCGCACGGGAGATTCGTCTGCGCGCCTGTGCGCGCAGACCTGCGATTCTCCCCTCTTTCTCTGCGGCTGCAGGCGGCTGCGACCGCCTTCTCTCTCCTCCTCGCGCGGCCTTAAAAGGGCACGCCTCCCCTCCCGTCTCCACCATCTTCTTCCTTCTTCTCCTGCCTGTGCGCGAGAGCGAGCGGACGCGAGGGCGCAGCGGCAGCGGCAGCCGCAGTGACCGCGGAGGAGGTGCGGCGTGCGAGGGCGGGGCTCTGTCGTGAGGGCGAGCTCGCCGGAGCGGCTTGGCCGGCCGGCGGAGGGCGCAGGGGGCGCGGAGCGACGCGGAGAGGGACCTGCTGCGGGCTGAGCAGCAGACGCGCGAGGTGCGATGCGGGCGGCGTCGCGAGCGGAGGCCGAGCAGGGTTCTGATTCTGGAAAAATTTCCAGAATCAGACGTCTGGATTGATAGCCAGACGGCAAGGTCGACGTCTGTAAGATCATACAGACGTCTGAAAGGTGAGTTTCCGCTTTCTTCTTCCTTCTTGTCGACTGACCGTACTGAGGGAGGGGGGTTGGCTGTGCGCAGGTTCGCTGATTCGCCATCCCTTGCGAATCAGACGTCTGGAAGTTGTACCAGACGGCGGGAGTGACCTCCAGACGTCCGGAGGGACCATCGGACGTCTGGGATCTAGGCAGACGTCCCCGCAGACTTCTGGACGTCCGGGGAACCAAGCCGAACAGGTAATTCTCTGATCCACCGTTTAAGACGTCTGGAAGGAGTTCCAGACGTCTGATTTTGCACAGTATTGTCTTTCTCGACATGTTTAGGGCCCGTTTGGGCTCCGTTTTCCGTGATTCGAGTTGCGTTCGTTTCAGAATTAATTCCTCTACTCATCTACGGTAGCTATACACTGTTTTGAGACACTCCTTGTGTTTGATCCTTGTGACAGGATCTCGTTCAGTTGCAGTCTTGAGAGTCGCGGAGGCACGCGGGATTCCCGATCACGCCCCCACTACTCCCGTTGTACCTGGTAGAGTGGCTTTAAGTATTAATAAAATCTGTTAAAGTATGGAACCATAACTAGAACCTAGGGCATTGCATGAATCCTAGGAATGAGAAATATATGGAATGATAGCTCCTAGGTGTTGCATGAATCCTAGGGCCGGAAAACTAGATTGTATGATAGATCCTAGGATATGGCATGAATCCTAGGATGGAAAAACTAGTGGAATGTATATTACTGCAGTCTTGGAAAATTGGAAAGGAATATATATAAAGCTGCCTGTAAATTTAATTAACAACTGCCTGTTATGAATAAAGAAACATGTTGAGATCATGGATTTCGAGAATGTGAATCTGGAAAGTGAAACATATGATGTTCTGAGATAAAGAGCTGGAACCCTACGGGGAATTAGGAGTGGAACTCCTGGAAAGAAAAAGGAATGGAACTGAGATGTAGTTTGTACTGTCTCTTGGGTACGCAGTACCAAGGGAAGTACATGTACCTGTTTAGTGCAGAGTGGGGCCAGCCGCCCCAGGGACCCGGGGTTAGGATTGGCCGCTCTGTACCGACTTGTGGGCCCTCGTGTACGTAGTATCGAGGAGAGCTAGTAGTGTTAGGAGAGTACTAGCTACCCCACGGGCCCCGGGGTTCTGCTAGCTTCCTTCACCGACTTGTTAGGCCCACTAGGGCAAACCAGGGTAGTCAGGCGAGGGTGCGTGGACTGTGGAGGGGCAAGGCCCCGGTTTGGTTACTGTGGAGGGGTTGGACCCCTGTTACTGAGAGGGCTCTGCCCTGGTTCCGTGCTATGCTTTGGGCGCACCCGTTAACGGAAACGACTGACCGCGTGCCAGTGCGGGCTAGCTACCTGTGCGTTTATCACGCGTGCCGTAGTCACCGTTACGTCTGTCAGTGACCTTGGGGTGGTTGACTGAGGGTAGGATCACCACGGGGGACTCTCCCGGCCAGGAGAGCACCACGTGCTACTTCTACTTTTGGAAAAGACTACAATCAAGATCGTTCCCACGAGGACATTCGAGATCAAGTAAAGGATCTGAGAAATAAATGAAATAGTGAGAAAAATTGAAAGATGTGAATAAAGGAAGTAATAGAACATAACAGCTACTGTACACTCTACTGTTGCCTTTAGTTAGTTTGCCACTCTACTCAGCGTTTTGCTGACGTGTTACACTCGTTACCTTTTTCAGGACCAGGTGTTGAGCAGCTAGGGTCGGCGGCTGCAGAGGATGCTGGGCCGAGTAGGGTCCAGTAGAGTTACCACAGTTTTTGTACCCCTTTTGTTTCTGTTCTAGTGAGTAGTTTTTGTTTCCGCTGTACCTTCTTTACCTGCAGTTCTTGTTATACGATAAATGCTGTTTTACTGTTGTGGTGGTACCTACTGTAGTAGTTTCTTTCCTTACTGCTGTACTTTCTTACTGTTAGTTATATTCATGCTGAATGTGGTTTATTTTACTGTCTTTTGGTTACTTCCTCGTTGGACGACTAGGTCTTGGGATTAGTCGAGTCGGTCCGGTTCTCGTGTCTCGTAGGGACTCGGGAACCGGGTCGTTACAAGATGGTATCAGAGCAAAGTCGTCCCGAGAAGTGAATCAACTGACTGGAAAATAACCAATTCACATGTTTATAGCTAGAGTAGCCACCACAACATATCTCTTGACATGAGCTCTTAGAAGTCCTGTTAAGTACCGTTTGTTTTGACGTTTCCGTTTTGTTTCGCGTCTCCTTGCAGGAGATGCCTCGTCGCGGGACTGGCGAGACTGGCCGCGTGCGCGGCCGAGGGCGAGGTCGGCGAGGTGGTCGTGCTGTCGTTGACGTCTCGGTGGACCAGCCACCACTCCCTGGCATCCAAGCTCAGGACCTCGCCAGACTGATACGGGATATTGTACGAGAGGAGCTCCACCCACCGCCCCAAGCACCTCCTCCTGGGGTTGCAGAGGGGGAGTCCTCTGTGGGACCACGCGACAGACGCGGCGCTGGACACGAGGGAGGGGATGGGCCCCTGCCGCCCCCACCTTCCTCCGACACTTCTGTACACGAGGCACCTTCGCCTGGAGGTGCACCAGCACCTCCCCTACAGCGCCACTTCGAGCTTTTTGGACAGTTCCGGAAGCTGAAGCCCCCCTCCTTCAAGGGAGATGAGGACCCGACCGAGGCAGAGGACTGGCTTGAGCAGGTGGAGAAGATCTTCGACACCCTTCGCCCCCCGGTGGAGTGCCGCGTGGCCTTTGCCACGTACCAGCTGGAGAGTGCGGCACACCGGTGGTGGAGGGCGGTCCGGGGTCAGGAGAGGGACGAGCCGACGTGGGACCAGTTCGTCACCCTCTTCTGCGAGCAGTACTTTCCCCAGACGTGGCAGGACCAGAGGAGGCGGGAGTTCCACACTCTCTGCCAAGGGACAATGACCGTGAGCACGTACCGCACGCGTTTCTTGGAGCTGTCCCGCTTTGCAGCGACAGCGGCAGCCACTGAGGAGGAGCGCCTTTGGAGGTTCACCGAGGGGCTCCGGCTTGCGATCCGGGGGTATGTCAAACCCCTGAAGCTGCCGACGTTTTCGAGGGTGGTAGAGGCAGCTATGACTTACGAGGAGACCAACCCGTCCGCGCGAGAGACCGACGGCGGGCGGAAGAGGCCCTTTCAGCCAGACTTCTCATAGGGCCGGCGAGAACGGAGACACGTGGCGTCCGCAGGAGAGCCGTCACGTTGTGCAGGGCCATCAGTGGCCTTTGGGGGCCCTCGACAGGGGCCAGTCGCCAGCACCGGACCCCCGCCTAGCCGACAGCAGGGACTCAATGAGGGCGGGAGTCGGGTTCCCCTCTGCTACCAGTGTGGCCAGCCGGGCCACGTCAGGAGGGACTGCCCATCTAGGGCAGGAGGTCAGCAGATACTTCCCGTGCAGAGCACTGGAGGGCGTGCAGGAGGCCGCGGTTCCCAGGCACGAGGAGGAGGATAGCAGTCGCAAGGAGGGTACCGGCCAGCACCTACCCGTCCGACGCAGAGTGTGGCTGCTTCGTCCGCACCTAGAGCTGAGGGGCGTATCAACGCCCTAACACACAGGGACGCCAGAGCATCGGGATCCGTGGTAGCAGGTATGGTTTTAGTTTCTGGCAGACACGTTTACACGCTTTTCGATTCCGGCGCTACGCACTCGTTTGTCGCAGCCAGTTTCGCAGTTAGTTTGGACTAGGATTATACACTGTTAGAGAATCCGTTCGTAATCAGAGGTCCGAGTGGTCAGCTGTTTGTAGCTAAAGAGGTGTACACGGGTTGCGGGGTCAGCATCGGGGGACATAGCCTGCCAGCTGACCTGATTATGATGCAGATGGAGGACTTTGGAGTGATTCTGGGGATGGATTGGCTGTCCACTTACCACGCCTTGGTAGACTGTTTTGAGAGGAAGATTGTCTTCTCCATTCCGGAGTTGCCTCCCTTCGAGTTTCACGGGCAGCCAGTGGACGGAGGTTTCAGGTGCATTTCGGCACTTCGGGCGGCGAGACTTTTGAGCCAGGGGTGTGAGGGCTTCCTAGCTTGTGTGGTGGCAGAGCACAGCCCCGTGGCGGACTTCCAGAGCATCCCAGTGGTCAGAGAGTACCCCGACGTGTTTCCAGACGAGTTACCAGGACTACCGCCCGAGCGTGAGATCGAGTTTGAGATCTCACTAGTACCCGGGGACCAACCCCATCTCCACCGCGCCATACAGAATGGCACCGCATGAGCTGCGAGAGCTCAAGTCTCAGTTGCAGGACCTTTTGGAGAAGGGTTTCGTGAGGCCCAGTGCGTCTCCCTGGGGAGCCCCGGTACTGTTTGTGAAGAAGAAGGATGGGACCCTACGCCTTTGTGTGGACTACCGACAGCTGAATAGGTCACCATCAAGAACAGATATCCGCTGCCGAGGATCGACGATTTGTTTGACCAGTTGCGAGGTGCCACGGTGTTTTCCAAGATCGACTTGAGGTCTGGATACCACCAGTTGAGGATCAGGGAGACCAACGTCTCCAAGACAGCTTTCCGCACCCGGTACGGACACTACGAGTTTTTGGTCATGCCGTTTGGGCTGACCAATGCCCCCGCTGCTTTCATGGACCTGATGAACCGGGTGTTTAGACCGTACTTGGACCAGTTTGTGGTGGTTTTCATAGACGATGTACTCATCTATTCTAGAGATCGGACGCAGCACGGACAGCACTTGCGGATGGTTCTGGACACTCTAAGACGACGCAGGCTGTACGCCAAATACAGCAAGTGCGAGTTCTGGTTGAGGGAGGTGACCTTTTTGGGTCATGTGATCTCTGGAGACGGCCTGGCGGTGGATCCCGCCAAGGTCGAGGCAGTGCTCAGGTGGGAGAGACCGCGTTCAGTCACTGAGATTCGCAGTTTCCTGGGACTGGCAGGTTACTACAGACGGTTCATCAGAGGGTTTTCGCAGATTGCACGTCCTATGACACAGTTGACCTGGAAGGATGTGCCTTTCGCTTGGACAGACGCCTGTGAGGCGTGTTTTCTGGAGCTGAAGGAGAGGTTGACCTCGGCTCCCGTGCTCACCATCCCTGACAGTAGTGGCAGGTTCGTTGTGTACACGGACGCTTCCTTGCAGGGGTTAGGAGGTGTGCTCATGTAGAGGGGTCACGTGGTCGCTTACGCTTCGCGGCAACTGAAGCCCCATGAGCATACCTACCCTACCCACGATCTAGAGTTGGCAGCTGTTGTCTTCGCGCTGAAGACATGGAGGCACTACTTGTACGGTGAGACCTTCGAGATTTTTACAGATCACAAGAGCCTCAGATATCTTTTTGACCAGAAGGAGCTCAACATGAGACAGAGACGTTGGTTGGAGCTCCTGAAGGACTACAACTGCAGCATCTCCTACCACCCGGGAAAGGCCAATGTGGTGGCTGACGCCTTGAGCCGTAAGGCGCCCGCACGCTTGGCCAGTCTACAGTTACAGAGTTGGAGCCTTTTGGAGGAGGTGGGCAGTTGGCGACCTCTAGAGTTACGAGGGTACTGTGGGGCAGTGACGGTGACACAGCAGACCAGGCCAGAGTTGATAGACCGCATCATCACGGGACAGATGGCCGATCCGTACTTGCAGTCTTTGCGCGACAGAGTACTATCAGGGGACCCAGGGGACTTCTCTTTCACAGACCAGGTGTTACGCTTGAGGGGACGGTTGTGCGTCCCCAGAGACGAGGAGCTGTTGAGAGAGCTCCTGACTGAGGCACACGGTTCCAGATTCACCATACATCCCGGAAACACGAAAATGTACCATGACTTGAGACGCGAGTTCTGGTGGAGAGGGATGAAGCGGGATGTGGGTGAGTTCGTGCAGCAGTGCTTAGTGTGCCAGCAGGTGAAAGCCGAGCATCAGAGGCCTGTAGGGCCTCTTCAGCTGCTTCCAGTGCCAGAGTGGAAGTGGGAGAGCATCACCATGGACTTGGTGGTGGGCTTACCTGTTACCCAGCGAGGACACGACGCAGTCTGGGTAATAGTGGATAGATTGACGAAGACGGCACGATTCTTGCCGATCCGAGTCACTTTGGGACCAGCACAGTTGGCAGAGAGGTATATCCGTGATGTGGTGCGACTACACGGAGTTCCACGGGAGATCGTATCCGACCGGGATACCCGCTTTACGTCCCAGTTTTGGGCTGAGTTTCAGCAGGCTTTAGGGACGAGGTTGAGGTTTAGCACGGCTTACCACCCCCAGACGGACGGACAGTCGGAACGCACGATACAGACACTTGAGGACCTTTTGCGTGCCTGTGTACTAGACTGGAGGGGCTCTTGGGAGGAGCACCTGCCCCTGGCGGAGTTTGCATACAACAACAGTTATCACTCGAGCATCGGCATGGCTCCCTACGAGGCTCTTTACGGACGGAAATGCACGGCACCCTTGAGTTGGGTTGAGGTGGGGACCAAGTGGGAGGTTGGCCCCAGGTTGATCCGGTAGAGTCAGGAGGTAGTTGAGCAGATCCACAGACGACTCCGTACTGTCAGGAGCAGACAGAAGAGCTACGCAGATCGCAGACGCAGAGAGGTGCAGTTCGAGGTTGGGGACCACGTCTTCCTTCGTGTTTCGCCCATGAAGGGCTTACGACGGTTTGGGGTGAGAGGGAAGCTCGCGCCGAGGTTCGTGGGGCCCTTTGAGGTCCTGGAGCGGGTTGGACCCGTTGCTTACAGACTTGCCCTTCCCCCGCAGCTTTCTGGTGTGCACGACGTGTTCCACGTGTCCAACCTCAGGAAGTACGTAGCCGATCCCAGCCACGTATTGAGCCACGAGAGCGTCGAGGTGAGCGACGACCTGACCTACCCCGAGCGGCCAGTGCAGATCCTAGACCGAGCCGTCCGCAGGTTGAGACGAAAGCAAGTACCCCTGGTAAAGGTTTTGTGGAGGAGCCAGCGGTACGAGGAGGCTACCTGGGAGCCTGAGGCGGCAATGCGGGAGCGGTACCCAGAGCTTTTCGCGGGTACGTCTTTTCGGACCGGCTTCGGTCCTCTTTGAGTTTGTTATGGTTATTTGGACATCTTTTTCCCGCACCCTAGTTGGCGCAAGTTTCGGGGACGAAACTTCCTTTGAGTTTGTTATATTGTAACGAGCGCGTGCCCCAGACGCCTTTTAAGACGTCTGGGAGGTGGCCCAGACGTCGGACAAGACGTCAGGGATCACATCCAGACGTCTGACCAGATGTCCGGGATAGTTTACAGACGTCTGGAGAATAGTTATGTTCGCACGGGAGATTCGTCTGCGCGCCTGTGCGCGCAGACCTGTGATTCTCCCCTCTTTCTCTGCGGCTGCAGGCGGCTGCGACCGCCTTCTCTCTCCTCCTCGCGCGGCCTTAAAAGGGCGCGCCTCCCCTCCCGTCTCCACCATCTTCTTCCTTCTTCTCCTGCCTGTGCGCGAGAGCGAGCGGACGCGAGGGCGCAGCGGCAGCGGCAGCCGCAGTGAGCGCGGAGGAGGTGCGGCGTGCGAGGGCGGGGCTCTGTCGTCAGGGCGAGCTCGCCGGAGCGGCTTGGCCGACCGGCGGAGGGCGTAGGGGGCGCGGAGGAGGTGCGACGCGGGCGGCGTCCCGAGCGGAGGCCGAGCAGGGTTCTGATTCTGGAAAAATTTCCAGAATCAGACGTCTGGATTGATAGCCAGACGGCAAGGTCGACGTCTGTAAGATCATACAGACGTCTGAAAGGTGAGTTTCCGCTTTCTTCTTCCTTCTTGTCGACTGACCGTACTGAGGGAGGGGGGTTGGCTGTGCGCAGGTTCGCTGATTCGCCATCCCTTGCGAATCAGACGTCTGGAAGTTGTTCCAGACGGCGGGAGTGACCTCCAGACGTCCGGAGGGACCATCGGACGTCTGGGATCTAGGCAGACGTCCCCGCAGACTTCTGGACGTCCGGGGAACCAAGCCGAACAGGTAATTCTCTGATCCACCGTTTAAGACGTCTGGAAGGAGTTCCAGACGTCTGATTTTGCACAGTATTGTCTTTCTCGACCCGTTTAGGGCCCATTTGGGCTCCGTTTTCCGTGATTCGAGTTGCGTTCGTTTCAGAATTAATTCCTCTACTCATCTACGGTAGCTATACACTGTTTTGAGACACTCCTTGTGTTTGATCCTTGTGACAGGATCTCGTTCAGTTGCAGTCTTGAGAGTCGCGGAGGCACGCGGGATTCCCGATCACGCCCCCACTACTCCCGTTGTACCTGGTAGAGTGGCTTTAAGTATTAATAAAATCTGTTAAAGTATGGAACCATAACTAGAACCTAGGGCATTGCATGAATCCTAGGAATGAGAAATATATGGAATGATAGCTCCTAGGTGTTGCATGAATCCTAGGGTCGGAAAACTAGATTGTATGATAGATCCTAGGATATGGCATGAATCCTAGGATGGAAAAACTAGTGGAATGTATATTACTGCAGTCTTGGAAAATTGGAAAGGAATATATAAAGCTGCCTGTAAATTTAATTAACAACTGCCTGTTATGAATAAAGAAACATGTTGAGATCATGGATTTCGAGAATGTGAATCTGGAAAGTGAAACATATGATGTTCTGAGATAAAGAGCTGGAACCCTACGGGGAATTAGGAGTGGAACTCCTGGAAAGAAAAAGGAATGGAACTGAGATGTAGTTTGTACTGTCTCTTGGGTACGCAGTACCAAGGGAAGTACCTGTACCTGTTTAGTGCAGAGTGGGGCCAGCCGCCCCAGGGACCCAGGGTTAGGATTGGCCGCTCTGTACCGACTTGTTGGCCCTCGTGTACGTAGTACCGAGGAGAGCTAGTAGTGTTAGGAGAGTACTAGCTACCCCACGGGCCCCGGGGTTCTGCTAGCCTCCTTCATCGACTTGTTAGGCCCACTAGGGCAAACCAGGGTAGTCAGGCGAGGGTGCGCGGACTGTGGAGGGGCAAGGCCCCGGTTTGGTTACTGTGGAGGGGTTGGACCCCTGTTACTGAGAGGGCTCTGCCCTGGCTCCGTGCTGTGCTTTGGGCGCACCCGTTAACGGAAACGACTGACCGCGTGCCAGTGCGGGCTAGCTACCTGTGCGTTTATCGCGCGTGCCGTAGTCACCGTTACGTCTGTCAGTGACCTTGGGGTGGTTGACTGAGGGTAGGATCACCACGGGGGACTCTCCCGGCCAGGAGAGCACCACGTGCTACTTCTACTTTTGGAAAAGACTACAATCAAGATCGTTCCCACGAGGACATTCGAGATCAAGTAAAGGATCTGAGAAATAAATGAAATAGTGAGAAAAATTGAAAGATGTGAATAAAGGAAGTAATAGAACATAACAGCTACTGTACACTCTACTGTTGCCTTTAGTTAGTTTGCCACTCTCTCAGCGTTTTGCTGACGTGTTACACTCGTTACCTTTTTCAGGACTAGGTGTTGAGCAGCCAGGGTCGGCGGCTGCAGAGGACGCTGGGCCGAGTAGGGTCCAGTAGAGTTACCATAATTTTTGTACCCCTTTTGTTTCTGTTCTAGTGAGTAGTTTTTGTTTCCGCTGTACCTTCTTTACCTGCAGTTCTTGTTATACGATAAATGCTGTTTTACTGTTGTGGTGGTACCTACTGTAGTAGTTTCTTTCCTTACTGCTGTACTTTCTTACTGTTAGTTATATTCATGTTGAATGTGGTTTATTTTACTGTCTTTTGGTTACTTCCTCGTTGGACGACTAGGTCTTGGGATTAGTCGAGTCGGTCCGGTTTTCGTGTCTCGTAGGGATTCGGGAATCGGGTCGTTACATAGTCACATATCTTTTTTTTTTTTCTGGTTTTGATCCTTAGACTAGTTTTTGTTATTTAGGTGGTATGTCTGACATTGTTAACATGGAAGAGAAAAATATAATAGCTAACGATGGTTCAAGTTTAACTCCACTTGCCATTTTAACGAATGAAGAGGTTGAAAGTGATACAAAGATGGACAATGATGCTAAGATCACAAATAAAAGGGGTAAAAGGCTTACAAGTGTAGTACGGAAGGAGGGGTGGTTTAAAATAGAGATGGTTAAATAGACAATTGACGGGAAGCAAGTGAAGGTATAAAAGGCCATTTGTCAATCTTGCTTCAAAGCATTTAATTCTGACTCAAAATTAGGGACAACACATTTACAAAATCATTTGAGAAGTATTGGGAGAAAAGTAACAAGATGTTGGCTATTACTAGGTTTTTAGATCCCAATTACAAGATGAAGTATGTTGAATTTTATTTTCAGCAAATATATAGCCAAAGGTGTTTAGTTGAGAAAAAGGTAGTTGTGGTAATATTGAAAAAATTATTTACTAAATATTCTCATGCATCTCCCAATACTTCTATGTTGGCTCTTCCTCCCCTAACATCACATAATACTAGTGTAAATGAGAGTTTTGAAGGTGATAGAAAGAAAAGAAAGTTTGCAAAGTTTTTGAAGAAAAGTGCAGAAAGTCAACCTAAAAACATAGAACTTGATAGATATATTGATGATGGAGTGATTGGATTACATAGTTGATCCCCAAATTTTGATATTTTGAAGTGGTGGGTGGCAAATCATATTATATATCCAATATTGTCTAAGATAGCAAAAGATATACTCAGTGTTCTAGTTTTTACTGAGCCTGCTTTCAGCACTGGTGAAAGAGTAGTTGATATATATCGCAAGTGAACGTGGAAGCATTAGTGTATACTTAAGATTGGTTAAGAGCTGCCGAAGGAGGTAAATTATTAGCATCATTTTATCATATTTTTATGTAGGTTAATATTGTATTAATAACAAATGTTTCTTTATCCTTTAATTGTTGTATAGATCATATACCTTCCCTCATGGATGATTTCATCGCACATGGCTTGGAGCAAGTAATGGGAGAATCTATTGAGGATGCAATGACTTTTAGTCAATTTGAGGATATGACATTTTTTGATTAGGTTATTCAAGTGAGTTTTTATATTTATTTAAAGATGTGACATTAATTACTTTCTCTCAAAAGAATTAATTATCAATATTTTAAAATGCAGGTTTCTTCTTTGATGGTGATTATGTTCATATTTATGTTCCCAATTAACTATTTATTCCTTAGCATTGTTTGTTATGAGTTATGGATTGACACCATGTTTAAGCTTTTTTTCTTAGCAATGTTTGTTATGAGGAGTTATGGACTGACATCATGTTTAAACATTTTTTCTTAGCATTGCTTGTGAGGAAGTGACTCAAAGTCCCTTGTTTCATGTCAGTAAACCTAGGAATCTGTATTCGAATCCGATTAGTCTCTGTTCCATATTCGAATCTGATTAATATCTGTTCCGTAGTCGAATCTGATAAATATCCTATCCAAATTCGTATTCAATTTTATTAAGATATGGTAACAAAAATCCTTATCTGACTTAATATCTGAATTCGATTTTGAAAAGCAAATACGGTTCCATACTCGAACCAAATCCAGCCCGATTTCATCCCTTGTGCGGGAACAAGGATCACGTATATGACACAATCCTATTCACTGCTTTGTTATGGCTTTGCATGGCACTCCTTTTCGTGTGATCTTCCTCTTGCACATTGACCTGTGATGAGGAGTTGACTTGCACTTGCACTTAGCAGTCAACCCCCATCCTCTCTGTTGTCCTATCTGATGAGGGTTTCTGGGGTTAGGGTTTCTCCCATTTCCCTTGATCGATTTTTTATGGAAGAAAGAAAGAGGTACGAGAATAAATGAGGGTACAAAATACCAGTTCAGAATTATTGCTCTAATACCAAATCAAAAAGAATGAACTGTCTTATTTCATATCAAAACACTAATGCCCATCATATAGAGGATTAACAAAACTACGAAGATATCCTCATATAAGTTGTAAATGATAGAAATATAAAAATGAAAAAAAAATCAACTCACAGCTTAGCACTATTATAGCATCAATCCTATGATATTGTTATAGAAAAAATGCTAAGCTCTTCTATTTTAATGCCACTGTAACATCAATGCCATAGCATGGATGCTACGGTACCATGTTACTATAAAATCGATTTTATAACGTGGAAATGTCATAACATAGATGTTATAATGTCGTATCTTTTTATCTTCTTCCTCTTTTTCTAACCAGCAAATGGTTTGGTGAACCTAACATCCCAACCCTCCCACCATCTCCTCCACCCATCCACTATGGTGACACTTCTTTCCCCTGTTATCATATAACTCCTCCCTCTAACAACTATTGATCTTTTCCGCAAGGAAGGTACTGTAATGTGGGAAGGTTCCCTGTTCCTTCCCTTTCACTCATGCATCGCCATGTTAATAACAGACGGATGTGTGTGAACGAGTGTATGAATGAGAAACCATGATTCTTTTTCCTACTTCCGTAAAATTATTATTTTTTATTCCCAGTGATTGAAATCTACAGTTATAGAATTATTACATTAAAAAGTATATATTTTTTAAATTATCGAAACCGGTTTAACACTGTAGTGCAGCATAAATTAAAAATGGAAAGAAATGAGTTAGACTTCAATCTACAGAAACAAATAGATTTTGCCAACCATCAATATATACCTCAGTATGGTTTAATTTGCATTTTCTTTTTCCCCTCTCTATTGCATAGCAAACAAATAAGGGGCTCTTTTTATTTTTAATATCCCGTTCGTACATTCACTTTTATCCACGCATCTGGAATATAGCTGGAACATCGACATTCAATATAACCTCCTCGGTTATGTTCTCCTTGGAAAATAAAAATAATAATAATAATAAAAAGCATCCTTTCTTGACTCTTCTGAATGGGTAGACTCACTGAAATTTCAGGTGGGCTTAATCAGGTGGAGCCCAACGGAGGAGGAGAAAAAAAAGGAAAGCCAGCCGACCTTATGATTAAAAACAATGGGAAATGATGGCTTAGTTATCATGATCAAAGCTAAAGAGTCGAGTCCCCCTAAATTAATGGAGACCCAACTAAAAGAGCACAAAGCATGATGGGCTTTCTTCCCCTCCCTCTCCTCTGTATGCTATCATTAGGTCGCGCTACTTTTGCTACAAAATCCGGTGTCTCTTTTCCTCTGAGTGAAAAAGAAAGCGTGAAGTAAGAGAATATAATTTTAATTGATGTATTGTAATATTTTATTATTAAAAATTACTTTTAAGGTGAAAATAATTTTTTAAGTGAAAAATTACTTTTATAGTTATATTTTTCATTTTCAATTCATGTATTTTAATTCTCAATCGATGAAAAATTTTAAAAAAGGTAAAATACATCGATGTGTTTTCATTTTTAATCAGTAAAAAATTATTTTCAATCGATGTATTTAATTTTCAACGAACTATTTGATTTTCAATCTGTAAATTTTAACTTTCAATTGATGTATTTTACTTTTTTTATTTTTAATGCAGATGCAAGTGAGGGTCATGCATACGCTTTGCAAAATATATTGCAATGTGTACTTTCCTATCTGCATCCTTCCTACAAAAGGGAAACTAAGAGGAATGCACCCTGAAGTTGGAGAAAATTTTCCTTTAACTACATAAGAGAACGTAAAAGTCTTGCTTTTTGAAGTGAGTCTCGACCCAAACTTCAGTAGGTAGTGTTGCATGTTCTTGGTGCTAATGCTTTCTAAACATTATGGGGTGGGAAACCTAATGTAAAAGTTGCATAAAGTGGTGTGAACGTAGATTTTATTTGATAATTGATATTTAATATAAAAAAAGAAAAAAAAAATATAATATTTGTTACATGATAGATTATATTATATTTAAAAAAATTATTATCAAATCATTTTGAATTAAAATATATATATGATAAATAATTTTACATCGGTGATAAATTACTTTACATTAGTAATAAATTATTCTGAACGATTTTACATTAGTACAAAATGATTTTGTACAGGTAATAAATTATATCCTAAGATGGCTTTGCACAAGTGCAATTTAATTTTGTACCGATGTAAAATTATTCAAAGGGTGGTTTCACTCGTATAAATTGATTTTAACTTGTGGATTTAGGATTTAGGATTTAAGATTGAGGATTTAAGGTTTAAAATTTAGGTTTGTGAAAAGTGATTTCACATATGAGAAATGATTTTCACTTGAAAGGTGATTTTTCACCTTAGGTTTCAGGGTTTAGTCTTCAGTGTTTAGGGTTTAGTTTCACTAAACCCTAAATCCTAAATCCTGAACCTTAAGATGAAAAATCACTTTTCAAGTATAAAACACTTGTTATAGGTGAAGAAATACTTGGAATTTAATTTTGCACCGGTGCAAAGTAATTCAAAGTAAGATTGCATCAGTGTAAAATTATTTCGAAGGTACAAAGTGATTTTATATCGGTGTAAAGTGATTTCGAAAGTGATTTGAGTGAGTTACACCCGTACAAAAGTGATTAGTTGTTAATTTCAACATTGGTGAACCTCACCATATGTGAGTAATTTTTTTACATAAAAAGAAGATATATCAAATAAAAACCACATTCATAATATTATACGTCAATTTTTACATCAATTTATACATTTTTCAAGTTACATTCATTCGAAAATTGATTTATGCTGTTAAATTTTTATACTTAAATTAGTTGTACCTTTTTACTGATTCAAAATTGCCATCCGCACTAATCTTTTAAATGGAAAGTCATGCTTTAATCCTATCCCCTACTACGTAGTCCAAGTCATATTGGACATCCTTTCAGTTTGATCTTAAGCTAAATCATGCCGACTCAAATAGAATAAACTTCTCTAGAATGCCTTTTGATAAAAAAATAAGTTTGAAACCCGTCACTCTGATCGAATAACTTTAAAAAGGAATCTTTTCTCCGCTTTGTTAGTGGAGAGTGACTTGGAATTAAGCAGCTGCATTTTGCTAAAAAGGGCAGGTCACTTTGTTAATATTTTGACGACCGAAATTTTCATCTAGGTAAATCAGGGGGAATTGATCATCTTCAATACATTAATTCTCTGGATGATATAAGGATAAAGATTCAGACTTAGATCAAGAGTTCCTCTCATTTGATACTATTAGTAGATTGCTAGTAAATTTTTGTGCACTTTCCCTTCTTGATGCTTGTATTCTCCTGATCAATCAGAGGTATTGTTATCTACCTGAAATTTTATCGGTTGTAGTTTAGAAACGTAATCCCTTCAAAAAAGTGAATATTATCGATGATTTGACATATTACATTAGAAATATTAAAAAATCATCAATGATATCTCAATAATTATCAATGAACTAAAATATCACGCGTTGGTGTGTAGATATCACTAATGTAATTTAATTTTAAAAAAAATACATGAATTTTTGTGTTGATGTATGCAAATTTTATATTTTGTAAGCATTCAAGTTATCATATATAGGAGGAACTCATCTGGTCGGTTCATCTAACCAACAACCCTTTTTATTTTGTGTTTAACTTTTTTTTTTTTTTGAGGTGTAACATTTCTAGTAAAAGAAAGAACCTGATACATGAAGATACACTTTAGAGGAGAAAGAAAAATAGAAGATCCTATCACCCTCAATGAGGGGGAGGTTGCTTCTCATAGAAATAGGAAAAAGAAAAACTCAAAGAGAAGACAAGAAATAAAGGAAAAAAAGAAAGAAAGATGTGTCTCGAAATCAAGATCTAGTCAACCTCCTGAAAAAAGTCGATCCCACGCTCAAAGATACAGCAAGGTGTCAACGAAATGAATCTTGAAGAATGTGCCAACAAGTGAATCGATTAGGACAACCAACAGGTTGAGAAACGATTCCTGACATGAGTCAGGAATCGTTTCTCAACCTGTTGGTTGTCCTAATCGATTTGACATGAGTCAGGAAACTCAACTGTATGACGCCCAATTTCTCACATGGTCCCCAAACAAAAAACAAGCAAAGCTAAATCTGAATTACCTTTTCCGATCTCTAATAGGTGGATTTATCTTAATTATGGATTACCTTTTCACGAATTCTTGATACTCAAAGAAAGGTAAAAAACTCAATTTTCTTTGGAATAGAAACTTCATGTCCTCCTGTTGTGTTAATTTTGTATTAAGTATGCAAATCACTCACAATCCAATTAGAAATGCTTGAACATGTTATGCAATTCAATCCACTCTACTAAGCAGTAGTTGTGCAAATCATAATTACTCACTTGATCTTAGCTTTCTTTTAAGCCATCTTGAGATGGATGATGAAGTTTGAACCACCAATTGGTCAACAAAATCTTTACCTGAATAGTGAAGGTGTTGCATAATCATTGCTTTAATGGGAGAGGTGAAATTGCATTAGAGGGTGGGTGAATAGTGTGGGATAAAACTTACATAGAAATAAAAATTCAATCATATAAAATATTCACCACAAGAGATAACAAATTTTTTGGTGGAAACTACAAGAGTAAAAACTACCACGTAAGCCTCTCAACTTAAGATTTCCTGATCAACCGTGTCAACCAAATCCACTAGGTAGGTAGTACAACCTCAATTACAAACAACACTATTTTACAATAAGGGTAGTGTATCTCCAAACCACTCTTCCCCACGAAGAGTATTTCGTCTCGCGAAGAAAATGGAAATTTGCCACGCGAATACCTAACCAAAGAAAACACAAATAACAAAACGTATAAAGCCCAAGTGTGAGATTCAACCTAATGCTTCTATAGGCAAGGATTACTTCCCTTAGATGGAAGTGATTCGGTGTGATCGCACAGCATTTTGGTGCTCTCAGATGCAAAGTGTAGAGCTTGAAGAGCAAGGACACAATCTTCTTTTTGATCTCTCACAAAATGTGTATAATGGTGGGAAGAATTATCTCTATGGTGTGTCTTTACAAAGAAGAGGCTCCTATCTATTTATAGATATGCTAGGAACCTTCAAGAAGGCTTAGGAATGGCCTTATACCATTGGGGGTGTTTCCAAGAGAAATCAACTCGAAATCAGCTCATGAATGAGTCTGACAGCAGTATCAGACGGCTAATTTTTGGGTCAAACGTTTGGTCAGACGTTTGATGAAAGATCTAATCATCTAATTCTACAGGGAGTGTTTCCTGGAATTGATCCGATCTAAACAAGGATCTAGCCAGATGTCTAGAAAGCTATTTTAAGATGTCTAGGTAAAAATTTGGGCATCTAATTCTATGCAGGTTCGTTCTTGTTTTAGACCAAATTCAAACAAGGTTCTTGTGTATATGGCTCAGATGTCTTATTGGACATCTGGACATGCTATTGAATGTCCGATGATAAAGATGCTATACGGCAACTGATTCCCAATGAGCTAATGGTCAGATACGAGTCTGACATACTTGGATTTTGGTCCAACATCTCTTTATCAGATATTTAGAAGGTTCACGGAAGTCTAAAAATAATGGTAAAATATTCCTAAGTTAGCCCTCGAAGGAATTGGTCTGACAGAGCTAATGGTTCTATTATTGGATGTCTGGTATAACTATCAGACGACTTAAAGTCACAGATCAGACGTTTGATGATCATGTTGGAAGTCTGATTAGTCTATCCGATGCCTATTTTGGTTTTCTAAGTTTACCTAAGTGTTCTAGTGATGGATGGGTGTTCCTAGGACTAAGGTATTGTACAATTGGGTTCTTTACAATATATCTAAGGAAAAATAAAGAGAAAAAACAACGAGTACAAATACATTGAAAAAAGGCTATCCTATTATTCATCTCCTCAAGCTTTCGCTTCCAAGCAAAGTTCTATCTTCTCAATGCTCCTTGATGCTTTATCCAAGAGTAAGTTCCTCAAGCTTATTTCTATTTGCATTAATCCTAAAACTTAATCACTAAAATGCAAATATCAAATTACACATGTTTTATTATCATCAAAATTAACGATCGAGGTACCTTTGCACCAACAAGAAGCAATTGGTGGTTACAATTTGACATATGAAGTAGTAGAAGGGGGTCCATATATACACATGGTTGATTAGCTGATGGGAACACCATCATAGGCCCTGACTAGCCACTTCTAATCAGCTTTAACTGATTAATGCTCCTACATAATCATCTGGAGGTCGTAATCCCGCATTGTTCTAATTTGAGAAGAAAACGGGAAATCATAGTTAATTCTGTAATTTTAACAACACATCATAAGCACAAATTAACCACGGGATCTTTTAGGAGTTCAATGAAGGTTAATTGAGCTTAAAAGTCCAAAATGTGGGTCAACATTGACAAAAACAAGGTTTCACGCTTTTCGAGAACCACAACAACATACAAAATCCTAATTTTAGACCTGCTTAAATTAAAGAGATTCTGATTAGGATAAAATTCATATAAACTTCCTAAATATCATAGAAAAATATTCTAAGAGGTTTTGTACTCTTGATTTAACCATCTGAACCTATTTTGACCTAAAATAGAATCTCAGATGAAAGTCGACCCTAATTTGAACTTCTATGCAAATTACCCAGTCAAACATGGTTAAAACTGAAATACAAGTTCACAATTAGATTCCTTAGGTCCAAATCAGGTTGTTACCAAAATTTGGGCTCAATCAGAGTCCATCTTGACCTAATTTGCAATTTAACCCTTTAAAACTCTACTTCTGACATTTAGCCCCTCATGTTTTGAATTCTTTGCAAATAGCCCCCTAACATCTCATCATTTTATTCATTTAGGTCCCTACCGCCATTAGAGATGGGAACGCACCTCAGTCGAGATTTGCTGAGAGATTTCTCTCGCGAGTCAAGACCAAATCCCCCCAAATTTAGAGGGATTGATCTTGAGGAGATCCCCAATCTGTTAAGTCATCTCAAGAACCCTAAATCAAATCCTAGAGCTCAGGTGAGTTTGAGGATTTTGGGGAACTTTTTCCCCAAAACCACGAATCAATCAAGCTCCTTTCCTCATTCAAAGCTCATCTTGAAGCTCTATATAAGCTTCCCTATGCTTGGTTGTTCTCCTTAGCTCAGAAAAGATGGAGATACCTCCTCTTCTCTCTTCTCCAATCGTCCGCAACTTGAGTTCTGGTGAGCTTCTCCAACACCTTCCTCCGGTCGGCCAACGTTAAATTGACCGACCCAACACCCTCCCCTCTTCCTCGTGACCGTCGCCGGCCAAAGTGCAGTCGCTCTCCACCTCTCCTTCCTCATTGCCATGTTACCGTTGCCTTCACCTTCGCTGGCGCTGACCCATCATAGTCGGCCGCCCTCGCTCACTCTCTCCCTTTGTAAATCTCCCTTTTCTCTTCTTCTCACCCTCCTGATCCTCTCTAACCCCTTAGATCTTAGGTTTCACCCACACCACCGCCTACACCACCTTCATCTTGCCCACGGCCGATGGAAGTCCAGCGAGTTCGCCTAGTCACCACACGTCACGCAACTCATCACCAACACTCCCAAAAGCTCTGTCGTGCTCCCTAGAATAAAAGCCCTCTACCTATTTGGAGTTCCAACCCCTCCACACCTCTACCGAACACTACCACCTCCGTTCACCCTCTCCGACCTCGACACACTGATACACACACCTTCACAACACGCCATGACCACTACTGCACTCGCCGTGCTTCGGCAATCCCTCTAAGCATTTTAATTGGGGAGATAAGCCCATTCTCGTGTTTTCAGGGCCTCACCGGACAGCCGCTGCAACCGCCATCTTCTCCGACCATGTCTGCCTCTCTCCAGCCCTCACCCGACCAGCTACTACCTGCAATCAACCCAGCTTCAAGACTTGAAGCTCTTTAGACCCTCATCCTAGCAGTAGCAGCATAGTGGAACACCAATTGAATGCAACCAGTAGCTACAATTGCTCGAGGAAGTTCCTACTACAGCACGCGAAGAAGCCCTAGTGTTTAGTCCCACATTATGTGGGACAAAAGCCCGACCGCACATAAAAGGAAATTGTGATCTAAGCTATTCACCTCTAAACGCATGGGGGTGAGGTCCCCACTCACGCCCAAACGCACGCCCTCCCTCACGCGCCCTCGCCCGTAATCACACTCGCAAGTCTAGGCTGGATCCGATTAACCTGAATACCTGGGTCCAACTTGGTTCTGAGGAAGGAATTTGAGAGGGAGGAAGGGGGTTTTTGTTGTCTCAGGATTCATGCCCTCCTCTCTCAGCACTTAGCCTGTGAGACCCTTGTGTCTCTTCTGTGATACTTTGCCTTGGTTCTCTGAGGTGTCGAGTTAAGGTGTCTAAAGCCTAAACCTAACATTTAATTTAGTTCTGCTTGTGTTGGTTCTGATATTGAATATTCATTTGATTGAAGTACTGTTGGTTTATTTGCCTAAATTAGAACTTGATTATTAGGTTAAGTTGGTGGTTTAAACCACCATTTTAATTTAATCCTTTTGCACTCTCATTCCTTATTTTTATTGAAATATTATTTTGATTACATTGAGCATTATTCTTACATATCTTTCTTGATATTGTGATTAGTTAATTGAAATTGTTAATTTGATTCTTACGAACAATCTTGGACTCAAATTTCCTAATTTTACATTTTTTATATTTAAGTGTTGTCGTGATTTTTATCCTATACTACGATGCATATTTCTTAAATGATGATTCTCGCAATAAACATTAACCTCAACTTTGGTTTCATTTATAGATCTTGAAATACACTCAACTTGAGTTGATTAACCTCATATGTGGTTTAATTAGTAGAGACTACGTCAAATTATACAGATCAATGCCTATAGAACATGTGTATAAGAACAAAAGAGTACAAAGCCTAATATCATAGATCTACTTGGGCATGTATGTAAAACGTCTACATTAGAATGGATTTACATTGTGGACCCAACATAAATTAATTAAGCAAGACTATATATTGTTCACTTAAGCAAAGGTGGACGTATGAGTGTAATCCTTGTTGTAAAGCCGCTTATGTTTAATCAACTGAGGTTCACACCTCATCTGCCCTCCACTTGCTTTCTCCGTGTATTAAATGAGACCTTTCTATTATTTTATAAAATTGAACCCTTTTTCTTTCTTGCATTCTATTTTCTTTTCGTTCATGCATCCACCGCGAAAGGAGGCGTCATGCTCCCAATCTGTATGTCAGCATGCAAATTTGCCCTTCCCAATATATATATATATACTCCCAATCTGTATGTCAGCATGCAAATTTGCCCTTCCCAATATATATATATATATATATATATTGGGAAGGGCAAATTTGCATGCTGACATACAGATTGGGAGCATGACGCCTCCTTTCGCGGTGGATGCATGAACGAAAAGAAAATAGAATGCAAGAAAGAAAAAGGGTTCAATTTTATAAAATAATATATGTCAAAATGCAGTAAAATATAAAAGTGATTTGAAATTATTTTCATAATTCATATATTTTTTTGAGTTCACTTGATAATTGATATTTAATATAAATAAATAAATAAATGTAAGGTTTGTTATGTTGTGATTCTCATCATATTTAAAAAAATCATCATATCACTTAAATCTAAAACATACAGGTGATAGATAACTTTACATCGGTAATAAACTACTTTACACCGGTGATAAATTATTCTAAGATGTCTTTGTACTGGTGCAATCTCATTTTACATCAGTGCAAAATTATTCCAATGGTAGTTTCACTTGTTCAAAATGATTTCACCCGTGCAAAGTGATTTTGACCTATGAGTTTATGATTTAGAGTTTAATATTTACGTTTATAGAAAGTAATTTTATGTGTAAGAAGTGATTTGTCACTTGAAAGTTGATTTTTCACTTTAAAGTTTAAGGTTTAAGATTTAAGTTTTAGGGTTTAGCGATGCCTCTAAACCCTAAACATTAAAGATTAAACCCTAAACCCTAAGATAGAAAAATTACCTTTCAAGCGTAAAATCACTTCTTATAGGTGAAGAAACACTTGGAATTTAATTTTGCACCAGTGCAAAGTAGTTCAAAGCAAGATTGCACTAGTGCAATCTTACTTTAAACTACTTTGCACTGGTGCAAAATTAAATTCCAAGTGTTTCTTCACCTATGAGAAATTGTATCCGTGCAAAATAAGTTTGCACTGGTAGAAAGTAGTTCAAAGTAAGATTGCACATCTTACTTTGCACCCGTGCAAAATTATATTTTTAAAGGTGCAAAGTGATTTTGCTCAAGTGTCAAATAAGATTGCATCAGTGAAAAGTACTTTCTCACTAATGTAAAGTGATTCCGAAGGTAATTTAAGTAGTCTGCATCCATATCAAGGTGGTTTGTTGTTGATTTCAACAGTAATGGTGCCACCATATGTGAGCACTTTTTTTGCATGGAAAAGAGAGACGTGGGTTATGACTATATTCACACTACTGTACGTCAACTTTTACGTCAGCTTTATATTTTCCAACCCATGCCCTATATATATATATAGTTGTTCAAAGTAGATTTTATGAGAATATGCTAATTCTTGTTTAGTCTTTGGATAGGAATATAAAAATATAATAGTTGATCCATTTTGTAATATAAGGAAGTGTAAATTATTTTTTATTATTATAAAATAACACTATAATTATTTTATAATGATATAAAATTACTTCGTAATCATTATTCATTGATATAAATTGGATAGGAATATAAAAATATAATAGTTGATCCATTTTGTAATATAAGGAAGTGTAAATTATTTTTTATTATTATAAAATAACTCTATAATTATTTTATAATGATATAAAATTACTTCGTAATCATTGTTCATTGATATAAAATTTATTTACATCGATGCATCAAGTTTGTGAGATGCAAAACGCATCACAAAATGTCTTTTTGGTTCTTGAGAAGAAATAGGCTTAAATTGTTTGGTTTTTATGAAAAAGAAATTTCTATATCGGGGAACTCATTCAGGTTGGTAGCAAACGGTTGAATCAAAATTTTGAAGTTTTTACAATTCTTTCCCTTTGTTCTTGTCATTTTGCACGTGACATCTAAAATCAGTTACTTATTTCCAATTCCTAGTGATTCGATGACACATGGAAGAAATAACTTAAAGGGATATGTGAATGGACGAATGCTTCTAAGAGGAGATTACTGGTATACACAAGAAAGGGTATTTGTATTTAAGTGATCAAGCAGTTGCTATCCAGCTTAAGATAGAGATTTTGGATTAATGTTAAACTTGAAGACACTTGGTAAGCTTTTAGTTAGAAATATAGTAAGATAAGCTGGCGAAGAGCAACTAATTTTGAAATATGCCGAGATTTTGAGATACGTATATAGACCAAAATTTAATCTTGGTGTGAAAGGGAGAATCATTCATCTTAATTGTGCGTCGAGCTTTTTAGTTAAAATGGAAAGCTGTGGAAAAAAAATACACTAAAAGAGGGAGAAAAGAATACTTTTCATGGTGCCCTACAAGGTTTCTTAAAGGGGAAATTGCATGTGAACTTAAGAAGATGTTACACCCTCGCTCGTCCTTTCAATTAATTATGACAAGAAATCTACGTTAGCATTATCGCAAGTATCCCTCCTTTCAAAAGAGTATTATTGATTGAACATTTTCCACTTTTTACAAAATAATAATGGGGGTTGGGGAAGGGGGGTGGGGGCGCGCGCTGGGTTTATTGTGGAAGGGGAGAAGGAAGGAAGGAAGGAATTAACAAACTGATGCTTTCTTTGCACCACAGCACACATATGTATTTAAAAGTGGCATGAGAGGAGTGTTTTTGCACACCAACCTTAGCACATAAGAATCATAAAAGCTCAAAGATGGTGGAAGTTGATGATGCTCATCCATAAGTAAAGGACACCAGAGGAAGCCTCTATCTAGCAGAGAATATAGGGAGGTAGGGACAGGCAACGCGGCAGAGATCATATGGGGGTCCCAAACTCAGGCGAGCTGAAGCAGAGCAGCTCGTCGTCGGTGAAGAGGACGCCCACCTTTCGACATGGCCACAGCTCATGGCGCTCAACCGACTGGTAATTGCATGCTTGGTTAGAATCTTTGTAGGTGTGCAATCTGCATGTATGCTTAAATTCTGTCCCTTTCCCAATATTTTCCATATTTGTTGATAGATCAAAGACAGATGTAGATAGGAATTGTTGAAGACATTATCAAAGGATAGAGGCAGTTCATATTTGATATTTCCCGCTAAATTGAGAGAAATGGCATGCCACAATTGAAAAAAAAAAAAAGAAAAGGGCAGGGGGTGGGGGTGGGGGAAGAAAAACTCCCAACCTCTTTTGCCTACGATGGGACTGGGTAATTAGATGGTAGCCTTCAACTTTTGATTCCTTCCTACCTTGAATTGTAATGTAACCAAGCCGAAATTAGTATTGGGTTGCGTATTTGTCGTGGTTCTCGGGAAATCGAAACGAAATATGATGATGTTCCGAGTATTGTGGATCCTCTTTTATGCAAAACACAACCAATTGACACAGCTCTAACCCATATTTTCTAGTAGGAAACTTTAATTATATGCTTGATGGGTGGCAGTTTCTCCATTTCATCATCCTTCTTCAAGTGCACTGGGGGAGCACATGCATGCAGTCCCTGTGTATTGGATTTCATTTGAGTTTTATACGAATGAAAGAGGGGATTTTGGTGTCTTTGCCATATGTATTTGCACTTCAAATGATGTTTGGAACGAAGGAGTACTGTTTAATTGTTGTGATCAAAATGAGAATGAAGAACCCATCCAAATACGTAATTCGTTTCCTCTTTTTTTCTGGCAAATTACACAGCTCCTATCCTCAAAAAGCAGAATTCACAGCGTCCCCTCCCCTCCCATCCCATCCCAAGTGAAGCAAAATTTTCCTATACAACGTGAATTTGATTTCAGATTCAAATTGCCTCTGCTTGGGAAGTGAGCAACAAAGTCCATCTCCCAATTAGGTAGGTTTTCACAGAAGGAAACCCATAAATGTGCTTCATTTGTGGATGCCCACAATATATCATCTGGCCAAATTAGATTTAACCAGCCACTAGGTACCGTTTCTAGGCTCCAAGTTGTACTTCGGTAGGCAGGCTAAGGCATTTAATTCACGTTTGCTTATAACTTAACCTGCCACCGATTCACGTTCGATTCGGAGAATTTAATTTGATGTAAATTTATTCCACAATCTCCCATGAAATAAATTTAATCTATTTAAACTCCTAAACATCAAAATTCACTTATTCCATCATTTTATTCATCTCTTTCTTTATTACTCTACTTATTCTACAAATCTACTCCCCTCACTAAATACCACCCTAGTAAGCATATTATCTATCCACCATAATTGATAAATTAAAGGCTATGCACGTGAAGTGATAACGTAATTACATACCAAACGATTATAGGAAATCTTAAAAGGAATTTTAACCATGTAATCTTTTAATATTACATTCGTACCCATGGATTCTTGAAATTTACATAAATGCCCTCAAAATTATGTCTTTGTTAGCACCCATGCCCTTCCATTAGTGAGCCGTCAGTAACTTAACTAAATTGGTGGGGACTTTACTGTGGTATCAACACCATTACTTAACTTCAACGATGAATGTGATTTTTATAGGAATTTTGGAAAGATCTCAACTGTTGTACCCATCCCCCAAACATCTCTCAAGTACCCCTACCCACGTGGACCACCTTCCCCATCCTCCTCCCTCCTCGACACCCTTCTCCCCGCCCCCATCCCCCCGCGCTCTGCTCCCTTCTCCTTCAACTGCTAGGTTGCCCTCCTCCACCTTAGGCAATGGAAAAGGCATAGGAGCGATAAGGAACTACTCAAGGAAGGTTGTCATTAGCTCAATCAGCCTCCTCAAGGTTGTTGTTTCCAATGACCTCCCTCTATCCCCAACCCACCGCCGCTCACATCACTCTACCAACTGCACCTATCCCACAAGGCCACCACATTGCCATCCCAACCCTGGAGAAGTCTCTTCCTCTACATTTGTGATTATACATAGTAAGATTTGAAGCATTCCTTTTTTGGGGGATAGGAGCTTTGGGAGTGGTTGGTGTCTCTTATATGTGATTGTGTAATGTTCTTGTGAGAAGGTTTTGGTGGTGATGGGGATTGTGATGATAATAGTGGCAATGAAGGTCTCGACCTTTGTTTTGTGATAAAAGGGGGAGAAATGAATTAGTGTTGATCGTTAAAGTGATTTGCTCTTACTGTCGTGGTTAGTAACTTTGTATAATGTGTCCCCTCCAAATTTAGTGGAGAGATGCCGATGTTGGGGACTGATGGACGCTTTGTGGCAAGGATGGTGATTGGGAGGATTGTACTATTTACTGTGAAGAGAGGACTTTAGGTAGTTTGATGTCACTTTTTTTTAAAATTATATGCATAGTGAGGTAAGTTGAACGGAGAAACTCTAGGTTCTACTTCTATGGATGTGATGATATGGGATTTCAATTGAATGTGAGGTGGGAGTATTATGCTACTAGATTGAATTCTCTTCTATTGTGAGAGGAGATGCATGAAGCTGAGGAGGTTTTTCTAGTCCTCAAGTTCAGGCTTGGCCTCACCATTGCCGCATAGTTTGTTGTGGTCTACTTCGTGGTGGCATGGATGGTATTACGCCTCTCCACAAGGCCGAGTGTGTGATGCATCAATCGGAGGAGGTTCACTTGGAGGGAGCTACTGGATTTCAGAGTTCAAGAGAGGATCTTGCGTCACGTTTTTGAGATGCATACATGGCAGGTGAATGGGAAAAAATCCCAATAGCCATGCTTATGGTCTATTTTGGTCATTCACTTCAAGTAGCTTCCAGGGGTAAAAATGCCATTTTGCTCAACTACCAAACATTAGCCATCACATTAACGGAAGTTAACCCAAGTATAACTTATGTAAAAAGATGCAGGATTTCAGGGGTATCTATATAAATTTCAAGAAGTCAAGGGTATGGATGTAATATTAAAAAATTATGAGTATTTATTTAAAAATACCATCTTAAAATGATGTACAAAAGTCTGAATTTGTTCCCTCTCCGAGGCCTCCAAACATCAAGTGAACAGTGCAAGGAACAACACCACCCCCGAAAAAAACACACATCCCCTATTACCATCCACGGTACTGTTAAAGCATTCTTGGTGCCTTATCCTTTTTCTCCACAAAGTTATGGCACCTGTGGTAGCTCGCACGTAGCTGCAGCATGCAGCTTACTCCCATCCATTGGCCACAAACTCAAAGCACTACTTAACATCCATGAGTAGTAAGGAAGCTGCCTACTTAGAAGTCCGTACAAACGCAATTTAAAAAAATGGAAAAGAAAAAGGAAAAATAAACATGCTACTTGTAACTCATAAAACGACACGTGGCCTTGGCATGTTCAATACTACAATCGAGTTTGGGAGCCTGAAATTTGTCAAAAAAAAATAGATGACATTAGATGCAGACAAAAATCAGTGTACACACATTCACCGAGCATGCTACAAGAATTTTGATGTATACAACGTCAACCATACATAAATTTATACTTATGCATACAAATGCATCACCATACATGCATTGAAATGAACAAATTTCAGAGGCTATTTGCGCTAAAATGTGCATGAAGTTCTGTACCAACCCTCCTATGGTATCATGCATCATATGCCTTCCCGTGCTGCATCTCTTGCAACGCAATCCTGAATGTAGCCTTAAAACTTATCCTGAGTGGATGAAACTGTCAAACAACGGTCAATTGACAAGAAACTATGGTGCAGATGACATTCTGCAAAAGAATGGAGAGACCATGTAGAATTCATGACAGTATCGAATTTCTTCAGCATCGGGCAGGTGTTTGTTCAGCAGCAATATCCTGAATTCCCAAAAAAATGGTAGAGTTAGTTACAAATAACAATGCAATTTGTGGAAAGTGTGTTCTTACAGACTATGAACAATAAAACAAATCCTTCGAGCTATCAAAGATTTTGTGCTAAAGATAAAACCATAATATTTACCATCCAACCAAAAAAATACTTTAGTTTTTACTAAAGTTGAATCCATGACTCAAACTTACCTTCACACGGTCTTTCCACCTGCAGGCCACTCTCTGATGTACCAAGCGATCTCATTGTTGAAGTTGGCTCAATAAGTTTCCCTCTCCACAAAGTAAGTGGCAGGTACTTGTCCATTTCCATTGAAAGGTACTACATCTATTCTATATAATTGCATTCCCTGAATGACCAATATCCATAGTCTATTACACCGTTCTTCAAAGTGATAAAAAGATGTAATATTCTGTGTCACAAGCTACCTTACTGGGTCTTGGTTCCCCTACAGTTTCCTCTAGTTGCCAAGAGCAGAAAGATCCGCTCAATGTTCTCTGGAGCAAAGGATACCAAACCTAGCAAGATAAACCTACAGAGCATACCAGGTGGGACAGAAGCATTTGAAATGGCTGCAAAGTTCTGCTATGGCATCAGCATCGATATTACCCTCAAGAATGTTGCTATGTTGAGCTGTGCAGCGTACTATCTACAGATGACAGAGGAGCTTTCAGAAAAGAACTTAGAACTCAGAACAGAGATCTTTTTGAAAGAGATGGTGATGCCTAATATTACAAATTCAATAACTGTTCTTCATCATTGCGAGTCTCTTCTTCCGACTGCTGAAGAAATCAACTTGGTCAGTAGAATAATCGCAGCTATCACATCAAATGTTTGCAAAGAACAGCTGGCTAGTGGTTTATCAAGACTAGAGTACTTACCAGTCAGATCTCCAACAGTAGATGCAGAACCACCTTCTGACTGGTGGGGCAAATCCCTTGCAGCGCTTAACCCAGACTTTTTCCGGAGGGTTCTTTCTATCATGAAATCACAAGGTTTAAAGCAGGATACACTTAGCAAGATCTTGATGAATTATGCTCAGAACTCCATCTACGGTCTTCCCAGCAGAGATTTTCAGAAAGGAAAAGGTGGCCTTTTGGATGCAGAAGTGCAGATGAAACAGAGGCAATTCATTGAAATGATTGTCACCCTTCTACCAACCCAATCTAGAAAAAGCCCCGTTCCTATGTCCTTTTTATCTGGGCTCTTAAAAATGGCAATAGCATCCTCTACGTCAATAATTTGTAAGACAGACCTTGAGAAAAGGATCGCACTGCAGCTAGACCAAGCTATCCTTGAAGACATACTAATCCCTGCAAACCCACATGGTAATGTCCACCAACAGATGTATGACACTGAGTCAGTTCTGCAAATCTTCTCAACCTTCCTAAGTTTGGAGGAAGAGGACATGACACAACTGAGGGAAGAACGAGACATAGAATACGAGTTTGATAGTCCTGGAACTGCAAATCGAACTTCAATCTTGAAGTTGTCCAAGCTTGTGGATAGTTATCTTGCAGAAATTGCACTTGATACAAACTTGATGCCAACAAGGTTCATCACTCTGGCAGAACTACTACCTGATTATGCTCGCCTCATCGATGATGGGTTATATAGGGCTATTGACATCTTCCTGAAGGTATTCAACTTCTCATTTTACTCTCAATAGAAAATGGCCAATTAGGTGGTTTACTTTCCATCCATTTTTTTTTCTTTTTTGGCTACTAGAGGTCAATAACTGTTCACTTCATTCCTTCCATCAAAAAACAAATGCTTAGAGTGTTGGCTCCAAAAATCAAAAAGAAAAACAGCCTCTCTTACAACATTCTCGACCCAAGCCCTGTCACCATGAAACACCGTCCTATTCCATTATAGCTAAATTAACCACAAAGTCGCATATGCCTTGATCCATGATAAAAGCATTGCATCATGAAACAATGTACACCTCAAGCATTTCTCACTGTGCACACATCTTGTCCTTTCGCTTTTTCAAAAAACAGTGTACATCTCTGTTTCAAAAAGAAAAACAATGTACGTCTCTCATCCAGACTGTTTGGCTTAAAAACAAAAAACCCTATATTTCCCCAAAAATACAACCTTAAGATTTGTAGTATGATGGTACCTTGGTTTCACCAGCAGAATAAATGTGCATGTTTGTCATATTCTGTCCCATCTAGATAACATGAAAGAGAAATAAGTCTTCCCGATCTTGATTCAGGTTCACCCAAACATCAAGGATTCAGAGCGTTATCGCCTCTGCAAGACCATCAACTGCCAGAAGTTATCTCCAGAAGCCTGCAGTCATGCTGCCCAAAATGAGCGACTACCCGTGCAAATGGCAGTACAAGTTCTCTACTTTGAACAGATAAGGCTCCGAAATGCAATGAATGGGGCACATGACCATTTCTTCACAGCAAACGGACAATGCCCTCAAAGATTAGGAAATGGCGCCGGAAGTGGAGCTATGTCCCCAAGAGACAATTATGCATCAGTAAGAAGAGAAAATAGGGAACTGAAGCTTGAAGTGGCAAGGATGAGAATGAGATTAACAGATTTAGAAAAGGATCATGTCTCAATGAAAAGCCAACTTGTTCGCTCAAACCCTGCAAACAATATACTGAAATCTTTTACTAAGAAACTCAGCCAACTTACATCATTAATTTGGTTCAGAGACAGGAAACCTATCAATGCAAAGAATAACCCAGAAGCTCGATTTCTGTTTCAAAAGCGAAGGTGCCATTCAATTTCATGAACAGGAGTACTTTTTTAAAAGGAATGAACACCAGAATATTGCATGTGTAGCTATATTTGTTTTCTGAACAGAAGACCCAGGGGTGCTAAGCTTTCTTTTTCTTTTTTGCCATGGAGAGAAGAGCTAAGAAGAGCTAGTGCATGTTTGCTTGTGATCTTTGTTTTTCCAGTTTGAAAAAAATATATACTAAAATGAATGAGCCTCTATATCTAAGAACAAATTTGATCCAAATTTGTCACCCCGAACTTACAATCCTCAATGAAAAATGTATGCAGCGCCAAGAGGCCAAGAAGCACATCATCATTTTCCAAGTCCAACATCACTGCAATGTACAGCAGCATTGGATGTTATCATAGACTACTATAGACTTTCAAGCACCATTTTATGAGAACATACATATGACTGGAAGAATGTCCAAGATATGTTGGTTAAAATTACCATTAAGTATTTTTTGATGGGTAAAATTAGCACCAAGTACTGATATCACTCACTCTCCCTTTCCCTGATTCTGGAGTGCCAAGATGAGTTTGTCTGCAATGCAACCCATATCTTTCTTTGTCCATCATCCGTTCTCCTTCTGCCTCCACAGTATGTAGTCCAGTAGCCCACTTGGGTGTGTATACATACAAACTGATGAGAACTGGACAAATGTGGCATAGAACATTGAGCTCAAGCAGACTGAAATGTGTGCTTACGCTGAAGAAGAGTGGCAAGAAGGCAATGGCAGAGAGTAGTACTCACACACAGAGACTGCCAAATGTAAAAGGCTACCAAGATTGCAAAACTCGGTGCTTGGTATTTAGTTGGCAAGGTCATCATATACGGTAATGCAGGGGAGTAATCAGAACTGCTTGGTTTTGAATTTTTTTTCTATATACCTATTACAAAAATGGGTCCAATAAAGTTTTTTTCCCATCATGGGTTCCAGTTTCCATAGTAATGTAACGAAGTAGGTCCCACTGCAATGGAAATGTTCTTTTTTTTAAAAAAGGGTGATCACATGAGAACAGTGAGCATCCACTTCATTAATAAAAGCTGGATTTAGGCTGAGTCTATGATGCTAATGGCCCTTTTATCAGTCTCTTCCCTCTTTATACCATGCAAGGATGATGGAACTCATTGCCCCATTCACAATCCCTTACCTTATGGTAATTAGCTGCTTTTTTTTATATGATTTCCTAGGAATTTCCATTGTGCTTGTATCCATTAATGTAGGAATTGTGCTCAAGCTTTCACCATACCTTTTCATCAATGGACTCCTAACATATACGAAGGAGCACATCTGACTCGCAGCTACAACTTGCACCTACAACTAACAATGACTTCATCAAGGAATTGAACGGCAACAAAAGCAACAAGATTCCCGGTTATAGGGCATGCACAAGCACATTAGTGATGCAATGATGCAATGTGAATGTGCACAGTATATTATGCCACTTCTTTTCTTAACGAAACAAAGCTAATACACTAAAATTAAAGCATGACATAGGAGAAGTTGGGACTGGGGCGTGAAGAGAAAATACGAAGGTGAATACCACATGTGGACCACAAAGATGGGGAGTTGGTAATGGCAACAGTGAGAGATGGGCCCTTTAGAAGAAGGTAAGCAAACCCAGGAAGCAACCAAAACAAAATGAGGGGCAACATGGGCAAGAATGATGAAAGAAAAGATGGTACTTTAGAAGTGAAAAGCCTGCATAGCCAATTTTGTTGTGGAAAAATAGAGATAAGTAATACAGCCACTTATCCTACCTCTGACTTGGATTTATTTCAGGTTTTCCATCCCAAGACAAGGGGTGCAATCTGGTATAGTCTATCCCCCAAATCTTAGTGAAATAAGGAAAAACTCATATATTCCATCAGCCATCTCATTCCTGCTACCAAACAAGAATGAGGAATATCTCCCATTTATTCCCAGTCCCTTACTCTGCAACTAATGGACCCTGAAATTCCTGCTATACAACAGCATGCACAATGCCAACATACATTGCATCAATATGAACTGAACCTCTCCATAGAAAGGGCAGAGTATGAAGAAATTACAAACAAGAGTCTAGAAGCACCACAAAACAAGAAACAACAGCCTAAAATAACAAGAAAATAACAAGAAAACAACAAGAAACAACAACCTAATTAAGAAAACATAAGCTCTAAAAGCACTGCCTGTAAACATATAGCTACCTTTGTCCTTTTTTTCTGAAAGAATAGCCCCCTATTTTGTAGATCTTACCATAGTTATCAAACTTGCTTGTCTTTTATTTGAAGGCATTAAGCTTGATACTATCGCCAAAAGGTGATAGTGACTTCAAAAATTTTCAGCAATGGACATGTATGAAACATCAATTAGTTAGAGCTGATCCAGGATTCCTAGTCCCAAGTCCAATCAACTGAACAAAATAGCACATTTGTCCAAATGTCAATTTGTAATGTAAAATTTTTTCCTCGTACTAATTCTTAATCAAACATAATTAATATGAGGATCCGTGGAAGCGGAGCGGGCCTTGGCACATGGAAGATCCCACACGTGGAGTGTGGAGGGCGAGAGAGAGAGAGGGCCGACAATGAGAAGAAAGAGAGAGAGAGGGAGTTGTGATAAAAAAATTGATCCATTGCAACTCAACTCAAAATAATATTGTTGATCTCTTTTATAAAGAGATCTACTCCTATTTCCAAAAACAACCCAAATCAAATTAAATCAAATCAAACCTAACAACTCAATCAATTACAGCTCCTAAATTATCTCCTCCTAAATTTAAACTCCTATTACTTAAAACAAAATTGCCACATGTGGCATAACTCTACTTGCAAGCCACCCAACTAGACCCAAGGCCACATGGCCACCTGCGAACAGACTGGCTACCACGTGGCAGTCCACATGGCCACCCTTATTCTCCACACTTCCACTCAAGTTGAGGTTGGGAGAACGACAACTTGTTCAACTCATGGTGAAGCTAGAGGCCCCACCATTCATCTTTTTCAAGCTCCAAATTCTCAATCTTGTCATTGCTAGAAGTCACAGTGTAATCTCTTGCAACCTCTAAAGTCATTGCCTCTTGGGCAACCTTAATATCGTCGCGACGACCACCGTAGTCTTCTTCTCCTCTCCTAGAAACATGGCTCGAATCTTTTCGAGGTCTATAAGTGTAAGGGAATCCACACGTGAGGTCCTAGTAGCCCCATGTCCAGGTTTCCCCACCTTGTTCCAACATCAATCTTGCTGATGATTGGTGCGCCCACAATTAGGGCTGTCAAAAAATTTTCAGGTTCAATATTCATTTAAGTTCAATTCGTCAAAAGTTCGATTTAGACTCAGCTCATAAATAAATGAACCAAACCTAAACTTAATTTTAAGCTCGTTTAGATAAACGAACCAAACCTAAACAAGGTAGGTCTGTTTAGGTTCGATTCGTTAAAAGTTATATATATATATATATGATTTGCACCTACAAGAGTCACAATCAATTACCACTATTCTCGCTATTGTCGCATTTTCGTCCTTGAAGTAGACTCTTCACCTCCAAGATTGGAACATGTAATGACAAGACAACTCAAGGGACACTTTTCTATATTTTGTGTACTATAGAAGTATTTTTTTGTTATTTATATTTTGTTTTTTAGAAACATGACTTGAAAAGCTTATGATATAATTTGTATATTTTTTATTTTTCTACTCCATATTTTTTTTAATTATAATTTATTACATTTGTATTCATAACAAAATATTATACTTTAAGGGAATGATAAACAAACCTTTAAAAAAATCATAAACGAATCAAACCTAAATTAACAACATTTCAAACTTTACACTTAAACGAACCATAAATGAATCGAACCTTTGATAACAAAAACGAATTGAACCGAACTAAACTCTTATTTTTTCTTATTGAACCCAAACCTTGAAATTTTGTTATCAAACCAAATCGAACCTACATAGGTTTACTCAGGTTTGATTCATTTACACCCCTATCTCTCAGAGGCTCCTTCTCCCTTCTCCACATCCTTCTCCAATTGCTGCAACTACCTCCTCCAGTAACTCCCCTTCTCTATAACAGTTCAAAAAAGGAAAGTTTGTGACTGTTATTTTTCTTTAATTAAGAGTTATGATCTCTCATTTTATATAATTGTTAGTAGAATGTAACGCTTACAAATTAGTTAATAACTTTTATCTCAGAGTTCATTTCATATAGTGGAATTCTTAAATAAACCTTAAATGACCCGAACCTAAACAAGGTAGGTTCGCTCGAGTTCGATTCAGGTTCAATTCGTAAAATAAATGAACCAAACCTGAACAAAGATTTAGGCTCATTTAGATAAATGAACCAAACCTAAACAAGGTAGGTCCGCTCGAGTTCGACTCGTTTACAACCCTACCCACAATGTTGACAGGGTAGATAGACTCGACCTGAACCTCGACCACGTCTTCTTCCACGTCCTGCACCTCCATCAAAGGTAGCCAATGCAATGTTTTTAGATGCCACAACTTTGTTGGATCCTGCCACCGGTTCTCCAAGCTTCTCGAGATTGTAAATCGTCTCAAGATCCATCTCCTCGTCCAGAGTCAAAATCTAGTCACGTGTTGGCTGATATCAGGAGTGTAACCTCAATAGGAATCTCGCAACCTACCACCTCTCACATGTAGCAGTCTGCTTGTCATAGGAAACAGGCTCATACATCTTAAGCTCCTCAAATAATGCCTCCATCTTCAAATAATATTTATCAAGGGGAAGATCCCCTTGATTCGTCGTCCAGATGTGGGTATATATGTCGATGCGAGCGATGCTAAACTTCTTGGAGTATCACTTCTTCAAGGAATCCCACATGTCAAATGCCGACTTCTTGTAGAGCATATTTGAGGTGATGGATGGATCAATTGAGTTTATCAGTCAATTCATCACCATGCAGTTCTCTTTCTCCTACTTGTTCGTCAGGCTCCTCTAGTAGGACATGCAATTTGTCTCGACCACCTACGAAGATCTTGAATGCCCACACCCATACGATATCATTCAAAGTACCCTAAAGTTTAATCATAGTGCCTTGAACTATGACCTTTCTTTCTCTGATGTTACTCTGATTCTCGTTTTCAACTATCCTCGTCCTCGAAGAACAAGCCTTCCTCTACTTGTACGCTCCGCATAAGGAGTTGGATGCGTGAGGGAAGCAATTCGTTGGAGTCCCCTTCTCGTCTCCTCAGGCCTTGCATACGACGCCAAGGTCCTTCAAGGAGTTCTTTAAGAGAACTCTTACATCGACGAAGATGCCTCAAAAATCAAGGCTCTAATGCACGTAGAGACCTACGCACAAGACTGGGCTTTCTAATGTGTAATCTCCTCTCCTTGTTACTCCTTGTTCCACGTATGGATGAATGGAGAGGCCTAGACCGGTGGCTTTGATACAATGTGAAGATTAGTGGAAGCTGAGTAGGCCTTGGCATCCCACGCGTGGAACGTGAAGGGTGATGGAGAGAGAGAGAGAGAAAGAGAGGGCCAACAGTGAGAGAGAGAGAGTTGTGATAAAAAAATTAATTTATTGCAATTCAACTCAAAATAACAATATTGATCTCTTGTATAAAGAAACCTACAATTTCCTAAAACAACCCAAATCAAATCAAATCAAATCAAGCCTAACTCAATCAATCACAACTAAATTATCTCTTCCAAAATTTAAACTCCTATTACTTAAAACAAAATTGCCACATGTGACATAACTTGGCTTACAAGCCACCCAACTAGACCCAAGGCCACATGGCCATCGGCGAACAATCTGGCCCACTGTGCCATGTGGCCACCCTTATTCTCCATAATTAAAGTTTACCATTTTACAACAATGGCTAGATGCAAGGTTCGAAATGCCGATTTCGACGCCATGCCGATGAAATTGTAGGTATGCATTCCGTGGGTATGCCGAAGACATGCCGTGGAAATGGCCATTTTTCAATGGCAGATTTCGACGATTTCGACGGCCCGAAAAAATGACATTTCAAAGCACGCCAAGGGCATGCCGATGCATGCCGACAGAAATGACAGAAATTATTAAAATTTGAAAGGCAACTAAATCAAAGTGTTAGAAACATATTTACAATTGTATGTAAGCCTATATGAACAGAAAACAATTGTTATTTAAGCCTATATGACAAAATCTGTCTATGTCTGTGTATGTGTGTGTGTGTGATTTTGAAAAGTATAACCTACCCTCTTCCTCAATCCCGCCGCTCCAATTCCCAGGTCTGGACTCTTCCCGAATTTTGAAAAGTATAACCTGCCTCTCAACCTTCAATTCCTTTTCAAATTCCCGCCGCTCCAATTCCCAACGCCGCTCAGTGGACGGTCGGCATGCCGCCGTTTCGTCGGCAACTGTCGGCATGCCGGCGAAACCCTCGGCATACCGATGATTTTCCTGCAAACCGACACTATCTTTGTGTCGGCATGCCCTTTCTCCAAAAACCCCCTTACCGACGGCATGCCGGTGGCATGCCGTCGTCATTTAAATCACTGGTTAGATGGGCTCAAAAGCTGATTTTTTATTCTATAGCCATTTCCCTCCATAGTATTTCAGTTTGTAAGGATACCTTTTTATAAGATTTCAAGCCCATCAAGGGAAGACTAAAGTGAGAAGAAAAAGAATTTAACAGGTATGTTTCTGGCATCTAAAGGCAAGATTACCTTCATTGTTTTAAATATTACTCTTGAAGGTTCCAAAATTTCTCCTGCAACAAAAAAATTGGTAGCAATAAAAGTGATCAGCCTTCTGAATACCTCAAAGGTAAACTCTTATCTTTCTATTATCCGTCTGCATGGCCTATTATCAAATGGTCTTGGTCTATCATCAAACCGGTTAGAGTTGCTGTGTTGATTATATCCAAATCTTTCTCCTCGGCGAGGCCTACTTTGTGACTTTCCACCTTGAAACCTCTGACCAGATCCACTAAAATCATCTCGGCCAAACACCATATTGTTTGTACCACAATTATACTCAAATCTTTTCCCTCGAAGAGGCCTCCTAAAATTTTGCATGTCATCTGCAGAAGATTCCCTCCAGTTCTGCCGCATATCATGCTCAGATGTTCTGTCTTCTCCAACATGATGCTTGATAGATCTCTGTCTAGAATTTTCTCTCAAACTGTGACTGAAATCCTGACCCATATCATCGTAGTCGGAATCAAGTTCCTGATCACTGTTAGAAGGACAAGATCTTCCCTTTTTACTGGATTTCCAGTGTGATAAACCTGACTGGTCTACCTCAGAATCAGAGAAAGGTGTCCTCACATTCTTATTGCCTTTCATGTGATTGTCAATAGTGTCAAAGTCCTCAGAATCGGATACATTCTCAAACTCTGGAAGATTATTGTGAGATATATGGTTAACCTTGTCTCCATTTCGCACGATCTCATAATTATCCACGTCATCTTCTTCAGCATCGAAATCATCAAAGCCCATGTTAGGGCTGTGCATTGGCTTCTTATTGGACTCAGAAAAATGTCCCCTTTCATAAGTTCTTCGTTCATCATCCTCTTCAATGAAATCATCATTAAATCCCTGGATTCCATCAAGTGGCCCCCCATGTACTGACCTGCCTACTCTGGGAGGATCAGCATATTCAAAGGCTGCAACATCTGCACCATCTGATTCATGATCATCAAAATCAAGATTCCAAGCATCAGCAACATTTGGAATTTTCATGCCCTTTGAGCGTTCTGGTTGAAGGTCATATTCCTTTGTCTTTATTTGGCTCTCCATGTACTCATCTGGAGGGCGCTTGCATTCACAGCGAAAGCAAGCCATATTACGCCTGTAATTCAAGAAATTGCACCTAGACCAAGCATAAGTGTTAGATTTTCTTGTTAAAAATTCAAAATACCAAGAGAGACAATAAGGATGATGGAAACCTACTGAGGACACTCCCACTCTCCAGGTAAAAGCTGCCTCTTTGGACGCTTAGCATCACACTGCAAGCAAACAACATTTTTTGCAAAATTCAAGAAGTCACACCTGAGACAGCATGGCAAGTGTTTAGATGAGGAAAATGGACTCCACAAAAAAAAGGAGGGAGGAGGGGAGGGAAGGGGAAGGAAGAAATTAATCATGTCACTAGTGAATTGTACTTTGGGCAAAGCCAGTCTCCTTTTTTCATTTCAACATCATCACGTCCTACTCGCTTCTTTGGTGCAGGTGGTGGTTGTTTTACTTTTGGAACTGCTTTCTTTATAATGGGACGTGGAAGATTGGGATCAATTGGAACTGCACTCAGCTTGCCTATCTCATGTAACAGCTTGCGTATAACCGTTTTCACAGATTTCATCTTCTTGAGTGGTTCATTTTTCACTGATCCATTTATTGAATCAAAAGCAAATGTCAACAAAACTCGCGATACATCAAGGGTGCGTGCTTCATCTTCCTTGGGCAAAACCAGAAATCCTCTCTTACAAGTTCTTCTAAGACTGCAAGTACTGCAGACCTGAGGAAACATGCAGTCAGTCAATTCCATAGCTAGTTTATTTGATTAATAATATAAAGATATTGTGGTAACCCATTATTCAATATTTAATTTGATGATGAAAAAAGTGCCAAAGGTCCACAGGCACCATAAGGGGTTGATTGACCTTTTCAAAGTTAAAAGACAACCCCCTTTCCCAACCCCCAACATCCACGAAAGGCATTTGATCATTCCTATTTGTCAGAAACACTCTTGCAAAATTTGAACAGGTGAAGGAATTTGACAAACAAAGAATCTAAAGAAAGGTGAAAGGTAGAAACAGTTTCATGTTCCAGTGTACTTGAAATATTAGAGTGATCCAACTTATTGATCCATAAAAGCAATACATGTCCTCAAATCACATGCTGAAAATTGATTGGCACAATAACACAAAACTAGTTTGAAGCTGACATGCTGCTCATTGTCGGCGAAGGTAAAGCAGGAATTGTAGTTGTGGACCAGTTTCAAAGATAAAGGATTTAGTATACATTAAAAAGCATGGGTTTCATGCTCAGAATGAGAAATCTCAAACCCGTTCAACAAAAGCAGGACAGATTAGGCTAGCTTCACCTATTTGTCTGGCAGCCATATTGCCTTTTCATGGAGAAAAAGACTTGCAACTAAACAGAAAGGAGATTAGTCCTTGAATTATTATTGGAGCTGTTAGAGTCCTAATTAGTCTATTATTGTTATCTTTGTGGTTATTAGCTATGTTTTAATTTTTAGCCGGACTTCATGTAATTTTTTCATTCCCTCCTCTCTATATAAGAGAGGCTAGGGTTTCTAAGTAATTCAAGTCACTCATTTTTCTCTACATGATATCAAAGTAGCGGTCCTAGGCTGATTTTGATACTCAATTCCCATCTCTTTTCTTTCTTCTGCTTAAAACAAAAGAAAGAAAAGAAAGAAAAGGAGAAGGAATCCTCACCTCTGCTGAAGGAGAAGGACCTCTCTAGGTTCACACAAACCTGCTCAAGCCTTGTGAACAGTCCAACCACCCAAGACACCAGTGCCACCCCTCCTGAAGACCAGTGTTGATCCACTGCCCTGATCTATCAAACCCTGGTGTCACCACAGCCTCCTGAGCGATTAGGTTGCCCAGACCTCCCAATCACTAGCACCGCTCCACTTGATTTGATTTGGTCTAGTATGGGCGATTGATTCGGTCACCAGATTGGATTCACGATCTGGGTTCTTTCCTAATCAAACCCCTTGTGGATCCAGATCTGGGTTCCTTCCAAATTTGTGGGTTCGGATGGACTGGATCTAGGTTCTCTCCTAATTGAAGCCCTTGTGGATCCGGCCCCCTCATTGATCGCAGAATTGATCTGTGATTGCTGATCTGGCTCCTTACGGATCTACTTTCTAACTGGATTTCTTGTTGATCATCTGGTCTCGTTGACACCACCAATCCTCATGCGTTGCAAGGAGTGCGTGTGCAGCGCCCTAAATATGAACTGAGTTCTTGTGCCTTCCTGCATGCATGTTGCACCCCCACTGTGTGCTTGATTGTGCACATTGTTGATGATATTTGATCTTGCTTGATTGACACTGCACCTTGTCCCATGGCTGATGGGGAATCCTTGACTATTACCTCAAAAGTTATGATCTCCGTCTTTATTTTGGTTCAGGGAACTACGACCAAATTGGCTGGGTCCCAAAACCACATCTTATGGTTAAGGGTTTTCCACATCTTTGTTGGGGGACAAGACCATCTACATGTTCTAAATCTTCTGAGGGATAGGATTCCTAATCCCAAGGATGCAGTGAAGCACAAAAAGTAGACGAAGGACAACTATCCTTGTTCTGAATGCACACTGCATGCCTACAAAATGGACTTTTTTCTGATGTGGGGTAATATTGACACACATGTAATGTCAAAATACGAGTGTTAATAATATTTTTCCAAATATAGATAATATGCCAATAAGTTTAGAAAAATAGGTGACATTAGATACAAATTTTAAATCGTTACCATATTTTAAGGTCAAAATAGATGTCTTAATAACCAATTTTTATCAATTTCGATGACATGTCGTTGGCATGTCCAAATGGCTATTTTTGACATTAGGCTATATCGACATCAATAAAATGTTAAAACACAAGGACTTCAATGAAATATCATCAAAATTTCACTGAAACATCGGTAAGTGACAAAATGTAGTCAACATTTCAACTTGTTGATGCTTCTTACTCTCAATTCTCTTATTCTTCTCTACTACTGCTACTGATGCACACACTACTGCTGCTACTCCATTCTTATTTGAATCAAATCACCACTGCTGCTACTCCCTCTCATCTCGTTGCACCTCTCCTCCAACTCTCTTCAGGTTTGATTCCACGTTTATCCATAAATATAGAGTAAATTTACATAGTAGACTCTGGATCTATATCATTGCAAACACATAGGCCTAATCACAATTTAGAATTGAGAAAACATTTGTTTAACTCCTAAAAATAAAGTCCAATTTGGGTTATAGCATTAGAGAATAAAAAACTTGCATTCATCCATAAGAGAATAAAACCTGAAAATTGCAAACACTAAGAACTTGTTTACTTCATGAATTAATCATCATTTACTTCAAGAAGAACATCCAACCTAGAAACCGATGGTTCCATGCTAATTTGGAGGTGACAACCTATATTTTTCATACATAAATATGATACAACTAAATCGAAACATAACTCATAAAGGGTAGCATAATTAAAAATAGCCAATACAACATTGAAATTTATGTTAATCTAGATCTATTTAAATTGATTAATTTTTTAGGATAAGGAAAGACTTCAAATTACCCATAAGATAAATTAATTTAAGATCAATTGATTAGATATTAAAGTTTCACATTAATTATTCAATTTTTTATTCTTGAACTTAAACATAGTATAATAGACTAATGTTGCATATGAATATTAGGATATAACATTATTATTCTTACAGAAATATGTTTAAGCTTGTAATTTCTTTGAAATTTTAATTATTTTGACTACTGTCACTTTTATCGACGTACGTTGACATACCTTTGGCATGCCCTCGACGTGCCTCCAAAATAGATTATTTTTTAGGCCTTGAAAATGTCAAAATACATATATTTCCATGGCATGCCCTTATGTGCCTTTAAAATGCACACTTAAAAATTTATCGAAACGACGTCAAAATCGACATTTAAAATCTTGGCTACTATCTAATGATGAATTGGGTAATGAATAGCATTAATCAAATATTGTTGCAGATATGCCATATAAGAAGATAGCCAAGAAGATCTAGGAGACTCTGGAGAAAAGGTACTCCCTGCAGATGAGCAATTCTTGTCATGCGGATATTTACAAACACATACGTAATACCAATTAAGGTGATATATTCCTGATAGAGTATTTCACCACTTCAGAGGGCCAATTCGAGGAGCTTGCGATCTACAAACTTGCATGCTATGAGCAGGTTACAAAGCAAGTTGAGTTGTAGGCATACAAATTCCTTGATGGTCTAGTAGCATCCAGATATCAATCTATTATTGTTTGATTTTGTACTTAATATCGAGAATGTTTATGATCGCCTCCAGAAAATTGATGCTGATGCCCACCTATTGTTATACTTGAGACCTCTGCTCTTACTGCCACTAGAGGAAGAGGTGGCCGCACAATGGACGTAGAAGTGGTCGTGATGGTGGTTGTGGCCAACATGTGTATCCTCCTTATACACACTGCAAGAGGGCAAGGTTCAGGAAGTCGGTATGCGGTATGTGGTCAATTGAGTCACCGCATAACAAGTATGCGGTATTCGGATGAGCATGCAATTTTGCATTTTTTATTAAAAAAATATTAAATAATTAGTTAATTTATTAAATTTTGTGTTATATGCAACGTTAAGTAGTATAATTAAAAAATATAGTTAATACTCCTCTTTGATTACTATATAACCTAGAATATAAAATATTTGACATCTAGAAATAAGAAAATGTAGATATTAGAATCCAAATATTCATTAAATAAATACAAAATAATAGCCAATAATGTTCATCCAGAATAGTGCCCCAATACTCAAAAACTAGTTAAGAAAAAAAATATGACCCCACAGTAAGACAGTATGTTTGAGAAACATTAACATATTGTGAGAGTCTCACGATGATAGATAGACCAAATAAAAAATAAAAAATCAAAGAGAAGGGAGTGATGGTGTTACCCAAAACTCGTAAGAGTGTCACGATGAGACACAAAGAGATCCCAACTCAACACTCCCCAACTGGTCCAGCCTTCAACATGGTGCCAATAGCTGATGCAGCCTTCAACGTGGGTGGTCGGTGCAACCTCCAACGCGATCGCCAAGGAGAAGGCGATGGCAACGACAAGGCGATGGCCAAGGAGAGTTGGAGAGGGCGATGGCAACGACAAGGCAGCGGCCAAGGAGAGGGCGATGGTAGCAACAGGGCGATGGAGAGGCGATGGCAAGTGATCGTATCAGGGATGGCAATGAGAGGCGATGGGGTTTTACGAGTGATGTCCGGCGATGGGGTTTAGGGCAGTAACAAGGCGATCGTATTAGGGATGTCAGTAGGGTTTACGAGTGATGTTCGACGATGGGTCATTTTGGGGTTATTTCAGGAAAATTTTATTTGGGTATCCAAGATATTTTGTTTGTAAGTGGATTTTTTTTACGTAGGACCATGATGTTATTTTTGTGGATTTTTTTTAGAAGACCCCATTGGTGAATCTATCTCAAAAGCGGGTGACTACCTAACCGAGTAAATGCCTACTCGGTCTGACTACTCGCCCAGACCCGCTTATAGCACCGCATTACATTACACAATTAGGGAAGGGGTCCACCTACGATTACACGGCCGACTTCCTGAACACTGCAAGAGGGCAAATCACTCGTCAGAGAAATGCTAGAAGAAGTTTGGCAAACCTACCTAAGCTAATCAAATATCTATTATCTACTATAACCAAGTTTCTAGTCATAAAGACTAATGTAGAGTTGTTTATTCTACCATGCACTACTGAGGAATTGGATTGTCTGAGGAGTTTACTAAGTGAGCCCTCCTTTTCTATCGCTACCTTTGCTATAGGTATTGTAGCCAATTCTACCCCTATAGGTTCTTCTAATTGGATCATTGATTTTGAAGTATCCAATCATCTTACTGGTAAGGCTGGTAGCTTGTCTTCCTCGAGGAAGTCTACTGCCATCTCCTTGGTAAAATTAGCGAATGGTTCTTATTCGTCAGTCACTATAGTTGATACTATTGACTTGTCTGCTAGACTACACTTGCATGATATTTACTATGCACCTAAGTTTCCCTTGAGCCAATTATCTGTTTATCAATTTTTTTTTTAGAAGAAGGAAGATTACCGGAGGTTAGCAATCATCCACAGCCTTTCATTAAAAAATAGAATGGACTTACATAGTTTGAAGGCATGACTTAAAGGACACTCGAGTCTCCCTTAGTACATTCTCCACCTACACCCGTTCTTTTTTGAAAACAACATCATTGCATTGGAGTCAAAGACACCGCAAAGCAATCAACCCCGTAACTAACCCCACTGTCTTGACATGGATAGTTCTTCAAAAAGAGGCCCAGAAACTAGCAAAGGAAGAACAATCTATACCTCGTATCTACAACTCTCTCCACATTGACATTAAGAAAGGGTAAGAGAAAAATAGGTGCTCCATATCCACCTCGATCTATAAGATTTTGTCACCAACTTCTCTCTCCTTAGCATCCACACGAAAATCTTTATCTTAAGCACCAACTTAAACGTCCCTATATTACATCTACCATCCTTCCAAGCAAGACCGTCAGTCACACTATCATCAAACCTATACTCCTCCAAAATAGCCCTCAAATCCTGAAACCCAAAGAAGGCAGTTTCTGACCATCCCACTACCAAGATAGGAGTTCACAAGTTGGAGGATCCATCCCACACCTAAGAAACATGAATCTCTTTATTTGACACACTCGAACAAACGCTAGAATAGGGTTGTGAAGGGACTACACCTTGTCTAGTCATCCTTCCTTAATTGAAAGAACTCCCCCAATCCCAATACCAAACTGAAGAATCCGAATTGGAATCCCTTCTGAAGAATAGGAAACAAGCTAGACCAAAAAGCCAAAAGCCCTCTCTGCGTAGAGTGCCCTAGTACAACAACCATGAGTGAACCATACAAATCACGTAGTATCCTGCTCCCAAGGTCATTACACTCGAGAAGTAATCTAGCAACCCATTTCAAAAGCAGAGCATCGTTGAAATCACCCAACTGCCGCACCCCTTGACCACCCTTAGCCTTCAGCCTACATATCTCATCCCACGGTTTCACTTGTAAGAACCATCTTTCATGGTCTTCCCCATTCCAAAAGAACCTCTTCCTGAAGATCTCCAACATGGTGAGCACCTTCTTCGTCAGCTTTAACATAGATAAATAGAAGATAGGAATGGTTGTTAGAATCGCTTTCACCAAAACCAATCTTCCACCCTGAGACAAGAGTCTACCACTCCAACCACTGAATCTCCTCTGAACCCTCTCCAGCATCGAATTCCAATCAGCAATCAACAAACACTTTCCCTTAAGGGGAATGCCAAGGTAAACCAACGTAGATGGACAACAGGAGTGCCTAGGACCAAATAAATACCCTCTCCCCGATACCACCCAAATTAAATGGGACAAAAGTGGATTTCCTTCCATTGATAGTGAGTCCCAAAATGCCTTCAAAAATCTTAACCAATGACATTATATTTCGCACCTGCTTCAATCCTCATTGTATAAAGAAAATGGTGCCATCTGCAACTATAAGACCAAGGTTAGGACCGAACCATCAAACTGTAAGCTGAAGCCAGAGAATAAACCTCATGCGCATCCCTTGAAAGCAAGACAGACCAGTATGTCGACTGCAATATTGAACAAAAGTGGCGCTAGTGGACACCCCTACCATACCCTCCACTAACGTTGAGTCCAATCACCAGTAGACTTCCCATTCACCAACACCAAGAAGGAAGTAGTCATGACACATTGCTTCATAAGTCTAATCCATCCCTCTAAAAATCCTCAGAATCTCTCAAAGGTAGGCCCAGGCGACAGAATCATATGCCTTAGAAAAATCAACCTTCCACATAAACACTGATCTATCGCTCCTTGTAGCGACCATCTCCGCCGCTAGAATGGAGTCTTGCAAGGATCTTCCCAAGATGATAACTAATTGCACCGGGGATATAAGTTGTGGCAGCACCTTAAAAAGTTTGTTGTGCAGTACCTTTTGGCCACCAACAAATAGATGACGTCAGATAGGGTGATAAGCCTGTAGTCATCAACGATCTCCACTCCTAGCTTTTTCAATAGCAAAAAGAAGAATCTACTGAGCCTCTCAAAACCTTGATTCCTGTCGAAAAACTCCCTTATCATATTCATAACATCCTCTTAAACCACATCCCACAACTCCTTAAAGAAGAGAACTTGCAAGCCATCTGGACCTAAGGATCCCTCGACCTTAAGTCCACACAACCTCCTTTTGAACAACTAGGGTAGGCATGTCAGAGAAACCCAATCTCCATTCACCGACCGATCCCCTCCTAGTGAAATCACAAAAGAGTGAACTAACAACATCACAGATTTGGGATCTCTAATCCAAGACCGCATCCCCTATATGTAAAGACTGGATGAGGTTTGCCCTATTTCTAGCACTTGTTGCCATATGAAAAAACTTGGTGTTGGCATCCCCTTAAGCCACAGCTATCACGACTTTTCCCTCCAATCCATCTCCCTCTCATGGTCTTCCTCCTTGACCTTAGCCTGCATCCTACATCTCTTGCTTATTGGATTCCTAAAGCGGACCATTCCCCTCCAAATCAAAGACATTAATAGCCTAAACTGCCTTACTTTTGATTTGGCCATGTTTCCACTACACCTTTTTAAATTCCATAAGCGTGGTGCATATGCCATTTATCTTCCCTGCCAACGTACGTGTCACGGAAGTCAAGTGCAAGATTTCATTCCACTTCGATTGGATGAAGTCATGGAACCCCGACTCCATCAACTAGGATTTTTGGAATTTGAAATAGGACGAGAAGGGCATTCCCTCCCTGTTGTCCTAGAGCAACGAGGTGTGGTTAGAGAACAATCTATCCTTGAACATCACAGCAGGTCCCTAATACATCTTAGTCAATGAAACACTACACAATAAGCGATCTATTCGTGATGTTGACCCCGTCCCATTCCTCCAAGAACACCATAACAGAAGTGGAAAGGTCCAACAACTCAAGCTCATCCACGACCTACCAAAAGTCCTCTGTATGAGCATCCACCCTACCGTCTAGCCTATCTGTCGCCTCTAGAGTGACATTGAAATTACCAGCCATGACAACCCATCTACGAGAGTGGAGACCTACCGCAGCTCTTCCCATAAAATTGTCCTGGAAGTACCATTACACGATACGCACACTTCGGAGAGAATGAACGTCGCCTCATCAAAGATCCTGGTAAAGACACTTGAAACGATCTGGTCACAATTAGGGAGGACAGTAGCTAAAAGTTCCCATTCCACATCAGAGCCTGTGCACTAGACCTCCCTTCGAAATTGATCACAAGAGCCTCAATAAGCCCCCCCCCCCCCCCCCAAAGAGCATCCACCTCCTCTAGATGCATCTCCTGAAGCATAGCAAAGTCAACCTTCCACTCCTCCAAATACCTCCTCAGGGTTGCCTTGCGCCCCACATCCAACAGGCCACTCGCATTCCAGGGCACCACTTTAACCATGAGATTTGGCTACATCCCCTGTTTCAATCCCCCCTTGAACCCTTTTCATGTTCAAGACACATGCAACACAAGTGTCCACATCTGACACCTTACTCCCTTCACAGCATGGCTCACACCTCCCTTCGTTTTCTTAATGAATTTCTTCCTATGGCAAGATCAGTACAAGAGCCTATGAATTACTTGGACAAACTTTAATGAACTCGATGCCCTACTAGAGGTAGCAGGTCACTTGAAGAGATTCTTGGTCCCACCAGCCGAGGCCTTCTCTAACCTGGAGGAGTCACAATCAGGAGCAGCACTGTCTACAACCCCAATAGCAATAGGGTTGCCATCCCCTCCAACAACAACACCCTCTCCCTGCCCGAAGTTGTAGCTCTGCCGCCTATAGCAATAACCATTCCCATCACCATCATGTTTGGTGCAACCTCACCCATCCTAATCGCCAAGATCAGCCAAACACGTAGGCTCGTGCCAACATTGCCTGAACCTGCTCACACCACCACCGCCATGGCTACTCAGAAACACCTCGTGCCCGACAGCTTCAGGGATGGACGAAAGGTAGCACTAGGGCACTTCCACAGGCACAAAGTCTCCTGACTTGAATAGAGCTCTAAAATCCTTATAAGCGATAGCGAAGGTGCCTGAGACACATAAGGAAGAGACTAAGCAGCAAAATGGGCACCATTTGGCTGAAGCAAGTAATTAAGTTCAAATAAGACCCAACCCGAAATAAGGGAGATCAATAACTCACCAACTCTGAATTCGTTTCCAAATTTGAAGGCCACCTATAAGTAGCCATAAACGGTCCCCTCCCATCAGGCATGCAACCACTGCATCTTGAACCCAACTTGGTCCCATCGGAGAAATGCTGCACCACATCATCATCATCCAATTTGGGAGTATCCCCAAATGGAAAGGCAATAAAGACCTTCCTGATTCCCATGTCCTCGCCAACCGTCGTCAAATCTGCCTTGGAACAACTGCCCCTTTCGAAATTCGAAACGACATAGAAATCAGGCTTGGAGAATGGTTCCATACGAGGCGCTTCCTCTCCCTCTCCAGCCAGCTCATCGAACTCCGACAACCAAGACCTTCGCATATGATCTACGATGGTTGGAGACAACGTTAACACAAGCAGCTTCAAATTCCACCATCCACGACGACCTACCAAGCCACAACATGACCTGGAGAGCACCTCTCATCCCACAAGAAGTTCCCCCATGGCCATAATAGAAGCAATATCACCTTTGAGTAAACTAACCCCCATACACCTCTTCATACTAGCAAAGGGAGCACAAACCTAAGAGGCCACTAACCCCCAAAGTATGTAGTCGAAGAGAAATGTCCATAATATGGAATTCCACCTCTAACCTAAGAGGCCACTCCAACACCCCCTCATGGGCTGAAGGAGGCCTCCAACAAATGGTTGCATCCCCCACAACCATCTCACGAAACTTCCAATGACCGACATCCATCTCATGCAAACCAAACAATAGGAAAAAAAACCGATGTGGTGCATACTCCTCACATCCTCAATCGTAGTTGCACCGCGCACACCACCCACTAATGAGAATTCAAGCAAAGAGTCAAGACCTTAACAGTGAGCAACCAACACGCCTCCACTTCCATTAAAGGCAAATCAAACAAGGGAGGCAAGGGTGCAACTATCTTCGTAACCATAACTGCAAAAAATGACAATCGATGAGGTCACCAACTAATGAGGGGTAAAAACTGCCATCGGATCCAAAACTCCGCACATGACCCAGCAGAGAACCCAACTACTTGATCACAAGGTAAGCAAGCGGGACCGGTACCACCCGTCCCGCCTAAGACCAACCGAACCCAAACAGGGATCTGCCAAACCTGCCAAAAGATCCGGCGCAATCAAGGACAAAGATACGACAAGATGGAAGCAACCACTTATATCCTGACAGTAGACGCGCAATCTGACAAAAATGATACTAGAGGCCCTTAGGCTATAGGTCTTTCCATGTTATAAATAAAGAGAGGCCCCCAAGCAAGGGGGCCAGGAGGGAGAGAAATCTTATCTCTCAAATTCTAGTGCATAGTTGGGAGTATCATCCTCCCCCTAGACGTACATCCCTTGAGATGGAACTGGGTAACCAAATTCCCTTGTCTCTCTTGTGATTACGTGTTGTTCATTGGCTCGAGCCCTCCCATCACAATGGAGGCTCGACCACTCCCCCCTAGCGATGGATACTCATGGCTATGCAGCGCTCCCAGCCTGTACAAATCTTTTGGTGGCCATCCGAGCCATATCACAAACTAAGGAGTATACAGTATGCGAGTGATTAATTGGGGATTAATCGGTGTAGTATTTTTTAATATTTAAAATTTTAAATATAATTATATATACCATTATCCAAGTTAAGTATACATATATATGAATTGAAATATATATATATATTCTCTCAATATTGCTTCTAACAAATAGCTATCAATATCACAACACATAAAATAAGACAAATAAACTAAGATTGGTGCATCATAAATCTATCAGTGTTAAACTTTTTTTTTTTACGAAATCAGTATCACAACCATTGGTAAGAAGAAAATATAGAGAAGCAAGGGCTACGAATAGACCGTGAAGACAGTAGCCACCAGTGGAAAGGGTGGCAGCCACCGACACATCGCTCATCAACGATGGAAGCACTACAGATGATAACAACTGCCAACAACCACCGTAGAGATCGCTCACCGACAATGGAGGGGTTAAGCGGTGTGGTGACGACCGAACACCTGCTAGCCTAAGCAGTGACTCACAAAGCGGGTGTGAACGGCGATGGGTCAGTCGCCGGTGGGTTGTGGCAAGTATTAGAGAGGTGAAGAGGGACTCGAGACCGAGGGTTTTGCTTAGGGTTGAGGCTTTCGCGCATTAGGAACTTGGGGTAATAGGAGAAGTCGGGTTTAGTTGGATGCATTTAGGTGTCGGGTTTAGTCGGGTTTTGGTTTGGGGGTGCATTGCACGAGCATTAAAGCTAAAAAAAAAAAAAATTGAAAGCTTAAAACTTACTTGGCCAATTAATCAGTTGATTAATCGGATAATCGACCGATTAATCGAGTAGACCGAGTATAAGGGTGAATATAGGTACTCGGTTCGTTTTTGGATCGCATACAATTATGCAACCGATTAATCGGCCACAGAACGATTTTGGCACCCTTGTTTGTAACCTTCCTCTTGCAGTTCTCTCTACGATGACCGACCCCATCATACGCAAGACACACTATGGGATCACAGCACTCCACAGTGACATGGCCTCTTCCCCTACACCAGAAGCAAACCACATGACGTGCCTTGCTCACCCTCCCATCCCCTCCACCTCGATACCCTCTCATCCTTGTGCCTCCTCCCCTTCCTCTCACTCTCCTCATCGCTCGATTTATCAGTTATGCAAACAACTTAAGTGCCAAGTTATTTTTTATGAGCATCGTTGTTATTTTCAAGACATCCAAACAAAACAAGTGATTGGTAAGGGATTTGAGTGAGGTGGGCTATACTACCTCGACCTACTAACTATTTTTAGTGGAGACACTTTTATTTCCTTAAACACCCTTCTTTAGCATTATTGGTTGGGGCACCCATCCATCACGTAGCTTCGCCAAATATTCCCTGATCTTCCTACCTTTATCAGTTTTGACTGTAAAGCCTACCAATTAGGGAAACACCTCCAAAGCACTTTCCCTTCTCAGTCCGAAGCATGGTTAGAGTCCTTTTCAGTTAGTCCATTGTGATATTTGGGGTCCTTACCCTATCAAATTTATGCCTGGTCAAGGTACACTTTAATGTTTTCATTAATGATTTCAATCGTGCCTTCGGGTTTTGTTAATGAAGGATAAGGGCGAAATTCTTCATGTATTAAAGTTTTTTAAAATTCAAAAATTTTATTCTACCAATATTTAGATTTTCAAATCCGTAATGCCCTCGAGTTTCAATAGCGTGCCTTGTGCCAATTCTTTAAGGACGATGGTACCATGCACCAGACATCTTCTCCCTACACCTCTAGCACAACAGCATGGCTAAGAGGAACCTACACCACCTTCTTGATATCACTTGCATGTTACTTGTGTCTATGAATGTTCCCAAACATTTCTGGTGTGATGTTGTACTAACTAATGTTTATCTCATAGATAAATTATAAAGTTCCCTCATCTATTCTTCAAGGGAAGATTCCTTTTGAGGTCTTACATCCTCAATCAGACTTGTTTGCTCTACCTCTTAAAACTTTTGGGTGTGTTTATTTTGTCCATATTTGGTAATCAGGACAAGTTATCTCCTTAAGCCACCAAGAGGATATTTATAGGCTATTCTAGAACACAAAAGTAGCACGGGCACTATTATCCTTCACATTGGTATACGGTGAGTGCAGACGTTACTTTCTTTAAAAGGGTGTGATACCAATGATTTAAATGCTGACGGCATGCCGTCGGCAAGGGGGTTTACGGGAGGAGGGCGTGTCGACATGGTTTAGGTACCGATATGCAGCTGTGCCGGCGATATGCCGAGAATTTCGGCGACATGCCGGTAGAGGGAAGCTGCGCTGGAGGGAAGCTGCAGGCAGGAGTTTGAAATTCAAAACACGGACAGGAGGGAGTTCGAAATTGGAGGATCTGGGAAAGGGAGGGAAACCAAGGGAGGGAGCTGGGAGTCCACATACACACACACAACACACACAATTTTTTTGTTATACAGCTTTAAAAGTGTTCAGATTGTTTTTTGTTACATACAACTGTAAATATGTTCCTAATACGTTGATTCACTTGTGTCACACACACATGATTTTTTGGCCTTTTTTTTGTTATACAGCTTTAAAAATATTCATAAACGATTGTTTTTTGTTGCATACAACTGTAAATATGTTCCTAATATGTTAATTTACTTGTGTTCCAAACTTTAATCATTTCTGTTATTTTTGTCGACATGCATCGACGTACCCTCAGCGTGCCCTCGGCATGCCTCCGAAATGTCACTTTTTCGTGTCGTCGAAATCTGCCATCAAAAAACAAGCATTTCCACGGCATGCCTTCGGCATGCCCACAAAATGCACACCTACAATTTCATTAGCACGACGTCGAAATCAGCATTTCGAACCTTGTGCGATACTTCTCTGATAAGGGGAAGCTACTCAGTTGTCTCCTCAAGTCTACCATAGACAAGGTTCACCACCAAATATGCCTATCCTTGTCCCTACTTTTGTACCTATACCTACTGATGATACTGCAAGTGATAGCCCACCAGACTCCCCTCCTACTACCACATCTTCTCCAGATGATCCTTAGCAAGATAATAGGTCGATTGCTCTTAGAAAATTGGCTAGGTCTTGTACTCTGCTAATTCACAGTACACCACTACTGCTCATTTGAGTTCCTCTATAAAGAATTTCTTACAAGCTTTGTTGGCTATTATTGTTCCAAGGAACTATTTTGACATTGCACAGGATCCTAGGTGGAAGGAAGCCATGGATACTAAGATGGATAATCTTACAGAACGAGGAGCATAAGAGTCTGTACCTCATCCTTCTGATGCTATGGTGATTGATTGCAAATGGGTGTGTATAATGGTTGACAAATTCAAGGTCAGATTGATGGCTAAAGGCTTCATGTAAACCTACGAGGTGGGTTATTTTGAGACCTTCTCTCTAGTCATGAGAGTAAGCTCTAGCCAAATTATTTTCTTTATAGCTATTAACCATGGTTGGCCTCTATTTCAACTTGACATCAAGAATACCTTTCTCTATAGCGATCTACGTAAAGAGGTCTACATGTCACAACCTCCTAACTACAAGGTTGAGAGGGAGTATGTGCGCAAACTCAAAAAGGCAATATATGGCCTGAAGTACAATCCCTAAGCCTGATCTGAGAGGTTTCATACTAAGGTAATGAAGATTGCATTTCAAAGGTTGACATTAGATCATCTATTTTTATTAGAAAGATTGTTATGTGGATGATATGATATTGACAGGCAATATAGTTCGGGAATACAAGAGACAAAAACCTTCTTGCTGAAGAGCTTCATGACAGATTCGAGTTGAGATATTTCATAGACATTGAGACTATCAAAGATGAATGAGACCTAGTCTTATCACAACGAAGTGCACCTTGAAGGTTCTTGAAGAGGCAAGACTATTAGGCACAAAACCATCTTCTATTCCGATTAAGAATAGAAGAAAGTTCAGTGATTTCGGTGATCCCCTATTCGAGGACATGCATAGATACAAGGGCACAACTAGAAAGTTGTTATATCTCCTTGTGACACAACCAAATATTAGCTTTGTAGTCAGTAGAGTGAACCAATACATGGACAAGCCTTATTACAATCATTGGCAAGATGCGTGCTTCATTATGAAGTATCTGGAGTCTCCTCGAAAAGGTATGTATTTTAGGGGAAATGCACATCTAGACTTGTGCTCTTATTTTGATATTGATTATGTAGGATCACCTAATGATAGAAAGTCCACTAGCAGATTTACAACTTTTCTGGGTGGAAATCTTGTCTCCTGACACAACAAGAAATAGACCATAGTTGCTCAATCTAATGCAAAAGCAGAATGCAGGGCAATGGCTCACACTGCATGTGAAGTCATGTGGATAGTTTCCTTTATGTTGTTATACTAATCAATGGTCCAGTGACAATGTTTTGTGATGCTAAGTCAGCCACATACATAGCCTTGAATCCTATCTTCCATAAAAGGACCAAGCATATTGAGGTTGACTGCAACTTTATTTGTAATATTGTTCTTGATGGAAAAATTATCACTCCTCATGTCTCCACTGAGCTCCAAATTGCTAATATCTTTACCAAGACTTTGCTGAAGAAGCGATATGGATTACTATGCAGCAAGTTGGACTTGATTAACATCTATACTCCAACTTGAGGGAGTGTTAGAGTCCTAATTAGTCTATTGTTTTTATGTTTTGTGGTTATTAGCTATTTTTTTAATTTCTAATTGAACTCGTTATGTATATAAAAGAGGTTAAGGTTTCTTAGTAATTCATGTCACTCATTCTTCTCCACAAGAGCAATGCTTTCTTTTTCCTCCAATAGAAATGAGCATTGATCAGCATTTCCATACAACCCAACATGGCTTCTTGACTCATCCCCTACTAGTTTGGCTCCAAGAATATGCAATGGCCTTCCTCAAATAGTGTGTGCAAGATCCTAGGTCCATGTGATATAGACCAATATGCTTATATTCACAAATCTCATTATGTTTTTCCCATGGGCACAAAAGCACAAATTCATACCATAATAATTGCCAATTGTGTCATCTCATGCAATTAAAAAAACCATGATATCAGCCGATACCCAAAATTTTCATAGCTGTGGCATTAAGATAGAGAATACACACTTCAAAATAAAAAGTACCAGAAAATGCAATATTCTGTGGATAACAAAGTACAACCATTTCATCATATGTCAAACAAGAAATAACAGACTAAACAATCATAGAACACAAGAAGTTTTTTATGTGGTTTGAGTAGGCATCATGCCAACCTAATCCATGCCTAGGTTTTTCCTCAATGATGAAGGTGAGGATCCTAAGGTTATATTTATAATAAAACTTGTCTCAAAAGGACTAGGTTACAATTTCTCTCATATTGGGAAACAATTCTCAGCAACAGGCTTGGTGCATGCCTCAGAAACTTGATTAATGGAGGATTAAGACGTATTTGATTCCATGCTGCACAATTTTCCTGTCCAAGTGATGATAAATTTAACCATCTTTGGAACTATTTCGGGAACACAGGATGTATTGCTAAGGCACAGGTGCTGCAATTGTCACAAATATATTTTGCTTCATCCATTGAGAAATCCCAGATTCTTTAGAATGGCATGGACTGAAATGACATCATACACAACAGTAGCAAGGACAGGATATTCAGCTTCAGCATTTGACCATGCAACAGTTTCCCGTCTCTTGCTTTGCCAGGAGATCAGATTTTGTCCAAGAAAAAAAAAGTCCACTGACAGATCAACAGTTTTTAGGATCTGTGTGCCTAAAATGCCAGTCAAATAGCTCAAACCTTGCTAAAATGCAAAATCATCAGTGAAGCATAATACTAGTCCACTTGAGATACTGAAAAATACTACTTAACAGCCACAAGATGATTGATCAAAGAAGGATCAACTAAGGGACTTGATTGACAGAGAAGTAATATGGATAACACCCACCATGCTATGAGATTGTGAAGAAGTATTGATGATCTGACTTTATGTTTCGAAGCGGGTGTCATAATTATGGGTTCATGATCCACAAAATGACAGCATTGTAGCAGATTGTGTAGAGGTGAGAGTAATGCATGTCCTTTCAACTTCAATCTCTAAGAAGTACCACAGTAAATCAGCATCCTTAATGCTAAATAGTTATCCAGGACCCCTTTTACTCTCTTCAAAATATCAACCAAATTGACAGTTAAATATCATCCACAGAGCCTTTTTAAAACAAAAAAAATCATCCATAAAATAATAGAATCACAATAATCTGTTCTCTACAGCAACAACAACCAAGCAATTACAAAGTGCTCTTGGTTAGAAAGCCCTACAAAGTGCTGTTGGGTGATGTGATGGATGGCAGCTTGACGTGGCTACAGATTGCCATACTTGTTGGAAGTTAAAAATCCCTCTTAAAGTGAAGATTTTCTTATGGCTGCTTTGCAGGAAGCTAGTTACTAAAGTCAGAAGGAAGGTGAGTGCTCAAGGCGGGCACTTCATGTTGTCTCCCCCAAAAGCCCCAAGGGTGGAAAGGCCGGCCCACCTAGGAAGAGAATTGTTTGGACGATCAAACATTTTTATTCAATTATCAAATTATGGAATTGATGGAGATTTATAGCATCATTCAAATAAATACAAATTAAGATCGTAAAAGTATAAGCTTGTAATATAGCTATGCCTAATTGCAGGCCAGGCCAATTAATGCAAGAACTATAAATAAAGGACCAAGATCCTGTATGAAATATAACCCCTATTCTCTGCATGCTTCATCGATGCACTCTAGGGGGAAGAACCCTAAAGAGCAAGAACCCATCTTCCTTCGTTTATTAAGACCTACAACGGATCTTAATTTATTGGTCAACCTAGGGGAATGGGAGAGGGTATGGACTCTATCGTGGATGTATACTCCAAGCCCAGTAGAGAACCATCCTCAATTTCACTTGCTCAACCACTTTGTTTCTGCTTCGAAGCAATCTGTGGGATAGAGGAGGATGGCACACATCTTTTCCTTTCTTGTAATTTTGCTAGACTTGTCTAGGATCAACTTTCTATCACAACTTCACAACTAGGTTCCTTGAACAAATTCCAGGTGGCATATAGGAATGGCATCCGGACAAACTCGCTTTTGTGGATCAAAGCGTGTGCAGCTTTGTGGTCAATCTAGGCTCTAGAGAAATGGTGTTCTTTTTCGTTAAGAGAGGGCTTCATATAAAAATGTTGTACGGGAAACTTTAACTCCTTTTTCTCTTGGTCCCAACATTTGTAACCATTTCTTGTTTAGTGGTAAGTCATAAGAAATGGAACAGGTGATTACTAACCTCCAATAACTATCCTTATTCCTTTTCTTATGTTAGGTGGGTTAGGTACATAGATTTTTTGTTTTCGTTCAAATCTACTCTAGATCATCTTATAGATTTTTTGTCTTCAATCAAATCTACTCTAGGTCATCTCAAGACTTCAATATCAAAAACTAAGCTCATGCCTGAGAGTTTCTTTCCAAAACTTCTTTGGTGTCCTCCTGCCCCTCTTTTCAGGTTCAAGCACAACAATTATTTCCTCTTTAATGTAGATAAATATTGAATGATCCACCAGACACTTGAGAGAATCCAGGGTGAATATAACCTTCTAGTAACTCCAAAACAATGTCTGGGAGGCCTGCTTCAATCCATAAAACTGATCTAAAAAACTAGCAACAAAAGTTGTGCTTATCCTTCTCTTAGAAATTGTCTCGTTCTTCCTATATAGACTTTTTGCAAACAACCATGTTAAAAAGGTATTTAACCTTTTTAACATCTAATCAAAGTAGCGGCCATCAGTGATTAAAAGCAAGGATCAAAATAATCCAAAACAGTAGGCACTACCTTCTCAACTATAATGAGGGCTCATCAAAGTCTTTGATACCATTGCATAAAGCCTTTAGCAACAAGCTGTGCCCTATACTTGTCAATGGTACCACCAGGATTGTGCGGTTGTACCTGGTCTTGCAAATCGATTTAGAATTGGCAATAAGTTTTTTTTGGTTGAGGGACAGATCCCGATCTCTGTTGCAAGTGGTAGTCAATCTGATTGATGGAAACTTTCTGGAAGATTGTAGGTTAGTTGGGGGTTGAGAGCAGCTCTTTAGTTTTTGATTGGTTATATTGATAATAAGATTGGTGAAAAGGCTGCTCAGGAGCAGATGTGCACTAACAAGTGATATTAAATGCTCATGTTTTAGGGCCGATGATGAAGAACTGAAGCACTAATTTCTAGCTGTATTTTTGCAAGGAACATGAACTGGCAATCTTCATTGGTAACAGTTGAAAGAAATGAGCAAACCATTTATTCTATTACCCTACATATTAATATATATAGAGATGTAGAAAAGTACAAAGCAATCCATATAAAATAAGGAAAATATAAAAAAGTACACATAAGACAATTCTCACAAACTATACAACTTTCAACACTTCTCAAGCTGAAGCATAAATATTGACCATGCTTGGCTTAAAACAACATTTATCGAACAGAGTCAATGGAAGTACCTTGGTAAAGATGTCAACAGTCTAATCTTCAGAAGCCACATAAGTCATGCGAATAAATCCTCGTTGTATCAAGTCACATATATAGTGGTAGTTTACCTCTATATGCTTGGTTCTCTCATAAAACATTGGATTATTTGTTATATAAATGGCAACTCGATTGTTGCACCTCATCTCCCTTAAAGACTCAACTGAGACATGTAGATCTAACAGAAATGATCGCATCCACATCATCTTGGTAGCCGTTTAAGTCATTGCCCAATATTTAGACTATGCACTAGACTTAGATACGACAGCCTACTTCTTGCTCTTCCATGTGACTAAGTTCCTAGCCACATAGGTACAAAAGCATATGGTAAATTTCCTGTCAGCAATGCAACCTACATAATCCACATCTGTATAATATCCCGATAGGTGCCTTTTGTAAATAGAATCCCCTTTCCCGGATAATTATTTATGTACCTTAGTACTATCATAGCAGCATCCCAGTGCTGCTTGGTAAGCCTATTCATAAACTGCCTCAGGTTGCCAACTGTTAAAGAAATAACAGGTCGTGTAATCATCAAATAGAGAAGCTTTCCAACCAATCCTCTATACTGACGGGTGTCCACTGGCTCGGATTGCTCATCATACAAGTGTGTTTTCCGATCTATAGGAATATTTATTGGTTTAGCCCTAGCATGCCTGTCTCTTATAGCAAATCAGTGCAAACTTCCTCTGAGATAGAACTATTCATCACTTCTACAAGCAGCCTCTATTCCAAGGAAATAGTGAAGTGGTCCCAAGTCTTTAATGACAATTTTCTACAAGGCACTTTTCCAAATCAGTAATGCCTCACCCATCATCACCCGTAAGAATGATGTCATCCACGTATACAAGCATGACTATCAATCCTTGCGCAATCTTCTGTATAAACAGGGAATGATCTAGCGAGGATGTGTGAAACCTCGGTGTCTCAACTACCTTTAACAACTTCTAGATCAGGCCCTAGGACTTTGTTGAGGTCATAGATTACCTTGTGCGGACAACAAACCTTGAAACACTTCCCCTAAGACTCATCCCAAAGGTTGCTACATATAAACCACCTCTTGTAAATCACCATACAAAAAGGTATTCTTCACATCTAACTGAGGTAGGGGCCATTCTCATTGAATAGCCATGGAGATGAGAATCCGCACAATTAGCAGGCGTGCCACTGGAGAGAAGGTATCAAAGAAGTCAATCCCATGCATCTACGTGAATCCCTTAGCTACCAAGCGGGCTTTGTACCTCACAATTGTACCATCTGGATTGTACTTGATAGTGAATACCTACTTACATCCAACCACCAATGCTCCCTAAGGAAGTTTTGTAAGATCTCAAGTGTGGTGAGAAACAACTACAGTATCTCATCCTCCAAGGCTTGCCGTCACTTTGGATCAAGAAGGACCTACTGATACGAAGTGGAAATCTAAGTGGCAGATAATGCCTGACAAAATTATCAATATGATTTCCCTACATATGCATTAAAGATCACATTAGTAAAGGGATGCCTGGGTTGGTGCAACTCCGAGGTACCTTCCATAAAGCAATTGACAAATCCAGATCTGTAGATAATTGTGGTTGTATGCCTGAAGGAGGTATGCATTTCGTGTGTGTGTGTGTGTGTGATTTCCCTCCAATTCCCCTTACCTAAAAATTTTTCATTTTCACCCTCCCGCCGCTCCAATTCCCAGCGTAGGTTTTTTCCTGCCCAACAAACGGTCGGTATGCTGACGGTTTCGTACGCAACTATCGACATGCCGCCGAAATCCTCGGCATGCCGACGATTTACCTGTAAACCGACACCATCTTTGTGTCGGCATGGCCCTGCTCCGAAGACCCCCTTGCCGTCGGCATTTAAATCACTGCCACCTAACTGGTACCTATAGCAACACTAGGCATCACATCATCAATTCGTAAAACATCTGTGCTCACCTGAGGTGGGTTGATATAGGCTCCAAGGGGGGAGGACAATGTCTGTACACAAGAGGAGGATCACAAAACCTAAATGGCTCAACGATGGGAGTGGCCTCCAAAGGAGCAAGAGGAATAGGCATAGGTGTCACGTCAAGAATATCATGAACCTGTATTCCAGTACTGAAGTAAGGTACAGACTCATGAAAGATTACATCTGCATTAATATGGTGATGTCGATTAATAAGATCATAGCAATGATACCCCTTCTAAGCCTAGGAATACCCCAAAAAGGCACACTTAACAAACCAGGAAGCTAATTTGTCATTGTCAGGAGCAGAAATGTAGACAAAAGCAACACATGCAAAGACACGGGGTGGTACATGGAACAAATGCTCCTCTGGATACAAGATCTATAAGGGAATTTGCTCATGAATGACAGGTAAGGCCATGCGGTTGCTAAGATTGTAAGTTGTCAATATTGCATCACCCCAATAGGTAGAAGACATTCTATTATGGATTAACAGAGTCTTAGCAACATCCAAGCGATGGCGATGCTTGCACTATACAACCTCGTTCTACTAAGATATGTAAGGGCAAGTGGTTTAGTGAATAATACCCTAAGACTTACAGAAGCTGAGTACAAAATTCCAAACCATTGTCAAAATGAATAATTTAGCCATGGCATTCATCTAATTTTTCTTTCAAAAGAAAAACCCAAGATAATGTGGAAAAATCATCAACGAAAACTAGATAATATCATTGACCCAGCATGTCAGGAACACAACTGGAACCCCAGACATCAACATAAACCAATTGAAATAACTCTTGTGGCCCAAGACTCTAACTAGTAGAATATATGCTCCGATGATGCTTCCTCAACTAACAAGCATCACAATTAATAACAATGGGGGATATCTGAGGGATGACACAACAAAGCCTTGCCAAAGAGAGATAACCAAGACGAAGATGCCACTGAAGAGAAAGACTAGCAAACGAAGTGACACTACCAAAACTGACTACAGCAAAAGGCGACTGGAACAAGCGATAGGCTCCCCCTCTTCACGATCGCCACCAATCGTCCTCCCCGTTATAATATCTTGAAAAGTACATGTACTTGTTTCAAATATCACTCGACCGTTAAGTTCTTTAGTAATTCTACTAACTGAAAGCAAACTAATTGGGAAATCAGGATCAAGCAGAACGTCAGTCAATCTCATGTTATAGCCAATTGTAACCTCCCCTTGACCAATAATGGGAAAATGCCTCCCATCTACCACATATAATGTACGGCCTAGAGGATTTGAACAAAGATGACGGAAATGTCACCAATCTCCACTCAGGCGACGTAATGCCCCAGAATCCTAACCAATTTGTGTCACCAAAGCTCATTAGCCTGTAATAGCAAGTGCAAGTTCTATACCTGAAGATGCGAGAAATGCAACAGTATTAGAAGCAGATGAGGTATCCTAGGAGAGCTGAGAGAAACACTGAAAAAGCTCATCATAATCAGATATGGTAATTGAAACGATCTCACTGGGTTGTTCTACAAAGGAGACAACCTGATTAGTAGATGGTAATCAACCATGCTTGGTCCAGTGGTTGCTCTCAATGTGGCCAAGCTTCCAACAATATGTGCATGATAGACATCCTCTCCTAACCACCACACCCTCTCCCCCTCCCTCAGGTAGAGAGCACAACACGTCCACGACCTTGGGCAACTACCAAAGCAGATGTCTATGTTGTAGAGTCTTCAGATCTAAGGGGAGACCATGATCTAACTCATCCTATTGTACACTTCCTCAATCTAGGAAGCTCTACCATGGTGAGCATATGAGAACATGCAACCAAATACTCAAGCCCCAATTCAACCAAGAACTACAAGACTATAGATTCCTTGCGATACGCCTTCCATGTGCCACAAGTATAAATCGGGTGACACGCATTATACTTCTCAAAGGGCCTTGAGCATCAAGTAGTATTGAGACAGAGTGCGACCTTCTTGATGAAGGTGCATCATCTCACTATTAGCGCTGTTAAGGCGGTCGCCTTAGGCGAGGAAGTGACAAGGCGAGGCGACTGAGGTGCTCATCGCCTCGAGGAAGTCCCAGGCGAGCTGCTTCGAACAAGCGACGCACCTCCTCGACTCAGGCGGCGCCTCCTCGCCTCGCCGCCTCATCGCCTGAACCCTAGGTCCATCGCAACTTTTTTATTTTGAAAAACCAAGGAATGGACTTACCATTCTTGCCCTCGATGACCTCTCACCTTCCATACGAGAGTCTATTTACGTGCATGTCATCTCCACGCCAACCATCGCCGCCTCACGCCATTATCGCCTCCGCTGGAGCTTTGTCGACCTCCATCGCCGCCCGAGCTTCACCACTTGGCATCTGCGACAAGTGATGGACCTAGATCGGCCAGGTATCTCCTCCACTCAACCTTCTCTGAGTCTCGACGGTGGCGCACCGGCGCTTGTCTGAGTTCGACGGTGGCACCGTTGCAGCTACTGTCTGCTATTATGTGTGTGTGTTATATATGCATACTGTTATATATATATATATATATATATATATATATATATATATATATATACTGTTGTATATACTATATATATAACTATATAAGTATATGTTATATACTTTTAAGTATATAATTAATATAAGTATGTATAATATAATATATAAGTATGATATATATACTTATAAGTATATATAAGTATATACTGCTGTATAACCAGTAAAGTATGTAAGTTTGTATAATTATATATATATATGTTATAACTAAAACATAAATATTATACATAACTATGTATAACTATTAGACTATTAGTGTATAATATATATAAGTAATAAGTATGTATATAACATAAGTATGTTGTTATATTATATATGTATATAACTATGTATATGTATAAATTATATATATAGTATATACTATTCTATTATATTGTATGTAACTATGTATATAACTAGCAACTTTGCATATGTTTGCATGTGTATATTGTTATATTAACTAGCAACTTTGCATGTGCATTGTAAATTTGTAACTATGTATAAAACTAACATGTGTTTTGAATTATGTAGATGGCTGAAATAAGGAGGAAGCACCCATGTTAGAAGTATGTCACATTAGAGGACCAAAAAAAGACTAATGATACGAAGTATATTTTCTATGGTAGGATAATGAAAGGCGGGATTCATAGAGCTACTGGACATATTTCTGGTGGCGATAAAAACACAGCAATATGTCCAAAAGCTCCACAACATGTGAGAGAGGAGTTAAAAGAATATCGACAATCTAAAAAGGAAGAAAAAGAAAAGTTCATGAAAGATTTTATTTACGATGAGCTGCTTAACGATGATGAGGATCATGAAGATGAAATAGAAGTGAATGTCTTACAAGGACCCATGAATAGATTCACAACTAAAAGAATAGTAGAAAATCCTACACAGTCACATGCAAAGAAGGCTCAAATCATGATAGGAGCTGGTGGAAGTGGAAGTGGTGGACTTCCTTTAATGAAGAAGTTTCATTGACCAATAGATAAGTTTACGAAAGTTGATCCTGAGAAGGTGGTTCAAGAACGAAAAAGGAGATTGTTGACAAAACAAACTACAATTTCTGAGGTTTTCAAAAAGGAGGGAAGAGATGCAGTTGTACGAATCATTGCAAAATAGATGTATCGTAACAATATTGCATTCAATACTGTTAAAGATATCTGGTTTGAGATAATGATTGAGGTAATTGGTCGTTTTAGCCCTGGATTGAAGCCTCCTTACCATGAAGTGAGAGTTCCTTTATTGAGATATCATGTAAATGAGACTCAGGATTTCATCACCAAACATCATGATGCTTGTAAGAAATATGGATGCACATTAATGACAGATGGTTGGACAGATAGGAAAAGCAGAACGCTTATAAATTTTATCGTCAATTCTCCTATGGGAACTGTTTTCTTAGAGTCCATTGATGCCTCAAGCTACGTAAAGACAAGGGAAAAGCTTTGTGAGTTGATAAGTGGCATGATCGGTCGCGTTGGGGAGGAATATATGATTCAAGTCGTCAGTGACAACGCATCGAATTATGTTCTTGCTGGTAATAAATCTTTAGACTTTATTTATTTTACCATACATATTTTCTTTAATATTATAAGTATTGTAAAATATAAAAAATATGATTTACCTTTTCCATAGGCAAATTACTAGAGCTAAGCATCCTCAAATTTATTGAACTCCTTGTGCTGCACACTGCATTAATCTGATGTTGGAAGATTTTGGGAAGTTAGAGGATGTAAAAAAGACACTCAAGCATGCAATGCAACTGAGTAGTTATATATACATACATCCTTCAGTCTTAAATTTGATGAGTCAATTCACAAGTAGGAAGTTGTTGAGGCCTGCAGTTACAAGATTTGCTACATCTTTCCTCACTTTAAAGAGGATTCATAGACAAAAGGTAAATTTAAGGAAGATGTTCACTTCCGATAAGTGGACCACTTCTAAAAATGCAAAAGAAGATAATGGAAAGAAAGTGCCAACAATCATCATGATGCCTTCATTTTGGAATAAGGTTGTATACATTCTGAAGGCTACGTCTCCTCTTATGAGAGTGCTTCGTTTTGTTGGCTCAGAGAAGAGACCTGCAATGGGATACATATATGAAGCAATGGATAGAGCTAAGGAAGCTGTCATGAAGGCTTTCAACAATAATGCTGAAAAGTTTCGACCTATTTGCGATATCATTGATAAGAGATGGGATTATCAGCTTCATAGGCCTCTACATGCAGCAAGATTTTTCCTCAATCCTGATTTCTCTTATGAAAATCAAAATCTTGATTTTGATTCAGAGGTTGAGTGGATTTTACAATGTTTTGGCAAAATTGGAGCCTGATGAGAGTGTGCAAGATAAAATAACACAAAAAATTTCCATTTATAGAAATGCACAAGGACTCTTTGGAACACCTATGGCTATTAGACAAAAGAAAATCATTGCCCCAAGTAGTCAAGTGGAACAATTTTTTTTTAGTAACTTTCCATTTCTAGTTGCTTATTAATATTATATAACTTATTATCTTTTTACAGTGGAGTAGTGGAATCTCTTTGGTGGGTCTGCACCTAACTTGGTAAAATTGACACTGAAGGTGCTAGGTCTTACTTGTAGTGTCTCAGGATGCGAAAGGAATTGGAGTGTATTTGAAAATGTAAGTTACAAACCAATTCATAATATGCATAGTATTAATTTTATCAAGTAATTTTATATTAATCCTTTTATTTTGGAAATCTATATAGGTTCACTCAAAGAAAAGGAATCCGTTGGCGCAACAAAAGTTGAATGATCTTGTGTTTGTTAAGTACAACGAAGCTTTGAGGGATCGATATGAAAATAGGGATTATCTTGATCCCATTTCCCTCCAGGAAATTGATAATTCAAATGAATGGTTATTAGGGAGAATGGAGGAAGATGAGGAAAATGCAAGTGATGATCTTGTGTTTGGTGATGATGATCTCACTTGGGGCATGGTTGATCTTACATCAGGAATTAATGACCAAAAGGCTATTCGACATACTCAGGCTTGTACTACTACAAAGAAAAATAGTCCTAAGAAAGCTAAGGGAAAAGGGAAAGCTCCAATAGTTATTGAAGTAGAGGAAGAGTATGTGGACAGTGATGAGGAAGAGGAAGAGGAAGACGAAATTGAAGAAGTTGCTGATGACGATGACGATGACAAATTGAATCTTGAAGATGATTCTGATGACTAATGTGTTTTATTATTTGAGAATTGACAATTGTTCACTTTAATGACAAATTTGATTTTTATGTTTTTCTACCTTAATTGTGTAGAAACTTTTCTTTCTTTACCATTTGAAATTATGTGAAACAGTTTTTAGCAACACAATTGTCATCATTTTCTTCTATTTAAAGTCTTCAACATTGTTATTAGACATATTTTTATAAACTTAGTGCTATTAAATTGAGTTAATAAGACATATATATACCAATAAAAGATAATTGCCTCAATTCACTCGGGTTGTCGCCTCTCGCCTCGGTCGATTTTGAGTAGTGTCGCCTTGCCATCGCCTTTCGCATTGACAGCATTGCTCACTATAAATCTAGACAACTCAGCTAGAATTTTTCTCATGGGAATAGGTGTCCCTTAAGCTATCCCACATCTCATTAGTTGTTTTGTAGCACAGAATCTCATCCTTTTTTTTAAAAAAAAAGAGAAAGGGCAATTATCCAATTGATAACCACCCCGAATGTATTATAACAAAATATGGCTTTTCAGCCTACATCAGAGCCCACAAACAACAGCAAAATATGGCTTCTCATCCTCTATCTTAGGAATGACTAAGTTTATGATCTATACCCAGACCATGGCGTTATCCCTCTTCCATGTGACATTCTTACCACTCTTCACCTCAGGCTTTGGCTGAAGCAACACGTGCCCCTTGTCATGACCCTCCATTGTCATAAGAAAGATCTATGACATAATTGGTCTCATCTAATTTCACCATGGGACCAAAGAAAGGGCTCTTGTAGGCCCTCATCTCCATAACATACTTCGATGTCACCTATAAAGAAATCTCAGATGCCATCATCTCTTCAACCAAGGCCCAAACTAATTAGAGAATATGGGATCTAAATTTAGAACATCAAGACCCCCAAGATGTGATCACTTCCTGTGCAAGGCAAGGCAACCCCTATTGTGTGAATCGTAGTGTGCTTGGGAAGCAACGAACTGCCTGTTGTCCATGCGATCCTCGAGGTAGCTTAGGGAGACACCATAGAGACCGGAGCGGCACTAATGGACACCTGCAACACTACGTGAATCAGAGCAGTGCTACTAGGCATCAGGTGACGCACCTTAAGGTGAAACACCCTTAATGCTCCCAAGCGACGTTGGAGGGCCCTAGGCAACGTTGCTAGCATTGGGGCGACACCACTAGAGGCGAGGCGACCCCAGATGCTGCTGGCTGAGTAAAGAGGCTCAGTAATGTTGCAAGGAGCCTTCTTGAAGGTGCAACGAGGAGTTGTTGGAGTTGGAGGGGCCCCGATCGAGAGGAGAGGATCTGGGCCCCCCTTCTACAGTGCCCTGCTAGAGAAGGAGGTCGAGGCGACACCAATCAACCAAAAGGCCAATGACGATGGCGATGGTGGAGTGTCCCCTCTTCTCTGAGTTAAGGTTAGGGTTTTTCTTTTGATGAAAGTATGGGAATCAAGGAGGGTACAAAACATCAGCCTAAGATCGCTGCTCTAATACCAAGTTGAAAGAAATGAACGAATCACTTTATTCTATAGCCCTACATCTCAATATATAGAAATATAAGAAAAGTAGAATGCAATCCATATAAAAGAAGGAAAACATAAAAGAGGATACATAAGACAACTCTCACAAACTAACAATTAACATGCCATCAAGCATTGATGATTCAGCTGTGAAGAAATAGAACCATCTTTTTTGAGAAGAGAAATAGAACCAATTTTAAGTCAACAAAACCTTAAGTGGAGAGTCTGTTGCATAAAATTATTGTTTCTATGTGATTTAACTGATGCAACGTTGTTTAGTGATTAATGGATTAGATATCTACCAATCTCCAAAAGTCATTCCTTTTTTATGTCAAGAAAATATGTTTCACCTACATTGAATCTCGAGAAAATAGGTGGGATCCGGAGAGGGATATTTGATAAAAGGCACCGCCCTCATTATTGTGATCTTTACTAGCTAAGTCATAGCTTCTTCATCTTTAGAGCTGCTTACTGCTACACAGATCATACGGCCTGTTCTTTTCAAAAACCAAAAAAAAAAAAAATCATAAGGCCTGTTAATTAAAACCACTTGGCAACTCCACCTATGCAAACCACTAACCAAAGTGTATTCCAAATGAGTTGTATGTGAAGGCAAAATATTTCCACCATCCTATCACTGGGTGTCAGAGTTAGAAATTCTTTCAATGTTTACTGACTAATTTGCAGGAATTTTGAATTTCTGTCCCTTTTCTTTTCAAAAAAAAAAAATCTCTTTTATGTTGAATTTTGATATTTCAGGTACAGTCCAGCTAACATAGAAGCAGTTTAAATTTTAGCAAATGGCTCCCATGGGTAATACAGGAGAACTCCATAGTCCTTTGTAGCAACCATGTGGAATCCGTAAAACAAAATATCAAAACAAATGCCCAACTTTGAAATCAAAAAACAGTCTTGCATCAAACAAGATGCCGTGTGGACGATAGAAATTGTGATTTTTCTGAAAGGGCAGATAATAGAAATTTATCAGGAATGCAATCAAAAATCACAGATATGAACCATACATCTCCCTCATCGAGGTGGGCATGCTTCCTCAGCAACTTCGCAGAGTAGACAACTTTTCCCTCCGTAGTCGGGCACCCATGACCGACGAGAATCCCTATATCCTTCCTGGACAAGGTCCTGAAACCACTAAAATCCTCTCAACCATTCGTATATAGGTTTTCACATTTTCTTTCTCAAAGTCGAATACCGATTAGAATTTGTATGCAGATCAAATATGATTTTTTTTTTATCACCATGTCCTAAGGAAATAGGATACAAAGTTCAATTTGGATTAAAAAAAAAAAAAAACTGATACGAATATCAATCGGATATTAACTTAAGACATAGTTAAAAGAAATAAAGATTGAATGCAGAAAGGAACATATTACGAGCTTCGATATTTCTATAAACATATTATTACGAGGCCAATTAGCTTATTTTTATTGTAACTAACAATATCATAAATAAGCAAAGGTGAATCACTCACAAATAGTCGCGATTCATGAACACACATAAAAGCAGTTGAGAATATCAGAATATCTCAAGAGTGAAGGACCTTCAACTCTCGTAACACGCGATTTTGAGTTAATTTATCATCGAACCGACATCAAAGCTGGGAGGGAACAAAGAGGCTTTCGAGCTGTTTACTTGAGGATGTCGAAGCGATCCTTCCCGAAGCTCTCGACCGCGGCGGAGACGGCGGTCCAGTCCCTGGTGAGCTCCGCCGACCCGACGACGGGGTTCCCGTTGTCGCGGGCGGTATCGTCGACCGCGGAGGGTTCCTCGTCGAACCTGCTGCAGTCGAAGTAGTTCTGGTGGACGAGGCGGTCGAGGAGCTCGATCCACTCGGGCCAAGGGTGGGCGAGCTCGATCTCCTTCCCCCAGCCTCCGTTGATTCCTCCTTCCTCCTCCTCCTCCTCCTCCTTCGATCTCTCGGCGGAGGCGGTGGGGATGGGTGGTTGTTGGTGGGGGTGGGTTTGGAGATTGGAGTGGCGCCAGGCGCGGATGCGGTGGAGGGCGTCGTCCTTGTCGTGGAGGTCGCGGTGGACGGCGTCGAGATGGTCGAGGACGGAGGACATGCGGGAGGAGAGGGAGGAGGAGGGAGGAGGATTATCGATACTACTGGTGTTGGGAGTGGTGGAGGAAGAGGAGGTGGAGAGGAGGCGACTGGTGGTAGTAATGGTGGTAGCTGTTGAGGGGGAGAGGAGGAGGAGGAGGAAGGCGCGAGGAGAGGAGCGGCGGAGGAGAGCCATAAGAGATGGTTAAGTGAGGGGATGATGCGGGTGTGGGAACTTCCTTTGCAACAAACATGCACTCGGTCTAAAACCTCGCGGTGATCTGAATTTTTTTTTTTTTCAGGGTTACCGTCCTGTGAGGCAAAAATAAAAACTGTGCCCCTAGACATTTATTCGAGAGATTTTATTTAGTGTCACGTGTATTGTACGTTAAAAATGATATTTTCTTTGATTAAGTGTTATCCAATATCAGAGATGTTGTTTGATTGTAAGTTTTTTTTACTTGAAAGGGTAAAGCATCTATTTTAACTTTAAAAATGACAATCGATTACTTTTTTTTTCTTAATTCTAACATAAACTAATGTAGGAACCTAATTTCACACGTATGTGATCTTATACTCTCTTCTCAAACCTTCTCGATGAATAAAGTTAGCAGTTTGGATTATGAATGTCTTTTCCTTAACAATGTCGATGTCGATCTATCTCAAGTCGTGATCCTTATCAACATATCAAATCTCCACTCGATACGTAAGAGAGTACAAATCTCTTTTCTTACAAACATGTAATTGAATTTCATCATAATGTGCACTTCCTTGAAGAAAGATCCCTTGTAATTAAAAAAAAAAAAGAGCAAGGAATCTACTTCAACATAATTTTAAGGGAAAACGAAAGCACGAAGATAATAGTGTTTTACTACGAGGAACAAACAATACGCACTCTCGAAATATGTCAGGTGAAAACAAAAAACTAATTGGCACCAATGACTAGTCTAATGTAATCGAAGAGATTTGGCGAAAGAAACCAAGGGAGGACTCGTAGATAGAGGAAAGAAGAGGCAAAAGGAATGTGATTATTGACTCCTTGGATCAGGCAATCCAGGTAGTCATCGAAAATGGCTTCACCTTCTCACTAAAACACCTAGGAAAAAAAATTGAATCAAATAAGTACGTTCACCTTTTGCAACATTTCGGCTAACAATGAGACATAAAATGATCATAAAAGTTACAACAGCACTCCGATCAAGACACTAGACACCAATTGTCATCCTCAAAATTTATTCCTCCCTAATTGAACATTATTTTGATGAAAACTAAATGAATTGATTACTTGAAAATAATATGGGCTTACTTTTTGAGAAGGATAAAGAAAAAGATGAATTCATCTTAATAATTGATCGTTCATTTAGCAAAGAACCAATACTTTGCTCTTAAAATTTCTTCATTTTTCAAGAGAGCAATATTTTGCGATAAAGTCTCTTTTTCTTAAAGCGTTGCAATTTTTAAGTAGTTTATTTTTTGTTAAGCATGGATTCATTAAATTTGTTGTCTTAGAATGTAAGAAGGCTATTTAGCTGAAACACTTAAAAAGGGTGTTGAACCTCATTTCTAGGAATTGTATGCCATCAAGAAACAAAACTTTCAAACATATCAAAATCCTCCATATCGCTATATTCTCCCATAGATGTTTAGCACCTAAAACAAAAGTGGCCATATGATGGGAGATGTGGGATTCATCAAATTAATTCAGTGATATGATCACGTCCCCATCTTCTCCCATAGATGTTTGGCACCTAAAACAAAGTGACCATATAAAGGGAGATATAATTACTGGTTGAGATTCATCAAATTCATTCAATCATATGATCATCATTAAGGATAATGTGGTTCATTTTGAATTATTTTGTAAAACCCTTAATTGGAAATTCTTTCTTGCAAATATCTTTGGCTGTCCTTTGAGCCCCTCATCTTGCTAGGAGATCCAAACATCACTTCTTTCCAAAAGGAAAAATCTTACACAACTAACTTCTCACCTTGGTTGACAACAATAAATGATATTATGAAAAGCATGGCTCTTGTTAATATAAACTTACAAAATATATCCTTTACTTACACTTCCTAAGTGGGTAAGGTTAGATAGGGTCTTATGCTTGGATAATTTCTTCCTTAAGTTCTTAGAGATAAGCCTTAAAGGTCTCCAAGAACCATTTAAGACCATAATCTTTTGCTCCTAAACAGGGGTTGTGAATTGAATCAAACTATTCAAATTTGATTAAGTAATTATTCAATTCGATTCAAACAAAATGAATCCAATATTTAGATTCAATAGCTAAATAAATCAAATCTTTTTTTGTTGGATTCGATTCAATAATATATATGTATACATGTACATGTGTGTAGTAAGAAAAGAGTGTCTTAAGGTAATTTACATTGCTTATTTCAATTATATGGCATGCTTTTAAGAAGTTTGTTAATGCCTTTTCTATAATTAATTTTTTATTATGTACTATTTTTTTTATATTTGATTAACTCATTAATTGTTATAATCCATAACCTATAAAGGTCAAAAAAAATTATTAAAATTCAAAACAAAATTACAAAAGAATTGTTGACAAATGAAGAAACAATTAACACATTTTGTACATTTATATGTTACATAAAAACTTGATAAGGATTCGACAAGTATTCGAATCCTTAATGAATCGAATACCAATCCAAATTTTAATATCCGAAGGAGATTTGAATTTGATTTGAATTCTATTTTCTTAATGAAAAATATCTCTATCTAGGTAGATTTGGTGAGATTTGATTCCATTTGATTAACACCTCTACTCCTAAATCTATAGGTGGTGTTTGGTAAGGAGAATATGTTTTTGGAATAAGTAGAGGAAAATGGAAGGAATGGAATAAGTGGTTTTGACCTTTGGGTGTTTAGGCAAGTTAAACTTATTCCACGAAGGAGGTGCAATAAGTTTGCATCAGGTTAACTTCTCTTAACCATGCACAAAGTGGTGAACAAACACAGGTTAACTCAATTAACTTTCCTACCGAACACCACAACAAAGAGCGAATTTCAAACCTTCTTTATTTACCCTTGAACGTTTTTGGCTAACTAGAAACTTGTTCTTACCTTTTGTTAGTGAAATTGGAACTTTCAACCCCTTTCAAACAATTCCTTTCATTGTTGGGGAAAGAAGATATCAAACTTAAGGTTAGCCCTCAAAACCTAGAAAAAAAAATTCTAGACCTAAACTAAAAGAAAGGGAAGAACCAGAGAATCCGATCTCCATTGACCAAGAAAATTTGGAAAAAGCCCTCATAGATGAGAATCTAAACCACCAACTCCAAGAAATCCTTGCTCGACATGCCGAAGCCCTAAAGGATGAATTTAACCTTTGGAGACAGAACCAAAATTAAGTGGCTTGCTAAAGGTGAGAGAAACACAAACTTCCTCCACAACATGCAACTATTAAAAGGACAAAATCTAGCCAAAAGTAGTTGAGAAGAAACTCTTACTAAGCACAAACAAATCATGGCGGTAATAGTGGATTTCCTTGAAAATCTATTTGAAGGCAAGGAAATCTTTTGTTGGCAAATTACTTCTGCTTGATTTGAGAGCCTAATTGCATCAATCGGGATGCAATTGTTATATGGTAACATGGGAATTCATGTTGAAATCAATAAGATTTAGGAGGGATTTTTAGTCCCATATTGAAAGTGGACAAACCTCTTGGTCTGTGTAAAAGGCTTCTGTCTCTCATGGCTTATGTAGCAAAGAGTGAGAAGTGGGGCTGGGGACTACACACGTGCATGTGCGCACCCCAGCTGGATCCAACCCAGGTCAAGCTTGGCCGAGAATCAATTTGGAACTCGGAACTTAGACTCCTTTGCTACAGATTTTTAACCTTGTGCTTTTTGCCTGGATTGGTCGATCAAAAGATAAAATTGATGGATCGATTATTTTTTATCGATCAATGAGTTTACCTTGATCGATCAATTGAAATCAAGTTTGATCGATTAATTGATTTTGATCAATCAATGGGACTAAATTGGTCGATCAATTACTGTATTTCCACAAAGCAGGAATTTCTATAAATGTCGGGCCATCGACTCTATATAAGGGTTACGAGGAGGCTCTCATTTGACACACAACAAAAGTAGAGAAGCTTTCTCTACTCTCTCCCTCTCTTGTTCTTATCTCTCTTTCTTGATGCATTCGTTCGACGTGAGATTGGTAGAAAAATCTCCAATTGGTTTTGTCGATCTTGTACAAGGTTGAGAGTGATCCACGAGAGATTTTTTATTGATCAAACTAATTAATAGGTAGATCAATCGAGAATTTATTGACCAACCAAATTGCCTCGTCATTATTCTCTTGAGGTAGTTTTTGAGGATGTCTAAAATAAAAGTGCACCGAATCTTAGTGGTGGAACGTCGTATCTTGGGAGGAGTTCATCAAACCCTGATGCACCGGTATTGTGGGGGGCGATACATTCTCTAAGAGAAGTCTTTTATGGATGCTTCGTTCAAAGTAATCTCTAACATTTCTTCATTTTGTTTATTTGTGCTATTACATGTTCTTTGTTTTTTATTTTATTTTAGATCTTGTCAAATCATATTTAACTTACTTGATTTAATATTTTTGATCTATTCAAAAATGTTGAAAATGCACACTACTAGAAAACGGGGTATTCGCAATGCTTTTAATACGACAATTTATACTAAAACTGTTGTGTAAAATGAATACCACGATATACGACGGTTTTTATAAAACCGTCATATTATAGATGACAGTTATATCTTGTAACTTTCATTTGAAATGTGTACTTCAATATATACGACGGTTTAAAAAAAATCGTTGTATATATTGATTTCGAATTTTAGTCAAGTGGCATTTCTTCGCGCCCTACCTGACTTTAAACAGTGGTTTTGACAAAAATCGTCGTGTAAAGTACCTGTGCCTTACGTCTAGCAACCGACCCCCCGTTCCCTATTCACTTAGCATCGATCTCCTCCTCCGTCAACCTCTCCTCCTCCTTGAACGCCTAGCAGCATCGCCTCCTCACTACGCACTGCCCCCTCCTCGTCGCGTGCCCCTCCTCCTCATCCCCAACCCCTCCTCCCATTCATAGCCCCCCTCCTCCTCCCATCCACAGCACCCCTCCTCCTCCCATGCACCACCACCCCTCTTACTCCCATCCGCCACCTCCCCTCTTCCTCATCCCAGTCCACAACCCCTCCTCCGAGTTTGTTAAAGAGAGACGACGGTTTCTAGAACCGTTGTGTAAAATACGATGGTTCTAGAAATCGTCGTGTAAAATACGACGGTTTAAAATTACGTCGTGTGTACACAAATGCGACACACTTTTGCAAAGATAGAATACAACAATTTTGACTGAATAGGCGACGGTTTTCAACCATTGCGAAAAGCCTTCCTCCTAGTAGTGGCATCTGTTTATTATTTATTTATTTTCTATATGTGTTGATTTCAACAATCTTAAGAAAGGTATAGCTTAAATCTAAAATATTTGAGATGTCAGAAATGACTTTTAAATCACATGTAGACTTATCCGGTATACACGAGAAATTTGGTGGCCAAAACTTCAAATGTTGGTAATAACGCATGAGAATTTGATTGACCACCATTGGTTTGATTTCGACATTGGAAACCGAATGCCCTATTTTGGATAAACAAAAACCCACTCCTGAAGGTCAAAAGGAAGTGGAAGAGTGGAATGCGCATAACCGTATTTGTCATGGTTGCATCTTATTGGCTTTATCCAATGTGCTATTTGATGTATATAGCACATCCACGTCCACTGCAAAGGGGCTATGGGAGAAGTTGGACAAGAAGTACAATATCGAGGATCTTGATATTGAAAAATACTCTATTGCAAAATTTCTTAAACTCCAAATGGTTGAGGTAAATCAATATTGGAGCAGGCACATGAATTTCTGTTATTGCTCCATGGTTTAGCAGAGGCTGAATTGAATCTTTCTGAGAAGTTTCAAGTCATGTCTATCATTGAGAAATTCCTTAAAACTTGGGAGGACTTTGGGATAACTCTCAAGCATAGGAAGGGAAAATTTTCTCTTCATGACCTGATGGTAGTCATTACTATTGAGGAAGAATATAGGAAACAGAAACCTGTAATGCCTGTGGAGTCTAAGGTGATTGTCATGGCATCTAACGGCAAGGAGAATAAAAATAAGAACAATCAAAATAAAACGAAGGCTAAACCCAAGATCCAAAAGAAATCCAAGAACAAACTATACTGGCACTATTGGTAAGTTGGGCACTAGAAGAAGGACTATCCTTTTAATAAATCTCAGTAGCAGACTACATAGGGGAATCCTCAGGTGAATGTGATCACTGAGAAAGTCAGGTCTAGCGATAGGTATGTCTTAATAAAATCTGAACGGGTCTAGCAATGGGTATGTCTTAATAAAATCCGAACTCTATGTTATTCATGATCTTACTGCATGGCCCATGGATACTGGAGCCAATGTACATATTTGTACTGATAGATCGTTCTTCTGTAGTGGCGGGACTGTGAAGATGGGGAACGATTTTGCAGCCAAGGTACTGGGATTTGGAAGCATGGACTGGAAGTTTTCCTCGAGGCGAGTCTAGACACTACGCAAGGTGCTACACATTATTGTTATGAAGAATAATGTTCTTTCTGGTTCCTTATTGGTTAGAGAGGGTTTTGAGCTGAACTTTAAATATAATAAAGTTATTATATTGAGACATGGAACATTCTATGGAAAGGATTATATGACATATTTTGATTTATTATTTAGAGTGAGATGTGATGCAGATGTATTATCTAGAAATACTCTAAATAATGTTAGTTTTCATTCGATTCAATCTATTTGTAGTAATATTGAATCTTATGATATATGGCATGGTAGATCGGGTCATGTAAATTTCAATTCTTTGAGAAGAATGATGGAATTAAATATGATTCAAGAACACACCATAGATAAAACTAAGAAATACAAGATATGTGTGCAAGATAAACAAACTAGGAAGCATTTTCACTCTATTACTAGAGATATTGAGGTTTGAGATTTGGTGTACACGTATATCTGCGAGTTTAATGGTGTGTTAACTATAGACAATAAAAAGTATTTTATCACATTTATAGATGACAATAGTAGATACCGCTATGTATATTTACTTAAGTCTAAGGATGAGGCATTAACTAAATTCCTTATCTCAAGAAAGAAGCAGAAATACAAACTGGGAAAACTCTTAAGAGACTGAGGTTGGATAGAGGAGGGGAATATACGTCCAACTTATTTGATGAACAGTGTCAAACTTTTAGTATAGTTCATGAAGTGATGCCCCCATATTTCCCTCAATCTAATAGGATAGCAAAGTGAAAGAATATGACCCTAACTGACATGGTCAATGCTCTCTTGCAAAGCTCAGGAGTACTTACTTACATGTGGGGGGAAGCTTTGAATATGGCATGTTATATTCTGAATAGAGTTTCCCTCAAGCATAAGGAAAGTAGTCATTTGAGATTTGAATAAATACGAAACCAAGTTTGAAATACCTCAAAGTGTGGGGCTGCCTTGCAAAGGTGGTTGTCCCAGAACACAAGAGAAAGAAGCTTAGACTTAAGACAGTTGACGCAGTCTTTTTAGGTTATGTTAATAATAGCTATTCCTATATATTTTTTGTTATAAAATCTGAGACTTCAGGCATAGATGTCAACACTATTATTGAGCTTCACGATGCTACATTTTTTGAAGATATCTTCCTTATGAGGGCTGGATTACCTCAAAATGTGACTTTAGATGATATAACCACCATATTTGGTTCTATTTCTGATCAAGTGGAAAGGATGTCTGTTAGCTCTTCCCATTCTAAACTCAATGAAGTAAAAGAGTTTAAACCTAAGAGAAGTCAACGACCAAGAATTGTCAAGGATTTAGGAAGTGATTTTATTACTTACCAAATCGAGGGCGATCCCCATACTTATCGTGATGCTATGGCTTCTTCTGAAACTAAGCATTGGAAAGATGCCGTTAAGAATGAGATTGACTCAATCATCTCTAATGGCACTTGGGAGTTGGTTGATTTACCTCCAGGGTGTTCTACTATTGGGTGCAAGTAGGTATTTAAGGGAAAACTCAGGCCGACGGATCTATTGAAACATCCAAAGGTAGACTTATTGCCAAGGGGTTCAAGCAAATGGAAGGAATATATTATTTTGATACCTATTCTCTAATAACTAGGATAACTACTATCCAGATGCTTATTGCATTGACTTCCATTTATGATCTCACTATCTACTAAATGGATGTGAAGACCACCTTTCTTCATGCCAATCTTGAGGAGATCTATATGGACCAACCTGATGGATTTGTAGCTCCTTGGAATGAGACAAATGTTTGCAAACTTGTTAAATCCTTTTATGGTTTGAAAGAAGCACCCAAACAATGGCATGAAAAGTTTGATAAGACTATCCAGTCTTTTGGCTTTATGGGTCACGAATCCAATAAGTGTCTACTCTATGGTTAAGGGTGATATGTGTATTGTCCTTTGCCTATATGGAGATGATATCTTATTGTTTGGATCAGACATTAGAATTGTGAATGAAACTAAGTTGTTATTGAGTAGTAAGTTTGAGATAAAGGATATGGGTGTTGCAAATGTTATCTTAGGCCTCAAACTGATTCGATCGGCAGAGGGGATAGCTATTTCTCAATCTCATTATATTAAGAAAGTTCTTGAAAAATTTTGTTATCAAAATTGCAAGGTTGTAAGCATTCCTTTTGATTCATCGAAAACTCTCTATAAGAACAAAAGTGGAACACCTATTTCATAACTTAGATATTCACAAATAATAGGAAGCATGATGTATTTGGCTAACTGTACTAAATCGGATATTTCTTTCTCCATGTCTTAGTTGAGTAGATACACAAGCTGTCCTGACCACACTCATTGGGATGCCTTGGATCGAGTACTTAGGTACTTAAAGGGAACTATTTCCCTTAATTTGCATTATGGTAAATATCCTTCAGTTTTGGAAGGATATAGTGATGCAAGTTGGATAGGTCAAATGGAGGATTCCGGGAGCAATGGTGTTATAGAGTATGTCTTTACCCTTGAAGGCGGTGCAGCCTCCTGGCAGTCTGCAAAATAGATCAATTTAGCCTGGTCTACCTTTGAGGCTAAGCTATGTACTTTGGACACCACTGGAATTGAGATTGATTGGCTAAGGGGACTTCTTTCAGAAATTCCTATGGTAGGTAAGCAAATTCCTGCGATATCATTGCATTGTGATAGCATGATAGCTATAGTAAAGATTAAGAATTCAAAGTTTAATCAAAAAATAAGAAGATATATCCAAATCAAACTTTAAGTCTGTAAGGGATTTAGTATCTCAAGGAGTGATTATTGTAGAATTTATAGGATCCAAGGATAACACAACAGATTTATTTACTAAAGGATTTGATAGATCTTAAGTTCTTAAGTCTAGGTTTGGGATGGGACTAAGACCCATTGGGAGTTCACCCACAGTAGCAACCCAACCTAACTGAGTGGAGATCCCACAAAGTAGGTTTAATATGGTAACAACAAGCTGTATGGGGAACTGGTTGGCACTCATTATTAGATGCTTTGGCATCTTAGTCCAATCCCTGAAAGCCTTAGTACCTTAAGCTACAAATTTAGGAAGAGCAAAGGCTCTAAATGGGTTCAAGCCTTTATGGCAGGATGTGAGCAGTGCATTCTTGGAGAACACCACTTATGTGAGTGTTACTGTGGGCCGTAGTTAAGGGAAAATGGTCTTTATCGATTACACTCATAAAGTAGGATAGGGTGCATGGCCCTTAAGAGCATCAACCCTAAAGATTATTACCAAGAACTTCATTCTGTTGTTACCACTATACACCTCATATCAAGACTAGTTTCATTTTATTCCTATGGTGGTGAAGGTGGATGACTCAGGTAACGGTTCAAACTGGAAGGTACCTTTACTGAAAGCAGAGTGTGGTAGTTGAGGTATTTATCATTGAATTTCAACGATAAACTTTTGGGGAAATGTTGGATTTTGAGAGCCTAATTGCATCAATCGGGATGCAATTGTTATATGGTGACATTGAAATCAGTGAGATTTAGGAGGAATTTTTAGTCTTAAACTGGAAGTGGACAAATCTCTTAGTGGGTGTAAAAGGCTTTTGCCTCCCATGGCTTATATAGCAAAGAGTGAGAGGTAAGGCTGGAGACCACACACGCACGCGCACACGCTCTACCCTGCCTCACCTTGGTCAGGCTCGGGCTCCGGTGAGAATCAATTTAGAACTTGGACTCTTTTGCTACGGATTTTTAATTTCACGATTTTGGCATGAATTAGTTGATCAAAAGGTAAAATTGATGGATCAATTATTTTTGATCGATCAATGGTTTACTTTGGTCGATCAATTGAAGTCAAGTTTGATCGATCAATTGATTTTGATCGATCAATGAGACTAAATTGGTCGATCAATTACCGTATTTCCATAAAATGAGAATTTCCATAAACGTCGGGTCATGGACTTTATATAAGGGTCATTAGGGGGCTCTCATTTGAAACACAACAAGAGCAGAAAAGCTCTCTTCACTCTCTCTATCCCTCTCTCGTTCTTATCACTCTTTCTTGATGCATTCGTTCAACGTGAGATTGGTAGAAAATCTCCAATCAATTTTGTCAATCATACACAAGGTTAAGAGTGATCCACGAGAGGCTTTTGCCTAATCAAACCAATTAATTGGTAGATCAATAGTAATTTGGTTGACCAACCAAATTGCCTTGAGTTTATTCTCCTGAGGTAGTTTTCCAGGATATCAAAGATCGGAGTGCACTGAATCTTAGAGGTGGATTGTTGTATCCTGGGAGGAGTTTGTCAGACCCTAATGCATTGGTATTGTGGGGGCAATACCTTCTCTAAGGAAAGTCCTTTATGGGCACTTTGATCAGAGTAATCTCTAACCTTTCTTCATTTTGTTTATTTGTGTTATTGCATGTTCTTTATTCTTTATTTTATTCTGGATCTTGCCAAATCATGTTTAACTTTCTTGATTTAATATTTTTGATCTATGTCAAAATGTTGGAAATGAATTTGTTTTTATTTATTTATTTCCTATATGCGTTGATTTTAACAAATTCTTTGAAAGGTTCAAGCAGAATTGGCAAGGTAAAGGGAAAGTGATTGAGCTCAATGGAGCTTGATAGGAAACTAGAGAGGGTGTATTGTTGAAGTGTAAGTGCGCATGTGTTATAGAGAGAGAAAGAGAACTCAAAAATTTGGTGATCTAATTGGTGTATGTTTGGGGAGGAGATTTGACCCTTAATTATCCACTAGTAATCTCTTGAGAGTATTACAAGAATCATCCCCTTTTTCAGGTACATGTTCCCCTTTTTATAGGGGGTTATTGACTATAGTTGAGGCTGGCCATCATTAATTTCTTGTGAAGTGTAATTGACCTAAGAGTTGCACTGTTGCTTCCTTGGCTCTTGCTCCACTTCTTTGATTCTCATGTTGCTATGTTGGCCCTTGCACTGTCAACGCCTTTGTCGCTCAGCATTGTCGAAATCAGTGTGGCGGTAGACTAAGAAGCTCTAGTCTTTCAGGTGATCTCCTACCACTTAAGGACTAGGTGGTTGGGTTCGTCGTTGCTCGTGGGTGCTTTTGGCGAGCAAATCAATCAGTCGACTTCGAGTGATCTGCCTGAGTTGGTGGTCCCTTGGCTCAACCAGCAAAGGGCTTATTTTGGCTTTAGGTTGGGCTGGCTCTCTTTTTGAGCTTCATTTGGGCTTGCTCGCTTCACAAGTTGGCTTTTAGTGGACTTGACTTTCTTTCCCCCATCAAAAAGGTTCCCAAAGGAAAAACAAGTCTTCAGCTCTTTCCACACATCTCTCTTCTTCTAAGAAGAAGAAGGACAAGGTAGCAAACATGTGCCGCTTTTGCAACAAGCTAGGCCACTGGAACACATAACTATCCGGAGTGCATGAAGCCCTTAAAGAAGGTCAAGGACAAGGCTAATGCAAGTATAGAATCTCTTCTCATCATTGAAATCAACTTGCTTTTTGGATGAGTTGGAAGTTGGATTGTGGATTCGAGTGCATCTATTCACATTTACAATATGTTGAATGTATGTCAAGTGGCTAGAAGGCTTAAAGAAGAAGTGCAGATCATGATGAGATCCGAATTAATGGTTGTAGCATAAGCCATGGGGATCTGTAGACTCAAATTACCTAATGGGCTAATGGTAATGCCGTCATTAGCCATAATTAGCTTTAATCAATCAAAATCAAGTGACAAATGCTCCTGAATAATCGCCTGAGAGTCGTAATTCCATACAAATCCATTTTTAGAAGAAAATAATAAAAAGGGTTAATTTTGCAGCTTTAATATCACATCTTAAATTCAGAACAACCATGATATTTTCCAGGGGTTAATTGAAGGTCAAATGAGCATTAAAGTCCAAAGAGTGGGTCCACACAGACAGAAACGGGGTTTCACATGTTTTGCGAAATGCATTAGAACCCAAAATCCTAAATTTAGACTCGCTTAAATTAAAGAGGTTCTGGTTAGGATAAAATTTATCTAAACCTCCTAAAATTCACATAAAAATATTCTGAGAGGTTTGGTACACTTGGTTTGACCATCTGAACCCATTTTGACCTTGAACAGAGTCGTAGATGGGATTTTGCCCTGATTTGGGCTTCTGTGCAAATTTCCCAATCAAACATGGACAAAATTAAAATCCAACTTCACCATTAGATTCCTTGGGTCCAAATTAGGTTTGTACCAAAATTTAGGCCCAATCAGAATTCATCTTGACCTAGTTTGCACTTCAGTCTTTAAAATCTCTATTTCTCTCACTTAAACCCCTAGCTTTCGAAATTTCTTACAAAAAGGCCCATAGTTTCTCGTCTTCTTCACAATTAGGTCCCTATCGCCATTTTTAGGTCAACCAACCTACATGAGAGTTTTGACTTGATCAAAAGAGCATCAGATCAACTCCAAATCCCACCAAATTTAGTGGGATTGATGTCCACACTACAAAGAATCATTCGAACCAGATCTTGACTTCTAATTCGCGTTGATGTGCCCTGGCGAACCCACGAAATCCATGGGTATCTCGTGCCCTAATCTCCAAGCAAATAGAGCCTCTTCCCTTGTTTAGAACTTGGATATGAGCTCTATAAGAAGTCCCTGTGCTTCAGCTGTTCTCTTGAGATAGGTTACAAGGCCAAACCCCTCTTCTTCTTCTCCCTCTAGCCTGCTCTGACCTGCTCCTGTGAGCTTTATCCCCCATCCTCCTACGGCCTTCCAATGGCCAAATTGGGAGCGCCACGACCTTCCTCTCCTCGACGGCCAACTTAAGAGCTGCCTTGACCCCTTCTTCCTCGCCGTTCCCCCTCTGGAGCTTTCACTTTCTCCAACGCCGACCAATCACAGCCGGTGCCAAGTCCACATCCCCTTCATCCTTTAGCTAGGTAACCTTCTTCCTCTCCCTCTCCTGAACCTTTCTAGCTCCTTCCCTGCTCGTTTCGACCGACAACCACCTCTCTCCCCCTCCGTCTTCCTTAGTGCCAACGAAACTCTGGCAACGTTGCGTGCCCACTATACTCCACCAATTCACCCGCTCCAACTTCCAGAAGCTCCGCCATACACCTCCAACCAAATGCCCTCACTCAACTTCATCTTTCACACACTCAACGACTCCCCCGAACACCTCCTCTATTCGTCATCCTTGTCACCCTCCAACCACACCACACGCTCTCCCACGCAATTACCCCTACCGTTAGTTTCACCTCACCGCGGTGAAGCTTTCCATGTGTTTAACTAGGCCCTAAAGCTGTGTTTTCTGTGCAAGCACCTCCGTCGTCGCCGTCGTCTTCTCCGGTGCCAACATTCGTCATTCGACCATCTCTAGCCTTGCCACAACCTCCATCAGGTGCGGGGTGACACCACGAAGGTGTCTAAGCCCTCAATTGGACAACAACCAATAGTAGCAACTCCAATTTGAAGCCACAACTTTGTTGCTGCATAAAGGAGTGAGGAAGGACTTTTGTCCCACCTCGTGCATGGAGAAGCAGCTAACGTCGTATAAGTGGAAAAACTGAAGAGGGCTTATCGCCCATGAACACAGGGGGTTGGGTCCCCTCTCACATGCCCTGCGCACTCCTCTCTCGCCTTCGCGTTAGCGAGCCTAGTCCTCTGACCCATATGCCTGATTACTCGATTGAGGATCCGATTAGGGCTGAGAAGGAAATTGTGAGGAGGGAGGGTTTTACTTTAGGTTTGAATCCTCGGGATGCATGCTTAAGAGCTAACACTTAGCTTTTGAGGAGGAAGGTTCACTCTATGCTTGGCGCCTTTGTGCGCCTTGCTGAGTGTTGATGGGCTATCGAGGAGTTTTTAAGTTGTTTCGTTGTAGCAAAGCCTCCTAGATAGCTCGATCAACAGATAAAATTTATTACTTGAAATCTAAAATGAAGTTCGAGGTTGAACACAGGGAGCAAATATGGAAATCACACGCTAATCTTTAATTGCATATAAATGAGCACCATAATCGAAGCACACAAGAGATATTCAATGAATAATATCTACTCAAATTGATATTCAATTATAAGCATGGGTATTTCAATAGATCATAATGATAAAAAGAAATCTAATACAAAATAATTGTGATTTAGATCACAAATTATTAGCCTTAATTAAGCATGCATGTCAAACATTAATGTAAACACATTTACACTACGTAAGATGTCTATTTATGCATGTTCTTAAGCATAGGATTGCATTTCATGATATAAATATTGCATAACATGCATCATTTTACATTTAGAGTAGTTTGAATAAAATGGAGGTTAATTGTCTCCTTTTACGTGCTTGGACAGGGCAAACATTTTATCGGGGCCTTGGATCAAAGATCCAACCATATGGATGTGATCAGGGCGATGATTGGAGTTCAACGACTCCAAGATCGCCCTAATCAGGCATTCGTAGCATCAGATAGTGACCGGGGAACCCTAGAAGATCAAGGGCCAGGATGGTGTAAATCCACTCTTCAAATGACAAATCTGACCGCACGGATGAATTCAGATCGACGATTGCATCCCAACGACGCAAAAATCAAGTCAATCCGACATCCGTGGCACCATTTACAACTTCCAGAAGATGGATGGCCAAGATGGTGCCACGTGGCGCCATCCCGGCCGCCCAAACGGCCGCATGCAATCTCTGAAGGCCTCGCACCCGCTCCCTCTCCGCCGTTGGATCTCGAGCCAACGGCTGTGGATGCAGCTGGCTGATTCGTTCACGCGACCTTTTCGACGGCATAGCACAGTGGAGACGAAGCGGCAGGCGAAGCAAAGGTCGCGAGATCGAGCCCCGCGAGCCTCAAATTAGGCTCGGGCGAGTGGGCCCATGGAGCGTCAGATTGCCATCCAACAGCTGCGCGTGCCCGATAGCGCCGACGCGCTATTGAACGTGCAGCTTCATGCACGATCGCACGTGCCAGGCGGGCGCACAGGCAGCGGGCGAAGATACATCTTAAGTCGTCCGATCTCGCGATTGGACGACTAAGAATCAAAGTACGTGGGCGTAAGCGTTGTGCACGGGCAGCTGAGGAGGCGCGCGTGGGCGCGGGAGCTACGCCCACGTTGGGGGCTTTAGTGGCGGATTTATCCGTCACTAAAGAGCCCTCATTTATTATTTTGAAGATATAATGACCATTTTGCCCCCACTCCTTGCAACTATAAAAGGAGACCCCCTCCATACGAAATTCTCATCCCTTCCTTCTCTTCTCTACCTCTCCAAAGCTCAAGAGAAGCTTGTCCCACACTCGGGATGCTTCTCGCGAGATAAAGTCCAAATTTTCGTCCCCCTTCGGAAGTAGATCCCGCGACGATGACGGCGTGCTGCTCCGTTCCTGTTCTTCTGCTTTGTCCTGCTTCGTTCTCCTTCGTCCAGGCGTCGTCCCATCCGGCTCATCCTCCAAGCGACCGTCGAGGAGGATTTCTCTCTCCCTATTCTTTTTACTACTTTCTAATATAGATTTACTGCTTTCTAGTGTAGTTTTGCTCGTCCTCCAAGCAATCGTTGAGGAGGACATTTCTCCCTCCATTCTTTTAATGCTTTCTAGAGTAAATTTATTGCTTTCTAGCTCAATTATTTTATGCTTTCTAGTTGTAATGAACAATCTTCTTAATGATAAATTCTTTATTTATTCTACATCTTATTTTGATTTCTATGTGTAATATTCTCTTTCTCTTACCCTCTCTCTCTCTTCTATTTATTGTAAATAATTAGATAGTTTTAAATTGAATTACTTCATGACAAATAAAAAGAAACGCGTAGTTTTTAAATCAAACGTCCGCCTCCCTGTGTTCGACCCAGAATTTTCATTTCGGTATAAATTTTATTTGTTGAACACGAATTCTTCGCTTTCAAACTACAACAACAGGTTTTCCAAAATCAAATATGTTAGCGTAGCGATTCGTACGTTCAACAAACATCTCATAATCAATTTAATCAAATGTTAACTTAATGCTTAAATCATTCAACAGTGTCAGAACTTAAGATTAGACGACAAATGTGGTAATCAAATGACTTAAGTGATCATCAGGCACAAGGGTTTTCAAAGCCTTTCTTCTTTATTTCTTCTCTCTTTCTCTTATGTTCTGCTGCTCTACTTCTCTTCTCTTCTCGAGGCTTCTCCTTCTTCCCATCTTCTTTTCAGGACCTTCTCTTTCTTCAGCTTCTCTCTTTCTTCTTTTTTAGAGCTTCCCTCCTTCTCAGCATAAGGGACCTTCAACGACTAAGTGTTAGCCACTTCACAGAGAAGCAAACCCCCCCTTCCCCCCGCTCTCTCACAAATTCCTCTTCCTTCTCTCACACCCGAGATACAATCGGATCCATAGTTGGGTTATTGGGTCATGCGCAATGTCCAGGCTTGTGTGCGTGGGTCGCAGGTAAGGAGTGAAGTAGGCGGGTATTCAGATGTGAAGGGGTGTGAGGGACTTGACCCCTCAAGTATCTTGGACGATAAAGCCTTAACACAAAATCAATATATGCGCACTCAAGCACTAATGACGGCGGATCTCGTTGCGGAAAGGTTCAGAGTTTGGAAAACCCATCGTCGTAGTTTGATTCGTGAGAAAATCAATCGATCAGATAAAATTTATAACTGAAACTCAAAAAGTGAGCCCTGGGTCGAACATGGGGAGGCGAACGTTTAGTTTTGAAAATCTGTATTTTGCTTTTATTTGTTTTTTCATTTTATCTTTTTTAATTTTTTTGGTTTTTTTAGCAGACAAGAGATTAGGTTAATGAATTCTTATCTAACTAATCTACTTGCAAAATATAAGAAAGAGAGAGAAACAATCACATATATTTCTGAAGCAAATGTTTCTTACAACTAAGAAATCGAGAAATATTACACTATAAAGGCAAAAAGAAAGATATAGGTGAGAGAATCCCCCTCGACGGTTGCTCGGAGGATGACTCGCTTTGACGTCGCTTGGAGGAAGGTGGTGAGGAGTGGGATGAACAAGGACAGAGCCGGAGGACGGAGGGCGGGTTAGGACGGCGTCGCGGTGAGGATCTTCTTTCCCAAGGGGGTGAGAAGATGGCCACGGGATGCTCCACGAAGGGGGATGAGAGGCGGGAACAAATATTTGTTTTCTACTCTAAAGGAGCTTCCCGGGCTTGGGACAAGCTCTCTCTAGAGCCTTGGAGGTGGTGAGAGGAAGAAAGGAAGAGATGAAGAAAAATGGGAAGGGTAGAGGTCCTTTTATAGTGGAGGAAAGAATCGAATTCATATACAGGACATTTAGTGACGCCATAAACGTCCCTGAAGATCCACCGCAAACATCGCTGAAGACAGCCTACGTCGCCGCTGCGTTGGCACGTGCCTCCGCGCTCTACATGCTCGTGTGCGCTACTGCTGCTGCGCGTGCGAGCATTTGCTCGCGTGTGGCCACGCTGCTGTGCGTGCAGTGGCGCATGCATGTGCATGGGCGACCTGGGTTTCGCCACGTGGAGCAATCTGGGCCATCCATCATCTTTTCATTGTAGGGGCTGCTACAGAGGTCTAATTGAGTCGATTGTTGCATCATTAGGCTGCGATCGTTGACCCGAATCCATCCACGTGGTTGGATTTGTCATTTGAAGCTCCAAATTATGTCACCTAGTCCCTTGGTCGTTGATCTTCCTCGGACTGCATATGGTGCTACGGGACTCCGATCAAGGCGATTTCGGAGGCGTTGGACTCCGATCAAGGCGATTTCGGAGGCGTTGGACTCCGATCGTCATCCTGATCAGATCTGTATGGTCAGATCATCAATTTGAGACTCCAAAATAAATCTCCTTCTCTTTTGACCATAAAAAGAATGCAATTAACCTAAAATATACATAACTACTCTAGTTGCAGAATGATGCATGCCATGCAATATTTATAATATGGAATGCAAATCTAAGCCTAGAATCATGCATAATAGGTATTTTAACCTAAATGGATGTGTGTACATCATACCCCCATGCCTATCGTTTGCTAGTCCCTAGCAAAATTAAACTACATGCTATGTATAAAAACAGAATTTGGACTCTACTTAGGCCTAAGCCGTCAAGTAACAAAAGAAAATTTCAACTAAGGTCCTAAACTACGAAAACTTAACAGTACCCGGGTGTCTGCCAGAATGCAGACCGCCCAAGTCCTTACCTTATTTGAAAAGGGAAGATACATTTTTTTGTTTTTTCTTCTTTTCTAATTTTTTTGGACTTTTGGAGTTTGAGAGTTTTAGGATAACTTTTTACAGCTACTTGATCCGCCCAAAACTTGAAAAGGACTCTAAGTGCTATGCTTCTTGTGAAAGAGTGATAGACTCACTAGGCAGTCATTAAAACAGACTTCGGGTTTCTACAACCCTAGGTGACTTTGCCTAAAGGTTTATCTTTTCGAACGGTAGCTTTCTCCCTACTTCTTTTATTTATTGGGTTAGCACAATGGCAAACCCAGTGTATATCTCCCCAGTTTATTCTACTTCCCGCTTCTTCCCTAAGTGTTTTGGGAATTATTGTGCATTTTTGTGAGCTGGGCTTTGGACAACTGGCCAATGGGTTGTTACTCACGACAACTTGGCAGCCATACTTGTGCGGTGAAGTGTGGTTTTGTTTAATTTTTTTATTTTCTCCTTTCTTTCTTTTTTTTAAGTAGGTGGTTTCCCTGATATAAAATTTACCTAAAGGCAGTACGAAGAAAATGGTCTTGTGGCTGGGCTCTGGACAACAGGCCAATGGGCTGTTACCCACGACAACTTGCCAACCATACCACCCTAGATGGTTCATTAGCTACCCAATTTTCAAAGAAACCGCTGAAAAGTGAGTCAGTGCAAATAATGTGTAGATGCTTAGGCTTAAAGTCTCCTTAAATCAGAGGGCGGGTTGTTAAGTCGTATACTTATCACCCCAATTTGTTGACTAAATTAAAATAGAATTACCTGGTGAGGACTCGAGACTAAGTCCACATTCGAGTGGACACCTGGCCTAATTAAGCTCGAAGATCTAAAGAGTATAAGTGTTTAGGTCCTAAAGTTAATAACTTCCAAAAGCCTACATTCTCTTCTCCTAATTCTTTTTTTTTTTTTAATTTTCATCATTTTTTTAAGAAACTAAAAGAAATTCTACGGAGTTAATGAAATGATTTCAGGAATTAATTATCCACCCCCCATGACTAAATGATGCAATGTCCTCATTGTAAAAATAAAGACATGAACAATGCGGAGTAAACAGAATATCACCTAAATTTCGTGAAAATCCGGTCAGCTCCGCAGAGAGAAGAGAATATGCACATGCGCTAAGTTTAATGTCTTTAGCTAGTCATAAAATACATACAAGGAAGAAATGGAGAATTCACAAGTGTGGGTTAGAATCAAAATCAAAGGATTAATCCTCAAATGCACCAGCATAAGATGTCCACAAATGTGGACCAAGTTGTGGTGCAGACCCATGTCCTAAGGTCGAGTGGTTCTAAGGTTCTAGATGAAAATCACCCAGAACTGAAGATTGTTGTATTTACGAGGCTGGGCCTGCGGTTTGGTAATGTGCAACCCAAGACTAAAGTGTCGGATAATGTGTAGAGATGGTTCAATAGGTTCGGATGTCCTTTTAGATTTCAACTCAAAAAGATAATCAATGATTCTGAGCTTGGGTTGCACATGAAGGATATTATAAGGGTCCTGGTAGAAAGTATGTGGTTTCAGGTCAATATATACCCTTAGATCCAAAATTGTAGCTCCCTCAGAAGTAGCTTCCCAGATCTTTATTTCCAGCTTCATATCCTCCAAGATCAAGGTTTCTGGGACCTCCAGATTGTTGTACACCCCATCTAAAATACCCAAGTCCAACAATTGTGGCTGAATCATGATTGACTTGGGTCTGGTGATCTCAAAAATATCATAATTTAGCTCTTCAGGGTGTGGTTGTGCAATGGGGCTTCTAATTGAATCATTAGGATTCAGATCATCCAAGTTAGTCCCAACATGATCATAATCTTCAATAATCGAGCTATCAAATGGTTCACCTTGCTCCTCGAGCCCATTAGTCTCACTAAAATCATTCTCCTTAAGCTTCAGTGAGACTTCACTAAGAGATTCCTCACCCTCAGAATCAAAGAATTCATGATCCTCATTTATATATATCTCAAAATCATATGTCATTTTATGGTTCATGGAGACTGATAACACCACGCAAAGGAGTAGTAATTAGGTTAAATATGGCCCATCTTTAGAATAAAAGGCACAACATAAAGTAGAATAGGAGCATTGCATGCATCAAGTACCAAGATTGCTTATAAACTGCATTAATGGCCATTTGTATAAAGCATGTGTCAAAGCAGGTCCCAGATGAGCAATCAGACCGCACGGATGGATTCATAACGACGAACGGAGTCCAACGGACTCAAGATCGGCTAAATCCGACATCCGGAGCTCCCACAATGGGCCCAAGAAATTCTAACCGTTGATCTGGAGATCAACGGCCCAGAAAGTGCCACGTCGCCCCACCCCCACCGCTCACACGCCCTCAAGCCAGCCAAGGACGAATCTCGGCCGTTGATCTTCGATCGAACGGCTGAGATCTGCGCGCTCGCCCGCGGTCGCCGCGACAAAGCGCGGGCGTGGTGCAACGGCTAGCGCACACGCCCGCATCGCAGCGACGCGCGTTCGAATCGCGCGAAGCAGAAATCAAGTGCGAGCGAAGGGCGCGGCAAAATTGGGCTGCCCGATTAGCAGCGGGCGGCCAGGATCGCGCCACGCGGCGCAATGACAGCTCCTGAGTGCCCACGCGCTCGCGCACGTCGGGCGGAAACGCGCGCCCGAGGCGCGATCTAAGCGCGGGCGTAGGAGGATCTCAGCCGTCCGATCTTCGATCGGACGGCTCTCGTTCAACGTCCACGGATCGCGCATGGAGAGAGAGCGGGGCGGGCAGCTGACCGGCTGTAGGAGAGCTTCACCGACGTATCTGGAAGCGATTTTAGCGACGTTCGGGATGTCGCTAAAGCACATTCTTCTTTTAGGAAGCCCTTAACTCTATTTAAACCCCCTTCTACCACCATTCAATGCATACTCTCCCACTTGTAACTACTCCACTCCTCTCTTAGCTATCTTTAGGCACTTTTGTAATCGCCGGAGACAACGAGCCGCCGACAGAGCCTCCTCCACCGCCGTGGCTGCCTCATCGCTCTCCACCTCTCTCTCTCTCTTTTAAGCTTTCATTTACTTTTGTTGAAGCATGTATTTAATGTTGTAAACCATGAATTGTGAATGCATGTTTAATGAAGTTATTTTCCGTTCAATCGCCATTTTAATTTGTGTTACAAGTGCATGATCAAAATCAAGAGCTTTCTAACCCTAAACTCTCTCTCTCTATCTCTCGCTTTTCAAAATCGTCTCTTTCGCAAGCAAAACTCCGCCTTTTTCGTGACAACAAGTGGTAAACAAAATCCGATTTCCACGCCTCCCTGAGACCGACACTCGGACTCACCTCCGTTTACTTCTTTTAAAATCGACGTATCAAGTGCAACTATAACGACACCTCTTAACACACACGCACTACGGCACGTCAGAGACATATTTTCGTCATTCCTTGGCTCTGGGATCTTGGGTGAGAAACTTGGTTCATCCTCAATGGGTTGCTCTAGCCCAACCTGGTCATCCCTGGTCTCAGCATATGTATCCCCCCCAACGGGCGCCTGAGAAGGTTCAGACATTGGCTCTCCTGAAAGGGGTTCATCTTGAGAATCATCCCAAGATTGGATTAGGGCAACCATAAATTTCATTCTCAACCTCGATAATTTCCTAAGTAGAAACTCACCCAAGCTCCTGTTCCTAACATTTTGGAGCAAATCTAATAGAGAACTATTAAGTTCAATCATTTTTATCATAGGCTCCAATGCTTCAGTGAATAGTATTGGCTGAGCTTCTAAAGATTGGATGGTGTTCCTCAAGTTAGCCAACACCTTGTCTTGGACCTGGTTCACCTGAACCGAATGGTTCAGTTCAGGTTTGGGTGGGTTTGGGTTAAATCTAGGGGAGTCAAGATATCAAGGTTCTCGGGTCCCTCCTTAATAGTAGGTCATTTCAGGTTGTTCAAAGAGTGGTGGCGACCTATATTCAGTGGAATACTGGGGAGGGTAAGTGTTATAATCAACATATCCTTCTTGATTGTAGATTGGGTTGGTTCGGTCATCACAGGGTGGAGATCTATAATCATTGTAGCTCTGGGAAGGATAGTAATCATAGTCTTGTTGTTCAGGGTTAGGCCTTGGACACTGAGGTTCGGATTCATATCCCTAAGCAAAGTTGTCCCGGCTAGGAGATGGTTAGTCATAAGTCAAGTCGGGATAGTAATCATCTTGGGGATAAGTGTTGGTAGGAGGGTAGGATGGGAAATGCGTGTAAGATGTGGAGGATACATGGTAGAATAGGAAGGAAATTAGAAGAGAGAAAGGAGCCCTGCAATTCAAGCAATCAACCCTGTCCTTAGGTGGGTTAGCCTAAAGACCTATAGACTCCCACGACCCATCTTGAGATTATAAATGATTTGATCTACTTCTATCTAGTCAATCCAACTAGTTAGAGGGAGGGGCTGGGGAGAAAGTTCTTCCTTTGGCTAGCGCCTCCGGTTCTTAGTGTACCCCCCAGCCGCAGTCATTTAATGCTACTTCCCTAGCTATACATCAGATGGACCAGCAGAAGCAGATTCAACAACCAACAACAATCAAGCCTTTTCCCACACTAAGTGGGGTCGGCTATATGGATTCTTTGCCTCCACACAGATCGATTTTCAGCCATTTCAGGACTTAAATTAAAGTAATTGTGGTCATACTTAATAGTTTCCCTCCAATACTTGTTTGGTCTTCCTCACCCCCTCTTAGCGGGTTCAGCCTCCAACTTCTTGCATCTCCTAACTGGAGCATCTAGTGGCCTTCTTTGTAAATGTCCAAACCACCTTAGACGTGCCTCTCTCATTTTATCCTCTATCGATGCCACCCTAGCCTTATTTCTAATAATCTTATTTGAATACGGTCCTTTCTTGTATGACCACACATCCATCTTAACATCTTCATTTCTGCCACAGACATCTTCTGTACATGCCTATAGTTTATAGCCCAGCATTCAGAATCGTACAACATGGCTAGTCTTACCACAGCTCGATAATATTTTCTTTTGACTTTTAAAGGAGCCCTCTTATCACAGAGAACACTATATGCATCCCTCCATTTCAACCACCCTGCATTAATTCTATGTGTAACATCTCAATCAATTCCACCATCATGTTGGAAAATTGATCCCAAGTACTTAAAAACATCTTTCATTGGAATGCACTCTTCTCCAATTTTTACATCAATCCCTTCATTGTTCCCTCTACTACTAAACTTGCATTCCATATACTTGGTCTTCGTCCTACTTATGTGTAATCTTTATCTTCCAGGACTTCTCTCCAAAGCTCAAGTTTTCTGTTCACTCCATCTCTTGTCTCATCAACCAACACAATGTCATCAGCAAAAAGCATATACCAAGGCACCTCAACTTGGATATGCTTCGTCGACTCATCCATGACCAAGGCAAAAAGATAAGGGCTTAAAGTCGAACCTTGATGCAGACCAATGGTGATATCAAAGTAGTCCATCAAATCATCCTTAGTCTTTACACAAGCTGCTACTCCATAGTACATATCCTTTATGAGGTTGATCAGTGGAAGTAGATTAATCGAAAAAAATCTCAGTATGAGTCCCGAAGAGCGAATCAATCCTCAGGGCCAATGTCTACTCAATTTTAATTAAGCTTGGGATGATTGTGCTTTTGGAATGTGATGGGCCCTTTAGATGGGTTGCGCTCTTAATTATCAATTCAAATGTGTGTGCAAGCACAACCAAGATTTGCAAACATGGTTATTTGATTATGTGTCTTTTAGGGTTTAACCTTATTTAGTATCTTTTAAAGTTTAATCCTTAGGTTGGTTCAATCAGGGTTTAGTAGAACACTCCAGGTTTTACAAGCATTGGTGATGATGTATTCCTTTAGAAATCATAAAAAAAATGTGGAGTGCCTGGTTCAACCCTAAAAATCAACCCTAAGTGGCAAGCTAATGATGAATCACTTTTATTTTAAGTGGTACGGCCCAAATAGTTCAATCAATTGGCCTGTTGCACCACTTAGTTAAGGCACACAAAATATTTAACCTATTCAGATTTCTACTCACTTATTGGTGTGTTGAGTTAGGGTGTACCAGATTCACAGGTCAGATTCCAGTTAAGCGGTAGAATCGATGTGAAGTGGTGCACCTTAAGTCGAGAGTTGTGGGTGTTAATGTGTCTCTTTCAGAAAATCCCACAATAGAAGAGTATTTTTTTATTATTTTTTTAATATATGTAGGTGGGTAAGGTGACGCGATGTGACAATCAAACAATCAGATCTATCCTAGGGTTTATAAAAGCATCTAGGTTGGTTTGAGTTTGAGTTATTAGTGTGGTGAAATGGAAACTAAGATGGGGTTGGTGGGGGCAAACTTACAAATGTCTTTACCCACACTTTACTCCAATCTACGGCCTTCAGCTCCTTGATCGGGTTCCTTCAAGACAATAAATCGAAGAAGAAAGATAGGTTAAAAAAAATGTAAGTAATGACGGAAAACATGAAAAAAATCAAAGAGCGTTGCCTCCCCGACAATGGCGCCAAAATGATGACGACATATCTTGTCACGGAAAGGTTCGGAGTTTGGAAAACCCGTCGTCGTAGTTCGATTCATGAGAAAATCCATTGATCTGATAAACTTTGTAACCGAAACTCAAAAATTGAGTCCCAGGTCGAACACGGTGAGGCGAACATTTGGTTTTGAAAATCCGCATTTCTCTTTTATTTATTTTTGTTGTTTTTATCTTTTCTAATTTTTTTAGTATTTTTAGCAAGCAAGAGATTAGGTCAATGAATTCTTATCTAACTAATCTACTTGCAAAATTTAATAAAGAGAGAGAAATAATCATATATATTTCTAAAGCAAATTTTTTCTACAACTAAGAAAGCGGGAAAGATTACACTACAAAGGCAAAAAGAAAGATACAAGTGAGAGATCCCCCTCGACGGTTGCTCGGAGGATGACTTGCTCTGACGTCGCCTGGAGGAAGGTGGTGAGTAGTAGGATGAACGAGGATGGAGCCAGAGGACGGAGGGCGGGGCAGGACGGCGTTGCGGCAAAGATCCTCTTCCCGAAGGGAGGTGAGAAGACAGCCACGGGATGCTCCACGAAGGGGGATGAGTGGCAGAAACAAATATTTGTTTTCTACTCTGGAGGAGCATCCCGAGCTTGAGACAAGCTCTCTCTAGAGCCTTGGAGGTGGTGTGAAGAAGAAAGGAAGAGATGAAGAAAAATGAGAGGGGTAGGGGCCCTTTTATAGTGGACAAAAGAATCAAATGCGTATATAGGACATTTAGTGACGGTCATAAACATCGCTAAAGGTTCGTCGCAAACGTCGTTGAAGATAGTCCACACGCCCATCTGCCGTTGCACCCGCTTGCGTTGCCGATGCTACCCATGCTTGCCTCCGCACATGCTCATGCTAGCGTTGCTGTGTGCATGCGGTGGCACATGCGTGCGCATGGGTGGCCTGGGTTGCGCCATGTGGCACGATCTAGACCATCCAACTTTTTTTTGTTGTAGGGGCTGCTCAGATGTCGAATTTAGTTGATCTTCGCATCGTTGGGTTGCGATCATCGACTCAAATCCATCCGCGTGGTCGAATTTGTCGTTTGAAGCTCCGAATTATGTCACCTAGTCCATTGGCCGTTGATCTTTCTCAGACTGCATATGGTGCTATGTGACTCTGATCAAGGTGATTTCAGAAGCGTTGGACTCTGATCGTCGTCTTGATCAAATCCGTATGGTTAGATCGTCAATCCAAGGCTCCGAAATAAATCTCATTCTCTTTTGAACATAAAAAGGACACAATTAACATAAAATATACACTACTCTAAATGCAGAATGATGCATGCTATGCAATATTTATAATATGGAATGCAAATCTAAGCTTAGGAACATGCATAAATTGGCATTTTAACCTAAATGGATGTGTCTACATCAAGCGCCTTTCACTCCACAAGGTGGGACTATCTTAGTCCCCCTCCTTCTTCACGTGCATTGCTACGGAGCCTTCTTCAATTGGAGCTGAAGTCGCGGACAAGGCCTCTGATTGAGGGCCTAGGAAGGGTCCTGGAGGATGTCTGCACTGCCTGGAGGTGGATTGGATGAAGAACACGGCTACGGCTCGATTAACACGGTCGGAGAAGATGGCGCGATGTCGGAGCTCTGGTGGGATACCTGAAACAAGAAATACGACCTCACAACCAAATTAAATCACTTCAGGAGCTTCACCAAGTGTTGGCGAATGTGACGGTGGTGGTAGTGTGGCGTGAGAAGGTCTGTGGAGGTGGGGCGAACGTGAAGAAGGTGGTCTGCGATGGGTGTGTTCAGGGGGTCGTGTGAGTAAGTGAAGGGTGTAATAAGGATGAGGGTCTGGTTCACGAAGGTGAGGCAGAGGTTATGGACTTGGTGGTGAGTTGTTTGGTGGATTGTGGAGGTGTGGCGGACTCGTCAGAGGTGCGGTCGGAGATGGAGAAGATGATGGCGTGTAGTGGTGTCGATAGTTGGATTGAGTGATAAAAGAGATAGAAAGAGAGTAGGGGAGAAGATAAACCTAACTATGCTAACCTAATTGGATGAAAGGGGAGAGAGACATCAGTTGTGGTATGGCTGGTGCCAGAGAAGGTGAAGCCTTCGGTGGGAGAAACAGCGAGGAAGATGAGGAAGGAGACCCTCGCTAGTATTGCGAGCGGTAGAGGAAGGTGAGGAAGGAGAACCGAACGCCTATTGTACGTGGCGGCCGGTGAAAAATTGGATAGAAGTGCTTACCGGAGCTTACGAAGGAGTTGGCCGGAGAGAGGAGAAGAAGGGGGTATTCCGGTCCAAACCAAGCTAAGGAGGTAAGGAACTTGATGTAGAGCCTTTTATAGGCCTTTAGGAGGCCCTCCAAGCAAGGAAAGAAGATTTCAAGCTTTGGGTACTTCACGCACAAGGGATACCCGAATCTTCCATGTGTTCACATGGGAGATTGGGAAAGACTTAAGGTCCAAGGTCGGATTCATATGGAAGAGAATTCCTCAGGGAATCTCCGGTTCAAATTTGGGACAGTTTGATTGAAAATCGAGCAAGAAATCCTTACTCGAATCTCAACGGAGCTTGATGTGTTCACATCAATGGTAGCAGGGACCTGTTTGCAAAGAATGATGAGAAATCTAGGAGCATGATTGCAAACAATTCAAAATCTAAGGGACTATTTAAGAGAAGAGTCAAATTGAACTGAAATGTAAACTAGGTCAAGATGATCTATGATTGGGCCCAAATTTTGGTACAAACCTAATTTAGACCCAAGGAATCTGATGGTGAAGTCTGAATTTTCTTTAATCAAGTTTAACTGGGTAATTTACGTAGAAACCCAAATTAGGGAAACTTCCTATCATAAACTCTGTTTTAGGTCAAAATGGGTTCCAATGGTCAGATTAAAGATACCAAATATTATGGAATATTTTTATATGATTTTTAGAAGGTTTAGATGAATTTTATCCTGACCAGAACCTCAGTTCATTAAGCAGACATGAAATTAGGGTTTCGGATGTCCATTAATTCTTGAAATATGTGAAAACTCGTTTCTATCTACATGGGCCCTCTTATTAGTCATTAATGCTCATTTGACCTTCATTTAACCCCTGGAAAATCCTAAGATTGTTCTGCATTTATGATCTTCTGTTAAAATTGTAGATTTAACCCAATTTTAATGCACTCTTCTTAGAAAGGATATGTAATGAATTATGACTCTCTGGTAGTTATGTAGGAGCAGTTGTCAATTGATTCTGACTAATTAAAGTTAGTTATGGCTGATAATGATGTTATCATCACTGAGGTTCTATGCCTTATACTTAAGTCGTTTGTGAAGCTTTGTGCGACGTATGATTGAGGCCCTTGATCTTGAATACTGTGGATTCATTTATGCTCTTAACTGATATTTGATTCGAGTTATTATTGGAATATTTGGTTAAATAGAATGCTTGGGATCATGCTTAATTAGAGAATTAAGTGGTGATTTAAATCACCATTGTTTTGAGCCTTTATTCTTTTTGTCCCATGAATTCTTGAGATACAAATTGGCTTATCATTCAATATATTTTGAGTAGATTTTATTCATTATTTTTCTTGTGCTAAATTGATTGTGCTCATTTGATTTATAGTACGATTAGTGTTGTGAATTCTATATTTGTTCTCTCCGAACGACCTTGGACTAATTTTCTATTTTTGAGCTTTATAAATTTAAGTGTTTGTTGCATTTTTATTGAGTGTATTACAATGCACATCTCTTAACACTTGACGAATATGCTCCAACATGGGCACATCCTAATACTTAGAGATTGTATCTTTGTACCTTCCATTTAAAGGAACCTTTTATCTATTTCTAAGTTAGTTAGACTTGGATATTCTTTTTTTTTTTTTAGTAGATAGTATAAGTCTCTATGGTGAAGTTCTTACTTCTGTTGGTTGATATGCTAAAATTTACGCGATTAAAAAGCTTATAGTCATTGTGCGAAAATGTAGCGATCAATCAAACTAATTGTTCAAACAAGTAGAGTTCAGGTCAAACACAAGGAAGCAGTTGCTTGTTTTCAAAACCTTTTATTTTATTTTTGTCTTTTTTATATACGATTTTTCCTTTTTTGAAATAGAGTCGCAAGCAAAGTGGAGGAATAATAAGATATCAAACCAAAAGTATTGCAAATATGGAGATCTAAAGAAATACTTCTGTTGATAATAAAATGTCTTATAAAGTTGAGGATAATAAAAGCAGAATAAAAATCATTAACAAAAAGAGAGAGGTGAAGAGAAGCAAGATCGCGGCATCACTTGAGGGATGCTTGTGTGAAACTATTGAGGAGCTTCAGATGCACGGCATTGGGAGGAAGACAAGAAGGCCAAAAGAGCAGCAATACAACCACAAACAGTGGTGTGGAGGAAGAGGAAGAGGAACACTAGGAGAGGTTCTTTATATGAAGGTTGAGGGAGGGTAGTAGCATGGAGGTGGAGGTGTTCTAATGGTGGACGTGGATGGCCATGGAGAAGGCTATGGTGGTGGTATGCATGGACTATATAGGTGAGGTTAGGCTATGGTAGACTAAGTAATTAGGCTAAGGAAAATTAACTAAGGAGGAATTAATTGTAGGCATAAGAGAGGTAGTGTTTTTATAGGAATGGGGATGAAATGAGAACCCATGAATTTAATCAAGGGTTGTAATGCTTCCACCATGTCAAAATTAATTCAAACCCTTAGATGGGTATCGTAGGTGGTTTAGCGGGGGGGATTGGAGATGAGGGGTCTAGATTGAGTAGGATGATGTCTCTTAAGTGGTGGTTGTTCGAGGTTTGAAGTAGGCCATAGGATGGGCATCTAAAGGTGGATAAAATAGGTGGCTAAGGAGTCTTGGAGAAGCCACTAGGTGATAGGTTTTGACTAAAAATAGTAAGTGGTGTTGGCCATTGGATGTGGTGTGTGTGGCTTAGATTAAATGGGTTTGGGTTGCTAAAAATAGGAGGGTTTTGGGTAGCTTTAGGATGGAATATCAAGGTTGGAAATAGGTTTCTAATTTAGGTTTAGGACAAGGTTATTTGGTGAAATAATTTATCTAAATGGTGGACGATAGAGAGGGTGTAGGAAGATGCCATATGTCCTTGCCTCCTTCATTCTTCCTTGTCTTTTTATTTCTTTAATATCTTGTCCTTGGCTTCCTTTAATCTTCATTATTTAGGCTTCTACAAAAGTGTTTTTTCTCCTAAAAGTTATTCTTCTAGCCTCTCAACTTATTCTCACACTCCTAATACCTGCAATATTCGCAAAAACAATAATTAGACACAAAAATATGTATAAATCCAAAGAATGTATGTATGCATTTATAACCCTATTTATAACCTAAATGCAAGTTTTAAGTTAGGAACTAACCCAAAATTAAATAGATTAAGGTTATAAAATAGATTGTTATCAATGGTTTATATGAATTGGTTGCATGTGAGTCTATTATGAATTCTTCTGATGTTATGATTGAGAATCAAACACTCTCTAAGCATGCCAGGAATGATGTAAACAGATCCATGGTGATTTGGCACTAGAGACTAGAACACGTGTCTATTGATAGGATCAATAGGCTGGTCAAAGATGGACCATTGAATATTTTGGAGGTCCAACCTTTGTTCACATGTGAACATTGTATTCGTGGAAATATGCCCATACCTCTCTTTCTGGAAAAGGGAGTAAGACGTGAGGAATTGTTGGACCTCATACATACTGATGTGTGTGGTGCATTTAGTAATACGACTAAAAATGGTCAATAGTATTTTGTGATTTTTATTGATGACTATTTGCATATGGATTCATTTACCTTATGTGTCACAAGTAAGAAACTTTGAAAAGTTCCAAGAGTATCAAGCATTGGTCGAAAACCAAATAGGGAAACAAATCAAACCAATTCGATTGGACCAAGGAGGTGAGTACTAATGAGGGACTCATCATGGCTCCTAATTCATTAAAATAAGCCATTTAACCTAGTAAATAACATCTAAACAAGGTTAATTATATATTAAGCCAATAATATACAAGGACCTTAATTATATGATAAAATAGCTCAATTAATGTATTATAAGCATTCATCGATATTTAATTAATAAATAGGACTTAAATCATAATCATTTAGCTATTTATAATTATGTATAATTAAACTTATATATAGTATATAACATAAGTTATTAATATAGCTTGTAATATTAATTATTAAATTAAATAATGCTTAAAGGACAAAAATGTAATTCCAAGCCATAAATACATTACTTAATAGATATATATAATCAAATATAAAAAGTTGAAAAAGAAATAAATTTATTTACTTATTTAAATTAATAGTTTGCATTTTAGTCCCTATGTTTCATTGTAATTAAGTCCTTTCATTACAATCAAGTCCTTCATTTATTGTATTTAGGTCCTCTCTAACCCTTCTTCCGCTTCTCTTCTCCTTTTTCAAGAGCCAACAACAGTCGATGACGACACTCTCCGATGATTGTCTATCCAACGTCAGACCTTCTTCTCCTTGGATGTTGAGCTTATCTTCAACATCTCTTTGTCATCCAACAGTTCATATCAACTGTTGATGACCATTTCAGACATGAGTAAGCTCACCATCGTCAGAGACAACGACGATGGTTATAATGCATCTAGACCTAAATCCATCCAGGTTCCTTCCTCCTAGGCTTCACCAGAGCCTATAAATAGGTCTCCACCCCTCCGATTATGGGGTCAATCCCCATCCTTCATCCCCGATAGTGGCCGGTAATAGGCTATTCTTCTTCAACCTCTGTCAACTTCTCATCTCTCCCTCGGAGCAAATCTAATGGAATTGCTCGTCACCCTCACCTCCTTTTCCTCTCCACTGCCCTGACAAGGCACAAGAGCGCTCAACCTCTCTACATTGCCTTCAATTTCTCGTCAGAACTCTCCTCTCATCAAATCTAATTTCTTCTCAACTCTGGTGTGCCAAAGTCGGCATCCTTCACCCTTTTGTCTAGGTAAGTAGCTAAGGCATAGCTTCTAGATTAGATCTAGGTGTGTAATTGCAGGAGTAGGCATAATCAGATCCTTCTCATCACCTTCTTCAACTCCATCGAGCCAAATCCAGCCTCGCCGAACTTCCTTTCACTAAATCCAGACCTATTCCATCCTTCTCAACTCTTCGCAAACATAATCGACCCTCTTATTTCATTAACTACCCATTCTATTACCTAATCCCCAAATCACCTTCACCTGGAGTTTTGTTATCCATGGTGAGCTCTAGAGTTGATTTCACACTCAATCAGGCCCTCTGTTACCTTCACCAAGCTATAAGGGCCATATCTCACCTTATTTCCACTTCAAGTAAGCCTTATACCTTCAATGCCTAATTCTCCTTCAACCTTCGGCCACCGCTATCTATGGCGGAGGTCGGAGGAGTATTTCCATCTAATTAATTCACCTCATCACCTTGCACGAACTCACTGAGTGTTTTGCCTCACTCAATTAAGTGAATCATTCACCTTAATTATCTGTCGAACTTAGTCTTGAATTCTGAACACTTTGAGTTTGCATGATTATTCTGAGCTTCCTTTTGCTTAATTGATGAGTTCTTCAGATTCTTGAGATTCATAGGAAGCTTTTGAGCTATCTCTCATAGTGTTTCATGGAGTTTTTAGTTCTAACGGCCAAATCAGATGATCACCGGGCTTCGACGACTTTGTTAGTCAGCTACATTGATTAAATCACTTTGAAAGACTCTAGATCACTTAATTCAAGTCTTTTGATCACTTTCCATTACTTAGATTCATGTTTTATTGATTCTAACTCTCCGAGTACCCTTATTGTCCTTATCTTTGGCATGGTTGCACACATCATTTCTATGATTGTCTGACCTTAAGAGTAGGTTAGATAGCACCAACAAATCATCCTAACTCTAGAACACCCTTTGAATAGGTTGATAGGTCTCTGGATTGTTCCGTTGAATAACTCTATTTCAGACTTTAGGCGAAAGACCTGAAGCTTAATGTTAATGGATTACTTTCCCTATTTGAAGAGGTATATGAATTTCTTGTGTCAATTCAAGTCGACCTAGGCTATTAATTCAATCAAAATTTCTCTGAAGTTAAAGTCAACTTTCAAGCTTGATTTGGTCAAACTACCACACCATGGTAGTTCAAAATTCCTCAGCTTTCTTCTTAGGGTTGAATTATGTTCTTAGCATCATCAGGAATTCATTTGAACTATTTTAGAATAATTCTAGGTTGTTTTAATTCTGTTGTGATTATTGAGCATTTTGGGTATAGATGACCTGCAGTTAAGCTCTTTTGAGCTCAAGTCGGGATTTTTAGCTCCTTAGAGCTTAATTGAGTGGGTTTAATTCCCTGAAGATGTTGAGAACAAGTATAGAGGTTCTAAAGTGTAAGTTGAGTCAATTTAAACTCTTAGATCTTGATCTTGTTGGGTGAATTTGTAGAGAAGTATTCCAGGTGTTCTTCATGGCTAAGAAGCCTTCCTCTAAGCTTCTTTGCATGCGGAATGTGTTTAGGCACTGAGTGATTGCTATAGGGAGAGGGAGAAGGAGAGAGAGAGAGAGAGAGAGAGAGAGAGAGAGAGAGAGAGAGAGATTAGGTGTAGATTAGAGAACTGTAGGTATTGAAGCTACTGTAGAGTGACAATGGCGCAAAGCCATTTTTGGAGCTCGATTTGGAGCAGATCAATGATCCAATCAATCAATAGATTGGTGGAATTGAGAGTTGTGATATAGCTCTAGAGATCCAAGATTTCAATTGGTTAAGATCTGTTGTGGATCGATCATGATTTAAAGGAGAATTAGGCACTAGAGTCAGGTGCAAGCTCAGAAGAAATGGGGCTAACCTAGTCCCACATCAGAAACTGTCTACAATTTACAATAGTATATTATGAAACATGCCATATGCCTCGTCAAATGACTACGACGCCCGTATGGGTGTGTGTGAGTGAGCGCTTGCTTATTCTGACTATGCTTGACTTTGATCATGTTGATGTGGCCCTGTGAGGTGGCCTCTGGGTGCTAGGTGGTGTTGTGACACGTGTCCTTCATAGATGGTAGATTAGTAGTGGTATCGATCCGGCCTTCTGACCCATGATCCTGCAAAAATCCACCATATACTTTTGTTAAGAGAGAAGAAGAAGAGAGAAGAGTGCAAGTCTTGTACAAACTGTGAAGACTAAGTGTTGATCTCAACACTTAGTGAAATTTGAGCATGTGCGTGCCCTGTGAATGTTAAGGAGAATGCTTGTGTTTAATGGGAAAATAAGAGAGCTTATTAAAGTTGTTTTAAAACAACTCTTTGTAAAAAAATTTTCTTTTGCAATTAATGCTAATCTTTTTATTAATCAAGCTCATTTCAGATGGAATTGATTGCCTTGTTTCTAATGCCTTTATTTCTTGTGATTGATTCATGCTCTTAACATATACTAATTGTATGATCAAGTAATAAGTAATTTATTAAGTAACTTAAGTAATCTATTAACCTAAGTAATGTATAGTTTAAGTATTTAGAATCAGTTAAGTACTTAAGTAAGAATTAAGTTATAAGGTAACTTATAATAGAGGTTAAAATATAAGTAATTAAATTATAATTGGTATTAATTAAGTAATTTATAAGTAGTAGTATTAAGTCATATGTATATATAATAAATTAACAAGATAGTTTAGATTAAGTTAAATATTTAACTAAGTGTGTAACTTATGTAGTAACTTACACATAGTATATAAGTGATTAGGTACTAAGTTATTTAAGTTAAGTAGATTAAAGTTGTAATTAGGTATTTAGATTAAGTACTTGAGTTAAGTGTAGTTAATTAAGCTAGTAGTAAGTTGTATATAAGTAGTATAATTAATAATTTAAGTAGCTAATTTATGTTAGTAGTAATTAATAACTAATTAGTAGTAGTATAAGTTATAGAAGTAGTAATTAACTAAGTAATTAAGTTTAAGTTATATATGTATTATAAGTTGAATAAGTTTAAGTTATTAATTATGAATCTTTATTATTAACTTAATGAATAGACTAATCAATTAAGAATAATTGGTTAATATTTTGCTAATTTAGCCTCTCAGCGAACGACCTAGACTCAATCGGTAAAAATTTATAAAATATGTAGACTATCTTGCTTATTATACTATGACTTAACAACAACAAATTAATAAAGTGAGGTAGTTTAACGTCAAGTACCTCTTAGAGGAATTCAAGGAATACCTTAATGGGATATCCAAACTCACGCCAGCTAGTACACCCCAATTGAATGGGGTGTCTGAAAGATGTAACCACACCTTATTCAATATGGCACGGTTAATGATGAATAAAGCACAATTACCGCTTCAATTTTTGAGGTATGCATTGGAAACAACCGCATACATACTAAATAGGATTCCAACGAAATATGTCCTTAAACCCGACACTCATGAAAAAGCCAAGTGTGGGATACTTGCGCATTTGGGATTGTATGGCTCATGTTAAGAACATGAATCCTAACAAATTGGAATCTTGAACTACCAAGTGCTGCTTCATTGGGTACTTGAAGGATGGCAGAGGCCATTGCTTCTATGACCTTGGGACTCAAAATGTAATCATATCTAGGAATGTTAGATTCCTGTAGGAAGAACTCTTGGAAGGTCAAGATAAGAATGAAGTAAGGGAACTTATTGAGTCTGATGAGACTAATGAACTCTTTGACACAGAAGAAAGAGATAAACCAAAACATAATGATTCTCCCATTCTGCTTAAAAAGAGTTCTAAAGCGGTGCATCCACCTAAGAGGTATCGATTCCACGTCTCAGAAGAGTTTAAGGATCATGATATTGATAGATGGAGCTTAGCAATACAGTTTGAGATAAACTCCATGCATAAGAATGATGTATGGACCTTGGTAGATCTTCTAGATGGGATCAAACCCATTGGGTGTAAATGGATCTTCAAGAGAAAAAGGAGACAGGATGGGAAGGTAGAGATCTCAATCACCATTGTCGTTGCCATCACAATCATCATGTACATCCAAGACAGTTCAAGTTGGGCACTAGGCCTCAACGTCCCAATCGTCCTCATGCTTGTCACCACCATGCTAGTCTCCATTGGGATGCAAGTTCACGTCTACATCCCGTCGTATTAGCCCATGCAATGAAGATATTTTCCCTTACTGTAATAGAATGGTGAGGTGGCACCTGTTGATTGGTTGCTGTAACGACCCGGTTCCCGAGTCCCTACGAGACACGAGAACCGGACCGACTCGACTAATCCCAAGACCTAGTCGTCCAACGAGGAAGTAACCAAAAGACAGTAAAATAAACCACATTCAGCATGAATATAACTAACAGTAAGAAAGTACAGCAGTAAGGAAAGAAACTACTACAGTAGGTACCACCACAACAGTAAAACAACATTTATCATATAACAAGAACTGCAGGTAAAGAAGGTACAGCGGAAACAAAAACTACTCACTAGAATAGAAACAAAAGAGGTACAAAAGGCTGTGGTAACTCTACTGGACCCTACTCGGCCCAGCGTCCTCGGCAGCCGCCGACCCTGGCTGCTCAACACCTGGTCCTCAAAAAGGTAACGAGTGTAACACGTCAGCAAAACGCTGAGTAGAGTGGCAAACTAACTAAAGGCAACAGTAGAGTGTACAGTAGCTGTTATGTTCTATTACTTCCTTTATTCACATCTTTCAATTTTTCTCACTATTTCATTTATTTCTCAGGTCCTTTACTTGATCTCGAATGTCCTCGTGGGAACGATCTTGATTGCAGTCTTTTCCAAAAGTAGAAGTAGCACGTGGTGCTCTCCTGGCCGGGAGAGTCCCCCGTGGTGATCCTACCCTCAGTCAACCACCCCAAGGTCACTGACAGACGTAACGGTGACTACGGCACGCGCGATAAACGCACAGGTAGCTAGCCCGCACTGGCACGCGGTCAGTCGTTTCCGTTAACGGGTGCGCCCAAAGCACAGCACAGAACCAGGGCAGAGCCCTCTCAGTAACAGGGGTCCAACCCCTCCACAGTAACCAAACCGGGGCCTTGCCCCTCCACAGTCCACGCACCCTCGCCTGACTACCCTGGTTTGCCCTAGTGGGCCTAACAAGTCGGTGAAGGAGGCTAGCAGAACCCCGAGGCCCGTGGGGTAGCTAGTACTCTCCTAACACTACTAGCTCTCCTCGGTACTACGTACACTAGGGCCAACAAGTCGGTACAGAGCGGCCAATCCTAACCCCGGGTCCCTGGGGCGGCTGGCCCCACTCTGCACAAAACAGGTACAGGTACTTCCCTTGGTACTGCGTACCCAAGAGACAGTACAAACTACATCTCAGTTCCATTCCTTTTTCTTTCCAGGAGTTCCACTCCTAATTCCCCGTAGGGTTCCAGCTCTTTATCTCAGAACATCATATGTTTCACTTTCCAGATTCACGTTCTCAAAATCCATGATCTCAAACATGTTTCTTTATTCATAACAGGCAGCTGTTAATTCAAATTACAGGCAGCTTTATATTCCTTTCCATTTTTCCAAGACTGCAGTATTATACATTCCACTAGTTTTTCCATCCTAAGATTCATGCCACATCCTAGGATCTAGCATACAACTAGTTTTCCAGCCCTAGGATTCATGCATCACCTAGGAGCTATCATTCCATACATTTCTCATTCCTAGGATTCATGCAATGTCCTAGATTCTAGTTATGGTTCCATACTTTAACATATTTTAAAAATAACTTAAGCCACTCTACCAGGTACAACGGGAGTAATGGGGGCGCGATCGTGAATTCCGCGTGCCTCCGCGACTCTCAAGACTGCAACCGAACGAGGTCCTATCACAAGGATCAAACACAAGGAGTGTCTCAAAATAGTGTATAGCTACCGTAGACGGGTAGAGGAATTAATTCTGAAACAAACGCAACTCGAATCGCGGAAAACGGAGCCCAAACGGGCCCTAAACAGGTCGAGAAAGACGATACTGTGCAAAATCAGACGTCTGGAACTCCTTCCAGACGTCTTAAACGGTGGATCAGAGAATTACCTGTTCAGCGTGGTTTCCCAGACGTCCAGAAGTCTGCGGGGACGTCTGTCCTACACCCCAGACGTCCGATGGTCCACACGGACGTCTGTAGGTCACTCCCGCCGTCTGGTACAACTTCCAGACGTCTGATTCGCAAAGGATGGCGAATCAGCGAACCTGCGCACAGCCAACCCCCCTCCCTCAGTACGGTCAGTCGACAAGAAGGAAGAAGAAAGCGGAAACTCACCTTTCAGACGTCTGTATGATCTTACAGACGTCGACCTTGCCGTCTGGCTATCAACCCAGACGTCTGATTCTGGAAATTTTTCCAGAATCAGAACCCTGCTCGGCCTCCGCTCGCGACGCCGCCCGCGTCGCACCTCGCGCGTCTGCTGCTCAGCCCGCAGCAGGTCCCTCTCCGCGTCGCTCCGCGCCCCCTGCGCCCTTCGTCGGCCGACCAAGCCGCTCCGGCGAGCTCGCCCTCTCACGCCGCACCTCCGCGCTCACTGCGGCCGCCGCTGCCGCCCTCGCGTCCACTCGCTCTCGCGCACAGGAAGGAGAAGAAGGAGGAGACGGTGGAGACGGGAGGGGAGGCGCGCCCCTTTTAATGCCGCGCGGAGAGGAGAGAGAGAAGGCGGCAGGCCGCCTGCAGCCGCAGAGAAAAGAGGGAATATGCGGTCTGCGCGCTCAGGCGCGCAGGCGACTCGCGTGTGTCGAAAATAATGGATTTCAGGACGTCTGGAAACGATCCTAGACGTCTTATCAGACGTCTGGTTGTGATCCCAGACGTCTTGTCTGACGTCTGAGCCACCTCCCAGACGTCTTAGAAGACGTCTGGGGCACACATTCGTTACAATATAACAATCTCAAAGGAAGTTTCGTCCCCGAAACTTGCGCCAACTAGGGTGCGGGAAAAAGATGTCCAAATAACCATAACAAACTCAAAGAGGACCGAAGCCGGTCCGAAAATACGTACCCGCGAAAAGCTCCGGGTACCGCTCCCGCATTGCCGCCTCAGGCTCCCAGGTAGCCTCCTCGTACCGCTGGCTCCTCCACAAAACCTTTACCAGGGGTACTTGCTTTCGTCTCAAACGGCGAACGGATCGGTCTAGGATCTGCACTGGCCGCTCGGGGTAGGTCAGGTCGTCGCTCACCTCGATGCTCTCGTGACTCAGTACGTGGCTAGGATCGGCTACGTACTTCCTGAGGTTGGACACGTGGAACACGTCGTGCACACCAGAAAGCTGCGGGGGAAGGGCAAGTCTGTAAGCAACGGGTCCAACTCGCTCCAGGACCTCAAAGGGCCCCACGAACCTCGGCGCGAGCTTCCCTCTCACCCCAAACCGCTGTAAGCCCTTCATGGGGGAAACACGAAGGAAGACGTGGTCCCCAACCTCGAACTGCACCTCTCTGCGTCTGCGATCCGCGTAGCTCTTCTGTCTGCTCCTGACAGTGCGGAGTCGTCTGTGGATCTGCTCCACTACCTCCTGACTCTGCCGGATCAACCTGGGGCCAACCTCCCACTTGGTCCCCACCTCAACCCAACTCAAGGGTGCCGTACACTTCTGTCCGTACAGAGCCTCGTAGGGAGCCATGCCGATGCTCGAGTGATAACTGTTGTTGTATGCAAACTCCGCCAGGGGCAGGTGCTCCTCCCAAGAGCCCCTCCAGTCCAGTACACAGGCACGCAAAAGGTCCTCAAGTGTCTGTATCGTGCGCTCAGACTGTCCGTCCGTTTGGGGGTGGTAAGCCGTGCTAAACCTCAACCTCGTCCCCAAGGTCTGCTGAAACTCAGCCCAAAACTGGGACGTAAAGCGGGTATCCCGGTCGGATACGATCTCCCGCGGAACTCCGTGTAGTCGCAACACATCACGGATATACCTCTCTGCCAACTGTGCTGGTCCCAAAGTGACTCGGATCGGCAAGAATCGTGCCGTCTTCGTCAATCTATCCACTATTACCCAGACTGCGTCGTGTCCTCGCTGGGTAACAGGTAAGCCCACCACCAAGTCCATGGTGATGCTCTCCCACTTCCACTCTGGCACTGGAAGCGGTTGAAGCGGCCCTGCAGGCCTCTGATGCTCAGCTTTCACCTGCTGGCACACTAAGCACTGCTGCACGAACTCACCCATATCCCGCTTCATCCCTCTCCACCAAAACTCGCGTCTCAAGTCATGGTACATTTTCGTGTTTCCGGGATGTATGGTGAATCTGGAACCGTGTGCCTCAGTCAGGAGCTCTCTCAACAGCTCCTCGTCTCTGGGAACGCACAACCGTCCCCTCAAGCGTAGCACCTGGTCTGTGGAAGAGAAGTCCCCTGGGTCCCCTGATAGTACTCTATCATGCAAAGACTGCAAGTACGGATCGGCCATCTGTCCCGTGATGATGCGGTCTATCAACTCTGGCCTGGTCTGCCGTGTCACCGTCACTGCCCCACAGTACCATCGTAACTCTAGAGGTCGCCAACTGCCCACCTCCTCCAAAAGGCTCCAACTCTGTAACTGTAGACTGGCCAAGCGTGCGGGCGCCTTACGGCTCAAGGCGTCAGCCACCACATTGGCCTTTCCCGGGTGGTAGGAGATGCTGCAGTCGTAGTCCTTTAGGAGCTCCAACCAACGTCTCTGTCTCATGTTGAGCTCCTTCTGGTCAAAAAGATATCTGAGGCTCTTGTGATCTGTAAAAATCTCGAGGGTCTCACCGTACAAGTAGTGCCTCCATGTCTTCAGCGCGAAGACAACAGCTGCCAACTCTAGATCGTGGGTAGGGTAGGTATGCTCATGGGGCTTCAGTTGCCGCGAAGCGTAAGCGACCACGTGACCCCTCTGCATGAGCACACCTCCTAACCCCTGCAAGGAAGCGTCCGTGTACACAACGAACCCGCCACTACCGTCAGGGATGGTGAGCACGGGAGCCGAGGTCAACCTCTCCTTCAGCTCCAGAAAACATGCCTCACAGGCGTCTGTCCAAGCGAAAGGCACGTCCTTCCGGGTCAACTGTGTCATAGGACGCGCAATCTGTGAAAATCCTCTGATGAACCGTATGTAGTAACCTGCCAGTCCCAGGAAACTACGAATCTCAGTGACTGAACGCGGTCTCTCCCACCTGAGCACTGCCTCGACCTTGGCGGGGTCCACCGCCAGGCCGTCTCCAGAGATCACATGACCCAAAAAGGTCACCTCACTCAACCAGAACTCGCACTTGCTGTATTTGGCGTACAGCCTGCGTCGTCTCAGAGTGTCCAGAACCATCCGCAAGTGCTGTCCGTGCTGCGTCCGATCTCTAGAATAGATGAGTACATCATCTATGAAAACCACCACAAACTGGTCCAAGTATGGTCTAAACACCCGGTTCATCAGGTCCATGAAAGCAGCGGGGGCATTGGTCAACCCAAACGGCATGACCAAAAACTCGTAATGTCCGTACCGGGTGCGGAAAGCTGTCTTGGAGACGTCGGTCTCCCTGATCCTCAACTGGTGGTATCCAGACCTCAAGTCGATCTTGGAAAACACCGTGGCACCCCGCAACTGGTCAAACAAATCGTCAATCCTCGGCAGCGGATATTTGATCTTGATGGTGACCCTATTCAGCTGTCGGTAGTCCACACAAAGGCGTAAGGTCCCATCCTTCTTCACAAACAGTACCGGGTCTCCCCAGGGAGACGCACTGGGTCTCACGAAACCTTTCTCCAAAAGGTCCTGCAACTGAGACTTGAGCTCTCGCAGCTCAAGCGATGCCATTCTGTATGGCGCGGTGGAGATGGGGCTGGTCCCTGGTACTAGTGAGATCTCAAACTCGATCTCACGCTCGGGCGGTAGTCCTGGTAACTCGTCTGGGAACACGTCGGAGAACTCTCTGACCACCGGGATGCTCTGGAAGTTTGCCACGGGGCTGTGCTCTGCCACCACACAAGCTAGGAAGCCCTCACACCCCTGGCTCAAAAGTCTCGCCGCCCGAAGTGCCGAAATGCACCTAAAACCTCCGTCCACTGGCTGCCCGTGAAACTCGAAAGAAGGCAACTCCGGAATGGAGAAGACAATCTTCCTCTCAAAACAGTCTACCAAGGCGTGGTAAGCGGACAGCCAATCCATCCCCAGAATCACTCCAAAGTCCTCCATCTGTATCATAATCAGGTCAGCTGGCAGGCATGTCCCCCGATGCTGACCTCGCAACCCATGTACACCTCCTCAGCTACAAACAGCTGACCACTCGGACCTCTGATTACGAACGGATTCTCTAACAGTGTATAATCCTGGTCCAAACTAACTGCGAAACTGGCTGCGACAAACGAGTGCGTAGCACCGGAATCGAAAAGCGTGTAAACGAGTCTGCCAGAAACTGAAACCATACCTGCTACCACGGATCCCGAAGCTCTGGCGTCCCTGTGTGTTAGGGCGTTGATACGCCCCTCAGCTCTAGGTGCGGACGAAGCGGCCACACTCTGCGTCGGACGGGTAGGTGCTGGCCGGTACCCTCCTCGCGACTGCGGTCCTCCTCCTCGCGCCTGGGAACCGCGGCCTCCTGTGCGCCCTCCAGTGCTCTGCGCGGGAAGTATTTGCTGACCTCCTGCCGTAGATGGGCAGTCCCTCCTAACGTGGCCCGCCTGGCCACACTGGTAGCAGAGGGGAACTCGACTCCCGCCCTCAGTGAGTCCCTGCTGTCGGCTAGGCGGGGGTCCGGTGCTGGCGACTGGCCCCTGTCGAGGGCCCCCAAAGGCCACTGATGGCCCTGCACAACGTGATGGCTCTCCTGCGGACGCCACGTGTCTCCGTTGAGTTCTCCTAACACGCTTGGTGTGGCGGCGGAAATCTCGTTCCACCACTAACTCCCCTGTCGTACGCTCGGAAGGGGGACGGGGGTGGCGACGTGGGTGGAAGCTGAAATTCTTCTCGAACCACCTCTCGAATCAGTTGGACGAGGTCCCGAGACGGTATTCTCAGGAGAAGAGGAGGGGTAGTATGTATTCCAAGCCCGACATATCTGTCCCCCGGGCCCTGACCTCGGCCGCGCCTGCGGCCCACCCTCCTAGCTCCATGACGCGGCATCTCCTACAATGGAGACGCGACACAAAATGAAAAGCGTCAAAACAGACGGTACCTAATGAAACCTCTAAGAGCTCATGTCAAGAGGTATGTTGTGGTGGCTACTCTAGTTATAACATGTGAATTGGTTATTTTCCAGTCAGTTGATTCACTTCTCGGGACGACCTTGCTCTGATACCATCTTGTAACGACCCGGTTCCCGAGTCCCTACGAGACACGAGAACCGGACCGACTCGACTAATCCCAAGACCTTGTCGTCCAACGAGGAAGTAACCAAAAGACAGTAAAATAAACCACATTCAGCATGAATATAACTAACAGTAAGAAAGTACAGCAGTAAGGAAAGAAACTACTACAGTAGGTACCACCACAACAGTAAAACAACATTTATCATATAACAAGAACTGCAGGTAAAGAAGGTACAGCGGAAACAAAAACTACTCACTAGAACAGAAACAAAAGAGGTACAAAAGGCTGTGGTAACTCTACTGGACCCTACTCGGCCCAGCGTCCTCGGCAGCCGCCGACCCTGGCTGCTCAACACCTGGTCCTGAAAAAGGTAACAAGTGTAACACGTCAGCAAAACGATGAGTAGAGTGGCAAACTAACTAAAGGCAACAGTAGAGTGTACAGTAGCTATTATGTTCTATTACTTCCTTTATTCACATCTTTCAATTTTTCTCACTATTTCATTTATTTCTCAGGTCCTTTACTTGATCTCGAATGTCCTCGTGGGAACGATCTTGATTGCAGTCTTTTCCAAAAGTAGAAGTAGCACGTGGTGCTCTCCTGGCCGGGAGAGTCCCCCGTGGTGATCCTACCCTCAGTCAACCACCCCAAGGTCACTGACAGACGTAACGGTGACTACGGCACGCGCGATAAACGCACAGGTAGCTAGCCCGCACTGGCACGCGGTCAGTCGTTTCCGTTAACGGGTGCGCCCAAAGCACAGCACGGAACCAGGGTAGAGCCCTCTCAGTAACAGGGGTCCAACCCCTCCACAGTAACCAAACCAGGGCCTTGCCCCTCCACAGTCCACGCACCCTCGCCTGACTACCCTGGTTTGCCCTAGTGGGCCTAACAAGTCGGTGAAGGAGGCTAGCAGAACCCCGGGGCCCGTGGGGTAGCTAGTACTCTCCTAACACTACTAGCTCTCCTCGGTACTACGTACACGAGGGCCAACAAGTCGGTACAGAGCGGCCAATCCTAACCCCGGGTCCCTGAGGCGGCTGGCCCCACTCTGCACAAAACAGGTACAGGTACTTCCCTTGGTACTGCGTACCCAAGAGACAGTACAAACTACATCTCAGTTCCATTCCTTTTTCTTTCCAGGAGTTCCACTCCTAATTCCCCGTAGGGTTCCAGCTCTTTATCTCAGAACATCATATGTTTCACTTTCCAGATTCACGTTCTCAAAATCCATGATCTCAAACATGTTTCTTTATTCATAACAGGCAGCTGTTAATTCAAATTACAGGCAGCTTTATATTCCTTTCCATTTTTCCAAGACTGCAGTATTATACATTCCACTAGTTTTTCCATCCTAAGATTCATGCCACATCCTAGGATCTAGCATACAACTAGTTTTCCAGCCCTAGGATTCATGCATCACCTAGGAGCTATCATTCCATACATTTCTCATTCCTAGGATTCATGCAATGTCCTAGATTCTAGTTATGGTTCCATACTTTAACAGATTTTAAAAATAACTTAAGCCACTCTACCAGGTACAACGGGAGTAATGGGGGCACGATCGGGAATTCCGCGTGCCTCCGCGACTCTCAAGACTGCAACCGAACGAGGTCCTATCACAAGGATCAAACACAAGGAGTGTCTCAAAATAGTGTATAGCTACCGTAGACGGGTAGAGGAATTAATTCTGAAACAAATGCAACTCGAATCGCGGAAAACGGAGCCCAAACGGGCCCTAAACGGGTCGAGAAAGACGATACTGTGCAAAATCAGACGTCTGGAACTCCTTCCAGACGTCTTAAACGGTGGATCAGAGAATTACCTGTTCAGCGTGGTTTCCCAGACGTCCAGAAGTCTGCGGGGACGTCTGTCCTACACCCCAGACGTCCGATGGTCCACACGGACGTCTGTAGGTCACTCCCGCCGTCTGGTACAGCTTCCAGACGTTTGATTCGCAAAGGATGGCGAATCAGCGAACCTGCGCACAGCCAACCCCCCTCCCTCAGTACGGTCAGTCGACAAGAAGGAAGAAGAAAGCGGAAACTCACCTTTCAGACGTCTGTATGATCTTACAGACGTCGACCTTGCCGTCTGGCTATCAACCCAGACGTCTGATTCTGGAAATTTTTCCAGAATCAGAACCCTACTCGGCCTCCGCTCGCGACGCCGCCCGCGTCGCACCTCGCGCGTCTGCTGCTCAGCCCGCAGCAGGTCCCTCTCCGCGTCGCTCCGCGCCCCCTGCGCCCTCCGTCAGCCGGCCAAGCCGCTCCGGCGAGCTCGCCCTCGCACACCGCACCTCCGCGCTCACTGCGGCCGCCGCTGCCGCCCTCGCGTCCGCTCGCTCTCGCGCACAGGAGGGAGAAGAAGGAGGAGACGGTGGAGACGGGAGGGGAGGCGCGCCCCTTTTAACGCCGCGCGGAGAGGAGAGAGAGAAGGCGGCAGGCCGCCTGCAGCCGCAGAGAAAAGAGGGAATATGCGGTCTGCGCGCTCAGGCGCGCAGGCGACTCGCGTGTGTCGAAAATAACGGATTTCAGGACGTCTGGAAACGATCCCAGACGTCTTATCAGACGTCTGGTTGTGATCCCAGACGTCTTGTCCGACGTCTGAGCCACCTCCCAGACGTCTTAGAAGACGTCTGGGGCACACATTCATTACAGTTGCTCTGTAACAACCTTTGCTGCCACTACCTTTATATGTCCCCTGATGCTTGAGTGTAAGATAATACGAAAAATAGATCTTCCAGAATACCCTCTCTTCTCGTCATGTAATATAACATCAGAGCCTTCGATGATCACCCTGCTCATCTGATACAACCCAAACCATATACGCATATAGTTACCTCATTTGATCATGGAGATCTCAATAGTGGAGCATTTGGGATGAATCTATAACACCAGCAACTCTTCATAACTCCATCCCTTACAAGCTCACACTTGGCAACTTCCATTTGTTGAAAGCTCAATTAGTGCCTCTTTTAATGGCCTATGATCTCATTAGAATAGTTGAGAGAACAGATGAAGCTCTAGACTAATATCTCAAGGATAAAGCTGGAAACGTTTCAAGTATAAATGAAGAATATACAAGGTGGAAGCGGAGAGATCAATTGTGTAACGACCCGAACCCCACCATGCTAATCACACTGGTGGAATACGGGTCACTGAGTCAAACTAAAACAAGACCGCAATTATCCAGTACATAATCATAAAATATAAACATAGCCAAACGAATTAATCATATTGCATTGTGATAAATAAAATAAAACATGAAATGCTATCCACACTAATCTAAAAGCCAAAAGAAAAAGTATTGAAAATTTCTGAGATAGACAACTAGAGGGACTACTAAAGTCATAGATTGTTTGCAAGTACTGGACTAGGTCCTAGACTAATTGCTTTGTACACAGCGGCTCCTAACTGCTCAATTGTACCTAAGTGAGGAGCCTAAAAGTAGTTGTCAGCAAATGCTGAGTAGAGTAGTACAAGTAAACGGAAAGTGATAGAACAAGATAAATAAATAAATATGCAGAAAAGAGGGGAACTAATTTTTTACTTTTCTTATGCCTTATCTATTTACTTCTCAGTTATTCATTATTTAATTTAACTGTGAGTGGCCTCTGATATTATAGTCATAATTGTTCCATATCAATTCCTCAGAAGGCACGAGGAGATCTCTTTGCGATTTCCCAAATAGTAGGACGAGTGCGTAGTGCCCTCCTGGCCGAGAGGAAAGCCTGAACCCATCCTACGTCTCGTTCCATCACCCCAGGGTCCTAGCACAGGTAGTGTAGCAGCTGCATGCCACAAGCTCTACGTGTAGACGCGACCTATGCTGGCTAATAGGTAGTCCTCTCCACGGCTTGGGTACGTATCCATCTATATCATATATAATTACAAACCCACGTACCCCTACCTCGATTCTCGGTTGGCTAATAAGCCTATTATAGAGTCGCAGGGAGGCTAGCCCACTCCCTGATTCACCAATAAACTCAAGTAGCTGTCTCATTCGATCATTCAATGCAATTATCCATTCCATCATAATCATGTATTCATTTATTACCAGGTAACTGTTGATTGTCAACTTCAGGTATAAACCAATTTCACAATTTATCCTTTAATGCAATTGATAAAAGGAGTTATCATATTATTTCTTTAATCCAGCAAAGAAGCAATATATATATATATATATATATATATATCTTTTTGCGTGATTCATCAAATTTACATATTTATTTCCTTTATAACATTCCAAATCTAATTGCATAATTTTATAAATTAATACCAATGCCATAAATGAGATAGGAATTATTAGATCATCAATATCTTGAATGTATAAGCCATTGTTTATTTAAATGTACCATTTTGATATTTATAGTACCCACGAGAGGATAATCAAACATCATAATATTTCCCAGACTCCAAAAGAAGAGATGCTCATAAAATATGAATGTGACAAGGAGATGGCATAAAAATAAATTTATGAATTAAAGCAAAGAGGATACTACTTGACCTAATGTCACCGGGGGGTCACAGTGACTTTGTGCACACTCCTAACATTCGTCTAACATCAAGATGGTAACAATAAGTCAAAACGTAATTAATAGGAACTTAAGGGTAAAATCTTAAATTAACACTTTCAATGATCAAAAAATTGCATGGTGGGGTTTGGGAAGTTACAAACTGGTCTTCAGTTGGTTGATCTCTACTGCTTCAGAGAGCATATGCTCTCAATTTTCCCATTTCAAATTTTCTAAAGAAATATGGATGTTCCTTGAACGATATTTCTCCACATAGTCTCATTCTTGCATATTTCAATACCGATATGACAAAAATACATTGAAAAAGGGTGACATGACCATAACTAATTTTTTAAAAAAATCTTGCAAAGTAGCTACTAATCTTGCTGTGTGTGGCAAACCAGTACCTGATGATGACCTAATCTTAATTTTATTAAATTATTTAGGCCTCGATTATGAGTTTGCTGTCACTCTTCTTATGAGCCAAACACGACTCATCACCTACGATGAAGTTGTTGGCCTTCTCTTAAGTCATTGATGAGGTGTAGCTCATCATAGCTAAAATGTTAAAATTAAGCTAGAAACTGAGTTAAATACTATCAAATTAATACAATAAAAGAGTTAAGTGTGAGAATTAAGGAAAATGACCTAAAACATTAATTCTGTATTAAAAATACATAATTAGGTCAATTTTGAGGGATTATGTACTTAAGTCGTAAATAGATGATTCAATGTCAAATTGAACACAATTGAGCTTGAATGCACAAATCAATGGTTGGATTATGTTATAAAGTGTTCAAAACACTTTCCATAAAAACATCATTTCAATTTGAATGCATTAGGACCTTGAGATTGATGGTTTTTATTTAGGTCCTTCCTTATACAATTAAACCTTCACATTTTCTAATTTTTTAAAAAAATCACAAGGACTTATTTGAAAGTTGCCAGGGGCCATTATGCATTGAAATTCATCACTTCTGGGTCTTTGCACTAATTTTCCATTTCACCACCAGGGTCTGAGGTGCAAAAGTGCCAAAAGACCTGATGCTCTTAGCTCTCATCAGGTTCTTCATATGAAGAACACAACAAACCTCAACCGTCCATTTCATCCTAGCTTGATCCAAGGGAGGATTTGCTATCAACCTTTAATCCCCAGTTTCACCACTTTTCCACCTATCTCTATATTACATCCAATGACTCCCATTCGTCCTAGTGCGACTCATGTTCTCTAGATCCAACACCCACTGTCGATCCTTAACGACCTAGACCTGCTACAACCAGTCACTTAAGCCTCCCAAGCCTATATATGGACCTTCCCTATGGCTTGTGCGAGTTTAGCAGCTCCCTCCTACTCTCTTGAGCTCGGTCACCTTCCTCCCACTCTAGTTCCTTTCCCCCATTCCTTCGTTGCCTGTGACAAAGGCACACTCCTCTCTAACTTCGATCCTTGCCACTAGGGATAGTGAAACAACTAAAGGCAATCAGGAGCTCCACTAACAAGCTCTTCTTTGCTGGAGTTCTTCCTCCCTCCATTCATCGTCATAGCCACCAGTTGTGGATCCTCAAGGTCCTTTCCTTCTGTTAGATTAGTATTTATAGCTTTCTAGATTAGATTTATTATTTTCTTAGCTTAGTTAGATAGATTAGATTTGATTTCAATTGATTAATTGCTTGAGATTAGTTTAGGATAGTGTAGATTCATGTTAGTGATGGGAACACCATCATGAGCCATTACTAGCTTAATTTGATTTGATTAAGTCATTAAATGCTCTTACATAACTGCTAGAGAGCCCTAAGTCACTGTATAATCATTCTGAGGGAAAAAAAAGAAATCAGGGTTAAAACTATAATTTTACCATCATATCATGAATGCAAAATAACCACGGATTTTCTCAGGGGTTAATTAAAGGTCAAATGGTCCTAAAAGGCTAACAAGTGGCTTCGAACAGATAGAAAATGATTTTCGCATGTTTTGAGAATTAAATGACTTCTGAAACCCTAAAAACAAACCTGCTGAATCAATTGAGGTTCTGGTCAGGGTAAAATTCACCTAAACCTTCTAAAATTTATAGAAAAATATTCTCTAGGGTTTGGTATCTTCAATTTGACCATTAGAACCTGTCTTGACCGAAAATAGAGTCTCAGACTGACATTTGCCTTAATTTGAGTTTTTGCATAAATTACCCAGTCAAACATGGGAAAAACCAAAATCCAACTTCACCATTGGATTCCTTAGGTCTAATTAGGTTTGTACCAAAATTTGGACCCAATCTGAGATCATCTTGACCAAGTTTGCATTTTGGTACAATCAGACTCTTTCTATCTCATTCAGACCCTTAACTTTTGAATTCTCTTACAAATAGCCCCCCATTTTCTTTGTCTTCTTCACAAGCAGGTCCCCGCGGCATTTTTGGAAGGTTAAACCTTCACCGTCGAGTTTCGAGCGAGGATTTCTCGCTCAATTCTCAATCAATCTCTCTCAAAATTGATACGGGGATTCATTGGGAAGTTACCTTCCATTTCAACCATTCCTTGGGCTCCAATTCTTTCCTAAAGGGCCATGTGAACCTTTCAAAGGTTCGGGTATCCTATTTTGCAAATACCTTCCGAGCTTGGAAGCTTCTTTCCAAGCCTGGAAAGGCTTCCTATGGCCTATAAAAGATCCCATGTTGCATGGCCAAGCTCTTCAGCAAGTTTTTGGGAGCTAAATCACCCTAATCTACCCTCTCCGGCCACCAAACAACTCTGCTTTGGTGACCTCCTTGGATCCCCCTCCTCCGGCCGTCTAACCATCAAATTGGACGGCCTAAGTTCTTCCTCTCTTCGTCGCGACCCTCCCCAGCCAAAGGGAGGGCGTTCCTCCGTCTGAGTCATTGTTGTCGCCTCACCGCTTCTTCCTAATTCCTCGGCTCTAGTTGACCAACACCAGAGCCCTCTGCCTCTCAACCGCATCCTTAAGTCACTCTATCACTCTCTCTCACTCATTCTATTTCTCTCTCCTACACTCGCAACACGCGCACAACCACTACTTCTCCCTCAATGCCATCATCTTCCGCCTCCGGCGACTCTTCGACGACGCCTACACACCGCCACACTACTCGAAACCCACCACCAACACCCTTATCAACTCCGTCATTCTTCACTCAACAAAAGCCCTCTACTAGTTCACCCTATTCGCCACCCTACAACTTTACCAAACTCCACACTCACCACACTACCATCTCGAGGTTGTCTGACCTCTTCACTCACTCCCGCGCACCACCAAGGCCACCATCAAATTTTCCATCCTCAGGCGATCCTCTTGAGCATATTTGATGTGGCCATGAGGCCGTTTTCGTGCTTGCAGGTCCTTCACCGGAGCTTCGCCACCACCCTGGCTGCACCAACCACACCTTCAGTCTTCCGACCACATCCGCTCCAGTCGCCATGCCCAGGTTGCGCGGAATACTCCCAGGCAGGATCCTAGGGCACCAATTAGAGGCATCGTCCTCCGCAGTTGCACCGATTTAAGCTTTCTTCACTGCAGCTGCGGATGAGCGAAGATGGGTGGGACTTTAGTCCCACCACGGTAGCTGATGAAGCACACAGGCACTTAAATTGAATTTGTGCTATAGGCTGTTTGCCTCAGTAGCACGGGGTGAGGTCCCCTCGCAAGTACCCACGCACTGCCCTCGTCCGCGCTCACGCCCCGCGGGTCTGGGCTTAATCCGATTACCCGGATACCCAGGTCTGGTTTGGTTTGGTTGGTCTGAGAGAGGAAGAAGAGGAAAAGAGAGGAGAGGGGGCGTTTTGCTCTACCGCCCTCCTTTTGACTCTTGTGAGATCTGAAGAGGCCTTTGCCTCTGCTAGTGTACTGAGTCTCGTGCTGCGCCTTCTCTGAAGGAAGAGGAAGAAGATGAAGAGAAGGGAGAGAAGAGAGAAGCCTTTCCCTGAGGCTTGAAGAAGAAAGAGGAAGAGACCTTTGCCTCTGTTCAAGAGTCTGAGCCTATTCTGATATCTGATACCTTGGTTTTGATTGGTTAATTTGAGTTGTGCTTGGCTTATCTGGTCTGTTCCTTTGAGTAGCTTGCTATACATTGTAGGGTAATTTAGTGATTCAAATCACCATTTTATCCTCTCTTCTTTTTGCATTATTGACATTGGATTTCATTTATATATCTTTATTGATTGCAAATTCTTACATCTTTAATTGCAATCTTGAGTTTTAAATTGCCATATTGCTCCCTGTGTTCGACCTTGGACTTCAAATTCGAGTAATAAATTGTATTTATTTTTCACGCTAATTCGACCTATACTGCAACACGATAATTTTAAAAACAAGTTCAGAGCGAATAACAGTTAGGTATTTAGCTTCCTCGTTGAGCCTAATCTGATCAACTCATATTAGAAAGGCCAATTCATCTATGCACTTCGATCCATCTATCTCCCTTTACATATCATGATCGATTCTAATTATTTTCCTTAGTGTTTTATTCATTAATCACCCATTCACTTGGGCATCTATTAGATTTGACACTCTCTTGCTCTCAAATCTGTTAGAGTGCCAAATCCATATGAGGGCTCTCCATACATGTCATCAAGCCACAACAACCCTCCTCTAATCTAAACTATGTTTAATTCAATTGATTGAGTGTTATTTGATTTCAATGGCTGATCGGTGAATTTTGGGAGTAATTGAGCTTTAATCTAATCAAATTAATGGAATTAATCTTATAATCATCTAATTGAATTAATTGAGACTAGATTGAGCTTCATTATTTGGATTTTCATCAAGATTTGAGATCACACCCAAATTTGACAGTAGACACTGTGTGCTCTTCGTTGGGTAGTGTGGGCCTATGAGATTTGATGTACGGAATTGAGGTCCATGCAATGACCTAATTGGTTCCTGAGCTTCGCCTACCCTTCCTAAACACTAATTAATGGTGTGCAGGAAGCATAGGTGATCAAATCACCTTGGCGATTGCACATCAAAAGCCCTGGTGGGTGACAACATATTTTGATTTAAACTTGTTTTAATCTATGGATTAGAGTCTAAATGATGATTAATAGGTTTGAATGAATGTCTGAGATTGGTTTTGAGTTGATTTCAATACCTATTTTGATCTCCCTCCTTCATGCTGTCTATAACATAAGGTGGGAATCAAATTAGGGTTTCTAGGATTTGTGGAGTGTTGATCAGATTTTCTTTGGATTACAAACCTTCAAGAGATCACTTTCGACACCTAAAATTGGGGTTTAAATGCCTTGAACTCGATCTAGAGTTTTCGGGCTATGAGCATAGTTCTCAGGGTGATTTGGAGATTTAATCATTCAATTAGGGTTCTGATGCTATAATCATGACTTCAAGAGGATTTCTTATGTTTAGTCAACATATATGAGTGATTGATTTAGTGTTTTAGGCTTTAATGTTGATCTGATTGGTTTTTGTCAGTGAAGTAGCTGTAACAGTTTTATACTGAATGTGATTTTGGAGGAGTTTTGATCGTGGAGTCCAAATCATTTTTGAATTATATTTTTCTTGTAATGGATTTCTTGGGATAAGTCTCTCTTAGATTGGCGCTCTAGATGTGTGAATAAGCCTTAAAACTCAGATGTTAGCTCTTAGATCAGTGTGGAAATCTTTGGACAGTAGCAGCAGCTCCACTATCTGTGAGTTCTTGGAGTAATGGAGTTAAGAGTTGATGGGAACCCCATCATGAGCCATAACTAGCTCATTTTGACCCAATAAAGTGAATAAATGCTCTTACAGAATCAACTAAAGGCCATAATTTATTGCAGAACCATTCTGAGAGAAAAATAAGAAACAAGGGGTAAAATCATAATTTTACCAATGCAGTACAACCATGGGCTTTCTCAAGGGCTAAACAAAGGTCAAATGATCTTAATAAGATAACAAGTGGGTTGAATTAGACAGAAAAGGGTTTGTGTGTGTTTTGAGAATTAAATGACTTTTGAAACCCTAAAAACAGACCCGCTTAATTAACCAAGGTTCTAGTCAAGATAAAATTCACTTAAACCCTCTAAAAATTATATAAAAATATTCTCTAGGGTTTAGTACCTTCAATTTTACCATCAGAACCTAGCTTGGCCCAAATTGGAGTCTCAGATAGATATTTGCCCTAATTTGAGTTTTTGCATAAATTACCTAGTCAAATGTGGTCAAAACCAAAATCCAACTTTACCATTGGATTCCTTGGGTCCAAATTAGGTTTATACCAAAATTTGGGCCTAAGATGAGTTTTCCTTGACCTAGTTTGCAAAAAAGTCCTGTCTGATTACATTTCTATCCCTAACTTTCAAAAACCCTTGCAATCAGCCCCCTAACTTCTTTGTCATCTTCACAAATAGGTCCATCCACCATTATCGTGGAGGAATCCTACTCCGGCGACCTTTGACAGAGTTCTCCTTGATTGCTTGGAGAATCCCCTCCAAAATTAGAAGGGAGATTCTCTGAGAAATTCCCTCTAATATGAACCCAGTTAGATTCTCCAGATCTCCCCCAATCTCTCATGCGAACATATGAGAGATTTGGGTCTCTTGAAGTTTCCATCTCCGGCGAAGTAGTCCTTGCTTGGAAGTTTGGCTTCCAAGCACAAAACCCTCTTCGATGACCTATTTAAGAAGCCCCAAATCCAACTGATTCTCCTTAGCTTGAAATTGGGCCAGTTTCCCCTCTGTTCCTCTCTCCCCTCTGGCCACAAGACTTCGCAAGCTCCGATGGCCTCTCCCTAGCTTTTTGTTGCCCAACCACAATACTAGTGGCGAGTTATTCTTCACCACCGTCCTCTACGTTGAGCAATACCCGCCGACGTCATTCCTGCCCCATCTTCACTGTCGCCTCACCTATGGAGATTCATCTTCCCCACGTCTGGCAACCACACCGGTGTGGGATCTCTGTCCCTTTCATCCCTTAGAAGTAGTTTCTTAGACTCCATCTCTCTCACACTTTCTTCCCCTCTCTATTTCCTAAAACCAACCACCGATGCCACTGACCACCGTCATCTCCTCCATCTCCGGCGATACCTCTGGTGAGGTGTTCCCGCTACTACGTACCTCCATCCACCTCGCCGACCACCATACAACCTCCACCGCGCCTTCCTGATCATTTCCCCTCACTCCATTCACTCCATCGACCACCCAAACACCTCCCCGAACACACCCACTCACACCTACACAGTACGCCCTAGGCACACCACCACAACCACCCTCGCTCCACGCAACCACTCCCATCACATCCGCCGTGCTCCAACGTTGCTCCCTGAACGATTTAATGTGGCCAAAAGGCCGTTCTCTTGATTTCAGGTATCAATCCTTGTCTACGATTGCTGCCGAGCTTTAAGCAAGCTTTAAGCCGCTCCAAGCCTTGCTACGTCCAGGCTACACTCCCAAGACACGCGGACGTCGCCTGTGCACGGTTCCAGGCCCTCAATTGCAGTCGAGAGCCTCAGCAGTTGAGGCAGTTGAGAGGGCCACTCCCTGCTACAAACGCGTAGAAGATAGGTGGGACATTTAGTTCCACCTCGGAAATGAGAAGACACCCGCAGCCGCATAAGATGATTTTGTGCCTTTAGCTGTTTGCCTCCAACACAGAGGTGAGGTCCTCCTCCCCCTTCACCGGACTTGTCCGTGACATCTAGCCCGCATACCAGGCCGACTCGACTACCTGACCCGACTTCACTCCTCGCTCAACACACACGCCGGTGAGCCTGGACCCGGGTATGCGATAGGTCCGATTACCCGATCGGTTGAGGCTCTAGGAGAGCGAGACTGAAATATAAAGAGAGAAAGAGAGAGGAGAGCTGTGTCGGGGTAGGGGGGTTTTTGCCGTGGAGAGTTTGGCTTCGACACTTAGTCGGATTCAGAAGGTAGGAGGGTCGGAGGAGAAGAAAGCCTAAGGAAGAGAAAGGAAGAGAAGAAGAGAAGGACTGCTGAAGGGCTGAAGAAGAAGAAGAGAGTAACAGGGTTGAAGGCAGAAGGAAGAAGAAGAAGAAGAAGAGGAGGAGGAGGAGGAGGAAGAAGATTAGAAGCTGAAGAGAAAGAGAAGGATCACAGAGTAAGAAGAAAGAAGAATTAGAGATAGAGAAGAAGAAGAAAGGAAGAATCAGAAGAAGAAAAGAAGAAGCATGAGAGGACTGTAGCACAAGTCATTTAAGACGTCTGATTTCATATGCTCTCCATTATTTTGTCTACAACTCTTTTTACTCTTCATATACTCATATGCTTTACATTCCTAATTAGTTTTTGAGTAATATTTTGTGTTCACTTTGCATTAATTGCTAAGTTTAGTGTGTGAATTCCATTTGCTCCCTGTGTTCGACCTCGAAATATTTTCAAGTAATAAAATTGTATTTGTTTTCAAAGCGATTTCAACTATACTGCAACGCGACTATTTTAAACATCGATCTCACAGCGTTAACAAGAGTTTTGATTGAACGTTGATCTTGTAAGCAGATTCCTAAGTTTGTTGTGTGTAATAACTATGTTAGTGGCACAAGAAGGGGGGTTAAATTGTACAATAAAAATTAAAGCAAACAATCTTAACAAAATAACACAGGAATTTAAAGAGGAAACCCTTGCGAGAAAAAACTCTACCTACATCTCTCAATCTAGGATTTTTCCCCTACCTAAGTAGGAATTACTAACAAGTAATTTACAAATCCCCTCTTCCTGGACAAACCCCAAGAAGAGTCTTGCCCCTCTACTAAGAGGATACAGGAAACCCACAGATCGGGTACCCAAAAAAACTATCAAATACAATAAAAGATATTCTTATGAGCCTTGAATAAAATATTGAATAGAAAGATTAGAATACTCCCTTTTCAAACCTATGAACAACAGGAAGTAGAATGAAGATATGCTCTCAAGAACTTGACAAGAAAGCAATACCACAAATGGAGCATAAGAGAGCACAAATGAGAGCACAAGCCTTCTCTTAAGTGAGTAGAATGTATCTTTTTTTTGTGTTTTGTTAAGGCTAACTATGGGGGGTATATATAGGTGTCTAGGGTTTGATTTAGGTCTAGGTAGTTGTTGGAATTTGAATTAGAATGGAATAAATTAAGGTAAAATGGCTACATTGCATTTACTCAAAGTCTAACTAGATCAGACGTCTGAATAGACTATTTCAGATGTTTGAGAAGAAATTAGGACGTCTGAAAAAGCTCCAGTGGAAAAGTAGTCAATGGATTTCTCAAGATTGAGTACAGGGACATCTGAACAAAGAGATAGACATTTGAACAAGTAGTTTCAGACGTCTGAGAATAAAACTAGATGTCTGAAAAGACTTTAGTGTCAATCACTTTGTTTTGGAATTCAATTGGATCTAGACAGGGATTTAAGATTTTGTGACCAAACATTTGACTAGGAATTTTCGCTCGTGTTTTGAAAAATGTCGGATTTGTTGTTTGTAGTATAGCCACGCAAAAATCCCCAGTCAAAGAAATTTGTTTTAATGAAACTCATGTATATTTTTTGTTTTATAACTTGAGTCCCGCTTATTCGTCTCTAGGAGGTGTAAGAAATGAGTTTTAGATTTAGATCCACTTTTCTGACCCAAATCTAACCTAACCTAATCTTTTTGGTCTTTTTGTATTTTGCGATTTTTTTTTGTGTTTTTGATTTTTGTTTTGAAAAACAAAACCTAATATGACACAACCTAAATCTAACTACGTACTTGTAACCCTAAATGACTAAGTGCATCTAAGTGAGGTCATGGTGGCCGTGCATGGTGTGACTATCCCTAAAGGGGACAACCCTAAGAAGACTGGGAGGACGTGCAACAAAAGCATAAGAAGTGAAAATAAAAGCATGCACATAAAACCACTAGATAAAAGAATATCATGCATCAAATATTAAGTAGCTATAAATCCAGATACATGAAAAGAAGGAAAAAATAACTAAAAAATGGGATCAACCAAGAGAGGCTATGGAGAAGCCTTCTTGGCCGTCCACTAAGAGAAAGAATGGAGAGAGGGTGTGTGCACCTAAGTAGAGAGGAGGGTGTTGCACCCTTTCTCTACCTAAGGCCATCCTTGAGAAAACCTTGAAGAGTCTCCTAAATGGCCGTCCATGAAGAAAGAAATGGTGGCGTGGATCCTTTATGGAGAGAATAAGTAGAGAGGAGGGTGTTGCACCCTTTCTCTACCTAAGGCCATCCTTGAGAAAACCTTGAAGAGTCTCCTAAATGGCCGTCCATGAAGAAAGAAATGGTGGCATGGATCCTCTATGGAGAGAGAAGAACCACTCCCATAAGAAGAAAAGAGGAGGACGAAGTTGATGAAGCCTTCTTCTTCTCCATGCTTAGTCATCCATGGTGATGCTTGGAGGAGGAGGAGCACCTTGGAGGAGGGAAGGGGATGGCCTTTTGAGGGTGGAAGGGAGGGTGGTCGCTAGTTGAGAAATGGAGGAGAATGAAGAATGTGTGCGACATATTTCTTTTGGCTTATATGGGAAGTGGCTTTTTTTGGGTCGCCACTTTAGGTGGTTCCTAAAATAGGTAGTCCCACCTATTTAGGATCTAGGTTTGGTAAGGGTTGACACCTAGGTTGTAAGGCTTTCCTAGAGTAGGTGTGCATGGGATTTTTTTGCTAAGGTTGGCAACAACTAATGGGTAGATTAGGAAGATGTGAGTTTAGGAAAGTGTGTGTGTGTGTTTAAATTTCGTAGACTAAGGTTGTGGGATTGGTTGGATTAGGTTGGGTCAACCTAGATTAGGTGGGTATGGACCTAACTAGGCTTAGGTGAGTCTAATTGGAGAGGAGTGAACCAAATTGGGTCTAGGGTAGGTCTAATTGGATGTGTGTGTGTGATTAGGCTGAGGCAATCCTAACAGGTGTGAACCTAATTGGGTCTAGGGTAGCCTAATGGAGTTTAGGTTAAGTCTAATTAGGTTCTACTGAGCCTAATTAGACTTGTATGGGTAAGTAGGAGTCAATTAGATCCTGGGTGGATCTAATTAGGTTCAAGTGCACCCAATCAACTGTAGATGCATCCAATTAGGTATGGGCTAGTTCAATTAGGTTGGGGATAGGATAACTAAGGGTATGGATAGTGGGATAGGATATGTGGTTGGTAGGATAACACTGTGGATAGTGTTATCCAGGTTTTGGGATTGTAGGTTTAGGTTATCCTAAGTGGAGGTTAGGGAAAAGGATAGTGTGGATAGGAATATGGATAGTTTTATCCATGTTTTAGGTTCTAAGGCCAAGATTTCCTAATGGAAGTGGTTTTGGGTTTAGGAAGGCTGTCCTAGGGTTTCTAAGGGTAGGGATTCTGATTTCCTACGAGAGGGGGTGAGATTTGCAGAAAGATAGATAATGCGGAAATACACTAAACAATCTCACAAAATAATGCAATCACACAAATACACAGGGATTTTTAGGTGGAAACCCAAACCTAGGTATAAATCACCACGTAAGCCTCTCGACTTAGGATTTCCCGATCGATCGAGTCGATCAAATCCACTATACGAACTACTTGAACGAGGGTAGTTCAACCTCTTACAACCGACGCTACTTTGAACGAGGGTAGTTCAACCTCTTACAACCGACGCTACTTTGAACGAGGGTAGCATGCCTCAAACCCCTCCTCTTCACAAGGATTATTTAGTCTCTCGATGGAGATGGAAATTCACAAAGCGAATATCCAACCAAAGATAATAAAACAACAATAATACTATAGAGCCACAAAGTGAATAATTAAATCTAGCTACTATAGGTAAATGATCCCTTTGGTGGAAGTGTGTTGACTTGGCAACACGGATGCGTGAACCACGCAAAGGCATGACAATGCTCTAGTATATGACGGCGGGAGAGCGCGTGCATAGCGAATGTGGTGCTCTCTAATGTGGGCTAGAGGATTTCGGAGAGCAACACCACTTCTAGATGATTTTCTTCTTCTCTAGGACACAATGTGAGTGGAAGTGGTAATGCTTGATGTGTCTTGAGTGTATGTTACAAAGGAGGGCTCCCCCTCTATTTATAGATGGCCTACGAAGGCCTTGGAAGGCTTCTATAGCCGTTGGGAACAAACCCAAGGCAGATTAGGTTGGAATCAGGGTCATTAATGATTCTGGCAGTGTTATCAGACGTCTGGGAAAGTATCAAACATCTCGAAACTACTTTTCAAACGTGTGGAAAACAAATCGGATGTTTAATCCTAGACAGGTATCCGTACTGATTTTGTCCAGACCTAAACAGGGTTCTAGGGCTTATTGGTCAGACGATAGGTCGGACGTCTGGCACAAAGCCAGGACGCTGGAAACACAATCTTCTATGGGGATGGATTTCCCGAGGCTAAACGGCTATAAGCATTTGACAAAAGGTGATTTGGGCCTAACATCTACTTATCAGCCATATGGGGATCACTATGGACGTCTGAAAGTGAAAGTAGGTTGGATACAGAGTTAATCTTCTACATTTTGCCTGATAAAGCCAACGATCCTCTAGTTGGACATCTGGTAAGGTCATCAGACGTCTGCTAAGACGTCAGGACAAAAGGCTGGACGTCTAAACAAGGCAAATAGAGAGTGGTTTCCAACCTAAGTGTTTTTGGACAACTGAACAAACAGTCAAATGTCTTAAAGTCAAAGATCAGACATCTGATTTCTAGATTGGATGCCTGATCAGGTTGTTTGATGCCTACTTTGATTTTCTAAGTTAACTATGAAAAGTCTAAGTATCCTAGGGTTGAGTAAGTGTTCCTAGGATTACAGTTTTGTTACTTTGAGGCTTTTTAACATATAATCTAAAAAAAATAAAGAGCAAAAGATACAAAGTACAGACTATAAGACAAATAGACATCTATCTTATTCTTCATGTCTTCAAGCTCTCGCTCTAAGCGAAGCTCCTTCTCCAACGAGCTCCTCCAATCTACCATGGGCGCGATCTCTTCACACTTGTATCCATTTGCAATTGACCTGAAATCTTGGACTCAAAAGCAAATGTCAAATATCAAGTATTTTGTTATCGTCAAAATTAATGATCATGGTGCCCTTGCAACAATAGGGATAAGGCTATCCTCCTCACTCCTCTTGTCTGGATAGTCTTCTCCACTATTTATTGCCTTATTCCACTCTATCTCACATCTTGGATTACTTTATTACCTGCAAATAGCAACAAAAATATTAAATAGCAAGATAATCTCATCTTATTCTATATAAAATGATGCAATGCATGATATGCATGATATGAATGCAATATTTACAAATTAAGCTTGGTTTTAACATTATTTAAGTTGATTAGGACCTATGATTGCTATGCAATCAATGCCTTACGGGACATATGAATAAAATGTTGAATGCCTTAAAAATACATGGCAGACGTTTGAATAGAAAGCAGGATGTTCGAAAGCTTACAATGTCCCATAAACAATGAGTAATTGATGAATTCAACTAAGGTCAAATTGATCATTAAGAACAAATTGAATGTTGTAATTTTAAACAAGGAATATAGATGTTTGATGTATCAGTAAGACATCTGAAAAAATAAAGAGGCTTTTTGACTATTGTAGATAAAGGATAGTAAGTGTCTTAGAGAAGTCTCAGAGACGTCTGAAATGAGCATATCAGACATCTGAGGCAAATAGAAGAATTTGAAATCCTACGAGATAGAGATTGAGATTTTAGGTCATTGTTCTAGGTTCTGGATATGATCTTAGACGTCTAAAAAAGTATTTCAGACGTCTAAAAAATCATACTTAGACATCTAAAAAAATTATGAGACGTTGGTGGTCGGGCCCGAATAGGTGTGTTAATATGATGATTTTATCGTTGAAGTGTGTATAGTGGTTAACCTAAATCGGACCTAACCATCTCTTTACAAAATTTTTAACCTGACCTACTTGATTTTATCTTGGTCACTTTTAGGCCCAGGGTCGAACTCAGGGAAGTGAGGTTAGAAGTCAAGTTTCTATGCCTTACCTACAACGAATCTCTTCCGTTCATTTATTGTGTTTTTGGTGTTTTTCTATTTAAGATTTTTTTCTGATAATCTTGGTCCTTGAGGCACACCCTCAAAATTAGGTTCTTGGCTTTGAGCCAAATCAGGGTTCCAAAATGGGTCTTGCTATTTGCAAGATTGAGTACCTGCAAGTCAAGGATTATCTTTTCTCTTTTATATATTTTTTTATCTTTTTATTGGCAGGAAAGAGAAGTAGAAGTAGAGTAACTATAGTATATATATATTTGTATATACTATATATGTATAAAGAGGTGGGGGTGGAGGCGAAGATGGAGTGTAGCACAGTGTCGAGTCCGTCGTCGTCTAGACAGACGCAACCAACAGGACGAGGTGCCGCGTGGAGTGTAGGATGGATGGTTGAAGATGTGTGTGACCACGCTTTTTGCATGCGTGTATCGGGGAATATCAACAACTGGTGCAGATATTCCCACGATACAATGTATGGTAAGTAATGTGAAAAAATATATATATGTATATATGTAAATATATATAAGTATATATATATGTATGTAACTATATATATATATATAGATATATGTAGAGATATATATATATATATGTATACTAATACTTAGTTATATAATTACTACCTTATATATAGATATAAGTGTATATATATATATGTATATGAATATATGTATATATATCAATATATATATGTATACGTGTATATATATATGTATATAATAGTGTATAGGTGTGTGTGTGTGTATGAAAGTGTGAGTGTAAGTGTGTAAGTGTCGGTAAAGGGAGTGAGAGAGTGCTGTGAGAGAGAGAGAGATGGCGCTATTAAGGCGTCTGGAGCTTCCACGCGCCGTCTGGAGTCCACGCGCTCATTCGCAGGCGCGTATGCACGCAGAGAGGAGCGCGCTAGAGGGAGTGAGCACGGAGAGGACCGCAACGCACAGCACTGCGCGGAAGGGCTAGAGCGGGTGCACGCAGGTGCACACGGGTGACGACGCGGAAGCGGGTGGGCGCTGGCAGAGGACCGCACGCAGACGCGTAAGCGGGCGTTGGAGCGGGCGTGGGGCGAGACACGCACGTGGGCGAAGGCCGGTTGCAGCGTGCCAGGTGACCGGATAAGTGAGAAACTCATTGGTCACCCCACTGTAGCCACAGTGTTCCGTAGACTGGCATGAACAGTGGCTACAGTGTATGGCTGAGCCGTGCGACTTGGTACGCCCGGTGCTGTGAGTGCGGGAGGCTTGCGGCTGGCGCACGCGTGGAAGAAGAATGCGCCGGTTGGTTGCGGGCAGAAGAGAGAGCACGACAGGGCGCGCAGAGAGGGAGGCAAGGGCGCCTGCGGACACGCGCGGTGGCCTGCGTGCGCTGCTGCCGCCTTGCTGCTGCTACTGTGGAGCTCGGTCGGCTGCTGCAGGGCGTGCGGTGGCTGGTTGAGCTTCAAAGCTTTGAAGCTTTGTGGTAATGGTTGAAGGTGCTTCAAACAAGGAAACAAGGAAAGAGCCACCACACCCACCGGCTCTTTGATAAGCTGGGCGGTGGTGGACTCACGGTGGTGGTTGTGCACCACCATGAGGTGCTCCTGTCCGCAGGGTGTCTCCTCAGAGGAGGAGGTCTGTGTATGGGGGGAGAGGGGAGGGGATGGTGGCCTAGAGAAGAAGAAGTTGCTGTGGGTTCTTTTCGTGGGGACCAGGCTCGGCTTCAAAGAAGAAACCGTGCCCTTTTTTTATAGAAGGAGAAAGCATGCACAGCCATGCCCTGTGATATGACCCCGGCATTAAACATCCTTTAAGACGTCTGGGAGTTGGTCCAGATGTCTAGTCAGACGTCTGGAAGTCTTCCCAGACATCTGGAAATTAATTTTTTCGGCATAAGATTTCGCGTCTGCGCGTATGCGCACGCAGACTGAATCGCCGCCCTCTTTTCTTCTCCTTTCCTCCTGCAGGCGTAGCCTTCTTTCTCTCTCTCTCTCTCCCCACGGCGCCTTCAAATACTCCCCCTCTCCTCTCCCTCACCATCACTCCACCACCTTCTTCTTCTTCCTGTTAGTGTGAGAGTGAGCGGGCGAGGGCAGCTGCTGCTGCCGTGTGTGCGCGGGGAGGAGGGGTTGCATCGAGAGGGAGGGAGTTAGAGCGCGAGGGTGCGAGCTTGCCGGAGCAACCAAGGCCAGCCGGCGGGCGCGCAGCGGGAGCGTGGCACTGGTGATGTGCTGCTGCAGCTCAGGCAGCAAGCAAGCGCGGCGCGGCATGGCCGTGCGCAGAAGGCGGAGGGCGAGGAGGTCCTGATTCTGGGAAAAGGCAAGGCATAACCTTAAGATGACGAGATTCTAGTTTCATCCTTTCATAATAAACATCATCCTTAACTAAAATTTTTGTAACCGTGGAGAAGGTTACTTCTTTCGCGATGTCCTGACAATGAACTCCTGAGTCGGCAATGCAAGCAATAGAAGAAATTACTTCAGTGGTCACGATAAAAGATATGTTTAACACACTAGATTTTAGGATAGATGTATTAAGTGTAGAGTCATTCACTAGATTGGCATAAAACAATTTCAGAAGCTCAGGAAAGATACCAGGAATTTTACCACCAGGAAAAAATTCTTCATCAAAGAAATGTTGGATTCCTTGGGGTTGAAATAGGTCTAGGAGACCAAATCCTTAAAGTCATCCCATACAATTGGTCTTCCACACCTATCCTTAAACTTCTCAAAATTATTAAGTTTTTTGGGAGGCTATTTTGTTTAGGCAAAATTGTTTCATTACATTGGGTAATTCTTCCTCTTCAGGAGGTGGGTTACTAGGTTCGGCACTCTTTTGCTTCCTACGAGGTATAATAAGGAAAAGAGGGAAGAACAAGTCTTTAAGAATAAAAAATAGCCTCAACCAGACGTTTGAGATGAAAGTCAGACGTCTGAAATACACAAATTAGATGACCAATAAAGGAAATCAGATGTTCGAGATTTTGAGAGACAAAAGTATAAAAATGATAACAGCATATGCCCAAAAAGGTAATAAGACGTTTGAAAAAAAAATCCAAACCATAACCAAAGAACAAATGGATGCCCAAAACAAAACAAAACAGAAAAGCGAGTCAATCACAAGCACAAATATATCCTCATAAAAGTTTTGAAAGATGGTGAGAATATGCTAGATCTAGGTGAGAAGATAAAGTGATTACCAGAGGAAGAATATATGATCTTCCTTAACAAGGGATCTTCTCAGATCCAGAGGAGAGGATGTGGCAATAGATGTTTGGTGAGCGCAGGAGTCGTCTGGCAAAGCACAGGAGGTGTCTGATGAAGACCAGCAGACGTCCGACACTCTCAGGTGCTTCTTCAGGTGATGAACAATGGAGGAGTGAAAATGGTGAAGAGAAGTGGATTATGAGAGAGTTCTTTTGAGTGTGGTAGAAAGTGAAAAGTTAGAAATGGAAGTGACTATAAGGGGGGTGTTGCACCTTAAGAGGTCATATCATAAGGAGAGAAGATTGCATCATAAAGAAGTCAAATATCCATTGGTTAAAAGAAAGATGTTTCAAATTTTGAATCATAGAGCATTCAAACATCATACGTCTTTAGTTAAGGACAGACGCCTGGGAAGAGTTTATCAAATGTTTGAGAGATGAAAAAGGTGTCTGAAAGACTGTTTGAATTTGAATTCAAAATACCATTGAATGAAGTATGCAAAGGTTAGTTAGAAAAGCAGAATCTGAGAAGCATACAAGACGTCTGAAATTTCCCAGAAATTTCTTCAAGAAAAAAAATGTACTTTCAAGAGAATCAAACATCTGATATGGACATTTAGATGTTCAAAAAACTCAATTTTCTAAGTCTTTCAACTTGCAAATTCCTAGATGCCTTCTAATATGACTATATCTTTCTAAACTAAGGGGTTTCGTCAAGATATCTGCAAGTTGATCCTCGATGTTTAGAAATTATAACTTAATTTCTCTTTTTAATACATTATCTCTAAGAAAATGATGTCTCACATCTATATGTTTAGTTCTAGAATGATTTACTGGATTTTTGGATAAATTTATAGCACTTGTATTATTACAACATATTCTAGTTTGTTTGAAGTCTAATCCTAAGTCAGATAAAGTTTGTTTCATCCAAAGTGCTTGAGAACATGCCAAAGCAGCTGAAATATACTCAGCTTCAGCTGTGGATAATGCAACGCAATTTTGTTTCTTAGAAAACCAAGAAACAAGTGCATTACCCAAAAAATGGCAAGTACCGCTAGTACTTTTTCTATCAGTCCTATTACTAGCGTAAGCGGCATCACTATATGCTAGTAAGTCAAGTGTATGAGTTTTAGGATTGTACAAACCAAAATCATTAGTCTCTTTTAAATATTTAAAGATTCTTTTTGTAGCAGACATGTGAGATTCTCTTGGTGAATTTTGAAAATGTGCACAGAGATAAGTAGCAAACATTATATCCGATTTACTTGCAGTAAAATAGAGTAATGATCCTATCATACCTTTATATAACTTTTCATCAACCTGCTTACCATTTTCATCCAAGTTAAGACTTACGTTTGTAGCCATCGGTGTGGTCTTGCCCTTGACATTTTCCATTCCATATTTCTTCAATGTGTCATTGGCATACTTTGTTTCACATATGAAGATTCATTCATCCATTTGAGTGATTTGTAGTCCAAGGAAGAATTTTAATTCTCCCATGAGACTCATCTCAAACTCATCTTGCATAATCTTTGAGAACTCTCTGCACAAACTATCATTAGTAGAACCAAAAATAATATCATCCATATAGATTTGAATAACTAATAAATCATTAAGTTGATTCTTAATAAAAAAGAGTTGGATCTACCTTTCCCATTAAGAAACCTAATTTAATGAGATAATTTCTTAATCTTTCATACCATGCCCTAGTGTTAAGACCGTGACATCAAAACACTTTAAGACGTCTGGGAGTTGGTCCAGACGTCTGGTCAAACGTCTGGACGCCTTCCTAGCCGTCTGGAAATTAATTTTTGCATGCGTACGATCGCGAGTCTGCGAGCGTATCGCGCACAGACTAAAACCCTGTCGTCCCCTTCTCTTTCTTCTTCCTCCACCAACCTGCAGCACTTCCCCCCCCCATGCCTACATATATCCTCCTCTCCCTCACGCCACCCACATCCATCCATCTCCTCCTTCCCAGCGCGAGAGCAAGAGCGAGGGCAGCAGTTGCTGCCGGGTGCAGTGGCGGAGAGGAGAGGTGCAGCGAGAGGGAAGAGAAGAGAGCGCGCGAATCGTGAGAGAGAGAAAGCTCGCCAAAGCAGTTCGAGGCCAGCCGACGTACGCGCGAAGGAGCGTTGTGCTGGGGAGGCTTCCCCCGATGCTGCTACAGCTCAGGCAGCGGGCGGACGAACGTGGCACGGCCGCGCGCAGCAGGAAGAAGACGAAGGAGGTTCTGATTCTGGGATTTTTTCCCAGAATCAGACGTCTGGACCTACATCCAGATGACGTGAACGACGTCTGGAGGGAGCTCCAGACGACTGAAAGGTACGTATTTACTCCTATGTATCCTTCTGCGGATACGGCCATGCAGGCCGTTCCATTGGAGCTCTGTCGCGTGCCTTGCTGAGAGATTTTTGCGTGCGCGTGTAGGTTTAGCTTCGGGAAGGCGTGGGACACACCCTCCCACGTAGTTCAGACGTCTAGGCGAGTCACCAGACGACGGAGAGCGTCTCCAGACGTTCGAAGAGGTGGTCGGACGTCTGGAACTAGGTCCAGACGGTTCAGCAGGACCTCTGGACGTCTGAGGAGCAGCGCAGAGTGAGGTATGACCTGGACCCCTTTTTAAGACGTCTGGAAGATGTTCTAGATGTTTGATTTGAGTCAGAGTTGTCATTTTTGACCCATTTAGGGTCCGTTCGAGGTCCGATTTCTGCGTTTAAGATTCTGTTCTTCTCAGAATAAGTTTCTCTACTTGTTTGAAATACTTTTATCCTATTCTGAGTGGTTCCTTGTGATTGATCATTGTGTTAGGACCTCGTTCTGTTGCGGCTTTGGGGGTTGTGGAGGCACGTGGACCTGCCAATCACGCCCCCATTACTCCCGATTTTGCGGGTAGAGTGGCTTCCCTTAGTTATTTACAAACATTAATGCATATATGAAATAAATGATAGATCCTAGGGTATGGCATGAATCCTAGGACCTGAAAACTAAATTGAATGATAGATCCTAGGGTGTGGCACGAATCTTAGGAATAGAAATACTGAAACGAATGTCTTGAATGCCTGAATTGAAGTCTTGGATAAGTAGATAGAATAATAATAATTGTCTGTAATTGGATAACAGCTGCCTGTGAAATGTAGAGTACTGTTGCTAGTAACTGCTACATGTAATTCCTATTGTTTGGAAACTAAATTCGAGCTGCTTGTATAAAAAATGGAAAAGAAAGATTAAATGTTGGAAACACGTGCTATATGTGAATAAAATTGAAATGACGAAACCTAGTATGGCATGGCCTGAGGAAACATGAGTACGAACCCTACGGGGAATTGGGAGTAGAGTCCTGGAAAAGTAAATGGGAAAGTGTGTTGTCTCTTGGGTACGTGGTACCAAAGAGAGCACATATTACCTCTTAGTGTAGAGGGGAGCTTGCCGCCCTCTAGTCGAGACCGGGGTGAGTTTGGCCACTTTGCACCAACTTTCTGGCCCTCGCGTACACAGTACCGGGGAGAGCTGCTAGTGTAGGGAGAGAGCTAGCCACCCCACGGGGCCTGGGGTTCAGCTAGCCGTCCTACATCGACTTGTTAGGCCCACTGGGCAAACCAGGGTAGTCGGGCAAGGGTGCGCGAACTGTGGAGGGGCGAGTCCCCTGTTTGGTTACTGTGAAGGGGCTAGACCCCTATTGCTGAGAGGGCTCTGCCCTATACTAGTTCCGTGCTGTGCTTTAGGTGCACCCATTAACGGAAACGACTGACCGCGTGCCAGTGCAGGGTAGCTACCCGTGCGTTTATCGCGTGTGCTGTCGTCACCGTTATGTCTGTCAGTGTCCTTGGGGTAGATGACTGAGGGTAGGACCACCACGGGGGACTCTCCCGGCCAGGAAAACACCACGTGCTACTTCTACTTTTTGGAAAAGACTGCAATCAAGATCATTCCCACGAGGAACATTCGAGATCAAGAGAAAGACCTGAGAAATAAACAAAGAAAGAGTAAATAGATAAATAAAGAAATTAAAAACAACAGCTACTTGTCCACCTTTACTATTTTTCTTAGCTAGCTGGCTGCCACTCTACTCAGCGTTTCGCTGACGTTTCATACTTGTCACCTTTTTCAGGACCAGGTGTTGAGCAGCCAGAGCCTACGGCTGCGGAGGGTGCTGGGCCTAGTAGAGCCTAGTAGTTGTACTTTTGTTGTACCCGTTTTCTGTAGTAGTGAGTATTCTGTTACACCTTTGTACTCTTTTATTATAAACTTCATATTTCTGTACCTATTTTTAATTCTCTACTGTTGTGGTGGTGTGTACTGTAGTAGTTCTTTTCTTTGCTGCTGTACTTTTGTTACTGGTAGTTACTTGCATGGTGAATGTGATTTATTTTACTGCTTTTTGGTTACTTTCTCGTTGGACGACTGGGTCTTAGGATTAGTTGAGTCGATCCGATTCTCGTGTCTCGTAGGGATTCAGGAATCGGGTCGTAACACCTAGATGCTTGCTTGAGACCATAAAAAGCCTTCTTAAGCTTATACACATGATTAGGATATTCAGAATTTCTAAACCCAGGAGGCTGGGCTACCTAAATTTCTCTTATAAATCCATTTAAGAAAGCTGATTTTACATCCATTTGATATAATTTAAGACCTAAATGCGATGCAAATGCAAGAAGCATTCAAGTCAATTCAAGCCTAGCTACAAGAGCCTAAGTTTCTTCATAATCTATACCATCTTATTGATTATAACCCTATGCAACAAGTCTGGCCTTATTTCTTACTACTTGACCATCTTCATTAGTTTTAGTTCTAAATGCCCATTTTGTCCCTATAATACAATTATCACTTAGTTTAGGAACTAATTCCCATACTTGATTTCTTTCAAATTGATTTAGTTCTTCTTGCATAGCAAGTATCCAAGAAGAATCTAAACAAGCTTGATCAACAGTTTTGGGTTCAAGTTGAGATACAAAAGCAGTTAGAATAAAGTTAACTTGAGATCTAGTTTGACTTTGTCATTAATCTCTCCTATTATTCGTTCTTTTGGATGATCTTTATGAAAGCTCCATTCTTTAGGTAGATTATGTGTATTTTGATCTTTAATATGTGATACATCTAGGATTGAGAGCTTTTATTAAGAATAATAATGGCGAGGGCGGCAAGAGAGTGGCGACGGGCGACGGGAGAAGAAGGTGAGGGTGCGGTTGGGGTTGGGGATGAGGGTGATTGGAAGACATGGAAACTGAGAAATTGGAGAAGGAGGGAGAGGTGATGGCAGTCTTATGTGGGTAGGGCAACTACATTTGTTTCGAGAGAGGGCTGTAGGAGGATGAACGGAGAGGTTCTGTGCTATAGGTGCAGACGAAGAGGGCATATGGCGACGGTGTGCAGAAATCCCCTTGTCTGCTTGGCATGTGGGGGAGACGGTCACAAACGTGATTCGTGCACAAGGGTGAGGCTGCAACGTATGAAGATGAACCCTCTGTGCCCAAAACAGGAGGTTCTGAAGGAGCCCTGGTTGCCCCCACCACCGGCGCAAGTTGGCCACACGATCGATGTGGAGATGCCATTTTCTGAGGATATTCTTTCTACGGAGATGATGCTGAGGGGTGCTTTGATCGACGAAGTTATGATTGGCAATCCTTCTGTTGAAAAGTTCCATCAACTGGTGAGTTCCCTATCCCTTGTCTCATCGGGCTGGAAGGTTGTTGTGCTATCCTAGACCCGTTTTCTTATTTTTAGTCTGGGGATGATAGATGTGGAAAGCCTATGCTTTCGCTCGAGTACCATTGAGAACATCAGTGTGCTGTGGAGGCTGGTCTCTCCCTTTGATGGGGCACTCCCTGATCGCCCTCCTCAGAGATTGGGTACCAGGCGAGTGACACTTGCGATCAAGGGATTACCTTTGCATTTGAGATCTAGAGGGGTGGTCTCCAAGATGATTGCTGGCTTTGCATCTATTAGTGATGATATTGAGATTACAATCGAGGAAGGAGATGCCTGTCTACTACAATTTGAGGCTGAGGTCTTTAGAAGTGGGTCACTGCCTGATAAAATCATCCTCAGGTGTGGGGGTTCTTCGTGGCTTATTCGCCTATCAGTGGTAGGGCAGGAATCTATATTACCAGAAATGGGTCAGGATAAGACGTCTGTTGATAGATATGGAGAGGAACAGCAGGAGGAACCGGAGGGTCGTAAGCCCTCAGATGATGCGCCTGAGCCAAAGAAGAGGAAAGACTGCTACAAGGATGTCTTAGAGTGGGGTCAGATGACTATGGTTGATGACACTGTCACGGGGAGTGCTAACCAAATACATGAGGACCCTGGCAAATCCACCAATTGTAAGGAGGTGAATTCAGGGGAGGAAATAGAAAATAGCAGTAGAAGTGTCCTTAGGGATGTGAATTAAATGCCTTTTCCTGCACCTGATGATCTGAAATTTGGGAAAGGGACCAGCCAAATGAGGGGGGTTGGGCGCTCTCCTTACATGCTTAGGAGGCAAAGGAAGGAGAACTTGAGTCCCATTGAAGAGGAAACTGTTGCAAAGTCCATCATGGTTGAATATGTTAAAAAGTTGGCTCAAGGGGATCAGCCATGCAAGGGATGGGAATCTTAGCATGGAATGTGCGTGGGTTGCGCAATAAAATGAGAAAGGCTTCTCTTATTAGATATCTTGTGGAGTGGGAGATTGATTGTGCTCTTATTCAAGAGACACACTTGGATGATGAAAATGGCCCTGTTTGGGACTCTCTAAGACAATCTAGGAGAGCGGACTGTGTGGGGATGGCTGCAAATGGCAGATCTGGTGGGATGGCAATATGGTGGAAAAAATCCAGCCTTAAAGTGACTGAAATCCACCATGACAGACATGTGCTTACTTGTAGATGTCAGAATCTTCAAGGTGATCTGGATTGGTTCATCTCATGTGTATATGGACCTTGTGCAGCAGTTGGTTGGGTGGAGCTATGGGAGGACCTGTCAGTAGTGCATCAGAAGGTCCAATAGATGCCATGGCTTGTCGGCGGAGACTTCAATTGCTCCTTATCAAGTGGGGACAGACCAGGTGGCAGTACTGATGGTGCAATGGCTGGGTTTCAACTGATTATGCAGAGCTTGGGCATCACTGAATACCCTGTCAGTGGGGTTGAATTTACCTGGAGAAATGGTAGTGGGCTCTTATCTAAGTTGGACAGGTTTTTTGGCAACCCCAATCTCCTAGAGAGGTTCCATTTATCTTCTGCTATGAGCCTTGACAGGCCATTCTCTGATCACACACTAATTGTGTGGGATTGTGGGGTAAGTGTGGATGTTGGTTCATACTTCAAACTCAAAAAGTCATGGTTCAGAGAAGAGGGGTTTAAAGACATGCTATCCAGTTGGTGGCAAAATAAGATTGTAACAGGCTTAGCTACACAAAAGCTTGCACTAAAGCTGGCAAATATGCATACAATGCTAAAGGAATATGGGCAGATAGTGGTGGCTATTAGGGAGCAGAAGAGAGCTGAGGCACTGGCTGAGGTCCAAAGGCTTGACTTGAAGGAATGCAGGGTGGTTCTGAGTGCCCAGGAGTAGGAGCTAAGGAAATTTTGGCAGCAGGTCATTGGTGAGGAGGATTTAAAGAAAGAGATGGATTGGCATAAGAGGTCTAGACAACTATGGCTTAAGGAAAGGGATGCCAACACAAAATTCTTTCATCTTGCTACCAGTGCTAGAAGAAGATTCAATCTCATCTCGTCTATCAAAGTGTGCAAGAGAACCATTACCTCCACTCGTGAGATAAGAATTGAAGCTTCCCGTTACTTTAAAGAAACATCTAAGGCTGCGCCAAGAGGCTCCTAGAGGATGGCTTCGGTGACTTTCCCATGTGTCAGCAATGAACAAGCTACTATGTTGGTTGCCCCTTTTACTGAACAGGAAACAGTGGAAGTTATCAAAGGTTTGAATAATGAGGGAGCTCCAGGACCAGATGGGGTACAAGTTCTTTTCTACAAGGAAATGTGGAATGTTCTTAAGAAGGATGTGATGGAAGTTATATATGAGTTTGAAAAAGGCAACTTTGGATTTGAAAGACTGAACAAGTCTTATTTGTTCTTGTTACCAAAGAGGTCGAGTGCGGAGCAATTTTCAGATTACAGGCCTATTGCGTTGTCGAATTCCATTTATCTTATCATCAGCAAAATTCTAGCTAATAGAATTTGTGATGTATTGCAAGACCTGATTATGCCTATCTAGTCTGCATTCTTACCTGGGAGGTCACTGCAGGAGTCATTCATTATGACTCAAGAAATGGTGATGGGATGGCATAGGCGAAAATCCAAGGCCTTCTTATGGAAGGTAGACTTCTCCAGAGCTTATGACTCAATTTCTTGGCCGTATCTATGGGAAATTCTTAAAAGGAGAAAATTCCCCCCTCTTTGGATACAATGGGTGAAACGGTACATCACGACTGCCTCCTATTCCCCTTTGATAAATGGGAAGCCATGTCGAGCCTAGATCCAGCCTCAGTGTGGGGTGCGACAAGATTTCCCCTTAGCCCCATTGATCTTTAATTTTGCAGTGGATACTTTGGCAAGATATGCTTGCAAGTTGGCAACAGATGGGATGATAAGTGGATAACCATTTCCCAAGGAACCAACCATGGATCCATTTCCCGAGGCCTTGACCAAGGGAAAAAGGATAACCAAACTCATGGCTCTTGAGGAGGACCTGATCAAGCTCTTTGAACGAGTCCAGATAAACATCCCCTTGATGGATGCAATCCGCCACGTACCGGCTTACGCACGATTTTTGAAAGACGTGTGTACACCCAAGCGTAAGCCGCAAACCAAAAGTAGGAGTCCGATCATACTGTCAGAGAAAACAAGCTCTGTAATCTTGAGTAAACTCCCACCCAAGGCAAAAGACCCAGGCACTCCCCTGATTTCATGTAAAATTGGTGAAACCCAATTCGATAGAGCCTTGTTAGACCTAGGTGCCTCCATAAACCTAATACCCACATCCCTGCTTAACCACCTTGAAGAGTCTGAGCTTAAACCGACAAAGGTGACATTGCAGTTAGTCGATTGATCCATCAAGTCACCTAAAGGAATACTTGAGGATGTCATTGTTAGGGTACAAGATTTCTACTTCCCAGTGGATTTTATAGTTCTAGATATGGATGCACCTGAGAACCCAAGGGATACACCGATTATACTAGGGAGACCTTTTCTGGCCACTGCTAGGGCCAACATAAGCTGTGAGGAGGGCCAAATAGAATTGAAATTTGGGAACCAAACTCTTAAGATTGACATCTTTACGGCCCAACAAGGGATTAATTGCGGTGTTGTAGAACAAATATGTGATATCAAAGCCGTGGTTGATGAACCGTATATTGAGGATAACCTGATTATCCCCAATCAACCACAAGAAGATCAAAACATGCAATTAGAGGAGTCTAAACCTGATCAAGATACACCCATAACTCCTACCCTTGTTCCACACACGCACTCTGAACCACCTGCTGCTGCTAATAATCCCATCTTGGAACCCAAGCCCCTTCCCGATCATCTGAAATACACCTTTTTGGGGTCCAACTAGATGTTTCTTGTGATTATAAACTCCAGACTCACACTTGACCAGGAATCCCGTTTGATTACTGTTCTCCAGCAACATTGTAGAGCCATTGGATGGACTCTCGATGATTTGACTGGTATAAGCCCCTCTTATTGCACGCACCATATCTACTCTGAAGAGGGCACACGATCTTCACGAGAAATGCAGAGACATTTAAACCCCAATCTGCAGGAGGTCGTGAAAAAGATCATTAAGTGGTTAGATCCAGGGGTCATCTACCTGACCTCCGACAGTCGATGGGTGAGTCCAATCCAGGTTGTGCCTAAGAAGGCAAGGCTCACCATCGTCACGACTGAAATCGGAGAGGTCATACCGACCCGTATAGCCAACTCGTGGAGAGTTTGCATAGATTACAGAAGACTCAATTCCTCCACGAAGAAGGATCATTTCTCACTACCGTTTATTGATCAGATCCTCAAAAAACTAGCAGAAATAGATTCTTCTGCTTTCTTGATGGCTACTCCGGTTATAACCAAGTGGCAATCCATCCAGAGGACCAAGAGAAGACCACGTTCACCTGCCCCTTCGGGATGTACGCATTTCGAAGGATGCCTTTCAGTCTCTGCAATGCACCCGCGACTTTTCAGCGGTGCATGCTTGCCATATTCTCTGATATGGTAGGTGATTATCTGGAGGTCTTCATGGATGACTTTTTAGTATTTGGGGCAACATTTGACGATTGCCTCCAGCACTTGGTTCAAATACTCAGGCGATGTATTGACGTGAATCTGGTTCTTTCCTGGGAAAAGAGCCACTTCATGGTGCCTGAGGGGATTGTCCTGAGACATCTGATTTTAGAGAGGGGCATCCAAGTTGATCGAGCCAAGGTTAACTTGATTTCCAAACTCCCTATGCCTAGCTCGATTAAGGACATCCGATCTTTTTTGGGGCACGTCGATTTTTACCGTTGATTTATCCCTGATTTTTCGAAAATCGTGCGCCCCCTAACCACTCTTCGCTCCAATGATGAACCTTTTGAAATCTCCAAGGAATGCACTCAAGCATTTAGGATCCTTCGTGACCGAGTTACCCAAGCCCCGATCCTGTAGTCCCTTAATTGGTCTCAACCCTTTGAGATCATGTGCGATGCATCTGACTTTGCTGTAGGAGTGGTTTTGGGGCAGAAAATTGACTGGAAACCTGTGGTCATTTACTACGCTAGCAAAACATTTGATGAGGCTCAGCGTAACTACATTGTTACTGAGAAAGAGCTACTAGCTGTAGTATTTACCCTAGAAAAATTCAGATCTTACCTCCTGGGTTCCCATGTTATCATCTCCTCGGATCACACAGCTGTGAGGCATCTTCTTGCAAAGAAGGACACGAAACCTCGATTAATCCGATGGATCTTGCTGTTACAAGAATTTGACCTCCAGATTTACGACAAAGCGGGAAGACAGAATGTGGTAGCTGACCACTTGTTTCGCCTTCCTTCTGAGATCATTGACCCTTCCGGACCCATCACGGAGCATTTTCCTGATGAGCACCTCCTGACTATTGATACAGGGCTTCCTTGGTTTGCTGATATAGTAAACTACTTGGCATCACATCAGATCCCGTCTGATTGGCCAAAGGCCAAGAAGGACAAATTGTGTTCCGATGCCAAGTATTACATTTAGGAAGACCCATATTTATTTCGCATTGGTGCTGATCAAATTATCCGATGGTGTGTTACGGAAGTAGAAATCAAAGACATACTCTCTTTCTGCCATGACCAGGCATGCGGTGGCCAGTTCTCTGGACACAAAATCGCATCAAAAGTCCTCCAGTGTGGCTTTTATTGGCCCACAATTTTCAAGGATGCATATAATCACTGTAAGGCATGTAACCATTGTCAGACCTTGAGCAATATGAGCCACCGTGACATGATGCCTTTACAGCCGATCTTGGTATGTGAGATTTTCGACATTTAGGGGATTGATTTTATGGGATCCTTCCCTATCTCGGACGACTTCAAATATATTTTGCTTGCTGTTGACTATGTGTCCAAATGGATCGAAGCCATTCCGACCTGAACCAATGATCACAAAGTTGTTCTCAAGTTCATTCACCAAAACATCTCACAGTTCAGGATTCCACATGCAATCATTTCTGATGGAGGGACCCATTTCACAAATGCTCAGTTCAAGTCACTGATGACCAAATACAGGGTGTCACACCAAATCTCTACTCCTTACCACCCCCAAACTAATGGTCTAGCTGAGCTATCAAATCGGGAGATCAAGAAAATCCTCCAGGTTATTGTTCGACCTAACAAGAAGGATTGGTCATCCCGGCTTTCGGAAGCTTTGTGGGCTTATAGGATCGCCCACAAGACCCAATTAGGCATGTCTCCTTTCAGACTGGTGTATGGGAAGGTGTGTCACCTCCCCGTTGAATTGGAGCATAAAGCCTGTTGGGCAGTACGAAATTGCAACTTAGATCTTTGTAAGGCTGGAACCCACAGAAAACTTCAGATAAGCGAGATTGATGAATTACGCCTCGATGCGTATGAAAACTCACGAATCTACAAAGAGTGGGTTAAAGCCTTTCATGACAAGCACATATCTAGAAAGATCTTTCACCCTGGTCAAAAGGTCCTACTCTTTGATGCCCAACTCAAATTGTTCCTAGGAAAGCTGCGATCTAAGTGGATCAGACCTTATTTAGTCCAACGAATCTTTGGAAATGGAGCCGTTGAGATCAGTCCACTCAGCCACGATTTCGAACCCTTTGTTGTGAATGGTCAGAGACTCAAACCATTCATTGACATGACCAATACAGATTTAGCTGAGTCATCCTTTATCCTCCATTCTCCCTGAGCTCATTGCGCCCAGCCGATGGTGTAAAACTCAGCGCTTAATGGGAGGCAACTCGTCATTCTTTGAAAAACCTGAAACCTTTCTTGACATTTCTATGCTGAATTCATATTGCACTTTAGCATTCACCCATTAGGACAGCCGACTCCACCTCAGGTACCCGTACTTGAGTCTAGAAATCGTCCGTAACAGTCACCTCGACCCGTTCACTTACCTAACACTTGTCCTAATGAATGAACTAAGCTAAATTCAAACCCACCTAATTTACAATGAGGACATTGCAAATCTTAGGCATGGGGGGGTATGAAAGTGCACAATGCATGAAAACTCATATCAAGAAAAGGTTTCAACAAAAAAATCACATATCTAAAAAAAAAAAACTGAGAAGAGGAGGGAAAATTTTGTGGGCTATACAAAACAGGAGGAGAAAAAATAGCAAAATTACAAAAAAGGAGCACAAAATGAAAAAGAAAGAGATAGTCATTAGTAAGAGATTAAGGGATTAACCAAAGTTCTAGACCACATCAAGAAAAGTAAAGAAAAAGTACTAAAGAGACACAAAAAGAGATTAGTAGGAACGCTGACCTTAGGCCTTTTTGGCTAGACTCTTAGTACCTGCTAAGATCTGGATAATCCTCAAGAGGTTGAGGAAAATGCAAAGCTTAAGTATTAGGTCTAAGGCTTAGGGAGTATTCGGCCTTGTTAACTGACCTTCGATTTACGGGACTCAGTAACCTAAGCACCACAATCCACACACAGTCTGGTTCAGTGCGCATAACAATCAAAATCACGCAAAAGCATTTTAATGTTCTTAAAATGTTGCCTAGATTAGGAGCGGCCGATTAACACAAGTTGATTTGGAAGAGTTCCTGGCGTGGAGAGGTAGGAAATTCCCCTCGAAGAGGCGTAACAACATACCGTCTCCTCGGTGCTCGTCTCTTAGGATATTTACATATCCTATCGGGGGCATGTAAGCACTCTACTAGTTCAGATACCATAGGTAGCATTATCACGAAATGTCGATTGTCAGGGCTTGGATTTGGCCACGGAATGCCATGGGTGGGATTATCTTGAAATCTTGAAAACCAGGGTTCTGGGGGTTACCATGGGCGATGCTATTACGAAGCATCGATTGCCAGGAACCTTTGAGGATTAATGATGGAGACGAGGAATCCGATATAGATCGTGTTGAGAAGCCAATCCGAAGCTAGAATTAAAAAAAAAAGAGAGAGAAAACTCTCCAACCAAATAAATCCTCTGTCTCTCTCTTACAAAAATGCACCATACAATGAACCAAAGCTAAATATGTCTCAAGCATGGGTGCTTTAACCACGGAGTCCAATAAACCCTAGGGTAGGTCCTGCGAGCCTTAAAAACCTTCGCGGAGGATCGAGGATAAAGCTAGACAGGTCTGGATCTTGGTTGGTACTAGAGTACCCTTAGGCCCATTATCGGCATTCTGACCTATTCACAGAAGAAAAAGCACTTATCATAACCAGTAAAAGAAATTAATGGCCTCGAATAGAGGTTAAAACCTTAAATTTTTGCTAACGGACTAGCAAAAGCTAGGCATGGGGGTATGATGAGAACCTCATCATGAGCCCTAACTAGCATATTTTGACCTAATAAAGTGTACAAAAGCTCCTACATAACCAAGAGAAAGGCCTAATTCAAGGGACCACTGATCTGGGAAGTGTACATGAAACAAAGGGTAAAACTGCAATTTTACCATTGCAGTGCATCAACGGGATTTCTAAGGGTCCATACATAGGTAAATTGGACTTAATAAGAGAAAAAGTGGGATGGTTCAGTCAGAAAAGGGTTATTGTGAAATTTAAAAAGTAAATAACATTCTGTAACCCTAAAACAAACCTACTTAAATTCACAAGGTTTCAGGCAAGATAAAAATCAACTAAACCCTCTAAAATTCATGAAAAACTATCCCCTAGGGTTTAGAACCTTCAATTTGGCCTTTGGAACCTATTTTGACCTAGATTGGCGTCCATGCCCAATATTTGACCTAATTTGGGTTTTTGTGCAAAATATCCAATCAAACGTAGTCAAACCTAAAATCCAACTTCACCATCGGATTAACTAGGTCAAAATTAGATTTTTACCAAAATTTGGATCTAAGGGAAGGTCATCTTGACCTACTTTGTAAAATGGTCCACCTAATTACATTCTGACCCTTAACTTTTGGAAACCCTTGCAAAAACCCCCTCAACTTTTTATCACTTTCTTCATTCAGGTCCCTCTGCCATTGCAGTAGGGACCCATATCTCCGGTGAGGTTTCGAGGCAGTTCTCTCCTCGTTTCCCTAGGGAGCTGCTCCTAGATTTGAAAGGATAGTTCTCTACGAAGCCCCCTACCACATGAGCTGCTCCCCATGCCCTGAATCACCCCATACCTCTCGTGTGAATGCTTGAGAGGTATGGGTTTCACTCTGGCAATGCCTTCGGCGAAGACTTTTGACCGCCTCCTTGCGACTCTTCCCTCTGCCCGTGCCTATATAAGAAGATCCAGATCCCTCCGCTTCTTCCAAGCATGTTCTGGCTAGAGAATCCCCCAAAATCTCCTCCGTCCTCATCTCCGGTCAGACGCTCGCAAGATCCAGCGACCTCCTCTCCCTCATTTCATCACTCTGCCACCATACTAGTGGCAGAGTCTTCTCCATCGTGTTCCTCCGCATCGCGCCGTACCCGCGCGAACCTCTCTGACCTCCTCGACATCGCCGCCTCTCCATCTTAGGGCTTTCGTCTCCGGCGACGACTAATATGCGCCGCTTGCCCACCGCCTCTCCCCTTCGTCCGGCAACCCCTAGATAAGCTCCTCTTCTCCTACTCTCTATTTTCCTTCCTTTTATTTCAAAAATCATGCATCGACCACCACAAACCACCATCACCTTCTCCACCTGCGACCAGACCACCGGCGAGGTGTTCCTGCCGCTCCACACCTCCATCCACCTCGCCAACCACCCTATGACCTCCGCAACACCTCACTGACCATTTCCCCCTACTCCAATCTCTTCGCCACACGCCCAGAACACTCCCCGAACACACCCATATTCGCACGCGTAGGGTGACCTAGGCACGCACGCTCAGGCCGCCTTGCACCACGCCAACCACCGAGTCACCTTCGCCGTGGCACGGCGAAGCTCCCCAAGTGACTTCACAGGGCCGCGAGGCCATATTCATGAAGTGCAGGTTCGACCCTCTTTCGCCATTGACGAAGGCGTGAAGGAGTTTGCTTGCGAGCTCCAGGTCATGCACTCCAGGCATTAGAGTCCCAGGTGGAGTGGATTGGTGTCGCGAATGCACACAGTTAGGCAATTGGCTTAGAAGGCGACCGAGGCTGTGGCAATTGGAGCAAGTCTCTTGCAGATGCACGTGCGAGAAGAGGGTGGGACATTTAGTCCCACCTTGGAAGTCTGTGAGCAGGAGGCGCAACATAAGTGGAAAAAGTCCCTTAGGCTCGCTGCCTCCTGACCACGGGGTGAGGTCCCACTCACCCACTGCCTCGTCCGCGACCCCACTACTCGCGGACTTGGCTCTGACCCGTATACCCGACTAGCCTGTGCACTCCTCCCCCACCACACACACCGGTGAGCCTGGTCCCGAGCATGCATATCCGACCCGATAACCCAAGAAGGCTCTGGGAGAGCAGTCCTAAGAGCAAAATAGAGAGAGAGAGATGTGGGGAGGGTAGGGGATAGGTTTTGCTCTCTGTGCTGTGCAGGGAAAGGAGGAGACAGCTGAGGAAGAACTTGAAGGTAGGCGCAGTAAAGGAGAAGGAAGACGACACTGTAGCTGCAGAGAAAGGAAGAGGAAGGAGCTGCAGAAGAAGAAGACAAGGGAAGACAAAGAAGAACAGAAGAAGGAGAGCCACTAGCTCAAGGTAGAGGAAGAGAAGAAAAAAAAAAGGAGGAGGCGTAGAAGAGAAGAAAAGAAGAAGACAGAGAAAAGAAGAGAAGAAGAAGAAGCCAAGGAGGAAGCCGCAGAAGAGGAGCAGCTGAAGATAGAGGAAAGCCAAGTGAAGAAGAAGAAGACTGCAGAGGAGTAAGCACTGTAGCATCCATCAGTTAAGATGTCTGATTCACAAAATCAGACATCTAAGAAAAGGAAAATCAAAGAAAGAAAGGAAGAGAAGGTGCAACCAAGCAGAAGAAAGAAGAAGGAAGAAGTCACAGAGAGAGAAGAAGGAAGAAAAGAGAAAAAGAATCTATTTCTTTTTACATTTTCCTCTCTAGCATTTCATATACATTGCATTAGAATTGAACATCATCTTTCAAGTAAAATTTGAGATTGTAATTTTTTTGCTTCTAAAATACCAATTTGCTCCCTGAGTTCGACCTCGGAATATTTTGAATTTCGAGTAAATAAAAATCGATAATTTTTTATACGACGATTTCAAATTGTACTGCAAGGAATGTTTCTTTAAAACACGATCTCATCGCGTAAGGCAATTAGCTACGAAGCTAGAAGGCTGGAGCAGTCGTTACTTGTTGAAAGGGGGGAGGTTTATCCTGTTAAATTCAGTTATCACATCCATTCTAGTTTTCTTCTTCTTTGTCCTTTGAGCTCCAAAGTCAATTTGGAAAAAACTTGACGTTATGCGCAAAAGGTTCTTCTGGAAAGGGGCTTCTCACCAAGGTACCTTCTTCCAACCTATTAAATGGGATTCAATTTGTTCTCCTAAGAAGTATGGTGGCATGTGAATCAGATCTCTCAAGGAGTTTAATGATGCCCTGTTGTTGAAATGGGTGGTTCGGTTGCTGCAAGGGGAACAAAAACTTTGGACAGAAATCATTCATGATAGTTATGGGGCGGCAAATGACGAGAAGAGTCGCTTGAATCCTCATAAGCCGTCTCCCTTCTGGACCTCTGTGGTGCGTGCCTTGGCTGACAACTGGAATTTATTCAAATCTGTCTTGGGTGATGGGAGAAGCTTTAAATTCTGGTTGGAAAAATGGCTGCCTGGTGGGGTGATAAAGGACAGGTACCCTCTTGCATTTCGGCTGCCACTGATAAAAATGCTTTGGTGTGTGATTATTGGGACACAGCTTCTAAGATTTGGACGTTAAACAATGAGGTGGGGAACGACCATGGAACAAGAACATGGGCAGAAAATGAACGCCTCCTGCAGGAACTTGCTGCTTTTAGACCTATGCCAGAGGAGTGTGATACATATAAATGGGATGGGACCTTCTCGTCAGCGGCTGCCTATGAGAAACTCATCCTTTCTTCCAGGTTGGCAGAGGTGGATGAGGTTGGGAAGAAGTTATGGAAATTGAAAGTACCATTGAAGGTGCAAATTTTTTTGTGGTTGTGCAGAAGAGATGGTTTAATAATGGGAGATATGAGGCATAGGAGAATGGGCACCCCTGCTCAATTTTGCCATTTGTGTGGGATGCACAATGATTCCAGTCTTCATATTTTTTCTACATGCATGATAACAGATTGTGTTTGGAGGAAGGTCTACAGGGATTCTATTCCCACGTGGGATGATCTGTGGAGTTCTTTTTTGATTTCTAATAAGACATATGTGCCCATGGTGGCTGTGTTATGGTCTGTGTGGAGAGCTAGAAATAAAAGTTTGTTTCAAGAGAGATTAGTGAGTGTGGATAATATTGTAAACAATTGTTGGAATCTCATACATATGTGGGTTCACTCTTGTAATCCATTTCTTTCATATAATCAATAAATGCTCTCTTAGGTGATTCGATAGCATTCCTCTTCCTTTCAAAAAATATACATATGTGATACATCTATAAAGAGTACGTCCTCATCATCACTATCTACTACTTCAACTTGTTTATCATCGAAGAGTTTTCATCAAACTTGATATGAAGATTTTCTTCTACCATTAGAGTTCTCTTATTGAATACTCAATAAGCTTTACTTTGGGATAAATTATCCTATGAAGGTACATTTGTCTCCCTCAGCATCAAATTTATCAAGATTTTCTTTAGTGATAAGCATATAGCACTTACTTCCAAATATTTTGAAATAACTAATTTTAGGCATTCTATCATAATAAAGCTCATAACTTATTTTATTAAGTATAGGCCTAATTAGGATTCTATTTAGTACATAGCAAGCCATGTTAGTGGCTTCGGTCCAAAAATACTTTGGAAGACCAAATTCTATAAGAAGTGTGTGGGCACATTCTTGAAGAGTCTGATTTTTCCGTTCCACTACACCATTTTGTTGTGGAGCTCTAAGAAATGAAAACTCATGTCTTATTCCTAGTTCTTCACAAAAATGAGAAAACTCTTGATTTTCAAATTCTCCTCCATGATCAGATTGAATTCGAGAAATCATATACCCTTTCTCATTTTGAATAAGTTTTAAAAACTTGCTAAATATTTCTAGGGTTTGGTCTTTAAGTTTAAGTAAACATACCCACGTAAATCTTGAATAATTGTCTGCAATTACAAGACAATATCTACTATCATTCAAACTACTTATTCTTGCCAGTTGGTCCAAATAAATTTAAGTGTAAGAGTTCTAAAGGTCTAGATGTAGAGGCAATATTTTTGCTTTTGAAAAAACTTTTATTCAATTTTTCAAGTGTACAAGCATCACAAAACGTATTTGAATTAAACTTTTTCTTAGGCAATCCTTTAACTAATTCATACTTGACTGATTTTTTTAGGTATTTGTAATGCAAATGACTTAATCTTTTGTGTCAAGTAAATATCTCATCATTGGAAGCTACTAAACAATCATAAGTTCCATTTTTATCGATTTCAACAATGTATATATCCTTATATCTTTTTCCAGTTAAAAGAATTTCATTTTTAATACTATCAAATATCTTAAAAAATTTAGCACTAAAAAGAATATCATATCCTTTGTGACAAATCTAACTTACACTTAAAAGGTTGTGTGTTAATCCTTTTACCAATGCAACGTGACTAAAAGAAGTATTACCTTTACCAATAATATCTGTACCTATAATTTGTCCTTTGTGGTTGTTCCCAAATGTAACGAAACCACCCTCCTTGTACTTTACCTCCGAAAAGAGTTCCTTGTTGCTGGTCATATGCTTGAAACACCTACTGTCCACAATCTAGGTTCCTTTGCCTTTATCCTACAAAATATGATCATCTTTGAGTTGATCTTCTTGGTTGCTCTTCTATCTTTCTATAAGCATGTAGTCCTTCTTTGGTTCTCTTAAAGATATATCTTCATAAATCTACTTCTTCTTGACCTACAAAACAGGATTGAACATGTTTCTTTGTTTCCCATTTTTTCTTGGGTCCATTGTGGTTAGTTTTTGTTTTCATAGTTGCATATGAAAACTTCCTTTCTTCCTTTTGACTAGATGTGAAACTAGTTTGTTTGGCTTTTGATGAACTAGCTTCATGAGAATATCCAAGACCAAATTTGCAAGAAGGAGATTTTTGTGATGATAAGAGTTTATCTAAGTTTTCCTTCCCATTAGTAAACCTAGCAGTATCTTCTAATAATCTTTCTAAATTATCTTTAAGATCTTGAATATTAGTTTCAAGAAGTTTTATTTTTTCTTTGAAACTTTTAGTCTCATCACTTAGAAAATCTTTTTCTTACATAATCTTGTCTTTCTCATTTTGAAGATCTTGATATTGTTCTTTACGATCCTTATTTTTTAACTTAGTCATTTTAAAAGTGTAATATAAATCATCAAAAGCTTCTACAAGTTCCTCTAAAGAAAGATCGTTTACCTCATCTTATAATGCCATAAGTCCTAGGCATGCGACTTCTTCCTCAGTTGAATCAGTTTCAGATTTACTTTCTCTTGAATCTGAGTCATCCCATGTAGCTTGTATAGCTTTCTTCTTCTTGTACTTGTTAAATGACTTCTTTGTATCTGTAAGAAGTGGACAATCCTTTCGAATATGTCCCTTTTTTTTGCATTGATAGCAAAGAACTTGTTCCACTTTTGAATCCTCTCTTGATCCCTTTTTCCTAAAATTCTTGTTATATCTTAAAAATTTTCTAAACTTACGAGTGAGCATGGCAAGATCTTCATTTTCTTCATCACTATCCTCGGATTCTGAAAATACTTTAAAAGCTAGTTGCTTTTTCTTCTCTCCCTCTGTCCATTTCTTCTTTTGATTGAGCTTGGTCTCATATGCCATGAGATTTCCAGGAAGTTGATCCATATCTAAGTTCTCAACTTCATTTGCTTCTTCTATAGCTATGGCTTTTGGCTCAAAATATTAGTTAAGGAATGTAAAATCTTACCTTCAAGCTTACCTCTTATGAAGGTCTTTTGTAGAGCCTTCAAGTTGTTGACAATGAAGGTGAAATGAGTGGACATATCCTTCACACTCTCATTCTCTTACATTTCAAATTTCTTGAATTCTTGAGTTAGTAAAACAACTTTGGAATTTTTTACCTTATTCGTTCCCTCACAAGTAACCTCAAGAGTTTTCTAGATTTCATATGCACTTGTGCATTGAGAAATCTGATCAAACTCGTTGGGGCTAAGTGCATAGTACAAGGCATTCATTGCCTTGGAATTCAGAGAGAGCTGCTTCTTATTATCTTCTGTTAAAGCTCCATTCTCCAATTTCGCTGGCTTTTCAAATGGTGTTTCCACCATTTCCCAAAGAGTGTAGTCTCCGGACTGGAGGACGACCTCTGTCCTTTTCTTCCAGTATGAATAATTCATACCATCAAAGTAAGGAGGTTTCGTCATTGAGAATCCACAGTTACCGTTTGTTGCTACCACCCTGGATGCCATTGAATCGTCTTGTTCAAGATTTGATACCTACACAAAAGAACAAACCTTGCTCTGATACCAAATGTTAGTGGCACAAGAAGGGAGGTTGAATTGTGCAATAAAAATTAAAGCAAACAATCCCAACAAAAATAATACAGGAATTTAGAGAGGAAACCCTTGCAGGAAAAAACCTCTATCTACATCTCTCAATCTAGGATTTTGCCCCTACCCAAGTAGGAATTACTAACAACAAGTAATTTACAATTCCCCTCTTCCTGGACAAACCCCAAGAAGAGTTTTGCCCCTCTATTAAGAGGATATGGGAAACCCACAGATCGAGTACCGAAAGAAACTATCAAATACAATGAAAGATATTCCTATAAACCTTGAATAAAATATAGAATAGAAAGATTAGAATACTCCCTTTTCAAACCCATGAATAGTAGGAAGTAGAATGAAGATATGCTCTCATGAACTTGACAAGAAAGCAATTTTTGCATAAGAGAGCACAAATGAGAGCACGAGCCTTCTCTTAAGTGTGTAGAATGTATCTTTTTTGTGTGTTTTTTTAAGGCTACCTATGGGGGGTATATATTGGTGTATAGGGTCTGATTTAGGTCTAGGTAGTTGTTGGAATTTAAATTAGAATGAAATAAATTATGGTAAAATGGCTACATTGCATTTAGTCAAAGTGTCACTGGATTAGACGTCTGAAAAACGACAGATGTCTGAATAGACTATTTCAAACGTTTGAGAAGAAACTAGGACGTATGAAAAAGCTCCAGTGAAAAAGTAGTCGTTATTGGATTTCTCAAGATTGAGTACAAGGATGTCTGAACAAAGAGATATACGTCTAAACAAGTAGTTTCAGACGTTTGAGAATAAAACTAGACATTTGAAAAGACTTCAGTGTCAATCACTTCATTCTGGAATTCAATTGGATCTGGATAGGGATTTAAGATTTTGTGACCAAACGTCTTACAAGGCAGGGCAAAACCGCTTTAGCAGTATAAAAGGATTCCTGCCCAGAGGCTTATTGCCCAAATCGAGGATGGGCTCCTAGGCAAGTGCACCTCCGAGCATGCTCTCTAATGATCATGACCATACGCTGTGCACGTGACCTATAGTCCAGTGTCCAGAGTCCTAAAGCCCTAGGTAAAGTGTTATGATAGTGCGGCCCACTAGGGGCATGGCCCTACGGGTGGCCTTTGGGTGCCAAGTGAAGAATTTGAGGCTCTATGCCTCCTACATAGGGGCTGTCATAATCTTTTTGGGCTAAGTGTGAGATGAGAGTTAAAACCAAAAAATGACTAAATGTTGGGATCTTATGCACGCATGTGTGTGTGTGTCTATATATATATATATATATATATCATATGTTAAGTTAGTATATATATTGTATATTATATGTATGCTAGTATTATAAGTTAGTTATTTAGCTTAATGTTATCATATATATAAGTTAGATCTACGTAAGTGTTGTATATATGTTAGATATATATATAGTATGTTTATACTCATCTAAGTTAAGTATTCACCTTAGGGTTGGCTTATATAGGTATGTGTATATATATATGTATTGTGTGTATGTAATTAAACTAAGTATAGTATATAATTTTTGGCCTCAATGTGTATATATTTTTAAGGCTTAAGTATGTATATATAAGTAGAGAGTAATAATACATTTGAGTACAAATGGATATTTTTATTCTTGCTTTGCACTTGTAAATACATTTCAAAGCAAGAATTTGTTCATAAATTCTTCTCGTTTTATTCAATTGTATATAGCTTAGCTTGTAATGTAGTTAGTTTAGACTTATTTTTATGCCTTGTTTGTACATAGTTTTAAGGCATCTCTTAGGATATTAATTCATTTGTTCTCATTTTGTAAATAACTAACTCAAATTAATTGATTCTTTTACTTCTAACTCATTCTTTTATAAATAAACTTAATATTTTTGGAATAAAAGATGATTTTGGATAATAGAGAGTGATGTATATCAATAACTGCCTTCTAGTGAACCACCTGGAATAAAACTAGTAAAAATTGTATATAAATAAAATGACATCCATCTAGATTGTGACACTATACTACTACAGCGATTAATAAACCCTAATTAACATGTGATCCAAATGGTACATCAGTCATGAATAAAGGACTCAAAAGAATCAACAGATCATTAAGGTTAATCAGACTTCTCACATGACTTGTGGGCGTGGAAATTTTGTGAGAGGGGGTTGGGGTCATTTTTCTAGAGTTGGACAAAGGACTCACGTAATGCATGATGGTAACACCATCATCCATCATAACTAGCATAATTTAGTTGATATCCAGTGATAAATGCTCCTGAATAACCATTAGAAGAACATAATTCCAATCTGAACAGCTTGCGAGAAGAAGATGGGAAATCCCATTAATTCTATTATTTTAACTAATAATCGTGAATGCAGAATAAAAGAGCGGTTAATCAGTGGTTAAATGAACCTAAATTTCCAAGAAGTAGGCTTGAACTAAATGAAATAAGATTTTCTATGATTTGAAGATTATTTTATTAATAAAAACCTTAATTACATGGGTTCTGGTAGAAATAAATGTCATCTAAACCTCTTAAAAATCATTGAAAAATATTCTGAGGTTTAGAACCTTCTCTTCAACCAAAGGAACCCATTTTTACCGAAAATAGAGACTTAAGCGGGAATTTACTTTGTTTTGGGCTATAGTGTAAATTACCCAATCAAATTGTGTCACAACTCTAATCTGAGGTCACCATTAGATTCCTTGGATCTAAATTAGGTTAACCCTAAAATTTGAACCCAATCAAAGTCCATCTTGACCTAGTTTGCATTTTAGCCCATAGGTTTCTATTTGTTACACATTTACCCCTAGGTTTCTAAGTTCCATTACAACCAGACCCCTAAGTTTTGATTTTTATTACATTTCAGTCCCTCCACCACCGTCTTCTTCCTCGAGCCAAACAAGGCAAGAGTAGCAGGCAATCAACCCAATTTGCAGAACTTTGATCCGAGATTTGATTGACCAAATCGAGATCGAATCCCACCAAATTTGGTGGGATTGATCCTAAGGACATTCCCAAGCTTTTGAATTGACTCTCGAGATCTTTCATCACTGAATTCAATGTTGGCAAGCTCGAGAACTTTGAGCTCAAAAGGTGACAAAAACACTTGCTCAATGTGCAATTTAGAGCTTATTTGAGACGGAATCCAACTCTATATAAATCCCTTGACTTCTACAAGTCAGGGGTGTGCCCAATTTGATCGGAATTCCACCTTTCTTCCTCCTCGCCAGTGCATCTTGGAAGCACCACCGGAGCTCCCCATTCTCCTTCCTCACCCTTTGCTAGGCACAATAGGTAGAGGGCTTTGCCTTTCCTTGCGTCTACGAAGATTCCACTGAAGCTTCAGCACCTGTAATATCCCAAAATTTAGACTCTGAGTCATTTCAAAGTGGTTCGAGTCAATTTGGATCAGAAAACCTAGTTGTGGTTTGGTGCTGGTGTCAACACTTCCTTAAATTACCAAAAAACACGTATTTCAAGTAAACCCTAGGTCAAACATTGTCAAAAGGGTATCACATGTGGTACCATTGGACTCCTCTTGTCACAAGCTTTCTAAAGAAACTTGTTTCGCGTGATTCCAAAATGTATAGCTCAAGATATGGCCAAAATAAGTTGAAAAGGACTTAAATGTAAGGTCGACCCAACCCTAGGGGTATTTTAGGTATTTCACGCCACTAATCCAAATCCCATCTACCCCTAAGGCCTATAAAAGGACCCCCCTAGATCCTTAGGTCGTCATTAGCCTCTAAGCCTCTCAATTAAGAGAGGAAAAGAGGAGGAAAATCTTGGATTTTCCTTTTAAAATTAAAAAATTTTCTTTTTAAGGACTCGGTTGTAATTCCGCAAAACACGGGCTTCCCACTGTAATTTTTGTAGGGGTGCGGGCATGCGAGAGAGTGTACGAGCATGCAAGCGAGTGCAGCTGTGCGGGCATAAGCGTGCAAGCGTGCCCAGGCGCATGCCTGGGTGCGTCGAGCGGCGCGTGCGAGGGGGTTCAGTTCGACTCTAGACTCCTTTGCATTGTTTTGATCAGTTCAAGGCCTTCCCAACGTCAGTTTTTGATAAATAAGGTACTGTTGGAATCGTATTGATGCGTACTACACGTTGGTATGATCTATTTTCGTTTTTGAGTACGTTATCCTTAGTGAAAAATTAGAAATGTAATTAGGTGTTTCTACTCTATTTTTAGTCTGTTCGAATTAGGTTTGGCCTCGGTGCGTGCACGGATTTTGAGGCAGGCGTGGATACTGCCCCCAGGCTCTGTGTCATGGTTCAGAGTCACCGTGACCCTCCGGTAACATTAGGTAGAGTAGTCTGTCTCCTTTTCCGTATAGTTTATTTACATAGTGATTTTCTTCGCGTATTGCACCATTTAGCGTGCATTCTTACCTATTGCTGAGATTGGACCTGTTTGTGTATTTCTTGTTGCTCTAGGTACTGGAATATTAAATATATTGATGAAAATCAAGTTGACTTGGAATGTGAATAACCAGAGTAATATTGTTAATTGCCAGATTAAAAGGAGTTAACGATAAATTATTTGATAATTTTCATGAAATGAATTATAAAATAATTAAGCTTGTTGAATATGGTCTTAACATCTCATGTGAGAAATAAATTCCTATTTTGAGTAAAACTGGCATTATCAAGATGGTTAAATAATAAATTTATTGGAACCCCGATCAAAACTTGAGAATTTCTAGGAAACAGATAAGTTGGAAGATACTATGAAAAATTGTTAATTCTGAAATTAAAAATGCAAAATTATTAAGGATGGTTGAATGGATGAAAATGAAAGATACAGTTATCTAAAAGTGATTAAACAATTAGTATGATGGAATTGTCAGAAATAAAAGGAATAGATAACTATTCTTTTTTTAGCCCTGCTACTTGCTAGGTTTTCGACCGTAGCTTTAGGTCTTTTCATATTAGGTTTAGGGATTGGTTTAGAGGGTTGTTGGCCTCCCTACGACTCTTTGGTTAGGCTTAGAGGCCAATTGGGATAGCGGATTCGCAAGGCTCGAGATTTGGAGCGGTTCTTTCGGCCGGTAGGTGGGTCATTGGTTGTCTGTGGCTCAGCATACATAGCACGTGTACGTGTTCACACCACACGATGTAGTGGCCACCCCTTTCCGCAATGACCCCAGAGTGATGGAAAGTAGCGACTCGATGGGTATAAGCGGTCTTCTCGGTCGAGAGGGAGACTTATACCAATCTTGTGCTACATGAAGTTACACGAAATCGTCCCATGCCCTAAGACGTCGATTGATAATTTGTGAACCATAATAAATTGGGCTTCCAATAGACGAAACAAAATCGGATAACGAGATGCTTAATAAATGGATTAATAGTACCCATTCTCTCTAGTACTTGGTTACTGTTTCACTCTACTGTTGTTGCTTCTACTCTACTCAGTTTGTATTGATGTGTTTTTGGGTTCCGTACTCAGGTGCACCTGGCAGTTCGCTTGGAGACTTTCGTTGTACATCTCCATGGATTTATATACTACGGTAAATTTTTCGGTTAGTATTCAATTTATGTTCCTTTAAATTTTACAATATAAATTGTTTATTAGCTATGTTTATATTTTATGATTATGTGTTGGGTGATTGCAATCTTGTGGGTGTTTGTGCGGTTGTTAGCACAAGGCAACTCGGGTCTCATCGGTTGGTGGGACTCGGGTTGTCACGCTACCTATCTCTCCTTCCTCTACTCCGCCTAACCTCATCGTCTTCCCTATCACTGGCAAACTTTAGCAAGCTTCTCTACTTCTCCTCTCCCCAAACTTCTTTAGTGCTTCTCTCCTCACCTCCAATTAGGTCTAGGGAGCTCTATAGCTTTGGCCTTCCCCTCTAGCATCTTCCTTGACACTGACCATCGTCGCCTCAACCATCTTCATGGCCTCCACCTCTCCATGTCCCTTTGACCCAATTAGGTTGAGCAAAAGGTTCACCACATTCCCGCACACCTTTCCCCCAACTTAATTGGACTCCATGTCGCCTCCACCATCACCCCCACCCAGTCGCCGGAGCTCCATTAGAGCTTCTCCGGGCGATCACCACATGCACTCAATCAACAAATCACCACCATCACTAGCTTCGCTGCACTCAAGAGAAGCTTCTTGAGTATTTGATTGGGGCCCTAGGCCTGTGTTTTCTTTTACAGGTGATTGTCATAGCCATCGTCTTCTCTGGTGCCAAGCGATGCCATCCGACGTTCAAGAATAGGGCTACCACCTTCCTCACGTGCGGACCAACACGAGGAACTTGCCTGGGCCATTAGGTTGTCAATCCAAGGTCAATTGCTCCTCCAATTGAAGCAACTCCTCCACGCAGCGAAGGTGAAGGAGAGGGGGCTTATTAGTCCCACATTGGAAAGAGACAATTTGGATTTGGGAACATATTGATTCCCTCCCCCTTTCCCATCACTCAGAAAAAGGGGTTGGAGCCCCAGAAATATCTTGCCTTGTCCATTCCCTCACCCGCCCACGCACACCCAGGCGGGTCTGAGTTTGGATCCAGATCCGATTAGAGGGAAAAAGCTACGGTGTTGGGCCCAAAAGAGTGGGCCAAGTTTTGACTTGACAGTCCTTAATCTAGGCTAAGCCTTGGGCGGGTTTTGTGGCTTGCTTTAATACATCTTCTAGGCTTGAAATATGGCTAAGTGTTGAGGCTAAATTGGGCTTAGTTGAAAACAAAATTTTTTTCCCTTAGCACTTCATTTATTTTTGGAGATTGAGAGTTCATTTTTTATCTATTAAGTGTGATATTCATCACAGATTCTATCATTTCTTATATCAGGTTATTGTGCTCATTTATATTCAATTCATATATATTTGATTAGTTGTTTATATTGTGAATTAATTACTCTTTAAGGCAACCTCGAACTCACATTCGAGATATAAATTTAAATGCTTTCATCACTTTAGTCGCTATACTCTAACGCGTATTGAAAACTTGACTTTAGTGAATTAACATTTTGGCACCGTTGCTGTGGAGCAACGTGCAATTTCACCATTCATATCATTCTTGTTGTTAGATTCTGATTTCTAACTTGCTTTGTTTGCTTGTTTCGAGGTGAATTCGCAATCAAAATCATTTGCTCGAGGAACCACACCTGGGTCAGGTTAGTCACTTTGACTTCTTCCTTAATCTCCTCACTATCTTTGGAAGATAAAATAAGAAACAAAAGAAATTAGGATTCAACCCCTCCTTACTCTTCTAGTAACATCATTTTAGGCGAGAAATTCCTCATTTATCTTAATTGATTACAATCAGATTTGATTTGAAGTGATTTGATTCAGAATACTCAATTCCCAGCTACTTGAACCTATTAGGGACATAAAAGCACCTTGGACTATTCACCTTCTTGTTTGAATCCAAGGTGCCATATTTGGAATCAATTGGACTTGAAAACAGAGCCACTTAGGATTTTCATTCTAGGGTTAGAGTACACACTTGCCATTCAAAAACGGAAACAAATCTTCCTGCATTTGTATGCCACCCAAGCCCTTGGTTGAATTGATCTTAACATCAAACTCTAAAATCAAGGCTCTATATTCACTTGAATCATAAAAGTTGGGACCTAATAATAGGGTGATTCGAGTGACTTAACTCGAATTTTATCCTCAATTTTAGGGCAGGTCAGGTGAAGTTAGTTCACTTTGTGAATCAACCAACCTCAAATTAGGTCACAATTTAAATCAACTCTAATTTCAAGTGAGAATCCAAGGCACAACTAGGCTTAAAATTGGTAGACTTAAGGGCTCAATTCACTCATACTGGTTTTCTTAGATTCGCTGTGACAAGGAAAGTCAGGCGAGGGAAACCTTATAACCCGTAAGGACGCTCTACCGTGTAGGGTTCTTTGCGGCGCTCTCCCTTCCTGGCTGCCCAAGTAATTCTCGGGAGTGTGGATTTCTGATCCAAAGGTCCATCTGCCTCGAACTGCCATAGTCATCCAATTCTGTTGGGTGCCTTGATTGGGTCCAAAACATTTTCCAATCCCTCATCTATTTCTTTAGTGCATGTACGGGAGGAGGTCTTTGAGAACCATCTTGAGAACTCCACTAGTGAGTCACACCCGTCGAGGTCAAAACTTGACTTTCTTGTTTGGGTTTCCTTCTGAACCATCTGAGATCTCTTCTGATACATTTGACTTATCTGATCCCAGTTCTCCATCCTCTACTTTCATGGAGAACCCATAACAAGAAGCAGGTGAGATTCCAAACCTGCAAGTCTAGTTGCAGACTCTTATCAATCTGATTCATGCACTGGCTAACCCTCGACCTCGTCCACAGATGCGGGATCATTATAATCCCACAGCTGTAGCAATCGAACCCAGGGTGCAAATTCCGACTGGGGGATGTGATACTGAGTTGAAACCAAATATTGTCAACTTGATCCCCCACTTTCATGGATTGGGCTCTGAAGACCCTTTCCAACATATCTAGCAGTTGAAACATCTGGCCTAGACTCTCGGACCAAATGTTTAAAATCGGAACACCCTGCTCATGAAGATGTTCCCCTTCTCTTTGAAGGATATGGCAACTCATTGGTATCGGTCTCTGACTCGACTGTTCGTCAACTTTCTCAACACAGTTAATTAAGTTAATTGTACTTAATTATGTGCAGAAGAAAGTAACTTAGGTCAACTTGAATTTGTGTCGATTGAATAGTATAGGATCAAGTTAACCTAACATTTTAGATTTTATTTCTTTTAACTAGTTTAGTCCAGGTCGTTCACTGAGAGGTATAACTTAATTAGAATTCACCATTAAGTCTAAGCTACTTATAGAAAGTATAATTAAATTTATTTTAAGAACATGAATTTTGCTTAATGATTTCAAATTAAAAGAATATGTAAAATTCCATAAGAAAACACATTTACACAAATGATCTTCTTTAACAAGTAAACATGTTTATTTCTTTTTATCTCAAGTGATTAAGGCAAGAAAAAGTATTATGATGTAAACACATTTACACTACTTAAAATGTCTATTTATGCATGTTCTTAAGCATAGGATTGCATTTCATGATATAAATATTGCATTACATGCATCATCTTGCATTTAGAGTAGTTTGAATAAAATGGAGGTTAATTGTCTCCTTTTATGTGCTTGGACAGGGTAAACATTTAATCGGGGCCTCGGATCAAAGATCCAACCGTATGGATGTGATCAGGGCGACGATTGGAGTTCAACGACTCTAAGATCGCCCTAATCAGGCATCCGTAGCATCAGATAGAGATCGGGGAACCCTAGAAGATCAAGGGCCAGGATGGTGTAAATCCGCACTTCAGATGGCAAATTCGATCACACGGATGAATTCGGATCGACGATCGCAGCCCAACGACACAAAAATCGAGTCAATCCGACATCCGTGGCACCATCTACAACTTCCAGAAGATGGACGGCCAAGATGGCGCCACGTGGCACCATCCCGGTCGCCCAAACGGTCGCCTACACTCTATGAAGACCGCGCACCCATCCCCTCTCCGCCGTTGGATCTCAATCCAACGGCTGTGGACGCATCGTTTTAAAAGCATCCGCGCGACCATTTGGGCGAGGCAGCGCAGCGGTCCAGCGCCTTATCGCGAGGCGCTGGCGCGCGTTCGAGCCTCGCCAAGCAATTTCTGAGGCGAGCGGGCGCGCTCCAATTGACCGCACGATCGCGATCCAACGGCCGCGCGCGCCCGATAGCGCCGACGCGCAATTGGACGCTCTGGTGAACGCGCGATCATACGCGCAGGCGGGCGGGCGGCAGCGGTGAAGGCGCGATTTTAAGCCGTCTGATCTCGCGATTGGACGGCTGAAAATCAAGCGACATGCGTAGGCGTTACGCGCGGGCAGCCGAGCGGGCGCGCGTGGGCGCGGCGGCGACGGTGACGTCGGGGCTTTAGCGACGGTTTTATCCGTCACTAAAGACCCCTTATTTATTATTTTGAAGATGTAATGTCCATTTTGCCCCCACTCCTTGCAACTATAAAAGGAGACCCCCTCCATACGAAATTTTCATCCCTTCCTCCTCTCTACCTCTCCAAAGCTCAAGAGAAGCTTGTCCCACACCCGGGATGCTTCTCGCGAGATAAAGTCCAAATTTTCGTCCCCCTTCGGAAGTGGATCCCGCGACGACGACGGCGTGCTGCTTCGTTCCCGTTCTTCTGCTTCGTCCTCCTTCGTCCCGCTTCGTTCTCCTTCGTCTAGGCATCGTCCCGTCCGGCTCGTCCTCCAAGCGACCGTCGAGGAGGATTCTCTCTCCCTATTCTTTTTACTGCTTTCTAGTATAGATTTACTGCTTTCTAGAGTAGTCTATTCGTCCTCCGAGCGATCGTCGAGGAGGACATTTCTCCCTCCATTCTTTTAATGCTTTCTAGAGTAATTGTTTTATGTTTTCTAGTTGTAACGAACGAACTCTTTTATGATAAATTCCTTGTCTATTCTACATCTCATTTTGATTTCCATGTGTAGTATTCTTTCTCTCTCTCTTACTCCCTCTCTCTCTTTTATTTGTTGTAGATACTTAGATAGCTTAAATTGAATTTCTTCGTGACAAAATAAAAAGAAACGCGAAGTTTTTAAATCAAATGTTCGCCTCCCTGTGTTCGACCCGGAATCTTAATTTCGGTATAAATTTTATTTGTTGAACTCGAATCCTTCGCTTTCGAACTACAACGACGGGTTTTCCAAAACCAAACACGTTAGCGTAGGTTCGTAACACGCTCAACATTTTGGCGCCGTTGCCGGGGAGGCAACGATCTTTGATTTCTCTTCACGTTTTGTAACTTACAAATCATTTACCTCACTTTTCTCCTTTCTTATTGTAATTGCAGGTACTCTTTTGAGGCAAGCAAAAGCGGTAGATTGGAGTAAAGTGCTGTGAAAGGTTTTGTAAGTTATCCCCCATTCTTTCCCCCTCCATAGATTTCATTCACCACATTGAATCCAAATTCCAATTAACCTAGGTGTTTGCATAAATCCTAGGAATAGTTTGGTTGTTTGGATTCTCACTCACATTCATTCCACCTTCATTTATATAAAAAAAAGTAAAAAGATAATTTTGTGGGGTAATTTTCAACAAATACACAATGTACACCCACATTTAAAGGCACTTAACCGAATTGATTTGTTTCTACTCAACTGGGTTCTGATCTGTGGGACCAGTACACATAAAGCAACACATAAAAGAGTAGAAATCATTCTAAGTTAACCATCTTTGTGTGCCTAACTTAGTGGTGCATTTGAGGCCAATTGTTTGAGTTGATTGGACCACACCACTTCAAATAAAATCAACTCATCAAGTAGCTGCCAATTAGGTTCAACTCTTAGGGATTTACCAGGCACTCCACATTCTTTTTAAACTTTAAAGGAAAACATCTTCACCTGTGCTTGTAAAACTTGGTGTGCCAACGAAACTTGATTGAAAACACCTAAAGTTGAATCCTAAAAGCTACTAAGCAAGATTTGAATCTTAAAATTCACCACATCAAAAAATAATCTTGCTTGAAAATCACTGGTTGTGTACTCACACACAAATCAATCAATTATTAAGGGCACAACCCATTTAAAGGGCCCATCACATTCCAAAGCACATTCAAACCTAGCCCTAAATAAAACAAAGTAGACGTTGGCCTTAAGGATTGGACTCGCTCTTCAGAACCCAGAACGAGATTATTTTCGATTAGTCTGTTTCTACTGTTCAATCTGATGTCTAGCTAGGGGAGCAGAGTCAAACGATCGCGGCTGGGGGGTACACTAGGAACCGGAGGCGTAAGCCGAAGGAAGAACCTTCTCCCCAGTCCCTCCTTCTAACTGGTTGGATTGAACAGACGGAAGTAGATCAAATCGTTCCTTTATCTCAAGACGGGTTTTGAGAGTCTGTAGGTCTTTAGGCTAACATATTTAAGGACAGGTTTGATTGTTTGTATTGCAGGGCACCTTTCTTCCTCCCGTGTATCATGAATCCTTCCACATATTTCACGCATTCCCGCTCTTTCCCTCCTGTTGTAAATTATCCTCAACATGACGATTATCCCAACTCGTATTCTAATCGACCATCAGTTAGTTGGGATAATTCGGATTGGGGATACAATTCCGGACCCCCGTGTTTAGGGTCTAACCCTGAACACTTTGATTCTCAATTCTATCCTTCTCAGAGTTGCATCGATTATAGATCGTCCTCCTTTCATGAACAACCTAATGCGATCTACAATCAAGAAGGATACACTGATCCTTACCCATCCTCTGATTTCACTGCCTTTAGGTCATCTCCATCTTTTGAACAATCTGAAATGACCTATTATCAGGATGGGTATAACGAATCTCAATTCGTTAATTCCTCTACATTGATGTCAAACCCGCCCAACCCTGAACCAACTCATTTGGTTCAGGTTAATCAGGTTCAAGATAAGGTTCTGGCTAACTTGAGGAATATCATTCAATCTTTAGAAGTTCAGCCAATACCTTGCATTGAGAGATTGGAGCCCCTGATTGAAATGATTGATGATTTAAATAAGTCTTTGTTGGATTGGCTCCAGGATGTTAAGGATAAGAACCCGGGTGAGTTTCTACTTGGGAAATTAGCGAAATTGAGGATGAGATTCGTGGTTGCTTTGATTCAATCTTGGAATAATTCCCAGGATGAACTCTCTTCAGGAAAGCCAATGACAGAACCCGCTCAGGCACCTGTTGGGGGGGACACGAGTTACGAAGCTGACCAGATTGAATTAAAACAACCAATTAAGGATGATTTGATTTCTTCACCTAAAATCCCTGAGCCAGGTTATGAGGAAACGTATGTCTCCTTGGAACACAAAGTGACAAATGATTTTGGGACATACATTGATATGGATCCTGATGGTGAAGATTCAAGTTGCGAAGTCTCACATGAGTTTTCAGATCACGATTTTTGTGAGACGATTGGGCCTGAGGAATCTGATAGATCATTTGATAGCCCAATAACTGAGGAAACTGATCTTATTAGGGCACACGATACGGATCCAGAATCGCATTTTCTGGAGGAATTAATTCAATGCCCTGATTATCAGTTACACCCTGTTGAGCTTATTGATGATTCTAATTCTGAGATAATTAGACCCAAGTCAATTTTGATTCTGCCACATCATTTAGACTTGGAGATTCCAGACGGGGTGATGAATATACAAGAGGTCTTGGAATTTGATACACTTAATGAGGAGGATAGGAGCGGGGAAGTTCTAATTTGGGAAGTTAATTTTGGAGGAAATGGAAGATTGAGTCGAAGGGTTCCTTTTAAGCTGAAACCATCAAATCAGAACCCTTACGACATTTGTTTCGAGGATGTTCAACTCAAGCACACATTCAACGATTATCCTTTTGAGCTTCAATTCTCTGTAACCCGATATTTTGGCCTTGGGTTGCATCCTCACAAATCGCAGGCCCGACCCCGCTTGCATTCTGATTTTAGGTTTTGGGTAATTTTTATCCAGAACCTAAGATATTCTCGATTATGGGGGATGGGTCTGCACCACAATCTGGTCCACATCTGTGGACCTCTGTTGACAGGTCGGAGGATTCTTCTGTTTATTCTAATTTTGACCTGCACTTCCGAATTCTTCATTTCTTTTCTTTGTATAGTGTGCCTAGCTGAAGGCACTAAACTCAGCACATATACAGTTCTTTTCATTTTCATCTCGGAGCGACCCGATATCCAAGCAATTCAGGTGCTTTCTACGCTTTTCCACTCTGTTTTATGTCTTTTTAATACAATGAGGACATTGCATTAGATAGGCATGGGGGGGTGGATATTTATCTTTGAATTCATTCGTCAGCTCCGTAGATTTGTTTTATTTTATAAAAAAAAAAAAATCAAAATTAGGAAAGAGAATTTGGGTTTAAGAAAATTTTCGATCTTAAGAAATACTATATTATGGTTTGAACACAAAGACCCTTCAGGTCTTTGGACTTAATCAGCCTATGTATCCACTAAAATGTGGATTTGTTTTTCGAGTTCTCGCCAACCTGAATTTTATTATAATTGGAATAAATAAGTTTGGGTGATAAGTACACGACTTGTCAACCTGCCCTCTGATTTAAGGGAATTTTGAGTTTTAAGCATCTACACACTTTCTTTGCACTGACTCGTTGTTTGGCGATTTTAACGGAAATTGGGTAGCTAATGAACCTTTTAGGGTGATATGGCTGGCAAGTTATCGTGGGTAACAGCCCATAGGTAGGTTGTCCAGAGCCCAGTCACTGGACCTTTCTCTTTTTGCTGCCTTTAGGTAAATCTTAGATCAGGGAAGCCACATACTTAAAAAAAAAAAAAAGAAAAAAAGAAAAAAAGAAAAAAAAAATCAAAAAGGAGAAAAGAAAAAAAAGAAATAAGCCACACTTCGCCGCACGAGTATGGCTGGCAAGTTGTCGGTGGTAACAGCTCATCGACCGGTTGTCCAGAACCCAGCTCAGAAAATGCACTAAAAATTCCCAAAACACTTAGGAAGGAGCGGAGAAGTAGAATAAACCGGGGAGCTATACACTGGATTCACCCTTGTGTTGACCCCGTTAAAAAATAAAAGTAGGGAGAAAGCTACCGGTTGTAAAGATACACCTTTAGGCAGAATTCTTTTTGAGGTCACCTAGAGGCGTAGAAATCCGAAGTTCGTTCTAATTGCCGGTCAACGAGTCTATCACAATCACAATAAGATGCTTAAAACTTAGGATTCTCATCAAATCTTGGGTGAGTTGAATGGCCGTAGAAAGCCACTCTTAAACCCTAAAAGTTGAAAATCCAAAAAAAAAAAAAAAAAAAAATTAGAAAAGAGTAAAAAGAGAAAAAGAAATGTTTCTTTGAATAAGGCGAGGCTTGAGGCGGTCTGCATTTTGGCTGATACCCGGGCACTGTTGTGTCTTTGAAAGTTCAGTTCCTAAGTAGACAATTTCTTAATGATTGAAAATAACTCAGGTCCAAATAATCTAACCTAATTCTTTTATAAATAGCATATAGTTTTTGCTAGGGACTAGCAAAAGATAGGCATGGGGGTATGATGTAAACACATTTACACTACTTAAAATGTCTATTTATGCATGTTCTTAAGCATAGGATTGCATTTCATGATATAAATATTGCATTACATGCATCATCTTGCATTTAAAGTAGTTTGAATAAAATGGAGGTTAATTGTCTCCTTTCATGTGCTTGGACAGGGCAAACATTTAATCGGAGCCTCGGATCAAAGATCCAACCGTATGGATGTGATCAGGGCGACGATTGGAGTTCAACGACTCTAAGATCGCCCTAATCAGGCATCCGTAGCATCAGATAGAGATCGGGGAACCCTAGAAGATCAAGGGCCAGGATGGTGTAAATCCGCACTTCAGATGGCAAATTCGATCACACGGATGAATTCGGATCGACGATCGCAGCCCAACGACACAAAAATCGAGTCAATCCGACATCCGTGGCACCATCTACAACTTCCAGAAGATGGACGGCCAAGATGGCGCCACGTGGCACCATCCCGGTCGCCCAAACGGTCGCCTACACTCTATGAAGACCGCGCACCCATCCCCTCTCCGCCGTTGGATCTCAATCCAACGGCTGTGGACGCATCGTTTTAAAAGCATCCGCGCGACCATTTGGGCGAGGCAGCGCAGCGGTCCAGCGCCTTATCGCGAGGCGCTGGCGCACGTTCGAGCCTCGCCAAGCAGTTTCTGAGGCGAGCGGACGCGCTCCAATTGAACGCACGATCGCGATCCAACGGCCGCGCGCGCCCGATAGCGCCGACGCGCAATTGGACGCTCTGGTGAACGCGCGATCGTACGCGCAGGCGGGCGGGCGGCAGCGGTGAAGGCGCGATTTTAAGCCGTCCGATCTCGCGATCGGACGGCTGAAAATCAAGCGACGTGCGTAGGCGTTACGCGCGGGCAGCCGTGCGGGCGCGCGTGGGCGCGGCGGCGACGGCGACGTTGGGGCTTTAGCGACGGTTTTATCCGTCACTAAAGAGCCCTTATTTATTATTTTGAAGATGTAATGTCCATTTTGCCCCCACTCCTTGCAACTATAAAAGGAGACCCCCTCCATACGAAATTTTCATCCCTTCCTTCTCCTCTCTACCTCTCCAAAGCTCAAGAGAAGCTTGTCCCACACCCGGGATGCTTCTCGCGAGATAAAGTCCAAATTTTCGTCCCCCTTCGGAAGTGGATCCCGCGACGACGACGGCGTGCTGCTTCGTCCTCCTTTGTCCCGCTTCGTTCTCCTTCGTCCAGGCGTCGTCCCGTCCGGCTCGTCCTCCAAGCGACCGTCGAGGAGGATTCTCTCTCCCTATTCTTTTTACTGCTTTCTAGTATAGATTTACTGCTTTCTAGAGTAGTCTATTCGTCCTCCGAGCGATCGTCGAGGAGGACATTTCTCCCTCCATTCTTTTAATGCTTTTTAGAGTAATTGTTTTATGTTTTCTAGTTGTAACGAACGAACTCTTTTATGATAAATTCCTTGTCTATTCTACATCTCATTTTGATTTCCATGTGTAGTATTCTTTCTCTCTCTCTTACTCCCTCTCTCTCTTTTGTTTGTTGTAGATACTTAGATAGCTTAAATTGAATTTCTTCGTGACAAAATAAAAAGAAACGCGAAGTTTTTAAATCAAACGTTCGCCTCCCTGTGTTCGACCCGGAATTTTAATTTCGGTATAAATTTTATTTGTTGAACTCGAATCCTTCGCTTTTGAACTACAACGACGGGTTTTCCAAAACCAAACACGTTAGCGTAGGTTCGTAAAACGTTCAACATATTACTAATGGAAATATGCCTTATTACAACATTAAGCTCAAAAGGAATGAAAAATGTAAGAAATTGAACCATGAATTTCTCCTTTTTTGTCTTCAGCCTCTTTCTTGCTCTTCTCCTTTTACCTTTTTCTCTTTCTTTCTCTTTTCTTTTTACTTATTTCTTAATCTTCTTAATCTTTTTTCTTAATCTTTCTGGAGCTCTTTCTTTTACAAGTCTTCTTTTCTTTCTTTCTTCTCTTCCTTACTCTGCCTTTTCTCTTTAGCCCTGTCTGTTCAACCTTCCTTTATCTCTCCGAGTTCTCTCTTTCTTATCCTTCTCTTCCTTTCCTTTGCTTCTTCTCCTCTTCTTTTGAGCCTTAGCACCCTTTCCTTCAGAACTCTTGTGGACCTTCTGAACCGAGCTGATCTATCTATTTAAACCAAAAATTAGGTTTTTTAATTGGTGGCTTGGACTGGTCAGGGATACACAGCACCCTTCTCAGGGTGGGACTTGACCCTACTAGGTCCAAGCCTGGTTTATTTAGTTTCGGTTTATTTCCAGTTCGCATAGTCTCGAGCCCATCTGGCTCACGGCCTCCCAGGCCCATACACACGCCCTCACGGGCCCACACTCGCACGCCCACAGGCGTACACACACCCAGGCACACGCACTACACGCGCCCACAACCACACCCATAATGCTCAATTCGTTTCCTTGCGCCATGAGCTGTTGACTGAGAAGCCCATATCACAAATAACTTTTATACCCATGCGACCGCTCTGATTCTACCGAGGTGGGACTAAGTTTCCCCCTCCTAGTCTGAACTTCAAATGTCGATTCCAGCCAGCTCAGAGCTCCGTTCCAAGAAAATAAAAGCTTGTTGGAAAGCTCTTGAGTTGTTCTACATGATTGAAGTGTCAATTTGATACTTAGGGGAAGTTAAGCTCTTCGATTTGAAGGGCGAAGGTCCTGGGTTTACTACGTTCATTTTGGCCTGCAGAGTGAAGTTGTGGCTCTAACGTCCACAGACTAGACTTTGACTTCCAGATGAAGTGTTGAATAGGTTTAAGGGATGATTCCACAGCTGTTGGTAGAGGTATTAAGCTCTCAAGAGCTTCAGGAAAGGTGCAGAAGCTAAAAGCTTCTCAGGGAGCTTGAAAACTATGATTCAAACTCTGAAAGGTCCTAACAAACATCTACAGACCTAATTAATCAATTCAAACAACCTCTAGAGGCTGTTATGAATATGTCTGGGTAGATTTTTATCTAAATTTCATCAAAAATCCTCTGTCACCAGTTTGGGTTCAAAGACAACCCAAATTAATAGAAATCAAATTCTATCATATAGTTGATCAAAGCTCATCCAAATCTCATCTAAATCATTCACAATCATCCCAGCAACATCTTAAACTCCTTAATTTGTCTGATTGAATCCAAAATCCAAGGATCAGACTCAAGTTTGACCAATTAGCCTCGAATTTTGACCTTTTGAGTTTAACTATTTCAAAGGAAATTAAAATCTTAAACATCTCTTCAATCACAGGAACAAATTTAGGCCGTTAGAAAGGTGATTCAACTAAGGTTCCTAGGGTTCCAGGCTTGTCTCCTGAGCTTGAAAAGATGTTTGTTCATCAGGACAAACCAAGGTTTGTTACAATGGTTGAATCATGGAAATAGACTCAGGGCACAGCATTGGTGCTTTTAGACCTTTTAAACAAGATTTAAACCTAACTGTCAATCATCTCCAACTCTGCTAGAGTTGGAGAAGATGAAGACCTAACAGAAGCTCCAAGCACTAAAACTTCAATTAAAATGTCTCATCATGATCAGTAAACCTCAAATCATTGATCTGGAGCTTCACACTGTGTTTTACAGGCTGAAGAGCTTGTTTTGATTCGTCGGAGCTCCGGTGAGTCCAGAAAAAGGTGAAATTATACATATAATGTGAGATTATGCCATTAATGATTCAAAAAGCTTCCTGAGGTCATAAGGAACCTCAGGAATAAATTAATTTCGTCAATTGTTCATTAAAGTGAAGATTAAACAGTGAATTCATTTTACTCAATTGAGTGGAGAAAATAAGTCAACAAATATTTGCAATGATATATATGTGGTTAATTAATTATTTGAACTTCTCCTGAGCCGCCATTGACAGCGAGCTCAAGAGCTTAATTAAAATTAGGTGTTTAAGTTATAGGGGGTAATTACTTAAATTAAAGTGAGGATTAGGGCCTTTAGGTGATGAATAAATGGTGGAGGACCCAGTGGAGGTGGAAATAGCTCAACTACTGTTGCCATGGATAGCAGGAGTAGTTGGTGGAGGTGGAGGTGGTTTAGTCGATTAGATGATCAATTGAGTAATTAAGGACTATAGAAATGTTCATGGAAAGTGTGAGAAAGTGAACAGTGACTTAAAAAGATCAAATAATTGCTCTTGAAAAGCTCAAGGAGCTCGCTGGAGTTGAGGAAGATGACTGTGAAATCTAGCATTACACTACCTAATCTACCTAACTAACTATCCTAACTAAACTACTTATTTAATCTACTGTTACCTAGATGAAGGGGGTAGGAGATCTCTGTCGATGGCTCATAACGGAGGAGGAAATTAGAGGGTTGGCGAAAGAGTCCAGCGGGCAGTTGTAAGGTGAAGCAGAGGAGCTCCTAGTCAGCACTTGTGTCAGAAGACTGGGATGACGTCGGCGGAGGTCCAGAGCTAACGAAGATGGATGGAGGAAGACGGATGAGGTGGAGGAAGGTCGGCGAAGTTTTAGAGAGAATAGACTATCGGGTTAGCTCAGTGAAGAAGAGGGAAGGGAGCTAACTTAGTGGAAATCGAGGGTGTGGAGGGGTATTTATAGGTGACGGCGGCTAAGATGGAGGTGGAATCTGGACAAGGAAGCGGTTAGGAGTGGAATAACCACCGGCATCTTCTCCGACGTCGGTGAGGTTATCTCCAACCCTAAAATAGGATTTTAGCATCAACCAGACCGGTGGATGAAAAGGAGATGGTGAGCACAAGCTCCAGGAGCTTGAAGAAGAAGAAATGACGTCAGATGAGCGGTGATCAAACGGTGGACGTGTCTCCTGTCGTCAGTCGTCCAGACGGTTGAAGAAGGAAAGAAGAAGAAGAAGTTTTAGGGACTTGTTCGTAGTGAAAGTTGAGGACCTAAATGGAGAATAAGGACCCGATTGAAATAAAATATAAGGACTAAAATGTAAACTCAGGTTTTCAAGGTTTATTTTAATTTAAATCTTTTTCAACTTTTTATATATGATTATAAATAAGACAATTATTATATTTAGACATTGAATTTACATTTTTGAACTTTTTAGATTAATTTATTTAATTAAGTAATGTTACTTAAGTTATTACATACTTAGGTATATATTATACTTAAGTTAGTTAACACATTAATTAGATGAATTATTACTAATATTTTGAGTCCAATTATTAAATAAATTATTAATAATATTAATTGGATGATAATATATCTTTTTAAACTTATTTTAAGGTCCTTTACTATTTATCCCTTATTTAATAATTAACCCATATATTCATATATTTCTAGCTAATTAACTAGGAAGACTAGTTAATTAGGGGTAATTAGAAATCATGATGAGTTTCTGGCTCACCTCTCGTCTGTAGTTCTAATATTTCGTCGTAGTATAGTATAGAGAAGCGGTTACCAGTTTAATACAATTTGTTACTTGGAAATAAAAGTTTTCCCGAGGTCGAACTCAGGGAGCAAACTATATTCTAGAAGTACAATGTTTCTATTACAAAAATGAGAGAGAGAGGGAGAGAGAGATAGAGATTTGCCTTGTTGGCTTTTTCTTCTTCTCTTCTTTCTCTCGTCTTTGTCCTCTTCTTTTTCTTCTCTTCAGTTCCTCAGTCTTCTTTCTTCTTCTTCCTCTTCTGTTCTTTTGTTCTTCTTTATTTTGCTTCCAAGCTTTTCTTCTTTCTCTTCGTGTTCTGCTTCTCTCTTCTTTCTCCTTCATCTCTTCGTCTTCTTCCTTCTATTCTTTTTCTTTCTTTCTTCTTTGCGGTGCCTGCTCTTCTTTCCTTCTTCTTTTCTTTTTCTTCAGAGCATCGTCTGATTTTTCAATCAGATGACTTAAGTAGCCTCTGCTACAGTGCGTCCTCCTTTCTTTCTTCTGTGTCTTTCTTCTTCTTCTTCTCGCAGTCCTTCTTCTGCTTTGCTTCAAGCAGCCACGGCTTTGGCTGCCTCTTCCTTCTGTTCTCTTCTTCTTCTCTGCCTCGGCCTGCACACTCACAGCTTGGTCAAAGGGCAAAACCTAATCCTACCCTCCCCCCGCGTCTCTCTCTCTTAGATTTCGCTCGTAGGATAGCTCTCCCAGAGCCGCCGGGTATTCGGGTACGGGTCGCGCTTGGGTCCAGGCCCACCAGCGTGCGGTGGTGGGTGAGGAGTGCAGGTCGGGTATACGGGTCGGGCCAGGTCCGCGGGGGGTGGTCGCGAACGAGGCTGGGTATGCGGGTGAGAGGGACCTCACCCCGTGTAACTGAGGCGATAAGCCTACAACACTTTTTTCATTTATGCGGGTGCGCGACCTTCAGAACTACCGAGGTGGGACTAAATGTCCCACCCCAATTTGGCGCCTGCAGCTGAGAAAGCTGCAGGCAATTACGGCTGTTGCGAGGCTTTCACCCCAGCTGCAGGCCTGGGCAGCTGCGTGGGGGCGAACCACGCGTCCTGGAGCACAAACCTGGGTGAGAGCGAAGCTACAGCTGCAGGCGGAAGAAGCTCCACCTGCTCAGCAATGGCGGCGGAGTACGGGTGACCTGTTCACAGAAATACGGCCTCTCGGCCTAGTCAGAAGGTGTAGGGAGCTTCGCCAGAGTGCGACGAAGCTCGTGCGGGTGGTGGCGAGGCGTGGGGCAGAGTGTAGGGGCTACCATAGGTCGGACTGTGGCCGGGGGAATGGGTTTGTTCGGGGGGTCTTTAGGTAGCGAATGGCAGGAAATAAAGGGGCGGAAGTGGTTTAGCGTGAAGAGGCGGAGGTTTTGGGTCGGTCGGCGAGTCGTGTGGAGTGGTGGAATGATGGGGGCGATTCGCCGGAGGTTGGCTGGAGATGGAGAAGGTGAGGGTGATCAGGCGCGGTCGAAGGGTAGTTGAACAAATTGAAGTAGGGAAAGAAAGAGGGGAGGAAGGGAGACAACTGTACCTACTTGGAGGGAGGGAAGGGGGACAGAGCAGGGCGGCAGTCGTATCGATTGTAGCCGGAGAAGAAGGTTCCCAGAGAGAGGGGGAGAGCGGGAGAGCGCGTGCTGGGTACAGCGCGACGCGGGAAGAGCGGGCGAAGGCAGCTCTGCTACTGGTATTGCGGAAGAGCGACGAGGAGGAGGAGGAACCACCGGAGCTGGAGGGCTTCTCCCGGAGTGGGAAGAGAGGAAAGTTGTGGGTGATTCTCCGTCAGAACCGAGATGCTGAGTTCGGCAGACGGGGGTGGCTTTTATAGAGGTGAAATCAGAGAGGAGGGCGGAGGGAGGCGACGTGCCTCCCTCGCCAGAGGACGGCCGGAGATGGAGACCCATACCTTCCGTGCGTTCGCACGGGAGGTATGGGCAGTCGCAGAGACCATGGAGGTGTCCCTGCGACAGCAGACATCGCAGGGAACCCCCGGTTGTCAGAGGGTCTCCCTCACCCTGCGCGGCGCCATGCTTCGCGCAAAGTCGCCGGAGCATGGTGCTGCTCAGGGTTTTGCAGGGAGGACCCAAATGCAAATAAAGAAGAAGACTTAGGGGCCAAAATGCGAGGGTTTCAAAAGTTGAGGGTAAAAAAGTAATAGATGAGGACCAAAAAGTAAAGTTGGTCAAGAAGGTCTCTTCTTAGGCTCAAGTTTTTATACATGACTAACTAGGACCTAAGGATTCTAATGGTGAATTTTATTTCTAGAATAGACCTTGTTTGACCGGTCAATTTACGTAAAAACCTAAATTAAGTCATTAATTGGGCATGGTTCTCAATGTAGGTCAAAATGGGTTCTTAAGGCCAAATTGAAGGTTCTAAACCCTAGAGATTATTTTTCTATGAATTTTAGAGGATTTAGTCGATTTTTTCTTTGCCTCGAACCTCGTGACTTGAAGTGGTTTTGTTTTTAGGGTTATAGGATGTCATTTAATTCCTTAGAGTTGCTGTAGCCCTTATTGGATCAACTCATCCCACTTTTCTTCTTACTAAGTTAGTTTGACCTATGTTTGGACCCTGAGCTACCCTATTTTCAGATTGAGTTGGTGAAATTGCATTTTTACCCCTTAGTTCCTGTTTTCTTCACAAACTCAGAATTTCTCTGAGTCAAGCCTTTCTATAGTTATGTAGGAGCTTTTTCTTGTAAATCTAGGTTAGATGGTACTAGTTTAGGGTTTATGACGAGGTTCTCATCAGTTTCTCATCATCAATCGATCAACACTTGGGAGGGTTTACAAGATGAATTCCTTAGGAAATTCTTCCCAGTGGGGCACACTAATGCCCTAAGGCATCAAATCACACTTTTCACACTGAATGCGGGGGAACCACTTCATGAGGCATGGGATTGCTTTTTGGATCTCATGCGAAAATACCATCATCATAGAGTTCCTAAATGGGAATAGGGTCAATCTTTTTACCAAGGACTCCGTGAGGATATCCGTTTATTTGTCGATGCAACCTGTGGAGGCAACTTCATGGGTAAGGATGAAGACACCATTTGGCAGATTCTCGAGAACATGTGCAAGAACTCCATAAACAATGAGTTTATGGGTATGTTCAACCAGATGACTACCTGTGCATTGACAAACACCAGAGGGACATAGAGACACGAGACCTTTCTGCATCCGTCGATCTGGAGTTAGTGGCCAGTCGATTGGATAAGGTCTACATTATCAAGAAGAAGTTGGATGATTTGGCTCATAACTGCAGAGAGCCACTTCTTCTCAGAAAAGCACGTATGCGCATCCACCCTTAGGGAGGGAGGCCTTGCATAACATTCACCACCACTCATATCAAGGGATGGATGCATATTCACCCCCATCTGATCTTGGTTTCGGAGGAAACTCCGAACCATCCTACTCAAGTTGGGGGATCTCTGAACCCCTATATTTTGATTACTCTGGAGCTATTCAACCCTGCAAGGAACTCCACGTCATCCAGAATGACCCATTCTCCAACTCTTACAACTCTGGATGGCGTAATCATTTGAATTTCACTTGGTCAGGAAATAATCAGATCTATAGACCTCAATTCCAACCTCGACCACAAAATCTTTGACCATTTCAGCCCACTCATCCTAGGCCCAACCCGAACTTTCACACTGGGCCTAGCAAGGAAGACCAGATGAGCCTGATTCTATAGACTTTGGCTGATTTGCAACAGACCAATGCAACCATGCAAAGGCAGCATAATGCGAAGGTTACAGAGGTTTGTAACCAACTCGCACAAATAGTTGGGACTCACCAGCTTTGTGCACTTCCGTCTCAATCTCTGTCGAACCCAAACGACGTGTCGCACTAAAGGCACGTTGCGAACCCATCAGGGCCAAGCATATTACATTTATCAGGCCCCTTCTGCACCTCCATCTGAAGGGTTAGAGGCTTCTACTTTGTATGTGGGTTATCAGCAACAACCTCCTCTCCTTCCAACTCCAAATCCAAAACAAGTAGGCCTAAACACTATCACTACACATAGTGGCAAAACTACTCAAGACCCACCTTACCCTAACCAATCTAAACCCAGGATAGATATCAAGGACAAACCCACCCCAGATTTAGAGCCTAAGCCAATCATGGAAAAATCGAAAGGGGTTCCATTTCTTGAAGCCGTGACCAAAGGAAATAGGAAATCCAAACCGATGGCACCTGAGGAGGACTTAGTCAAGCTCTTTGAGCAAGTCCAAATAAGCAATCCCTTGATGGATGCTATTTGCCATATGCCGACTTAAGTACAATTTCTGAAAGATTTATATACACCAAAGCGTAAGCCGCGAAACAAAGACAGGAGTCTGATTGTTCTGTCAGAGCAAGTAAGCTATATAATTCTAAATAAACTCCCGTAAAAAGCAAAGGATCCTGGCACCCTTACAAGATAGGAAACCTAGAATTTGATAGAGCTTTATTGGATTTAGGAGCCTCCATAAACCTGATTCCCACCTCCCCTTTAGATCACTTTGAGGAAACCGAGCTCAAACCGACTGAGGTGACTCTGTAATTGGCTGATAGATCGATTAAGTCACCTTGAGGAGTTCTCGAGGATGTTTTGGTCAAGGTACAAGCTTTCTATTTTCCTGTAGATTTCATAGTTTTGGATATGGATACTCCTAAGAATTTGAGAGATACGCCGATCATCTTGGGGAGACCGTTCCTAGCAATTGCTAGGGTGAATATCAATTGCGAAGAGGGCCAAATCGAGTTAAAATTCGGAGATAAAACATTGAGGATAGATGTTTTTAAGGCACAGAAAGGAATAAACTATGGGGCAATTGAGGAAATATGTGACATAGGTTCTTTGGTTGAGGATCCAATTCTCGAGGTGAACCCGATTCTCCAAGAACCTCAACCACAAGAAGATCTTGACCTACAAATTAGGGAGCCTAAATCTGATATAGATCTTTCCTTAGCTTCCAACTTATCTTCTGATGCTAACCCTGAACCCCTACTCGCTGCTAATAACCTGATTCTGGAGGTGAAACCTCTCCTGGATCTTCTGAAATACATTTTCTTGGGTTCGAATTAGACGTTTCAGTGATTATCAACTCTCGACTCACTCCTAATTAGGAAACATAGTTGATTTCTGTTCTCCAGTAGCATCATAGAGCCATTGGTTGAACTCTAGATGACTTGACTGAAATAAGTCCCTCTTATTGCACTCATAGAATTTGTCAAAGAGGGCTCACAACCTTCTCATGAGATGTAGAGAAGACTTAACCTGAATCTCCAAGAGGTTGTGAAAAAGGAGATCATCAAGTGACTTGATGTGGGAATCATCTATCCCATCTCTGATAGCTGTTGGGTGAGTCGTATCCAAGTTATGCCTAAAAATGTGGGACTTATCATGATTACGACTGAATCTAGGGAAACCATCCCGATACGAATTGTGAACTCATGGAGAGTTTGTATAGATTATCGAAAATTGAATACCTCCACGAAGAAAGACCATTTTTTTCTCCTGTTTATTGACCAGATCCTTGAAAAACTGGTAGGGAATCAGTTTTTCTATTTTCTGGATGGGTACTCTGCATATAACCAAGTGGCAATTCACCCTAAAGTTTAGGAGAAGACCACTTTTACCTGCCCCTACGGTACGTACGCGTTCCGTAGGATGACTTTTGGGCTATGCAATGCTCCTGCTACCCTTCAGCGGTGCATGCTAGCCATATTAGCTAAATACCTTGAAGTCTTCATGGACAACTTTTTGATTTTTGGTCAAACATTCAATGATTGCCTTCTGCACTTGGTTCAAATCCTCCGATGATGCATTGACATGAATTTAGTTCTCTCGTGGGAATAGAGCCATTTCATGGTTCTTGAGGGCATCGTACTTGGACACCTTGTATCTGAGAAAGGTATTCATGTTGATCGAGCTAAGGTGAATTTGATTTCAAAATTTCTTGTGTCTTCCTCAGTCAAAGATATTCGATCATTTTTGGGGCATGTTGGTTTTTATAGATGATTCATATTTGAGTTCTCAAAAATTGCACGCCCCCTGACAAATCTTCTCTCAATGGAAACACCCTTTGAGATGACAAGGGAGTGTGTTTGTGCTTTTCAGATCCTGCACGATTGAGTAACCCAGGTTGAAATCCTACAATCTCTTGACTGGTCTCAGCAATTTGAGATCATGTACGATGCGTCTAACTACGCAGTAGGAGTGACCCTTGGACAAAAGATCGATGGGAAATTGATGATATATTACGACAGTAAGACATTAGACGAGGCTCAGCGTAATTATACGATTATGGAGAAAGAGCTGCTGACTGCAGTATTTGGTCTGGAGAAATTCAGATCATACCTTCTAGGCTCCCATGTCATTATTTACTCGGATCACACTGCTATGAGGCACTTACTCACGAAGGACACGAAACTGAGGCTGATTTGATGTATCTTGCTCTTGCAAGAATTTACCTTGAAATATGCGATAAGGCGGGAAAACACAATGTAGTTGCTAATCATTTATCCCATCTTCCTTCTTCGATCATTAACCCATCCAGATCTATTATTGAGTATTTTCTGGACGAGCATCTTCTGAGCATTGATGTTAGACTTCCCTGGTATGCTGCTGATATTGTCAATTATTTGGCATCAAACCAGATCCTGTCTAATTGGTCAAAAGCCAAGAAAGACAAATTGATTTCAGATGCCAAGTATTATGTCTGGGAAGATCCTTATCTCTTTCGCATCAGTGCTGATCAAATCATCCGGAGATGCATTCCCGACTCTGAGGTCAATGACATATTATCATTCTACCACGACCAGGCCTGCGGTGGCCATTTCTCTGGCCACAAAATCACAGCGAAAATCTTCCAGTGCGGCTTCTATTGGCCCACACTCTTCAAGGATGCACACAATTATCATATGGCATGTGCTCATTGCTAGACCCTTGGCAACATAAGCCACCATGACATGATGCCCTTGAACTCGATTCTCGTGTGCGAAATTTTCAACATTTGGGGGAATGATTTCATGGGTCCCTTCCCAAATTTGAATGATTTTGAATACATCTTGCTGGCCGTGGATTATGGGTCCAAATGAATCAAAGCCGTTTCGACCCGAACCAATGATCATAAAGCAGCAATCAAATTCATTCATGATCACATCTTTTCTCGATTCGATGTCCTGTGCGTAATCATCTCTGATGGTGGGACCCACTTCATTAATGTGCACTTCCAGTCCCTGATGAAGAAGTGTAGGGTGTCACATTGTATTTCAACTCCTTATGATCCCCAGACTAATGGACTAGTTGAGCACTCCAATCGAGAGATCAAGAAAATTCTTCAAGTCATGGTTCGACTTGAAGGAAAGGACTGGTAGACTCGACTTCTAGAAGCATTATAGGCCTATAGGATCGCCCATAAAACCTAGCTAGGAATTTCTCCATTTAGACTTGTTTATGAGAAGGCATGTCACCTTCATGTAGAGATGGAGCATAAGGCTTACTAGGCAGTACAAAAGTGCAATCTGGATCTCAGGGAGGCCAAAATCCACTGCCGTTTGCAAATGAGCAAGATCGATGAACTATGTAATGACGCATATGAGAACTCGCGTATCTACAAGGAGTGGATAAATCCTTTCATGAAAAGCACATCTCACGAAAATCTTTCTATCCTGGTCAAAAAGTGCTTCTCTTTGATGCCCGACTCAAGCTCTTTGGAGGAAAACTGAGATCAAAATGGACCAAACCTTTTCTAGTCTGAAGGATCTTTGGAAATGGAGAGATAAAAATTAGTGAACTCAACCACAACTCAAACCCTTTTGTAGTGAATGGTTAAAAACTGAAACCATTCCTTGAGCTTATCGATTCGAATCTAGTTGTTGAATCTTTTGATCTCCATTCACCATGAGTTGCATTGCACCCAGTTGATGGCGTTAAAGTTAGCGTTTAATGAGAGGCAACCCATCTTTTGAAAGCCTGAGACCCTTCTTACCCATCTTGAAGTAAATTCCCATTGCACTTGAGGGTTCGTACTTTAGAACAACCAACTTTACCTCCGTTACTTGTATTGGAGCTTGCAATCATTAGCAACACCTATCCCGATCCATTCGCCCACCCTTGTGAACCTATTCTAACATATGAACTAAGCTGAATTTGAACCCACCTAGTTTGCAATGAGGGCATTGCAAAACCTAGGCATGGGGGGTATGAAAGTGCAAAATGACTCGAAATTTGATTGTTTTGAGGGTTTCTCATACAAAAAAAAAGAAAAAAGAAAGAAGATGAAAGGGGAGGAAACTTTGAAGTTAAATTGCAAATCTGTTGAGGAAGAAAAAGACGAAAACAGAGAAAAAAAAGGAGTAAAAGAAAATTGTGTTAGTTCCAGTAATTGAGTATGGAACATACCTAAGTTCTAGGCTAGATTGGATGATGAATTAAGTCATGAAGGGTTAAACCTTAGGAGATAAGTGAAGGATACTGACTTTAGGCCTCTTGGGCCTGTGTTGGGCTTAAACACTCACGTATTTGTTAAAATTTTGACTATTCCTCAAGAGGTTGAGGGAGTTGCGAAGCTAATGTATTGAGTCTAAGGCTCAAGGATTATTTGGCCTCGTTGTTTGCCCTTTGGTTTATGGGACTTGGTAACCTAGGCACCCAAAATTCACACACTGATCTGGTTCAATGAGCTTAACGAAGAATGATGCCAAAAGTGTTCTATTATGAAAAAGAATGATTTCTCGAAGGTTTGACTTAGGAGTGGCTTGAAAACAAAAGTTGGTTAGATGAGTCCCCGCTACAGGGAGGAGTAAATACTTCCCTTGAGGATGCATTATAACATATTATCTCCTCGATGCTTGTCTCCTAGGATATCTAAAGATCTAACCACCAAAGCTCCCTGCTCTCCTTCCTCCCCCTCTGCCACGCACAATAGGAAGAAGGCTTTGCCTTCCCTTATGTCTATGAAGCTTCCCTTGAAGCTTCATCCCCTATCTCTCCTTCTTCCGCTTCGGCCGACCTCATCTTCTTCCCCATCATCGGTGAACTCTGACAAGCTTCTTTGCTTCTTCGCTCCCCAAATTTCTTTAGGGCTTCTCCTCTCCTCACGTCTAATTAGGTCTAGGGAGCTTTATAGCTTCGATCTTCCCCTCTAGCATCTTCCCCCATGCCGACCATCGCCACTTTAACCACCTTCACGGCCTCGACCTCTCCGTGTTCCTTCAACCCAATTAGGTTGGGCAAAAGGTTCACCACATTCCCACATACCTTTCCCCCAATCTAATTGGACTCCATGTTGCCTCCACCATCACCCCCCACCCAATCGCCGGAGCTCCATTAGAGCTTCTCCAACCGACCACCACATGCACTCAATCAACAAATCACCACCACCACTAGCTTCGCCGCACTAAGGGGAAGCTTCAAGAGTATTTGATTGGGGCCCTAGGCCCGTGTTTTCTTCTACAAGTGATCATCATTGCCGTCGTCTTCTCCAGTGCCAAGCGACGTTGTCCAGCATTCAAGCATAGGGCTACCACGTTCCTCACGAGCAAACCAGCACAGGGAACTTGCCTGGGCCATTGGATTGGCAATCTAAGGCCAGTTGCTCCTCCAATTGAAGCAACTCCTCCACGCAATGAAGACGAAGGAAAGAGGGGGCTTATTAGTCCCACATCAGAAAGAGACAATTTGGGTTTGGGAACAAATTGATTCCTGCCCCCTTTCCCATCACTTGGAAATAGGGGATCGGGTCCCAGCCATATCATGCCTTGCGCATGTCCTCACCTGCCCACGCACACTTGGGCGGGCCTGGGTTCGGATCCAGATCCGATTAGAGAGAAAAAGATATGGTGTTGGGTCTAGAGGAGTGGGTCAGGTTTCGATCTGATGGTGCTTAGTCTGGGCTGAGCCTTAGGTGGGTTTTGTGGCTTGCTTTAAGATGTCTGCTGGGCTTGAAATATGGCTAAGTGTTGAGATTAAATTGGGCTTAGTTGAAAACCAAATTTTTTGCCCTTAGCACTTCATTTATTTGTGGAGATTGAGAGTTCACTTTTTATACCTTGAGAGTGATATTTTCCTCTTATATGTGATTATTGTGCTCATTTTATATTCAATTCATATATATTTGATTAATGGTTTATATTCTGAATAAGTTGCTCCATGAGATGACTTTGGACTCACATTAGAAATACAAATTTAAATATTTTTGTCATTTTAGTTGCTATACTATAACGTGTTTTTAAAGCCTAACTTTAGCACATTAACATTCCTCTCCTGGTGCCCACTATCCTCAACTGGTCCCACCTTTATGTCCACTTCTCACATGGAACCAAGAAGAAGAAAAATAAGAGGAAGAAGAGAGGGCTTGACCTCTCTCTTTCTCTCTCTTGATAGATCTCTCTATTTCTCATTCTCATGTGATTTCTAAAGAGGAAAAAAAATTTGGTAGTGGAGGCATGCACCCCAGGAGGCCCTAAATAGGTCACGAGGCACATTCTAGGTTTTTTTAAAAAATGTGAAGTTGACCCAAATGACATTGAGTTGGGTTCACGTAACCCCCATTCTCATGTAATTTATTTTTCAAATAAAGTTTTCTATACATCTTGAATTCGCAACATTGGTTTCGTTAGAAAGTTTGTTGATGAGTCTAATTTATCGAACTACTAATTACACTTAAGAATACTCAAGTTGGAAATTGAACTATATTTTGAGTACGCATTATACTAAAATATTAATTAAATTTGAATTTTGATATTCTTGTATTTTTAACCCAATACATACATTCTAATAATCATTTATTGATATATTATTTATATATTTTTTTTATGTTCATGTATTTGACAAAGGAAAAATCAAAATTAAAATTCTCGGCTGAAATAACCTCCTTCCGTTTTCTCTCAACTGCAGGATTTTTTTTTAGAAAAGAACGGCCACGCTGGGGCCATCTCCTCCACCGTGAAAGAGAGCCAACACCGTGGCCGGAGCTTGCACCATGATCTTTTAGCGCACTGCCTCCCTCCTCTGCACCACCGCAAGCTCTTGCGGTGACAGCACGAGCGCCACCATCCTTACCGCGATCATCACCACCCTCATCTTCCCAAACCGTGCACTCTCTCTCTGCTTTCCATCACCTCCACCACCACCCCCTGCGCACACCCAATTTCCTCTCCTTCATTTTCCCTCTTCTTCTTTCTCCCATGTTTCACTCCTCAATGTGAACCCATCAGCGCCACCGATCGCCGCCACCACTTCCATCACCTTCGGCCTCCCGCTCTCGACGTGGCTACCATCAACGTCCTCCCCGCAGTGCCACCGACGCCTACACTATTTCCATCACCGCCGACCACCCTCCACAGCCACAAGCTGCTCCTACCATCAGCGGGCAGTTGGCTTCTCGTCGGTTCACCACCAGCCACCTCTGACCGTCTTGACGAATGCCGCAGCCACTAGCATGACGCTGGCAACTTGACGCTCCTCCGCTGCACATCAGCCAGCTGTTGGCGCCCTCCCTAGCGTGCGCACACCTTCCCCTCTCCCATCCCCTGTTTTTGCACAGTACGTGCCCTATTAATTGAAATGAGAGGGGGAAGGAGATTGAAGAAGTGGAATTTTATTTACTCATTTAGATATCATGGGGAATTTACTTTCTCCCTCTCGCTCTTTCTCTGATTCTCTCGCATGTCCTATTTCTCTTTCTATTATTTGTTGAATGATATAGTTTTCTAGCTATTAAACATGAAAGGTTATGGACGATTTATTAGGTGAAGGTTTTGAGATATTTGCTAGGTTACTTTGTTAGGTATCAATTGCATGCAATATTCTTCACTTTTCTCTTCCATTATATAACGAAGGAGGAATTGAATTGAATAAGAGACTAATTTTCCATCATTCTTCTTGACACAAGATTTAGCATGGACATATTCGCAAGTATACTGGCTTAAACCTCCGTGCGGATACGACACTCGAAATCTACGTGATTTATTACATTAATTATTATTTTTGGTTGAGAGATTTCCACCACATAGAATATTATGACAAATCATTTTATTGCTATTATCTTCTTAATCAAGTGAAATTCTCTCTATCACTCAATAGCAATAACAGCCATCTCCGCCGCACCTCTTCCTCGTTGCCGACGGTACCTTCGACCACGGCGAGCCACCGCACCACCACCAGAGCATTCCTCTCCTCCAGCCCTACTCCTCCTACGAGCCACTCCACCAGCCGTGGCTCCCCATGTGCGTGCGAGCAAGGAAACCAAACTCCCCTGTTTTGTTGTAGGAGAGGGGGGCATTAGTCGGGGTGAAGAATTTTCGGTTGAAGCACTATTGCATTATTTTTTTGGTATTAATTATTCTGAGCTCATTACATGATGCCTTTTAATTTCTTCCTATTCTCAAGGTTTATGTGATGAGGGAGGGCTTAGCATAAAGACATTAGCATTTGATTATCTTGTAATCTATTTTTCTTGGGCAGGATTTTATGTGAAATTAATTAAGGGATTTATTGGTCTATGCCTCCCTGTGAATACGACTTGCTCTCCTATGAGTGATTTATTTTAATTATTGACAATTGATTTTTCTACCACTAAATTTCTACCTTAACAACTTATTTCTGTGTGTGAAAATCATTTAAAGTGAAAATCGATTGATCACTTGTGATGAGAGGAATCCAAGGATACCATGTGTGATACATTTCAAAAAAATTTTATTCAAGGGTTGACCAAAGCCACATTTTTTTCATTTTGGGGATGCGCTAATTCAATTTGCACCCAAATAGCGTCGATGGATTCATATTGGCATGCTTTGTCTAGAATTGGCCTCAAATCTAGATTTTGGGTCATAATAGTACCCAATCCAAAGATCAGACCAAAAGTCAATGCTACCCTCATGAATCTCCCATCTGATGACAGGGGACATGTCGGCATAAGCCTCCTAGAGAAGTTTATATCTAGATGGGAGCTGGTAAGTGTTGGTGCCAGAGCACCACGATCATTTATTTTGATGATAACAAAACACGTGTCATTTAACATTTACACTTGGAGTCTTAGATTTCAGGTCAATTGCAAATGGAGACGTGATTAGATGGAGTTCGAGCTCGCATCCAGGACGGATTGGGGGAGCTTAATGGAGAACAGAGGATATTTGTGAGGAGCGATAGATTGAAGATGGAAGGACAAGAAGAATATGATAGAATTCTGTTTATTTCTTTCATGTACTTTTGTCTTTATTTCCTTGCTCTTTTTATTCCTTAGAATATCATGTTAAAGAGCCTCAAAGTACCTTAACAATAGTCCTAGGAAAATCGGCACAACCTTAGGATACTTAGGTTTTCTGTAGAAAACTTAGAAAACTAATATAAGGTTCAAACAACTTTTTCAGACGTCTAATTCCAAAATCAGACGACTGATAATGTGTTTTAAGACGTCTGACTGTTGATTCAGACGTCTGATAACATTTAGGCTGGACTTGTTAGCTCTGTCTGATGAAATCAGACTTCCAGACCTCTGTCCAGACATCTTAGAGGATGTCTGATGACTTTGCCAGACGTCCAATTAGTGGACCATTGGCTGGCTGAGCAAACACTGAAAGATATAACCGTTAGAGCCTTATCAGACGTCCTTAAGCCTTTCCAGACGTCTGATAGATGACCATTTTGTCTCAGCTAACCCAAAATCTCTTCTCAGAGATTTTCTAGCCGTTGGAACTCTTGGAAATCCATTCCCGCAGAAAAAGTAGGTTTCCAGACGTCCAGACATAGTGCCAGACGTCCTATATGTCGTCTGATGGACTTGTACTAGAACCCTGTTTAGATCTGATTCAAGTCGGGAAAAAACCTGCCTAAAATCAGACATCTGACTTTGATCCTAGATGTCTTAAACTGGTTTCCCAGACGTCTGATGCTAGGATCAGACATCTGATAACCCTGTCAGTGCAATCATTATTCCTGATTTCGGCCTGATTCTCTTGGGCTTTGCACCCAATGGCTATGGAAGCTTTCCAAAGCCTTCCAAAGCTTTCCTAAGGCCTCTATAAATAGAGAGGAACCTCTTGCACACAAATACACACCTAGACACACCTAGATATAAAAGACACACCCAAGCAACATACTTTCTACTCTTTTGTGTCCTAGAAAAGCTCTTGCTCTCCAAGCTCAAGTTCTACACCTTGAGAGCATCAAGCCTTTGCGCACCCGCTCTCCCGCTGTAGTTCACAAGAGCGACGTTGCGCCGTTGCGTGGCTCACGCACCCGCGTCATCGATTCGACGCACTCCTTACAAAGGGGAGTTTCCTAATTTCTATAGAAGCTAGGTTTAAATCTTTGTTGGCTCTATAGGACTATATTTGTTATTTTACTTTGTTATTTGGTTGGGTATTCGCTTTGCGAATTCCCGTCTCCTTCGTGAGACAAAATCCTTCTTGTGAAGAGAAGGGCTTGAGGAACGCTACCCTCGCACTTGTAGCGTGGTTGTAATTGAGGTTGAATCACCCTCGTTTAAGTGATTCGTTTAGTGGATTTGATTAACTTGGGTGATCGGAAAATCCTAACTCGAGAGGGTTAGGTGGTGGTTTTCACCCGGTTTGGGTTTCCACCTAAAAATAATTGTGTACATTGTATGATTGTTTATTTTGTGAGATTGGTATATATTTTATTCCACATTTTATTACGTCACCCTCTCCTAGTAGGGGAATCTACAGTAAGAACGATTGGAGGGAAAACCAAAGAGGCCACAAAGAAGAGTGCAAAAGGGAGTCACCAAAGAGAATATTCCAAGCTTCTTTCTTTCTCAAAGCTTTAATAAAGAGGGACAAATTGTGAATACCTATGTTGATGGTGGCACGACCCATGATCAATAGATCACCAAAAAAATTAGCGAAAGAGGCTTTGAGTCTACTGATAAAAGTTTAGGAACCTCAAGGATTCAGAGAATATGTAGGAATAGAAGAGAGAACGTGTTTGGAGCAAGTGGGTAGAAGAAGGTAAAAGAGTGGCTTTCTAGCCAACCGGCTTCTTTTGAACATTTTCGAAAAGATTTTTAAAATAAACAATCGTAGCTGATGAGCCCTAAAAGATCATCAAAGAATTTATTTGCATAGGAAACGTAACATAGTCACAAGGGAATAAAAATAAACAAGAAATTACATGCACACGATGATTTGACTTAGTTTCATCTCAAAGGGCCTACGTTTAAGAAGGCTAATCCTCAATCTCCATTATTGGTGAAAAAAAGTACATATTAGGTGGTAGGTTGAAAATCTTGACTTTCTCTCCTTCCATCTGGGTCCCCCCTACCATGTGTAGGTAGGGGCTATTTATAGAATACATGAGAGGGAGGTTGTTAAGAGATATCAGAGAGTTGTTGAGAGATATTATGGGGTGTTGTTGAGAGATAAAATATTGACTCGTAACCTCTTCGTGGATCGTGCCTCCTAGCCTTCTCACGTAGATCGAGTCCAAGCGGATTCGATCGGTCAATCCACAAGCCGATTAGACGATTACGTGAGGGCAATTTTCGTCACACATTAGATGCCCCCATTTTTATAGTCTAGCTATGTTGACGGTGAGAGTATACTTTTTTCTCTTTTTTTGCCCTCTCGCAGAGGTCACCCTTGCCCCCAACTGTTATCGCTCGGTATTCCTAGGCGGTAGGTGCTTTATTGTTCTTGCTTGCCCACTCGCTTATTAAGAGAGGGAGGGGAAGTTTGTTTGCGAACCATCTCCTGAAAAAAAAGTGATTAATAAAATATAAATCACAATGGAAGTACGAGAATTCAGTTCCTGATTATGAATTTGATCTCGATCCATTGTTCGCGTTGGTGAGACTGGGGTATTCAGGCACTCCTCGACTTCCTAAGAGGTAGCCCATAATAGGATGCCAAGGTTCTTCGCAAGCTACTGACGGTCATAGATGACCCGCGATCTGTTCTAATTAGGGTACCGGCTGGCAACCTATCTCGTGCAGGTGACGTGTACTTGATGGGAATGCAAGGGAATTTTTCAATCCCAACATGTACTAATTCGTAGGAGAGTAGTAAGATAAGTGATATATAATTTCTGTAAAAATAAATATTTATTTTATAAACTAGAAAAATTTTTACTTATTTTACGTTATATATTCTCCTCTCTCTTTTTTTTTATTAATGGGATAAAGTTGCCCTCATAACATATTTTGTCTTTACTTCACTCGTTTCGGGAAATCCAAATGACTGTGCAAACGGGCAAGCGGCGCCCCATCTCTAGCATGGGTTGTCGGGCAGAGATCTCCGCCAGGAGGAGCTCCAGCCGGTTGGGAGCTTGTCGAGCTGCCAGGATGGGACGTCGGACAGGAGGAGAAACGGGGGAGCCGACGACCATCATCGTCGACTGGCAGCTTCAGGCGGGCGGAGCTTGCCGGAGCAATCGACCACTGCCGGGGTCTACATCACCGGCTTCTCCCCCTCGAGGACTGATTGCTAGCCGGCCTCTCTCCAAGAGAGGTGACCATTTGCTCGAGGGGTCGGTTAATGGCCAACGCTCAGGCGGAGAGGAGGCCTCGGGTGCTCCAGGGCATGGAGGAGCCTCAAGCGGGTGCTCCCGGGTGGGGAGGAGACCTTTGGCGTTCCCTCATGACCGCTGCTGGGGATTACGACAGAAAGGGAGGTGTTGGCCCAATGGGGCTTGACTCTCAAGCATTCTTCCTCAAGCGGATATGCTTAAGGCTTAGGCGGCCATGCCAGTTGGCCACACTTAATGGCGCCATGGTTAGGGGGATCCCGGTTTCCCACACTCAATGCTGCCAAGGTACCGCTCTTCAGCTTTGGGTTCAACTCCCAAATGGTGGGAGGCGCCCACTAACAGCGCAGGCGAGGGTGGTCTACCGGTTAGAGCTTCAGTCGGACGGAGGTTGGGCAGAAAGAGGGAAGAGCTGATTACTGCTATCGCCATCCCACGCCCTCAGGCGGAGTGGAGGTTGGTCGGACAAGACTTCTCGCGAGAAGAGTTCTGGCCAAGCAGAGCTCCTCGAGTTCCTCGGTGGCGGTGGTGTCTAAAGATTTAACGGGAAGATCCTCGCCACGCAGGTCTCGTAGGTGCTAGGGAGGATTGTGGCGCGCTTGTCTTCGAGTTCCTCGGCTGCGGCGCAGGAGCCGACGTCCTCGAGGGATTCCCCAGGCCTCATCTTCTTGGAGAGTGGCCTAAGGGTGCCGTCGGAGAGAAGCTGGTGGGACTCCACCAGCACCGGCCCAGCGCGATTCCTCACGCGGACGCTCGCCACGTGGATGGCCTGGATGGGGGAGGTCTCGCCGTGGGAGAGCTTTCGCTAGGTTGTGGAGGTTTGGTGCCCAGTAGGACGCCCCCCGCTCCCAAGGAAAGGGAGGAGTCGGAAGGCGCAGGGCTGCACATGGGCACCATAGGAGGAGGAGCATAAATTAAGAAGAGTTATTTATTTATTCGGTGGCACCTCCTTTGGGCGGACTCGGGGACTTGCCGACCATAAGGGAGGGCTTACCCACAGGCACTGACTCAATGATGCAACGGCTAAGCGGCCTTGTCCAGGTAGGCATATTCAGGTGGACTTTTTCAAGTGACCATAGTTAGGTGGAGAGATCTTCACCTTCCTCTTCTGCCTGCCCATTCACGGCCTTGTTCTTTCTTGTGCCGCTCTTCAACTTCGGGTTCAACCCCCGGCAAGGGGAGGCGGGAGGAAGGGTGGCCTCGTGTAGGGGCTGTAGGCCATTCAAAGGGGCCTGCCTCAACCAGGGATTGTTATCTGACCCTCTTTCCTGACTTTTGGGATTCGCTAATGGGATCAGTATTTGGTTGATGTCATCATTTGATCAATCTTTTGAGGAGAGCTATTTGCTCTTTAGCAGGGAAAAAGAGGCTCTCCGGTACAAGGATAATTCCAGCAAACCGAAAGTCTCGTCCAATGAACCACGCATGTGGAGGGCATGGCTTTTTTCTTACCGTTTTCCACATATTGTGTCATTTGATGAGCTTTAGAAGGCCATTAAAGAATTTATTTGCATATGAAGTGCAACATAGTTATAAGAGAAAAAAAATAAACAAGCAATCACATGCACACAACGATCGTTAACCCAATTCTACCTCAAGGGGTGTATGTTTGGGGAGAGGATCTAACCCTCAAGCTCCATTATCGATGGGAACAAATATATATAAGGTGGTAGGTTGAAAGGTTTAGCTTGCTCTCCTTCCGTTTAGGTCCCTCCCACCATGTGTAGGTATGTGATATTTATAATATACATTGTTGGTGCAAGGATACCACAATAATTGATTTTAATGATAACAAAATAATTGTTATTTAACATTTGAATTTGAATATTATAGTTTCAGGTTTATATGCAATTGTAAGTAAGTGTGTAGGACTTTAAGCTCAAATTCATGGAGGAATGGAGGAGTTTGATGGATGGACAAAAGTATCAAAGAGCATGGAGTAGGAGCTAAATCTTGAAGAAGAACGAGAATGAAGAATAGGATAGATGGTTATTTTATTGTACTTGTATTTGTTTGTTATTTACTTAGAATTGTTGTAAGGAGTCCAAAATATAAGCACCTCAGTCCTAGGAACACTTACACATCCTTACGACACTTAAGCAAACCTTAGAATAGAATCAGAAAGTCAAAATAGGTTTCAGACATAGACTGATTAGACGTCCAACATGATAATCAGACGTCTGATCCTAACTTTTAAGTCGTCTGATTTTATGACCATACGTTCAATTACCTAGGATAGAAATTAATAGTCTGTGCCTTTCCTTTTAGACGTCCTCACTCAATTTCAGACATCTGATGACCTTGACAGATGTCCAATAATAGGACTGTTGGACTGTCCGTTGTTACACTTTCGTTGAGTTTTAAGAAATGAGTATTGTAGTACAGTAAACAAAAGTGCTACAACATTTAAATTTATAAAGTGTTCGAAAATCACAAGTGAGCCCGAGGTCACTTACAGGGAACAAATTAGAATTCATAACACTAATCACAATTTAAATCAATGAGCACAATAAGATATTGAAGGAATGATATAAATTTATTTCAAAATGATATTCAATTATAACAAATATATCTCAGAAGATAAAGGGATAAAAAAAAAAGAGAACTATAAAAATGATTATTTAAATCACTAATTAAATCCTCAAATTAAGCATATATCCTACAACTCAAATTTCGTTATAGTGGTTAGAACCACTTATGCTGAAATAACCCCGTCACAGGAACCAAATACATCCATTGTAATCAGAACCAAGTCTAAGTCAGACGTCGGATCAAAGAGCCAGATCACTTAACTGTCCAAACCTTAAAATAGGCACAAGGGTGCCAATCCTTAGAGATGTTAAGTGTGTGCACACATCCCAAGGCGCCAGGTGTAAATCCCAAGGCAAAACCTACCCCTACCCTCCTTAAATTTTCTTCTCTTTCTTTAACCAGGTATACGGGCAAGCATAGTGTCGGGTAATCGGGTATGAACAGTGACTAGGCCCACTGAAGTTGGTGATGGGCGAGGAATGCATGGACGTGAGGCAGCGTCCTCACCCACATGTCTGAGGCGATAAGTGTACACCACGAAATCAATTTATGCGCTGCTCTTATCTTGTCGCCCACGATGTGGGACTAAAGCTCCACTGCTTCCTTCGCGTGCAGCAGTAGCGGATGTCTTCGTCGATTGTAGCTTGAGCGATTGCTCGCTCCCAATTCGAAACCCAGATGGCTTCCTGGACATACTCCATAGTAGTTGAGATATGAATCGAGGTCGGAGCACATCAGTTGGCGGTAGAGGAGCGGAGGAGAACGGTGATGCAGCGAAGTCCGACGAGGGAACCTGAAATTCAAAGTATGGGCTCTAGGCCCCAATTAGCACGTTCAGTAGAGTAGCTGTGAGGCGAGGAAGATGATGGTGGTGTTGGTGTGGTGGTTGGAGGTCTGTGGTGGTCGAAGGGTGAAGGGATGACCGGCGGAGTTATGGGTTGTTCGGTGGAGGTCTAAAGTGAGTGGAAGTCAAAATTGGTAGAGGGCTTTTGATGAGGGTGATGTGATGGAGCTTTTGGGCGTGGAAGAGGGTGATTTAATGGAGTGTGGCGGGCGCATGGCTTCGCTGGATCCCTTGCTGGAGGTGGAGAAGACGGAGGGGGACACGATGAATAAGAGGTCAAATTGGGTTTCTAAAGATCTAAACCTAATCTAAGAGGTGAGGGGAAGATAGAGGACCTAAATATTAGATGAAAGGGAAGGAGTTGGTGCCGACTGTGATTGGCCGGCGCCAGAGAAGGTTAACACTCTAGAGATGAGGACGACAAGGAAGAAAAGGTCGGAGAGCTTCTGTTGTGACCGGCGAGAAGTGGATAGGGTCTGGGAAGAAGTTCCCTCTGCCTATTGTACGTGGCAGAGGGCGATGAAGGGGAATTGAGGAGCTCGTCGGAGTCACAGTGGAGTTGGATAGAGGGAGAAGGAAGAAGAAGATTTTGGGGTCAAACCGGACTAAAGAAGATGCTGGAACCTAGGGGAGTTTAAATAGTCCCTCTTCAGGCCCTTAAAGAGTCGATTTGGGAAAGTTATTCTTGCTTCAAAGTCGGCCTACTAACTTGGAATTTCCAAGCTTCACCAGCGAGTTTTTGGCATTAGTTGATCTTGAGACTGAGCCTATCTTTTAGAGAATCAATTCAGGAACAATCACTTCAATTTTGGAGAGATTTGAGCGAGAAATCTTCGCTCAAAGTCGGTGGTGATGTTCGTGTTCACATTCACGGCAGAAAGGGCCCTTTTGCAAGAATGAATACAAAGTTAGGCAGTCGATTGCAACAATCTTGAAAGTTAGGGTCTAAATGTAGGAAATAAAGGTTTGAGGGACTAAATTGCAAACTAGGTTAAGATGGACTTTGATTGGGCCCAAATTTTGGTGCTAAGCTAATTTGGACCCAAGGAATCTAATGGTGAAGGTGGATTTGAGTTTTAACCACATTTTACTGGGCAATTTGCATAGAAGCCCAAATTAGGGTAAAATCCTATTTGAAACTCTATTCTAGGTCAATATAGGTTTAGATGGTCAAACCAAGGGTAATAAACCTCTTAGAATATTTTTCTATGAATTTTATACTGAAAAGAAGCTCTTTAATTCAAGTGGGGTTGATAATTAAGGTTTTGTTACTGATTTAGTTCTCGAAATGCGTGAAATCCTATTTTTATCTGTGTTAACACACTTAGTCTTTAATGCTCAATTGAACTCTAATTAACCCCTAGGAGGTCCTGTGTTACTCTGCATTCATGATGTGATGTTAAAACTGCAAAATTAACCATAATTACTATTTTCTTCTCAAAATGGATTTGAGTGGAATTACTGTCCTCAGGCAATCATTTAGTAGCATCGTTGACTTCAAATAATTCAAGTTAGTTATGGCTAATGACGGTGTTACCATCACTATCAGACTAATATCTTCGAGAGCCAACGTAGAAATAATTTTATATTTTTTATAGACGTCCGTAGAGCCTTCTAGACATCTAATAAAGAGACGTTAAACCAAAATCTAATGTTGTTAGACCAAATCTAATCGTTGCATCTCGAAAATAAATTCTTGCAAAGAACCTTTGCTTTTAAATGTCCAATAGTTAATTCAAATGTCTAGCAAGTCATCTAACCTTGTTACACTAGAACCCGATTTAGATCTGGTCTAAAATAGGAACAAACCTACATAAAATTAGACATCCAATTTTTCACCTAGACGTCTTAACATGACATCCCATACGTCTGGCCTAGAATCCTGTTCTGTCTAACCAAATCGAACCAATGCCCTTAGGCGAGCCATCATGACCTTTACTCAGAATAAAAAAGAACCAATTCATGAAGCGTGGGAGTGCTTTCATGAATTACAGAGGAAATGCCCACATCACGACATCCCTCGTTGGCAACTAATGCACATCTTTTATTATGGATTACAAGAGAGCATTAGCAATCTGGTCGATGCCTCTTGTGGAGGGAATTTTCTAAATCGCGACGAAGAGTCCGCCTGAAAATTGTTTGAAGGGATGGCGGAAAACTCGATTAACAATGCATCTATGTTATAATTCACGTGGGGAAATCCACACGCACATCAAAATCCTCATCAAAGGGCATTCACGAAATCACAAATCAGTCAAGTTCAAAGGATTTAGATATTATAACTGAGAAACTGGACAAAGTCAATATCGTAGCGAAGCATGTTGATGAGGTCCGAAATACGATGAAGACTCTTACGCCTCTACTTGCTATGCAGAATCCCGCACATTTCCTTGTTTCTCAAATTCTTGCGGGGATGGAATTTGTGAATAATCTGGATTCGAGAGATCCTTCTTCCTTGGGTTTTCTCCCTACTCATTCACCAACCCAAGGAAGGAACTTTGTCCCATCATTCCCACCTCTTTCCCCACTACCTTCTTTTGAGGAAAACGTGCCATATCCTTATGATTTGCAGGCCATTCATGGATACACTACAAGATTAAACCCATATTCTAATACCTACAATCCTGGATGGTGAAACCACCCCAACTTCTCTTGGTCTGATCAATCCTAAAGACCACAATATCTGAATCAGGCCCGACAAAACCTGCCTATGTTTCCATTTCAGCAACCAAATGAGAGGCCCTTTCAAGTGAGTATGCAGAACTACTCAGGGCCGAATAGAGACATGCAGCTCGATTAGATTTTGCAAGCTGTGACTAAGAGCTAGCGATAGAATGCTGAGGCTCTGGCTGAAGTCCAACAGCAATGTTCGATAGAATTGGCTGACCTTAGGGGCCAAATCATGTAGTTAGCTAAATCTCGTCAGCTAGGGGCTGTTCCATCCTAGCCAGTTCCAAACCCTAGAAATATCCAAAACAATAGGTATAACCTAGGAGGTCAACATCCGAATCAGGGACAAGCTCATCTTTTGAATCAAATTCCCTTAAATCAGAATCAAAACCCACCCTCTGCACCTCCCGAATGCGAGTATTTGAATCAACAGCAATCACTTCCAAATCAAATGAATCAATCTTTACTACCAAATCCATCTTTCCCGAATCAAGCACCTACATCTTCTCTTGCTTCTTCTTCACATGCGGGTATTAACTTTGTTATAACCTGTTGTGGGACTTCCACTAGGGACCCTATAGATCCACGTGTAATATCCGAAGACCGTAGTACATCTAGAACAGCTCCTATTTCTACACCTGTGAGAGGTGATTCACTTGATCCCGCTATTCCTGCTGATTCCCGTGGTCAGAGTAACCCCTCAGTAAAACAGGATATCCAAGTCCCATTCCCAAAAGCATTAAAGAAATCTAGTACACAAAAGCAACCTGTTACAATAGATGAAGATTTGATTAAGATTTTTGAACAGGTTTACATTAACATTCCACTCACAGATGTTATCAAGCACATTCCGACTTACGCAAGATTTCTTAAGGAATTGTGTACTCCTAAGCGTAAGTAGAAGAAAGGAAGCACTGTGGTACTCTTGGAGCATGTGATCTCAATTATCTATAGTACGCTTCCTTTGAAAAAGAAAGATCTAAGATCTCCACTTATTTCCTGTATAATTGGGGATCAGTGCTTTGATAGAGCCCTCCTTGATTTAGGAGCATCTATTAACCTTATTCCATCCTCCTTGGTAGAACACTTTGAGATAGAAAACCTTAAGCCTATCAATGTGACTTTACAATTAGCGGATAGATCTATTAAGTCACTAAATGGAATTTTGGAGGATATCATAGTTCGAGTTTGAAACTTCTACTTTCCAGTTGATTTTATTGTACTTGATATGGAAGTACTCAAATGCATTAGAGATATCCCAATTATTTTAGGAAGACCCTTTTTGGCCACTACAAAGGCCAACATAGATTGTGAAATAGGAAAGATGGAATTGAAGTTTGGGGAGAAGACACTTAAACTTGACATATTTAGAGCTTCTCAAGGATTGAATTGCAAGTGGATTGAGGAGATGAAATCTATTTTTGTTCTTGAGGATGAGCTTAATTCCTTAGAACTAGAAGACCCTTCTTTTGATATTTTATACCCTTAGGATGAAATCCCGCTATCAAAATCCCTACTTGATCCAGAGGTTGAATCACACGACTCATCTTTACCCTTCTTTGCAGTAGAAAATCCCATCCCAGACTCTGCTGTTGATCCTACTCCAAAGATTGAACTCAAACCATGCCTGATACACTTAAATATATCTATCTCGAACCCAATCAAACTTATCCAGTAATCATTAATTCACATCTTTTTGAATCTCAAGAATCAAAATTGATTGCGGTATTACGAGATCATAAGAAGGCATTCGGGTGGACTTTACGCGATCTCTCTGGGATTAGCCCTAATTATTGTACTCATCTCATCTATATTGAAGATGGGACACAACCTTCCCGCGAAGCACAGCGGCGACTAAATCCAAATCTTAAGGAGGTCGTAAAGAAATAAATCATTAAGTAGCTAGATGCTGACATTATATATTCTATATCTAATAGCCCTTGGGTGCGTCCAATTCAAGTGGTACCTAAAAAGGTAGGACTCACCATAATCAAGACTAAATTTGGAGAAACCATTCCCACACGAATTGCGAATCCGTGGTAGGTTTGCATCGACTATCGCAGACTCAACATGGTTACAAAGAAGGACCACTTTCCTCTACCATTCATTTATTAGATCCTTGAGAAACTTGCTGGTAATAAGTTCTTCTTTCTCAATGGTTACTTCAGATACAATCAAGTTGCGATCCACCCTGAAGATCAAGAGAAAACAACATTCATCTACCCCTGCAGAACCTTTGCTTTCTGAAGAATGCCATTTGGGCTTTAAAATTCACCTGCGACTTTTCAAAGGTTCATGCTAGCCATCTTTTCTGAGATGGTGGGTGAATATATGGAGGTATTCATGGATGATTTTTCAGTCTTTGGGGAGACTTTTGATATTTGCTTAGATAATTTGTCGAAGATCTTGAAATGCTATATCGAAGTTATCTTATCCTCAACTGGGAGAAGAGCCATTATATGGTTCCAGAGGGCATTGTACTTAGCCATCTCATATCTGAGTAAGGTATCTAAGTAGATTGAGCCAAGATCAATCATATCTCAAATCTACCAATTCTCGACTTGATCAAGGGCATTCAATCATTTCTCGGGCATGTTGAATTTTATAGAAGATTTATAATTGATTTTTCGAAGATTGCCCAACCACTCATGAATCTCCTTATGAAAGACACGATTTTTGAGATGAATGAGGAGTGTATATCTGCATTTGAGACTTTGAGAGACAGAGTTACACAGGCTCCTATTTTGCAACCTCCTAATTGGAATCTACCTTTTGAAATCATGTGTGACGCATCTGATTACGTAGTAGATGTATTAGGATAGAAAATCGAGAAGAATCTCGTGATTTACTATGCTAGCAAGACATTTAATGATGCACAAAGGAATTATACTGTTACTGAGAAGGAGTTGCTAACGATAGTATTTGGATTGGAAAAGTTCAGATCTTACATCCTTGGGTCTTGAATCATTGTGTACTTTGATCATTCAGCAATCAAACACCTTCTTTCGAAGAAGAACACATAACCTAGGTTGATCCGATGGATCTTGCTTTTGCAAGAATTTGACCTAGAAATTCGTGACAAGGCGAGACGATAGAATGTTGTTGCCGAACACCTTTCCCACCTTCCTTCTGAGAATATAGAGACATCTCCTCCAATCACTGAACACTTCCCTGATGGACATCTTTTGACTATATCTTCCGATATTCCTTAGTATGCCGACATCATTAACTATTTGGTTACACATCAATTCCCACCCGACTGGGATGGGAATCGCAAATCAAGACTCAAACTAGAAGCCAAATACTATGTCTAGGAAGATCCATATTTGTTTTGACTCTGCAATGATCAGATCATCAAGCGTTGTGTTTCATCTTTTGAGATTGACTCTATTCTTTCCTTTTGTCATGACCAGGCTTGTAGCGGTCATTTTTCTGGTTGCAAGACTGCTGCAAAAGTTTTACAGTGCGAGTTTTATTGGCCCACTCTTTTTGCGGATTCACAGACACATTGTAAGGTATGTAGTCACTGCCAAACTCTTGGTAGCATGTCGTGCAGAGACATGATGCCTTTAAACTTGATTGTTGTCTGTGAAACCTTTGACATCTGGGGCATAGATTTCATGGGTCCTTTTCCGTCCTCTTCTGGCTTTGAGTCATTTTACTCGCTATAGATTATGTTTCTTGTTGGATCGAAGCTGTACCCACACGCACAAATGATCATAGAGTTGTCATTCCTTTTGTTTAGAGTCATATCATCTCTCGCTTTAGGGTACCACGCATTATCATTTCTGATGGCGGATCCCATTTCAATAACTTCCAATTTAGGAATTTACTTAGAAAATATGGGGTCACACATCATATTGCTAAACCTTATCATCCCCAAACTAATGGGCAAACTGAGGTCTCTAATCAAGAGATCAAAAAGATCCTTCAAATGACAATCTGACCCAATAGGAAGGATTGATCTTCTCGATTAGACGAGGCTTTGTGTGCTTATAGGACTGCCCACAAGACACCCATAGGCATGTCACCATACAGACTTGTTTATGGGAAACCCTACCATCTTCCCGTAGAAATCGAACACAAGGCCTATTGGGCAATTAAAGCCTACAATCTTGACCTCGTGAAGGCTGGTGATCATTGTAGGTTACAACTTAGTGAACTCGAGGAACTCTGAAATGATTCCTATGAGAATTCTAAGTTGCATAAGGAAAAATTGAATGCCTTCCACGACAAACACATTTCCTGCAAATCTTTCGCACCTGGTCAGAAGGTGTTGCTCTTTGATGCCCATTTGAAACTTAAACTTAGATCCAAATGGACAAGACCATTTGGTGTCATTAGAGTCTTCGACAACGGAGCTATCGAAATCACCGAACTCAACAAGAATCAACCCTTCAAAGTTAATGGTTAATGTCTCAAATCCTATCTTGAAACAAATGTTTTGGGTCTTGTTGGAGATTGTTATACATTCCATTAATTCTCTAGGGTTTACGCCTAGCTGAAGGTGTAAAACTTAGCACACACTCTTGTACATAGCTGTTTCCTACTTTCCATACTTTCATCTACCTATACACTTGAGTCTGTACTTTATCTGTCACTTCCTTATTATCCTACTCTTCATTTAGTCTGATTGACCACTCTGACTTAGGTCAGACTCGAAATCGTCCGCACAGAGATCTTTGATCTCCTCTATACAACTCCTTCTATCACCTTATACTATGTAAAGTGTAGAATCTTTTTCACCCTTCTTACAATAAGGACATTGTAAAATTTTGCCTTGGGGGGGTGTGAAGTGAAATCTTAATTCTCTAAGTATATTGGTAGATAAATAATAAGAAAAATGTAAAAATACCAAAAAATTTAAAAATTTTTGAAACATACATAAAAATTTGAAAAATTGATAAAGCATAAAAATAAAATAATAATAATAATACAAAAAAATAAAAAAATAAATAGGGGGATTAAATTCATTTCAAAGAAGAATTGAAGAAGAATATAAAAAAACATATTTAAAAATTTATACTAGTAATTAAAGAGCTTAATTTTCTTTCTAAGGTCAGAAATAAAAATATATTAAATTGCAAATAGTGTATAATTAGTAAGAGCATTGAATCCTTACTTTGGACTTTATCTTAAATATCTTTTCAAAACATGTATTTGTTTACAAATTTTGAAGGGGATTTTTCTCGAGTTAGAGTCTGAAACCCTAATAGGATATGTTTTCCTACTCTTTATTCTTAAACAAAGTAACTAAGATATTAAGTTTTATACGAGACTTAAATTTTGGAACTAAATTGTAACTTTCTTGGTCAATAAGACTAGGTTAGATCCTTCTGATTTTTGAATATCTGTTTTTACCACCAAGTTGAGTAAAGAGACTAGATACCTAGAGTTGATTAAGTAATGAGTTGGTAAAATTCTTAGCCATAAGGTTTAATGGGCTATAGTTAGCTTAATCATTCGAGAGCATTGGGCTAGACTTGGCGAGTTGCATCTTGACAAATCCTGATGGTTGATACTAATGATTTAAGGGACCTAAGAGTGAAAGGGTTTGCTGCCGATGCTTTGATTTGAGAGCTAAGTAACCTAAGCATCCAAAATTCACACACATTAGAATTGTCTTACTGGCATCTAAGACCGCAAAAACACAGAGGTTAAGAGATAGATTCTAAATCCTCTTTAGTCCAAGGATTTCCATAGGGCGGCTCTTAAAAGGGTGAAGGATGTGCCACTCACCTAGAAAAAAGATTTGGAGTATTTGATTTAGTAAGAAAAATGAGAAGGAGAAGAAAAATAAATTTATTGAAAAAAATTATTATAAATTATATACACCCTGCAGTTAAGTATCTCAATACAAATGGATACTTATGCAGTTTTTATCCACCAAATAAAGCATCTCACTACATATGGATGTTACCCTTCCTCCATCAATAAAAACACCTCGCTACAAATAGGTGGTTTAACCTATAAAAAATGTATTGGAAAAATATGGAGATAAAATATAAGAATAAGAGACTCAATGGTCCATCGGAGAGATATACACCTAGAGTGTTGACCTCGGGATAAAAAACTAGTGAGGAGAAAGCAACCAAATCTGAGTAAGGCCAAGCCAAAGGCTTGAATTGGAATAACCTGGATTGGAAATTGATGTCTTAATATCTGGATTTTTGCAACTTCGGATGCCTTTAGGACGAGTCTACTCACGAGCACGGATGCTTTAAATCATAGCTACTGAACCTTGCATTGGGCAATGAAGCCTAAGAAATCAGATTTTGGAGACTAGCGGTTGGGGCCTAAAGGAGATAGATTGACAAAACCCTAGGTCTAGAAGTCTGTCTTTGATGCTATGGATTGGTTGGTTTAGGGATTTTATTCTTCTCTGAATGTAATTAATAAAGGGTGTTTAGTTGATTTGCAAAAGCTTATAGTTTGGTAAAATCGGATTTCATAGGCCTAAGGATTAACCTATATCCATTGAATTTTTGAGTTAGAATTTAACTTCTAGTCTTTGAGTCTTGTTATCTTATTCATCTTGACTTCTTTGATCCTTAGAGTTTAGAGTAGATATAGAGAATAAATGAGTTTTCAATGTTCTGATTTGAAAGAAATTCCCATCGAGATTATGTATTTATGAATACTTATTTTTGAAAGGTATTTAGGGTTTTGAGTCCATCATATGTGGATTCTCGCTAATGCTCTATCTATTTATGGATATTATTTAAAATTAAAAAAATATGAATATTAAAAGCATTCTGACCTAAACATTCCTCTACTATAGAATTATTTATAATTATTTAATCACCCTGGTGCTTAAATCATCACATTTCTTGGTTAATTTTGCTAGGGACTAGCAAAACTTTGGCTTGGGGGTATGATGAGAGACTCATCATGGCTCCTAATTATCACTAATTAGCTAGTTTCCCTAACTAATTAACTAAGACTATATCAAATACAAGGTTAATTATACTATAGGGGTTAAAACACCAAGGACCTATAAAATAAGTTAAAAACATAAAATTAAATATTAATTAATCTTAATAATAATTTAATTAGTAATGTGGACTCAATTAATAATCATTTAGCTAGATATTTAGTATTTAAACTAACTTAACTAATGTTATGACCTAAGTATGTAATTAACTTAATTAAACTAATCATTTAAATAAATATAGCTAAAAAGGGTAAAAAACATAATTCGAAGGCATAAATATAATATTTATCTAATTTATGTTTATATATGAAAATTTTAAAAATAACTAAATTAAAATAAGCTCTAAAACTCACTCTTTATGTTTAGGTCGTTAACTTTTATTTCAAATGAGTCTTTTTTATTCACAAGTAGGTCCTTTTTATTGAATTTATGCCCCTATGAGCATAGCCATCGTCTTCTTCATCTCTTCTTCAGTTGTGGATAACTGAGGACAGCTAGTATTCACACCCTTTGATCACCGACCATCCTACGTCAGAAGACCCTTGCCATTGCTGCCCACCTTGCACTCACCACCGTCTTCACATCCGACGGCTTGGGTGCCCTCGAAATCCTATTTAGACTAGGTAGATAACCTCACTGGCATTGGAGATGACGTCGGTTATTTCCTTGAACCTAGACCTAATGTCGTCAAGGTACAGACCCCCTAACCCCCAGCTCCACCTATAAATAACCCCGATCACCACCGATTCCCAGTTAGCGACCCCCTTCCTACTTCCCCCATCACGATCATTCTAAGCTATTCATCCATAACTCCGGTGACTTCTTTCTTCTTCCGGTCCTCTCCGAGGAGGACCTCCTCCCTACTTCTGCTGTCCTCCGCTGCATCTTCGGACAAGGCTACGCTACCATTCACCTCCTATTCACGTCGTTCTTCGCCTCTGTCGAAGATCTTCTCCAACCCTCTATTTCATCCTCCATTAAGAGTTGTCGATGGAGATTCTTGACCCCCTTTCATCTAGGTAACAGTAGACTTAGCTTCTTAGATTAGTGTATAATAGTTCTAGCTAGTTAGATAGATAGTTAGCGTAGTGTAATAAGTAGATTTAACATCATCTTCTTCGTCTCCGGTGAGGTCAAAGCTAACCTCGCTAGACCTTCTTTCATGATTTCATGTACTTGTTCACTTTCTTTAATCTTCCACGATCACAATTCACCTTCTTCCCTGTTCAATTAGCCATTTACACGCTTAAATCACAACACCTTCATCGGATCACCTCCATTGTCCATGGCAGAGGGATCTGAGCTATTTACACACACATTTGGGGCCCTCCACCACCTTAGCATCACACAAGGGCCCCGAGCGACTCTTTAATTAGGTCAATTACGCACTACACATGAAATGCCTAATTTACATCAACCTCTGAGCTACTGTCAATGGCGAGCTCAGAAGAGTTTCTCCACCTAATTCCACACACGCAGAGTATCGTTACACTCTTCTAGAACTCCCCCCTCAGTCAATTGAGTGAGATGTATCTCCCTGAGTTCATGAGAACTCAGGTCTGATTCTTAGTGAAATTTTTGAATAAATCATGAGTTTGATCATCAATTGTGTTAATTGTTGAGTTCTTGAGGTTCCTTGAGACTCTAGGAGCATCTTAATGTCCTTTTAGTGATTCATAGAGATTTGATCTCTAGTGACTTAAAGCAGCCTTCACCAGAGCTCCGACGAGCTCTGACAACCTCAAGATGAGATACAGCTTATGAAACTTCTTGAGAAGCTCTAGATCAACTATTTGTGACTTAAGGAACAAATTCCATTAATTAGATCAATGATTTGAAGTTAATGCTATCAGTTTGGCCTTCGTCTTCCTCAGCTCCAGTTGAGTTGAGGAGAGTCAACCTTTGAGGTTTAGACAATGGTAATAAGTCCATAAGCATGAACAGACTTTATAGAATTTAGGAACACATTCCTACAGGTCATAGGGCTTCTGTGTTGTTTTGACAAACAAACCACCATTCAAGCTCAGGTGACGAAGCCTGAACACACTGTAGGAGCTCTCAAAATTCGATTTTAAAGTTCTAAATCAATTCCTAGGGTTGATTTGAATCTATCTAGACATTTAATTTGATTGGAGAAGATTTCAATTAGAAAGTCAACTTTTGAGCTTCTATGGTCAACTAGGAATTATACTTGAGGAATTCATGCTTGAATCTATGATTTAAATGACTGATTGAGTTTTTGAGATGATTTAAAATCATTTGAAACTATTTTAATGGTGTTTTATTGAGTCTCTATTGTGATTCGAGTTTCTTTATAGTTTGGGTTCCAAAAAAAACCCAACATTGTTCCTTGTGCTTTTGATGAGATTCAAGCTCAAATCTTGCCCAGAACAGTCATTTACAACTTGTTGAGTTGATTCAGATCCTTTCCAACTATCTTGATCTATCTTCTGGTTGATTCAATTCTTGAATCAATGTTTTGCACATCAAGCTCGAAGTTCTTAAGCTTCTGAGCTTTCTAAAGCTCTTCTCTACTCCTTTTTTCCTCTATTTGATGTGGAATGCTCTATTGAAGCTTTCCAGAATTCTCAGATAATGTTATTATCCCTTTGGGAGGACAATTGACTTAGAATTTCTTCTCTAAAGCACATTCTAGTCGTAAAGAACAATGCTTGTTCTTGCTATGAATCTTTAAATCAAATCTGATCCAATCATCAAATTGGTGATGTAATTAGATAGTCGAGAGCTTGAGCTCTTGATTGAGCTTTGAACAGCCATGATTGGTGGTCTGAGCTGGCCGGAATCGACGTTTGAAGTTGAAGGCCATAAATGATGAATGAAGAAGAAGTTGCTTGGAGTTTGTCCCACATCGGGAGTTGAAGTCGCGCCACACACATATATAAGGTTATTATGAACCTAGTGCTTTAGTCGTCAAGCGTTGGGTGCACAATACCTTCTGACCATTCTCTTGAGCGTGTGCATGCATATGCATATGCGTGTGTGTGTGCGCACTTGTGTGTGTGCACCTGTGTGTGCGTGATCCTAGGTGGGCATGAGCAGATTTATGGGCCTGAATGGGCCTGATACTGTGCAATCTAATAGGCTAAAATCCACCATTAATTGAACCAGGATTGGTTCGAGTAGGGTTTGGTCTTGCCCCTAATGGCACTGTGTATCCTCGAAAGAACCGGTCCGCCCACTAAGTAAATTTTTGTTAAGTGTTAAATGTGGGTTAATAGTTTGAAAAAAAATCTAAGTGTGGAGATGTGTTGCACCGTAAGGGTTAAAGAGGATTTAAAAGAAGTGAAGAGAGAGAAGGTTTAAGAGGAGAGTTAAGGGATGAAGAGAGAAAGAAGAGTTAAATACATGAGAACTGAAAGTTTAAGAAGAGTTGGTTGAGAGTCTAAATGAGGAGTGAAGCAAAGAAAAGAAAAAGAGACGTCTGATGGCTAGTAGGAAGTCTAATTTCAATGTTTAAGTCATCTAATTTTCTAAAAAGACGTCTGATGAAAGAGATATAAAAGAGAAGGCTGAAGATAGTTAAGTGATGAGGAATTTATTGTAAAAGAGAAGGCATCTACTTGTATTGTGAAATCTTTTGTGTCTTATATTTTGTAACACTTATAATAAACATTCTTTTCTTAGGCTATTCATTGTAAAATTATTCATGTACTTTTCTTTTATTAATGGAATAGTTGCAAGTTTTAATTATTGAATTCTATGTGCAATCGTTCATGTGCTTAACATATTTTGTAATTAATGTAGTAATTAGTCATTTGCTAATTTAAAATAATAGAAATGGTGAATTAATTAAGTTTATACCTTTCAGTGAACGACCTGGACTCAACCAGTTAAATAAATAAAATCTAAAATGTTAGGTTACCTTGACCATATACTATAATTAACGACAACTTAATGATTCAAGTTAACCTAAGTCCATTCTTTACATAATTAATTAAGACTAAGAACCTTAATTAACTGTGTTGAGAAATGAATCAACACTTAGCACACCAAGCATAGTAGTTGGTACAGTGCTTCTTTTGGTGCCCTTCAGCTCCACAAAAGAATCATCCTGATTTGGAATTCTCTACAGCCTTCCCCTTCTACTTCTTTTGTGAAGCTATATCTGCAGCTTCTGTAGCCCTTTTCTTTCCCTTGCCCTTGTTGTTAGAGGAAGTGGCAACATGAGCACTTTCTACCCCATCATGCTTCATTCTCTCTTCCTCTTGCACATAGTACGAGATGAGCTCATTCAGAGATCAAGTCTCTTTCTGACAATTATAGCTCACCTTGAAGTGGTTGAAAGAGGGTGGAAGAGAGATCATAATCAGATGCACCATCAAGTCCTCCGAGAGTTCAAGTTTTCATGCTTTCAACTTCGAAATAATGTGGGACATCTCCATAATATACGCATGTATATTACCCTTCTCCTTATACTTCTTTGAGATGAGGCTTGCTAAGAGCGTACCAATTTCAGCCTTTTCATTCTTGACAAGCCGCTTCTCAATATCGGCAAGGAAATCTTTAACAGTACCAATGTCATTTGACATTGTGCCCCTTAAAGTCTCGGGTATGGCCTTCTTCATTATCATCATGGAAATGCGATTAGATCTCTCCCATCTTTCTTTCTCCTTCTTTTGTTTAGAAGTACTCGTGTCTGTAAGAACGGGAGAGGGTTCCCTAATCAGCAAATCCAAATCCATGACCCCGAGGACAATCAACATATTTTCCTTCTAGGACTTAAAGTTGGATCCACTCAACATAGGAATGGATTTTAAGGTGGAAGTTATGTTGGTAGAAGGAATTTCTGAAAATAAAATGTAGATAAACACAGAATTAGCACCTTAAATCATAAGATGTCTAATGAATTCATTAACTCCCATCACTTGCCTTAGTTAACTCTATCAAGGGTCTCATCTTTGGATGAAAGGTTGACTTGTAATTAAAGATATTGTGTAGTATGTAACGATTATTGGTTCAAATCTAAGTCAATCATGAACCTTCCTTTGGACCAATTCAATGGCTGCCTAGAAATCCTAACAACCGACACATCTTTACTCCCACACAAACAAGTGAAAGTACAATGAGTGTGCACTTTCCTTTGGGCCAGTGAACACTCACTTACTAACACCTATTTCATTATTCATGAATAAGTCCAGTATTCATAGGAGAGCTCACTTTGGCGAGATGCTACTTCAACTGGGTTACCCTAGAATAATGTACCTTATTAATCAGACTAAACTTAATTACACTAAGTAGAGAATGGGGTGGCTCTGATACCACTTGTTAATTCTATAAAACCTTATGAGCTAAATTGAAATTAACCCACCTCTAACCTAGGATGGACCTGAATAATAGCTAACCCTAGCTGAGATTATATCTGAATGGGTACCTGTTCGGTATCGGCACTCCTTATAAGGGTACTGATACTAGTTAACCATTACCGGTATTCAAGCCATAATGTTTTGAGTTCCATATCCAAAGAAGTACTGGTACTTATGCCAAGTACCGATACTTGCAGCTTACTACTTGGAACTCAAGCTCAGATGAGTACTTGTCCAGTATTGATAGTGTACCAGTTCTTGTAATGAGTACCGGTATCCTCCAGGAAAGAACCGATCTCAATGAGTATCGGTACTCATGAAGAGTACTGATACTGGTTGAGTACTGGACACATTGCCTATAGCCTACCAGTACTAGTACTAGTGACCGGTACTGGAACTTATATGCTATAGGTTCTGGTAACTTCAAGTACATAACCTGACTTGGAACTCATATATACCGTCACTCGTGATGAGTATCAGTACATATAGGTCCCAGTTTTGGACTTAAGACAACCTGGAGCTGATCTGTAGCTTGCATGTACCGATACTCATGAAAAGTACCAGTATTAGCAACCTACAATATACATTAGGATTCAAAATTGTAATGTGCTGGTACCGATATTCATCATGAGTACCGGTACTTGCGACGGATACATAAGGTGTAATAAGGATTTCTATGAATACAAAAGGGCCTGAACATAGATGAATGATTAAGAATCTATAACCAAGATATTTGTGTTATCTAAACAAATATGAAGATATGAAACTAGTGAATAAATATAATGAACATCAATATGCAAGATTACCTGTCCCTGTGATCAAAATATGAACACACACACACACACATATATACATCAGACCTGGTTATGTATATGTATATAAAACTTACCCGTATTTATCTTTGTATATAAATGAAAGGGGTTGCATTGACAGTCTTCTAATAGTTACTCGTCCCTCAACCTTTGACTCCTTTGACAACACTAAGAAGAAGACAACTTCTTCTCCAGTTGCCCAGCCTTTAGGAGTCTTTCCAATGCCTTTTCTCTCTTAGGTCACGATGGGTATGACATCAGATCTAAGATTGACATGATTATTAGGGGCCATGACCACCTAAATTAGCAATTATGCATACTAATTGCTATGGGTGAATTATGTTTCAACCCATCAAAGAAACACAATTCACAACTTAAGTCTCTGCACATATGTCATCTAAATCACACCATCCTTTTGCATTTTATGCCCATTCCCTTAATAGAATTTAAATTGATCACTTTAATTGATGGGCATTTACATGATAGTCCATAATCTTTATGTTAAATGATTATATTTATATGTCAATACATATACTAGTCCATACGTTGGATTATGATCCAACACGAATGTGTCTCGCGCCACTACTGGAAGCCGCCACGAATACCAACCCTTGGTCGAAGGAGGTCACGAGGGAGGCCGCTGCAGCATAACCTCTCGAGGAAAGGAGGGGGGAGAGAGCAAAGGAGTCGATTGCGAGGGAAGGGGGCTCCAACCGGCGTAGGGCCAATTGGAGCCCCAACATCAGCGCAAGGGTTTACTATAGCAAAAAGGGCTTTTCGTTGGAGCAAAGGTGATCCAGATGTCCATCTCGGTGAAAGTGGAATGCTTGAATGACAAATTGCAAGCGAAAATTAAAGTCTTCTTGGAAGAATATCATCTCGTCTCGATCGATATATAACAAGATTTCAAAAGCCAATTGGAACTGAGTATATATATAGTTGGTTGTATTTGGCATAAGAAGAAAAGACTATTCATGATGTTTGCCTTCTAAACATCTAAATAACTATGGTACTATCTTGACGTGTAATTAAAATAAATGTTAAGGTAAGTCTATCATGACATATTCTTTGAAAATGTTTGGTTGAAACGTCTCTAAAGTCACGATAGATCTAATATTTGGTGTTTGAACTAAATGTTAAGATGTTTATTTTGGTTAAACATCTACATAGTAGTATTATATAGTTATTTGGACATTTAGGAAAACAAATGTTGAGACTCCTTTTCCCCGTAGTGACTGAATAAGTAAGCAAGTTCACTTTAAATAAAGAAAAATTGAAGTTTATGAAATTTGTCAAAGCAATTTTAAAAGGTATAAGGAATATTGTGCTTGAGCCACTCTCCAAATAGATATAAATCAAAATAACATTTAGTTGCAAATTAGCTATAGCATAGTTGGCGAGCGCTCCTTTCCTTTTAAAAGAGAGCTTCAAGGTTTGAATCCCACTAGTGGCAAGTGGGAGGAGAATCCTTCCAATTGCAGGATGCACTAGATTTGGTACAAATTCGTGGCCACTAAGCACGTTTGTTAATATATCCCTGCCAATTATGTCCTCCTTATGTGGGTGTAGTGTCTCCCAACCTCTAACTAGGTGTTAAGTTCATGCTTGAGTCTTGTCAATGTAATTCCCTTTGGCTCTCTCAAGAAAAAAAAAAGGCCAAATTAGGAGCCCATGCAACTAACACTCCATGAGACTTTGGCTCACTTTAAGTCAACAATAGCATGCTCCATCCTAATCGTACATCCACTCGGATTTTCATAGATGAGGAGTCAATTGCTTCATATTCACCCCAAAATGAATGCTGAGCAGCACTACCATCAATAGCCCCAGTTTCTTGAAATATGATTGGTGACCCTCCATAAGAAAATCAAATGATCAAGAATCAAACAAACAACTTATATTGGAACCACATGGGAAAAATAAATTTCTTCTTGTTTTGGGGTCCCCATGAGTATCAAGATTATACATCTAACGGGGTGTAGTACAACATCTCACATGTTGTGCCTTTTACTATAAGTCCCAGTATGACAAGACTCACTTCTTGCTAACAAGCTAAGTAGGCCCTCAACGTCGAGAACGTCCAAAACTATGCATAGCGTGAACCTTTTGCGAATCTCAAAGGTGATCCTTGCCTCCCTCATCCAAAAACTTGGCAACACAGGTTACAAAACCTATGACCAATACATACTAAATGTCCAAAAGCCCTCCAAGACTCTTGATTACGATCCTGCAAGTCTGACATGCGGGAAATGAGTTTAGTTAAAAACACACGTTGTAGTATAGTCGAATCGCGTCAATCGGCTTTTAAAATTTATAATTCTCAAATGGAAGTTCGAGGTTATTCGCTAGGAGCAACAGAAATGCGTGATTTATCACTATCAAGATTTTTACAAAAATTTAGCTTGAAAACTAGATACAACTACTTTGATTCTCTATGCACGCTATCCAGTTCAAACTGATCAATCACATAACTCAATAATTTAATTGAGAAAAATATATTTCAATTATCTCATGCTCAATCAATAGGAATTAAATGTGATGGAGTTGAGCATTAAATAATTGATAGCAATAATGTTGGAACAAAATAATGCAATAAAAGCACTAAATGCAATCAAATCATCAACCAACTATGTAAAATCTCAAATCATTCCCTGGAAATAAAACTTTTCTCGCAATCAGGTCCCTACAAATTTTGCACATCAGTCCCTGCAAACTTTTTCTTTCTTGCAGAATAGTCCCTACTAGCTTTAGGAGCTTTAGCTCCTTCTTCTTCACCTTTGAGGAAAACTGACCTCACCAAGAGGTGGCCAATGGTGGTCTTCAGCAATTGGATGGGGCCGGCGAACGTTGAGGATGGTCGTCAAAGGTCAGCCAATGTGATGGCAGCCTCGGATTGACAGTCGGAGGTGTGGAGGGCAGTCATCGACGACAGAGGAGATGGAGGTTTAGGCGACTTTGTGGGGAGTGCGTCGAGGAGTTTAACAACCCACCAATGGTCGCAATGAGTTCCTTGCAACTCCTCGAAGCTTCTTACGAAGCTTAGGTGCTTGAGAAGGTCGGAGATGATTTGTCAGATTTGATCAAGATGACAACGACGACAGTGGTTGGTGGGTCGAAGGTGATGTTGAAGCTCTCAACTAAGGGGTTAAGGAGCTTCAGTAGACCTTGGTGAAGGTGAAGGTGATGGTGGTGATAATTTGGTGTGAGCTAAACTTGAAGAAGGCGGCGACGGTAGTGGGAGTCTGGTGGGGAGTTGGGGGCGTTGAAACCCTCAATTTCTTGAGGGCTTTCATTCGTGATGGTGAGGCAAAGCTAATGACGTGGTGGATGGTGAGCAAAGTGGCGTGGAATGAGGCAAGCAGCGTGGTCGAAGCTCTGCCAGAGCTTGGCCAGCATTAAGGAAGAAGATGGTGTGGAGGTGGTGTTTGTGGGTATTTCCTACATCTAAAGTACCTAAACTAAACTACAGAGAGAGCAGGAGAAGAGAATACCTAAGGTTGGATGAAGGGGGCAGGAGGCGTTCAACGTTGGTTGGCTGGACGCAAAGAAGAGGATTCCGACAAGAAGAATTGGAGTGACGAAGGGGAGATAGGGCCGTGGTCGTTGGTAGGAAACACAACGATGAATGGGGAAGAGAAGCCCTCTCCCTATTGTATGTGGGAGTGGTCAAAGAACAAGGTCGAAGAAGCTCTAAGGTGCTCCAATGGCACAACGAGGAAGAAGAGCGAGATGGCCACGCCAATTTTTACACAAAATGGATCGATGTAGCTCCACGGAGCTTTATAAGTAGTCGGCGCATAAGATTGAGGCCGAATCGCAACTTCGATATGTGTTATCTAGCTTAAGTCATGTTTTAAATCGTGTTGTAGTACTATTGACTAAACTAATTAACACTTAAAATTTCTATTTCTCAAATTGAGTAAGCCGAGGTCAAACACAAAGAGCAAGCTAATGCGTGAATACCACTATAAGAATTGAGGCTCAGGAACTGGTTACAATTAATTTGATTCTCTACACATACAACCTAGTTCAAGAGGATTAATTACGTAATTCAATAATGTAATTGAGGAAATTCTATTTTAAAGAGTGCTTAATTGAAAATAGTCAAGAAATCATTTAATTAAGCACTAAACATATCAGGTCACTAATATGCAAATATAATATCTCAATAGAAGTCTCAAATATCCAGAAATTGAAACAAATCCTTAATGGAACAAGATGATTTTCAAATTAGTCCCTGAGACTATCAATCCTCCTGCTATCCAATCCTTGGAAGTTCACGTTCAGGTCCTTAGGAACTCCTACAATTGGGTCCCTAGCTTTTTCTTTTTCTGTGTTCAGGTCCCTGCCCCAAGTTCTAAAGAAGTAGGAGCTCCTTCTTTGTCTTCTTCGATAGGGTTGCCGGAAGCCCATCGTCGTTGAGCATTGGAGGTGGAAACTTGCCGATGTTCGACGGAGGAGGGTCGGTGAAGTGCCGTAGACCTGATGGGAGAGTTGGTCGGTCGATCGAACAAGCAAGGAAGGTAGATGATGGCAGAGAAAGTGGCATTCAACGTGGGCTTCAGCGTGCGTTGACTGGCATCGAAATCCTCACCCAATGGGTCAAGGAGCTTCGCCGTGAGTTGCTAGAGGTGGTGGTCGTCGTGTTTTGGCTTAACGAGCCCTGTGGAGGTCCACCGGAGTCAATGAGGAGGGCAGCAACGGTGGAGATAGTCAGAGGTGCTTAAGGTCTCGAAATGCCTAATAAAGTTAGGGCTTTTGCTCGTCGTGGCGTGACAGAGCTTGTGGGGTCGCTAGCGAGTGGAGAAGATGAATGGAGCGAGGAGGCGTGAGATGTTAACACGTTTATATCACATAAATCATCTATTTATGCATGTTCTTAGGCGTAAAATTGCATTATACATTATAAATATTGCATAACATGCATCATCATGCATTTAGATTAGGTTGTATAAATTTTAGGTTAATTTTCTCCTTTTGTGGTCAAGAAATAGGGCAATATCTTATCAGGGCCTTGGATTGAAGATCCAAACATAGGATCTGATCAGGGCGACAATCGGAGTTGAACGATTCCAAGATCACCCCGATTGGACTTCCGTAGCATCAGATGCAGTCCAAGAAAGATCAGAGTTCATGGGCCAAGATGGGTAAATTGTCACTTCAGATGACAAATCCGACCACACAGATGGGTTTGGATTGATGATCGCAGCCCAACGGAGTGAAAATCGAGTCATTCCGACATTCGTGGCATCATCTACAAGTCACAGAAGATGGATGGCCAAGATGGCACCACATGGCACCATCTCAGTCGCCCATACCAGCTCAAGACCCGCCGCTACTTTTCTCTCCTCAACCGTTGAGCGCATCTCAGCCATTGGATCAAGATCCAATGGTTGAGATCAACTCAAGCCGTGCCTCCTCCTCATCTGAAGGCAAGTGACCGGATGATCTCAACCGTTGGATCACCATCTAATGGTTGCAAGTGTCGGCCCTTAAAACATAAAGGTGACCAAATGACAGCTATAGCGCAGCAGCTGGCCTCTTCACACGTGAGAGGAGGGCGTGAGGTCGATCCCCGCTTCGCCTCAAATCAAGGGATGAGCATGGGCGTGGCCAAATTAGGCCGTCGAATGAAGCGCAAATAGTTGGGATGTGGGCGATGTGGCACGATGGATGGGCGAGGATCGCACACGCGTGCGATGACCCGCGATCCAACGTGCCATCGCATGCACAGGTGAGCGATGAAGGCGCGGGCATGGTGTGTTTAAGTCATTTGATCTCGCGATTGGATGGCTGATATCACGAGATCATGACTTATGCGTTAAGCACGGGGAGGTGCATGCACGTCGCCCACGTTCAGGGCTTTAGTGACAAATAAATTTGTCACTAAAGACCTTGACATTAATGTTTTAATATAAAATGACCTTTGTTCCCCCTCCAATTTTCACCTATAAAAGGCCCTACGACCCCCACACTTTTTTCATCCCTTCCTCTCTTCTCTTACCCCCTCCAAAGTCTAAGAGCTTGTCCCAAACCTGGGATGCTCCTCTAGAGTTAAAAATATAATTTTTCCATCGTCTCATCCCGTTCGTGGAGCATTTTGCGGATGTCTTCTCACCATCGTTCGGGAAGCGGATCCTGCTGCAATGTCGCCCTGCCCCATCCTCCGTCATTCGTCTTCGTTCTCCTTCGTCCTGTATCTCACCACGTTCTTCCAGGCACTCCATCAACTCGACTCATCCTCCAAGTAGCCGTCAAGAAGGATAACTTCTCTCCACCTTCTCTTTTATTGCTTTCTAGCATAGATTTCCTGCTTTCTAGTGTAACGAGTAGTTGTGGTGATTAGTTGTAATAGACATCATTCTGTGGTTATGAAATATTTGTTTATTTTATCTCTATTTTGTCTTTATTTGTAATATTCTCTCTCTCTTCTATTCATTATTTTTTAAGTAGATAGCTAACTTTGATTCAATTCGATCAGCTAATCTGCTTCGTGACAATAAATCACATGCGGGTTTTAATCAAGCGTCCGACTCCCTATGTTCGACCCGGAATTCCTTTCGAGTTTCGGTTAAATTTATCTGTTGATGGCTTTTCTCGCAAATCGCACTATGACGGGTTTTCAAAACTAAACCTTTTTGCGTAGAATTTCCGATTTAACAGTGTGCCTCGCCGGAGGCACGTCGACGTGTGGCCGTGGATGGAGAAGATGACACAGAGGAGGGAGTTATGGGGGTTGAAACCTATGTCTAAAGAATTTAACCTGCCTTATGGAGGAAGAGGAAGAGGAGAGGATACCTAAGAGGAGGAGAGAAGGTTGGAGGGCGAGGGAGAAGGTTGTTGGACATGGGGGAGGAGAAGTCCGGTGAGGGCATTTGGAACCGAGGAAGGGGCCAAGCAACCATCTTCAGTGGTAGGGAGCACGGCGACGACGAAGGGAAGAAAAGCCCTCTGCCAATTTCTGCGATAAAGCGGTAGATCGTCAGGAGGGAGGAATCCCCAAGGTCAGCAGGTGGACGAGCTTGGAGAAGAAGAAAGAGAGGGAGAAGGAGCTTGATTCCTGGATGACTCAACTCCGTGGAGCTTCTCAAGGCTTTATAGCCTAGGAGCTACACAAGATGGCTCCAAAACTCGCGAGAACAGCTCTTGAAAAATGAGAGCTGCACTTGGTGGTTTTGACCATGAAGACTGGCATGGAGAAGTGGCTGTTGGCAATGAGGTCGCTGCTGTTCGACATAGGGAGGAGTGGAGAGTTGGTCTTCCAAGTTTCACGAAGAACGGTGGATGGAGTCGACAGGAATTCACATGCGAATCTTGCCCTTGCGAGCTACTGTGAGCTGCCATGGCGACAGGGGCCTGATTGTGAGGAAGATGAGAAGATAGGGGGCTCATTGCAAGGAAACTCAAAAGATAGGGGGTTCTTTGCATGAAATTGGGTTTTTAAGGATCAAAATGCAAACTAGGCCAAAATGAAGTTCAAATGAACTCAAATGTTTATGGTAGCCTAATTTAGGTCTAAGGAATCCAATGGTGACTTAAATTTTGAGTTTTGATGATGTTTACATGGTCTATTTACAATTTGACACAAAATTTATTAGATACCCACCTACGTTTCTTTTTAAGGTCAAAATGAGTTCCGATTGTCAAATTCATTATTCCAAACCTTATAAAATATTTTAAATGAAGTTTAGAAGGTTTATATTATATTTATTTCCATATAAATTATTTTAATTGAAGTGAGGTTGAAATTAATCATTTTAATTAAGGATTAACACTTAATTTGAATGAAAATCCTAAATTACTTAGTATCAACCCACTTTTAGGAAATTTAAGCTCAATTGAACTTTGATTAATCATAGTTCACCCCTTACCATTCTGCACTATAAGTGTTCGTGAAAATTGCAGAATTATCCACTATTTTTATCAATTCCTCTCTCTTCAACCTTAATTGAGTTATACCCTTTTAATATGTTAATTAAGTGAATTTAACCTTAGAACTTAGCCAAATTAGGTTAGATATAGCGGATGATGGTGATGCCATCAATATGGTAGACTAAAGTGAACTTCGGTGAGGACTTTAGGCATTGAATGCAGTTGCCATAGATGGTAAGGATAGCTAATTCTTGCGTCAATACGTAGAGGATTGAATAAGGATCAATCCCATTAAATTTGGTGGGATTTGATCATGTGATTAGGGAGATATAGATCTCCAAAGGTCGCACAAAACTTAAACTTGAGCTACTGCCATGGCTGGAGGTGGAAAAGGATGCTGATGTCATCACGACATCAGTGAAGGACCCAAAAGAAAGGAGTTTGGATCGGAATGAAAGAAATTCGAAAATTAAGGACTATTACACAAAATATGTCAAGATGAAGTCCAAATAGTCTCAACGTTTCATGGTAACCTAATTTAGATCAAAGGAATACAATGGTGATAAATTTTGAGTTTTGATGAAGTTTGATTGGTCAATTTACACTTTAACCCAACATGTATCAATTTCCCTCCTTGGTCTTCGTTTAAAGTCAATTTGGGCTTATTTTGTAAAATTGAATGTTCTAAATCATATAGAATATTTTTCAATGAGTTTTAGAAGATTTATATTATATTTATTTCCATCAGAACCCTTTAAATTAAAGTAAGGCCAAAATTAGGATTTTATTAATTGTAATTCGACTTTTATTTCGTAAAAACTTAAATTAATCGAAGCAGGCCCACTTATTGAAAATTTAAGCTTATTTAACCTCAAATTAAGTATAGGTTTACCCTTTGGTTACTCTGCATTTTCATTTTGCTATTAAAATACCAGAATTAACCAATTTTTATGCAAGTCCAATTCTTGATATTCTTCAGTTATACCCTCTTAATAATTAATTAGGTGAATTTAACCTTAAAACTTAGTAAAATTAAGCTAGATATGAAGGATGGTGATGTGAGTGAGATTGGAGCCTAAGGGATCAAGTATATACAAGAGATGGGTGAATGGTGTAATATCTATTTAAAATAGAATTAAAAAATCATTCACCATAGATAAAAAATGTACAAGCACAAACCAGAAAAATAATACCTGATTTTAGAGTCGAAACCCTTCCAGGTGAAAACTGTTAGTTCAACCTCTCATATATAATATTTTGATGATTTTACAAAATGAAGAACAAGAAATAAAACATAAGCATAGCATATTTTTCTCTATAATGACACAATTGCAGGTTTCATGGAGTTTTCCAAGTTGGAGGATTAAAAGTGTGAACACTAGATAGCATGAGTACTATCATAGGTCATAGGCTTTTTATGTAAACTTTCAAAGGTTGTAATCTTTATTTTATTTGAGTCTAGAGATGTTGTAAAGAGCCCCTAAATATAACTTATAAATAGCTAACTTAGGCTCTCTACACTTAGGATAAATTATAAACAAAAACCTAACACTAAGACTCAAATCAGACGTCCATAACAACTATCAGACGTCTGATTTTCAATTTTAAGACATCTGACAAGTGTTTCTGACTTCATAAACATCAGCCGAAGCAACCTTCCATTAGACGTCCATAGCCTCATCTAGACGTCTAATACTTTGCCTGGACATCCTTAAAACAATTGTTAGACTCAAGCGCCCATCTTCCTTCTGAATATAATGGGAAAAATACATTTTCAGACGTCTGGACATGTCTCCAAATGTCTACCTTTAGACCGTTGCTCATTTATTTCTATGTGAATCTCATTAGGAACCAAAGATCTTCTATTAGATTTCTAGGACAAGTCCTTTTTAGGTTTCCAAACGTCTAGGGAATCCTACAGACGTCCATACTGACATTTGTTCCTTCAAATCTAGAACCCTGTTTGGATCTGGTCAAAACAGGAATGAATCCACGCATAATTAGACATCCAATAATTTTATCAGACATCTTATGAGAAAATATCAGATGTCCCTGTTTCGATCCAATGAAACCAGTAAAGCCTGGCTAATAGTATCAAATGACCATAGTTGTAATCAGACATCTTATAAGACGTCTGATCCTAAAATCAGACATCTGACAGCAATATCAGACATCTGATATTGCTGTCAGACTCATCATTACCCTGATTTGTGGTGAATTTCGTCCCAATCTCTTAGGATTTGCCTCCAACGGTTAGGAGACCTCTCTCAAGCATTCTTGAAGGTTCCAAACTTGCTTATAAATAGACTACAATCCCTCTTAGGCAACACACACCTCCTGAGATTCAATTCCTTTAGAAAATCACTTGCTCACTATTCTTAGCCTCCTCTTGCCCTTGTGCTATGCCAACACTCTGATTAAAGGGAAAACCCACATTCCTGGTGCACTTCGTTTTGCAAATTCTCAGGGAGTTCTCTTTATGCTTAATAGATAAGGAAGTAATCAAATTATTGGGGTGCTCTATAGGTACTGTTTAATTCTTACTTTTGTACTTTGAGTATTCGGCCTGTCAGGCCCCCTCTCTTCATTGTGAAGGGAGAAACCTCCATTTAGGAATTAGAGATGGGATTTGTAATTGAGGTACACTACCCTCGTTTAAGTAGTGTGGTTAGTGGATTGATCACTTTGTGATTGAAAATCTTAAGACAAAGGATTGACTTAGGTGGTGGTTTTCACCCGTCTTGGGTTTCCACCTAAAAATCTGGTGCCTCCTTTTGTGATTGAATTTTTTATCTTATAATATTTTGTAAATTCACTATTCACCCCCCCTCTAGTGTAATTTCAAAAACTACAACCTAGGCCTCTCAGCTTAGAATTTTCTTAAATGTTAGTCAAATCCACTATCATGTACCACTTGAACGAGGATGACACAACCTCTTATAAACGTCTTCTCATACACCCGACCAAGAGAAGAATAACGGGACTTCCAATACAACTTGGATTCCCAGATCAGGAACAACAAAATAAAAGAATATAATAATATTTCCTATGGAACCTTAGTGATATTTAAAAGCAAACTGAGCTTTCTTTAATCGCAAGGAAGTGTGCTTTGAATCGTAGTAGTTGTAGGTGCAGAGGCTCAAAAGCATGAGAGATAGAGTAGGCATTTTCTCTTTGAAAGCTCTTGAGGTGTGTTTTTGAGGGGGGATCGATGATCCTATTTATAGGTGTTTTTCGACAATTTTGGAAACATAGCTTTGATCGATCAAACTAAAGGTTTGGTCAATCAAAACTATATTTGGTTGATTAGAATAAATTATTGATCAATTCAATGTTGATTGATTAAAATGATAATTTGATTGACTCTAAGATTTCAAAAGAAATTCGACCGTCGAAATATATTTGATCGATTAAAAAAATGAGTTGATTGATCAAAAAGGAATATAACTGATCGATTAGGACAATTAATTGGTCGATCAAGGCCTGGTTGATCAAAAAGAGATGTTGGTCGATAAATAGTAGAAATGACAAAGGTTTAAGAGAAAACGATTTTTCAAAAAATGAAAGGTTACGTTTGTTTTCTTATTGAAGTTCCGTACATAATTCTAGACTTAATAAAATTAAAAAGTCATCAAGTCCTCTTCTTTCTTGATGTATTTAAAAAATGTTGATGACGATGCATCCATGTTATAATTTAACTTAACGTGTAATGGTTAGTCTATAATAAAAAGGTAATTTTGTTATATCAAAACAAGGATATTAATAGATAGTGTTGCCATCAACAACCAAGTTGGATGTCCAAGATGAGAGGCCCGAGATGTACCAGAGGAGAATTGGACTTTTGATGCTTGTCCTGGATGTCTCCTAGGAAGGCTGGACGTCTAGAACTTGAAGAAGTTGGGTGGCGCCTCTTCTTTTTCTTTTCTCTCTCACTAGTGGTGGGAATAATTACACGCAACAATTTTTTGTTAGCGTTTCAAGGCTAACCTTGAGAGATTTATAGGGAATCATCCTAATCCTAACATGATGGAAATTATTCCTACTTAATTATTTATAAATTGGCACATCCATTAATTTAGCTAATTAGGTTTTAGTACCCAAACTACACTTAATTTCTATCCAAATCATTTTGGATCAAGACCAAACCTTCTTGGCCCAAATTAAATGTCAAATCAAATACTATTTCTCTTTAACTAATGAAAAATTAAATAATGTTTCATTACACCAATAATGAAGCATTTATAATTCACAATTTATGGTATTACACGTTGATGAGAGCCTCATCATGAAACCTAACTAGCATAATTTGATCTGAATAAGTATGAAAAAGCTCCTACAAAATCTAAAGAGAAGCCTAACTTAGAGGATTTTGAAGTAAAGAATAAAATAAATCATAAGGGGTAAAACTGTAATTTCTCTAATGCAGTACACAAATAGGGTATCTGAGGATCTAAACACAGGTCAAATAAGCTTAATAAGAAAGAAAGTGGGATGATCTGATCTGAAAAAGATTATAGCAAATTTTAGGAATTAAATGACATCCTATAACCCTAAAACAAACTCGCTTTAATTCATGAGGTTCGAGGCAGGATAAAAATCAACTAAACCCTCTAAAAATCATAGAAAAATATTTCCTAGGGTCTAGAACCTTCAATTTGGCATTTGCAACCTATTTTGACCTCAATTGAGAACCATGCCTAATTTATCACTTAATTTAAGTTTTTACACAAATTGACGGATCAAACATGGTCAAACCTAAAATTAAAATTCACCATTAAGTTCCTTAGGTTCAAATGAGGTTGGTACAAAAAATTTGGGCCTTAGAGAAGACCATCTTGACCGACTTTACAAATTGGTCCTCCTGAATTACTTTTTGACCCTTATCTTTTGAAATCCTTTCAATTAGACTTCTATCTTTCTCGTCGTTCTTTGCAGAACGGTCCTCCTTGCCATTTCTGCGCAGCGCCATACCTCCGGCGACCTTGCGCGGAGGATGGCGCCGCGCAGGGCATGGCAGTCATTCTCAGGAACGAATGGGGGGTTCCCTGCGTCGTACTCTGTCGCAGGGACCCCCCTGCCACCTGCGACTGCCCATGCCTCTCGTACGAAAGCACGAAAGGCATGGGTGTCCATTTCCGACCATACTCCGGCGAGTCCTCCACGCAGCTTCCTCGTGCTTCTCCCCTCGCCAACGCCTTTATAAGGAGCGGCAGGGTCTGCCGTCTTTTTCAAGCCTGATTTGGCCAAGGTTCCCCCCCCCCCCCCCAATTTTGTCTCTTCCACTCACGGCCAAAATGCCTGTAGGCTCCGGCGGCCCTTTCCTCCTCCTTCCGTCGCTCTGCTACCACACCTACAGCAGAGCCCACTCCGCCACGTCTTCCCGCGTCAGGCCGCACCAGCTGACGCATTCCTGACCTCTTCTTTACCGCCGTTACCCACCTCTAGGCTCCTTCGTCTACGATGCCGGTAGGTACGAGTCGAGCGCCATCTCCATCCCTCTTCGTCAATTAGGTGGGTAAGAACTTTTCTCTCTCTCTCCATGTTATTTCCCCCTTCCTAATTTTCACTTTTAACCCCCCGACCATCACCGTCCATCACCACCTTCCTCACCTCTGGCCACCATCTTCGGCGAGATCACCCCACTTCCACAGACCCTTCCACCCCTCAACACAAGCTCAGAAACTCCACCATCATTCCCTGATCAGTTTCCCCATCTCCATTGACCGCCAGCACCTCTCTAGACCACCTCTCGAACACACCCATTCACAAGCACGTAGAGTGCCCTAGGTGCACGGCCGTAGGCACTCTCACGCCTCGCCGACCACCGCACCACACACGCCGCACTCTGGCGAACCTTTCTGGAACTTTTTGACGTGGCCGCGAGGCCGTGTGCATGTTTCAGGTGTCGCCCTCCTCGCCGCCATTAACGCACAGCAGGAGCTCCTCCGCAGACAGCCCCAGGTCTCCTCAGCTCCAGGCGTGGGTTCCAGGTGATGCGGAAAGGCGTCACGCTCACGCCCAGGTTCGCAGTTGGCGTTGCAAGGCCTGCAGCTGCCCCAATTGCGCGGAGCCTTCTCCGCGAGCACCTGAAATCGGAGGTGGGACTTTAGTCCCACCTCGTAAGTGTGTGGCGTCTCGCCCACACTTAAATTGATTTTGTGCTATCGGCTGGTTGCCTCCGATAGCACTGGGGTGAGGTCCCTCACCTATTCACTCGCCTCATCCGTGACACTGCCCACGCGGATCTGGTGACCCAACCCGACACTCCTGTGCACTCCTCGCGCACCAGCCACGCCGGTGCGCCTGGACCCGGGCACGCGACCCGACCCGATTACCTGGCTCTGGGAGAGCTTCCTAAAGAGAGATCCAGAGAGAGAGAGAGACGCGGGGAAAGGGGTAGGGGGTAGGTTTTGCTCTAATGTGTGTGTGCGCGCAAAAAAGAAGAAAGGAGAAGAGGCAGCGGCTGAGACTTAGCCGCACGGAAGAGAGAAAGGCTGAAGCAAAGAAGAAAGAAAGGGAAGAAGAAGGAAGAAGCTGAAGACAAAGAGGAGGAGCTGCACTGTAGCGACCAAGCGGTTAAGTCATTTGAGAGCTGAAGTAGACGTCGGTAAAGAGAAGGAGACAGCGGTAGTAAAAAGAAAAGGAGGAGGAACAAGGACTTAGCGGCAGAAGAGAAGGGAAAGAAGAAGAAGGCAGGCCGAAAAAGAAAAGAAAGAAAAGAGAAGAAGAAGACGCAGAGAAGAGAAGGAAGAGAAGAAGAAAAAGCCAAATCTCTCTCTCTCTCTCTCCCATTTGACTTATATTTTTGTAAAACATTATATTGTGAATTTATATGTTTCTAGAATTATAGTTTGCTCCCTTAGTTCGACTCTGGAATCTTTCTATTCCGAGTAATAAATCATATTAGACTGGTAACCATTTTTGTCATATACTCCAACGACTGTAATTACCATAGCGACAAAGGACGTCACCAGTTTTTGGTGCCGTTGCCCTTCTAGAAGCTATTAATTCACAATTTTTGACCTTTTATTGACTAATCTCTTCTCTTTCCTTGTGCAGGCACAAGAAATCAAGCAGCCGCACAACAACCACACCAAGGACAGGTAATTTTCTATCCTCTCATTTAAACCCTTAAATTCTTAAGAGGAAGAAAAAGAAAGAAAAAGCTATCTAGGAATAGCCTGTCTTCTATACTTAGTAAACCACAAGGGTTGTCTATTTCTCAGTTTCAACATATTTGTTCATCCATTAAAGGTATTTAGGGATAAAACCTTCTTGCTTGAGTCCTAATTACCCAATCTAAAGGCAACTAACTGGACCAAGTAGAGCCAATATAAGGTTCAAAGTTTGGGTTTTAGAGACACACTCTTTTATGCAAGAAAGGAAAATCCCAAAGGAGGTATGCCCAAGCCATTGTCTAAAAACACTATTCAGAGAAACCCTAACCAATTTGGCTCTTAAAAAAACACTTGAACCCTAAAAGACAAGACCTAATAAGCTCTCTAAGGAACTAATAGGTGAAGTTGATCCCTTGGGTCGACCAACCTTGAACTTAAGTCACTCTCTGCACTCAAAAGGATAAAGTTCAAGTGAAAATCCTAAGCACCTTGATCCTAACTAAAAGTGGTAGACTTAAGAGGTCAAGGTCCCCATTCTAGTCTACCTGGAATCTCAGTGACAAGAGAGCTCGGGTGGGGGAAACCCTATAACCCGTGTGGGCGCTCTACCGTGTAGGGGTCTTCGCGGGACTCACCCTCTCTGGCTGCCCAGGTAATTCTCAAGTGGATGACTTTCTGATCAAGGGGTCCATCCACCCCGAACCTCTATAGTCACCCAAAATTCTGGGTGTCTTGATTGGGTCCAACACCTGCTAAACTCATCCTCTCCGTCAGTGTATGTTTGGTAGGAGGTCCTTGAAACCTCCTTTAGAAATTCACTCTCCTCGAGGCCAAGCCTCGGTACCCTTGCGTGTGCAACCAACACTCCACATAGACCTCTCCTCCGATTCTGAACCCAACTCACCTTCTTCTTCCAAAATGGCTCAGCCAGTTGAGGAAGAAAACAATCTGGAACACCAGCTCCAGCGACTCAATGACCTCTTCTAGAACTTCATGCACCCACTGCAGCGTCCCATGATGCGGGATCATTACAATCCTTTTGCGATGGCTATCGAGCCTCGAGTTAGAATCCCGACTGGAGGACCTGATTCTGAACTGAAGCCCAACATGATTCATGCTATTCCTAAATTCCATGGGCTTAATTCTGAAGATCCTTTCCAGCACATCAAACAGTTAAAGCATCTAGCCCAGACTTTCGGGTCAGATGCACAAAATCGGGAAATTCTCCTTATGAAGATGTTCTCTTTCTCCCTTATGGACAAGGCTGCTCATTGGTATCAAATTCAGACCCGGCCGATCAACAATTGGGAGGAACTTCAATCCGAGTTTTTGAAGAAGTTCTTCTCCGTTGGTCGGACCAATGCCTTGCGCCATCAGATTACCCATTTCATGCAGCAAACGGGAGAACCTCTTCATGAGGCATGGGATCGTTTTCAGGATCTCATGAGGAAGTGCCCCCATCACGGAGTTCCTAAATGGGAACAAGTCCAGTCTTTTTACCAGGGACTTCGTGAGGATATTAGACTTTTCGTCAATGCAACCTGCGGAGGTAATAGCATGGGTCAACATGAGGACACCGTGTGGGAGATTCTCGAGAACATGTGTGAGAACTCCATCAGTAATGGCTCCATGGGACTATTCAACAGGACGAATACCCGCGCAGCGACGAATATTAGGGGAGCACATGAGACGCAGGACCTGTCCGCATCAGTCGATCTGGAATTAATGGCCAGTTGATTAGACAAGGTCTCTATCATTAAGAAAAAGGTGGATGAGCTGACTCAGCACTTGCAGCGAGCCACCTCTGCGCAAAACTCCTTTGCACAACCTTCTTCGGCACAGGAGACTATGCAAAACATTTTCCACTGACCTTCTCCTGGGGTGGACTCGTATCCATCCGCATCTGACTCTAGGACTAGAGGAATCTCCGATCCCTTCTATTCCTGTTGGGGGAACCCTACTTCCCCATTCTCTGACTTCTCTGAGGTTCCTTAGACCTGCGAGGACCTCAATGCCATCCAGAATGACTAATTTTCTAGTACCTACAATCCTGGATGGCGAAACCATCCCAACTTCCAGTGAGTGGGAAATTCCCAAATTCAAAGACCACCCTTTCAACCCCGTCCACAAGCACCTCGTCCTTACCAGCCGCCTCAACTACGGCCCAACCCTACTTATTCATCTGGGCCAAACCAAGACCAAATGTCCCTCATCCTTGAGACTCTGGCTGACATTCAGAGAACGATGTGGCTATTCAAAAGCAACACAAGGATGAAATCACAGAGGTTCGAAACCAGCTGGCCCAGTTGGCGAATTCTCGCCAACCAGGCACACTCCCCTCGCAGCCTCTTCCTAACCCTAATAACGTGCTGACCCAGCGGCGCATTATGAACCTAAACCCGAGCCATGCACACATGATTTACTAGGCCCCCTCTGTTCCTTCACCTGACGGGATGGAAGCCTCAACTTCGTATGCGAGTTATCAGCAGCAACCCATCCTACCAACCCCTAACCAGAACCAGGCATGACTGAATTCTGTAACCACCCGTAGTGGTAAGGAGACCCAAGATCCACCTTATCCAAACCACTCCAAGCTTGGTAGTGACCCAAACCCTAGGACAGTAATCCAGGACATTCCTAACCCTGTCCCAGATCAAAGACCTGGACCTATCCTAGAGGAACCAACCAAGGTTCCATTTCCCAAGGCCTTGACTAAGGGAAGAAGGACAACAAAACCCGTGGCTCCTGAGGAGGACCTGGTCAAGCTCTTTGAGCAGGTCCAAATAAACATCCCCCTGATGGATGCGATTCGCCACGTACCGGCTTACGCATGATTCCTGAAAAATGTGTGTACACCTCAGCGTAAGCCGCGAACCAAGAGTGGGAGTTCAATTGTACTATCGGAGCAAGCCAGCTCTGTAATCCTGAGCAGACTCCCACCCAAGGCAAAAGACCTAGGCACTCCTCTAATTTCATGCAAGATAGGTGAAACCCAGTTCGACAGAGTATTACTAGACTTAGGTGCTTCCATAAACTTGATACCCACATCCTTACTTAACCACCTAGAAGAATCTAAGCTGAAACCAACTGAGGTGACACTACAATTAGCAGATCGATCTATAAAGTCACCAAAAGGGATTCTTGAGGATGTTCTTGTAAAGGTACGGGATTTCTATTTCCCTGTAGACTTTATAGTCTTAGACATAGACGCACCTGAAAATCCTAGGGATACAACAATCATTCTAGGGAGGCCCTTTTTGGCCACTACTAGGGCCAACATCAGTTGTGAGAAGGGCCAAATAGAACTGAAATTTGGGAACCATACGCTCAAAATCGATATCTTTAAGGCCCAACAAGGAATCAATTGCGGTGTCATTAAGCAAATTTGTGATATTAGAGCTTTGGTTGATGAACCACAATTTGAGAATAACCTGATTATACCTCATCAACCATAAGAGGATTTTGAATCGCAATTAGAGGAGTCAGACCCTGATTCAGACAAACCCATAACTCCTACCATTGAACCTCACATTCACCCTGAACCACCCGCTGCTGCTGATAACCCCATCCTCAAACTTAAACCTCTTCCCGACCATTTGAAATACATCTTCTTGGGTTCTAATAAGACATTTCCTGTGATTATAAACTCTAAGCTCACTCCTGATTAGGAATCCCGTCTAATTGCTATTCTCCAGCAACATCGCAGAGCCAATGGTTGGACTCTCGATGACTTGACTGGAATAAGTCCCTCGTATTGCACCCACCGTATCTATTCTGAAGAGGGCGCACGACCTTCCTGTGAAATGCAGAGACGCTTGAATCCCAATCTGCAGGAGGTCGTGAAAAAGGAGATCATTAAGTGGTTAGATGCAGGAATCATCTACCCAATCTCCGACAGTCGTTGGGTGAGCCCAATCCAAGTTGTGCCTAAAAAGGCAGGGCTCACCACCATTATGACTGAAATCGGAGAATTCATACCTACCCGAATAGCCAACTCGTGGAGAGTCTGCATAGATTACCGAAGACTCAATTCATCCACAAAGAAGGATCATTTCCCACTACCTTTCATTGATCAGATTCTCGAGAAATTAGCAGGAAATCGATTCTTCTACTTTCTTGACGGGTACTCCGGTTATAACCAAATAGCTATTCATCCAGAGGACCAAGAGAAGACCACATTCACCTTCCCCTTCGGGACATACGCATTTCGAAGGATGCCGTTCGGTCTCTGCAATGCACCTGCGACTTTTCAGTGGTGCATGCTTGCCATATTCTCAGATATGGTAGGTGATTATCTGGAAGTTTTCATGGATGACTTCTCAGTTTTCGGGGCATCATTTGATGATTGCCTCCAGCACTTGGTTCACATACTCAGGCGTTGCATCTACGTAAATCTGATTCTTTCCTAGGAAAAGAGCCACTTTATGGTGCCTGAGGGGATCGTCCTAGGTCATCTAATTTCTGAAAAGGGCATCCAAGTGGATCGAGCCAAGGTTGATCTAATTTCTCTACTTCCTATTCCTAGCTCGATCAGGGACATCCGTTCTTTTCTGGGGTACGTCGATTTTTACCGTCGTTTCATTTCTGTTTTCTCGAAGATCGCATGCCCCCTCACTACTCTTCTCTCCAAGGATGTACCCTTTGAGATCTCTAAGGAATGCACTCAAGCCTTTGAGAATCTTCGTGACCGAGTCACCCAGGCCCCGATCCTACAGTCCCTTGATTGGTCTCAACCCTTTGAGATCATGTGTGATGCATCTGATTTCGCTGTAGGAGCGGTTCTGGGTCAGAAAGTTGATGGGAAACCCGTGGTCATCTACTACGCTAGCAAGACACTTGACGAAGCCCAGCGTAACTATACAGTTACGGAGAAAGAGCTGCTAGCCGTAGTATTTGCCCTCGAAAAATTCCGATCCTATCTCCTAAGTTCCCACGTCATCATCTACTCGGATCACACGGCTGTGAGGCATCTCCTTGCCAAGAAGGATGCGAAGCCTCGATTGATCCGATGGATCTTGCTGTTGCAAGAATTTGACCTCGAGATTCGCGACAAGGCGGGAAAATAGAATGTGGTAGCTGACCACTTGTCTCGCCTTCCTTCTGAAACCATCAACCCTTCTGGACCCATCATGGAGCATTTTCCTGATGAGCACCTACTGATTATTGGTACTAGCTTCCATGGTTTGCTGATATAGTGAACTACTTGGCATCTCATCAAATCCCGTCTGATTGGTCGAAGGCCAAGAAAGACAAATTGCGCTCTGATGCCAAGTACTACATCTGGGAAGACCCGTACCTCTTCCGCATAGGTGCTGACCAAATCATCCGGCGATGTGTCCCGGAGGGTGAAATCATTGATATTCTCTCCTTCTTCCATGACCAGGCATGCGGTGGCCACTTCTCTGGGCACAAAATCGCATCTAAAATCCTCCAATGTGGCTTTTACTGGCCCACCATCTTCAAAGATGCATACAATCACTGCAAGGCATGCAGTCGTTGCCAAACTTTGGGCAACATGAGCCATCGTGACATGATGCCTTTGCAACTGATTCTCATATGCGAAATCTTCGACATTTGGGAGATTGATTTTATGGGCCCCTTCCCTGTTTTAGACAGCTTCGAGTACATTCTGCTGGCTGTGGACTACGTGTCCAAATGGATCGAAGTCATTCCGACCCGAACCTGTGATCACAAAATCGTTGTCAAATTCATTCATCAGAATATCTTCTCATGGTTCGGGATTCCTCGTGCAATCATTTTTGATGGAGGGACCCATTTCACGAATGCTCAGTTCAGGTCACTGATGACCAAATACGGGGTGTCTCACCGAATCTCTACTCCTTACCACCCCCAGACTAATGGTCTAGCTGAGCTTTCTAATCAGGAGATCAAGAAAATCCTGCAGGTCACTGTTCAACCTGACAGGAAAGACTGGTCGTCTCGACTTCTGGAAGCTTTGTGGGCTTATAGGACCGCCCACAAGATCCAATTAGGCATGTCTCCTTTTAGACTGGTGTACATGGAGGCGTGTCACCTTCCCGTCGAACTGGAGCACAAAGCCTATTGGACAGTACAGAGTTGCAATTTAGATCTTTCTAAGGCCGGAACCCACAGAAAGCTTCAGATAAGCGAGATCGATGAATTACACCTTGATGCGTACGAGAACTCACAAATCTACAAAGAGCGAGTTAAAGCCTTCCATGACAAGCACATATCAAGAAAAATCTTTCATCTTGGTCAGAAGGTCCTACTCTTCGATGCTCGACTCAAACTCTTCCCTGGGAAACTACGATCCAAGTGGGTCAGACCTTATCTTGTCCGACAGGTTTTTGGAAATGGAACCGTCGAGATCAGTCTACTCAGCCACGATTCCGAACCTTTCATCGTGAACGGTCAGAGACTCAAACCGTTCATCGATGTGACCTCTACAGATTTGGTTGAGTCATCATTTATCCTCCATTTTCCCTAAGCATATTGTGCCCAGCCGATGGCGTAAAACTCAGCGCTCAACGGGAGGCAGCCGGTCATTTTCTTTTGAAAAACCCAAAACCTTTTCTGATACCTCTTTTACACTTAAGGTTCATCCTTTAGGATAGCCGACTCCACCTCAGGTGCTTGCATCTGAGATTAGAAATCGTCCACAACAAGCCACCTCGACCCATCCACTTACCAAAACACCTGTCCTAATGCATGAACTAAGCCAAATAAAAACCCTCCTAATTTACAATGAGGACATTGCAAATCTTAGGCATGGGGGGTATGAAAGTGCAAAAAAAAGGTTTCAAACAAAAAAATTCACATATATCAAAAACACCATAAAAATTTCAATTTTTTTTTTTGAAAAAAGAATAATAAAATGAGAGGAGGAAAGAAAATTTTGACTTTACAAAGGAGGAGGAGAAAAAGAGCTAAATGACAAAAAGGAACACAAAATGAAAGAAAAGAGATAGTCATTAGTAAGAATTTAAGGAATTAACCTAAGTTTTAGACCACATTCAGGAAAAGAAAAGGAAAGTGCACAGTAAGATTAGTAAGAACGCAAACCTTAGGCATTCTTAGATAGACTCTTAGTACCCATTAAGATCTAGATATTCCTCAAAGAGGTTGAAGAGAATGAAAGGCTTAAGTATTAGGTCCAAGGCTTAGGGAGTATTCGGCCTCGTTAACTAACTTTTGGTTTGCGGGACTCAGTAACCTACGCACCCAAATTTACACACACAGTCTCGTTCAGTGAGCATAAATATCAAAATCACGCAGAAGCGTTGAAAAATTTCTGAAAATGTCACCTAGAGTAGGAGCGGCTGATCAACACAAGTTGATTTGGACGAGTTCCCAGCGCAGAGAGGTGGGAAATTCCCCTCGAAGATGCGTAACAAAATATCATCTCCTCGGTGCTTGTCTCTTAGGATATTAACATATCCTACTGGGGGCATGTAAGCACTCTGCTGATTCAGATTCCATGGATGGCATTATCACAAAGTGTCAATTGCTAGGGTCTGAATTCGGCCACGGAACACCATGACGGGATTATCTCGAAACCTCGAAAGCCAGGGTTCTGGGGGTTACCATGGGTGATGCTATCTTGAAGCATCGACTGCCAGGGACCCTTGAGGATTGATGATGGGGACCAGGAATCTGATACAGATCATGTTGAGAAGCCAATCCTAAGCTAGAATTAAAAAGAAAAAGAGAGAGAAAGCTCTCCAAACAAATAAATCTTCTACCTCTCTCTCTTACAAAAGGCACTGCAAGTTGAACCAAGGTTAAAATTATCTCAAGCACGGGTGCTTTAACCATGAAGTCCCATAAACCTTATGATAGTTCCTGTGGGCTTTAAAAACCTTTGCTAAGGACTGAGGCTAGAAGCTAGACAGATCTGGATCTTGGTTGGTACTAGAGTACCTTTTAGGCCTATGGTTGGCATTCTGACCTAATCAAGGTTACAAAAGAGAAAGCACTTATCTAAACTCAATAAGAAATTCATGGTCTAGAACAAGGGTTAAAACCTTAAATTTTTGCTAAGGGACTAGCAAAAGCTAGGCATAAGGGTATGATGAGAGCCTCATCATGAACCCTAACTAACATAATTTGATTTGAATAAGTATGAAAAAGCACCTACAAAACCTAAAGAGAAGCCTAACTCAGAGGATTTTGAAGTAAAGAATAAAACAAATCATAAGGGGTAAAACTATAATTTCTCCAATGCAGTACACAAAAAGGATATCTGAGGGTCTAAACACAGGTCAAATAAGCTTAATAAGAAATAAAGTGGGAGGATCTGATCTGAAAAGGGTTATAGCAACTTTTAGGAATTAAATGACATCCTGTAACCCTAAAACAAACCCGCTTTAATTCACGAGGTTTGAGGTAGGATAAAAATCAACTAAACCCTCTAAAAATTATATAAAAATATTTTCTAAGGTCTAGAACCTTCAATTTGGCCTTTGCAACCTATTTTGACCTAAATTGAGAACCATGCCCAATTTATCACTTAATTTAGGTTTTTACGCAAATTTACCGATCAAACATGGTCAAACATAAAATTAAAATTCACCATTAAGTTCCTTAGGTTAAAATGAGGCTGGTACAAAAATTTGGGCCTTAGAGAATATCATCTTAACCGACTTTACAAATTGGTCCTCCTGAATTACATTTTGACCCTTATCTTTTGAAACCCTTTCAATTAGACCCCTATCTTTCTCGTCGTTCTTTGCAGAATGGTCCTCCCTGTCATTTTTGCGTAGCGCCATACCTCCGGCGACCTTGCGCGGAGGATGGCGCCACGTAGGGCATAGCAGCCGTTCTCAGGAACGAACGGGAGGTTCCCTGTGTCGTACTCTGTCGCAGGGACCTGCCCCTGCCACCTGCGACTGCCCATGCCTCTCGTGCGAACGCACGACAGGCATGGGTGTCCATTTCCGACCATACTCCGGTGAGTCCTCCACGCCGCTTCCTCGTGTTTCTCCCCTCGCCAATGCCTTTATAAGGAGCGGCAGGGTTTGCCGTCTCTTTCAAGCCTGATTTGGCCGAGGTTCCCCCCCAATTTCGTCTCTTCCACTCACAGCCAAAATGTCCGCAGGCTCCGGCGGCCCTTTCCTCCTTCCATCGCTCTGCTGCCACACCTGCAGCAGAGCCCACTCCGCCACATCTTCCCGCGTCAGGCCGCAGCAGCTGACGCTTTCCTGACCTCTTCTTCACCGCCGTTACCCACCTCTAGGCTCCTTCGTCTATGGCACCGGCAGGTACGAATCGAGCGCCATCTCCATCACTCTTCGTCAATTAGGTCCGTAAGAACTTTTCTCTCTCTCTCCCTGTTATTTCCCCCTTCCTAATTTTCACTTTTAACCCCCCGACCATCACTGTCCATCGCCGTCTTCCTCACCTCTGGCCACCATCTCCGGCGAGATCACCCCACTTCCACAGACCCTTCCACCCCTCGACAACAAGCTCAGAAGCTCCACCATCACTCCCGGATCAGTTTCCCCATCTCCATTGACCGCCAGCACCTCTCTAGACCACCTCCCGAACACACCCATTCGCAAGCACGTAGAGTGCCCTAGGTGCACGGCCGTAGGCACTCTCACGCCTCGCCGACCACCGCACCACACACGCCGCACTCTGGCGAACCTTTCTGGAACTTTTTGACGTGGCCGCGAGGCCGTGTGCATGTTTCAGGTGTCGCCCTCCTCGCCGCCATTAACGCACAGCAGGAGCTCCTTCGCAGAAAGCCCCAGGTCTCCTCAGCTCCAGGCGTGGGTTCCAGGTGATGCGGAAAGGCGTCACGCTCACGCCCAGGTTCGCAGTTGGCGTTGCAAGGCCTGCAGCTGCCCCAATTGCGCGGAGCCTTCTCCGCGAGCACCTGAAATCGGAGGTGGGACTTTAGTCCCACCTCGTAAGTGTGTGGCATCTTGCCCACACTTAAATTGATTTTGTGCTATCGGCTAGTTGCCTCCGATAGCACTGGGGTGAGGTCCCTCACCTATTCACTCGCCTCATCCGCGGCACTACCCACGCGGATCTGGTGACCCAACCCGACACTCCTGTGCACTCCTCGCGCACCACCCACGCCGGTGAGCCTAGACCCGGGCACGCGACCCGACCCGATTACCTGGCTCTGGGAGAGCTTCCTAAAGAGAGATCCAGAGAGAGAGAGAGACGCGGGGAAAGGGTAGGGGGTAGGTTTTGCTCTAATGTGTGTGTGCGCGCAGGAAAGAAGAAAGGAGAAGAGGCAGCGGCTGAGACTTAGCCGCACGGAAGAGAGAAAGGTTGAAGTAAAGAAGAAAGAAAGGGAAGAAGAAGGAAGAAGCTGAAGACAAAGAGGAGGAGCTGCACTGTAGCAATCGAGCAGTTAAGTCGTCTGAGCGCTGAAGCAGACGCCGGTAAAGAGAAGAAGGAGACAGCCGCGGTAAAAAGAAAAGGAGGAGGAAGAAGGACTTAGCGGCAGAAGAGAAGGGAAAGAAGAAGGCAAGCCGAAAAAGAAAAGAAAGAAAAGAGAAGAAGAAGACGTAGAGAAGAGAAGGAAGAGAAGAAGAAAAAGCCAAATCTCTCTCTCTCTCTCTCCCATTTGACTTATATTTTTGTAAAACATTATATTGTGAATTTATATGTTTCTAGAATTATAGTTTGCTCCCTAAATTCGACCTCGGGAATCTTTCTATTCCGAGTAATAAATCATATTAGATTGGTAACCATTTTTGTCATATACTCCAACGACTGTAATTACCATAGCGACAAAGGACGTCACCACACGTCCCTTAGGTATTTTGAATACCCATGAATCCTTCACACTAGATGACTTATGTAACTCTAATGTTTAATTCCCAAATCCATTGTCTCCGTACCAAGGGTTACAAGTGTTGACATTTTCCTTGTATCATTGGGATGAGAACAAAGACCATTTCTTTTCCAAAAGGGCCATCTTCTCTTTTATGTATAGATCTAATCAAGACCTGTATGACCATGTATAGAATTTCGTATATACTAATATATGTAGAGTAAGGTTGTGCCTTCTAATCCACTATGTTCATTTATAATAGTAGATCTGTGTAATCCTTTTGCGAGATCATGTGTCTCTTGTACTCTCATATGCACACCAGCTTTCCAATCTCAACACCGTGGTGAGTGCATTGACTATTGGTCCATCAAATGTATATATTTAAGCACAACAGGTCTAAAGATATTCCTCCATGACAGTAATAAGGGAAGGACTTTCCACATCTTCGTTCTATCAATTCAAACCTTGCACTCAACCTAGATGACAACCCCAAATCTCCATTTCTATGCAGAAGATGTGCATCAAGGGCAACAGTCTCTTGAGAAGATTGTCATTTCTTCTTAGGTTGGAGACAATTAATTGAATATCATGATTGTTCTTGATTATTTATCAAAATCCTTAATCTAAACCATTTAGATCTTCAACACTTGTCATCAATATATCCAACATCACTATAGTACATTTTACCACTTATATCGAGGGATCCTACTAACCAAATTAGTGTATTCACGTGATCCAACATTTAGATCTGAATCATTGATCAAGTGATTTCAGTCAAGTTGGCTCGTCAAGGGAACAAAATTTAAACACTTTGAACACCACTAGGATAGAGGTTGAATGACTAAAGGGGCTTCTCTTTGAGATACCTATGATGGGCAAGCCAATCCCTATTATTTCTTTGCATTCTAATAGTATGACAATAATTGCAAAGATAAAATGTTGAAGGTACAATCAAAAGACTATGAGATACATCCAAATTAGACTTAAGTATGAAGGGATCTAGTGTCTCAAGAAGTTATTGTTGTGAAATTTGTTGGACCTAAGGATTACATAGCAGACTCACTCATCAAAGGATTCGATAGATGTTTAGTCCTAAAGTCTAGGCTCGAAGTGGGATTGAAACCCACTGGGAGTTTACCTGCAATAGCAACCCAACCTAAATGAGTGGAAATCCCATGAAATAGGTTCAATGTAGTAAACAAGTTTTACGAGGAACTAGTTAGCACTATTGTATAGATATTGAACATTTGAGTCCTATCCTTACAAAGTTGAGTGCTTGAAAATTGCAAGTTTAGGTTGAGCTATACTCACTTAATGGGTTCAAGCTTTTATGGTAAGATATAAGCAGTGCATCCTTAGATAAGGACACCTATGTGAATGATTCTGTGGGTCACAGATAAGGGATTACAACTGTCCCGAATATACTCATGAAATAGGATAGAGTTCAAGTTCATGAATAGCACCAAAATCATAAGATTGTCACCAAAGACATCACTTTGTTGTTATCATAGTGCACTTCACAATAAAGGTCTAAAGTTTAAAACTAATTTCACTTTATTCTTGTGGTGGTGAAAATAAAAGAACTCACGTAACAATTTAAATCAAAAAGTACATCTACTGAAAGCAAAGTACGGTAACCTTAAGACTCCCTTCACATTGAGTTTTAATAATGAATTTACAAAGAAATATTATTTTTAAGAGATTATATACATTAATTTTGGGTGTATATATATATATATATATATATATAAGGTAAATTGTATATATATATATATAAGGTAAATTGTATATATATATATATATAATGACATTGGGAATTCATGTTAAAATTAAAGAAAAACAGGTGGGAATTTTAGTGCCACATAGTAAGTGGGCAAAATGCAAGTGAGGTATACAAGGACTTTAGTTCTCATGGTTTGTGTAGCAAAGTAATAGAAAAGGGGTTAAGGATCGAGCATGTGCGCCCGACTCTACTCTAGTTTCAACTCTAGCTTCAGCTTTGGCTCAGGCTCTAGCTTGAGTAAAAATTGTACTTTTGCTACAAAAATTTCTTTGATATTTTAACTTAATTTAATCAATTTAGTCATTTATTTGGAGTTGTTGGATCTCCCTAAATGTTACTGACTACTCGTTCATCATGTCTTCTTGGTTTCTGCTCACGTGTAGGATATTTAGTCGCACAAGGGTTTTCACTTTGGACTTAGAACCCTATCATTCTCTGTCGTTATTTCTTTTTCTGCAAGTGCTCTTTCTTTGCAACTCATTTGTATTCGATTTCTCTGTGAGCGTGATCTCTCCTCTCTCGACTTGTCTTCTAAGGTGGTTTTCGAAGATAACCACAAGCAGAGTACACCAAACATGGTCGTGGGATCGTCAGATCCTGTAAGTGGTACGCCAAATCCTTTAGCCAATAAAGTAAAGGCATCATCTCTCTATGGAGAGTTTTGCAACAAGGGACACTTCGACCGTAATCTTTATGTGATACATCTATTTTGTGATTTATTTTTCCCAATATTCCTAACTTATTATCTTGCGAAATATATGTTTGATACTCATGTTATCATAGATCTTTTCGATGAAATACATGGAAACCGAATATTTATTTGTCTATACTCGTTTGTGTTATTTTTATTTCAACAAAGGTATCTTGGTTTCTAGTTTTTCCTGTACATAAAAGTTGAAATTTATGAGAGACGTTTGATGTACGTTACTCGAAGAAAACATCCTATGTGTACATGGAAGAATTTTTGTTCTTAAAACCCTATAGTCGACAATTAGTTATGAATTCCTGAAATAATCAATGTTAACTTCCAAGTACGGAAAAAGTTAAACGATAAAAGGGAAATCAAAATTTCCATGATTCTGCATCACAAAACAGAGTGACAACCATGAATCTTGGGTCAGATTAGAGACTCAACCTACATACCGAAAGCAGGGAATTTGGAAGAGACACGAAATATTCTTTCTTACAACTGCAGGAGGGGGTCGGAAGTTTTTTTCTTTTGTTCTTATGCTAATAAATGTTAAGAAACATGGAACGAAAATAGAATTTGAAGTGTTTTTCTAACTACTCCGTAACATTACATGCAAAACCATCAATTGCCACCGATTGCAACCAACATAATTATCACAATAAGAAGGGGCCTGAAAAAAATGTTGCCGGCCACCAGGATACGATCCAATAGCGAGGACTCTGATTTTGATAAGGGAGACCTAAGTTCGAGTCCACATCTATGTATTACTTGGAGAATTGGTATGCAGTGGATGACCAATTTCTCCCCCAATTTACTCATATGAGATTTCAGGTCAAAAAAAAAAAAATGTTGTCTTCAAATACCAGGAATTACGACAATGGAAGCACCTTGTGGAATAAAACTCCGGAGAGTTGCCGCAAGGAACATATTTTCACAAAATTTCAATATAAGTCGCACCCATTTGCACCATCAAAAGTATCTCTCAAGAAACCATGCACAGACATTTTGTTCAACTATGCCACGACATTTTCTTCCTATTTCCTGTCAAATTATAGAAAACTTCTTTACAACCTTCGGTACAAATAATCATTTACACTTGGATTGCATAACTTCTACATAAACCACAAAGTTTCAGAATTCGGCAGCATGTTATACACTTTTGATTAAAAAAGAAAAGAAAAAAATCCTAAGATGGCACTGAACTCAAATATTTTGACAAACTGCAGCGCCACCAGTGAGTTGTGCTGCTTCATCCACCAATCCCAATCTCTTAAGCCACAGGACCACAACCTCCACGGCTTCTCTGCCAACTGCAATGCCATCTCTTTCTAGTTCTGTCAGTAGCGACATGGCTTCTTGAAGCTTGTTTTCCTTTTCGTATGCTTCTAGCATCAATGCAACACACTTATCATTTGGATGGATACCTGCGCTACTCATGTTCTCCAACGTGCTTCTAGCATCATTGGTCCGACCAGCAACACAATATGCATTAATAAGAAGAGCACAGATTCTAGCATCAGGCACTATGCCCGCCAGTTGTATGGCATTGAAAACTCTTTGGGCTCCATCAGCATTACCCATAGTAGAATAAGATCTTAACAATGCTTTGTAAACTTCTCTACCTGCATATACCTCATTGCTGTCCATCTCACACAGCAGATCTTCACCAAGTTCCGGCATTCCACCTCTGATGTAGGCCATTATCATTGCACCATAAGCTCTTTTGTCTACAGGCTGACCTAGCAATTTAATTTCCTTGAAGACTTCTTTTGTGCGATCGAGATTTCCAGCCTTACTGTACATGTTAACCAGAACAGTCAGGGTGACTTGGTCGCAAGTGAAGCCTCTTGTCTTCATCTCTAAGAATGCACTCTCAGCATCAGGCAACCTGCTTTGCTTGGCATAAGTGTCTATTATTTTGGTGTAGTCACGAATGTTAACTTCAAAAGACTCTTCTGCAAGTGCATACTTCATTACCTAAGAATAAAGATTATATCAGCCATGGTATTCCAATGTCTTCAGACCCATATTAAGAGGTAGAGCCTAGAATGCGTGACATTTAAAAAACAAGGTTATTTCCATATGCAGATAGGACTTGTCCATGTCAAAAACTAATAGCACGAAAATATTTGGGCCTTGTAAAGAAAAAAAAAAATGACACCAATTACACAAGAGCAGTATTACATATGGCACATTGCTCTTGGCAAATTGTTACTAGTTTCTTGAAAAGCGGCAAATTGTTACTATTGCCTTGGCAAGTTACAATTAAAATGCCTTAAACACACTTCCTCGCTCAGCAAATGATCTAAACCACTGCTAACAAGTTGAAATTTCCAGACTTCCGGAAATGTTTGAGTTGCTTGCCTTGCCCCTTGTTGGGAATGTAACTTGGGAATAGGTTCATGCTTCAATTATTGGTGAACTCTTGCTAATAGGCAGTCCAGGTAAAACAGATATAAATTTTACTTTTTTGAGCCTTGTTCTTCTAAATATATCAGGATATGCAGCATGGGCAAAAAAAGGAATGATCAAAATAAGTGTAAATCACGGATTTGTAGCACTACAGAGTCATGATGAAAGATACTTTTGAGTGGCAACTTTGGCAGGTTTCGACTAGGCTATGGTTTATAATTTCATTTTTATCCAACTCGAAGAACGAGATCCTTAAGACAAACATAGGAAAATACTACTGTAGTAAGAAGAAAACTGGGGCGCCTGCTGTGAAAGAACAATGGAGTGGAGCCCACATTTGAGCAAATGTGAGAATTAATTACCTTCATGTAGGCGACTATGTGTAGATAAAACATCAATTAAGATAAACATCTTGAAAGACATGTCACTCACTCATGTTATAGCACACAATAACTGCAAATAGTAAAGCAAAAGTACTCATTGTTATAAATAGTATCTTGCCATTTAACTTTCTGGCGCACATGAAGCAAGGAGCAAATGACAAACATCAATTGAAAGGTACGAGATCAAAACTTTAACAGCTAAATAAGAGGATTGGCTTGGAAACTTGCTTACCTCCAAAAGCAAAGGGCTATCTATTCTCTCCATCTCCTTCAAAACCACAAGCCAATCGGCCCTCCTGGGTCTCATGATCTTCACCCATGAGTTCAGCAGTAACGTGAGGCTCTTTTTGTCTGAAGAAAAACATAAGATTTGTTTCATTAGAGCCCTGCTGCGGTTGCTCATTTTCAAAGGAAGTTTGGAAATAGCATGCTTCTGATCTTCTGTTATATTATCTTCCAACACTGGCCACTTGATCTTTAGCTTGTCCCCTCCTTCAGATGTGCTCTCCGCAGTTTCAACTGTAATCACCTTAAGCCGAAGAGAGACTCCAGGACGTGCAATGGTTCGATGTTTCTTGGAAGAAAGCCTCCATGAATTCGTCGAAACGAGGCATATTTCGTTCCTTAAGGAAAAGCTAGAAATGGGGCAAAAGCCCGATTGCATCGTGACAAATCAAAGAATTAGGAAACCAGAAGCTGCTAGTCTTCGCAATCCCTCCTCCCAGCTTAAGAAAAAGTGACCTATATTAGACTTTCACAAGGTCGTTACCATTGCAAATGATAGAATAGAATTGCCATTAGTAGCTCCAAATGACAGAAAGAAACCTTCGTGACAATTTCAGCTCCATAACTAAGCAAGGTTTTGGTGAAGAAAAATATGCATTCATTTTTTATTCAATGATCGCTAAAAATAAGATATAACTGACACATCCATAAACTGTTGGATGCTTCAAAATTAGGGGTGTTAATCGAACTGAACTTACTCAAGCATAGGCATGATAAAGTTCAAGTTTGTTGAGTGTTCAGTTACTTACGTTCTAGTTTGGTTCAATAACTTGGTCGAACTTTTGAGTTAGGTTTGCTATCAGAATATTAGTTTGTTTATACTACTCGAACGAACATGTTCAGTAAGGCTCGATAACATGTTTGATGACAGTTCGTTGGATAATGGTTTAACCTATGAAACACACAAGTCAAATTAAGATCCACACATCAGTCAAATCACTGAAAATTAAACATGTGAAACAAAACACACACGAATAAAAAACCCATATGAAAATGAAACAAAAGTCTTTTGTTAACAAACATCCCATACACAACTCAAATTAAGCATATGAAAATACGTACATGAAACACATGTGAAAGAAAAGGAAAAAAAAAAGGTGAAACAGAGGGGGAGGAGTAAGGGGACTGTGCGGTGGTGGTCACTGATGGGTTCTGGACTCTGGGCATGGGCGGACGGGAAGGCAGAGGGAGAGGGACAGGGAGAGGGAGAGGGAGAGGGAGAGGAGGATGGGCGGCAGAGGGGGTGGTGGCTCCAAGGTCGAGGTCGGGTAACGTGGCGGTGGTGGTTGGGTGGGGTTGAGGGGGTGTGGGTGCCTAGGGAGTGGTGGTGGTGGCCCGCCCATGTAGAGTAAGGAGAGGAGGTGCTGACCTCGACGGAGGGAGGACGATGAGGAGCAGGGAGGTGCCGCTGATGGAGGAAGAAGGCGGCGACGACAAGGAAGATAGGATGGCGACGAGGACGGAGCTCGATGCAGATGGAGCGGCCGGCGGAGACGACGGATAGAGGGACTCAGGTTACATTGCACATAGGAAATCTCAAACACCCTGCAAACCCCCGAATCCTCCGTATCTACGTAGGGGTTATCTGTTTGGCGTCGTTTAACACGTGTGGAGTTCATGGTGGGTTAAATTAATTTAATATAAATTAAAGTTATTTTACTTTTTTTTTAAAATAATTTTAACACGTCGAAAAAATCTAAATGAATTCACTAAGTTATTTTAATATTTATTTTATTTTTTTCTTATTCTTCTATTTATTTCAAAAATTTATTTTTCCCATCGAATGAAGTCATCCCTAAATTGGTGATTTTACATTGTTAATTTTTTAATTTTTTGGATTGTCATTTCTCAATGGTGGTGGTTATCTCAATAGTTTGGGATCAAAGTATACATCTTAAAGAGAAATTTTGATGCCAAGATCTCAATAAGAAACCAAGTAAAGATGACGAAAAAGGTAGAAAAATAAAAAAAAATTGATGCATGCAGAAGGGGAGGGGGTAGTTAGACGAGGAGTTGAACCACCCCACGTAGGTCAACTCCCCGCATATTTGTCCCAAGCATGTGCCCCATCAGTAAGGAGCACCCACGCATGTGAAGGAGAGCACCTAATGGGCTTAGCTCTCATTGAGCGGCCGTAGTGAGTCCAACTTGAACTTTGGCACGAGGAATGAGTCATGTTGGGCTGAGATTGCAATTGAACATGTAGAAAAAAGAAATAACAAGGAAAGAAGGCTCATGCATACAAAAGTCATTTTTTTAAAATGTGAAAATCAAGGGAAAATCTCATTCCTAAAAGGATTTGGAGTCTTCTTACCCAATTAAGGGGTGACGAAATTGGCATAAATCCTAGTGATTTTAGAGATCAATAAGGACTCTCTCAACTCTATTGAAATGACCCACTGCCATTTAGGTTGGATATGACATATGGATTATTCATCAGATGTCTAGATAGATGGTCGGACGTCTAAAAGTAGAAGAACCATACCTTGCTTTTCTTTTCCCGTGCGCACGTAACACACACCCCCTCTCTCCTCACTCCAAACCCTAACCCTTTCCTATTTGAACCCCCACACCCACGCCACCCTCTCCCTTTCCATCAGCCACCACCCCCATCTTTCCCTCCTGCCGGCAACCACCTCCCTCCCAGCCTCTAGCGCGACGAGTGGAGAGGAGAAAGAGAGATGAGACGTGAAGGAGGAGGAGAGGGGAGCAAGAGCGTGGAGGAGCTCGAGGGGAGGAGCTCGCGGGGGAGCCGTGGGAGCTTGGAGGAGCTCGTGCGGGAGGAGTTGAGGACGCGTGCGAAGGGGAGGAGCTAGCGAAGGTGAGCTTCGCGACCTCCTAAAGCTGTTGGCGTAGCAGCTGCAGGCGACGCAGAGGGGTCCGTGTAGAGAAGAAGGCTCGCGAGAGTTTTGCGTACTGGATATTTTCCAGTATCAGACATCTGGAGCACATCCTAGACATCTGGAGTAGTAGGGGGACGCCCGGAGCTGAAACCGGACGTCTAAAAGCACACTTTCTGCCAAGGTACGTACTTCTGCATGGTTTTCGACCATACAGGCCTTATCGCAAGAGATTTGTCTAGCCGTTTTTAACTCTGCACGTGTGTACGCAGGGGCAGAGCGTTGGAAAGGTGTGGGGTGCGCCCTTCAAGGTATTTTTGGACGTCTAGACACGTCACCAGACATCTGACCGAACCTCCAAATGACCAGAAGGAGAGTCCAACGTCTGAAACTCTCCTCAAACGATCGCGGAAGGATCTGAATGTCCGAGGGAGCCGCAGGAAACCCATGGTGAGTACTAACGTTTGGGACTAGTCCTAGACATCTGATTTTGGACAATATGTGTGTTTTGGCCCATTTAGGGCCCAAACGGAATCGGATTTTTGCAAACGAAGTATCATTGTTTTTCGCTTGAGTTTCTCTATGAGTTAGTGTCACTTGTATACAATTTTGGATTTATTTGACATGGTTGGTCAATTTTTTAGGTCTCCAGCCAGTTGAGTACGTGGGACCCGTGAAGACAATAGGACCTGCAATTCTCGCTCCCATTCCTCCTGTGTTTCCCGGTAAAGTAGTTTACATTAATATTATGATTTAAACAAATAAACTGCATGTTTAGAATAACCCTAGGATGAGAATAAACCCTAGGGTAGGAATAATGAGTATGGTTTGAGCTACACTGTATACTTGAGATGTATGTAAAACCCTAGGGTGAGAATGAACCCTAGGACAGGAACAAATGAGTATGGTTGAGCTACACTGTTTACTTGAGATGCATGTGAAACTCTAAATACTAGCAATGTATTGGTTATTTTAATGTGATGCTTTCTCAGTTACTAAATCACGAGCTGCCTGTTTTAAGAATGAAACCGGTAATGTAATAGAGAGATCGAAAAGGTTGGAACATGAAATGAAAGGAATACCAGCATGAGCCCTACGAAGAATTAGGAGAAGAACTCCTGTAGATGGGAAGTGAGCTCACCCTTGTGTACGAGGTACCAAGGAGAGCAATTGTCCCTTTAGTGTAGAGGAGTGCTAGTCGCCCGTTGGGTTGAGCCCCGTGGTCAGGCCTAATTACTCTATATCGACTCTATTTGGCCCTCATGTATGTGGTACCGAGGTGAGCTACTTAGTGTAAGGAGGGAGCTAGCCACCCTAGGGGTCCTGGAGTTAGGACTAGTTGCCCTACACTGACTCTTGTTAGGCCCACTAGGCAAACTGGGATAATCGGACAAGGGTACGCGAACTGTAGAGGGGCGAGATCCCTGTTCTGAGAGGACAAGACCTTGTACTGTTCCGTGCTATACCTTTAGGTGTACCCACTAGCGGAAATGACTGACCGCATGCCAGTGTGGGATAGCTACCCGCACGCTTATCATGCGTGTTGTAGTCATTGCTACATCGCGATCATGACCTCGAGGTGGTTGACTGGGTGTAGGGTTACCATAGGGGACTCTCCTGGCCAGGAGAGTACCACGTGCACATCCTACATCATGGCAAAGACTGCAATCAAGATCGTTCCCGTGGGAAACATGCCAGATCAATGATTAGATGAATGAAGGAGCAACAAATTAAAACTACTTAGTTGAGCTAAATGAAAATGGATAGTTACTTAATTGCATTAATTAATTGCTTGTCTTAATTACATGTAAATGGCTGAATTACCATTCCACTCGGTGTTAGCTGACTCCGAAAATTTTATAACCTTGTCCAGGTCAGGGAGTTGAGCAGCCAGCACCACCAGCTGTAGAGGGAGCTGAGTCCAGTCGAGCCCAGCCTTAGCTGTGTGTTCTTACTGTTTCCCTAACTTTGTAGTAGTGAGTTTTTGTTCTATGTAATACTATTTCAGTTATTTTTTCGTTGTACTTTCCTTTGTCGTAGTTGTGATGGCCTGTAATATTGATAGATTATTCGCTCTGTTTCTTTTACTGTATCTTGATTTTTTTCTGTTTAGTTACATTGCATGTGTGGTTGTGAATTATTTCTTGCTTTTGGTTATTTCTCGTTGGACGATTAGATTTTGGGATTAGTAGAGGCAGGCCGGTCTCGGGTCCTATAGGGATCTGTGATCGGGTCATAACATCTATAAATGCTCCTTCAAACCTCTTATTCATTCATCCTTCATTCCTCATTCATATATTCTTCTTCCTCTCTCTATCTTGGGCATGGGACCTCTTCAATGAATCTCTACTTCTTCACCATCGCCACTTGCCATCCACTACTGCTCTCGTATCTCAACACCCTCACCGAGACTTCCCTGTGCTCTCTATCTCTCTATTCTCTCTGTCTAATTTAGTTGTAGTTGTAGTTGTTTCTTGTAATATTGACATTATTTTTCTTAATACAAGTTTCTGCTTAGTTGTTTGCTTTCATTTTCATTAGTTTACTGCTTAGTTTGTTGTGTTTCGTAGTTCATAGTTCATAACTAGTTCATAAAGTAGTTTCTCAATTTCATGCAATTTGTGTTAGTTTAGGATTAGTTCCTAGATTTAAGATTAGTGCCTATTCTTTATTCTAAAATCCCAAAAATAAAAAAATCGCCCAAAAAATCAAAAAATTAGTTTAGGTCAGTAATTGTCAATTTGGACAATTTTGCCTCAATGAAGAGGACTTGAACTGTTGCTACACCTATTTCTATTTGCTTTGAAAGTTCAAATTTTTGATAAATGATCAAATTTTGCACACAACACTCTTTATCGTTTAGTGATTTTCATGATCAATGGAGTTGGAGCTCTGTTGCCTTCTTGTTCTTTTTAAAGATCATAGCAATAGTGCTACACATGACATGCATCAATATTATGACATAATTTCCATACTTTCCATCTTAGAAAGTTCACGTTGTTGGCAACACAAATCTTTTACCTTTAAGTGAATGCCGTAGCACTATCATTATGCACAATGCAACAATAATGTTAGTGCTCTTTTGCCCTTTTCCCTCTAAGCAGGCATTATAGCATTGAAACTAAGGACTTATTTCCATTGTTCTCTCAATAAGAAAGCTATGAAATCAATGTCATGCATGCCATAGCATTGGTGCATCTTGCTACAAAGAGTAGTAGATTTGACTCTAACGCAACCATCAAATCCCATTATTTCAATAAGGGTGGATTGGAATCAAAATGTGCATATGATAAGTGCAAAGTTGATGTGAAAGAAGCATTCAAAAATACTCTATTCAAATGAGTGCAAGAAATCCACTTCCCATGATACCAGGATAAAGCTCCTGTATAAGTTGGTAAAACTACACCAACTATCAATAAGAACATTCATGATAGAGAGAAAGGATGTCAAATTAGTCGTAGATCATGTCTCTATGATTAAGAAAAAGAATGCAAAAGATGATAAGGTAGAAAACTTCAAAAAAGGCCTCCACTTCTAGAATTAGTTCTTCGAGTTAAAAAATCAAAGGCAAAAGTGTACGTATAGGAGGTCCAAAATATATTCACACTTAACATCTTTTCATGAAAGGGTTGTGTATATATCTTCGTATGGATACAAAATCTAAGAGTCTTATTAATTAGTGTATTGGTTCTGTCAACAAACATACATCCAACTAGATCACTATCGAGTGAACTGCATCAAATCTAGCTCATTTCGTGGGCTTGTCATTTGACTCAATGGCCTTCAACAAGCTTTTGCACATCTAATTCAAGAAGTCTTCAACTAGTAAGAAAATCATCAACAGTGAGATTTCCACCGTGATCAATAATTGTTTCTACTTAAATACAAACAAATATTCATATCTACCTATTTAAAAATTGATCCAATGTTTATACAATTTTCCATAACATAGAGATTCTCCTAAAGTAAGCATTTTGCTATTAGAAAACAATACTCTATAGATCCTGCTAGCTTTCTTTGTCAGAGATGCTTTAATTTCCATCTTAATCAACACTTTTTTCTCCTCAACTTCTCTTGCCTCCTAAAATGATGCAACATATTGAGAATGTGAATAGAGCACCAAAATTAACAACTTAGCTTCTTGCTCATCAAACGAGTGAGTCTATCTCAATGATAAATATAAAGAATATGCCTTTAAGAGCCTTGCTTTTGTCCGTCCTTAGAGACTTATGATAGTAAGAGCAGTTCCTTTTCTAGTGACTAATCTTTTTATAGTAGTGGCAAAAAATCGTGCTCTTGGATTCTCTTATTGCAAATGTAAGACATATATAAGGAGCTTCAAGAGTTGCCAACCTTTTGGTTTTTCTTCTTCAAGGAGCTCCACCCTTTGTGTGATGACCTAATGTTACGAACGCGTGCCCCGGACGTATTTTAAGATGTCTGGGAGGTGGCCCAGACGTCTGGGATGGTTTATAGACGTCTGAAAAATCGTTATCGTCCACACCCGCGAGTCGTCTGCGCGCCTGCGCGCGCAGACCGCATATTCGTTATTCCCTCTTTTTCTTCTGCGGCTGCAGATGCCTGCCGTGCCTTCTCTCTCTCCTCTCCGCGCGGCCTTAAAAGGGCCACGCCTCCCCTCCCGTCTCCACCGTCTCCTTCTTCTTCTCCTTCCTGTGCACGAGAGCGAGCGAGCGCGAGGGCTGCAGCGGCGGCCGCAGCAAGCGCGGAGGAGGCGCGGCATGCGAGGGCGGAGCTCTGCCGTGAGGGCGAGCTCGCCGGAGCGGCTTGGCCGACCGGCGGAGGGCGCAGGGGGCGCGGAACGACGCGGAGAGGGACCTGCTGCAGTCTGAGCAGCAGGAGCGCGAGGTGCGACGCGGGCGGCATCGCGAGCAGAGTCCGGGTCGCGCCCTGTTTCTGGAAAAATTTCCAGAATCAGACGTCTGGGTTGATAGGCAGACGGCGAGGACGACGTCTGGTATCTCATACCGACGTCTGAAAGGTGTGTATTCCGCTTTCTTCTTCCTTCCTGTCGACCGACCGTACTAAGGGAGGGAGTTGGCTGTGCGCAGGTTCGCTGATTCGCCATCCTTTGCGAATCAGACGTCTGGAAGTTGTACCAGACGGCGGGACTGACCTCCAGACGTCCGGGGTGACCATCGGACGTCTGGGAGCTAGGACAGACGTCCCCGCAGACTTCTGGACGTCTGGGAAACCACACTGAACAGGTAATTCTTTGATCCACTGTTTAAGACGTCTGGAAGAAGTTCCAGACGTCTGATTTTGCACAGTACCGTCTTTTTCGACCCGTTTAGGGCCCGTTCGGGCTCCGTTTTCCGCGATTCGAGTTGGGTTCTTTTCAGAATTAATTCCTCTACCCGTCTACAGTAGCTATACACTGTTTTGAGACACTCCTTGTGTTTGATCCTTGTGATAGGACCTCGTTCAGTTGCAGTCTTGGGAGTCGCGGAGGCGCGTGGGATTCCCGATCACGCCCCCATTACTCCCGTTGTACCTGATAGAGTGGCTTAAGTTTATTATTAAAATATGTAAAGTATGGAACCATAACTAGAATCTAGGACATTGTATGAATCCTAGGAATGAGAAATGTATGGAATGATAGCTCCTAGGTGATGCATGAATCCTAGGGCTGGAAACTAGTTGTATGCTAGATCCTAGGATGTGGCATGAACCCTAGGATGGAAAAACTAGTGGAATGTATAATACTGCAGTCTTGGAAAAATGGAAAGGAATATAAAGCTGCCTGTAAATTGAATTAACAGCTGCCTGTTATGAATAAAGAAACATGATTGAGATCATGGATTGTGAGAACGTGAAACTGGAAAGTGAAACATATGATGTTCTGAGATAAAGAGCTGGAACCCTACGGGGAATTAGGAGTGGAACTCCTGGAAAGAAAAAGGAATAGAACTGAGATGTAGTTTGTACTGTCTCTTGGGTACGCAGTACCAGGGGAAGTACCTGTACCTGTTTAGTGCAGAGTGGGGCCAGCCACCCCAGGGACCCGGGGGTTAGGATTGGCCGCTTTGTACCGACCTGTTGGCCCTCGTGTACGTAGTACCGAGGAGAGCTACTAGTGTTAGGAGAGTACTAGCTACCCCACGGGCCCCGGGGTTCTGCTAGCCTCCTTCACCGACTTGTTAGGCCCACTAGGGCAAACCAGGGTAGTCAGGCGAGGGTGCGCGGACTGTGGAGGGGCAAGGCCCCGGTTTGGTTACTGTGGAGGGGTTGGACCCCTGTTATTGAGAGGGCTCTGCCCTGGTTCCGTGCTGTGCTTTGGGCGCACCCGTTAACGAAAACGACTGACCGCGTGCCAGTGCGGGCTAGCTACCTGTGCGTTTATCACGCGTGCCGTAGTCACCGTTACGTCTGTCAGTGACCTTGGGGTGGTTGACTGAGGGTAGGATCACCACGGGGGACTCTCCCGGCCAGGAGAGCACCACGTGCTACTTCTACTTTTGGAAAAGACTGCAATCAAGATCGTTCCCACGAGGACATTCGAGATCAAGTAAAGGATCTGAGAAATAAATGAAATAGTGAGAAAAATTGAAAGATGTGAATAAAGGAAGTAATAGAACATAACAGCTACTGTACACTCTACTGTTGCCTTTAGTTAGTTTGCCACTCTACTCAGCGTTTTGCTGACGTGTTACACTCGTTACCTTTTTCAGGACTAGGTGTTGAGCAGCCAGGGTCGGCGGCTGTAGAGGACGCTGGGCCGAGTAGGGTCCAGTAGAGTTACCACAGTCTTTGTACCTCTTTTGTTTCTGTTTTAGTGAGTAGTTTTTGTTTCCGCTGTACCTTCTTTACCTGCAGTTCTTGTTATATGATAAATGTTGTTCTACTGTTGTTGTGGTACCTATTGTAGTAGTTTCTTTCCTTACTGCTGTACTTTCTTACTGTTAGTTATATTCATGCTGAATGTGGTTTATTTTACTGTCTTTTGGTTACTTCCTCGTTGGACGACTAGGTCTTGGGATTAGTCGAGTCGGTCCGGTTCTCATGTCTCGTAGGGACTCGGGAACCAGGTCGTTACACCTAATCACCTAGGCTCTTCATCAACACAATGATTTGACTATAGACAAGTAAGCCAACCATAGTATCAACATTCTAAACCACCACAAATGAACGATAGCATGTGACATCATAATTTACATTATCACAAAATATTTAGCAACATATTTCTTTTCAACTTTATTTATAGCATATTATTTGTCATTTGCTTGTTCTTGTACATCATGTACCTAAATGGGTTGTGCATCATAAATGTTTTCTTGGTAAATAATTCCATCAATGAGTGAGTTAAAACTCATAAAGGAAAATAAGAAAAAAGGCAATTTCAAAGTAGCTAAATAGCCAATATGCTTTATTGGAATTTGAAAATCATAATTGTTAAATCATTGCTCATCAATACGAGGAAATGTTGTTGTAGTATTGAGCTCATAATCTTGTGGATCAACTTGAAAAGACCCCACGTCCAGCCGTTTATTATATGTCAAAACTCACCTGCAACCACCACTACTCTTTAATTAATATCATGCCATATTTCCAAGAAAAGTGGAGATTATTGTCTTTAACATTTTTATGGGACATTGGTCCCTATTTCATGCAAGATAATCATTTTCATATTGTTTTGGGGTTTCCTTACACAATCTCTATAGGTTTGTTCCATTGGCCATTGATATATCTAGGGTTTTTTCCTACAATTTTTGCAAACTTGGTCCATCCCTTATTATTCAGTGACAAGAGTAGGATTGGATTCCTTCAGGCTATCACTAGGACAAGTAGAGGACCTCCTCATTGCAGACTCATAGCTTTTATTACATTCCAACTTTGCTACTACAATTTTAGGCTCAATTCATATGCATATGCTCAAATGTAATTAAATCATATGTTTTCCATGTATGACACAAAGGAATAAGTTAATTACTAAAAGAAAGAGATATCATATAACCATTCTAATCTAAAAGAGTTTTAAAAGAGTTTCCTCTTATTCAGAGCCCAAGTATGATATGAATTTCGAAAATCTATCAAGCATATCTATTTATAGGTAACTAAAAGCATTGGAAATTATAAAATAATTCTATTATATTTTCCCCCTTCTTAAAGCCATATTTTCAAATAAATTTTCAACGCAATCTTGGCATATGTGCCATAGTAGCAAACAAAGGTGGCAACAAATCGTTCCAATTCGAACCCCCATCATAGTAAGGACTTGAGTTGATTTTTGAAATCTCCAAGATCTCGGTCATCTAACATATAAACATAAAACAAAATACATGCACAGCACACAACACCACATATATAAGGAGCATATTAAAGAAGAAAGAACCTAAACTGGAATACATGTCTAACATCAATCATCATCCATAGCTATCATATAAGGGGAAAGATAATGTGTTTGATGAAAGTAGTATGAAATGTAACATACGGAAAAGAGCTAACTATCACTAACTAAGAGTTCCTAGCAATCGACTACGGTGCAAAACACAGACCCACACCATCTCCTGCAACCGTGAAACTTGGCTATTACTCACCAAATCAGAGTATGGATTTCGGAAAAGACAACAAAAGCTGAGTACAGCAGCAAAATAGAGTAATAATATCAAGTAGAACTATAGGAAAACTATAAGAATCAAGAGGATCAAGTACTTATTCAAATTAATTTTTTAATTATTCACTTATTACACAGTTTCCATATTTTTTGTGCCTTCTCAATATTTCGGTTGTCACCAACTGATAATCAACTTCCTTCGAAGGTGCGAGGAGATATCACTACGTGATGGTAACACCATCATCGTCCATATCTAGCTCAATATGGCTAAGTTATAAAGTTAAATTCACCTAATTTATCATTAAAAGGGTATAACTTAATATCAAGAATTATGAAGAATGACATCAAAATTGGGTTAAATCTGCCCTTTTAATGGAAGAATACAAGTGCAGAATATCCCAAGGGTAAACCTATGCATAATTGAAGGTAAATTAAGCTTAAATTTCAAACAAGTGGACTTGCATGAACTAATTTAGTATTTTTCTGAAAATTGAAAGTCAATTCATATTTAAAAACCCTAATTTTAGCCTCATTGAAATTAAAGGGGTTCTGGTTAAAATAAATGTAATATAAACTTTCTAAAAATCATTGAAAAATATTTTATAAGGTTTAGAACTTTTAATTTGACAAAAGGAACCTATTTGACCTAAAGCAAAGACCTAGGTGGATATTCATTATATTTTGGGTTAAATCATAAATTGACCAATTAAACTTTATCAAAACAAAAAATTGAAGTCACCAATTGATGGGAACACTATCATGAGTCCTAACTGCTCATTTTGACCCAATGAAGAGAATAAAAGCTCCTACATAACCTACTGAAGGTCATAATCACTACACAACTATTCTGAGAGTAAAATAAGAAACTAGGGTTAAAATTGTAATTTTACCATTACAGTGCAACCACGGATTTTCTCAAGGGCTAAACAAAGGTCTTAATAAGATAATAAGTGGGTTGAATCAGATAGAAAAGGGTTCGTATGAATTCTGGGAATTAAATGACTTCTTGAAACCCTAAAACAGACCTACTTGATTAACCAAGGCTATGGTCAGGATAAAATTCACTTAAACCTTTTAAAAATCATATAAAAATATCCTCTAGGGTTGGTACCTTCAATTTGGTCATTGGAACCCATCTTGACCTAGAATGGGGTCTAAGATAGATATTTGCCATAAATTAGATTTTTGCATAAATTACCCAGTCAAACGTGGTCAAGCCCAAAATCCAACTTCATCATTGGATTTCTTATGTCCAAATTAGGTTTGTACCAAAATTTGGACCTAAGTGGAACTCATCTTGACCTACTTTGTAAAAAGGTCCAACCTGATTACATTTTTATCCCTATCTTTCAAAAACCCTTACAATCAGCCCCCTAACTTTCTTATCATCTTCACAAATAGGTCCCTCCATCATTATAGCGGAGGAATCCTACTCCGACGAGCTTTGAAAGGAGGTTTCTCCTTGATTGCTTAGAGAATCCCTCCCAAAATTGGAAGGGAGATTCTCTAAGTAATCCCCTCCAATCTGAACCCATTGATGAGCCCTGATTGTCTCTCAGTCTCTCATGCGAACACATGAGAGATTTGGGTCTTTTAAAGCTTCCAACTCTGGCGACCATGCCTTTCTTGGAAGCTTGGCTTTCAAGCACAAATCCTTCTCCAGAGACCTATTTAAGAATCCCCTGATCCAACCACATTCCCTTAGCTTGAAATTGGGTCAGATTCCCTCCATTCTTCTCTCCCCTCCAGCCACAATAACTCCGCAAGCTCTGGTAGCTTCTTCCTTGCTCTCTCGTCACCCAACCACAACACCAGTGGTCGGGTTGTCTTCCTCTCATTCATCCGCGTCACGCAACACCAGCCGACATCGCCTCTGCCCCATCTTCGTCGCCGCCTCATCTACGGAGGTCTTCGTCTTCCCCACGTCCAACGACCATACCGGCGTGGGTTCTCTATCCCTCTTCATCCCTTAAAGTAGACTCTTTGGTTCTCTCTCTCACACACTTTCTTTCCCTCTCCTTATTTCTCAAAACGACCCACCGACGCCACTGACCACCATCACCTTCTCCACCTCTGGTGATACCTCTGGCGAGGTGCTCCCGTCGCTCCGCACCTCCATCCACCTCGCCAACCACCCTACAACTTCCACAATGTCTCACTGATCATTTCCCCCTACTCCATTCACTCCATCGACCACCCAAACGCACCCCCGAACACACCCACTTACACGCCCACAAGAAGCCCTAGATACACCACCACAGCTACCCACACACCACGCTGACCACCCCAGCACATTCGCCGTGTCTTGGCAACGCTCCCTGAGCGATTTGACGTGGCCGCGAGGCCATCTTTGTGATTTTAGGTACATGCATCCTCCGCCATTGGTGACCAAGCTTGAAGCAAGCTTGAGGTCGCTCCAGGCCTTGCTGCTCCAAGTGTTGCTTCCCAGGATGCGAGGAAGACTCTCACGCACGAGTCCTGACTCTCAATTCTAGTCGAAGGTCATGACAATTTAGGAAATTGGAGGACCACCTCTGCTGCGGGCGCGCGAGAAGAAGGGCGTGCGTTTAGTCCCACATCGGCAGCTGCGAAGCGAGTGAAGGCGCATAAGTCGATTTTGTGCCTGTAGCTGTTCGCCTCCAAACCATGAGGTGAAGTCCCTCTCACCCGACCGACCCAGTCTCGTCCGCGCTCATGCCTCACGAACCTGGCTGACTCGACCCAACTTGCACTCCTCGCCCATCACCGCATGCCGGTGGGCCTGGTCCCGGGTATGCACCCGATCCAATTACCCGAATACGTGTGACTCTGGGAGAGTGGAAACTAAGAGAGAAAGAGAGGAGAGTGCACTCGGGTAGGGGGTAGGTTTTGCTGCAGGCTGAAGAGAAAGAGAAGCTGAAGTTAAGGTTGAGAAGGAAGAAGATGAAGGAAGAAGAAGGAGAAGCTAAGGAAGAAGGAAGACAGAGGCCAAAGAAAAAGAAAAAGAAAGAGAAGAGTCAACTGGCAGAGAAAGGCAAAGGAAGAGAGAAGGCAAAAGGCAAAGAAAGATCGTAAAGGAAGAAGAAGATAGAAGCCAAAGGCAAAGAGAAAGAAGAGGAGTAGAAGCAGAAGAAGGAAGAAAGAAGAAGAGCCACAGGAGAGAACCAGAGAAATCAAAGTAAGGCACTGTAGCACACAACTTTTAAGACGTCTGTTTGCAAAATCAGACGTCCAATTTTCATATGCTCTCCATTATTTTGTCTATAATTATTTTTACTCTTCATATACTCATGCTTTACACTCCTACTTAGATTTTGAGTAGTATTATGTGTTCAATTGACATTTATTGTTGAGATTAGTGCGTGAATTCCATTTGCTCCCTGTGTTCGACCTCGGAATATATTCGAGTAATAAAATTGTATTTGTTTTGAATGCTTTTTCGGTTGTACTACAACGCAACACTCTTAAAACTCTGTCCAACGCTCCAAACACCAATGGATTCCTTAGGTTCAAATTAGTTTACTATGAAAATTTGAGTCTAATTGGATAACATCTTGACCTATTTCGCATTTGGGCCCTCAATTTTTGAATTTATTACAATCAGGTCCAATTTCCTCTCATTGAGGCCTCTAGTTGACATCATGCTGAGATCAGCCATCATCTTCTTCCTCTAGCGAGCACAGCAGAAGCCATAGTAGCTTCTCTTCACTCGTTTTGGCCACAAGTTTGAGCGAGTTTCTCTTAATCAAATCCCACCAAATTTGGTGTGATTAATTACCACTTCACAATGAATCTAGACACCAAATCTCCAAACCAGATTACCATCCATGGAGCTCAAATTTCTCAGCTAAAAACCATGTCGAAACTTGACTAAAAATCGAGCTTTTCAAGCCTAATATGCGGCTTAATTCATGTGACTGGAGCTCTACAAAGCATGGCCCTGATTGAATTCATGCAAACTATGGTGTGAAACACCACCTCATCTTCTTCCTTCCTTTTCCACCATTGTCGAGCACCTTGGAGATTCGTAGTTTCGTTTCCTCGCCGTGCCTCGTTGTCAACCGATGATGTGGATCAACTCCTCTCGTCGTTGCCATGCTTCTTGCCAATGAAGGCAGTTCTTCTTCCTCTTCGTCACTCCAACCACGTTGCCATTCCCTTCTTCTTCCTCACGTCCAATCGGCCAACTTTGGACGCCTTGTCCTCCTCATCGTTTACTAGGTAGCCTCCTTTTTTCCTCTCTCCCTCTAGAATAGTCTTAGCTCCTTAGATCTAGGTTTAGACTCCCAACTCTTCCATTACATCCTTCTTCTTCCACGTGGCCAACCAAAGCTCTGGCTCCTCTGGACACCACCTTCGAGCGCCGACCTCTCCAACTTTTGCAAAGCTACTCCAACCATTCCACACTGAATCACCACCTTTGTCGAGGTTTGACGAAGGTTTTAAGGTATTTAACAAGAGCCAAGAGCCCTCGTTTCTCTCACGCAGGTACCTGTCAGACATCAACCATGAGCTGCGTCGACCAAGCCTCCACCATCCTTGATCGATGCCTGGACATTAACATTAAATTGGCGGTGACTTGCTATTCCTCCTCCACTCTTAGTCGCTGTCATTCCATAGCTAGATCTCCAATGTCGGTGAGCACCGAGCACCACCCTCTCCGCTGGCCATGAAGGAGAGCCTACCTTGTTGGTTGAGAAGAAGAAGAAGAGAAGGGGATCTTGTAAGGACTCCTTTGCATAGAAAGAAAGTTTGCAGGGACTGATGTGAAAAATTTATAGGGGTCCGATTGCAAAAAAAGCTACATTCTCAAGGACTAATATGAAAATCTTTTTAATTGATTGAAAATTATGTTTCAATTAGTGAACAGTTGGGGTTTTTATTGAAATGTTACACCTAAACATTGGTGATTTGGTATTTATTTGTGCTTAATCACATCATTTCATAAGGATCTCTAATTAAGCATTAATTGAAATATAATTTCCTCCATTGTGAGATTAACTTGAGAGATTAATTCCTACTTTTCTTTTTAACTAGATTTTGATCTTAGGGATTTGAATCAATCATATCTAGTTCTCGAGCTAAATTTCTGCAAAAATCTTGATAGTGGTACTGTTCATTTGATTGCTCGTAGCGAACAATCTTAAAACTCAAAATTCTAGAAATTACAAATTTAGAAGTCATTTTTCGCATATTTTGACTATATTACAACGCACGATTTTTACAAACATTGATTTGCATGTAACACTTTTTGGTGCCATTACTGGGGAGCAACGCATGCTTACCACTATCGTTGTAAATATATATTTCTTTCTATATATATTTTGCATTTATTCTCTTTTGTTTTGTAAATATTTGATTTCTAACTATTATTTTTGATTTGGTTGTTTTGAAGCGATCATTCAACATAACCCAAGTTAAGACAAGGGAAAGGTGAAGCTGTCCACCGACTCAGACCAACCACGCCAGAGACAGGTTATTTCATCTTCTCTTCCTTATTCTCCCTCGTTCCTTGTGAATAAGAAAAAACTAAAAAAAAAAACTAGGATCGTAAACTTGCCTTATTTTCTTAGATAATATCATTTTTGGCAAGAAATCTTCGATTGTCCTTTGTGCTTTGATTTTTGAAGAAGTGGTTGGATTAGATATACACAACACCCAACATTCCTGTGCCTAATAGAGACCCGTGCTTGATTTGATTAACACACTGGACTATCACCTTCTTGATTGAGTCCAAAGTGTTATTTAATTTAAAATTGGATTCCATTTTAGAGCCAATTAAGGTTTTGAATTCTAGGGTTTTTGGAGTGCTAGAACACACTTGCCAATTATAAAGGAAAATATCATTTCTTAGATAATATCATTTAATTCTCTTTTGTTTTGTAAATATTTGATTTCTAACCATTGTTTCTGATTTGGTTGTTTTGAAGCGATCATTCAACCTAACCCAAGTGAAGACAAGGGAAAGGTGAAGCTATCCACCAACTCAGACCAACCATGCTAGACACAAGTTATTTCTTCTTCTCTTCCTTATTCTTCCTCTTTCCTTGTGAATAAAAAAAACAAACTAGGATTGTAAACTTGCCTTATTTTCTTAGATAATATCATTTTTGGCAAGAAATCTTCGATTTCCCTCTGTGATTCGATTTTTGAAGTGATTGGATTAGATATACACAACACCCAACATTCCTGTGCCTAATAGGGACCTGTGCTTTATTTGATTAACACACTGGACTATCACCTTCTTGATTGAGTCCAAGGTGTTATTTAATTTGAACTTGAATTCCATTTTAGAGCCAATTAGGATTTTGAATTCTAGGGTTTTTGGAGTGCTAGAACACACTTGCCAATTATAAAGGAAAATATCATCCTGCATTGTGTACAACCCAAGCCCTTGATTGAATTGATTTAAAAACACAAACCCTAAAATCAAGGCTCTAAGATCACTTGAACCTTAAAATTCGTGACTTGATACTTGTTTATTGGACTAAACATGGTGGTTCGGGTGGGTTAACCCAAATTTTCATCCTTGAATCCTTAGGATAGGTCAAGTGAAGTTAGGTTGCATTGCAACCTAATCAACCGAAAGTTAGGTTACAAGTAAATTAACTTCTAAATCAAGTAATAATTTAAGGCAAAAGCACATTTAAGCTTAAAATTGGTAGACTTTAGGGCTTAACTCACATGCTTTCGGTCTGCTTGGACCTGCAGTGATAAGGAAAGTCAGTGGGGAAAATCTTGTAACCCATGGAGACGCTCTACCGTGTAAGGGTCTTTACGGGACTCTCCTTTCTTGATTGCCCAAGTAATTCTCAAGGCACTTGAGTTTTTGATCTAGAGGTCCATTTGCCTCAAATTTACCTTAGTCATCCAATTATTTTGTGAAATGACCCGTTGCCTTTTTAGTCGGATAAGATGTCTGGAGTTTCAGTCAGACGTCTGGACACATGCCCGGACATCTGAAAGTGAGAATTTTTGTACGTCACTTTGTGCTCTGCGTGCGGGTGGCGTGTAGAAGCCTCTCTCCCCCACACCTCACCCCCTTAAACACTAAAACCACCCTATATAAACCCCCCTTCTCTTCTTCTCACCCCCTCACACCTCTCAAGCCATTGCCACCTCCACCTTCTCCTTTCGACGGCCGCGCCCTCCAGCCTCCCATCTCTGCTGCTGCAGCCGCGACAAGAAAGAGAGGAGCCGACGAGGGAGAACGGGGAAGTGCGAGAGCGAGAGAGTGCGAGGGAGTGAGAGTAGGGGAGGAGGGCGACAGCCATGGGAGCTCGATGGAGCACGAGGAGTTCGTGGGAGAGAGGAGGACGCCGACGAGAAGCTTCTCAAGCTCCTGCAGCTGCTGGAGCTACCACTGCGGGCGGAGGGCAAGCGGGGCGAGCTACGTGGAGGAGTCCTGGTACTGGAAGTTTCCAGTATCAGACGTCTGGAGTGACGTCCAAACGGCTGGCGAGGCATCAGGACGCCCGGAGCTGAAGTCGGACGTCTGAAAGCACAATATCGCACGAGGTACGTGCTTCCTACGCTACTTTCCGCCATGCAGACGTAGCGCAGGGATGTCGGGCTGATTCTGGACCTGCGGCTTCCATACGCAGGTGAGGGCTTTGAGAAGGCGCGCGATGCGCACTCCCAAGTACTTTTGGACGTCTGACTGCTTCGCTGGACGTCCGACAGCCCTTCCAGACGATTAGAAGGAGGGTGAGATGTCTGGAGCTACCCCCAGACAGTCGCAGAGGGATACAAACATCTGAGAATACCGCAGGAAACACAAGGTGAGATCTGACATCTTTTAAGACATCTGAGACTAGTCCCAGACGTCTGATTTTGGTCAGTAATTGTGTTTTTGACCCGTTTAGGGCCCAAACGGAATCGGATTTCCTCAAACAAAGTATCACTATGTTTCGCTCAAGTTTCTCTACATGTTCATGTTGAGTATCTACTATTTTGAGCTCGTCTGATGTAAATTAGTCGCTGGTACAGGTTACGAACCGGTGGCATGTTTGGGACCCATGGAGACGAAGAGATCTGCGGCACAGGCCCCCATTCTCCAATGATATCCAGTAGAGTGGTTTAATGCATTTATTAAGACATGAATAAAGAATATGCCTGCTTAGATTAAATTGATTGAAACTCTAGGATGTGGAATGAACCCTAGGGTAGAAATGTATGAGCATGATGTTGAACTACTCTGGTTTACTTGAGATGCGTGTTAAAACACGAGCTACCTATATGTAAATGAGAAATTGAATTATGAAACCATAAGCTGCATGTATGTGATTAAGAATTTAATTGTGAAAACACGAGTTGCTTGTATATGAATGAGAAACGAGTTTTGGAAATATGAGGTCTGAATATGGATAAATGAGATGAATATGAGCATGAACCCTACGGGAGTAGAACTCCTGTGGATGAAAGGAATCTAGAATGTAGATGGAAAGTGAGCTAACCGTTGTGTACACGATACCAAGGAGAGCAACTGTCCCTTTTTAGTGAAGAGCGGAGCTAGCCGCCCTTAGGTCAAAACCCGGGGTTAGGATTGGCCACTCTACACTAACTCTTGTTGGCCCTCACGTACGTGGTACCGAGGTGTGCTACTACTGTAGGGAGGGAGCTAGCCACCCTACGGGGCCCGGGGTTAAGCTAGCCACCCTACACTGACTTTGTTAAGCCTGCTAGGCAAACTCGGGTAGTCAGACGAGGGTACGCGGACTGTGGAGGGGCGAGACCTCTGTTTGGTTCTGAGGGGTGAGACCCCTGTTCTGAGAGGGCAAGGCCCTATACTGTTCTGTGTGGTACTTTGGGCAAACCTGCTAGTGGAAACGACTGACTGCGTGTCAGTGCGAGGTAGCTACTCGTGCGCTTATCACACGTGCCATAGTCATCGCTACGTCTCGACAGTGACCTCGGGGGAGTTGACTGGGTGTAGGACTACCAAGGGGGACTCTCCCAGCCAGGAGAGCACCACGTGTACCTTCTACTCTACAGAAAAGACTACAATCAAGATTGTTCCCATGAGGAACAAGCAAGCTCAAGAAATACTTGGATACTTTGGGAAATAGATAAATCAGAAATACATAAAAGAGATAAATAGAAATGAGAATAAAACCTACTTGTTATTTTTACTTTACTTGTACGTAGATAATATAGACATCACTCTACTCAACGTTCGCTGACTCCATCTTTTTGTAACCCTGTTCAGGACCAGGAGTTGAGCAGTCTGAGTTTCCGGCTGCAGAGGAAGCTGGGCGCAGTCGAGCCCAGCCGTAGTGGTTTCTTTTCCAGTTCTTTGTTTTTGCTGTAGTTCTGAGTACTAGACTTTAAATTGCTATTCTCGTACTTCCTATTTTTTGTTGTTGTTGTTGTGGTGGCATGTACTATTTTGAGACAGTGGTTCTACTTTTGTTTACTGCTTCGTTCTTTCTTTATGGTTAGTTATATTGCATGTGTGAATGTGGTTTATTTTCCTGCTTTTGGTTATTTCTCGTTGGACGACTAGGTCTTGGGGTTAGTCGAGGCGAGCTGGTCTTGAGTCCTGTAGGGATCCGAGAATTGGGTCGTAACAAGATGGTATCAGAGTAAGGTTGTACCGAGAAATGAACCAATTGGTCCGAGAATAACCACTCACGTGCATATAACTATGATAGCCACCACAACGTACCACTTTGATATTCGTTTCTGAGTCTTTTACTTGATGTAATCCTGTATCGATGAAAACTCATGTTTTATCTCTTGCGTCTCCTTGCAGGAGATGCCTCATCAGGGAGTTCTCGAGGCAGGCTGTGGTCGTGGCCATGGACTAGGTTGGAGGGGTGGACGTGCCGAACCTGAGACACCAGTTGACTCACCTCTCCTCCCGGTCATTCAAGCCTAGGATCTCGCCCAGCTAATCAGAGGCATCGTGTGAGAGGAGCTCCACCAGCCTCCACGGGCACCTCTCCCTGAGGACGTGGAGGGAGAGTCCTCGGTGGGACAGAGAGAGCGTCGCAGCACCGGACAAGCAGGAGGGGGAGGGGCTGATCTTCCACCACCCCCACCACACTCATACACTTCCGAGCACGAGCCCTCCTTTCCTGGAGGCGTGCCCTTTCCCCCACAACAGCTACACCATTCGCTTTTCGGATAGTTCCGGAAGCTGAAGCCCCCCTTTTTCAAGGGGGATGAGGATACGTCTGAGGTAGAGGACTGGCTAGAGCAGATAGAAAAGGTGTTCGACACCCTTCGCCCTCCTGCGGAGTGCCGCGTGGCCTTTGCCACATACCAACTAGAAAGCGCAGCACACAGGTGGTGGAGGGCAGTCAGAGGCCAGGAGGGGAGAGAGCCGACGTGGGACCAGTTCATGGCTCTCTTCTGCAAGAGGTACTTTCCACAGACGTGGTAGGACCAGAGGAAGCGAGAGTTCCACACTCTCCGCAAGGGGACATTGACGGTTAGAACGTACCGCACACGTTTCCTGGAGCTATCACGTTTCACCCCGACAGGTGTTTCTACTGAGGAGGAGCATCTGTGGAGGTTTACTGTGGGGCTCCGACCTGCTATTGGGGGGCATGTCAAACCCCTGAAGCTGCCCACTTTCTCTTGTGTGGTCGAGGCAGCCATGACTTACGAGGAGACTAACCCGGCCACACGAGACACTAACAGTGGACGAAAGAGGCCCTACTAGCTAGAGTACTCTCAGGGTCGTCGAGAGAGGAGGCACACGACACCTGCAAGTGAGCTATCTCATTCTGCGAGGCCACCAGTGGCCTTTGGGGGCCCTAGACAGGGGCCAGTTGCCAGCACCGGACCCCTGCCCAGCCGCCAGTTGGGACCGACGAAGGGAGGATGTCATGTACCCCTCTGCTACCAGTGTGGCTAACCGGGACACATCAGGAGGGACTACCCATCTAGGGTCGGAGCACAGTAGATGCTCCCCGCATTGAGCGCTGGAGGCTGAGCTGGTGGTTGTGGTCACCAGGTGCATGGGGGAGGACAGCACTCACGAGGAAAGTATCGGCCAGCTGCTACTCGCACGACCCATGGTGTAGCTACTTCATCTGCACCGAGAGCTGAGGGGCGTATCAACGCCCTGACACATAGAGATGCCAGGGCTTCGGGTTCTATGGTGGCAGATATGGTTACTGTTTCTGGCAGATCAGTGTGCGTACTTTTTGATTCTAACACCACACACTCCTTCGTCGCTACGAGTTTTGCCGTTAGTTTAAGGTAGGGCAGTGTACTGTTAGGAATCCCTTTGTGATCAGAGGCCTAGGTGGCCAGTTGTTTGTAGTTGAGGAGGTTTACACGGACTGCGAGGTCAGTATAGGGGAACACAGCCTCCCCGCTGACCTGAATGTGATCCAGATGGAGAACTTTGGCGTGATCCTAGGGATGGACTGGTTGTCCGCCTCTCATGCCCTAGTGGACTGTTTCGGGAGAAAGATTGTCTTCTCCATACTGGAGTTGCCTCCCTTTGAGTTTCAGGGACAGCTGGTGGACGAAGGTTACAAATGCATCTCTGCGCTTCAGGTAGCAAGACTTTTAAGCCAGGGGTGTGAGGGCTTCTTGGCCTGTGTAGTGGTAGAGCCTAGCCCCGTGGCTGACTTTCAGAGTATCCCGGTGGTTTGCGAGTACCCCGACATTTTTCCAGAGGAGTTGCCAGAACTATCGCCTGAGCGTGAGATCGAGTTTGAGTTCTCACTGGTACCGAGGACCAACCCCATTTCTACTGCACCGTACCGAATGGAATCGCTCAAGCTGTGAGAACTCAAGTCACAGCTACAAAACCTGTTGGAGAAGGGCTTTGTGAGGCCCAGTGTGTCCTCGTGGGGAGCCCCTGTGTTATTTGTGAAGAAGAAGGATAGTACCCTGTGACTTTGTGTTGACTACCGACAGCTGAATAGGGTCACTGTCAAGAACAAGTATCCGCTGCCAAGGATTGACGATCTCTTCGACCAGTTGCGAGACATCATGATTTTATCCAAGATAGATCTAAGGTTAGGTTACCACCAGTTGAGGATCATGGAGACCGACGTCTCCAAGACAGCTTTTCGTTCCCAGTACGGGCACTACGAGTTCTTGGTCATGCCGTTTGGGCTGACCAATGCCCCCGCTGCCTTTATGGATTTGATGAACCGTGTTTTCAGGCCGTACTTAGACTAGTTTGTGGTGGTGTTCATCGACGACGTACTCATTTATTCATGGGATTAGGCGCAACATGGACAACATTTACGCTTGATCCTGGATACCTTGAGGCGACGCAGGCTGTATGCCAAGTACAACAAGTGCAAGTTTTGGTTGAGACAGGTAACTTTCTTGGGCCACGTGATTTCAGGGGATGGATTGGCTATGGATCTAGCCAAAGTAGAGGCAGTACTCATGTGGGAGAGTACGGCAGGTTACTACCGGTGGTTACTACCGGCACAGTGACAGAGATAAGCAGCTTCTTGGGACTGGCAGGTTACTACCGGCGGTTTATCAGAGGATTCTCTCAGATCGCACGTCCCATGACCCAGCTGACCCGGAAAGACGTGCCCTGTGCTTGGACAGATGAGTGCGAGGCGTGTTTTCAGGAGTTGAAGGAGATACTGACTTCAGCTCTTGTACTTACCATCCCAGACAGCAGTGGTCGTTTCTTGGTTTACACCGACACTTCGTTGCAGGGGTTAGGGGGTGTGCTCATGCAGCGGGGTCACGTTGTCGCTTACGCTTCACGGCAGCTAAAGCCCCATGAGCATAGCTACCCTACCCATAACTTAGAGCTAGCAGCAGTTTTCTTTGCGCTGAAGACATAGAAGCACTACCGTTATGGTGAGACTTTCGAGATCTTCACAAATCATAAGAGTCCCAGGTACTTGTTTAACCAGAAGGAGCTTAACATGAGACAGAGACGTTGGTTAGAGCTCCTGAAGGACTACAACTACAGCATCTCCTACCACCCAGGGAAGGCCAATGTGGTGGCCGACGCCTTGAGCCGAAAAGCGCTTACCCACTTGGCCAGTTTACAGGCACAGAGTTGAAGGCTCATGGAGGAGTTGGGTAGTTGGCGACCCCGGGAGTCACGGGGGTACTGTAGGGCAGTGACAGTGATGCGGCAGACGTGACCAGAGTTGATAGACTGCATCATCGTAGGGCAGATAGCCGACCCATACTTATAGATGCTGTGAGATAGGGTGTTGACGGGGGACCCAGGAGACTTTTAATTCTCAGATGAGATCTTGTGTATGAGGGGACATCTGTGCGTTCCCAGGGACGAGGAGTTGTTGAGAGAGCTTCTGGTAGAGGCGCATAGGTATAGGTTCACCATACATCCCGGGAACACAAAGATGTATCATGATTTGCAACGCAACTTCTGGTGGAGAGGGATGAAGCAGGATGTTGGTGAGTTTGTTTAACAGTGTTTAGTATGTTAGTAGGTGAAGGCCGAGCACCAGAGGCCTGTAGGGCCATTGTAGCCACTTCCTGTTCCAAAGTGGAAGTAGCAGAGCATCACCACGGATTTGGTGGTGGGTCTACCAGTTATCGAGCGAGGACACAACGCAGTTTGGGTGATAGTAGATAGGTTGACGAAGATGATGCATTTCTTTCCGATTCGAGTCACCTTTGGACCAGCACAGTTAGCAGAGTGATATATCAGAGATGTGGTGCGCTTGCAAGAAGTCCCACGTGAGATCGTATCCGACAAGGATACTCGTTTTACTTCCCAGTTCTGGGCTGAGTTTCAACAGGCTCTGGGGACACGTTTGAGGTTTAGTACCCCTTACCACCCCCAAATGGACGGACAGTCAGAGCGCATCATATAGACACTTGAGGACCTTCTGCGTGCCTGTGTGCTAGACTGGAGAGGCTCCTGGAAGAAGCATTTACCCTTGGCAGAGTTTGCATACAATAACAGTTACCACTCAAGCATCGGCATGGCACCTTATGAGGCTCTGTACGGACGGAGGTGTACTGTACCCTTGAGTTGGGTCGAGGTGGGGACCAAGTGCGAGGTTGGTCCCAGGCTGATCCGGCAGAGTCAGGCGGTGATAGAGCAGATTCACAGACGACTTTGCACTATCAGGAGCAGACAGAAGAGCTACGCTAACTGGAAATGCATAGAGGTGCAATTTGAGGTTGCGGATCACATCTTTCTCCATGTTTCTCCCATGAAGGGCCTGCAGCATTTTGGGGTGAAAGGGAAACTTGCGTCGAGGTTTGTGGGGCCCTTTGAGGTCCTGGAGCATGTAGGACCTGTTTCTTACTGGCTTGCCTTTCCTCCCCAGCTTTCTGGAGTGCACGACGTGTTCAACGTGTCCAACCTCAGGAAGTATGTCGTCGATCCCAATCACATTCTGAGCCACAAGAGGATAGAGGTGGGTGACGACTTGACCTATCCCGAGAGACTAGTACAAATACTAGACAAAGCTGTCCGGAGTCTGAGACGGAAGCAGGTACCACTGGTGAATGTCTTATGGAGAAGCTAGTGGTACGAGGAGGCGACGATGCGAGAGTAGTACCCGAAGTTTTTTGAGGGTATGTCTTTTTGGACCTACTTTGGTCCTTTTAAGTTTGTTATGTGTTTTTACATTCCTTTTCCGTACCCTAGCTAGCTCAAGTTTTGAGGACGAAACTTCCTTTAAGTTTGTTATGATGAAATGACTCGTTGCCTTTTTAGTTGGATAAGACGTCTGGAATTTCAGTCAGATGTCTGTTCAGACATCTGGACACATGCCCAGACGTCTGAAAGTGAGAATTTTCATACATCACTTTGCGTTCTGCGTGCGAGCGGTGCACAGAAGCCTCTCTCCCTCGCACCTCACCCCCTAAACCCTAAAACCACCCTATATAAACCCCCCTTCTCTTCTTCTCACCCCTTCACACCACTCAAGCCACCGCTACCTCCACCTTCTCCTTGCGACGGCCACGCCCTCCAGCATCCCATCTCTGTTGCTGCAGCCGCGACGAGGAAGAGAGGAGCCGACGAGGGAGAACGGGGAAGTGCAAGAGTGAGAGAGTGTAAGGGAGTGAGAACGGGGGATGAGGGCGACGGCCGCAGGAGCTTGGTGGAGCTTGAGGAGGAGTTCGTGGGGGAAAGCAGGACGTCGGCGAGGAGTTTCTCAAGCTCCTGCAGCTGCTGGAGCTACCGCTGCGAGCGGAGGGCAAGCGGGGTGAGCTGCGTGGAGGAGTTCTGGTACTGGAAGTTTCTAGTATTAGACGTCTGGAGTGATGTCCAGACGGATGGCGATGCATCAAGATGTCTGGAGCTGAAGCCGAACGTCTGAAAGCATAATATCGTGCGAGGTACGTGCTTCCTACGCTACTTTCCGACATGCAAACGTAGCGCAGGGATGTCAGGCTGATTTTGGACCTGCGGCTTCCGTACGCAGGTGAAGGCTTTGGGAAGGCACGCGATGCTCACTCCCAAGTACTTTTGGACGTCTAACTGCATCGCCGGACGTCCGACGACCCTTCCAAATGACTGGAAAGAGGGTGAGATGTCTTGAGCTACCCCCAGACGATCGCGGAGGGATTCAGACGTCTAAGAATACCGTAGGAAACACAAGGTGAGATCTGACGTCTTTTAAGACATCTGGGACTAGTCCCAGACGTCTAATTTTGGTCAGTAACCGTGTTTTTGGCCCGTTTAGGGCCCAAATGGAATCAGATTTCCGCAAACAAAGTATTGCTGTGTTCCGTTCAAGTTTCTCTACGTGTTTGTGTTGAGTATCTACTATTTTGAACTCGTCTGATGTAAATTAGTCACTGGTACAGGTTACTAGCCGGTGGCATGCTCAAGGCCCGCAAAGACGACGAGATCTGTGGCACAGGCTCCCATTCCTCCCGTGATATCCAGTAGAGTGGTTTAATGCATTTATCAAGACATGAATAAAGAATATGCCTGCTTATATTAAATTGATTGAAACTTTAGGATGTGGAATGAACCCTAGGGTAGAAATGTATGAGCATGATGTTGAACTACTCTGGTTTACTTGAGATGCATGTTAAAACATGACCTGCCTATATGTAAATGAGAAATTGAATTGTGAAACCATAAGCTGCACGTATCTGATTGAGAATTTAATTGTGAAAACACGAGTTGCCTGTATATGAATGAGGAACGAGTTTTGGAAACATGAGGTCTGAATATAGATAAATAAGATGAATATGAGCATGAACCCTACGGGGAATTAGGAGTAGAACTCCTGTGGATGAAAGGAATCTGGAATGTTAACGAGAAGTGTTATGACCTGGTTTTCGGATCCTTACAGGACCTGAGACCGGCTCGCCTCGACTAATCTAAGACCCAGTCATCTAACAAGAAATAACCAAAAAGCAGGAAAGTAAACCACATTCACACATGCAATATAACTAAGCAGTAAAAACGTACAAAGCAATAAAGGAAAGTAAAACTGTTGTTCCATTACATACCACCACAACAACAGAAACAACGGAAGAGAAAGTAACAGTAACAAGAATACTAGCAAAAAGTCTGAAACTCACTACAACAGTAAGGGGGTACAACAAAGAAGTGCAAAAAACCACGACTGGGCTCGACTGGGCCCAGCACCCTCCGCAGCCAGAAGGTCGGGTTGCTCAACTCCTAGACCTGAACAGTGTTATGAAGAAGACAGAGTCAGTGAACGCTGAGTAGAGTGGCATCTATACTATCTAAAGCAGTAAAAGCAACAAGTTTACTTCTCTTTTCTAGTTATTTTATTTTATATGTATTTCCTTTTCACCCATTCTTCTCAAACTCTCAGATTTTCTTGATCCTGCATGTTCCTCGTGGGAACGATCTTGATTGCAGTCCTTTTCGAAGAGTAGAAGGTACACGTAGTGCTCTCTTGGCCAGGAGAGTCCCCCGTGGTAGTCCTCAATCCAGTCAACCACCCTGAGGTCACTGTCAAGACGTAGCGGTGACTACGGTACGCGTGATAAGCGCACGGGTAACTATCCCGTACTGACACGGGGTCAGTCGTTTCCGCTAACGGGTACGCCTAAAGTACAACACGGAATAGTATAGGGCCTAGCCCTCTCAGAAATAGGGATTTAGCCCCTCAGAACCAAACAGGGGTCTCGCCCCTCAACAATCCGCGCACTGTCGTTTGACTACCCCAGTTTGCCTAGAGGGCCTAACAAGTCGATGTAGGGTGGCTAGCTGAACCTCGAGCCCCGTGGGGTGGCTAGCTCCCTCCCTACACTAGTAGCTCGCCTCGGTACCGTGTACACAAGGGCCAACAAAAGTCAGTGTAGAGTGGCCAATCCTAACCCTGGGTCTTAACCCAAGGGTAGCTAGCTCCGCTATACACAAAAAGGGGACAGTCGCTTTCCTTGGCACCACGTACTCAAGGGCCAGCACACTTCCCATCTACATTCTAGATTTTCCATCTAACCACAGGAGCTCTACTCCTAATTCCCCGTAGGGTTCATGCTCATGTTCACCATATTATTCCGATCCAGATTCCACCATTCACAATTCAATTCTTGTTTATATGCAGGCAGCTCGTGTTTCCATAATTCAATACATGCAATTGATGATTTCATAGGTAATCGTTCATTTATCTCAGGCAACTCATATTCTAACAGGTAGCTCACAACTATATTACAGGCAATTTCTAGCAGTTTAACTTAATCATGTATACAAATACAATCATGCAGTACAATTGCTTCATTCATTTCTTTGTCCTAGGGTTCATGCCACATCTTAGGGGTTTCAGTTGGCTAATTCCACAGGCACATTCTTATTTAATATGATTAACAGAAGTAGACCACTCTACCAAACAATCCGGGAGTAATGGGGGCTCGAACCACAGACCCAGGTTCTCTGCGAGCCCCAAACACGTAGCAGGCCGAAACCCTATACCAGGGAATACATCACAAAAGGAAAATTCAGAACAGTGTACAAAGGTTTCTAGTACGTAGAGAAACCTGCAAGGAAACTACAGATACTTCATTTGCATAAAATGGATCCCGATCGGACCCCAAATGGGTCAAAAATGTGTCTACTAACCAAAATCAAACATCTGGGAACAAGTCCAGACGTCTTAAAAGATACAGAACCTCATCTCAAGTTCCTGCGGTATCCTCGGACGTCCAGGACTCCCCTACGATCGTCTGAAGGTGGTTCCAGATGTCAGACCACTCCTCTGGTCATCTGGTGAGCTGATCAGACGTCCGAAAGTGCGTAGGAGGGCATTCTGCACTCCTTCCTAAGGCTATTCCTGCATACGACAGTTGCAGCCACCCAAATCAGGCACAACAAATCTTCTGCGGTGCGGCCTGCATGGTCGTAATCGCGAAAAGAACGTACCTTCGCGATAAAGGAGCTTTCAGACGTCTGGTCTTGACTAAAGACGTCCAAATGCTCCGCCAGTCGTCTGAACTTCACTCCAGGTGTCTGATACTGGAAAATTTCCAATATCAGAACTTGTTCCCAGCGCTCTCCGTTGCGCTTCTCCTTGCTCCGCCACAGCTCCAACTGCTGCAGGTGGTTGAGGATGCCTCTCCGGAGGTCTCTCCTCCTCCCGCACGCGCCCGCGGTGGCCGTGCGAGCTCCGCCGAGCTTCCACCGAAGCTCCCGACCTCGGCCTCCTCCTCCTCCTGCACTCTCCTCCTTCTCGCCCTCACGCCCTCCCTCACTCGCCTCGTCTCGCCGCTCCCGCACGCTCTTAAGGTGAAGGTGGTGGTGTGTGGAGTGCATAGGAGAGGAGGGGAGGGTGGCTTTTATAGAGGCTGGGGAGTTTAGGGTTCGGCAGGGAGAGGAGGAGAAAGGAGAGAGAGAAAGGGTCCTGCGCATCGTGTGCTTGTAGGGCACAGTACGCATATAGAAATTTCATTTTCAAACGTCTAGGAAAGGGCCCAGACGTTTGGACAGACATCTGACTGAGACTCCAGATGTCTTAAAAGGCTAAAAGTGGGACGGGTCTTTACAGGAAGTGAGCTAGCCCTTGTGTACACGGTACCAAGGAGAGCAACTGTCCCTTTTTAGTGTAGAGAAGAGCTAGCCGCCCTTGGGTCGAGACCGGGGGTTGGGATTGGCCACTCTACACCAACTCTTGTTGGCCCTCACGTACGTGGTACCGAGGTGTGCTACTAGTGTAGGGAGGGAGCTAGCCGCCCCACGGGGCCTGGGGTTAAGCTAGCCACCCTACACCGACTTTGTTAGGCCTGCTAGGTAAACTGGAGTAGTCAGACGAGGGTACGTGAACTGTGGAGGGGCGAGACCCCTATTCTGAGAGGGCAATGCATTATACTATTTCGTGCTATACTTTGGGCGTACTCGCTAGAGGAAACGACTGATCGCGTGTCAGTACGGGGTAGCTACCCGTGCGCTTATTACACGTGCCGTAGTCACCGCTACATCTCGACAGGGACCTCGGGGTGGTTGACTAGGTGTAGGACTACCACGGGGGACTCTTCCGGTCAGGAGAGCACCACGTGTACCTTCTACTCCACGTAAAAGACTACAATCAAGATCGTTCCCATGAGGAACAAGCAAGATCAAGAAATACTTGGATACTTTGGGAAATAGATAAACCAGAAATACATAAAAGAGATAAATAGAAATTAGAATAAGACCTGCTTGTTGTTTTTACTTTACTTGCATGTAGATAATATAGACACCACTCTACTCAGCGTTCGTTGACTCCGTCTCTTCATAACCCTGTTCAGGACCAGGAGTTGAGCAGCCTGAGTTTCCAGCTACAGAGGGAGCTGGGCCAAGTCGAGCCCTGCCGTAGTGGTTTCTTTTTCAGTTTTTTGTTTCTGCTGTAGTTGTGAGTACTAGACTTTAAATTGTCATTCTCATACTTCCTATTTTTTGTTGTTGTTGTGGTGGCATGTACTATTTTGAGACAGTGGTTTTACTTTTCTTTACTGCTTCGTTCTTTCCTTCTACTTAGTTATATTGCATGTGTGAATGTGGTTTATTTTCCTGCTTTTGGTTATTTCTCATTGGACGACTATGTCTTGGGATTAGTCGAGGCGAGCCGGTCTTGAGTCCTGTAAGGATTCGAGAACCGGGTCATAACATTTTGGGTGCCTTGATTGGGTCAAATTCATGTCCAATCCCTCTCGTCTTTTCTATTATACACGCACAGGAGGAGGCCCTTAAGACTCACCTTAGGGCTTCCATTAGAGTTTAATCTGAATCGAGGTCAAGCCCTGATTGTCTTGTGTGAAATCTAATCTAATCAACTTCTTTTATTAAGTCTGAACCAGAATTTGATTCTTTATCTTGATGCACCACTTGATTTCAAAACCTTACTTGGGAATCAACTTGAAGATTAGGAAAAATATCCACTACCTCTAAACCCTGTAAGAGCATGAAGGATTGAATGATTGAAGATTCTATTAGACATAACGAAGATTTTTTTAGAACCTCAACCACTTTTAGCAAAAATCAGGGTAGTGAACCAAAGATGATGAACCCCATTATAAACCACATCCAAATGATTGCAACCTAGATATCATGTGGTTCAACTCGGGAAACCCAATTAGAACAAATCACTGCTGTGACAAGATTGCATAGAAATGAGGGTTTACGATATTTGTCAAATCCACAACTTTGGGAAAATTACCAAGATTTCATTAAACAACATAGGGATCTATTAGACTAGTTGGAAGAGTTGATTAATGAAAGATACCCAGACCCCCACCCGGAAATTGATTATGAATCTTGGAGGAATCTCGAGGGCCAATATGATTTTCTCGAACTCGAGTACAAGAATGGAGGTTTCTGTGCTAACCAAATGATGATTTTGTGCAGAATGAATCACCTAATATAGAAAATAAACTCTTGGGTTGGAAGGATTCCATCATAGGTGTTCTTGATTTTGAGCTAGAAATCGAAAATTTTGAAGCTAGTTCAACTCAAACGGAAGTTCAAAACACCTGTGATAAATTTGATTTTGAATTCCTCGAGAATGTAACTCTTGCACCTTATCTTGGTAAGGTTTTCCTCGAGAATGTAACTCTTGCACCTTATCTTGGTAAGGTTTTCCTCGAGCATATTTCTAACATCCCAACTGAGCCAAACTTAGATTCTAGTGACCCAATTCCTATACTTGACCTAGAAGCTTGACTAGAACCTATTTGGGATGATTGTAAGGCTCAATTTGATGAAGATATCATCATAGATTCGAATCATTGTGATCTTTATGAGCCTATTTTTGATGTTGAAGCCACTCTAGATTCCTCAAAAGACCATAATGATTTATTTGAATTAAAATCAATAGATGATACAGAATCAGAGGAATTTGAAGAGGCAAGATATCCTAAACCCAAGCCTATGCCTAACGAGGATACCCTTGTTAGCTTGGAATCAGAATCTAGGTTAGACAAAATTCAGGTTTATAACTTTGTGAATTTTGATTCATGTGGTGGTAATCTCGATTCCGATTCAGGTTCGGAAAATTATTTTCTTGGATTCTCCTATGCTGATGCTGAGTTTGAACCTTATTTTGATTCAGGAGAATCCTTGTTTCTAGAGGATTATGATCCAATTTATGACCTCGATGCCCATGACCCATTCTAAGGTCATTGATTTGGACCTTGAAGCAATTGCACCACTTGATCAGGAAACCACCACCCAGGAATGGTTGCTTAAGACTCTCAACAATTGGTCTCTATCATATGACTCCACCAGAATCCATTTTCATCTTGAATCATCTCATTCCAACCCGGTTAGAGCTGATTTTCCACCTCATTCCAACCTGATTGGCTGAATCAATGCAATCTCAAGCATCTAATTCATTATTCAAGTACCCAATCTCAAGCATCCTATACTCAGAAAGAGGGAGGGAAATGTACATAACATGTAGGATGTTAATTCGAAACATCTAGAAAATTAATAAGGGCCATTAATTGAATAGGGTGAAACTACCCTATCTATGGTTACTGAGGGGTCATGACAACCCCAAAAGAACAAGTCAGAGACTCTTGCATGTTGTTTGTGTCACCTCAAACCTTGTGCATGCCTCGATACATTGATCCTACATTGACATGGTACAACAAGATTCTCATAAATATGGAATGACTTTCCTCAATTTTTAGGACACTTACATGGCTCAAAACCAAAGATTGAAACTACTAAAACCTAGTTTGTGAAGAGATCATTCTATTAGTACCTTATTTACGAAAAATAGAGTTTGGGGAGGGCTTGAACCACTCGAAAAATGAGAAGGGGTCTGAACCTTGTTGCTTGCGTGCTATGCGCATGCACGCCCACACATTACCTCGTCCTCGTGCTCACACATGCACTATGCACAGCTACGCTCTCCCAGTGTGCACTCTATAGGCCACTCATGCACAATGGCCTCTCCTCTTATTTTCTCCTTTCTTCTCTCTCTTCTCCCTTGATATGTGTGCGAGTTAGGGGTGCAAATGATGTCCCCAAATTCTAATTAAGGTCTTATATAGGCTTAAGGACACAAATTAGGGTTATGAGTGGCTAAACTTGACGAAAATACCCCCTCGTATGGGTTTAATGACGCCTTTGACTTGTTTGTCTTGTTTTTGGCGTAACTTGAACTACGCACATTGAATTCATGTGAAATAAGTTCCACTAAAAATCTTGAGATTAGAGGAATCCAATAAAACCATACATAACCCCCTTTTGAAAAGGTTTGGCTAAGTGTTGACAAAAAACACATTTTTTGCATTTTACGAGATGTCTTACTCGACTGGACCTTGGTGGGTGCTAATGAGTCCAAAATGATGTGATTGACTCTAAAATGACTCAGAACCAAAATTTTGATAGAAATAACCCCCCAAATCCCCAATTGTGGTTTATGTGCCTACATCCCGTTAAATGTGTCTTGTGTGTAACTTTTGCTACACAACTTGCATTTCCACAAAATAAGAACTGTAATGACCCATTACACTTTTAGCCATTTAAGACGTCTGGAGTTTCGGTCAGATGTCTGGACCCATTCCCGAACGTCTAAAAGTGAAAATTTTCGTACTGCGCTCTGTGTGCGGGTGGCGTGCAGAGACCGTTCCTTTCTCTCTCTCTTCCCCATTCCCCCCCCCCGAACCCTAAACCCTTCACCCCTCCTTCCTCTTCTCCTCTCTTCACACCACCAGCCACAACCACCTTCAGATCTCCTGTGCGGCAGTGGCGAGGGTGGACAAGAGAGGCGAGTGGAGGGTGAGCGAGGGAAAGCGAGAGGGAGGAAGGAGAGAGTGGGAGGAGGAGGACCAAGGTCGGTGGAGCTTCGGTGGAAGCTCGACGGAGCTTCAGTGGATCTCGAGGAGGAGCCGGTGAGGAGCTGCTCAAGCTCCTGCAGCTGTTGGAGATACCACTGCGGGAGGAGTGAGAGAAACGAGCTGCGAGGAGCTCCTGATACTGGAAGTTTTTCGGTATCAGACATCGTGAGTGGAGTCCATACGACCGGCGGGGTACCTAGACGTCTGAAGCTAAAGCCAGACGTCTGAAAGCACGCGCAGTACTGAGGTACATGCTTTTGTGCGGATATGGCCATGCAGGCCTCATCACAGAAGATTTGTTCGGCTTGATTTGGACATGCGGTTTTCGTACGCAGGTAAAGGTCTTTGGGAAGGCGCACGGGACACTTTTCCATGCGGTTTCGGATGTCTGATCACATCACCAGACGTCCGGAGGCACGTTTAGACCACCGGAGATATTGTCCGACGTCTAGAACTGTTTCCAGACGGTCGCAGAGAAGGTCTAGACGTTTAAGGATACCGCAGGAGACACAAGGTAAGATCTGACACCTTTTAAGACATCTGGGATTATTCCCAGACGTCTGATTTTGAACAATAGGTACGTTTTTGACCTGTTTAGGGTCCGATCGAGGTTCGTTTCATGCAAACGAAATACCTGCACTTTCCTCTTGAGTTCCTCTACGTACTAGAGTCTGTTATACACTGTTCTAAACTCTTCTTTTGTGATGTATTTCCTGATATAGGGTTTCAACTTGTTGCGTGTTTGGGACTCGTAGAGACGTCTGGGTTTGCGGTTCAAGTCCCATTACTCCTGTGTTTCCTGGTAGAGTGGTTTAATTCAGTTATTAATATTTAAATAAGAATGTGCTTGGTTTAAATAGCCGAATGGAACTCTAGGATGTGGAATGAACCTTAAGGTAGAGAAATGAATGAACCTGTTTGTGCTGTATGGTTTACTTGCATGCGTGATTAAGATAAATTGCTAGCAAATGCCTGTATTATAATTACGAGTTGCCTATTAGAATATGAGTTGTCTGTATTTAATGAACAATTACCTGTGAAACCACCAGTTGCATGTTATTGAGAATTGGATTATGAAAACACAAGCTGCCTGAATATGGATGAGAAATTGTAACGAACGCGTGCCCCAGATGTCTTTTAAGACGTCTGGGAGGTGGTCGAGACGTCTGACCAGACGTCTGGAAATCCGTTAATTTCGACACGCGCGAGTCGTCTGCGCGCCTGAGCGCGTAGACCGGATATTCGCTTATTCCCTCTTTTCCTGCGGCTGCAAACGCCTGCCGCGTCCTCTCTCTCCTCCTCGCGCAGCCTTAAAAGGCCACGCGCTCCCTCCCGTCGTCTCCACCGTCTCCTCCCTCTTCTCCTTCAGCCAGTGAGCGTGAGCGTGAGGGCGGCAGCGGCGGCCACAGTGAGCGCGGAGGAGGTGCGGCGTGCGAGAGCGGAGCTTTGCCGTGAGGGCGAGCTCGCCGAGGCTGCTAGGGCCGGCCGGCGGAGGGCACGGGGGGCGCGGAGTGACGCGGAGGGGGGGACTGCTGTGGTCTGAGCAGCAGGCGCGCGAGGTGCGACACGGGCGGCGTCGTGAGCGAAAGCCGGGTGGTGCCCTGTTCTGGAAAAATTTCTAGAATCAGATGTCTGGGTTGATAGCCAGATGGCGAGGGCGACGTCTGGAAGACCTTCCAGATGTCTGAAAGGTGAGTTTTCCGTCTTCTTCTTCCTTCCTGTCGACTGACCGTACTGAGGGAGGGAGATGGGTGTGCGCAGGCTCGGTGACTCGCCATCCAACGTGAATCAGACGTTTGGCTGTTGTACCAGACGGCGGGAGCGACCTCCAGACATCCGAGGTGACCATCGGACGTCTGGGAGCTAGGCCAGACGTCCCCACAGACTTCTGGACGTCTGGGAAACCACACTGAATAGGTAATTCTCTAATCCACTTTTTAAGACGTCTGGAAGAAGTTCCAGACGTCAGATTTTACACAGTGTCGTCGTTTTCAACCCGTTTAGGGCACGTTCAGGTTCCGTTTTCCACGATTCGAGTTGCGTTCTTTTCAGAATTAATTCCTCTACCCGTCTACAGTAGCTATACACTGTTTTGAGACTCTCCTTGTGTTTGATCCTTGTGATAGGACCTTGTTCAGTTGCAGTCTTGGGAGTCGCGGAGGCACGCGGGATTCCCGATCACGCCCCCATTGCTCCCGTTGTACCTGGTAGAGTGGCTTTAAGTTATTAATAAAATCTGTTAAATTATAGAACCATAATTAAAACCTAGGACATTGCATGAATCCTAGGAATGAGAGATAGATGGAATGATAGCTCCTAGGTGTTGCATGAATCCTAGGGCTGGAAAACTAGATTGTATGATAGATCCTAGGATATGGCATGAATCCTAGGATGGGAAAACTAGTGGAATGTATAATACTGCAGTCTTGGAAAATTGAAAGAGATATAAAGCTGCCTGTAATTTAAATTAACAGCTGCCTGTTGTGAATAAATAACGTGGTTGAGAACATGGATTGTAAGAATGTAAAACTGGAAAGTGAAACCTGGATGTTTGAGTAAAAAGGATGGAACCATACGGGGAAGTAGGAGTAGAACTCTTGGAAAGTGAATGGAATAGTTTTGGGGAAGTGAGCTAGCCCTTGAGTACGGAGTACCAAGGAGAGCGACTGTCCCCCTATTTAGTGCAGAGCGGAGGTACTAGCTACCCCAGGGACTCGGGGTTAGGACTGGCCACTCTGTACCGACTTGCTGGCCCTCGCGTACGTAGTACCGAGGAGAGCTACTAGTGTAGGGAGGTACTAGCTACCCCACGGGCCCCGGGGTTCTACTAGCCTCCCACACCGACTTGTTAGGCCCGCTGGGGCAAACCAGGGTAGTCAGGCGAGGGTGCGCGGACTGTGGAGGGGCAAGGCCCCGGTTTGGTTACTGTGGAGGGGTTGGACCCCTGTTACTGAGAGGGCTCTGCCCTGGACTGGTTCCGTGCTGTGCTTTGGGCGCACCCGTTAACGGAAACGACTGACCGCATGCCAGTACGGGTTAGCTACCTGTGCGTTTATCGCGCGTGCCGTAGTCACCGTTACGTCTGTCAGTAACCTTGGGGTGGTTGACTGAGGGTAGGATCACCACGGGGGACTCTCCCGGCCAAGAGAGCACCACGTGCTACTTCTACTTTTTGGAAAAGACTGCAATCAAGATCGTTCCCACGAGGAACATTCGAGATCAAGAAAAAGATCTGGGGAATAAATGAAATAGTGAGACAATTGAAAGATGTGAATAAAGAAAGTAATAGAAAATAACAGCTACTGTACACTCTACTGTTGTCTTCAGTTTTAGTTGCCACTCTACTCAGCGTTTTGCTGACGTGTTACACTCGTTACCTTTTTCAGGACCAGGTGTTGAGCAGCCAGGGTCAGCGGCTGCAGAGGACGCTGGGCCGAGTAGGGTCCAGTAGAGTTACCACTGTCTTTTGTACCTCTTTGTTTCCGTTATAGTGAGTAGTTCTTGTTTCCGCTGTACTTTTCTTTACCTGCAGTTCATGTTATATGATAAATGTTGTTCTACTGTTGTGGTGGTATATACTGTAGTAGTTTCTTTCCTTACTGCTATACTTTCTTACTGTTAGTTATATTCATGCTGAATGTGGTTTATTTTACTGCTCTTTTGGTTACTTCCTCGTTGGACGACTAGGTCTTGGGATTAGTCGAGTCGGTCCGGTTCTCGTGTCTCGTAGGGACTCGGGAACCGGGCCGTTACAGAAATGAATTATGAAAGATGAGATCTGGATCTGGATAAATAAGGTGAACATGAGCACAAACCCTATGGGGAATTAGGAGTAGAACTCTTGTGGATAGACAGAAACCTGTAATGTAGACGGGAAGTGTGCTGGCCCTTGAGTACGTGGTACCAAGGAGATCAACTGTCCCCTTTTGGTATAGAGCAAAGCTAGCCTCCCTTGGGTTGAGACCCGGGGTTAGGATTGGCCACTCTACACCGATGGGTTGAGGCGAGTTACTAGTGTAGAGAGGGAGCTAGCCACCCTACGGGACCCGGGGTTCAGCTAGCTACCCTCACCGACTTGTTAGGCCCTTTGGGCAAACCGGGGTAATCAGACGAGGGTGTGCGGACTATGGAGGGGCGAGACCCCTGTTTTGTTCTGAAGGGCGAGACCCCTTTTATGAGAGAGCAAGGCCCTATACTATTCCGTGCCGTACTTTGGGTGTACCCGCTAGCGGAAATAACTGACCGCGTGTTAGTGTGGGGTAGCTACCCGTGTGCTTATCACGTGTGTTGTAGTCACCGCTACATCTTAACAGTGACCTCGGGGTGGTTGATTGGGTGTAGGACTACCACGAGGGACTCTCCCAACCAGGAGAGTACCACGTGTACCTTCTACTCTATGGAAAAACCTACAATCAAGATCGTTCCCATGAGGAATAGGCAAGATCAAGAAATATCTGGAAACTTTGAGAAATAGGTGAAACAAAAACATATAAAATAGATAAATAGAAATAAGAATTAAACATGTTGTTTTTACTGTTTTGTACTTAGATAATATAAACACCACTCTACTCAGCATTCGCTGACTCCGTCTTTTCATAATACTATTCAGGACTAGGAGTTGAGCAGCTTGAGCTTCTGGCTACAGAGGGTGCTGGAATCAGTCGAGTCCAGTCATAGTTTTCCCCAGTACTTTCTTTTTTTCTCTACTGTTGTAGTAAGTAATGGACTCTTAGTTACTGTTCTGCTACTTCTGTTTCCTTTCCGCTTTCTGTTGTTATTGTGGTGGTATGTACTGAGACAACTGTTCTATTTCCTTTACTGCTTTGTATGTTCCTTCTGGTTAGTTATATTGCTTGTGTGAATATGGTTTACTTTCCTGCTTTTGGTTATTTCTTGTTGGACGACTAGGTCTTGAGATTAGTCGAGGCGAGCCGGTCTCTGGTCCTATAGGGATCCAGGAACCTGGTCATAACAAGAACCGTTGGAAATCTTGAGATAAGAGGAATCCAATGATACCATATATGACATTCTGATCCAATTTTACCTGAGGGTTGTCTAGGTTTGACCAAAACCTGCATTTCTTTGTTTTAGGTTACATTGACCTGATTTGAGCCTAGCACAAGTATCAACGGGTTCATCTTAACATGCTTGAAATTGGGTCATAACACAAATTATGTCCACATATGACAAGTAATCAAGAATTCTTCTATTGCAAAACAATGACCCATGTCTATGACCCACTGAGGAGTGTAATGTTTTAGAAACTCATCAATCCTCCAACAACCAGAAAACTATAACTATGGAAATTTTATTGAGGTTTCTCATCATAATAAGAATAATAACACAAAGGAGAATGTGTTAAGTCTTGATGGGGTACTATAAAGTATAGCATATTTATATGAAGATGAGCTAAGTAAGTCTTGTACCACAAGCTAATTAATCATGTTCATGACCCTTGATGGGATATTTAATGAGGTAGTAGTCTATGCTATCAACCAAACCTACAAACATGGAAGAGTAGGTCACAAGCCAAAGAAAACACCAAAGCCGTTCAAGAAACTTGGTCATCGGAGTTGTTATGATAGCACAACAAGCTCCTCATTTATATCAACAAAATCAAGTGTATCTTCTTCCCTTGTAACCTATTAATACATGTAACAACACCAATCTGATTTTAAGAAAAAGTGAGAGCCACAAAATCTTCTTTGAACCTCTGACATATGCTACACATGCCTGTAGGTTTTCTCATTGGTGTTTAGGCCACTATATTTGTGCAAGAGCTTATCAAGGTTCTTTATCACACATAGCTACGATCAATAATCAAATTCAAGAGGGGGATAAATTTCCTTGGATTCCCTACCCTTCTTCGTGGTACTCCATTATGCTTGCCTTATGGTAGAGTGTCACTTCCTCCTTACTAGCTCTCTGTTTCTGCTTCCAATGACAAGCTTAGGGTTTGGTGTTTAGGTGGGATGATAAAAAGAGGGAGGATTTGGAGGTATTAGTAGGTTTATCAACCCCTTTGATCTAAATTCAGCAAATTTATATTGAACTTTCCATGTAGCCTCAATAACAAGCATCCACACCAGGTCCTACCTTAGCCTAAGGCCATATTACATCCGAAGCTTATGATTTTGTCTAGGAATTATCTAGTCCCTTTGTTTTCTTAATTGTACCAAACTATCAATTGTACTTAATTAGTGTTAATCTTGAATGAATATCCTAATTGTAACTAGCTCCCACTAACTAAGATTACTTTCCTTAGTCATTAAAAGACATATTTAGTTATCATTAGCCTCCTTACTTGTGATTAACTGGCCTTAATTATATAAGCCCTAAACCTTGTTGATTATCATGTAAATAAAGGACTTGCTGTTTGGATCTTTAAAAATGTCAAGAATACCCCTTTGTTCCTACTTGACTTTACTCTACGCAAAATATTTACATTGTGAAACTGACAGCACACTTGCAAAGAACATGCACTATCTTGTTATTAGGAGCTCTTTTGACATTGCCTTTTGCAATCATCAAACCATCTACGAGATTCTCCTTCTCCCCTATGTGAAAACTCAAAAGACGTGATGAGGTTAGTGAAGATCCTGTAAAGGAATTAAATAATGATATTTGTAATTGTATTAGTTTTTATCTCCATCCTTAGCTGCTCATTTTATTAAAGTCCATACATCCAGAATTAAAGTCTGTGGTTGCATCCAAATAGCAAGAAAATGCTTCAAGATGTTGTACCACTAGATATGGTTTACATCTCCATTAGATGTGCTAGAGCACCTTCTCTTTCCATCAGGTAAGATCATTTGCTTCATCTTTTCTTTTGGCGTGGCTGTACTTTGTATCACTCTCATATTGACAATAAAGCGTTACTCACGAGTCATAGGCAATACTAACTGTTTTCTTCTCTTTGACTTACATTGCCTACTGCACCTTTTCCCCCATTGCCTTTAGGAAGGGAGGAATGGAAGAAATCGTCTGCCAACTTCATAAAAAGGGCTTAGACTATGTTCAAGTCCTATTGAAAGTTCATCTGCAACCAAGTGGAGATCCTTAAATTTGAGTTCAATGTGATAACACCAAGTCCTATAAACAACATATTCCTTTATTCCATAATTCCCAAGACCTATCTAACACATAACAATTCATTTAAACCAAACACTTCCTAACTGTGAACTTCTCCTCACCCCAGGAAAAGCTCACATGTTTGGAAGATCCCAAAATGCTTACCCAATTACTCATCTTCTTGAAAAGTTAATATCTACGAAAGTTAGTTGAAAGCCGCTCAATCATCCAATTTATTTATGACTCCTGAGTAGTCACTAGCAGTATTTAACCAAAGCTACAATGAATCACATAAGGTATGCCCAAATTTCATCATAGAATTAGCTTTCTTGAGGGTATTCTCAAGCCCGCTGCCCTTGGAAGACTATGTTGCAAACCAAAAAATCCAAAATCCCACCAGAATCTTGGTTGGAGAAACAAGGTTTAACAAAACTCCACAGGAAAATAGCTCCAAAAATGATTAGAGAACCAAACTCCAGCACATAAAGAGAGAAAGCAGTACATATCTCTTCTGCAAAAATTACAGCGAAAAAATAAATGCCACATATCCTCCTCCTCAATTCCACATAGAAGAAAAGTAACCCCAGGGTCTTGAACCCACTCCCTCCACATCACCCTTGAAACCCACCTCCCCTTCTAAGCAGTCATGCCAAAATTCTTCACCTTTAATGAAATCTTCCGTTTCCAAACAGCCATGCAATTAAACCCAATGTTTGGACCTCTAGCTCCTATTCCACTTCTCAAAATTTGGTTAGCCTTCTTTACTAGGGATGCAAATAGTTTGGATTTGACTAAACACATACACATATCCATACCCTATCAATTTATCCATCGAATACAAAAATCCAAATTCATATCCATACCCATCTACTCGTTGAGTATCCATTTACCCATTGGATATCCACAAATTGTACCCAAATTAGAGTCAAAGACGAAGAAAAATCCGTAATATAATTCATTAATTGTATACATAAGTACTTGGACTACTCTAATTTTAAAGATCTCCATCCCCGAATAAATGTTCAACAAAAGCTTCAGAAACACTCCCAACCTTCTAAATCATGAAGGAAATCATGAGTGAAATTAAGGTTGGAAGAATGAGACACTTAGGGTGAGACTTAGATATCTCAGGTAAATAGAGATTTTATTTGGGTATTTGGATCGGATAATCGGGTAGGGATTCACACCTATACTCATACCCAAACCCGATCGGATTTTTTGGATAAAATTCATACCCGAACACAACTTCGGTCGGCTTTTATCCATTCTTTTCGTGTCGGGTTTACCGAAACTTGCATCCCTATTCTTTACACAGAAAACAATTCACTTGGGACCCCTAATCTGGCCAATCATCAAACAAAAATATGTTGTCCCATCACCAAGAATCAGCTGAAAAAAGCTCTCAACCAGTGCATGAATATAAAACCCTCCAGAAAAAAGAAGCTTTGATAATGAAATACCACTGGTATACATGCCCTAGAAAATTTGGAACTCCACCAGTATCACATGATGATTCAAAGTGGTGAATGCAATGACATAATCCATAGAAAATTGATCTTCGTGTATAGTATTGGAAGGAATAAAGATATAAACCTCCATAGAACATACTTGCCTGCATCTGCATGTCAGCAAAGAACTTTATGAAACCCCCAAAAAAATATTTATACACATACACACACTCCTCCCCCCTTCTGAGATGCACTGATCTAACCATTCTAGACTAGAAGAACCCTCTAATCCTGCAAAAAGAAAGGGTGATATGCCATGAACTCTCCCCCAAGGTGAAGCAAATTGTACAGAGTACTGTCAAAGGTGTATCCATTCAAGCACCGCGGGCTTCACCAGGTGCCTGCCTCCAAACAGGTCCAGAAGAATGCGGCAAGTTCCACTGCCGATGAGCATGCTCCTTGTTGTCATATGCCCATTCTCTGCCCTGGCCAGTCCTCCTACCTTTGGAATACCTCCAGCTATTGTTGCCCCCATGAGAGCCATCTCCCCATTTATAACCGTAGCTTGGATTCTTGGAGCCATACCAGCCGCCCCCATTCCCTCCCCTCTTCTTGCCATTTCTACTTGTCTCTGAATAATAGTTATCTGCATCACTTTTCCATCTCTCCATACCGTTACCACGTCTACTGTTGCGCTCCCAATTCTCCCACTTCCTGTCCTTCTTAGCAACTCCGGTGTTGTCCCAACCAGCACTGGAGCCCCACGCGGTGTTCCCAGGACCATCTTTCCCATCCCCCCAATCTTCCCATCCAGTTGGCACAGGGGGTTCTAAGATGGGTTTCCCACAGTCTTCTGCATCCACCCACCCAGTCGGCACGACTGGTTCATTCACCAAGCAGGAATCCCATCCACTTCGAAGGTGACCAGACTTCCATTCGTCATTTACAGGAGGAGGCGGAGCCCTTGACTCCAAATCAGCTACCAGTTGCGGGTCGATCTTGCAATCCCAGTCAACCCTGTCAATATACATATCTGGGTCTGGCAACTGAATGCTGCAAGGAACATGGTTGATGTGCGCCCAGTAACGGGCCTTCGCATTACGAAATGCCTCCTCTCCTGCTGAGTCATCCCACTGGACAATGTTCTTGAAAACAGGCAATAACTCCTTCGACTGCAGGAGCTTCTTCCAGGGTATCTGTCCCACATAAAAGCAGAATTCTTTCTCCCACGATGGAACAGTTGGTGGCCTGTTACCTGCAGGCACATGCATAATTGGACATTTAATTTATTGCATGACAAATATAGGAAATCAGGAATAGTAAGTCGATAGTAGACAAATATTAACTAGACAGCAGTTAAAGAATATTGAGGCTTCGATAATCTCCATGATTCTGATGTGGGACAAAAGTGACAGTGATATATATATATGGAATACCAATGCTAAGCACTAAACTGTGGTGCCTAATTATCTATTCTATAAACTTCACCTCCAATTAAAATATTTACAATCTGAAAAACTAGACTGGCATAATGCTTCTAAGACTAGATTGAAATGGCACACAGCTGAATTAATGAGAATAGCTTTAGGGAAAGTACAACCTCATATAACTTCTTACAAAAGCTATTGCTCAAAGACCTCTTTGTTACTGTAATCTCAATTGCAAGCATGCTACCAGGCATGACAGAAGATCAAAGATGTGACATTGTCTTTACTCTTACATGATAACTTCAACTAAAGTAGAATGCTCTTGAAGTAGATTCTTCCACATTATCCAAAACCAACTAATTACTGGCAATATCTTCTTGCCCTGCCAATGCAAACAGGGCAAAGCACAAAGTGCCATTACAGTTTTATCACAATTTTTCTAAGAAAAACAATCAACATTCTATTGTCAAATCAACAATGAGTACAAGTAACCAAGTCCGAGAATACAAATCATTATCAAAATGCATCTTCAAAAGCAATCAATATTCAATTATCAAATCAGACAATAAGGAATAGAGGTACATACAATCTTGTGAAGGATAGCACCTTAGGGCACCAAGCTACCGAGTCAGGAAAAAAACATAGAGGTTGCCTTAAAGCTATCCTAGGCAAGGGGATTCATCTAGGCTATTGCTCAGTTGCCTTCTTCATTGCCTAGGTCACCTTATGCCTCTTCACTCCACTCCATTCACTCTAAGGAAGGCCATAAGACTTGTTTAGTCTTAAGTTATATATATTATATATGATAGTGGAATATATTGTTGTATATACATATATAACATATACTTTCAAGTTTGCTTTTGCTTTGATACATCTTATTAACTTAGACTATTGTTTGTCTGTTATAACATATATATAAGTTATACACATATGTTATTGTAAGTTTGTAATTATATATATATATATATATAGTATTAAATTCGTAGATATAGTATATATTTTATATGTTCCTATCTTGTTTTGGAGGATACACATAATATGTTTTGGTTGTCTATTTTGGCTTGTATCTATATATGCAATATATATTCGTACACATTGTATGATAATATAAATATATGTGTAATTGTTACTTAAATATGATAGGATCATTATTTTTCCTTTTACTTAAATAGTGTTATCACATGTTTCTTATGAAAGTTGATGCTATCATATGAGTTATTTACACATATTCAATATTTAAAAAAAGAAAAAGTCTTGTCACCTAGATTCAATCAGGCAAATGCCTTTTTGTTGCCTCTCGCCTTGGGTGACTAAGGAGCTTGTCAACTTGCAGTCGCCTAATGCCTTGATAGCTTTGGGTAAATAAATCAGATAATACATATCACCAAAGAGTCTTAAATACAAAACAGAAGATGCATAGAAGAGATATTTCGGGGAAAAAAAAGTCTATTCCCTTTCAATCACAACAGAACAGAATCCCATGTTTCAAATGGAATTCTATCATGAGGCAAAGAAGCAACCGTTTCCATTTGGGCTCATCCATCACTACATGGACATTAATGACATTATTTACAGAAGGGAATCAAGGGCTGAATGGAGTCAGTTTTCCCATTGCAATTGTATAATTTTGCAGTTTGAAGGAAATTATCTGTGACAGATTTGGAACATACTTGATTTACATCTAAGTGCCAGCACTTGCCCCTGGAATGTTTTGCATTGCCCAGATACCACATACCTAACTCAACGAAATTCCCCTAAGGTCAATTCTAATGTAACAACGTGAACACATGCACTAAAGTTATGAAAATCCTCAATTTGAAATGACTTGATGGGAAGATTAGCATCCCTTTTTCAAGTATAAATCTTCTCTAAACAAATGGTATGAGTAAATGTTTTGAAATGAATAAAGTCAAATCTAGTATATATAATATGCTTATTGTACTTTCTAAAATTCAAAGCAAAAATTCCATAAGCTTTTATGCATCTTCATCATTTGTTTTCTTCATTTCTCATAATCTCTATAAAAGTTCCTCAATCTCCACAACATGTCCATGTTACAAGATGCCAACTCTTATAAGTGTTGACATCAGCATAACATCAACATAAAAGACTCTTAGGAAATCACATGAGACAAAGGAATCACAATTTGATACCATACTAGGAAACATATTTCCTTTTTGGGTGGTTTCTGAAATCCCATTAGTAATTTGTAGTGATATATTCTCCAAATTTTCCTTCTTCGTTGTCTACTCAACCTCAACAAACATCTAGCTTTTTTTTTCGGAGACAGATACGAGCCACAATTTTAAGAAGACTCTCAATAAACTTTGTTAGGACCAAGCTGGTTTTGAAACCACACCATTTTTTCCCTAAAGGGCAAAGCTCCACCAATTGGCTCAGCAAGATTACAAGCCTCCCCACGAGCTGAGCTATGTTCATAAAGTTCATGCCATAGTTGGAGATACTCTTTTATAGGGGTCGAATATGGATACCATCATGGGTCATCAAGAGCTTTTAAAGGAGGATCGGAAGATAAGGAAGGTTTTTTTTCTCTTTGGTAAATAAGAAATACATTTTAGGGAATACTACAGACCAGAACAAATGCAACATTTCATCAAAGCCTCCAACTAATTGGTGATTTCCCATATACATCCCACTAAAAAGAATCAAGGTTTTTCTCGCAGGGATTGCACCCATTCCAATTATATATACCAAAGTGACTATGCCTCATAGGTGTTGCAACATCTTTTTCTAGAGGAGAGTTTCAAAACTAATATTGGTGTCAAAACTGAGAGCATGATCATCAGACTGCCAGAAAGTAGTGAGAGCATCAAGGACGTGCGGCCCTTTAAACACCTGAACTCTCATTTCCAAATCTTGTTCAGAACAATGGCATTAAGGTCATCATCCAAAATTGAATGCTTGAATGCACAAGATGACACTCTCAGTGATCGACAAGACCTCTTGGAAAAAATTGAAAGTACTGCCACCATTGGCACATTGCTTGGACAGGGTTCCATAAAGCTTATTGAGCATGCAAACTGACCAACTCAATCAGTCAAACTTGCAAGTCCTTAACAAGATCTGTTGTTTTGGGTTCATTAAGCTTAAATTTTTAACTAGCACCACTAATAATCCTGGATTCCAATATCTTCCACACTTGTCCTCTCCTAAATATCAGTGTTAACTATCCCTCCTTTTATACCACCAGCTAACATTTATGAACCACATCGCAATACCCTAATCCAAAGCAACTCATTCAAGGAATCAAATATCTCATTTCACCTTAAATCTTTCATTGAAATAATCATTTCATTTGTGATTTAAGTTTCTAAATTTGTTTCATATAAAGTCTTCTTTTGTGAATTTTTTGAGCTTTTTGAGTCTTAATCTTAAGCTTAAAACATTGTATTACTGTTCATTCTAAGCTTGATCTTTTCATTTGTTGAGTAGATTAATGTTCTCTACCTACACAAATAGTAAAATAATCTTTGATTTCGTCATGATTTTGTTCTAAATCTCATCTCAAAATCAAATTTGTTGTTCATTACAAACTTATTAATGAGATTCTCCAATCGTTAGGTCCATACTATGAGTCAAATAATGAATTCATCTTCTATTTAAATTTTGGTCTTCACGTAGATTTATCCAATTATTAAATATTTATATTGTGTCTCACTCAAAATTTATGATTTATCTTTTTAGACATTTTTTCATGCATGTAGTATTAATTACAATCATAATTTTATAAAATTTATAACATTTTGAACCATTTCCATGAAATATCGGGATATTGGCGATATATCAACAATATATCCCCATTTTGAATTGTTGATATGACGTCGATATTGATATTTGAAACCTTAGACTCATTCAAAACTAATTTTCACAACTCCATTAATGAAAAGACGTTCTGATATCCTCTGGCATTCTTTATATAAATATTCTGCACATGTTTTCTACCTCTAATAATTGGCTTCTGTAGTTTGTTGGTTATCAATGTTTTTTCATATAGATTTAAGTAGGGAGTCGGTTTAAAGGGGTTGATCTTCTGACAATAATGCAGAGCATGGATGAGGGTGTAACATGGAAGTGTTGAGTAGGTTGAATTATTTGTCATTGGTGATGGATCCTGAAATAGAAACAAGTGCACAGAGAAAACTAATAAATCCACAGTTCATTAAAGCTCATAAATCAACCATATCTTTGGTGTGATAGATATAGGACCAAGAGAAACTTAGATAAACAGTTATATTTATTAATAATTTGACGATTACTCAAATGTAAGAATACCAAATTCATCGCCCCCATGTCTAGTTCTCCAGCCTGAACTCAAACCAAAAACAGGAAAAGAGTTATTCCCCCCTTGTTTCATCATTCTATTCTTTAAAACTTGCTATTCCCAACTTGAACCGGTAATCATCGATGCCACTGAAACATGTCAAACGTGCTATATAGTTCTATGCACCTCATGCATAGAATAAAAACCAGGGCATGGTTCGATGGTAGCGACACTTATTCACTCCTGGTAAGTTGCGGGCTCAAATCCCAACTCTACCATCTTACATGGGAATCAGCCATGTCCACTCCTCTAATTAACTAAACTGCCAGCATAATAACAAGCAGGTGCATATTTACCAAAAAAGGAAAAAAAAAAAGAAGTGCATTGAAACGTTGAACAAGAACAACACTGCAAAGATACCAATCATTTAACTCAACCTAGAATCAAGAAACTACTTCGCCAATCAACTTATATCGAAAGAAAAGAAGGGGGTATAAATCATAAGCTATAGGGGCATAATCATCACAGAACGCATCAGATTATTCATCACATAAAATTAATGCCAGAAATAACTTATACCAGAAGGAGGTGGTTTCCAGGACGAAGTCCTCGGCGGCACATCCCCTCGTCCACCACCATAATAACCATCACCATCGCCGCCGCCGCCGCCGCCGCCACCACCACGACGGTGCTGCCTATACGATCCCCTCCTCCAATCCCCCATGTTCCAGCGCAAACAGATCAAAAACCCAACTCAAAACACCAAAAAGATCAGAACTTTGCTCGAGATGGCCGAAACCAAGAAGCACCCACTTCGTAATTCAACCGAAGATCACGCAGGAAGGGACCAAAGAGTGGAAACGAGGTGGAAACCGGGTGGTGGTTTGCGCAGCCGAGGCCAAAGAGGGGATGAGGGTTATATAAGAGAGCGTGGAAGGGATCAAGGTGGGATTTTGAGTAGGATTTGGAAGAGAACACACGACTGGTGGCGTCGAATGTTACTAGGAATAGGATCTGAACAGAAGGATCTGCTGGTTGACACCCGATTTGGAGAAACGTTCGCTTATGTTCTTTTCCTTTTTCCTCATCTTTTTATTTTTCTGTTTCTCCGAACGCCGACTTAGGTTTTACGCTGGGGAATTTTATAAACATACCTTTGTACTAAATAGCTTTGCATGCATACGCTCCTTGCATTGCTACGTTCACATATATTCCTCGAAGAGCCCTAATGGTTGTTGATAATCCACGTAATGGCTTTATTACTATTCTGATTTGCCTTGCGTTGCTCAACCACTTAATGTCGAACTAAATTAGATGCAAATCATTTAGGAATAGAATAAAAAAAAAATAATTTATATGATTTTGCTACTTTGTATCACAGTAAATAAATACAAAAGCTTATGCAAGATGTCACACCTTTCAAAAAGTAAATATCATCAAATACAATCTTTGAATACCACTAATAGTATTTAGTTCACACTAAAAAAAACATAGATGCAATTTAGATCAAAACTGAAATATCATAATATAATTTGATTCATAACTAAACATCATTGATTACGAGTATAAAAATGTGAAAAATGACACGTTTTGAACATAAGGAGGAGAGGCCCACTAAATAATTTACACATGCATGCATAGACACAAAAAAACTACTCGTTAGAATTAGGTAACCCTCACCTTATCATATAAAACTCATTCAAAAAGTAGACCTTCTCCACTAAATGCAACTTTTTAGCTTCTCCTAAAAACCTAACCTCTGCTCTCCTTTACGCCTCCTCTGACATCACTTCCATCTACTGCAAAATCAACCTCTTCACTTTCACTTCCAACAAAAATCTCCACCTAGAAACTTCTTTGACATCAACAAAAAGATCCACGATGGAGGAGAGCAACAGCAATATGATGAACCTGACAAACAAGGCAACAGCATCAATGAGGTACACTTTTAAAAACTAGAACTCAACGATTGGATATTACGCATGTCACCAGAGATATCTCGCATAACAAATATCACAAGAAGTATGTGATATCTCGCATACTCAATAACTGTAGATATCTCATGTAACTTCTTTGATATCTTGCAAATCAAGAATGACAATATCCCTACAAAAAACCTAATTATGATTTGGGAAAATGTCACTGCTAATATACAACTAAAAAGACACCTAATACTTTGATTTGTGCAAATATTACTGAAGATATCTTGTATGACTCTGGTGATATCTCCTTAATCAAAAACTATACCTTCCCATAAATAACCTAAATACGATTTGGGAAAATATCACTAGTAATATAATTGGTGCAAAATAAGAAAATATTGATGCATAATGAGAAAGCATTGATGCAAATTTGAATATCACCGATGAAGAGTCAAAAAACATTGATGATATGTGAGGAAACACATGTTAATTTATAGACTTTGAGAGAAATGACAACTTTAAAATATAATTGATGTAAAATGAAAAGGCATCATTGTAAAATAATAAAGCACAGTGCAAATTTGAATGTGATTGGTGTAGAACCAAAAACCACTGATGATAGGTGGAGAAACATCAATGATATCTAAAGACTTTGAGAGGAATGACAAATACAACCAGTGCAAAATGAGAAAACATTGAAACAAAATGAGAAATCACTGGTTTGGAGAAACTTTGGTCATTTAAATACTTTGAGAGGAATGAGAACTTAATATATAATCAATGTAAAATAAGAGAACATCGGTGCAAATTTGAGTATCATCAATGTAGAATAAAAAAATTATTGATGATATTTAAAGACTTTAAGAGAACTGAAAAATATAGCAAATTTGAATATTACCAATGTAGAATCAAAAAACATCAATGAGATTTGGAGAAACAGTCATATTTAAAGATAAATAACAAATATAATCCATATAAAATAAGAATCATGGACAATATTCCTAAATAAATAAAAAAGCAATGCAAATTGAGATGTCATGATATATTCCTAAATAGAGAATAATCAAATCCAAACATTGCTGGTGCAATATGAGAAAGTACCGATGTAAATTTAAAAAGCAAAGGTGATATTTGAAAATAACCTTTTAAAGATGATATTTTTGTAAAAAGAGTATAATCACATCAAAATATTACCAATGAAGAATGAAATGTATGGGTGATATTCAAAGTCAAGTATTAAAAATAATAAGAATATTAATTATAATAAATGTTCCTTTATTATAAATGGTGTTGAAAGGAAATTGCGTTGATGGCTTAGCCTTAAAAATGACGAACTTAATTAGGCTTTTAGATGGATGGTGTTCACCAGCAACAAGCAAAAGAAAAAAACGTGTTGATGCCCCTACGTAACAACAAATCGTCTTCCTCTGTTTTCTCCTCGTGACATCAGAAACTCCCGCCCCCGGGAAAAGATATTTATTACGGTTTGTACCAACGTCACGACCCGTTGCCAGTTGGATTTGGGACTTGACGTTGCTATCTCATTCCCTGATATTTTCCCCACGGACGTGTGGCACTTTTTGGCAACACCACAGATCGTGGGAGAAGTTTTACAGTGATAACCCCTGTAAAGTAACGAAATCGAGATATCCCCGAGTTTTCACAAACCTCATGTCTCAGATTAGGTTCCCTCAAGAAATTTGATATTTTTGAAAGAAGAAAAGGTAGGTGGAATACTTTTGTATCTATACAAGTAGATAAACTTCTAACAAGAACAGCTTTACCACATGATTATACTGGTGGCAACTACTGGTTTGCTTAGATGAAGAATTAGGGTTGGACGCATCGTACACTCTGCGGAGTATGTCAACTTTTGTCTAAAAAAAAATGTGTTTCCCATTTCTCATACGTGAGTGTTGAAACTAAACCGTACCTTTTAATCATCTTAATCTCCCAAAATTCTCATTATCATCTTAGTTAAACCTAAACCTAAATACAAATTAAATTACTTGTGGTTATTTCTTTAGATTATGTTACTGCATATAAATGACTTTAGTATGAATTTGAAACCAATCAACACCATGGGGGGAATGCTACAAAGTTGGGCGTATAAGGTAGTTTCTAATATTTGGGAGAGCATCTATGTAAAAATATCATTTTTGCATACGTTATTTAGAGCATTTTTTTAATAGAAAATATGGCATCATTGCCCGTATTTTGCAAATATAAATCCTACCAGGAAATCATTATTAATATGAAAATTAGAAAATATCTTGCCAGAATGAGTCGACCGGATATCTCTTGTGGGATAAATAAGATGTAACCAGTCAAAACAAGTCGACCAACATTAAAGCCGGACTGTCATCGTAAAACATCATTTTGGTGGTTTAATTTATGATCGATTGGTTGAAATCAAATCTTGTTTGCCAAATAATTGATGTTGTGTCGGTGATCACACGTAGTAACGTCATAATTAGATAGAAATATAGGAAAATATACGAGGTGATGTGTTTTACGATGTAAGGTGTTGTGTATGTGGTGTTTATTTAATAATTGATATTTAATGTAAAGAAATAAAGGAATGTAAGATTTGTTATACGATGGATTTCAATACATTGAAAAAAATCGTCACACAAATGTGAATTAAAATACATAAGCGATAACTTATATTTACACAGATAATAAATAACTTTACAACGGTAATAAATTATTACGAGTGATTTTATATTGGTACAAAATTAGGTGATAAATCATGCTTGCACAGGTGATAAATCATTTTGCACTATGATAAATTACTTTGTACATGTGATAAATTGTTCTGGATGATTTTGCATCGGTAATAAATTATTCTAATGTGATTTTGCACCGATCCAATCTTATTTTGCACTAGTGTAAAATTATTCCTAAGGTGATTTGATGGTTTTGTACAAGTGTAAAGTGATTTTACACTCGTGCAAAGTGATTTTGACCTATAAGTTTTAGATTTAGGATTTATGATTTATGTTTTAGAGTTTATGGAAAGTGGTTTCGCTTATAGAAAGTGATTTTTCACCTTAAGGTTAAAAACCACTTTTCAAGTAAAAAATCACTTATCATAGGTAAAGAAGCATTTGAAATTTACTTTTGGATCGATGTAAAATAAGATTGTACCGGTGTAAAATTGTTATGAAGGTGATATGGTGGTTTTACACCAGTAAAAAGTAATTTCAAAGGTGATTTAAGTAATTTTTACCTGTATAAAAGGGATTTATTGTTTGTTTCAATAGTGATATAGTAATGAACCCTATCACATGCGAATATTTTTCTTACACAAAAAAAAATACATCAAGTGATAATTACATTTATAAATTATCTTTTGGTAACTTTTTACATTTTCAAACCTGGAACTTTAGACAAAATAAAAGATATGAGATTGAATCTTGGCCAACAAGAATCCTCCCAACTAATCTCTTATGTATCGCATCAAGAATCTATTATTTATTAAATAAAGGGATATTGGTTTGTAAATCTTAATTAAGCTTTTGGGACTAGTTACAAATAGCCCCCATTCTTGTCAGTAGGACCTGAATAATTGGAGAGAATTGTAAGTAAGATAAAAGTGGTCAGTGATTGTTGGAGCAATAATTTGCTAGTCTATCATCAGTTTAAATTATTTACTAGTTAGGCAATACACCATGAGAAGAGGTTTGAGTATCCTGGGAAGTCTAATCCATTAGTTATGGCATTGAAATCAAAGAGAATGAATAAGAATTCATAGTATTAATTACAGTTAAAAGCCAGCTTGGGTTTTAAGCAATAATCTATAGCCACCTACAGCTTTAGATTAAATAGCCAAATTAAGGTTAAGTAAATGATTAAATAAGAATAGCTTCATGTAATACATGTAAACAGCTTGTTTGAATATCTTTTATTAGGTAATAATGCTTAATTTTTTTTACACTAAATGCAAGTTAGGAGACAACATAAGGATTAAGGATCAATTCCTTCGCTATAATATTCCTAATTAACTTTCCTAAGTTAATTTTATGTTTTTGTGGCTATAATTCTATTGATTATTAATTAACTTTCCAAGGTTAATTTTATATTTTTGTGGCTATATTCTATTACTTTTCGATACTTTTGCTTAAGCACTCGTATCGTGATGTGTGAAAAAAAAAATTCAAATTCACACACTCTAATCTCGTTTGTAAATTAGATGAGTCAAGTTGTTACATTTATCATTTGCACTTTTGTAGCCAGTACATTGCTAAGTTCGAATTGTTTGTTTTTATATGTCTTGAGGGAGCCTTTCAAATAATGTAATGTAATTATATTTTATTTGAATAAAAAATTAGATTATTTTTAGTATATGAATTGGATCTTTTTAGTATGAATAGAATGATATATTTAGCCAGATTGAATAAATTAAATGTATGTTGATTCAGAAATCTAAACTATTGGGAGGATCCGATAGCATATCAAGAAACTTTCAATCATTTATTTTCGATCTAAATTGGGATGACAACCTTGTTTAGAGGTTGTCATGTAATTGATGCTCTTAAATGGCGATTCAGAATTGTCATGCGAGTTAAGTCAAGAAATTACCTTTATGAAATAGGAGCTAATTGAAGTCCATCTCTAATGTTATCATGGAGATGGAGTATCATTTGAGCTGAGATAGATATGTGTCTCTATTCACGAATGCATGCGTTTAGCAAACCAATGGTAGATGCACCAACGTTGATTTTGATACTGGAAATAGGAGATACATGATCTCCCAAAGGGATTACACAAATCTACTTCATAATTGTATGTAACATATTGGAGGAGAGAGCTCACTCTAAGTATATTGAGAAAGACAAATTCTATATGTGGTCACAGAGTTCTGATTAGAATCAAGCATGAAAAAGAAGAATATAGTCCTTTGGAAAAGGAGTTAACATTCATTCTCATCTCTACGATATGAAGAGATGTTGAAAATAATATTATCCAAGGAGGAATGATAGTTGTCTAATGAGATTAGACCTCAGGATTAATATTTATCCTTCATGTATCAAGGATTCATGGGTATTCAAAATGCATAGGGGGAGTAATGTCATAATTTCAAGAATCCTAAATGTTTTGTAATAAAACCAATAGTGATTTTGATGGGTTCCTACTTGTAAAGAAATCAATTATTATTTAAGGAGTTAAATAACATTTGATTTAATATTTAATTGAGACTAATTTGATTGAGTTTGATCCAAAAGGGTTGGATAGTAATTAAACATAGTTTGGATATTAAATCCAAACACCTCATAAGTTGTTATAGGCTAATTTTTTAAAATACAAGTAGGAATAGATCCCCCATTATATTAGGATTAGATGTAATCCCTATATATCTCTTAAAGAGAAAGAAAAAATCCTAACAAATCAATTGTTAAATTTGAAATAGAGTCTTCACCACTAGCACAGGAGAGAGAGAGAGGAGTGTTTTCAGCCCTCCTTCTCTGGATAGTCGAACTTCTCCTAGAGCGTTGTTTGGATTTGCAGCCTTCCTCTTAGATGCTTAGATTGGAGAGCATAAGGCTTCCAATCTCGTGTTTCGAAGTCTAGTCTCAAAGGCTATTATTTTGGGACCTTCTGAACGTTAGAAGGAAGATTAGTTTGAGGAGAAGGGCGAGTGTCACCCTAGGATTTGTGAAGAACGTTGATTTGGTGTTGTAACGACCCGATTCCCGAATCCCTACGAGACACGAGAATCGGACCGACTCGACTAATCCCAAGACCTAGTCGTCCAACGAGGAAGTAACCAAAAGAGTAGTAAAATAAACCACATTCAACATGAAATATAACTAGCAGTAACAAAATACAGTAGTAAGAAAAAGAACTACTACAGCATGTACCACCACAACAGTAGAACAACATTTATAACATAACATGAACTACAAGTAAAGAAAAGTACAGAGAGTGACAAGAACTACTCACTACAGTGGAACAAAAAGGGGTACAAAAGAACTGTGGTAAGTCTACCGGACCCTACTCGGCCCAGCATCCTCTGCAGCCGCTGACCCTGGCTGCTCAACACCTGGTCCTGAAAAGTAACGAGTGTAACATGTCAGCGAAACGCTGAGTAGAGTGGCAGCTAAACTAAAGAAGCAGTAAAGTGTACAGTAGCTGTTTTATTTTCTTTCTTCCTTTATTTACGTCTTTCTATTGTTTCACAATTTATCTATTCTCAGATCCTTCACTTGATCTCGAATATTCCTCGTGGGAACGATCTTGATTGCAGTCTTTTCCGAAGAGTAGAAGTAACACGTGGTGCTCTCCTGGCCGGGAGAGTCCCCCGTGGTGATCCTACTCTCAGTCAACCACCCCAAGGTCACTGACAGACATAACGGTGACTACGGCACGCGCGGTAAACGCACGGGTAGCTACCCCGCACTGGCACGCGGTTAGTCGTTTTCGTTAACGGGTGTGCCCAAAGCACAGCACGGAACCAGTATAGGGCAGAGCCCTCTCAGTAACAGGGGTCCAACCCCTCCACAGTAACCAAACAGGGGCCTTGCCCCTCCACAGTCCGCGCACCCTCGCCTGACTACCCTAGTTTTCCCAGTGGGCCTAACAAGTCGGTGTAGGTGAGCTAGCAGAACCCCGGGGCCCGTGGGGTAGCTAGTACTCGCTCTACACTAGTAGCTCTCCTTGGTACTATGTACACGAGGGCCAACAAGTCGGTACAAAGTGGCTAGACCTAACCCTGGGTCCCTAGGGCGGCTGGCTCCGCTCTGCACTAAGCAGGTAACAAGTGCTTCCCCTGGCACTACGTACCCAAGAGACAACACACCTCCACATCTTTCCTTCTCAGTTCCATTTCATTCTCTTTCCAGGAGTTCTACTCCTAACTCCCCGTAGGGTTCCAGCTCTTTTAACTCAGCACATTCAGGTTTCCCCCTTTCAGTTTCACGTTCATACAACCCATATTCTCAATCATGTTCATTTATTCATAACAGGCAGCTGTTAAATCAATTTACAGGCAGCTATTATTTTCTTTCCACAATTTCCAAGACTACAATATCTATATTCATTTCACTAGTTTTCCAGTCCTAAGATTCATGCCGTACCCTAGGATCTATCATTCAATCTAGTTTTCCAGCCCTAGGATTCATGCAATACCCTAGGATCTATCATTCAATCTGGTTTCTCATTCTTAGGATTCATGCAATGCCCTAAGTTCTATTAATTGTTCCATAATTGTAACAAATTATGTTAATAATTTCTAAAGCCACTCTACCAGCTACAACGGGAGTACTGGGGGCGTGGTTGGAAATCCCGCGCGCCTCCGCAATCCCCAAGATTGAAATGGAACGGGGTCCTATCACGAGGATCAAACACAAGGAGTTTCTTAGAATAGTATATAATTACTGTAAACGGGTAGAGGATCTTATTCCGAAAAGAACGCAACTCGAAATGCGGAAAACGGACTCCGAACGGGCCCTAAATGGGTCGAAAATGACGAAACAGTCCAAAATCAGACGTCTAGAACCTCTTTTAGACGTCTTAAAATGTGGGTCAGATGGTAACTTTGTTCTGCGTAGTCTCTCAGACGTCCAGAAGCCTGTGGGGGCGTCTGGCCTAGTTCCCAGACATCCGATGGTCACCCCGGACGTCTGGAAGTCCTTCCCGTCGTTTGGCACTGTGGCCAGATGTCTGATTCGGGTTGGATGGCGAATCTCAGAACCTGCACGTACCCACTCCTCGTGCTCAGTACGAACGGTCGCAGAAAAGGAAGAAGGACGAAAATACTTACTTTCCAGACGTCTGGACAGTCCTCCAGACGTCTTCTCCGTCGTCTAGTTGGAATCCCAGACGTCTGATTCTGGAAAAATTTCCAGAATCAGACCTCGACTCGCCCTCCGCCCGCGACGCACGGCCGCGCCACGCCTCGTCCGCCTACTGCTCGAGTTGCAACAGCCCTCCAGCGACGCTCCACACCCGCGGCTCCCCCGCCGGCCGGCTCTAGCTGCCCCTGCGAGATCGAGCCCTCACGGTCGGGCGTCTCTTCCCTCGCGCAACACCTCCTCCCGCAACTCGCCGTGGCTGCCGCTGCCGCCGCTCGCTCGCGCTCGCACTCTCGCACCAGCTGGAAGAAGGAAGCGGAGGAGATGAGAGTGAGGGAGAGGGCGAGGGCCTTATAAGGTCGTGCGGGGAGAGGGAGAGAGAGAGAGCAGTCTGCGCCTGCAGGAGGAGAGAGGGAAAAAGAGGCGTTCGCAGGTCTGCGCGCACAGGCGCGCAGACGTAATTGTGTGTGGCGCAGAAATTAAATCCCAGACGTCTGGAAGGGGTTCCAGACGTCTGGTCAGACGTCTGGGCCACCTCCCAGACGTCTTAAAAAGGCATCTTGAAAGCGCGTTCGTAACAATATATCAAACTCAAAGGAAGTTTCATCCCCGAAACTTGCGCTAACTAGGGTGCGGGAAAAACGTCATATAAAAACATAACAAACTCAAAGAGGACCGAAGTCGGTCCGAAAGACGTACCCGCAAAGAGCTTCGGGTACCGCTCCTGCATTGCCGCCTCAGGCTCCCAGGTAGCCTCCTCGTACCGCTGGCTCCTCCACAGAACCTTCACCAGCGGTACTTGCTTTCGTCTCAAACTGCGGACGGCTCGGTCAAGAATCTGCACTGGCCGCTCGGGGTAGGTCAGGTCGTCGCCCACCTCGACGCTCTCGTGACTCAGTACGTGACTGGGATCAGCTACGTACTTCCTAAGGTTGGACACGTGGAACACGTCGTGTACACCAGAAAGCTGTGGAGGGAGGGCAAGTCTGTAAGCAACGGGTCCAACCCACTCCAGGACCTCAAAGGGCCCCACGAACCTCGGCGCGAGCTTCCCTCTCACCCCAAACCGCTGTAGGCCCTTCATGGGCGAAACACGAAGAAATATGTGGTCCCCAACCTCGAACTGCACCTCTTTGCGTCTCCGATCCGCGTAGCTCTTCTGTCTGCTCCTGACAGTGCGGAGTCGCCGGTGGATTTGCTCGACTGCCTCCTGACTCTGCCGGATCAACCTGGGGCCAACCTCCTATTTGGTCCCCACCTCAACCCAACTCAAGGGTGCCGTACACCTCCGTCCGTACAGAGCCTCGTAGGGAGCCATGCCGATGCTCGAGTGATAGCTGTTGTTGTATGCAAACTCCGCCAGGGGCAGGTGCTCCTCCCAAGAGACCCTCCAGTCCAGTACACAGGCACGCAAAAGGTCCTCAAGTGTCTGTATCGTGCGCTCAGACTGTCCGTCCGTTTGGGGGTGGTAAGCAGTACTAAACCTCAACCGCGTCCCCAGGGCCTGCTGAAACTCAGCCCAAAACTGGGACGTAAAGCGGGTATCCCGGTCAGATACGATTTCCCGCGGAACTCCGTGTAGTCGTACCACATCGCGGGTATACCTCTCTGCCAACTATGCTGGTCCCAAAGTGACTCGGATCGGCAAGAATCGTGCCGTCTTCGTCAGTATATCCACAATTACCCAGACTGCGTCGTGTCCTCGCTGGGTAACAGGTAAACCCACCACCAAGTCCATGGTGATGCTCTCCCACTTCTACTCTGGCACTGGAAGCGGCTGTAGCGGCCCTGCAGGCCTCTGATGCTCGCCTTTCACCTGCTGACACACTAAGCACTGCTGCACGAATTCACCCACATCCCGCTTCATCTCCCTCCACCAAAACTCGCGTCTCAAGTCGTGGTACATCTTCGTGTTTCCGGGATGTATGGTGAACCTGGAACCGTGTGCCTCAGTCAGGAGCTCTCTCAACAGCTCCTCGTCCCTGGAAATGCATAACCGTCCCCTCAGGCGTAGCACCTGGTCCATGAAAGAGAAGTCCCCAGGGTCTCCTGACAGTACTCTGTCACGCAAGGACTGCAAGTACGGATTGGCCATCTGTCCTGTGATGATGCGGTTATCAGCTCTGGCCTAGTCTGTCGTGTCACAGTCACTGCCCCATAGTGCCCCCATAACTCCAGGGGTCGCCAACTGCCCACCTCCTCCAAGAGGCTCCAACTCTGTAACTGTAAGCTGGCCAAGTGTGCGGGCGCCTTCCGGCTCAAGGAGTCAGCCACCACATTGGCCTTGCCCGGGTGATAAGAAATGCTGCAGTCGTAGTCCTTCAGGAGCTCCAACCAACGTCTCTGTCTCATGTTGAGCTCCTTCTGATCAAAAAGGTATTTGAGGCTCTTGTGATCTGTGAAAATCTCGAAGGTCTCACCGTACAAGTAGTGCCTCCAGGTCTTCAGCGTGAAGACGACAGCTGCCAACTCCAGGTCGTGGGTAGGGTAGGTATGCTCATGGGGCTTCAGTTGCCGCGAAGCGTAAGCGACAACGTGACCCCTCTGCATGAGCACACCTCCTAACCCCTGCAAGGAGGCATCCGTGTACACAACGAACCCGCCACTACTGTCAGGGATGGTGAGCACGGGAGTCGAGGTCAACCTCTCCTTCAGCTCCTGAAAACACGCATCACAGGCATCTGTCCAAGTGAAGGGCACGTTCTTCCGGGTCAACTGTGTCATAGGACGCGCAATCTGTGAAAAACCTCTGATGAATCGTCTGTAGTAGCCTGCCAGTCCCAGGAAACTACGAATCTCAGTGACTGAACGCGGTCTCTCCCACCTGAGCACTGCCTCAACCTTGGCTGGGTCCACCGCCAAGCCGTCTCCAGAGATCACATGACCTAGGAAGGTCACCTCCCTCAACCAGAACTCACACTCACTGTATTTGGCGTATAGCCTACGTCGTCTCAGTGTGTCTAGAACCATCCGCAAGTGCTGTCCGTGCTGCGTCTGATCTCGAGAATAGATGAGTACATCATCAATGAATACCACCACGAACTGGTCCAAGTACGGTCTAAACATCCGATTCATCAGGTCCATGAAAGCAGCGGGGGCATTGGTCAACCCAAACGGCATGACCAAAAACTCATAGTGTTCGTACCGGGTGCAGAAAGCTATCTTGGAGACGTCTGCCTCCCTGATCCTCAACTGGTGGTATCCAGACCTCAAGTCAATCTTGGAGAACACCGTGGCACCTCGCAACTGGTCAAACAAGTCGTCGATCCTCGGCAGTGAATATCTGTTCTTGATGGTGACCCTATTCAGCTGTCGGTAGTCCACACAAAGGCGTAGGGTACCATCCTTCTTCTTCACAAACAGTACCGCGGCTCCCTAGGGAGACGCACTGGGCCTCACGAAACCCTTCTCCAAAAGGTCCTGCAACTGAGACTTGAGCTCTCGTAGCTCAAGCGGTGCCATCCTGTATGGCGCGGTGGAGATGGGGCTGGTCCCTGGTACTAGCGAGATCTCAAACTCGATCTCGTGCTCGGGCGGTAGTCCCGGTAACTCGTCTGGAAACATGTCAGGGTACTCTCTGACCACCGGGATGCTCTGGAAGTCTGCCACAGGGCTGGGCTCTGCCACCACACAAGCTAGGAAGCCCTCACACCCCTGGCTCAAAAGTCTCGCCGCCTGAAGTGCCGAAATGCACCTGAAGCCTCCGTCCACTGGTTGTCCGTGAAACTCGAAAGAAAGCAACTTTGGCATGGAGAAGACAATCTTCCTCTCAAAATAGTCTACCAAGGCGTGGTAAGCGGACAGCCAGTCCATCCCCAGAATTATGCCAAAGTCCTCCATCTGTATCATAACCAGGTCAGCTGGCAGGCTATGTCCCCTGACGCTGACCTCGCAATCCGTGTACACCTCCTCAGCTACAAACAGCTGACCACTCGGACCTATGATTACTAACGGATTCTCTAACAGCATATAATCCTGGCCCAAACTAACTGCGAAATTGGCTGCGACGAACGAGTGTGTAGTGCCGGAATCGAAAAGTGTGTAAACGAGTCTGCCGGAAACTGAAACCATACCTGCCACCACCGAGCTCGAAGCTCTGGCATCCCTGTGTGTCAGGGCATTGATACGCCCCTCAGCTTTAGGTGTGGACGAAGCAGCCACACTCTGCGTCGGATGGGCAGGTGCTAGCCGGTACTCTCATCGTGACTATTGTCCTCCTCCTCGCGCCTGGGAACCGCAGCCTCCTGCGTGCCCTCCAGTGCTCTGCGCGGGAAGTGTCTACTGACCTCTTGCCCTAGACGGGTAGTCCCTCCTCATGTGGACCGGCTGGCCACACTGGTAACAGAGGGGAACCCGACTCCCGCTCTCAGTGGGTCCCTGCTGTCGGCTGGGCGGGGGTCCAGTGCTGGCGACTGGCCTCTGTCGAGGCCCCCCAAAGGCCACGGATGGCCCTGCAAAATGTGACGGCTCTCCTGCGGACGCCACGTGCCTCCTCTCTCGCCAGCCCTGTGAAAAGTCTGGCTGAAAGGGCCTCTTCCGCCCGCCATCAGTGTCTCGCGCAGACGGGTTGGTCTCCTCGTAAGTCATGGCTGCCTCCACCACCCTCGAAAATGTAGGCAGCTTCAGGGGTTTGACATACCCCCGAATCGTAGGCCGGAGCCCCTCAATGAACCTCCAAAGGCGCTCCTCCTCAGTGGCTACCGCTGTCGCTGCAAAGTGGGACAACTCCAGGAAACACGTGCGGTACGCGCTCACGGTCATCGTCCCTTGGCGGAGAGTGTGGAACTCCCGCCTCCTCTGGTCCTGCCACATTTGGCGAAAGTACTGCTCGCAGAAGAGGGTGACGAACCGATCCCAGGTTGGCTCGTCCCTCTCCTGTCCCCTGACCGCCCTCCATCACCTGTGTGCCGCACTCTCCAGCTGGTACGTGGCAAAGGCCACGCGGCACTCCACCGGGGGGCAAAGGGTGTTGAAAATCTTCTCCAGCTGCTCGAGCCAGTCCTCTACCTCGGTTGGGTCCTCATCCCCCTTGAAGGAGGGGGCTTCAGCTTCCGGAACTGTCCAAAGAGCTCAGAGTGGCGTTGCAGTGGGGATGCTGGTTCACCTCCAGGCAAAGGTGCCTCGTGCACAGAAGTGTTGAAGGAAGGTGGGGGCGGCGGCGGCCCATCCCCTCCCTCGTGTCCAGCGCCGCGTCCGTAGTGTGGTCCCACAGAGGACTCCCCCTCCGCAGCCCCAGGGGGAGGCGCTCGGGGTGGTGGGTGGAGCTCCTCTCGCACAATGTCCCGTATCAGCTGGGCGAGGTCCTGGGCCTGGACGCCTGGGAGTAGCGGCTGGCCCACTGAGGCGTCGACAACGGCATGCCCACCTCGCCGACCTCGTCCTCGGCCGCGCCTAGGCCCGCCTCACCAGTCCCGCAACGAGGCATCTCCTGCAAGGAGACGCGGAACAAAGCGAAACATGTCAATATGGAATGATACCTCACGGAAACGTCTAAGAGCTCATGTCAAAAGATATGTTGTGGTGGTTACTCTAGTTATAGATATGTGAATTGGTTATTTTCCAGTCAGTTGATTCACTTCTCGGGACGACCTTGCTCTGATACCATCTTGTAACGACCCGATTCCCGAGTCCCTATGAGACACGAGAATCGGACCGACTCGACTAATCCCAAGACCTAGTCGTCCAACGAGGAAGTAACCAAAAGAGCAGTAAAATAAACCACATTCAACATGAAATATAACTAGCAGTAACAAAATACAGTAGTAAGAAAAAGAACTACTACAGTATGTACCACCACAACAGTAGAACAACATTTATAACATAACATGAACTACAAGTAAAGAAAAGTACAGAGAGTAACAAGAACTACTCACTACAGTGGAACAAAAAGGGGTACAAAAGAACTGTGGTAAGTCTACTGGCCCAGCGTCCTCTGCAGCCGCTGACCCTGGCTGCTCAACACCTGGTCTTGAAAAGTGACGAGTGTAACACGTCAGCGAAACGCTGAGTAGAGTGGCAACTAAATTAAAGAAGTAGTAAAGTGTACAGTAGCTGTTTTATTTTCTTTATTCCTTTATTTATGTCTTTCTATTGTTTCACAATTTATCTATTCTCAGATCCTTCACTTGATCTCGAATGTTCCTCGTGGGAATGATCTTGATTGCAGTCTTTTCCGAAGAGTAGAAGTAACACGTGGTGCTCTCCTGGCCGGGAGAGTCCCCCGTGGTGATCCTACTCTCAGTCAACCACCCCAAGGTCACTGACAGACGTAACGGTGACTACGGCACGCGCGGTAAACGCACGGGTAGCTACCCCGCACTGGCACGCGGTTAGTCGTTTCCGTTAACGGGTGTGCCCAAAGCACAGCACGGAACCAGTATAGGGCAGAGCCCTCTCAGTAACAGGGGTCCAACCCCTCCACAGTAACCAAATAGGGGCCTTGCCCCTCCACAGTCTGCGCACCCTCGCCTGACTACCTTGGTTTTCCCAGTGGGCCTAACAAGTCGGTGTAGGTGAGCTAGCAGAACCCCCGGGCCCGTGGGGTAGCTAGTACTCTCTCTACACTAGTAGCTCTCCTCGGTACTATGTACACGAGGGCCAACAAGTCGGTACAAAGTGGCCAGACCTAACCCCGGGTCCCTGGGTGGCTGGCTCCGCTCTGCACTAAGCAGGTAACAGGTGCTTCCCCTGGCACTACGTACCCAAGAGACAACACACCTCCACATCTTTCCTTCTCAGTTCCATTTCATTCTCTTTCCAGGAGTTCTACTCCTAACTCCCCGTAGGGTTCCAACTCTTTTAACTCAGCACATTCAGGTTTCCCCCTTTCAGTTTCACGTTCATACAACCCATATTCTCAACCATGTTCATTTATTCATAACAGGCAGTTGTTAAATCAATTTACAGGCAGCTATTATTTCCTTTCCACAATTTCCAAGACTGCAATATCTATATTCATTTCACTAGTTTTCCAGTCCTAGGATTCATGCCGTACCCTAGGATCTATCATTCAATCTAGTTTTCCAGTCCTAGGATTCATGCAATACCCTAGGATCTATCATTCAATCTGGTTTCTCATTCCTAGGATTCATGCAATGCCCTAGGTTCTATTAATTGTTCCATAATTGTAACAAATTATGTTAATAATTTCTAAAGCCACTCTACCAGCTACAACGGGAGTACTGGGGGAGTGGTTGGAAATCCCGCTCGCCTCCGCAATCCCCAAGACTGAAATGGAACGGGGTCCTATCACAAGGATCAAACACAAGGAGTTTCTCAGAACAGTATATAATTACTGTAAATGGGTAGAGGATCTTATTCCGAAAAGAACGCAACTCGAAACGCGGAAAACGGACTCCGAACGGGCCCTAAACGGGTCGAAAACGACGAAACAGTCCAAAATTAGACGTCTTAAAATGTGGGTCAGATGGTACCTTTGTTCTGCATAGTCTCTCGGACGTCTAGAAGCCTGCGGGGGCATCTGGCCTAGTTCCCAGACATCCAATGGTCACCCCGGACGTCTGGAAGTCCTTCCCGTCGTCTGGCACTGCGGCTAGATGTCTGATTCGCGTTGGATGGCGAATCTCAGAACCTGCACGTACCCACTCCTCGTGCTCAGTACGAACAGTCGCAGAAAAGGAAGAAGGATGAAAATAACTTACTTTCCTGACGTATGGACAGTCCTTCAGACGTCTTCTCCGTCGTCTGGTTGGAATCCCAAACGTCTGATTCTGGAAAAATTTCCAGAATCAGAGCTCGACTCGCCCTCCGCCCACGACGCACGGCCGCGCCGCGCCTCGTCCGCCTGCTGCTCGAACTGCAGCAGCCCTTCAGTGACGCTCCACGCCCGCGGCTCCCCCGCCGGCCGGCTCTAGCTGCCCCGGCGAGCTCGAGCCCTCACGGTCGGGCGTCTCCTCCCTCGCACAACACTTTCTCCCGTAACTCGCCGCGGCTGCCGCTGCCGCCGCTCGCTCGCCCTCGCACTCTCGCACCGGTTGGAAGAAGAAGAAGGATGCGGAGGAGATGAGAGTGAGGGAGAGGGCGAGGGCCTTATAAGGCTGCGTGGGGAGAGAGAGAGAGCAGTCTGCGCCTACAGGAGGAGAGAGGGAAAAAGAGGCTTTCGCAGGTCTGCGCGTGCAGGCGCGCAGACGCAATTGTGCGTGGCGCAGAAATTAAATCCCAGACGTCTGGAAGGGGTTCTAAATGTCTGGTCAGACGTTTGGGCCACCTCCCAGACGTCTTAAAAAGGCATCTTGAAAGCATGTTCGTAATAGGTGTTCTAGGTGCGATGGGTCTTATCAACCTTCTAAGAAGAAGGTTATTCACTATATCAGGATTTATGGTAAGGGGCATCGTACTACGCCACCTGTGAGGTATATCTCTATCTCGTAGGACCCCAGAGCGGGAGAAAATTACTTTTTCACATGTGGTTTCAATTTGAGGTGTTTTACTTCAATTGTGATCTATTTTGGACATCGAATCGATTATTGTTTTGAAATTTTAAAATGCTCAATTTTACACTTCCGCGATGTCATAGAATGATCCTAGACCAAAATCGACAAAGAAATCAGTTTAAACACTCATGCCCCTTGGTCTAAGAGATCAGATTTTCCAACTTTGCTCTGTAGGGAAAATCGCGCTTAATCAAGCACACTTGGATCAAAAAATCTAAGGTCGAGGATGTGGGCATCCTGATATTAGACTAGAGCACAAATAACTTAGAAAATGATCAAGACTAACAAATCAATCATTTTAGCACATTCTTCTTCCTCTCTGCCATTCTTGAAAGATTTGCAATTCAGCTCAAAAGGATTTTCTCCCTCCTTTCATTATTTTTTTTTATTGAGAACCCTTCAAAGAAATTTTATTTTTAATTATTTACACTTTAATACTCCCCCATGCCTACTTTTTGTAATGCTCTCATTGCAAACTGGATGGGTTCGAATTCAGGCTTGTTTATATTTTATAATAGGTTTATAAAGGGTGGGTGGACGGGTCAGAAATGTTTGTTGTAGATGATTTCAAGCTCCAATGCGAAGATTGGAGGTAGAGTCAGCTGTTCTAAAGTATGAACCTGAAAGTGCAATAAGAGTGTTGCTCAAGAAGAGTAAGAAAGGTCTCGGGTTTTTTTTTAGAAAATGACAGGTTGCCTCCCGTTAAGTGCTAAGATTATCACCATCAATTGGGCGTAATGTAGCACAAGTGGAGTGGAGGTCAAAAGATTCACAGATCAAACGCAAATCATTAAGTTCTAGAAAATGTTTAAGACGTTGACTATTCACAACAAAAGGTGTAGAGTCATGATCAGGAGGGGAAATTTCCACAGTTCCATTACCAAAGATCCTCCTTACAAGAAAAGGTCTTGTCCATTTTAATCTGAGTTTGCTTTGAAAGAGTTTTAGACGAGCATCAAACAAGAGTACTTTCTGACCAGGACTGAAATTGTTCTTGTCGTGAAATGATTTTATCCACTTCTTATAGATGAGCGTATTCTCATAAGCATCATTACACAACTCATCTATTTCACTCAGCTGTAATGTTCGATGGATGCCAGCCTTGCTGAGATCCAGATTGTATTTTCGTACTGCCCAGTAGGCCTTGTGCTCCATTTTTACAAGAAGGTGACATGCCTTCCCATAAATGAGTCTGAACGGAGACATCCCTAGCAGAGTTCTATGGGTGGTCCTATAAGCCCATAATGCTTTTGGAAGACGGGTTGACCAATCTTTTTTGTCAAGTCGGACAATGACCTGAAGAATCTTCTTAACCTTCCGATTAGAGAGCTCAACTAGTCCATTTTTCTGAGGATGATATGGGGTAGATATGCAGTGAGATACCCCATACTTTCCAAGCATGGACTGAAAATGCACATTCAGAAAATGGGTCCCCCCAATAAGAGATGATAGCTTTCGAGATGTCGAATTGAGAAAAGATGTGATCATGAATGAATTTGATAGCCACTTTATGATCATTGGTTTGGGTCGGAATGACTTCTATCCATTTAGACACGTAGTCCATAGCCAGAAGGATATACTTGAAGCCATTCAAGTACGGGAATGGACCCTTGAAATCAATGCCCCATATATCAAAAATCTCACACACGATAATCAAGTCAAGGGTATCATATCGTGATGGCTCATGTTGCCTAAGGTTTGGCAACGAGCGCATGCCTTGTAATAATAGTGTACGTCTTTAAAGAGTGTCGACCAATAAAAGTCACACTAGAGGATTTTTACTACAGTTTTGTACCTAGAAAAATGGCCACCACAGGCCTAGTCGTGACAAAAAGAGCTAATATCATTGATCTCAGCATCAGGAATATATCTCCGGATGATTTGATCTGCTTCAATGCAGAAAAGATATGGATCTTGCCAAAAATAACACTTAGCATTTGAAATTAATTTGTCCTTCTTGGATTTGGGTCAATCAGATGGAATTTGGTTAGATGCTAAGTAATTAACAATACTGACATACCAGGGAATTCTAGCATGAACGCTTATCAAGTGTTCATCCGAAAAATGTTTAGTAATATGAGTCGATGGGTCAATCACAAAAGAGGGAAGGTGGGACAAATGATCTACAACAATGTTTTGTTTCCCAACCTTATCATGATTTTCTAAATTGAATTCTTACAAAGGCAGAATCCATTGAATCAAGCGAGGTTTTGCATCCCTCTTAGCGAGTAGGTGTCGAATAGTAGTATGATCCGAGTATACGATAATATGGGACCCGAGAAGGTACGACTGGAATTTTTCCAGGGCAAAGACAACAGCCAGAAGTTCATTCTCAGTGATCGTATAATTACTCTGAGCTTCATCCAGCGTCTTGCTTGAATAGTAGATCACTACGGGTTTCTCATCAATTTTCTGACTAAAGACTGCCCCTACGGCATAATCTAAAGTGTCACACATGACCTCAAAGGGTAGTGACCAATTGGGGGGTTGCAGAACTGATGCCTTGGTGACTCGGTCCTTTAGAATTCTAAAGGTGTCAACACACTTGATGAAGAAATCGAAGGGAAGCTCCTTTTATAAGGGATTAGTCAGGGGCTTGGCGATCTTAGAGAAATCAGAAATGAAGCATTGGTAAAATCTAACATGCCCCAGGAAAAATCGAATATCTTTAGCCATCGAAGGAGGTGGAGGTTTAGAGATTAAATCAATCTTTGCACGGTCAACCTGGATACCTTGCTCAGACACAAAGTGCCCAAGAACGATGCTGTTTGGGACCATGAAATGGATTTTTTGCCAGCTTAGGACAAGATTTACTTTTATGCTTCATTTGAGGATCTTCGTTAGGTGTCCTAAACATTCATTAGAAGTCCTTCTAAAGATAGAAAAGTCATCCATGAAGACTTCCAAAAATTCACCTACCATATCTAAGAATACTGCATGCACTGCTGGAAGGTGGCAGGTGCAATGCAAAGTTCGAATGGCATGCTACGGAATGCGAATGATCCGTAGGGGCAGGTGAATGTGGTATTTTCCTGGTCTTCAGGATGGATGGCCACCTGATTATAGCCAGAATATCCATCCAGAAGTACTGATTTCCTGCTAACTTCTCAAGAATTTGATCGATAAATGGTAGCATAAAATGGTCCTTCGTGAACGTATTCAATTTCCTGTAGTCTATGCAGACTCTCCACGAATTTGCAACACGTGTAGGGATGGATTCTCTCAACTCACTTTTGGTAATGGTGAGCCCAGTCTTCTTAGGCACAACATGAATTGGGCTCACCTAATGGCTATCAAAGATGGGATATATAATATCCTCATCAAGCCATTTGATAATTTCTTTCTTCACGACCTCCTATAGATTAGGATTGAGTTGGCATTGTCCTTCGCGCATAGGTCATGAGCCTTCCTGTATAAAGATTCGGTGAGTACAATAGGAAGGACTTAGCCTGTGAGATCATCTAAGGTCCAACCAATGGCCTTGCAATGTTCCCAGAGGACAGAAATCAAACATGTTTCCTGATCAATGGTAAGAGAGGAATTGATAATCACAAGAAACATGTTATTTGAACCCGAAAATACATACTTGAGGTTGTCAAGAAGAAATTTCAACTCAAGTACCTGATTCTCAGTAGCAGCAGGAAGGTTGAGGTTGGCCTAAAGGGGAACTATAGGTGGAATTTGATCAGTCATTGGTTCCTCAAGATGTAATTGGGATTGGTTCTCTTGAGGCTCTAGTTCAGGGCTAATCAAATCCAATTTATCAGAAATTGGGTCCTCAAAAAGTGTATCTATTCCATTTAACTCCTTAATAGCACCACAATTAATTCATGTATAGGCCTTAAAAATATCGATCTTCATCGCCTTATCCCCGAATTTAATTTCCATTTGGCCCTCCTCACAATTTATATTTGCCCTAGCAGTAGCTAGGAACGGTCTCCCCAAGATAACAGGTGTATCTTTCATATTTTCTAATATATCCATGTCTAAGACAATAAAATCAACTGGAAAATAGAAATCTCTGACTCTAACAGCTACATCCTCCAAAACTCCACGAGATGACTTAATAGATCGGTTTGCTAACTGCAAAGTCACCTCTGTGGGCTTAAGCTTAGAATCCTCAAAAGAATCAAGGAGGGAGGTAGGAATGAGGTTAATGGATGCACCTAAATCTAAAAGAGCTCAATCAAATTCTAAGTCTCCGATCTTGTAGGAGATCAGAGGGGTACAAGGGTCTTTTAATTTATGAGAAAGCTTGCTTAAAATGATGGAGCTAACTTGCTCCGATAGCAAAATAGGACTTCCTTCAGAATTTATTGGCTTACCCTATGGTGTACATAAATTCTTCAGAAATCTAACGTAAACTGGAACATGAGGAATGCTAATCTAGACTTGCTCAAAGAGATTAACCAATTCCTTGTCAGTCTGTGGTTGTTTCCTATCCTTATTTCCCTTGGTCAAGGGTGCAGGAAATGGTGTAGTTCTGGGTGCTTCTAGGATGATTTTGGGTGATTCCTTGTTATCCTTGATAACCACCTTGGGTTGGGAAGTACTAGGATTGGACAAGTGTTACTACCCGATTCCTAAATCCCTACAGGACACGAGGTCGGCTCGACTCGACTGATCCCAAGACCCAGTCGTCCAACAAGAAATAACCAAAAAGCAGGAAAATAAACCACATTCACTATGCTAAGTAACTAACAGTAAAAGAGTGCAAGCAGTAAAGGAAGTAAAAACTGCTAACAGTACATACCACCACAACAGTAAAGCGGAAACAAAGTACAGAATGTAAATAGTAACAAGAGTCTGAACTCACTATCAAAAGAAGGTACAACAAAAAGGAAGACTACTGCTACTGGGCTCTACTAGGCTGAGCACACTCTGCAGCCGATGACTCGGGCTGCTCAACACCTGGACCTAAAAAGGGTTATGAGTAAACAAAGTCAGCGAATGCTGAGTAGAGTGGAAACCAACTAACTAAAGCAGTAAAAGCTAACAGGTAAACTATATATTCTAATTTCTTTATTTTACAAGTTATTCCTTTTCACCCATTGGTTTATTCTTTTCAGATCTCTTTCTTGATCTCGAATGTTCCTTGTGGGAACGATCTTGATTACAGTCTTTTTTGAAGAGTAGAAGGCGCATGTGGTGCTCTCCTGGCCGGGAGAGTCCCCCGTGGTGATCCTACACCCAGTCAACCACCTTAAGGTCACGGACAAACGTAGCGGTGACTATAGCACCTGTGATAAGCGCACGAGTAGCTATCTCGCACTGGCACGCGGTCAGTCGTTTCCGCTAATGGGTACGCTCAAAGTACACCACGGAATAGTATAGGGCCTAGCCCTCTCAGTAACAGGGGTCTAGCCCCTCCACAGTCCGCGCACCCTCGTCTGACTACCCTGGTTTACCCAGTGGGCCTAACAAGTCGGTGTAGGGTGGCTAGCTGAACCCCGGGTCTCATGGGGTGGCTAGCTCTCTCCCTACACAAGTAGCTCTCCCCGGTACAGTGTACATGAGGGCCAAAAAGTTAGTGCAGAGTGGCCAATCCTAACCCCGGGTCCCAACCCAAGGGCAGCTAGCTCTGCTCTACACTAACAGGGGACAATCGCTCTCCTTGGTACCACGTACTCAAGGGCCAGCATACTTCCCACTCACATTTCCAGATCCATTCCATTTATTTTCAAGAGCTCTACTCTTAATTCCCCATAGGGTTCATGCTCATATTTCTCATGCCATTCCATACCAGGTTTCATCATTCACATTTCCATTCTCAGGTTATACACATGCAGCTTGTATTTCTATCATTTAACATATACAACAGGTAATGTCACATGTAACTGTTTGACTAGCATAGGTAATTCATATTTCATAGGCAGTTGTTAACATTTTTATTCATTCATTCAAGACTGCAATTCAAACACGCATACAGACATTTCAAGTAACTTCTCGTCCTAGGATTCATGCCATATCCTTAGTTCTAGTTATTCAATCCATATATGCATTCAGGTTTTATAATTAAGTTAGGGAAAGCCACTCTACCAGACATGCTAGAAGTATTGGGGGCTCGAACGGCAGGCTCTCGTGCCTCAGCAAGCCCCGAACCTGCAACAGAACGAAGTCCTATAATCAAGGAACAATCACAATTGAACATTCAGAATAGTATAAAAGGTCTTCTAACAAGTAGAGGAACTCTCAAGGAAAACACTGATAACTTGCTTGCGTACAACGGGCCTCAAACGGACCCTAAACGTGTTAAAAATAGGGTTACAGACCCAAATTAGACGTCTGGCACAAGGTCCAGACGCCTTAAAAGTAAAGAAGAACTCACCTCAAGTTTTTTGTCAACCTCAGATATCCAGAACCTCTTCCCAACCGTCTGGACCCAGCTCCAGAAGTCCGACCTCTCTCTCAAACGTCTGGGAGTGCTTCCAATTGTCTGGTAAGCTGTCTAGACGTCCAAAATGCATGGAAGGGCGTGTCCCGCACCTTCCTGAAGCAATCCCTGCACGCGATAGCAAAATCGCCCACAATTAGCCACGCAAAATGTAGCTGTGGAGTGGTAGCCACCACAATTGCAAGTAATCCCTTCGAGAAGATCTACTTTCAGACGTTCGGTGTAGTCACCAAACGTCCTCCCCGTCGTCTGGACGTCACGTCAGATGTCTGATTCTGGGAAAATCCCAGAACCAGAACCACTTCCTGCTCTCCCTCGTCGCATGCAGTCGCGGCCTCGCCTCCTTGCCTGCAGCTCCGGCTGTAGCAGTGTCGAGGACGGCTCCCTTGACGCACTCCTCTTACACACGCCGCTCCGGCCGTGCGCCCTCCGGCGAGCTCCCACGAGCTTGCGAGCTCGAGCTCTTCCTCCTCTCCTCAGGCCGCCTCTCCTCCTTGTCGCCGCTCTCGTGCTCTCTCTCACGCTCGCTCCTCTCGCTGGGGTGGAGAGGAAGGGAAGGAGGTGCTGTGGTGAAGTGGGGAGAAAGGGAGAGGGGAAGAGGGCCTTTTATAAGGCTCATTAGGGTTTGGATGAAGGAGAGAAGAGGGAAAGAGAGAGAAGAGAGGTACTATTTGCGCGCAGCCTGCTCGCAGAGGCAAAGGCTTGTACCAAAATTTTGATTTCCTGACGTCTGGGAAGGAGTCCAGACGTCTGATCAGACGTCTAATCAGATGTATGACCAACAATCCAAACGTCTTAACAGGCTCAGGACAGAACGGGTCTTTACACTAAGTATACATCTTATGTTTTGGGTCCTTAGTACTTTTACCACTGCGGGTTGTTATTGAATGTAATCCTGTAGGGTAAGGAGTGGGTAGGATAGGTGGTAGCTGCTGTTACTATGTCACATCAGGATTTGAAGTTGATGCTTCTGACACACTCTAGTACATAGGTGTAGACGGGCCTGGTTGAACATAGTGGATTTGGCTCGGATTTGTGTTCGCAACATACCTTTGGTTTGATACATTGTTTGGGTTTGGTAGAGGTTGAGAGGGTAAGACGCCTGGCTGGTAAGTCCCACCTATTTACGCAATTTGGTTGCGCACATCTTCCATATCCACATTATGCTACCTTTGCATAGAAACATTAGTATTCTGCATATCAGCCAGAGTCTATAAAATCATGCTTATTTTGTCATCCTTGACTACGATATGAGTGCGGATTTTGTGTTTTGTGATCGAGGTTGATATTGATGTCTAGGATTTTGAGGATTAGAGTTCCTTGACTATGAGAAATTAGGGTGATTACACCATCCAAGATTGTAAGAATTGGAGCAACAGTTATTCTGGATGGCGTAGAGTTCTTCACAGGGTTGAGTGACTCCAGAGAAATCAGAAAATTGGGGTTCGGAGGTCCCCTAATTGGAGTAATAAGGGTCGAAGTTTCCTCCGAATCCCGAATTAGAAGTGGATGGATAAGCATCCATCCTAGAGTGGTGGTGAATGTTATGCATGGCCTCCTTCCTTATGGGCAGACATGCATACGTGCTTTGTTGAGAAGAAGTGGCCTTATAGAGTTGACGAGTAAAATTATCCAACTTCGTCTCGATAATAGAGACCTTATCCAATCAATTGGCCATCAATTCTAGATTGACAGAAGAGGATAGGTCTCGAGCCTCGTGTGCTCTTTGTGTGTTCGTCGCTACACGGGTAGTCGTCCGGTTGAACATACCTAAGGACTCATTGTTTATGGAGTTCTCTCACATATTCTCAAGAATCTCCTAAATGATGTCCTCATCCTTCCCCATGAAGTTACCTCCACAAGCCGCATTGACGAAGAGTCTGATATCTTCACAGAGTCCTCGGTAAAAAGATCAAACTTATTTCCATTTAGGAACTCTGTGGTGAGGGCATTTTCACATGAGATCCTAGAATTGATCCCATGCCTCATGAAGAGGTTCCCCCTCATTCTGTACGAAATGTGTGATTTGGTGCCTTAAGGCGTTGGTGCACCATACTGGGAAGAACTTCTTGAGAAGTTCAACTTGAAGTTCATTCCATGTGTTGATCAGCCTAGCCAAGGATCGATACCAGTGGGTAGCCTTATCCTTTAGAGAGAAGGGAAACATCTTCATGAGTAGGGTGGTTCAGTTCTGAACATTTGGCCCGAGGCTCTGAGCCAAATGTTTTAGCTGTTGGCGCTAGAGCACCATGATAATTTATTTTGATAATAACAAAACACGTGTTATTTAACATTTGCATTTGAAGTCTTAGATTTCAGGATATTTGCAAATGGAGACATGTTTAGACGGAGTTCGAGCTCATATCCATGGCGGATTGGAAGAGCTTGACAGAGGAGAAGGAGCTTTGCGAGGAGTGAAAGCTTGAAGAAGGAAGGAGATGAAGAATATGATAGATTTCCTTCATTGTATTTTGTACTTTGTTTTTTGCTTTTTATCTTTCTTAGATTTTATGTTAAAGAGCCTCAAAGAACCCTTAAAGTAGTCTCAGGAACACTTGCACAACCCTGTGATACTTAAGTTTTCTGTAGAGAACTTAGAAAACCAAAATAGGGTTCTAACAACCTAATTAGATGTCTAATCTGAAAATAAGACGTTTGATAGTGACTTTTAAAGTGTCTAACTATTGACTCGGACGTCCAATAACTTAGGCTGGACTTAGTTAGTTCTGTCTGTTGAAATCAGACATCTAGACCTTAGTCCAGACGGCTTAGAAGACATCTGATGGTTGTGCCAGACGTCCAATTAGTAGAACATTGGCTAAACAAAGTGAATGTTGAGGAATATAACCGTTAGGCTTATATCAGACGTCCATAGATGGCCCCAGATGTCTGATATGTGACCGTTCTACCTCAACTGACCCAAAATCACCTTTGTGAGATTTTCTTGCCGTTAACCCATCTTAGGAATCCATTCTCATAGTACAATGGGTTTCCAGACATCCAGACCTTATGCCAGACGTCCTGTACGTCGTCTGATGGCTTTACACTAGAACCCTGTTTAGGTCTGATCAAAGTCAGGAAGGAAACTCGCCTAGAATCAAACGTCTGACTTAGTTCCTAGACGTCTTAAACATGTTTTCCAGACATCTGATACTTGGACCAAATGACTGATGACCCTGTTAGAATCATAATTGATTTTGATTACGGCTTGTTTTGCCTTGGGTTCAACCCCAACGGCTATGGAAACTTTTTAAGGTCTTTTAAAGCCTTCCTAGGCCCTCTATAAATAGAGGACTCTTACCTTGCAAAAACACACCAAGACACACCAAGCATTAGCATTTCCACATCTTTTGTGTCCAAGTCAAATAGAAGATCTCGCTCTCTATTTTGCTATTCCAAATCTAGAGAGCTTCAATTCAGTTGCGCACCTGCTTTCCCTCCGCGATTACAAGAGCGATGAAGCACTGTCGCGTGGTTCACGCACCCGCATCGTCACATCGACGCACTTCCACCAAAGGGAAATTTCTTAACCCTATAGAAGCTAGATTTTAATATTTGTGGCTTTATAGGATTGTTGTACTTTAATTGTTCTTTGGTTTGGGTATTCACTTTGTGAATTCCCGTCTCCATCGAGAGGCAAAATACTCCTTGTGAAGACGAGTGGTTGTGAGGTACGCTACCCTCGGGTATAAAGTAGCGTGGTTGTACTGAGGTTGAACTACCCTCGTTTTAAGTAGTTCGTTTAGTGGATTTGATCGACTTTGTCAATCGGGAAATCCTAACTCGAGAGGGTTAGGTGGTGGTTTTCACCCGGTTTGGGTTTCCACCCAAAATTTCTTGTGCCTATTGTGTGATTGTGCTATTTGTGAGATTGTTTACATAATTTCGCATTTTATATTACGTCACGCATATCTCACCCCCTCCCGTATGGAATTGCATTTGGTATTAGAGCAAGTTTCCGCATTCTAGAAGTAATATCCACGGAAGATCTAATGAAGGGGAGCAGTTCCATGACAAGGATTCTGGAAGGGCAGTCTACCACTAGATCGCCATTCTTTGATGAGAACAACTACCCATATTGGAAGCTGTGAATGAAGACTTGGCCGCAAGCCAATGACTTCACCATTTGGGCCAGATGCGAGATGCCATTTGACATCCTGGAGAGACCCATCGCAGGATACTCGCAGCAGCAGATCCGGGAACTCTCGCTTAATGCGAAGATGATGAATGCGTTGTATTGCTTGCTCAACCTAGAGGAGTTCAACAAAATCTTGCAATGCGTCACCGCATATGAGATTTGGCACACACTCGAGGTAATTCACGAGGGTACCTTTAAGGTGAAGACTTCTAAACTCAATTTACTTTCATAAGAATTTGAGTCTTTTTCTATGAAAGCTAATGAGTCTTTGAGTGAGATGAACACTAGGTTCCTCTCATAGTAAATAATCTTAAGGCATTAGGAAAGACCTTCATTAAGGGGGAGCTTCAAGGGAAGCTTCCTCATTCCCTCGGATCGGAGTGGGAACAAAAGGTCACCGCCATCGAAGAGGCAAACTGTAAAGACCCATCCCACTTTTAGCCTTTTAAGATGTTTGGAGTGTCAGTCAGACGTCTGTCCAGACATCTGGACCCTTTCTCGAACATCTGGAAATTAAATTTTTGTACGCGATCTGCATTCTGCGTGTGGGCAGCACGCAGAACTCTCCTTTTCTCTCTCTTTTCTCCTTCTCCCCCTGCCAAACCCTAAACCCCCTAGCTTTATAAACCCACCCTCCCCTCCTCTCCTCTCCTCTCCACTCCACACACCACCATCTCCACCTTCAGAGTGCGGCGGAGAGGAGGGAGGAGGTGAGCGAAGGAGCGCGTGAGAGCGAGGAGGAGGTGAGTGTGTGAGAAGGAGGAGGAAGTCGAGGTCGGGAGCTTCGGTGGAAGCTTGTTGGAGCTCGCATGGCCATTGCGGCGTGCGCAGGAGGAGGGAGTCCGGAGTGACAACCTCTACCATCTGCAGCAGCTGGAGCTGCGGCGGAGCGAGGAGAAATGCGGTGGAGCGCGGCGAGGAGCGCGTTCTGATACTGGAATTTTTCCAGTATCAGATGTCTAGAGTGTAGTCCGGACGACTGGCTGAGCGTATGGACGTCTGGAGTCAATACCAGACGTCTGAAAGTACCTTTATCGCGACGGTATGTTCTCTTCACGGTTATGGCCATGCAGGCCACACCGCAGAAGATATGTTTGGCTGATTTTAGGGTGATTACTCTGTTGTACGCAGGAGCAGCCTTGGGAAGGTGCGTGGAACACCCTTCCATGCACTTTCGGACATCTGATCAGCTCACTGACGACCAGAGGACTGGTCAGACACCTGGAACTGCTTTTAGACAGTCGCAGGGGAGTCCTGGACATCTGAGGACACCGCAGGAACTTAAGGTGAGATTCTGTAACTTTTAGGACGTTTGGACTTGTTTCCAGACGTCTGATTTTGGTCAGTAGACACATTTTTGACTCGTTTGGGTCCGATCGGGATCCATTTTACGCAAACGAAGTATCTGTAGTTTCCTTGTGAGTTTCTCTACGTATTAGAAACATTTATATACTGTTCTGAATCTTCCTTTGTGATGTATTCCTTGGTATAAGATTTTAACCTGTTGCATGTTTGGGGCTCACAAAGACGCCTAGGTCTGCGATTCAAGCCCCCATTACTCCCGGATTGTCTGGTAGAGTGGTTTACCTCTGTTAATCTTATTAAATAAGAATGTATCTGTGGAATTAGCCAACTGGAAACTTTGGATGTGGCATGAACCCTAGGACAGAGAAATGAATAAACCAATTGTACTGCATGATTGTTTTTGTATACATGAATAAGTTAAACTTCTAGCCATTGCCTATAATAAAGTATGAGCTGCCTGAGATAAATGAACAGTTACCTGTGAAATAATTAGTTGCATGTATTAAATTGTGGAGACACGAGCTGCCTGTATATAAATGAGAACTGAATTGTGAATTGTAAAGACCCATTCTGTCCTGAGTCTTTTAAGACATCTGGACTATCGGTCAGACATCTGGACCCCTTCCCAGATGTTTGGAAATCGAAATTTTGGTACGTGACTTCACGTCTGCACGCGGGCTATGCACAGACAATACCCTTCTCTATCTTTCCCTCTTCCCTCCTCCACCAAACCCTAATGCACCTCTATGAAAACCCTCTCTTCCTCCCTCTCTTCCCCACTACACCACGGCCAGCCACCTTCTTCTCTTCCTCTCCACCACAGCGAGAGGAGCAAGCGCGTGAGAGAGAGAGAGAGTGCGAGAGCGGCGACGAGGAGGAGAGGTGGCGTGAGGAGAGGACAGAGAGCTTGAGCTCGCGAGCTCGAGGGAGCTCGCTGGAAGGCGCACCGCCGGAGCAGCGCATGCGGGAGGAGGAGTGCGTCCGGGGAGTCATCCTCGACACTGCTGCAGCTGGAGTTGCAGGCGAGGAGGCGAGGCCGTGGCTACACGCTGCGAGGGAGAGTAGGAAGTGGTTCTGGTTCTAGGATTTTCCCAAAATCAGACGTCTAGCATGACGTCCATACGACGAGGCGGACGTCTGGTGACTACACTAGACATCTAAAAGCAGATCTTCGTGAAGGTACGTTTCCTTTTGCAGATACGGCCATGCAGGCCGCTCCGCAGCTACGTTTTGCATGGCTTATTGTGGGCGATTTTGCTGTCGCATGTAGGGATTGCTTCAGGAAGGCACGGGACACACCTTCCCATGCATTTCGGACGTCTGGACAGCTTACCAGATGATCGGAAGCACTCCCATACATCTGAGAGAGAGGTTGGACATCTGGAGGTGGGTCTAAACGGTCGGGAAGAAGTTCTGGACATCTGAGGTTGACGCAGAACCTGAGGTGAGTTCCTGTTTACTTTTAAGACGTCTGGACTTTGTGCCGAACATCTGATTTGGGTCTGTAGCCCTATTTTTGATCCGTTTAGGATCCGTTTGAGGTCCGTTTTACGCAAACAAGAAATTGGTGTTTTCCTTGTGAGTTCCTCCACTTGTTAGAAGGTCTTTTATACTGTTCTGAATGTTCCATTGTGATTGTTCCTTGTTATAGGATTTCGCTCCATTGCGGGGTCGGGGCTTGCTGAGGCACGAGAGCCTACTGTTCGAGCCCCAAATACTCCTGGGTTATCTAGTAGAGTGGCTTTCCCTAAATTAATTATACAACCTGAATGCATATGTGGATTGAATAGCTAGAACCTAGGATATGGCTTGAATCCTAGGACAAGAAGTTACTTGAAATGTCTGTATGCGTGGTTGAATTGTAGTCTTGAATGAATGAATAGAACTGTTAACAACTGCTTGTTAATGAACAAGAGTTTCCTGTGAAATATGAATTACCTATGCTAGTTAAACAGTTACATGTGACATTACCAGTTGTATACGTTAAATGATAGAAATACGAGTTGCATGTGTATAACCTGAGAATGGTAATGTGAATGATGAAACCTGGTATGGAATGGCATGAGAAATATGAGCATGAACCCTACGGGGAATTAGGAGTAGAGCTCCTGGAAATAAATGGAATGGATCTGGAAATGTGAGCGGGAAGTGTGCTAGCCCTTGAGTATGTGGTACCAAGGAGAGCGACTGTCCCCTATTTAGTGTAGAGCAGAGCTAGCCGCCCTTGGGTTGGGACCTGGGGTTAGGATTGGCCACTCTGCACTGACTTCTTGGCCCTCGTGTACACTGTATCGGGGAGAGCTACTAGTGTAGGGAGAGAGATAGCCACCCCACGGGGCCTGGGGTTCAGTTAGCCACCCTACACCGACTTGTTAGGCCCACTGGGAAAACTAGGGTAGTCAGATAAGGGTGCGCGGACTGTGGAGGGGCGAGACCCCTGTTTGGTTCTGAGGGGCTAGACCCCTATTACTGAGAGGGCTACGCCTTATGCTGTTCTGTGCTGTACTTTGGGCGTATCCGTTAGCGGAAACGACTGACCACGTGCTAGTGCGGGGTAGCTACCTATGTGCCAGTGTGGGGTAGCTACCCGCGCACTTATCGTGCCTGCCGTAGTCACCGCTACGTCTCTCCGTGACCTTGGGGTGGTTGACTAGTTGTAAGATCACCACGGGGGACTCTCCCAGCCAGGAGAGCACCACGTGCGCCTTCTACTCTTTGAAAAAGACTGCAATCAAGATCGTTCCCACGAGGAACATTCGAGATCAAGAAAGAGATCTGAAAAAGAATAAACCAATGGGTGAAAAGGAATAACTTGTGAATTAATGTAATTGGAAATGGTAAATTACCTGTTAGTTTTTTTTTCTGCTTTAGTTAGTTGGTTGCCACGCTACTCAGCGTTCGTTGACTTTGTTTACTCATAACCCTTTTCATGTCCAGGTGTTGAGCAGCCCGTGTCACCGGCTGCAGAGGGTGCTGGGCCTAGTAGAGCCAGTAGCAGTAGTCTTCCTTTCGTTGTACTTTCTGTTGTAGTGAGTTTCAGACTCTTGTTACCTTTACGTTTCTGTACCTTATTTCCGTTTTACTGTTGTGGTGGTGATATGTACTGTTAGCAGCTTTTACTTCTTTTACTGTTGTACTCTTTTACTATTAGTTGCATAGCATGGTGAATGTGGTTTACTTTCCTGCTTTTTTGTTATTTCTTGTTGGACGACTGGGTCTTGGGATTAGTCAAGTCGAGCTGGTCTCGTGTCCTGTAGGGATTCGGGAATCGGGTCGTAACAAGATGTTATCAGAGCAAGGTCATTCCGAGAAATGAATCAACTAGCTTGAGAATAACCAATTCACATGCATGTAACTAGAGTAACCACCACAACGTACTGCTTGACATCTGTTCTGAGTTTCCTTGCTGAAGTCCGTTAGAGTTGACTTCTTTTTGTTTTGCTTCTGCGTCTCCTTGCAGGAGATGCCTTGACGTGGAGTCCTTGAGGCATGCTGCGGACGTGGCCGTGGACGAGGTCGGAGGGGCGGATGTGCCGAGCCCGAGGCGTCAGTGGACCAGCTACTTCTCCCGGGCGTTCAGGCCCAAGACCTCGCGCAGTTGATACGAGATATAGTACGAGAGGAGCTCCACCCCCCTCCATAGGAGCCTCTCCCTTGGGACATGGAGGGGGAGTCCTTTGTGGGACTGTGAGATCGACGCAGCGCTGGATGAGGGGGAGGGGGTGGTCCTCCACCACCCCCACCGCACTCTAACACTTTCGAGCACGAGCCCTCCCTACTTGGAGGCGTGCCCGTTCCCCCGCTACAGCTGCACTACGAGCTTTTCGGACAGTTCCGGAAGCTGAAGTCCCCCTCCTTCAAGGGGGATGATGACCCGTCTGAGGCGGAGGATTGGTTGGAGTAGATCGAGAAGGTATTTGACACCCTCTGCCCCCTTGCGGAGTGCCGCGTGGCCTTTGCCATGTACCAGCAAGAGAGCGCAGCACACAGGTGGTGGAGGGCAGTCATAGGCCAGGAGAGGGCAGAGCTGACGTGGGACCAGTTTGTGACCCTCTTCTATGAGTAGTACTTCCTGCAGACGTGGCAGGATCAGAGGAGGCGGGAGTTCCACACTCTTCGCCAGGGGACGATGACTATTAGCGCGTATCGTACGTGTTTTCTAGAGTTGTCATGTTTTGCTGCAACAGTTGTGGCTACTGAGGAGGAGCGCCTGTGGAGGTTCATTGAGGGGCTCCGGCCTACCATTCGGGGGTACGTCAAACCCCTGAAGCTGCCCACCTTCTCAAGAGTGGTGGAGGCAGCTATGACGTACGAAGAGACCAACCCGGCTGCACGAGACACCGACAACAGATAGAAGAGGCCCTACCAGCATAGTACTCATAGGGTCGACGAGAGAGGAGGCACGCGGTGCTCGTGGGAGAGCCATCATGTTTTGCGAGGTCGTTAGCGGCCTTTGGGGGCCCCCGACAGGGGCTAGCTGTCAGCACTGGATCCCTGCCCAACCATCAACAGGGACCTACCAAGGGAGGGAGTCGAGTCCCCCTCTTCTACCAGTGTGGCCAGCTGGGCCACATCGGGAGGGACTGCCCGTCTAGGGCTGGAGCGCAGCAGATGCTCCCCGCACCGAGCGTTGGAGGTCGAGCAGGTGGCCGTGGTTCCCAGGTGCGTGGGGGAGGACAACAGTCGCGGGGAGGGTACCGGCCAACGGCTACCCGTCCGACGTAGAGTGTGGTTGTTTCTTCTACATCGAGAGTTGAGGGGTGTATCAACGTCCTGACACACAGAGATGCCAGGTCATCAGGTTTAGTGGTGGCAAGTATGGTTACAATTTTCGACAGATTAGTTTACGTACTTTTTGATTCTGATGCCACGCACTCGTTTGTTGCTGCGAGTTTTGTTGTCAGTTTGGGACAGGACTACGTGTTGTTAGAGGATCCGTTTGTGATCAGAGGTCTGGGTAGTCAGCTATTTGTAGCCGAGGAGATCTACACAGACTGTGAGGCCAGTATTGGGGGACACAGCCTCCCTTCTGACCTGATCATGATACCTATGGAGGATTTTGGTGTGACTCTGGGGATGGATTGACTGTTCGCGTACCACACGTTGGTGGACTGTTTTGAGAGGAAGATCGTCTTCTCCATACCAGAGATGCCTTCCTTTGAGTTTCACGGACAGCTGGTGGACGGAGGTTTGAAGTGCATTTCTGCACTTCGGGCGGCAAGACTTTTGGGCCAGGGGTGTGAGGGCTTCCTGGCTTGTGTAGTGGCAGAGCCCAGCCTTGTGGCAGACTTTCAGAGCATCCCGGTGGTTAGAGAGTACCCCGACGTGTTTCCCGAGGAGTTGCGAGGACTATCGCCTAAGCATAAGATCGAGTTTGAGATCTCACTGGTGCCGGGGACCAGCCCCATTTCTACGGCACCGTACAGGATGGCACCACTTGAGCTGCGAGAGCTCAAGTCTCAGTTGCAGGACCTATTGGAGAAGGGCTTTGTGAGGCTCAGTGTGTTCCCGTGGGAAGCCCCTGTGTTATTCGTGAAGAAGAAGGATGGCACCCTGCACCTTTGTGTTGACTACAGACAGCTGAATAGGGTCACCATCAAAAACAAGTATCTGCTACCGAGGATTGATGATTTGTTTGACCAGTTGCGAGGTGCCATGGTATTCTCCAAGATAGATCTGAGATCAGGCTACCACCAGTTGAGGATCAGGGAGACCGACATCTCCAAGATAGCTTTCCGCACCCGGTACGGACACTACGAGTTTTTGGTCATGCCGTTTGGGCTAACCAACTCCCCCGCTGCCTTCATGGATTTGATGAACCGGGTGTTCAGACCGTATCTGGGTTAGTTTGTGGTGGTATTTATTGATGATGTTCTCATTTACTCACGGGATCAGGCGCAGCACGGATAGCACTTGCAGATGGTTCTGGACACGTTGAGACGACGTAGCCTGTATGCCAAATACAGCAAGTGCGATTTTTGGTTGAGATAGGTGACCTTCTTAGGTCATGTGATTTCAGGGAATGGCTTAGCTGTGGATCCAGCCAAGGTAGAGGCAGTACTCAGGTGGGAGAGGCCACGTACAGTGACAGAGATCCGCAGTTTCTTGGGACTGGTAGGTTACTACTGGCTATTTATCAGGGGTTTCTCGTAGATTGCACGTCCTATGACTCAGTTGACCCGGAAGAACGTGCCCTTTGCTTGGACAGACGCTTGTGAGGCATGTTTTCAGGAGTTGAAGGAGAGGCTGACTTCGACTCTTGTACTTACCATCCCAGATAGCAGAGGCAGTTTTGTTGTCTACACAGACGCTTCGTTGCAGGGGTTAGGGGGCGTGCTCATGCAGCGAGGTCATGTTGTCGCTTACACTTCGTGGCAACTAAAGCCCCATGAGCATAGCTACCCTACCCATGACTTAGAGTTGGCAGTTGTTGTCTTCGCGCTAAAGACATGGAGGCACTACCTTTACGGTGAGACCTTTGAGATATTCATGGATCATAAGAGCCTCAGGTATTTATTTGATTAGAAGGAGCTTAACATGAGATAGAGACATTGGTTAGAGCTCCTGAAGGACTATGACTGCAGTATCTCCTACCATCAAGGGAAGGCCAACGTGGTGGCTGACACCTTAAGCCGGAAGGTGCCCGCCCACTTGGCCAGTTTACAGGCACAGAGTTGAAGACTTTTGGAGGAGTTGGGCAGTTGACGACCCCAGTGTTACAGGGGCATTATGGGGCAGTGACAGTGACACGCCAGATGAGACTAGAGCTGATGGACCGCATCATTACAAGACAGATGACAGATCCGTATCTGCAGTCATTGCGAGACAGGGTACTGTTAAGAGACCCAGGAGACTTCTCCTTTACAGACGAGGTGTTGCATATGAGGGGACGTTTGTGCGTTCCCAGGGACGAGTAGTTGTTGAGAGAACTCCTGATTGAGGCACACGGGTCCAGGTTCACCATACATCCCGGGAACATGAAGATGTATCATGATCTGAGACGTGACTTTTGGTGGAGGGGGATGAAGGGGGATGTAGGTGAGTTCGTGCAGCAGTGCTTGGTGTGCCAGCAGGTGAAGGTCAAGCATCAGAAGCCTGCAGGGTTGTTGCAGCCACTTCTTTTGCCAGAGTGGAAATGGGAGAGCATTACCATGAACTTGGTGGTGGGCTTGCCCGTTACCCAACGAGGACATGACGCAGTATGGGTGATTGTAGACAGATTGACGAAGACGGCATGTTTCTTGTTGATCCGAGTCACCTTGGGACCAGTATAGTTGGTAGAGAGGTATATTCGTGACGTGGTACGTCTGCACGGAGTTCCGCATGAGATTGTATCCAACCTTGGGGACACAGTTGAGTTTCAGTACGGTGTACCACCCCCAGACGGATAGACAGTCAGAGCGCATGATACAGACACTGGAGGACCTTTTACGTGCTTGTGTACTGGACTGGAGGAGCTCTTGGGAGGAGAACTTACCCCTGGCAGAGTTTGCATATAATAACAGCTATCACTCGAGTATCGGCATGGCATCCTACGAGGCTTTGTACGGACGGGGGTGTACTACGCCCTTGAGTTGGGTTGAGGTGGGGACCAAGTGGGAGGTTGGCCCCAGGCTGATCCGGTAGAGTCAAGAGGTGATAGAGCAGATTCACAGACGACTTTGCATTGTCAGGAGCAGACAGAAGTGTTATGTCGACCGAAAGCACAGAGAGGTGCAGTTCGAGGTTAGGATCACGTCTTTCTTCGCGCTTCGCCCATGAAGGGCCTGCAACATTTTGGGGTGAAAGGGAAGCTTGCGCCGAGGTTTGTGGGGCCCTTTGGGGTCTTGGATCGGGTAGGATCCGTTGCTTACCGGCTTGCCCTTCCTCCCCAGCTTTCTGGTGTGCACGACATGTTCCACGTGTCCAACCTCAGAAAGTACGTTGTCGATCCCAGTCATGTTCTGAGCCACGAGAGTGTTGAGGTGGGTGATGACCTGACCTACCTCGAGTGACCAGTACAGATACTAGACAGAGACGTCCGGAGTCTAAGACGGAAGCAGCTACCCCTAGTGAAAGTCTTGTGGAGGAGCCAGAGGTACGAGGAGGCTACCTGGGAGCCTAAGGCGGTGATGCGAGAGCGGTACCCGAAGCTTTTTGAGGGTACGTCTTTTCGGACCGGCTTCTGTCCTCTTTAAGTTTGTTATGCATATATAGTTCTCTTTTTACCCCCTAGCTAGCCCAAGTTTCGGGGATGAAACTTCCTTTAAGTTTGTTAAGATGTAAAGACCCGTTCTGTCCTGAGCCTTTTAAGACGTCTAGACTGTCGGTCAGACGTCTGATCAGACGTCTGGACCCTTTCCCAGATGTCTAGAAATCAAAATTTTTGGTATGTGACTTCGCGTCTGCGTGCTGGCTGCGCGTAGACAGTACCTGTCTTCTCTCTCTTTCCCTCTTCCTTCCTCCACCAAACCCTAATGCACCTCTATAAAAACCCTCTCCCCCTCCCTCTCTTCTCCACTACACCACTGCCAGCCACCTTCTTCTCTTCCTCTCCACCACAGCGAGAGGAGCGAGTGCGCGAGAGCGGCGACGAGGAGAGGCGACGTGAGGAGAGGAGGGAGAGCTTGCGATCGCAAGCTCGAGGGAGCTCGCTAGAGGGCGCACGGCTGGAGAGGCGCGTGCGGGAGGAGGAATGCATCGGGGGAGTCATCCCCGACACTGCTGTAGTCGGAGCTACAGGCGAGGAGGCGAGGGCACGGTTGTGCGCGGCGAGGGAGAGCAGGAAGTGGTTCTGGTTCTGGGATTTTTCCAGAATCAGACATCTGGCATGACGTCCAGACGATGGGCTGGACGTCTGGTGACTACACCGAATGTCTGAAAGCAGATCTTCGTGAAGGTACGCTTCCTTTTGCGGATATGGCCATGCAAGCCGCTCCGCAGCTACATTTTGCGTGGCTTATTGTGGGCGATTTTGCTGTTGCGTGCAGGGATTGCTTTGGAAAGGCGCGAGACATGCCTTCCCACGTGTTTCAGACATCTGGACAGCTTACCAGACGACCGGAAGCACTCCCAAACGTCTGAGAGAGAGGTCGGACATCTAGAGCTGGGCCCAGACGGTCGGGAAGAAGTTTTGGATATCTGAGGTTAACGTAGAACCTGAGGTGAGTTCCTGTTTACTTTTAAGACGTCTAGACCTTGTGCCAGACGTCTGATTTGGGTCTGTAGCCCTATTTTTGACCCATTTAAGGTTCTTTTAAGGTCCATTTTATGCAACAAGATATTCGTGTTTTCCATGTGAGTTCCTCCACTTTCTAGAAGGTCTTTTATACTATTCTGAATGTTCCATTGTGATTGTGCCTTGTTATAAGACTTCGTTCCTTTGCGGGGTTGGGGCTTGCTGAGGCACTAGAGCCTACCGTTCGAGCCCCCAATACTCCTGGGTTGTCTGGTAGAGTGGCTTTCCCTAAATTAATTATAAAATCTGAATGCATATGTGGATTGAATAGCTAGAACCTAGGATATGGCATGAGTCCTAGGACGAGAAGTTACTTGAAATGTCTGTATGCATGATTGAATTGCAGTCTTGAATGAATAAATAGAACTGTTAACAACTACTTGTTAATGAGCAAGAGCTGCCTGTGAAATATGAATTACCTGTGCTAGTTAAATAGTTACATGTGACATTACATGTTGTATACGTTAAATGATAGAAATACGAGCAGCATGTGTATAACCTGAGAATGGAAATGTGAAAGATGAAACCTGGTATGGAATGGCATGAGAAATATGAGCATGAACTCTACGGGGAATTAGGAGTAGAGCTCCTAGAAATAAATGGAATGGATATGGAAATGTGAGCTGGAAGTATGCTGGCTCTTGAGTATGTGGTACCAAGGAGAGCGATTGTCCCCTGTTTAGTGTAGAGCGGAGCTAGCCGCCCTTGGGTTCGGGCTCGGGGTTATGATTGGCCACTCTGCACTGACTTCTTGGCCCTCGCGTACACTGTACCGGGGAGAGCTAGCCACCCCACGGGGCCTGGGGTTCAGCTAGCCACCCTACACCAACTTATTAGGCCCATTGGGCAAACCAGGGTAGTCAGACGAGGGTGCGCGGACTGTGGAGGGGCATGACCCCTGTTTGGTTCTGAGGGGCTTGACCCCTATTACTGAGAGGACTAGGCCCTATACTATTCTGTGCTGTACTTTGGGTGTACCCGTTAGCGGAAATGACTGACCGCGTGCCAGTGTGGGGTAGCTACCCTCGCGCTTATCGCATGTGCCGTCGTCACCGCTACATCTGTCCGTGACCTTGGGGTGGTTGACTAGGTGTAGGATCACCACGGGGGACTCTCCCGGCTAGGAGAGCACCACGTGCGCCTTCTACTCTTCGGAAAAGACTACAATCAAGATTGTTCCCACGAGGAACATTCGAGATCAAGAAAGAGAACTGAAAAAGAATAAACCAATGGGTGAAAAGGAATAACTTGTGAAATAAAGTAATTGGAAAAGATAAATTACCTGTTAGTCTTTTCTTTGCTTTAGTTAGTTGGTTGCCACTCTACTCAGCGTTCGCTGACTTTGTTTACTCATAACCCTTTTTATGTCTAGGTGTTGAGCAGCCCAAGTCACCGGCTACAGAGGGTGCTGAGCCCAGTAGAGCCAAGTAGCATTAGTCTTCCTTTTGTTGTACTTTCTGTTGTAGTGAGTTTCAGACTCTTGTTACCTTTACATTTCTGTACCGTGTTTCCATTTTACTGTTGTGGTGGTGATATGTACTGTTAGCAACTTTTACTTCTTTTACTGCTGTACTGTTTTACTGTTAGTTACATAGCGTGGTGAATGTGGTTTACTTTCCTGCTTTTTGGTTATTTCTTGTTGGCCGACTGGGTCTTGGGATCAGTCGAGTCGAGTCAATCTCATGTCCTGTTGGGATTCGGGAACCGGGTCGTAACATGAATGATGGAATCTGGATTGGAATAATGTGGTGAACATGAGCATGAACCCTACGGGGAGTTAGGAGTAGAGCTCCTGTGGTTAGATGGAAAATCTGGAATGTGGATGGGAAGTGTACTGGCCCTTGAGTACGTGGTACCAAGGAGAACGAGTGTCCCTTTTTTTTGTGTAGAGTGGAGCTAGCCGCCCTTGGGTTGGGACCCGAGGTTAGGATTGGATACTCTACATCGACTTCTGTTGGCCCTCGTGTACACGGTACTGAGGTGAGCTACTAGTGTAGGGAGGGAGCTAGCCACCCCACGAGGCCCAAGGTTCAACTAGCCACCCTACACCAACTTGTTAGGCCCTCTAGGCAAACCGGGGTAGTCAGACGAGGGTGCACGGACTGTGGAGGGGCGAGACCCTAATTTGGTTCTGAGAAGCTGGACCCCTGTTTTCTGAGAGGGCTAGGCCTTTACTGTTCCGTGTTGTACTTTGGGCGTACCTGCTAGCGGAAACAACTAACCGTGTGTCAGTGTGAGGTAGCTACCCATGCACTTATCACGCGTGCCGTAGTCACCGCTACGTCTTGATAGTGACCTCGGGGTGGTTGACTGGATGTAGGACTACCACGGGGGACTCTCCTGGCCAGGAGAGCACCACGTGTACCTTCTACTCTTCAGAAAAGACTGCAATCAAGATCGTTCCCACGAGGAACATGCAAGATCAAGAGAATATGAAAGTTTGAGGAAATGGGTGGAAAATAAAAAGGAAATAAAATAACTAGAAAAGATAATTAAACCTGTTACTTTTACTGCTTTAGATAGTATAGTTACCACTCTACTCAGCATTCGCTGACTCTGACCTTTTTCATAACACTGTTTAGGTCTAGGAGTTGAGCAACTTGAGCTTCCAGCTGCGGAGGGTGCTAGGCCCAGTCGAGCCCAATCATAGTTTTCTTCACTCTTGTTGTACCCCCCTTTACTGTTGTAGTGAGTTTCAGACTTTTAGCTACTGTTGTTGTTACTATTGCTTTCGCTTTGGTTGTTCCTATTGTTGTGGTGGTATGTACTGGAATAGCAACTTTTACTTTCCTTTACTGTCTGTACGTTTTTACTGCTTAGTTATATTGCATATGTGAATGTGGTTTATTTTCCTACTTTTTGGTTATTTCTTGTTGGACGACTGGATCTTGGGATTAGTCGAGGCGAGCCGGTCTCGGGTCCTGTAGGGATTCGGGAACCGGGTCGTAACAAGATGGTATCAGAGCAAGGTCATCCCGAGAAATGAACCAACTGGCTTGAGAATAACCATTCACGTGCATGTAACTAGGGTAGCCACCACAACGTATCGCTTTGATATCTGTTCTGAGTCCTTTTTCTCAGAAATTCGATAGCGTTGACCCTTTTGTTCTGTCTTCCGCGTCTCCTTGCAGGAGATGCCTCGTCGGGGAATTCTCGAGGCAGGTCGCGGTCACGGCTGTGGACGAGGTCGGAGGAGCGGACATGCAGGGCCCAAGGTGCCAATTGACCCGCCTCTTCTCCCGGGCGTTCAAGCCCAAGATCTCACCCAGCTGATCAGAGACATAGTGTGAGAGGAGCTCCACCAGCCTCCACGGGCACCTCTCCCTGAGGACGTGGAGGGGGAGTCCTCGGTGGGACAAAGAGACCGTCACAGCGCTGGACGAGCAGGAGGGGAGGGGGTGGTCCTCCACCGCCCCTACCACACTTTGACACTTCCAAGCACGAGCCCTCCTTGCCTGGAGGCGTGCCCGTTCCCCCACTATAGTTGCACCACGAGCTTTTCGAATAGTTCCGGAAGCTGAAGCCTCCCTCCTTCAAGGGGGATGAGGACCCGTCTGAGGCAGAGGATTGGCTGGAGCAAATAGAGAAGGTGTTTGACACCCTTCACCCCCCTGCGGAGTGCCGTGTGGCCTTTGCCACGTACCAGCTAGAGAGTGCGGCACACAGGTGGTGGAGGGCAACCCGAGGCCAGGAGAGGGGAGAGCCGACGTGGGACCAGTTTGTGACCCTCTTCTGCAAGCAGTACTTCCCGCAGACTTGGTAGGACCAGAGGAGGCGGGAGTTCCAAACTCTCCGCTAGGGGACGAAGATTGTTAGCACGTATTGCACACACTTCCTGGAGCTGTCACGTTTTGCTTCGACAGCTGTAGCTATAGAGGAGGAGCACCTGTGGAGGTTCACTGAGGGGCTCCGACCCACTATTCAGGGGTATGTCAAACCCCTGAAGCTGTCCACCTTCCCGAGAGTGGTGGAGGAAGCCATGACATACGAGGAGACCAACCCGGCCACGCGAGACACTGACAGCGGATGGAAGAGGTCCTACCAGCCAGAGTACTCTCAAGGCCGTCGAGAGAGGAGGCACGCGGCACCCACAAGAGAGTCGTCTCATTTTATGGGGCCGTCAGTGGCCTTTGGGGGCCCTAGACAGGGGCCAACTGCCAGCACTAGACCCCCGCCCAGCCGTCAGCAGGGACCTACCGAGGGAGGGAGTCGAGTTCCCCTCAGCTACCAGTGTGGTCAGTCGGGCCACATCAGGAGGGACTGCCCATCTAGGGCTGGAGCACAACAGATGCTCCCCACACCAAGCGCTGGAGGCCGAGCTGGTGGTCGTGGTCCCCAGGCCCGTGGGGGAGGGCAGCAGTCACGAGGAGGGTATTAACCAGCGGCTACTCGCTTGACCCAGAGTGTAGCTGCTTCATCTGTGTCGAGGGTTGAGGGGCATATCAACACCCTGACACACAAAGACGCCAGGGCTTCCGGTTCAGTGGTGGCAGGTATGGTTACTATTTCCGGCAGATTAGTATATGTACTTTTTGATTCCAGCGCCACACACTCTTTTGTTGCTGCAAGTTTTGCTGTCAGTTTGGGACAGGACAATGTGCTGTTAGAGGATCCATTTGTGATCAGAGGCCCGGGTGGCCAGTTGTTTGTAGCTGAGGAGGTCTACATGGATTGTGAGGTCAGTATCGCGGGACACAGCCTCCCCGCTGATCTGATTGTGATACCGATGGAGGATTTTGGCGTGATTCTAGCGATGGACTGGTTGTTTGCCTACCACACCTTGGTGGACTGTTTCGGGAGGAAGATCGTCTTCTCTATACCGGAGTTGCCTTCCTTTGAGTTTCACGGACAGCTGATGGACGGAGGTTTCAGGTGCATATCTGCGCTTCGGGCAGCGAGGCTTTTGAGCCAGGGGTGTTAAGGCTTTCTAGCCTGTGTAGTGGCAGAGCCTAGCCCCGTTGATGACTTTCAGAGCATTCCGATGGTTTGTGAGTACCCCGACGTGTTTCTAGAGGAGCTGCCAGGACTATCGCCCGAGCGTGAGATAGAGTTTGAGATCTCACTGGTACCGGGGACTAGCCCCATTTCTACTGCACCATACCGGATGGCACTACTTGAGCTGCGAGAGCTCAAGTCACAGCTACAGGGCTTATTGGAGAAGGGCTTTGTGATGCCTAGTGCGTCCCCGTGGGCAGTCCCTATGTTGTTTGTGAAGAAGGATGGTGTCCTGCGACTTTGTGTTGACTACAGACAGCTGAATAGGGTCACCATCAAGAATAAGTATCCGTTGTCGAGGATTGATGACCTTTTTGACCAGTTGCGAGATGCCACAGTGTTCTCCAAGATAGATCTGAGGTCAGGCTACCACCAGTTGAGATTAGGGAGACCGATGTCTCTAAGACAGGTTTTAGTACCCGGTACAGGCACTACTAGTTCTTGGTCATGCCGTTTGGGTTGACCAATCCCCCGCTGCTTTTATGGATTTGATGAACCGGGTTTTCAGACCGTACTTGGATCAGTTTGTGGTGGTATTCATCAACGACGTACTCGTTTACTCGCGGGATCAGAACAGCACGGACAGCATCTACGGATGATTCTGGACACTTTGAGGCGACGTAGGCTGTATGCCAAGTACATCAAGTGTGAGTTTTGGTTGAGGCAGGTGACTTTCTTGGGCCACGTGATCTCAGGGGATGGTTTGGCTGTGGACCCATCCAAGGTTGAGGCTGTACTCAGGTGGGAGAGGCCACGTATAGTGACAGAGATACGCTACTTTTTGGGACTGGCAGGTTATTATCGGCGGTTTATTAGAGGATTCTCGCAGATTGCGCGTCCTATGACCCAGTTGACTCGGAAGGACGTGCCCTTTGCCTGGACAGATACATGTGAGGAATGTTTTCAGGAGTTGAATGAGAGACTGACTTTAGCTCCTGTGTTCACCATCCTAGACAGCAGTGGTGGTTTTGTGGTGTACACAGATGCTTCGTTGCAGGGGTTAGGGGGTGTGCTCATGCAGCAGGGTCACGTTGTTGCTTATGCTTCGCGACAACTGAAGTCCCATGAGCATAGCTATCCTACCCATGACTTAGAACTGGCAGCTGTTATCTTCGCGCTGAAGACATGAAGGCACTACTGAGGGTGAGTGGGACGCATATGTTTAAAAGAGTCATTATAGCTTGCGTTCGCAACGTCGATTTTAAATGAAGAAATGGACGTGAGTCCGAGTGTCGATCTTAGGGAGGCGTGAAAATTGGATTTTTCTTGTCACTTAATGTCATCAAAATAACGGGTTTTTGCTTGCGAAAAGTCGTGGATGAAAAGTGAATGAGAGAGAGAGAAAGAGAGAGAGAGAGAATAGGGTTAGAATTTTTTCATTCACACATGCAACTTTAAACATAAAAGAGGGCAAGTAACTAGATAGAAAACAACTTCATTTGACATGCAACTTTAGTTTATAATTACAACACTAGATAAATGCTTAAACACAAATAAAGTGAAGCTTAAGATAAAGAGGGAAAGAGCGAAGGAAGACTACGAGGCAACCACGGCGGTGGAGAGGGGCTCTGTCGGCGGCTCATCGACTCCGGCGATTACAAGGAGAGCTAATGGTGGCTAGGAGTGGAGTAGAACACTTGCAAGTGGATTGAATGCCTTGAATGGGTGGTTGGATGGAGTTTATATAGGCAAAAGGGTTTTCTAATTCAAGTATGGGCTTTAGTGACGTCTGGGACGTCGCTCAACCCACACCAAATTCGTCGGTGTAGCCTCCTACCCACCAGTCGCCAGCATGCGTGTGTGTTTCCTCGCGCACAATCCATGTGAGCAGCTTGAGAGTTGTCCAATCGCAGATCGGACGGTTGATGTCGCTCGTAGGGCGCGCACCTGGATCACGCCCACGTCGCCAGCGTCATCGCAGGCATCGGCCTTGGATGTGCGAGATCGTGCCGCGTCGCTCCGTCCGCGCCGTCCGCTGCTGATTGGGCGGCTAAATTTCCCTGGTGCACGCCTTCGCCTTCGAATTTCCGCGCAGCATGATTCAATCCTGCGCTGGCTGTGCAGGCGCCGGGTGAGGCATGAGGCGGATTGTCGCAGTGAGGGCAGGCGCATAGGCGACTCTCAGCCGCTAGATCGAAGATCGACGGCTGAGATTCATCTTCCGGGTGAAGGCAGAAGTGGGCGGTGGTGGAGATGCGATGAGCGGGCGCCACATGGCGCGCCGTGGGTCGTTGATCATCAGATCAACGGTTATAACTTCTTGGGCCCATTGCAGGAGCTCCGGATATCGGATTTGACCAATTTTGAGTCCGTTGGACTCCGTTTGTCGCTCTGAATCCATCCGTGCAGTCCGATTGCTCATCTGAGGCCTATTTTGACATGTCCTTATACACATGGTTGTTAATAATGCATTATAAGCAATCTTGATGTGCAATGCATGTGATGCTCTTATTCCTATTTATGATGTGTTATTTGTGCATTCTGCTCTTAAGATAAGCCCCAATTGACAGATTTATCACCCCAAGATGCAGTGTTATCAACTACCTTTACGGTGAGACCTTTGAGATTGTCACAGATCATAAGAGCCTCAGGTACTTGTTTGACCAAAAGGAGCTTAACATGAGACAGAGACATTGGTTAGAGCTCCTGAAGGACTATGGCTGCAGCATCTCCTACCATCCAGGGAAGGCTAATGTGGTGGCTGACGCCTTGAGCTGGAAGGCGCCTGCCCACTTGGCCAGTCTACAGGCACAGAGTTGGAGACTTGTGGAGGAGTTGGGCAGTTGGCGACCCTGAGAGTCATAGGGTTATTGTGGGGCAGTGACAGTGGCACAACAGACGCGACCAGAGTTGATAGACCGCATCATCGCAGGACATATGACAGATCTGTACTTACAGACGTTGCAAGACAGAGTGTTGTCAAGGGACCCAGGAGACTTTTCTTTTACAGAAGAGGTGCTGCACATGAGGGGACGCTTGTGTGTTCCCAGGGATGAGGAATTGTTAAGAGAGCTCCTGACGGAGGCGCACAGGTCCAGGTTCACCATACATCCCGGGAACACAAAGATGTATCATGATCTGAGACACGACTTTTGGTGGAGAGGGATGAAGCGGGATGTGGGTGAGTTCATGCAGAAGTGTTTGGTGTGCCAGCAGGTGAAGGCCGAGAATCAGAGGCCTGTTGGGTCGTTGCAGCCAGTTCCTGTGCCAGAGTGGAAGTGGGAGAGCATCACCATGGACTTGGTGGTGGGCGTACCTGCTACCCAGCGAGGACACGCCGCAGTTTGGGTAATAGTGGACAGGTTGACGAAGACGGCGCGTTTCCTGCCGATCTGAGTCACCTTGGGACCAGCACAGTTGGCAGAGAGGTACATTCGCGATGTGGTACGCCTGCATGGAGTTCTGCATGAGATTGTATCAAACAGGGATACCCGTTTTACTTCCCAATTTTGGGCTGAGTTTCAGCAGCCTTTAGGGATGCGGTTGAGGTTCAGTATCGCGTACCACCCCAGATAGACGGACAGTCAGAGTGCACCATACAAACACTTGAAGACCTTTTGCTCGCCTGTGTACTGGACTGGAGAGACTCCTGGGAGGAGCATTTACCCCTGGCAGAGTTTGCATATAATAACATTTATCACTCAAGCATCGGCATGGCACCTTATGAGGCTTTGTACGGACAGAGGTGTACTGCGCCCTTGAGTTGGGTCGAGGTGGGGACCAAGTGGGAGGTTGGCCCCAGGCTAATCTGGCAGATTCAGGAGGTGATAGAGCAGATCCACAGACGACTCTGCACTATTAGGAGCAGGCAGAAGAGTTATGTTGACCAGAAATGCAGAGATGTGTAGTTTGAGGTTGGGGATCACGTTTTTCTCCGCGTTTCGCCCATGAAGGGGGTGCAGTGTTTTGGGGTGAAGGGGAAGCTTGCACTGAGGTTTGTGGGGCCCTTTAAGGTCCTGGAGTAGGTAGGACCCGTTGCTTACTGGCTTGCCCTTCCTCCCCAGCTTTCTGGAGTGCACGACGTGTTCCACGTGTCTAACCTCAGGAAGTACGTCGCCGATCCCAGTTACGTTCTGAGCCATGGGAGTGTCGAGGTGGGTGACGACCTGACCTACCTCGAGAGACCAGTGCAGATACTAGACAGAGTTGTCCAGAGTCTGAGACGGAAGCAGGTACCCCTAGTGAAGGTTTTATGAAGCCAGCGATACGAGGAGGCTACTTGGGAGCCTGAGGCGACGATGCGAGAGTGGTACCTGGAGCTTTTTGAGGGTACATCTTTTCGGACCTACTTCGGTTCTCTTTAAGTTTGTGATGCGCTTTATGTTCCTTTTTTCGCACCTTAGCTAGCTCAAGTTTCAGGGACGAAACTTCCTTTAAGTTTGTTATGATGTAAAGACCCATCCCACTTTTAGCCTTTTAAGACGTCTGGAGTGTCAGTCAGACATCTGTCAAGACATTTGGACCCTTTCCCGGATGTCTGGAAATTAAATTTTTGTATGCGATCTACATTCTACGTCAGTCAGAACTCTCCTTTTCTCTCTCTTTTCTCCTTCACCCCCTGCCGAACCCTAAACCCCCCAGCTCTATAAAACCCACCCTCCCCTCCTCTCCTCTCCACTCCACTCCACACACCACCATCTCCACCTTCAGAGCACGGCGGAGCGGCGGGAGGAGGTGAGTGAGGGAGCGCATGAGAGTGAGGGAGTGCGTGAGAGCGAGGAGGAGGAGAGTGTGTGAGAAGGAGGACGCCAAGGTCGGGAGCTTTGGTGGAAGCTTGTCGGAACTCGCACGACCACCGCGACGCATGCGGGAGGAGGAGGGAGTCCGGAGCGATATCCTCGACCACCTGTAGCAGCTGGAGTTGCGACGAAGAGAGGAGAAACATGGCGGAGCGCGACGAGGAGCACTGGGAGCACGTTCTAATACTGGAATTTTTCCAGTATCAGACTTCTGGTGTGCAGTCCAGATGACTGGCTGAGCATCTGGACGTCTAGAGTCAATACCAGACGTCTGAAAGTACGTTTATCGTGAAGGTACGTTCTCTTCGCGGTTACAGCCATGCAGGCCGCACCGTAGAAGATATGTTTGGCTAATTTTAGGGTGGTTGCTCTGTCGTACGCAGGAGCTGCCTTGGGAAGGTGTGCGGAACGCCCTTCCAAGTACTTTCGGACGTCTGATCAGCTCATCAGACGACTGGAGGACTGGTCAGACATTTGGAACTGCTTTCAGATGGTTGTAGGGGAGTCCTAGATGTCTGAGGACACTGCAGGAACTTGAGGTGAGATTCTGTAACTTTTAAGACGTCTGAACTTGTTTCCAGATGTCTGATTTTGGTCAGTAGACACGTTTTTGACCCGTTTGGGGTCCGATCGGGATCCGTTTTATGCAAAAAAAGTATCTATAGTTTCCTCATGGGTTTCTCTACGTACTAGAAACCTTTATACACTATTATGAATCTTCCTTTGTGAAGTATTCCTTGGTATAGGATTTCGACCTACTGCGTGTTTGGGACTCGCAGAGACGCCTGGGTCTGCGGTTCAAGCCCCCATTACTCCTGGATTGTCTGGTAGAGTGGTCTACCTCTGTTAATCTTATTAAATAAGAATGTATCTGTGGAATTAGCCAACTGGAAACCTAGGATGTGACATGAACCCTAGGACAGAGAAATGAATAAACCAATTGTACTGCATAATTGTATTTGTATACATGAATAAGTTAAACTGCTAGCCATTGCCTATAATAAAGTATGAGCTGCCTATTAGAATATGAGTTGCCTAATATAAATGAACAGTTACCTATGAAATCATCAGTTGCATGTGTTAAATTGTGGAAACACGAGCTGCCTGTATATAAACGAGAACTAAATTGTGAATGATGGAATCTAGATTGGGATAATGTGGTGAACATGAGCATGAACCCTACGGGGAGTTAGGAGTAGAGGTCCTATGGTTAGATGGAAAATCTGGAATGTGGACGGGAAGTGTGTTGGCCCTTGAGTACGTGGTACTAAGGAGAGCGACTGTCCCTTTTTTTTGTGTAGAGCGGAGTTAGCCGCCCTTGGGTTGGGACTTGGGGTTAGGATTGGCCACTCTACACCGACTTCTGTTGGCCCTCGTGTACACGGTACTGAGGCAAGCTACTAGTGTAGGGAGGGAGCTAGCCACCCCATGGGGCCCGGGGTTCAGCTAGCCACCCTACACCGACTTGTTAGGCCCTCTGGGTAAACTAGGGTAGTCAGATGATGGTGCACGGACTGTGGAGGGGCGAGACCCCAATTTGGTTCTGAGGGGCTAGACCCCTGTTTTCTGAGAGGGCTAGGCTTTTACTGTTCCATGTTGTACTTTGAGCATACCCGCTAGCGGAAAAAACTGACCGCGTGTCAGTGCGGGGTAGCTACCCATGCGCTTATCACGCGTGCCATAGTCACCGCTACGTCTTGACAGTGACCTCGGGGTGGTTGACTGGGTGTAGGACTACCATGGGGGACTCTCCCGGCCAGGAGAGCACCACGTGTACCTTCTAATATTCAAAAAAGACTGCAATCAAAATCGTTCCCACGAGGAACATGCAAGATCAAGAGAATCTGAAAGTTTGAGGAAATGGGTGGAAAATAAAAAGAAAATAAAATAACTAGAAAAGATAATTAAACCTGCTAGTTTTACTACTTTAGATAGTATATGTTGCAACGCTTTGTCGGGCTTTTTAAGTCAGTCGCATTGTAATATAGGTGACCAAGCGTTGATAACAAATAAGAATTTATTACTCGAAAACCTAAGTATCCGAGGTCGAACACAGGGAGCAAATGGAATTTATTCACTAATCTCAATAATGTAAGTGAGCACTTAGAGTTACTCAAAATTTAATTCAGAATATAAATGCAAGAATTTAAGAATCAATTATATCAAAAATAGAAAAATTGGACGTTTGATTCTATAATCAGACGTCTTAAATGATAGCCTCTTATTTTCTACTCCTTGCTGCTTTCTCTTCTTTCTTTTCTTCTTTCTTTCTTTCTCTGACTTGCCTCTTTCCTTAGCTCTTCTATTCTTCTCTGACTTTGGCCGTCTGCTTCTTCTTCCTTGTCTCTTCTTTGCAGCCCTTTCTTTTCTCTAGCCTTGCCTTTCTTCTTCCTTCTTCTCTTGCACAGTGCCTTTCTCCTTTTTCTTCCTCTGCAGTCTTCTTCCTTCTTTGGCTTGCCTCTCCTTCTGCCTTGTGTTTCCTTCTTCTCTTCTAACTTCTCTTATTTGGGGCTAAGTGTCAGGTTCACCTTGCCTTTGTTTCCTTCAGCCTTAGCTCTCCTCTGTTGTTCTCTTCTCTTTGGCCTTCCTTCCTTCTTCTTCCTTTTGCAGCTAAGTCTTTCCTTCCCTGCTTAGCCTCGCTTCACCGTGCCTTAGCTTCAGCTGCGCCTTCCTCTTCCTTCTTCTTCCCTGCACACACTGAAGAGAAAAACCTACCCCTACCCTCCCTCGTGTCTCTCTCTCTATTTCTCTCTTCGTTACGCTCTCCCAAAGCCAAGCAATCGGGTCGGGTGTGCGCTCGGGTCCAGGCACACCAGCGTGGGTGTGGTGCGCGAGGAGTGCTAGGTTAGGAAAACGGGTCGGGTGCCAGGTCTGCGGGGGAATGTCACGGACGAGGCGTGAGGGGGCGAGGGACCTCACCCCTGTGTATTGGAGTTAACGAGAAGAGAGCACAAAATCAATTTATGGCACTCACCGCTCTCTTGCGTTTACGAGGTGGGACTTTAGCACAAAATCAATTTATGGCACTCACCGCTCTCTTGCGTTTACGAGGTGGGACTAATGTCCCACTCGCTTCTGTGCGAGCGTCCGTAGGAACTCCAATTGCTACTACTAGGTTGCTTGCCAAACCAATTGCTTGGCTGTATGAGTTCGCGTACTCATCTGCTTCCTTTGGGACTTTGACGCCTGGAGCACGCAGCTTGGGATGAAGCTCGCGACCTTCTCGCTGTGTGCTTCAATGGCGGCAGGTGGTGAGATCTGACACACACAAATACGGCCTTGTGACCCCATTAAAACACATGGGAAGCTTCGCCGTATCAAGGCGAAGGTGGGATGGTAGGTGGCAGGCCGCGGGGCGGCCTAGGCGTGCGTGCCTAGGTCACCCTGTGGCTATGCTTATGGGTTAGGTCGGGGGACGTTTAGGGCAGTGATGGCGGTCAGTGGATGTGCAGAAGGTGATTAGTGGACTATGGCGGAGGTAGTGAGGTATCTGGCGAGGCGTGTGGAGGTGTGGAGCGGTGGAGGCACCTCACTAGCGGGTGGCCAAAGATGGAGATGGCGGTGGACTGTAGCTGCGAGGGGTCGAAAGGGAAAATAGAGAGAGGAGAATTGAAGAGGGGAGAGAGGGGAATAATTGTAACCTAGCTAAGTGGACGAAGGGGGAGAGGAGGCGATTGGTCGTTCCTGCTGCCACAAAAACCTAAATTAGGTCAATTAATGAGCTAAGACCCCAATGTAGGTCAAAAGAGGTTCCTAAGGCCAATTTGAAGGTTCTAAACCCTTGGGGATATTTTTCCATGAATTTTAGAGGGTTTAATTGATTTTTATCCTGACCAAAACCTTGTCGAATTGAGTAGGTTTGTTTTAGGGTTACAGAATGTCATTTAATTCTTGGATTGCACAATAACCCATTTCTGACTGAACCAACCCACTTTTTATCTTATTCAGACCATTTGACATATGTTTTGCCTCTGAGAAATCTTGTTTATGTACTGCAATGGTGAAATTGTAGTTTTAACCTTTATTTCTTATTTTTTTCTCAGAACACTTGTTCCTTGAATTAAACCCTTCTCTAGGTTATGTAGGAGCTCTTATTCTCTTTCTTAGGTCAAAATGAACTAGTTAGGGCTTATGATGAGGCTCTCACCATACCCCCATGCCTAGCTTTTGCTAGTTCCTTAGCAAAATTTTAAGGTTTTAACTTCTGTTCTAGACCCTGAGTGTCTGTCATCAGTTATGATAAGTGCTTTTCTTCTTCTTTTGATTAGGTTAAGAATGCCGACAATGGGCCTAGAGGTACTCAGGTATCAACCAAAATCCGGACCTGACCCGCTTTAGTCTCAGTCCTCCGCGAAGGTTTTTAAAGCCCGCAGAAACTATCCTAGGGTTTGTTGGACTCTGTGGTTAAAGCACTCATGCTTGAGACATTTTTAGCCTTGGTTCAGATTGCCATGCGTTTTTGTAAAAGTGATAGAGGGTTTATTTGTTTGGAGAGTTTTCACTCTTTTCTTTTTATTTCTAACTACGGATTGGCTTCTCAACACGGTCTTTATCGGATTCCTCGGTCCCATCACCAATCCTCAAAGGTCCTGGCAATCGATGCTTCATGATAGCACCGCCCATAGCAACCCCCAGAACCATGGCTTTCGAGATTTCGAGATAATCCCGCCCATGGCGTTCCGTGGTAGAATCCAGACCCTGGCAATCGACATTTCATGATAATGACGCCCATGGTATCTGAACCAGTAGAGTGCTTTCATGCCCCCGATAGGATATTTAAATATCCTAAGAGATAAGCACCGAGGATACGATATGTTGTTACGCATCTTCGAGGGAAATTTCCTACCTCTCCGCGCTAGGAACTCGTCCAAATCAACTTGTGTTGATCTACCGCTCTTAATCTAGGCGACTTTTTAAGAACATTGAAACGCTTTTCGCGTGATTTTGATATTTATGCGCATTGAACCAGACTGTGCATGGATTGGGGTGTTTAGGTTACCGAATCCTGCAAATCGAAGGTCAGTTAATGAGGCCGAATACTTCCTAAGCCTTATACCTAATACTTAAGCTTCGCATTTTCCCCAACCTCTTGAGGATTATCCAGATCTTAGCAGATATGTGAATTTTTAAGCCTAAGAGTCTAGCCTAGAAGGCCTAAGATTAGCATTCTTGCTAATCTCTTTTTGTGTCTCCTTAGCACTTGTCTTTCATTTTTCTCTTTTCTTGATGTGGTCTAGAACTTCGGTTAATTCCTTAATCTCTTACTAATGACTATCTCTTTTTCTTTTTCATTTTGTGCTCCTTTTTGTCATTTAGCTCTTTTTCTCCTCCTTATGATTATGTGGCTCACAAAATTTCCTCCCTCCTTCACTTTTTTGTTCTTTTTCATAATTTTTCAATTTTTTTGTGTTTTTGACATATGTGAATTTTTTGTGAGAATCCTTCTGACTTTTTCTTGGTTCTGTATGTATGCACTTTATCACCCCCCCATGCCTATGTTTTGCAATGTCCTCATTGTAAACAGAGGGTGTGAAATAGTGTTGAGGTCAGGGACTTAGAACAGGATACATCGGGTGGGTGAATGGGTCGGAAATAACTGATGCGGACGATTTCAAGCTATGATACGTGTACTAGAGGTGGGATCAACTGTCTAAGGCTGAACTCAAGGTGCAATGGACATGGAGTACAGACAAATAATCATACAAGTCTCTATTTTTGGAATGACGGGTTGCTCCCGTTAAGAGCTAAATTCAATGCCTTCAGCCAAGTGGAACATGGGGTAGAGAGGGAGTGGTCAACTTAGCAAAATTTTGTAAAACAAGCACCTTGATTAAGAGCCTGGTTGGTCTAACCAGGTGCTTGTTAAGATCAGTGGGCTGATGATGCAGCCCAAACCTAATCAGTCTAGTGGGTTGATAGATGTAGATCAACAGATGAGGAACCCACCATATGCAATGTGGCTCAGATGGATGTGGAAATGAAAACTTGGGTTTAGGCTGAGTCGAATCAGCCAGGTCAGAGTAGGGTTCCGAAAAATAATCAGTGCATGGTGTGGAAACCCTACAGGGGTGATCAGAGAATGATGGATCATGTTTTTCAGTCTGATCGATACTCGATGCCTGGTATAGATGTGGAGTTGAATCATCTGTAAATGGCTCAGTGAGAGGTGAATCAGAATAGAAATTGAGTCCAGTTGCAGGTCGGGGTAGAGAACGGGTTTCGATCAGTTCTGTATGTGTGGAAGAGGTGGCTTCAATGAGAATTGTATATGAGGGCTCTTCTAGAAAGGAATGACAGGTGGTCTCATGTAGAGAGTCCTCATAGTAACTTTCAAAATCAAAGCGAATGCCTGGAGAGTGTTTATGGGATACTGGAAATTGAAGTCGAGAAAAGATTCGTATTCTGGGTTGCAATCACTCTTGGCATTTGCTAGTTTTGATTCCTGAGGATCGAAAAGAAATGATTCCATGTTACTGGAACCTGAATTGAAAGCAGTGATCTCGGGATCCGAGACCTTAGAATCAGAGTTAGAGAATGAGTCATGTGAGTTGAGGTCGTAGATTGGCTTGTTATAATCAGGAAGCAGATTTTCTCCAATGTTATGGTTAGATTCGAAATCGTCAGAGTTTGCGAAAATCAAAATCTGAATGAGATTCAAGATCATGAGTTCCAGCATAGAATAAATCATATGCTGTAGATTCAACAGCCTGACTGGTGTCTAGCCTAGATGTCAATTCTGAGCTTAAAAAGGTGTCCTTATCTGGTAGAGGCTCAGGTTCCAAGCTGGTAGGACAGACCCAATTGAAACCCTACTCGTCAAACTCCTCAATTTCTGTATCGTAAATTGGCATGACTTCCGAAAAATCGATTGGTTTCTTTGAGGATGTTGGCGAGGGATATTCATCAAATAGAGACCCAAAATCATATTCGTCATTGAAAAATTGATCTTCTTCATATGGGACCTCGAAATCTTCTCAATAGGTTTCAAATCTAGATTCTGGGCTTAGGATGTGGGTTGAATCATTAGAATCTAGGTCTGAATAACTTTCGAGGGTCACCTTATCAGAATAAGGGGCGGAATTTACACCCTTGAGAGGTTCAGTTCTACTCTCATTATTGCAGGAGTTTTGGGATTCTAAGCTTGGTGATTCATGGTCTAGAGTTGGCTCAACATTGTGTGCACCTGCACTTGGAACTTCCCAACCTTCTTTAATATCAGGCACATTGTACTCCATCTGGGTTGAGAATCCACAACCATTTTGTGCCTCAAACCCGAGGTTAGATTGATCCCCGATGTTGTCCTAAGATGGTTCATCCTCTGTTTGTGGCATATACATGTATTTCTGGTTGATAATTTGTTTTAATAATCTCATTATCTCTTCCCGTTGTTCAAGATCATCTTGGTGTTGCTCCCAAAGTATAGGATTTGTCATGCAATGAAGGTATTCAAGATTGTGCAATTTTTCTATCTCAATGTATCCTGTAATAAGCATGTCTCGGGTTGATCCTTTTGTAGCTTCTGCCAATAGCATTTGGGCACAAGTTATGATGAAGGTTGTGGTTGTTGGGACATCAACCTGAATGTTTTCTACTGGTGTTGAGGTTTTGTCTTCTTTTTCATAGAATTTCAGGGCATCCTTAATCATCCTATCTCTCATGGATCTCCGATATTCAGGTTTCTTGAATGGTAGTCCTAAGTGGTTTAGCTGCATATTTGGATCAGGTGGTGGAACCAAGATGTAGAATCATAATTTGAATCAAGATGTAGAATCAAGTTAGGAAGCGATTAAATCTGAATAAAGAGTCCCACTAAAAATGTATGTGTGTGCTTTAAAGAGAAAAGATGAGGGACTGAAGATGTTTTTGACCCAATCGTGGCACCCAAAAATGTTGGATGACTATGGAGGTTTGGGGTGGATGATACCCCTTGATCAGAAGGTCGTTCACCTGAGAATTACTTAGGCAGCTAGAGAGGGATAGTTTCATAAAGACCCCTACACGGTAGAGCGTCCCCACGGGTTACAGGGTTTCCCCTACCCGACCTCTTTTGTCATCGAGATTCCAGGTAGACCAGAATGGATACCTTGACCTCTTAAGTCTACTACTTTTATTTCAAAGGTGCTTTAGGGTTTTCACTTAAACTTTAGATGTTTTGATGTTGACGAGTCAATTTTTCGCTTTGCGTTGTAGTATTTAAGTGGTGGAAAAATTGACTAATCAACGATAAAAATAACCACTCATAGAAGAGCAGGTCGTGTCCACAGGGAGGCAATTATGCAATAGACTCTCGATTATTTTATATTCTTTCGGTTAAGTGCGAAATTCCTATTCAAATCCGACATAAAATGTGATGGAAAGAAGATTCACAATAACTCAAAAAGATAAGGGTATATGTGCAGTTTTCCCTCACTAAAATCTTCAATAAATATATGATGATTTTATGTAATTTTCAATTGACATATGCTAGAGAAAATTAGTGTACAAGTTAAGCCCAAAACCAATATTGAAATAGGTGAATATCAATAACGTGCAATTATCAGAAAATATGAGTGTGCATGCGTAATTTTTCCACAATAAAAATAATAATAAATAAAAATTAATTTCTGGTGGCAATGGCAGTGAATGTAATTTTTAATCTCAGAGAAAACAGAGCATTTGCTCTCTCTCCTCCTCGCGAGAGAGAGCACCGGCGTGGGTGTTAACCGCAAGGGAGGTTGGCGAAGACAAGGCCGATCTGATGGAGGTTGCGGCGTCGACGGAGATGGGCGGAGGTGGCTGTCCGACGGAGGAGAACCGCCAGTCTGTTGGAGGAGCCTGTGGGGCAGTGCCTGCAGTGATGGGCGCGCTGCAGATGGCGTGCGCCTGCGGGCGGTGCTGGACCAAGCACTGGACGCCTGCAGGAGAGAGGGTGCGCTTCCGGAAGTCACGGCCTGGTAGGTGAAGGCGGGCGATGCAGAGGCGATGGTGCAAGCGCCTGCAGGAGCGCTGGAAGGAGGAAGCGCCTATGCTGAAGCGGGTGCCTGGTGGCGAGGGCAGTGCGATGCAGGAGCGCTGGGTAAAGCGGAGGTGAGGAGCCTCTATAGGCCTGCGGTGATGGCGGGCAGACGCTTGCAGGGGCACGGGTGCGGGTGCGGCCTAGCTGCAGTGGCTGGTGAGCACGCAAGGTGGAGCGGGCGCCTGCAGAGGTTGGGCGCAGGTGCAGGTGCTATGCTGGTGTGATGACTGGAGAGGCGTGCCCTACGGGAGCGGGTGGCGCGGTGCTGTAGTTGGGCGCACACCTGCAGGGAGGCGCTGGAGGGGAGGATGCACCTGCGGGCACGGCTTGGCAGGGGCGGACGCAGAGCCTGCGGGTGCTTGAAGGTGAGTGCAGGTGCGCACTGCAGGGAGGCTCGGGTGGCGCGGTGCTAGAGCCTGTAGGAGGGCCGAAGCAGGCAGAGGTGTTGGCACGAGCGGTGCTTGCAGGCTGCGGAGAGGCTTGCTAGGGCGCGGCTGCAGGCGCGCGGTGGGGAGCATGCATCTTTGGGTGAGCGGGGAAGATGCAAATCCACAGTGCATGCTGGGTTAGCAGTTCCCTGCAGGGGGGAAGATGCCGATGCCCCTCTTCTTTCTCCGCCTCCTCTTTTAACTCCTCTCCTTTGCGCGTGCGTGAGTTAAGGGATTTTCAAATCCCTTAGCTATTTTTGTTGAGGGAGGGTGGTGGGAGATCAAATAAATGTGCGGGAGGAGTTGTGGCTGGCCGGATGTGTCGGGGAAATTATTCCCCCCCTTCCTCTTTCCAAATATTATTCCTGTAATCATAAAAACGTAAATCATTACATATTAAGTTATAGAATACTATAAAATAGATGTAAACTTAAATCATGATGAATGCAAACATTCTATAACTTAATGTAGTTATTAACAAACCTAAAAGATACAATTAAAGTTACTTAGGCGTAATATTAGTCCATTAAAATGGACTCATCAGATGTTGTGACCTAATTTGGAGGTTGGTTGACCTAAGGAGCCAACTTTACCTGACCTGTCCTAAAGATGGAAGAATTATTCTAGGCTTGGGACCTAGAGACCACCCTGATTTGACTCCCAGTTTATTAGGTCCAAGATTTTTTTAAGATTCAAGTGCTGTTAGAGCTCAATTTTTAGGGTTTTTCTTGTTTAGATCTCTTCAATTAAGGGCTTGGGTAGCACACTAACGTGGGAGGGTTCATTTCCTTTTATACAAGCATGTGTGAACTAGCACTCCAAGACCCTACTGTAGAAACCCTAATTTGGTTCTATTTCCAATCCTCTTTTCTTCTTGAAAAAGGTTCTCTTTGGACTTAAAAATAAGAAATGTGTTGTCCGCGGAGATTAAGCGTGATTTCTATTAGGCACAGGAATTTTGTGGAATAGGATCTAAGAAATCGCTTCCACTTCAATAAGTTTAAAAAAAAAAATTTTGCAAAATCAGGAAACCTTTGCCTTAAATATGGTGATTACTATAGCAAGAAGGCAATTGATTCCTAAATTAATTGCTTCCTTTTGTCTTTCAAGGATTAGGGGATGGTTTAAGGAAGAAAAGAGATTACCTGCCCTGGAGTAGTTGACTTGCAGGAGGGATCTTCTCGTGAAATACCTTGCAAGATCACAACAAAGCAAAGTAGGTGATGAGAGCCTCATCATGAGCCATAACTAGCTCATTTTGACCTAATAAAGAAGATAAAAGCTCCTACATAACCTGGAAGGCCTAACTGAAGGAACAAGTGCTCTGAGAAGAAAACATGAAATAAAGGTTAAAACTGCAATTTTACCATTGCAGTACATAAACGGGATTTCTCAGAAGCAAAACAAAGGTCAAATGGTCCAAATAAGATAAAAAGTGGGTTGAGTTAATTAGAAATGGGTTCATGTGTAATCTAGGAACTAAATGACACTTGGTAACCCTAAAACAGACCCGCTTAAATTAACAAGGTTCCGGTCAGAACAAAAAGCAAGTAAACCCTCTACAAATCATGGAAAAACATCCTCTATGGATTAGAACACTTAATTTGGCCTTTGGAACCTAGTTTGACCTAGATTAGGGTCCTAGCTCTTCAATTAACCTAATTTAGATTTTTACGCAAAATATCCAGTCAAACGAGGTCAAACCTAAATTCCAACTTCACCATTGGATTCCTTAGGTCCAAATTAGGTTTGTACCAAAATTTGGACCTGAGAGGTCATCTTGACCTACTTTGCAATTTAGTACACCCAAATCACAAATTGGTCCCTATCTTTTGAATACCTTTGCAGAGAGCCCCCTAGGTTCTTCGCCTCCTTTGCAAACCGGTCCTGCCGCCATTGCTAGGGCAGAACCGAGCTCCAGCGAAGTTTCGAGAGAGATTGCTCTCTAATCCCTCAGAGATTCCCTCCCAGAAATTGAAGGAGGATTTTTTGAGGAATTCCCTTCCTTATAAAGCCAATTACAATCGCTGGTGTGAACCCAATCTCTCGTGCGAACGCACGAGAGATTCGGATATCCACCTTCCTTCCAACTCCGGTGAGTCGGCAGACCTAATTGCGCGGTCTCCACGCGCTGGTAGATGCGGCCAGCACCTATAGAAGATACTCCAGACCCTGCCGCAGAAGGCAAGCTTGATTTTGACGGAGATCCCTTCCAAATTCCTCCCTCTCTCATCTCCGGCCAAACGACCCACAAGCTCCGGCGACCTCCTCCCCTCCTTCTCATCGCTCTGCTGCCATACCAGCAGCAGAGTCCTCTCCGCCGCTTCCTCCCGCATCGCGCTGTACCCCGCGCGCGCGCTTCTGACCTCGTCTTCGTCGCCGCTTCCTCCCTCAGGGTCTTTCTTCCTTGACGACGGCAGTTACGAGCCGTCCTCTCCGCCGCCTTCCTTCCTTCCAGACAACCACAGATACGTTCTCCATCCTCTCCTCTCTCTTTTCCCCCAACTATTTTACTTGATTACCCCTCGACAGTACCTAACCGCCTCCATCTTCCTCGCCTCCGACCTCACTCCGGCGAGCCGCCCACACCACTCCGCCACTCCACACGGCTCGCCAACCACCTTGAGAGCTCCGCCTCACCACCAGGAACCCATTCCACCCCATCACTTCCACTCCAGACCTCCACAAGCACCCCCCGACCAACCCACCATCTCCGGCCACAGGTTGACCTAGGCACGCACGCCTAGGCCGACCGGCAACCTGCAGCATCACCCACCGCCTTCGCCGTGCTGCGGCGAAGGTTTCCAGCTATTCTGATTGGGCCAATAGGCCGTTCTGTTGGATGTCAGGTGTAAGCCCCAGCCGCCATTAACAGCCGAAGCAGCAGGGAGGTTGGAGCAGCAGCAGGCGTCAGGCTTCTCAGGCGGCAGGTGCAGCAGATTCTCGCAAGTGTCGCGAAGCAACCAAGGCCAGCCAGTAGCGCCAGCAGAGTCAATAGCTTGGGCAATTGCATACGAGAGTCTGCGGGCGCGCGTGAAATCAGGGCGGCACCTTTAGTCCCACATCGTGGGATTGCAGCACTCAGGTACGCTATAAATTGTATTTGTGCTTTAAGCTGGTTGCCTCCGTAAGCATAGGGGTGAGGTCCCTCACTGCCCTCACACGCCTCGTCCGCGGCTTGACCTCGCGGATCTGGCTGACCCGACCCGACCTAGACCTACGCACTCCTCGCGCATCACCACTTGCCGGTGCGCCTGGTCCCGGGTGCGAACCCGACCCGACTATCCGTGTGGCTCTAGGAGAGCGTCCGTGAGTGCATTGCTTCAGAGAGAGAGAGACGCTTGGGTAGAGGGACGGGGGTAGGTTTTTGCTACTGTGTGGTGTGTGCAGGAAGGTAGAACTGTCCCAGGCAGCCACACTTAGTGGCTGCAGAACAGGGAGAGAAGAAAGAAGAGGCTGTGTAGTAGTGAAAGGAGAATTCTTCGCAGAGAAGAAGAAGAAGGAAGACAAGGCAGAAGAGAGAGAAGAACGAAGAAGAAGACAAGGGAAGACTGCAAAGAGATCAGAAGAAAAAGAAGAAGAAGAAAGAAGAAAGGCAAGACAGGAGAAGAAGGAAAGATACCAGAAGCAAAGAAGGGAGAAGAGCCACGAAGAAGAAGAGAGAAAGAGAGATCACATTTAAGACGTCTGATACACAAATCAGACGTCTAATTCTATTTTTTTTCCAAATCCCTTTTTTTTTTAAATTCTCTCTTTGAATGAGTCCTATTTGCATTTAAACAGTTGTATTCTTTGGTTTTACAAAGTACTGAGATTGCTCCCCGTGTTCGACCTCGGATACTCCGGTCTTCGAGTAATAAAATTCTTTATAATTATTTAGACGTTTTGTCGGTTATACTACAACGTGACATCCTTTAAACCCGCACAAAAACCTCGACAACAGTAAGGCAAGTTAGTGTTCAATATGATAAAAAAGAATGCAGAGATTAATTATAAATTACGCGTTGCTCCTCGGCAACGGTGCCAAAATGTTGCAATGCTCTGTTAGGCTTTTTAAGCCAGTCGCATTGTAGTATAGGTGACCAAGCGTTGGTAATAAATAAGAATTTATTACTCGAAAACCTAAGTATCTGAGGTCGAACACAGGGAGCGAATGGAATTTATTCATTAATCTCAATAATGTAATTGAATACTTAGAGTTACTCAAAATTTAATTTAGAATAAAAATGCAAGAATTTAAGAGTCAATTATAGCAAAAATAGAAAAATTGGACATCTGATTCTATAATCAGACATCCTAAATGATAGCCTCTTATTTTCTTCTCCTTGCTGCTTTCTCTTCTTTCTTTTCTTCTTCTTCTTTCTTTCTTTCTTTCTCTGACTTGCCTCTTTCCTTAGCTCTTCTATTCTTCTCTGACTTTGGCCGTCTGCTTCTTCTTCCTTGTCTCTTCTTTGCAACCCTTTCTTTTCTCTAGCCTTGCCTTTCTTCTTCCTTCTTCTCTTGCACAGTGCCTTTCTCCTTCTTCTTCCTCTGCGGTCTTCTTCCTTCTTTGGCTTGCCTCTCCTTCTGCCTTGTCTTTCCTTCTCTTCTGACTTCTCTTATTTGGGGCTAAGTGTCAGCTTCACCTTGCCTTTGTTTCCTTCAGCCTTAGCTCTCCTCTGACGTTCTCTTCTCTTTGGCCTTCCTTCCTTCTTCTTCCTTTTGCAGCTAAGTCTTTCCTTCCCTGCTTAGCCTTGCTTCACCGTGCCTTAGCTTAAGTTGCGCCTTCCTCTTCCTTCTTCTTCCCTGCACACACTGAAGAGCAAAACCTACCCCTACCCTCCCCCGCGTCTCTCTCTCTCTCTCTATTTCTCTCTTCGGTACGCTCTCCCAGAGTCGAGCAATCGGGTCGGGTGTGCGCCCGGGTCCAAGCGCACCGGTGTGGGTGTGGTGCGTGAGGAGTGCTAGGTTAGGTGTGAGGGGCAATGTCACGGACGAGGCGTGAGGGGGCGAGGGACGTCACCCCTGTGTATTGGAGGCAATGAGAAGAGAGCACAAAATCAATTTATGGCACTCACCGCTCTCTTGCATTTACGAGGTGGGACTAATGTCCCACCCGCTTCTGTGCACGCATCCACAAGAACTCCTTCAATTGCTGCTAGTAGGTTTCTTGCCAAACCAATTGCTCGGCTATATGAGTTTGCGCACTCATCTGCTTCCTTTGGGACTCTGACGCCTGGAGAGCGCAGCCTGGGACGAAGCTCGCGGCCTTCTCGCTGTGTGCTTCAAAGGCGGCAGGTGTTGAGATATGACACACACAAATACGGCCTTGCGACCCCATTAAAACACATGGGAAGCTTCGCTGTATCAAGGCGAAGGTGGGACGGTAGGTGGCAGGCCACGGGGCAGCCTAGGTGTGCGTGCCTAGGTCACCCTGTGGCTGTGCTTATCGGTTAGGTCGAGGGACTTTTAGGGCAGTGATGGCAGTCAATGGATGTGCGGAAGGTGATCAGTGGACTGTGGCGGAGGTAGTGAGGTATCTAGCGAGGCATGTGGAGGTGTGGAGCGGTGGAGGCACCTCGCCGGCGGGTGGCCGGAGATGGAGAAGATGGCGGTGGTCTGCGGCTGCGAGGGGTCGAAAGGGAAAATAGAGAGAGGGGAATTGAAGAGGGGAGAGAGGGGAATAATTGTAACCTAGCTAAGTGGACGAAGGGGGAGAGGAGGCGACTGGCCGTTCTTGCTGTCGCCGGAGAAGAAGACGTCCAATGGAGGGAGACGACGATGACGACGGGGCTAGAGATGCTCGCGTTGGTGTTGCGTGATGTAGAGGAAGATGGTGAGGGCAGCTCTGCCACTGGTATGGTGGTAGAGCGACAAGAAAGAGGAGGGAGGCTCGCCGGAGCTCGCTGGACTTCTTGACCGGAGGAGAAGAAGATGAAATTGGGGTGGATCTCTGGCCAAGTCGAGCTGAAGAGATGCGGTCGGAGGTGGTGGTGCTTTTATAGTCGCTGGCAAGGACTCTTATGCCTCGAAGGCAAGCTTCCAAGCACAAGAGACCTCACCGGAGATGGAAACTGTTGGAGACCCAAATCTCTCATGCGTTCGCACAAGAGATTGGGTGCGAATCAGAGATTAGGACTATGCTTAGATGGAAGGGAATTCCTCAGAGAATCTCCCTTCAAAATCTGGGAGATCTCTGAGGAATCAGAGAGTACTCCCCCTACATTCCTCGTCGGAGTAGGATTTCTCCCCATTAATGGTGGAGGGACCTATTTGTAAGAGTGGCGAGGAAGTTAGGGGGGGTCTGTGCAATGGTTTTCAAAAGATAGGGGTCAAATGTAACTGGGTGTACTATTTTGCAAAGTAGGTCAAGATGACCTCCTCTTTGGTCCAAATTTTGGTACAAACCTAATTTTGACCTAAGGAATCTAATGGTGAAGTTGGATTTTAGGTTTGACTATGTTTGACTGGATATTTTGCATAAAAACCCAAATTAGGTCAATTAATGAGTGAAGACCTCAATCTAGGTCAAAAGAGGTTCCCAAGGCCAATTTGAAGGTTCTAAACCCTTGGGGATATTTTTCCATGAATTTTAGAGGGTTTAATTTATTTTTATCCTTATTAGAACCTTGTCGAATTGAGCGGATCTGTTTTAGGGTTACAGAATGTCATTTAATTCTTGGATTGCACAATAACCCATTTCTGACTGAACCAACCCACCTTTTATTTTATTCAGACCATTTGACCTATGTTTTGCCTCTAAGAAATCCCGTTTATGTACTACAATGGTGAAATTACAGTTTTAACCTTTATTTCATGTTTTCTTCTCAGAATACTTATTCCTTGAATTAAGTCCTTCTCTAGGTTATGTAGGAGCTCTTATTCTCTTTCTTAGCTCAAAATGAACTAGTTAGGGCTCATGATGAGGCTCTCATCAGTATAGTTACCACTCTACTCAGCGTTCGCTGACTCTGTCTTTTTTCATAATACTATTCAGGTCCAGGAGTTGAGCAGCCCGAGCTTCCAGCTGCGGAGGGTGCTGGGCCCAATTGAGCCCAGCCGTAGTTTTCTGCACTCTTGTTGTACCCCCCTTTACTATTGTAGTGAGTTTCAGACTTTTAGCTACTGTTGTTATTACTGTTGCTTTCGCTTCCGTTGTTTCTATTGTTGTGGTGGTATGTACTAGAATAGCAATTTTTACTTTCCTTTACTGCTTGTACGTTTTTACTACTTTGTTATATTGTATATGTGAATGTGGTTTATTTTCCTACTTTTTGGTTATTTCTTATTGGACGACTGGGTCTTGGGATTAGTCGAGGCAAGCTGATCTCGGGTCCTGTAGGGATTTGGGAACCAGGTCGTAACACAAACGAGGTGGAGGAGCTCAACATGGAAGATCTCCTAGGCAATATAATGGCCTATTAGAAAAAGCTGAAGCAGAAGAAGAAGGGTACAATGGAACCAAAATCGAAGAATACCCTCACATTCAAAGCCGCGTCGGATAGCGAGGTAAGTTCTGATGACGAAGATTTTAAATTTTTACTTAAAAAATTTTCCAAAGTTTGTAGGGAATCAAAGAAATAAAAGGAGAAGAAGGAAAAAGATAGCCTGAGATGTTGATACCACTGCAATGAGAAAGGGCATCTACGACTAGAGTGTCCTCTTCTCAAGAAGGAGAAGAAGGAAAAGGAGAAGTATAAGAAGGCGTTCCAAGCAACTTGGGACAATACAAGCTCGAAGGAAGAAGAAGAGGAGAATCCTGAGGAAGAAATCGCCTGCATGGGTTTTATGGCGACAGAGGGCGACAGCGAAAGCGACTCCGACAAAAAGGTAAAATCTGAACTACAAGATGCATTTGATGAATTATTTGAAATCAGTAAGTCTCTTAAGGTAAAAATAAAAACATTAAAAGGAATCTTAGTTTTCTTAAAAGTGAAAATGAAAGGTTAGAAATAAAACTCAAGGATCTAGAAACTCATCCTAAGGATAATAATCTGTTATTAGAAAATAAAGACTTAATTAATGAAAAAAGTAAATTGATTGAGGAAAACACAAATTTAAAAATCGAAATTTCTAGCTTAAAAACCAAGATGCATGCTATTGAAGATGAACTTGCATGTCTTAGGGAGAAATCAAATAATTTGATCAATAAAGTAGAAAATTTATCTAGCCCTAAGGTTGAGAAAGGATCTCCGTCAAGGAGACCCACTAATAAATACGAATCCAAGATTACTTGGATACGAAGAAAGATTTGGAGTTTTGTTTTGTAGGTTATAAATATTTCAACATCCAAGATTGGACCTACAAAATGAAGAACTGTCAACTCGAGTTGGGAGGACCACGGAGTATACCAAGGAGGAGAATGAGAAGACCGATGAAACGGCGAACAAATGATCGAATCGCCGCACGTCGACCACCTGATTGGAGACCGGCGCCAATGCCCGAATCTCCAAGATACGGATGGGAGCCCCATCCGGTCTAGCATGGATGAGAACCTCATCCTGAATCCTAACTAGCACATTTTGACCTAATAAATTGAACAAAAGCTCTTACAAAACCTAAGAGAAGGCCTAAATAAGGGAATTACAAATCTAAGAATAAAACATTACACAAAGGGTAAAACTGTAATCTTACCATTGCAGTACATAAACAGGATTTATAAGGGTCTAGACACAAGTCAAATGGACTTAATAAGAGAAAAAGTAAGATGGTTTGGTCAGAAAAGGGTTATGACAAAATCTGGGAATTAAATGACATTCTATAACCCTAAAACAAACCCACTTAAATTCACGAAGTTTCAGGTAAGATAAAAATCAATTAAACCCTCTAAAATTCATGAAAAAATATCCCTTATGGTTTAGAACCTTCAATTTGGCCATTGGAACCTATCTTGACTTAGATTGAGAACCATACCCAATTTTTGACTTAATTTAGGTTTTTGTGAAAAATGTCAAATCAAACATGGTCAAACCTAAAATCCAACCTCACCATTGGATTCCTTAGGTCAAAATTAGGTTTATACCAAAATTTGGACCTATGGGAAGGTCTCCTTGACCCACTTTACAAAATGATCCTCAACAATTACTTTTTGACCCTTAGCTTTTTGAAACCTTGCAAGGACCCCCTATCTTTCCCGTCATCTTCTTCAATCGGGTCCCTCTACCACCCGCCTACGCAGGCCATTCCTCCGGCGACTTTGCGCCGAGGATGACGTCGCACATGCCTGGGGAACTGACCCCAGATTTGAAAGGGACTCCCTGCGTTGTCCCCTACAGCATGGGCTGGCTCCCATGCCCTGTCGACCACCATACCTCTCATGCGAACGCTCGAGAGGTATAGGTCTCATTTCGGCCATACCTCCGACGAGGTATCCCCACCTCCTCCTCGTGATTCTCTCTCGGCCGATGCCTATTTAAGGAGTGCCAACCCCTGCCGCATCCTTCAAGCCTGATTTGGCCGAAGAAATCCCCCCCAATTTCGTCTCCTCCTCCTTCGGCCATCTGCCCACAGGCTCCGGCGATTCTCCTCCTCCTCTCTCGTCACCCTACCACCATACCAGTGGCAGGGTTTCCTCCGCCATCTTCCGCCGCGCCTTGCTGTACCAGCAGGCGCCCTCCAGCCCCTCTTCCTTGTCGCCGTCTCTTCCCCTCGGTACCTTCGTCTCCAGCAATAGCAACACAGCCGCTTGCCACCTCTGCCTCCCCCCTTCGTCCAGAGACTCATAGATAAGTTCCTTCTCTCCCCCTCTTCATTTCCCCTCTTTTAATTCACACTTTCAACCCCATTACACCACACACCACCGCCACCTTCTCCACCTCTAGCAGACCACCGGCGAGGTGTTCCCACCGCTCCACACCTCCATCCACCTCGCCAGATCCCTCAAAACCTCCGCTACCATCCGCCAAGCGATTTCCCTATCTCCACTGCCCGCCACACACACTCCACACCTCCACCGACCTAACCCACCTTCACGGCCACAGAGTGACCTAGGCATGCACGTCTAGGCCACCCCGTGGCCAGCCAACCCCCGTCGCACCTTCGCCGTGATACGGCGAAGGTTTTCCTTTGGTCTGACAGGGCCGCGAGGCCGTATTCATGCATTTCAGGTTCACGCCTCCGTCGCCATTAGCAAAGGCGTGAAGGAGCTCCCTTGCCAACTCTAGGCTCTTCCAACTCTAGGAGGCACGCCCAGGTCGCGCAGAAGATTGCTACGCACATCTCCAGGTCTTCAATTGGCAGCGAAGACCTTGGCTGGAGTGGCGATTGAGCGCAGTTGCTGCTGCGGGTGCATAGGCAGCAGAGTGGGACGTTTAGTCCCACCTCGTAAGTTTACAAGCGCCCCACAGAGCATAAGTTGCAAAAGTGACTAAGGCTTATTGCCTCAGTCACACGGGGTGAGGTCCCTCTCACCCGACCTCATCCGCGACCACCCCCTGCGGACCTGGCCCGACTCGATTACCCAACTTGGGCACACCTCGCGCACCACCCACGTCGGTGCGCCTGGTCCCGGGCGCGTCACCTGACCCGCATACCTGAATAGGCTCTGGGAGAGCTGTCCTGAGAGCGAAACAGAAAGAGAGAGAAACATGGGAAGGGTAGGGGTTAGGTTTTGCTTAACCGTATGCCTGTGCAGGGAACAGAAGAAGAAGCAAGGAAGGCACGGCTAAGGACTTAGCCGCGAAAGCCAGCTGCGTCCAAAGAGAAAAGAAGAAGGACTTGGAGGCGTAGAGAAGAAAAGGGAGGAGGAAGATGGCACTGTAGCTGCAGAGAAGCTGTGGCAGAAGGAGAAGGAAGAGAGAAGAAAGCAAAAGGTGCAGCAGAGAAGAAAGAAAGAAGAAGTCAGAAGAGAAGGCAGAGATAGCAGAAAAGAAGAGAAAAAGAAGAAGACAAGAAGAAGAAGAAGAAGAAGCAGTAGCAACAGTTGAAAAGAAGAAGGAGAGCACAAGCACTGTAACAAGTGGCACTTAAGGCGTCTGACCCTTGGAGTCAGACGTCTGAAAAGAGAGAGAAAGGAAGACAAAAGAGGAAAGAGAGAAGAAAAGAGAAGAGACATTTTTATTTTCCTCTCTTTAATCTTTTTTGTAAAATAGTATATTGTAAATTGTGATTTTCTACACTTCTAGAATCAAGTTTGCTCCTTGAGTTTGGCCTCGGAGATTTTCTGCATTCGAGTAATAAAATATAATCAAACCGGTGGTGGTTACACAAAAGCCTGACACCAGGCATCCACCTCCATTTGGGTCATTCTATTGGCCATGGTAGGTGAGGTAAATTCTTTACCCTATCTTTTAATTTATAGCATCTAGATAGGGGGAGTAAAAAATTATTGAAGCTAATTGTTCATATTTAAGGGGGAGTTTTAAAAATGATATAGCTATATTTCCTTTAGAAAGGGGGGAAGTAACAACATAACTATCTTATTTTTATGAAAAGATGAAATTAGAAGAGCATGTTTTAAAGGGGAGTTTAGGATAATTAAAAATTTTGTGATACCTTTTTGATAATGTCAAAAAGGGGGAGAATTTTATATATTATTATTTTTGATTTTGTCATCATAAAAAAGGAGGAGATTGTTGACGCTAGAGAACCACGATCATTTATTTTGATGATAACAAAACATGTGTTATTTAACATTTGCATTTAAAGTCTTAGATTTTAGGATATTTGCAAATGGAGATAAGTTTAGATGGAGTTCTAGCTCGCATCCATGGCAGATTGGAAGAGCTTGACAGAAGAGAAGGAGCTTCACGAGGAGCGAAAGCTTAGAGAAGGAAGGAGATGAAGAATATGATAGATTTCCTTCATTATATTTTGAACTTTGTTTTTTTCTTTTTATCTTTCTAGATCTTGTGTTAAAGAGCCTTAAAGAACCCTTAAAGTAGTCCTAGGAACACTTGCACAATCCTAGGATACTTATGTTTTCTGTAGAGAACTTAGAAAACCAAAATAGGGTTCTGACAGCCTAATCAGACATCTAATCTGAAAATCAGAAGTCTGATAGTGACTTTTAAGGTGTCTGGCTATTGACTCAAACGTCCAATAACTTAAGCTGGACTTAGTTAATTCTGTCTGCTGAAATTAAACATCCAGACCTTAGTTCAGACATCTTAGAAGATGTCTGATGGTTGTGCCAGACATCCAATTAGTGGAATATTGGCTAAACAAAGTAAACGTTGAGGAATATAACCGTTAGGCTTATATCGGACGTCCATAGATGACCCCAGACGTTTAATATGTGACAGTTCTACCTCGACTGACCCAAAATCACCTTTGTGAGATTTTCTAGTCGTTAACCTATCTTGGGAATCCATTCCCGCTGTACAATGGGTTTCCAGATGTCCATACCTTGTGCCAGACGTCCTGTACATCATCTGATGGCTTTACACTAGAACCCTCTTTAGGTCTAATCAAAGTTAGGAAGGAAACCCGCCTAGAATCAGACGTCTGACTTAGCCCCAGACATCTTAAACATGCTTTTCAAACGTCTGATACCTGGACTAGATGATTGATGACCCTGTTAGAATCATAATTGATTTTGATTATGGCCTATTTTGTCTTGGGTTCAACCTCAATGGCTATGGAAGCTTTCTAAGGTCTTCCAAAGCCTTCCTAGGCCCTCTATAAATAGAGGAAGACCCTTGCCTTACAAAAACACACCAAGACACACCAAGCATTAGCATTTCCACATCTTTTGTGTCTAAGTCAAATAGAAGAAGATCTTGCTCTCCATTTCACCATTCCAAATCTAGAGAGCTTCAATCTAGTTGCTCACCTGCTTTCCCTCCATGATTACGAGAGAGATGAAGCGCTACAGCGTGGTTCACGCACCCGCGTCATCACATCGACGCACTTCCACCAAAGGAAAGTTTCCTAACTCCTATAGAAGCTAGGTTTTAATATTTGTGGCTTTATAGGAATTTTATACTTTTATTGTTCTTTGGTTTGGGTATTCACTTTATGAATTCTCACCTCCATCGAGGGACAAAATACTCCTTCTGAAGAGGAGTGGTTGTGAGGTATGCTACCCTCGGGTATAAAGTAGCATGGTTGTACTGAGGTTGAACTACCCTCGTTTTAAGTAGTTTGTTTAGTGGATTTGATCGACTTTGTTGATCGGGAAATCCTAACTCGAGAGGGTTAGGTGGTGGTTTTCACCCGATTTGGGTTTCCACCTAAAAATTATTGTTCCTATTGTGTGATTGTGCTATTTGTGAGATTGTTTACATAGTTTCGCATTTTATATTATGTCATGCATGTCTCACCCCCTCCCATAGGGAATTACATCAGCTACTGGATATGCTGGAATGGGTCATTAGAACCCCACTCCATGAAAGTAGGGGACTAAGCCAATAATATTTGGCTTCAATTTAGTATTAGGTCCCCCAGCAGGAATATGCATCTTGGGCTCAATAGGAACAACTGCATGATTATAGTGATCCAACAATTGTGGACGTTGTTGGGGGTTCGTCAGCGCATTAATCAAGTTTGGAAGAGTTTGCAGCTAGTTCTGAAGGTGTTGGAGATCACCCCCTCCTCTTGGTATGGGTTCTCCAGAGAATTAGAAGATGGAGAACTGGAATCAGATGTAGAAGAGATGTGGTTTGGATTAGAAGTGGACCTTAACAAGTGATAAACGCCAGTTTATCATCATTCTTATACCCTAAAACAGATCTAGCTCTTAGGGCTTTTTCTGCACAAATGGGTTTTCGAGCTACATTTAGGCATTTACCTAGTTTAGGCATGCATTGCATTTTATTTGTATTTTTCATGTATTTACTTGAGTGCCAGGGATAAATAGAAAGTCAGATTCTACATACCTTGGCATTCAGGAAGGTAGAAGATGACGAAGAGACATCTATCAGCTAGATCTTAGCCAAATCCAGCTCATCCCAACTGGATCCCAGCTCCTTCTAGCTGGATCAACTCATCTCTAGCTCCATTTAGTTCATCTCAGCTGAATGGTACCTCTAGCTAGTTCACCTCAACCCCATTTAGCTCACATCAGATGGATGGTAGCTTAAACTAGCTCAAGATAGTTGATCCCAACTCCATTTTAGCTCCTACAGCTCAAAACAATTCACTGGAAGCTCAACTTGACTAGGTCTAGCTACTAACTAGACCTAGTCAGCTGAAAATAGCCTCAACCAGCTCAGGCTATCTCAAGTCTAGCTCCCAGAGGCTCAACTCAGCTCAACTTAGTTGAGCTGAGCTACTTGACCTAAGCTAGCGACTCCAACTAGCTAAGTAATCTCTGGGAAGACCAGACCCAGCTCACCTCAGCTCACATCAGTAGAAGCCAGCTCATCTTAGCTTGGCTTAGCAGCTAGCAAAGAACTAGCAAGCTAAGACAGCTAAGGTAGCTCCTTGCAGTTTTCTTCAGTAACCACCAACTCCAGTGCAGCTCAAGACAGCTTCCTCTAGCTCCTCTCCCTCAAAACCCTATCTCCCTTTGCCTCCAACCCTACTCCCTGCTAGTTAAGCTAGCTTAGCTTAGCTAAGTCCACCTCCATGGCACCAAAAAACCCAACCCAAACCCACCTACCTTAGCTCCACCAACTAGCCTTAAACCTAGTCCACCTAAGCTCCCCTATTCCCAATCCTTTTTGGTGCCAAAACTAGGCACCCTTTGGCCCTTCAACCACCACCAAGAGACATCTATTTTTGGTGCCAAAATAGCCATAACCACCTCCCCCTTTTCAGCACCAAAATGACCCCACATCACCACCCTACACATCATCAACCAACCCATTTCAACCCTTGATTTTTGGCACCAAGAACACCTCCTTCTACTAGCCAAAAATGGCACCAAAAATAGGTGTCCTTGCACCCCATATTCGGCCACCAAAATCCACCTTCAAACCCCCTTCACATCCCCTTGGTTGGCACCATTAAACACTCTCCATTGGATCCTTAACCACCTCCCATGAAGCCATCCTAAACCTCCACCTAAGGCCACGCCAACCACCACCTTCCTACCCTATATATACCCTCCTAACCACCACCAAAAATATTATCTTCTCCATTAGTTTAGGTTCCACCCATATCACTTACATCTACGCCAAGGAAGAAGAAGAAGAGAAGAAGATCAAGGGGGCAACCTACCCACCCCCTTGATGACTTCTTCCTCCCCTTCTTCTCCCTTGTGCCACGCCAAGGAGATCTACATAGAGGGGAAGGCCAGGCAGAGGAGGAACCTTAAGGTGGTTGATGCCCACCTTGAGGAGAGAGCTTGGAGGAGGACTACATCAAGAAGAAGCCAAGGAGCACCCTTTTCAAGTGTGGGGCAACCACAGTTGGAGCAAGAGCCATCCAGACTTCTACAGAGGATCCCCCTTCTTCTATCTTTAGTTTATCTTTGTATTAGCTAGTGGTTTACTTTTTCTTGTTAAGAAGCATTCCTCTACCTGTATTTTACTCTGCTAGTAATGCAAGTTTTCATTGTCTTCCAAGTTCATGTTTTAATTTAGTGTGTTTTTCTTCTCTTATTAGTGTAGTGCTCACCACACTCCTCTTCTAATTACCCTAGGCGCATTTGCCTAGAGTGAGCTTAGAAGAGAGGGTTTTCATTTTGTCACTTAGGCGTAGGTTTAGTGTAGTTATCTCCACTTTTAAGAACCTGATTATTTCCAAAATCATAAAAACAACTAAACCAAAAATCATAAAAATACATGTGTTGATTTGAGAGGCGAGAGAGAGAGAACCATTTTTATGACTAACAATTTGGTCTCATTGAATGACGCTAGATATTCATCTTATCTAGGAATATAAATTATAAAAGTTGATTGCAAATATACGCGTCTCAACGACAAACGCACTTTTTACAAAATTACGTATTTTTGACATCAACAAGTTAGTCGGAGCTTGATTTTGACGAGAATGAACAACTAATGGAGGCCTTAAGTCTGGTCTTAAGACCTCCTCCCATGCATACACTACAGAAGAAACGAGAGGGACTAAATATGTATTGGACCCAATCAAGGAACCCAAAATAATTGGATGACTATGGCCAGTTCGAGGTAGATCGACCTTTGGATCAAAAACTCACCCGCTTGAGAATTACTTGTGTAGCCAGGAAAGGAAAATCCCATAAAGACCCCCCTACATGATAGAGCGTCCCTATAGGTTACAGGGTTTCCCCCACCCGACTTTCCTTGTCACTGTAGGTTCAAGTAGACCGAAATGTGTGAATTAGGCCCTAAGTCTACCAACTTTAGTCCTTATTGTGCTTGTTCCTTAAGTTATCACTTGATTTAGAAATTAATTTCAATTGTGGCCTAATTTCTAGGTTGGTTGCTTCACTATGTGAACCAACTTTACTTGACCTATCCTATGATTCGAGGATGAAATCTGGGATACTCACCCAGACCATCCTGTTTTGATTTGCAAATAGGTTATTAAGTCCCAATTTTAATGTTCAAGTGATCTTACAGCCTGGATTTTAGGGTTCGAATTTTTAAATAAATTCAAACAAGGCTTGGGTAGCACACAATGTGGAAAAAGATTTCCCTTATAATTGGCAAATGTGTTCTAACACTCCAAAACCCCTAATGTTCAAAACATTAATTGGCTCTTAAATGGAATCCAATTTAAATTAAATAGCACCTTGGACTCAATCAAGAAGGTGATGTCCAAGGAGCTAACTAAATTTGGCACATATCCCTACTAGGCACAAGAATTAGGGTTTAGGTTCGTGTAATCAATCAAAATCCCTTTGATTACGCAGTAATTCACACCAACATATTGTCAATCTTATGATATTTTTTGGCTTTACACATCTAGAATTAGATAACTATACGTGCATTCTATAAATACATGCATTCATGCATTTTCAAAGAGGAAGAAAGAGAGAGAGAGAGAGAGAGAGCCCTCACTACCACCTAAAACCACCCACCTATTCACCTACAATAAATATCCAAGACCTGAAGTGCCATAAGGATATTTTCCCAAAAATAAATCCTAACGACTTGCTTGCTCTCCACCCCATCCCTCACCTATAAAACAATACCCACACCTCCCCTCACAAGGGTCGGCACTCCCTCACTCATACACACCACCACAAGTGTCGACCACTCTCCTCTCTCCCTCTCTTCCTCTCCTAATCGCAGCACCCTCTCACTGGTTGAGAGGCCACGCAGACGATAAAGGAGACAACTCTCGTGGTTGCAACCACCACAGAGAGGACTCACCATCGTCTAGCTCCTTCATGAGTAGGTAGATGTGGTGATTCTATGTTCATAATGTAGTTTATTTTGTACTTTTTGTGGTTTTCTTTATCGCCATTAGAGCAGCTCACGTAGCCAGTGACAAACCACATACACTCCTCACTCTAGCCAACGCACCCACTCACACACCCGCTTCTCTCTCCCTCCAATCGGTCACCCATGCCTTATGCGCCCCTTTGTCACTGACTAAGAGAGAAACTTAGCTGGTAATAAGTCACCCCAGCCAGTTCCTCCCACTCCCGCGCACCCCTGTGCCACCGATTGGTGCGACATGCAATCGACCGACTTCTCAGTTAGTCTGTTGCACGTTCACACCCCACACCCAGGTGCACCCCCTTGCCACTGGTTGGCGCGCCTCCTGATCGACTAACCTTCTCAGTTAGCTGATGGCACACCCTTCTCGCCCTTTACTTTGCCACTCTAGCTGGTCACCACCTCATCCCACTCACACATAGACACACACTTGCAAACATACACACATACACACAGACATACACATATACACACAAAGCCTCACACTCACTCACCTTTACTCACACACTCACATATACACTCACTCACGTATGTATTTACACATCCATATATATATATATATATATATATATATTCCCACATACACATACACATATACCATTTACACATCACACGCACTTCTCCATTACTGCGCATTTTATTACGCATGTGTACGCACAAGTTGCATACATGAACGTGATTCCTACGCACATTAATCCTTCACACACATACGCACACACATCAATTCCATACCCTGCATGCGGTGCATCATTAGTTTCAATCTTGTCTCTCTAGACGTTGGTCGAACTAATACCATGCTACATTCCATTTGAATCACCGATTCAATCTCCACTACTATATTATATAGTTATACATATATATATACACAGATATATATCTTATACATACACAAATATATATACATATATACATAGGCTAAATATTTCATTTATTTCAATTCCCACATTTCTTTCCTTCATTCTCGTATTCTTTCTTATTTCTTAAGTAAGAAAATACCACAAAAAGTATAAAAGAGAAAAGATAATCCTTGACTTTATAGGTATCTGATCTTGTGCATAGCGAGATTATTTTGGACTCAAATTTGGCGTGTCACTAAGGACATATTTTGAGGGTGTACCTCAAGGACAAGATTATTACAAAAAAATCTTAAAACCCAGAATATCCAAGAACATAACAAATGGAAATCATGTCTTTAGGATTCACATAGAAATCGATTATCCAAACCCACTTCTCTGAGTTTGACCCTGGGCCTAAAATTGACAATCTCAAAACATACTTAGTCCAGGTTTAAATACATTTGACCATTCTGTGTCGGATCACTTATAGGTAACCACTTCCACTATACTCATTTTCACGCTAATATCACCTAGTTAAATAACCTTACCCACGTTTGATCACCCTTCAATTACAGTTAAATCTCAAAAAGATAAAGAAATTCTTGCCACAATTGATGATATTTAAGAAGATAAGGCAAGGTTGCAATCCTATATTTTTTTTTGTTTGCTCTTTTTTTCCTTTATATACAAGGAAAGAGGGAGATAAGGAAGAAGGAAGAAAACTAACCTACCCCTAGAGTGGTTGATCCGAGTTGGCGGACTTGAGCTTCACCTTTCCCTTGTCTTCACTTGGGTTAGGTCAAATGACTTCTTCAAACTAACCAAAATAGAAACAATGGTTAGAAATCAAATAAATAAAAAATAAAAGAAAAATATACAAAAAAATAGTGGTAAGTGCACATTGCTCCCCAGCAATGGAGCCACAATGTTAATCGCGCTTTAATCACATTTTAAAACTTGTGTCGTAATATAGACATCTAGAGAAATGAACATTTGAAATTTGTAGTTCTCGAAAAAGAACATATTTCGAGGTCATTCGTAGGGAGAAATTATATGCGCAAATACCACTATTTAGATTTTGTAAAAATGTAGCTTAGGAACTAGATATAATGAGTTTGATTTTCTATGTGCGAAATCTAGTTCAACATATATAGATTAACCTCTCAATTTAATCTTACACTCGAGGAAACTGTGTATTAATTAGTGTTTAATTGAAAATAATCATGAAATAAATTAATTGAGCACTAAAAATACTAGGTCACTATTATTTGGATATAATATCTCAATGAAACCCCAAATATCCCATAATTGAAACAAAATCCTCAATATAATAGAAGGTCTTCAAATCAGTCCCTAAAAGTATAGTTCCTCTTGCGATCTGGTCCCTAGAAAGCCTTGCAAATAGGCCCTTGAGAAGTTCTTTTGTTTACGAACAAGTCTAGGTCCATACCCATCTCCTCGGTAGGGGCTGCCAGAGACTCACTAGACTTGAGCTTTGGCTATTGGGCTGCTCCAACGTCTGGCGGAGTATGGTCGCCAAATCCTTGCCGACCTGGTGGTGGCGACGAATAGCCAGTTGGAGGTGGTGGTGGTGTTAAACGGTGAGAAGAGCAACGATCTCCAGTGAAGATCTGACGGCAAAATATGGCCTTATGGCCTCAATCAAACACTTGATAAGCTCTGGCGTGCCATGTCGGAGCAAAGCCCTAACCGACTGGGTGACAGTGATGACTAATGAGAGCTCGCGAAGGAGCTTTCCAGCGACAGGTTTGGAGGACAGCGGCGTGGAAGTTGGAAAATCAAATTGGATTGGGGGAAAGATTTGAGGGGATGGTTAGAACAAAACCCCTATCCTAATTTGGGGAGGGGATGGGTAGCGTGCTACGGTGGTGAAGGTGGTGGTGGGTGTTAATGGTGGTCAACGGGGAGTGACGGAGAGGCTATGAATGGAGCTACAAAGCTCCAGATATCTAATTGGGATCCTAACTAAGCAAGCCCTAACCTAATTTGGTGAAAGGGAGAGAGGAATTACCTAGCAAAGAAGGAACGATGAGGAAGATGATGAAGTAATCCAAGATGAAGAAGAAGAAATAAGCCACGAAGCTTCGCGTGAAGCTCTGTGGGACGTCGGGGGTGAGAAGCCCTCTACCATTTTTAGTGGTAGAGCAGCGGATGAGGAGGTTAAAGAAACTCCGAGGTGCTTCAATGGAGTGTGAAGAAGAAGAGGAGATTCACATCCAAATTCGCACACTCGTGAACGACCATGATCAGGGACTTAAATAGATACATTCCATGTATCAATTCAAGTCAAAATCGTGAGAATTGGCTGTCAATTTGTTGTGTTGTACTCCTAATTTCACGGTCGAAATAACGACAATTCTTGCCATTCAAGGAGCTAGAGATGTGCTTGCTGTGTTGGTGAAGATCTGGGGATCAATCCTACCAGATTTGGTGGGATTTCCTTACAAGAATCTCGACTAATTAGGGCTACAAATCAAGTTCGTTGTGAGGAGAATGCTGCTTCTATAGTCCCTGCATTGCAGAAGAAGGCTAATGTCAGCATGACATCAGCCAAAGCTATAATGAAAGGATTTTGGACCTAGATGTAAGGGATTCAAAAGTTGAGGTCTGTTTTGCAAAGTAGATTTAGAAAAAGTCCAATTGATATTAAATTTTTTGCGTAACCTAATTTGAACCAAAAGAATCTATTGGTTACTTTAATTTTGGATTTTTATGAAGTTTGATTTGTCAACTTACATTTTAACCCAAAATATATTAAATATTCGCTTAGGTTTCTGTTTTAAGTCAAAATAGGTTCATTTTGTTAAATTGGTTGTTTTAAACCTTATAAATATTTTTCAATGAATTTTATAAGGTTTAGATTACATTTATTTTAACCAGAACCCCTTGAATTAAAGTAAGGCTAGAATTAGGATTTTTAAATATAATTAGCTCTCAATTTTCAGATAAACCCTAAATCAATCAATGCAAGTCCACTTATTTGAATTTTGAGTTCCATTAACCTTCAATTAGGCATAGGTTTACCCCTAAGTTTCTCTGTAGTTGCATTTGTCTGCTAAAATAGCAAAATTAGCCCAATTTACATTAATTCTTCTTAATTTGGCCACGATTAAATTATACCATTTCAATACATTAATTCAGTGAATTTAGCCTTGGAAATTAGTCAATTTGAGTTAGATAAAGAGGATGATGGTGTTACCATCACTCCTAAGATACGATGATCACACTACCATGATTGGTACACTTCGATTACAGTTGTCCTCGAAAATCACCTTAGAAGAATGTAGCCGAGATAGTTTGATCGATCAAACTCCATATTGATTGATCAAACACTGTAAAAATCTCTCTAAAATCTAAGCAAATCGATCAATTAGATAGTTGTTTAATCAATCAATCTGTGTACACATGCAGAATAAGAGAAAGAGAGGGAAATAAATAAGAGAGGAGAAGGGGATTGTCTTCACAAGAGGCACCCATGCAGCACTTAAATAGAGCATGTCGAAAGATGTGTAGGGGATTGATTTATACGAATTCAACGAGAGGAAAATTAATTAACCAATTAATTAATCCACAAAATCAAATAAATTTCAATAGCAAAAAAGTCCAAATTCCAAATTGATTCTCATCGATCTTGAGCTTGAGCTTGAGCCTAAGTTGGAGCTAAAGCCAAGATAGCATGTATGCACGTATGCATGTGGTCCCTAGCCCTACTTCTTGCTTTTTACTACATGAGTCGTGGGAGGCAAAAGCCTTTTATATCCATCAAGAGGCTTACCCACTTTTAATGTGACACTAAAAACCTCACCCAAATCCCTTTGATTTCAACATGAATTCTCATGTCACCATTCACCAATTTCATCCTAATTGTTGCAATAAGCCTCCAAAAAATTACATTTCCCAATAGATTCATAGTTGAAACTCAATGTGAAGAGAAAAGAATTCTTGGCTGCTACACTTTGTTTCAGTAAAGGTACCTTTCAGTTTGAACCCCTGAGTCATCCACCTTCACCACTACAGGAATAAAGTGAAACTAGTCATGAAATTTAGACCTTTAATGTATGATATACAGTGGTGACAATAAAGTGACATTTTTGGTGATAATCTTTACGATTGGTGCTCTTAAGTGCCATACAACTTATCTTATTTCATGAGTGTATTTAGGAACGACCCTATTCCCTTAACTGTAGCCTATAGTAACACTCACATAGGTGCCATTTTCCAAGAATGCATTGCTAACATCATATCATTAAAGGCTTGAACTCATTCGAAACCTTTTCTCTTCCTAAATTTGTACTCCAAGACACTCAGGCTTTCAAGGATTGGACTCAAATGTAAAAATACCTATCATCGATTGCCAACCAGTTCCCTAAATAACTTTTTATTATCACATTGAATCTACTTTGTAGGATCTTTACTTATTTAGGTTGGGTTGCTACTGAGAGTGAACTCCTAATGGGTGTCAAACCCATCCTAAGCATAGACTTAAGGACTGAAGATCTATCAAGTCCTTTGGTAAACAAATTTGTTGTATTATCCTTGGATCTAATAAAATCCACAACAATCACTCCTTAAGACACTAAATCCCTTATAGACTTAAATCTGACCTGGATATTTCGTCTTGTTTTTTTATTAAACTTTGAACTCTTGATTTTTGCTATTATGGTCATGTTATCACATTGCAAAGATATTGCAAGAATTAACTTACCCACCATGAGAATTTCAAAAAGAAGGCCCTTTGATCATTTATCCTCAATTCCAGTGGTGTCCAAAGCACATAGCCCAGCCTCAAATGTAGATTGAGCTAGAATGGTTTGTTTTTAAGACCATCAGGAGACTACACTGCCTCCAAGGGTAAAAACATATCCTGTAATACTATTACTTTCATAATACTCCATTTGACCTATCCAGCATGCATCACTGTATCCTTTTAGGATTGAAGGATATTTACCATAATGCAAACTAAGAGAAATCCATTTAAATACATAAGTACTCGATCCAATGCATTCCAATGAATATGATCAGGATAGCTTATGTATCTACTCAATTTAGACATGAAGAAAGAAATATCTGGTTTAGTACAATTAACCATATATATCAAGCTACTTATAATCTATGAATATCTAAGCTATGAAACAAGTGTTCCACCCTTGTTCATGTAGAGGGTTTTCAATGAATCAAAGGGAGTGCTTACAACCTTGCAATCTTTATAACCAAATTTCTTGAGAACTTTCTCAACATAATGAGATGAGAAATAGCTATCCCTTCTAATGAGCAAGTCAGCTTAAGGCCTAAGATCACATTGACTACACCCATTATCTTTCATCTCAAGCTTATTATTTGAGAATGACTTAGTTTCATTCACAATCCTTATGTCTGAACCAAATAGTAATGTATCATCTATATATAGGCATACACAAATACTTATATCACCCTTAAACCTTAGAGTAGATACACCTATTGGATTCATGAACCATAAAGCTAAAAGATAGGATAGTCTTATCAAACTTTTTATGTCATTATTTAGGTGCTTGCTTCAAACCATATAATGATTTAACAAGCTTGCAAACCTTTTCTCATTTCTAGGAGCTACAAATTCCTCTAGTTGATTCATATAGATATCCTCCTCAACATCGCTACGAAGAAAGGTGGTTTTTACATCCATTTGATGGATAGTGAGATTATTAATGGAAGCCAATGTAATAAGCATCTAGATAGTACACATCATAGTTACTGGAGAATAAGTATCAAAATAGTCAATACCTTTCATTTACTTAAATCCCTTGGCAATAAGCCTAGCTTTGTATTTTTCAATAGTTCCATCATGCCTGAATTTCCTATTAAATACCCATTTGCACCATCCAATAGTAGAACACTCTGGTGCTAAATCGACCATCTCCCATGTTCCATTAGAGATAATTGAATCCATCTTACTCTATGTCATCTTTCTAATCCTTAGCTTCAAAATAAGCCATGACATTATGGTAAGTGGGGGGATTGCTCTCAATTTGATAAGCAATAAAATCACTTCGTGAATCCTTAGCAATTTTTGGTCGCTTACTTCTCCTAGGTTCAAAATCTTCTAATTCATTAGGTTCAGAATGGGAAGAGCTAGCTCCCACATTAGACATCCCTTCCACTTCTTTAGGAATAGAACCAGATATGGTAGCTTGATTATCTAAAGTCATATGTTGAGGTAAACCAGCCATCATTAGAAAAACATCTTCAAAAAATGCAGCATTACGAAGCTTCACAAATTTTATAACTAAAAATCTGTAAGCATAGTTATTCTCAATGTAATATAAAAAGACAGTGTCAACAGTCTTAGGACCGAGCTTCTCGTTCTTGTGTTCTAGAACAATCACCTTAATAAAGTAGATCAACACTTTGAGATATTTTAAGCTTGGTTTTCCATTTCTCCAAATCTTAAATGAACTACTTTCCTTATGCTTATGGAGAACTCTATTTAGAAAATGACATGCCATATGTTAAGACCCATGCCGTTTGAGCCTTTTAAGACGTCTGGACTTTAGGTCAGTCGTCTGGTAAGACGTCTGGACTGTGAGTCAGACGTCTGGACGCATTCCCAGATGTTTGAAAATCGAAAAATTTGAGTACGAACTTGCGTCGCACGCGTGCTGCGCGCAGACAATACTCTCATTTTTCCTCCCCTTCTTCTTCTCTCTCTTCCGTCCCCAGCAAAACCCTAAACACCAACCTTATATAACCCCCCTCCTCCTCTCTCGTTTCCCCCACTTCTTAGCCACCAGCCACCTTCCTCTCTTCTTCCTAGAGCGAGCGAGAGCACGAGAGCAGCGGAGAGGAGGAGCGGCGTGAGAAGGAGAGGAGGTGAGCTTGCGAGCTTGCGTGGGAGCTCACCGGTGGGCGCACGGCCGAAGCGACACATGTGCGAGGCGGAGGAGTGCGTCGGGGAGGTCCTCGCCGACACTGCTGCAGCTGGAGCTGTAGGCGAAAGGGCGTCGCGACAGGGTTTTCCCAGAATCAGACGTCTGGAGTGACCTCCAGACAACGGTGCGGACGTCTGGAGGTGGTGCCAGACGTCTGAGGAGAAGGCTTCGCGAAGGTACGTTTTCTTTGCGGATACGGCCACGCAGGCCGCTCTGCTAATCCCTTTCTGCATGGCCGTTTTGAGAAGATCGGGTATTTGCATGCAGGATTCACTTTGGGAAGGTGTGGGATACGCCCTCTCACGCTTTTCAGACGTCTGGGCAAAATACCAGACGACGGGAAGCCCTTCCAGACGTCCGGAGAGGTGGTTGACATCTGGAGCTGGGTCCAGATGGTCCAAAAGAGTTCTTGGACGTCATTGGCGTAGGGCTTGAGGTATGACACTGGACACTTTTAAGACGTTTGGAAGTTGTTCTAGATGTCTGATTTGACTTAGAAACGCTATTTTTGACTCATTTAGGATCCGTTTGAGGTTCGTTTTCCACAAATAAGATATCGATGTTTCCCGTATGAATTCCTCTACTTGTTAGAAGACTTTCTATACTGTTCTGAATATTCTCTTATGATTGATCCTTGTGATAGGACCTCGTTCTGTTGCGGGTTCGGGGCTTGCTGAGGCACGTGAGCCTGCCGTTCAAGCCCCCATTACTCCTGGGTTTACTGGTAGAGTGGCTTCCCTTAATCTAATTACAAACCTGAATGCATGTGTGGAATGAATGAATAGAATCTAGGATATGACATAAATCCTAGGACGAGAAATATTGAAAATGTCTGTATTGAATGAGTGAAATGCAGTCTTGAATGAGTAGATAGAAATGATAATAACTTCCTGTAAACGAATAACAACTGCCTGTGAAATGGGAAATACTTGTACTAGTTAACTGTTTCATGTGATTGTCCGGTTGTATACATTAAATGACATAATTCGATCTGCATGTATATAAATTGAGAATGGTAATGTGCATGATAGAAATACGAGCTACTTGTGTATAACCCGACTACGAAAATGTGAATGATAGAAATACCTATGTATAACATGAGAATGGAAATAGAAATGATAAAACTTGGTATGGCATGGCCTGAGGAATATGAGCATGAACCCTACGGGGAATTAAGAGTTTTGCTCCTGGAAATAGATGGAATGGATCTGGGAACGAGTTGGGAAGTGTGCTGGCCCTTGAGTACGTGGTACCAAGGGGAGCGCATGTTACCTCTTAGTGTAGAGGGGTGCCTGCTACCTTCGGGTTGAGACCTGGAGTGGGTTTGGCCACTTTGCATAGACTCTGTGGCCCTCTTGTACACTATACCAGGGAGAGCTACTAGTGTATGGAGAGAGCTAGCCGCCCTACACCGACTTGTTAGGCCCACTGGGCAAACCAGGGTAGTCAGGTGAGGGTGCGCAGACTGTGGAGGGGCAAGACCCCTGTTTGGTTACTGAGAGAGGCTAGACCCCTGTTACTGAGAAAGCTAGGCCCTATACTGGTTTCATGCTGTACTTTGGGTGCACCCGCTAATGGAAACGACTGATCGCGTGCCAGTGCGGGGTAGCTACCCGTGCGCTTATCGCGTGTGCCATAGTCACTGTTACGTCTGTCCATGACCTTGGGGTGGTTGACTGGGTGTAGGATCACCATGGGGACTCTCCCAGCCAGGAGAGTACCATGTGTGCCTTCTACTCTTCGGAAAAGACTGCAATCAAGATCGTTCCCACGAGGAACATTCGAGATCAAGAAAGAGATCTGATAAATAAACCAATGGGTAAAAAAGGGAATAACTTGTGAAATAATGTAATTGGAAAACAACTACATGTCCACTTTTACTGCTTTAGTTAGTTGGTTTCCACTATACTCAGCGTTCGTTGATTTCATGTACTCATAACCCTCTTCAGGTCCAAGTGTTGAGCAGCCCAAGTCTACGGCTGCGGAGGGTGCTGGGCCTAGTGGAGCCCAGTAGGCGTAGTTTCTCTTGTTGTACTCTTTGTAGTAGTGAGTAGACTCTTGCACCTTTACGTTTGTACTCTTACATTCTGTACTTTATATTCTTGTACCTTGTTACTTTTCTACTATTGTGGTGGCGTGTACTGCAGTAGTTTTACTTCTTTACTACTGTACTTTTGTTATTGTTAGTTGCTTAGCATAGTGAATGTGGTTTACTTTCCTGCTTTTTGCTTACTTTCTCATTGGACGACTGGGTCTTGGGATCAGTCGAGTCGGTCCGGTCTTGTGTCCTGTAGGGATTCGAGAACTGGGTCATAGCAAGATGGTATCAGAGAAAGGTCATCCCGAGAAATGTACCAACTAGCTTGAAAATAACCAAGTCACGTGGTTGTAACCAGAGTAACCACCAAAATGTACTGCTTGACATCTATTCTGAGTTCTTTCGCTGAAGTCCATTAGGGTTGACTTCTTCTGTTTTGTCTTCCGCGTCTCCTTGCAGGAGATGCCCCGTCAGAGAATTCCTGAGACAGGCTGTGGACGTGGCCATGGACGAGGCCGGAGGGGCAGACGTGTCGAGCTTGGAGTACGTGCTACCCCTTCTCTCCTCTTGAGCGTACAGTCTCAGGACCTCGTCCAGTTGATCCGAGAGGTCGTTTGAGAAGAATTTCAACTTCTGTCTACTCTGCTGCCCCCTCATCTCTCTTCTGAGGGTACGAAGGGGGAGTTTTTCGTGGGACGGCATTGTCACCGTAACACCAGGCGAGTCAGAAGAGCTCAAAGGAGGCATGTGGCACCCGCAGGAGAGTAGTCTCATTTTGCAGGGCCGTCAATAGCCTCTGGGGGCCCCCGATAAGGGCCAGCTGTCAGCACTGGACCCCCGCCCAACCGTTGGCAGGGACCTACCGAGGGAGGGAGTTGAGTCCCCCTCTGTTACCAGTGTGGCCAGCTGGGCCACTTCAGGAGGGACTACCCGTCTAGGGCTAGAGCTCAGCAGATGCTCCCCGCAGTAAGCGCTGGAGGACGAACAGGAGGCCGTGGTTCCCAGGCATGTGGGGGAGGTCAGCCGTCACAGGGAGGATACCAGCCAGTTGTCACTAGCTCTGCCCCGGGCTTGGTTGTTTTGTCCGCTCCCAGGACTGAGGGGTGTCACAACATCTTAACTCACGGAGACTTCATAGCTTCAGTTTCTACGATGACAGGTATGGTTACAATTTTTTGGTCTTTTGGAGTACGTATTTCTTGCTTCTAGTACGACGTACTTTCTTGCCCCACCTGTTATCGCTACTTTGGGGTCCGATAACACTCTATTAGGGGATACGTTGTGATCAGGGACCTAGGCGGCCAGCTGTTGTAGCTGGGAAGGTTAATACAGACTATGAGATTAGTGTTGGGGGACACCACCTCCCCGCTGACTTGATTGTGATACCAATGGAGGATTTTGGCGTAATCCTAGGGATGGATTGGTTGTCCGCTTACCACACTTTGGTGGACTATTTTGAGAGGAAGATCGTCTTCTCCATACCAGAGATGCCTTCCTTTGACTTCTCACGGACAACAGGTGGACGGAGGCTTCAGGTGCATTTCTGCACTTCGGGCGGCGAGACTTTTGGGCCAGGGGTGTGAGGGCTTTCTCATTTATGTAGTGGCAGAGCCCAGCCCCGTGGTAGACTTTTCAGAGCATCCCGGTGGTTAGAGAGTACCCCGACGTGTTTCCAGAGGAGCTGCCAGGACTACCGCTTGAGCGTGAGATCGAGTTCGAGATCTCCCTGGTACCGGGGACTAGCCCCATTTCTATAGCACCTTACAGGATGGCACCACTTGAGCTGCGAGAGCTCAAGTCCCAGTTGCAGGACCTTCTAGAGAAGGGCTTGTAAGGCCCAGTGTGTCTCCGTGGGGAGCCCCGGTATTATTTGTGAAGAAGAAAGATGATATCCTACGCCTCTGTGTGGACTACAGACAGCAGAATAGGGTCACCATCAAGAACAGGTATCCGCTGCCGAGGATTGATGTTTTGTTTGACCAGTTGCGAGGTGTCACGATTTTCTCCAAGATAGACTTGAGGTTTGGCTACCACCAGTTGAGGATCAAGGAGACCGACGTCTCCAAGACAGCTTTCCGCACCAGGTATGGACACTACAAGTTTTTGGTCATGCCGTTTGGGCTGACCAATGCCCCCACTTCTTTCATGGATTTGATGAACCGGGTGTTCAGACGATATCTGGATCAGTTTGTGATGGTATTTATCGATGATGTGCTCATTTACTCGCGGGATCAGGCGCAGCACGGATAGCACTTGCGGATGATTTTGGACACATTGAGGCGACGTAGGCTGTATACCAAATACAGCAAGCGCGAGTTCTGGTTGAGGCAGGTGACCTTCTTAGGTCATGTGATTTTAGGGGATGACTTTGCTCTGGACCCAGCCAAGGTAGAGGCAGTGCTCAAGTGGGAGAGACCACGTATAGTGACAGAGATTCGCAGTTTCTTGGGACTGGCAGGTTACTACCGATGGTTTATCAGAGGTTTCTCGCAGATTACGTGTCCTACGACACAGTTGACCCGGAAGGACGTGCCCTTTTCTTGGACAGACGCTTGTGAGGCCTGTTTTCAGGAGTTAAAGGAGAGGCTGACTTCGGCTCTTGTGCTTACCATCCCAAACAACAGTAGCGATTTCGTTGTGTACACGGATGCCTCTTTACAGGGGTTAGGGGGTGTGCTCATGCAGCGAGGTCACGATGTCGTTTACGCTTCGCGGCAACTGAAGCCCCATGGGCATAGCTACCCTACCCACGACTTAGAGCTGGCAGCTATCGTCTTCGCGTTGAAGACTTGGAGGCACTACCTATATGACGTGCCTTCGTGCGTGTGTGTTAAGAGGTGTCATTATAGTTGCACTTGATACGTCGGTTTTAAAAGAAGTAAACGGAGGTGAGTCCGAGTGTCGATCTCAGGGAGGCATGGAAATCGGATTTTGTTTACCACTTGTTGTCACGAAAAAAAGGCGGAGTTTTGCTTGCGAAAGAGACGGTTTTGAAAAGCGAGAGATAGAGAGAGTTTAGGGTTAGAAAGCTCTTGGTTTTGATCATGCACTTTAAACAGAAATTAAAATGGCAACTAAATGGAAAATAATTTCATTAAACATGCATTCATAGTTCATGGTTTACAATATTAAATACATGCTTCAACAAAAGTAAATGAAAGCTTAAAAGAGAGAGAGAGAGAGGTAGGTAGAGAGTGGAGAGCGACGAGGCAGCCACGGCGGTGGAGGAGGCTCCGTCGGCGGCTCGTTGTCTCCGGCGATTACAAGAGTGCCTAAGACTAGCTAGGAGAGGAGTGGAGTAGTTGCAAGTGGGAGAGGATCCTTGAATGGTGGTAGAAGGGGGTTTAAATAGAGTTAAGGGCTTCCTAAAAGAAGAATGTGCTTTAGCGACATCCAGAACGTCGCTAAAACCGCTTCCAGATACGTCGGTGAAGGCCTTCTGCCGCCGATCAGCTGCCCGCCCCTCTCTCTCTTCAGGTGCGATCCGTGGATGTCGAACGAGAGCCATCCGATTGATGATCGGACGGTTGAGATCCTCCCGCGCCTGCGCTAGGATCGCGCTTTGGGCGCGCGTGCGCGCGCGCGTGGGAGGTGGGGCGCTGTCGTCGCGCCGCGTGGCGCAATCCTAGCCGCTCGCTTCTGATCGCGCGGCTCAATTTTGCCGCGCCCTTCGCCCGCAAGTGATTTCCGCTCCGTGTGATTCGAACGCGCGTCGCCGCGACGCGGGCGTGCGCGCTAACCGTTGCGCCACGCCCGCGCTTTGTCGCGGCGACCGCGGGCGAGCGCGCGGATCTCGGCCGTTCGATCGAAGATCAACGGCCGAGATGCGTCCTTGGCTGGCTTGGGGGCGTGCGAGCGGCGGGGGCGGGGCGACGTGGCACGTTCTAGGCCGTTGATCTCCAGATCAATGGTCAGGATTTCTTGGGCCCATTCCGTGCAGTCCGATTGCTCATCTGAGGCCTGCTTTGACAAATGCTTTACACAAATGGCCATTAATACAGTTTATAAGCAATCTTGGTACTTGATGCATGCAATTCTCCTATTCTACTTTATGTTGTGCCTTTTATTCTAAAGATGGGCCATATTCAACCTAATTACTACCCCCTTGCGTGGTGTTATCATACCCCCATGCTTACTCCTTGCTAGTCCCTAGCAAGGTTTATTCTAGCCTTTATTTCTTTGGCGAATTCAAGAAGTAATTGCTTAGGCACTTCGTTACTTGTCAATAAGAGGAACTATACGAAGATCTTAATCTACAAAGACTAAGCAGCGCCCGGGTGTGTACCAAAATACGAATCGCCCGAATCCTTGCTTTGTATATATAACTATACTTATGTATACGTATATATCTATATATGTCGTTTTAGAATTTTTAGAATTCAGTGTGGGTTGGTAACTTTTTACGGCTACCCAACCCACCCAAAACTCGGTCAAAACCCTAAGTGCTAAGAATCTTGGTGTGAATGTTGTGATAGACTTACTTAACGGTAATTGAGACAGACTTCGAGTTTCTACGCCTCTAGGTGACCGGAAAGGAAAATAAATTTTTGCCTGAAGGTGTATTTGTTTGATTGGTAGCTTTCTCCCTACGTTCATTTTACTTGGGGTCAACACAAGGATTTTCCAGTGTATATCTCCCCGGCTTGTACTACTTCCCCGCTTCTTCCTTAGGTGTTTTTGATCTTCTTTTTTTGTGCAATTATTGAGCTGGGCTCTGGACAACCGACCAATGGGCTGTTACCCACGATCACTTGCCAGCCATACTTGTGCGGTGAAGTGTGGTTTATTTTCTTTTCTTCTTTTTCCTTTTTTTTTTTAATTATTATTATTATTTTTTTTTTTACGTAGGTGGCTTCCCTAATCTCAAATGTACCTAGAGGCAGCAAAAAAGAAATGGCCTGTGGCTGGGTTCTGGACAACCTGCCAATGGGCTGTTACTCACGACAACTTGCCAGCCATACCACCCTAGAGAGTTCATTAGCTACCCAATTTCTGTCAAAATCTCCGAGAAGTGAGTCTGTGCAGAAATGTGTGCAGATGCTTAGACTCAAAGTTTTCCTGAGTTAGAGGATGAGTTGATAAGTCGTATACTTATCACCTTATTTAGTAGGTGGATTAGAATAGCTTAAAGTTGCCAGGACTCACCGCTAAATCTATATTTTAACGGACACCAGGGATGATTAAGCCTGAAGGCCTGAAAAGTCTAAGTGTTTAAGTTCTTTTTGTATTATTTTCCACTATTGACAAGTTTCTAATACCTAAGTTTTTCTTCCTAAATTCAAATTGTTTTTTTTATTCATTCAGACTGATTAATTAAGCTCAGGATTATGCAATTTACCATCCCCCCCATGCTTAAGTTGGACAATGTCCTCATTGGCAGATTCATGGATGCAGAAGGGTTTAAAAAGATAGTACCTGAGTGACGTAGACTACCAGATCAGTCTGAATCCGCTGGGTTGCCTCCCAGGAAGCGCTGAGTTTAACGCCTCCAGCTGGGCGGTGCACAAACAGGAATGACTTGGGTCAAGAAGATATGTTCAAAATTAACCAAACCCAAAATCAGAAGTCCACAGATGCGAATAAGGTTGTGGTGGAGTTCCGTTCCTAAGGGGCGGGAATTCTGTAACAGATATATCATGCATGCCCGTGTCAGATCCTCTCTTAGTTTGTGGGCATGCAAACAAGTTGTTGTGGACGAACGCACCCCAAATATGACGTGCCAAACACTAAAGATGTAGGTCTTATATTCAGCTTGTGTCCCCATAAAATTGTAATCCATCGAAAGTGCATCAATTCTAGTGCATTCGGGTTGCGGTATCTTTATTCTGGTAGGGCAAGTAACAAAGTCCAGAGTTTCATACTGAGCCCTACAACCAAGCATGAGTCTTCTCTTCAAAGACGAATCCATCTCTTCCGCAACTATGGTTTCATTGCTCATTCCCTCCAAGACCTTGATCTCAAGAATATTTTCTTCAACCACCTTTGTATCAGATTCACTGTTTGGGGTTGCATTAGAGGTAGGGTCAATTTCATCCTCTAGATCATATTCTTTCTCTCGGCCCTCCTCCAAATTTGTGATGGGGATTCTAACCGATTCATAATCAATTTCTTTGAAATTGTAACTCCATTCTCCATCTCCGACGTTGGCTGCTACTCCCACCGGATTACTTGTCTTGAGCCGATTAGATTCAGATTCCAAGGTCTCTCCCCTCACCTTCTCAGTTTCCTCCTGATGTTTGTTCTCAATGCTCCCCAAATTGTGTTCCAAGGAATCCTTACTGTCCTTATCCACTGAGCTATCCAACTCCTGAGGGGTATCAATGGTGGACTGAACCAAATCAGGATGACTAGGTGTAGTCCAATTGATCATGGTAGGTCCTTGCTTTATGAATTCCATGAATGGCGTTGTATGCAACAGCTTTCTTTGGCCTTCTTCCCCCAATTGTTGGAACAACTCCAACATGGCATGTTGCCCTTTAACCAATTCTTGATTCTGTCTGTGTAGTTCTAACTGGAGGTTATCAAGAATTGACATGGTGTCCTTTGGATTTCCTCCTTGAAATCCAGGTTAAGAGAGTATGGTTGAGGTTGTGGATCAGAATCCATATTGGTGTTTAAGTTCTTGGGTGGGTCCTCTATTCTATCATGTTCAGGGTCCAGTTCTTCAAGAGGAACCATTCTCTGTTTGGTCCTACTCCAGAATAGTTGAGGTTCTAAGTCCTCCTCCCAGTCGGATTCTTCATCAGGGGACCAAATCAGAGGTTGATGATCCTGGGCTTGCCTAGATTTCTGAGCATTTTCTGATTTCCATTTGTCTAGAACTCCTTCTAATCCAAAGGTCAAGTAGGCAAGGTTGTTGAATTCAGATGACCTTTCTTGGTTATTATCCTGAGATGGGTAGGGTTCTTGGTGTTCTCCTAAAGTGTAGGTCCTATCACAGTAGAGCGGGTCGGACCTAAATGAAGAGGCATCGTGAGGACAATCGAGATATGGAGCCCCACAATTTGAATCGTACCCTTGGGTGGCTATGTTAGGTGTATTCCAATAAGAGGTTGGTGCGGTTTGGTCATAGTTGGGCCAAGAGGGATATTCCAGGTTGCATCCCCAACTTGGTGGTTGGTTAGCCCAAGTCGGCTGTGGGTATGGTCTACTTGGGTTAGCATACAAATCCTGTTGGGGGTAATTTGGGTAAGATGGATAGGCATTGAAATCCATGGAGGGATGCGGGAAGAACAGATGAGAGAGAGTTGTGCACTCAATCAAACAAACAAGCCTAATCCTTATGGTGTATTCCTTAGGAGACCTAGAAATCTCATAAAGGTTGATTAAGTCCGTAAACACTGGACTCTCCTTCCCAAGGCTAATCTGGCCAGGTTGATTACGAGGGGATTGCAGGAAAGGTTCTTCCTTTGGCTTGCGCCTCCGGTTCCATAGACCCCACAACCGCGGTCGTTTGACACTGCCCCGCAGCCTAGCCACCAGATTCTACCAAGGGAATGAAAGCCAAGTGCCTAGCGAACAAAACCTCACCTTTTGAGACTTAACTCAGTCCTGCCTAGGGCACGTCTACTCAGTTTTAACGGGTTAGGATAGTGCTTGTGCTTAGGGTAATGTGATGAGGCGTTGATTGGGGTGGTGCCTCTTAATTTTCCACTTTTCAAGGTGTGTGCTTCTATAAAATAGGGTTTTCAAGTAAGAATTTTTAGGGTGTGGTGTCTTTTAACGTTTCATCCTTACTTTAGTGTTTTTTAGGGTTGACGTGTCTTAATGCTTTCAGACAAGTTTCAATGGGCACGTCAAGTTCTGCACACAATTTGATGAAAGTAGATTTCCTTTTTCTTCTGTAGAGGCTCTAAAAACCCTAGTGTACTCATCCTAAAGATCGTGCAGCTTCTATTAGATGAGTTAGTTTTTAGGGTTGAGTGGTGCGGCCCAAGTCAACTCACGGTGGCTTCGCAAACACCACTCAAGAGAGAAAGAAAAGAACACTCCAAGAATTTGTCCAGTATATTAGAGTGTACATTTTTTTGTAGGGTGGTGTGTTAAGAATGTGGGTCAAGCAATCATTCGCCACGCCAATTTTTTTCAGTTTTTATGATTTTTTTAGCTTTTTCACGCAAGCAAACAATGAGAGAGAGAGAGTACTCACTATCGGTCCTTGAGGCGCCTACTTCCTTGCTACCATAGTGGAATGCGTCGCTTCGCCGTCCATGTGCCGAATTCCTGCAACCGTCAAGTAAAAAGGAAAATAGGGCATTAGACGATATGAGAATGAAGGTGGAATGGAGGTGATAAAACAAATCCGTTGCCTCCCCGGCAACGGCGCCAAAAACTGACGTGCCTTCGTGCGTGTGTGTTAAGAGGTGTCGTTATAGTTCCACTTGATACGTCGGTTTTAAAAGAAGTAAACGGAGGTGAGTCCGAGTGTCGATCTCAGGGAGGCGTGGAAATCGGATTTTGTTTACCACTTGTTGTCACGAAAAAAAGGCGGAGTTTTGCTTGCGAAAGAGACGGTTTTGAAAAGCGAGAGATAGAGAGAGTTTAGGGTTAGAAAGCTCTTGGTTTTGATCATGCACTTTAAACAGAAATTAAAATGGCAACTAAATGGAAAATAATTTCATTAAACATGCATTCATAGTTCATGGTTTACAATATTAAATACATGCTTCAACAAAAGTAAATGAAAGCTTAAAAGAGAGAGAGAGAGAGGTAGGTAGAGAGTGGAGAGCGACGAGGCAGCCACGGCGGTGGAGGAGGCTCCGTCGGCGGCTTGTCGTCTCCGGCGATTACAAGAGTGCCTAAGACTAGCTAGGAGAGGAGTGGAGTAGTTGCAAGTGGGAGAGGATCCTTGAATGGTGGTAGAAGGGGGTTTAAATAGAGTTAAGGGCTTCCTAAAAGAAGAATGTGCTTTAGCGACATCCAGAACGTCGCTAAAACCGCTTCCAGATACGTCGGTGAAGGCCTTTTGCCGCCGGTCAGCCACCCGCCCCTCTCTCTCTTCAGGCGCGATCCGTGGATGTCGAACGAGAGCTGAGATCCTCCCGCGCCTGCGCTAGGATCGCGCTTCGGGCACGCGTGCGCGCGCGCGTTTCCGCCCGGCGTGTGCGCGCGCGTGGGAGGTGGGGCGCTGTCGTCGCGCCGCGTGGCGCAATCCTAGCCGCTCGCTTCTGATCGCGCGGCTCAATTTTGCCGCGCCCTTCGCCCGCAAGTGATTTCCGCTCCGCGCGATTCGAACGCGCGTCGCCGCGACGCGGGCGTGCGCGCTAACCGTTGCGCCACGCCCGCTCTTTGTCGCGGCGAGCGCGCGGATCTCGGCCGTTCGATCGAAGATCAACGGCCGAGATGCGTCCTTGGCTGGCTTGGGGGCGTGCGAGCGGCGGGGGTGGGGCGACGTGGCGCGTTCTAGGCCGTTGATCTCCAGATCAACGGTCAGGATTTCTTGGGCCCATTGTGGGAGCTTCGGATGTCGGATTTGGCCGATCTTGAGTCCGTTAGACTCCGTTCGTCGTCCTGAATCCATCCGTGCAGTCCGATTGCTCATCTGAGGCCTGCTTTGACAAATGCTTTACACAAATGGCCATTAATACAGTTTATAAGCAATCTTGGTACTTGATGCATGCAATGCTCCTATTCTACTTTATGTTGTGCCTTTTATTCTAAAGATGGGCCATATTAAACCTAATTACTACCCCCTTGCATGGTGTTATCACTATACGGTGAGGCTTTTGAGACATTCACGGATCATAAGAGCCTTTGGTATTTGTTTAATCAGAAGGAGCTTAACATGAGACAGTGACGTTGGTTAGAGCTCCTGAAGGACTATAACTGCAGCATCTCCTACCATCCGGGGAAGGCCACCGTGGTGGTTGATGCCTTAAGCCGGAAGGCGCTTGCCCACTTGGCCAGTTTACAAGCACAGAGTTGGAGACTCATGGAGGACTTGGGCAGTTGGCGACCCCTAGAGTTACTGGGGTACTGTGGGGCAGTGATTGTGACACGACAGACAAGATCAGAGTTGATAGACCGCATCATCACAGGACAGATGACAGACCTGTACCTGCAGTCGTTGCGTGACAGAGTACTATCAGGGGGACCCTGGAGACTTCTCCTTTACTGACGAGGTACTGCGCATGAGGGGACGTTTGTGCGTTCTTAGGGATGAGGAGTTGTTGAGAGAGCTCCTGACTGAGGCACACGGTTCCAGGTTCACCATACATCCCGGGAACACAAAGATGTGTCATGATCTGAGACGTGACTTTTGGTGGAGGGGGATGAAGTGGGATGTAGGTGAGTTCGTGCAGCAGTGTTTGATGTGCCACTAGGTGAAGGTCGAGCATCAGAGGCCTGCTGGGCCATTGTAGCCACTTCCAATGCCAGAGTGGAAGTGGGAGAGCATCGCCATGGACTTGGTGGTGGGTTTGCCCGTTACTCAGCGAGGACACGACACAGTCTGGGTGATTGTGGACAGATTGACGAAGATGGCACGTTTCTTGCCGATCCGAGTCACCTTGGGACCAACACAATTGGCAGAGAGGTATACTCGCGACGTGGTATGTCTGCACTGAGTTCTGCGTGAGATTGTATCCGACCGGGATACCCATTTTACGTCACAATTTTGGGCTGAGTTTCAGTGGGCCCTAGGGACACGGTTGAGGTTCAGCATTGCGTACCACCCCTAGATGGACGGACAGTCAGAGCACATGATACAAACACTTGAGGACCTTTTGCGTGCCTATGTACTGGACTGGAGGGGCTCTTAGGAGGAGCACTTGCCCCTTGCAGAGTTTGCATATAATAACAACTATCACTCGAGCATCGGCATGGCACCCTACGAGGCTCTGTACGGACGGAGGTGTACTGCATCCTTGAGTTGAGTTGAGGTGGGGACCAAGTGGGAGGTTGGCCCCAGGCTGATCCGGCAGAGTCAGGAGGTGATCGAGCAGATCCACAGGCAACACCACACTGTCAGGAGTAGGCAGAAGAGCTATGCAGATCGGAAACGCAGGGAGGTGCAGTTTGAGGTTAGGGATCACGTCTTCCTTCGCGTTTCGCTCATGAAGGGCCTGCAGCATTTTGGGGTGAAAGGGAAGCTCGCGCCGAGGTTGTGGGGCCCTTTGAGGTCCTAGAGCGGGTTGGACCAGTTGCTTCCAGGCTTGCCCTTCCTCCCCAGCTTTCTGGTGTGCACGACGTGTTCCACGTGTCCAACCTCAGGAAGTACGTCATCGATCCCAGTCACGTTCTGAACCATGAGAGCGTTGAGGTGGGTGACGACCTAACCTACCCCGAGCGGCTAGTGCAGATAAAGATAGAGCCGTCTGGAGTCTGAGACGGAAGCAGGTACCCCTGGTGAAGGTCTTGTGGAGGAGCCAGCGGTACGAGGAGGCTACCTGGGAGCCTAAGGCGACGATGCGAGAGCAGTCCCTGGAGCTCTTTGAGGGTACGTTTTTTCGAACCGGCTTCGGTCCTCTTTGAGTTTGTTATACGTATGTTGTTCTTTTCTTGCACCCTAGCTAGCTCAAGTTTCAGGGACAAAACTTCCTTTGAGTTTGTTATGTTATTAAGACCCGTGCTGTTAGAGCCCTTTAAGACGTCTGGGACTTGGGTCAGACGTCTGGACTGTGGGTCCGATGTCTGGTCAGACGTTTGGACGCATTCCCAGACGTCTGAAAATTGAAAAATTTGAGTACGAACTTACATCTGCGCGGGTGCTGCATGCAGACAGTACTCTCGTTTTTCCTCCCCTTCTTCTTCTCTCTCTTCCGTCACCAACAAAACCCTAAACACCAACCTTATATAACCCCCCTCCTCTCTCGTTTCCCCCACTTCTCAGCCACCAGCCACCTTCCTCTCTTCTTCCCAGAGCAAGCAAGAGTGCGAGAGCGGCGGAGAGGAGGAGCAGCGTGAGGTGAGGAGCTGAGCTTGCGAGCTCGCGTGGGAGCTCACCGGTGGGCGCACGGCCGAAGCGGCGCGTGCGCGAGGCAGAGGAGTGTGTCGGGGAGGTCCTCCCCGACACTGCTGCAACCGGAGCTGCAGGCGAGAGGGCATGGGGCGGCCACGCGCGACGCGAGAGGGTGGAGGCAGGTTCTGGTTCTGGGTTTTTCCCAAAATCAGATGTCTGGAGTGACCTCCAGACGACAGTGCGGACGTCTGGAGGTGGTGCCAGACGTCTGAGGAGAAGGCTTCGCGAAGGTACATTTTCTTTGCGGATATGGCCATGCAAGCTGCTTCGCTGATCTCTTTTTGCATGGTCGTTTTGAGAAGATCGGGTATCTGTGTGTAGGATTTGCTTTGGGAAGGCGCGTGACACGCCCCCCCACGCTTTTCAGATGTCTGGGCAAAATACCAGATGATGGGAAGTGCTTCCAAACGTCTGGAGAGGTGGTCGGACGTCTAGAGCTGGGTCTAGACGGTTCAGAAGAGTTCCTGGACGTCTGAAGATTTGCGCAGGGCTTGAGGTATGACACTAGACACTTTTAAGACGTCTGGAAGTTGTTCTAGACGTCTGTTTTGAGTTAGAAATGCTATTTTTGACCCATTTAGAGTCTGTTTGAGGTTCGTTTTCCGCAAATAAGATACCGATGTTTCCCGTATGAATTCCTTTACTTGTTAGAAGACTTTCTATACTGTTCTGAATATTCTCTTGTGATTGATCCTTGTGATAGGACCTCATTCCGTTATGGGTTCAGGGCTTGATGAGGCACATGAGCCTGCCGTTCAAGCCCCCACTTCTCCTAGGTTTACTGGTAGAATGGCTTCCCTTAATCTAATTACAAACCTGAATGCATGTATGGAATGAATGAATAGAATCTATGATATGGCATGAATCCTAGGACGAGAAATACTGAAAATGTCTGTATTGAATGAATGAAATGCAGTCTTAAATGAGTAGATAGAAATGATAATAACTTCTTGTAAACGAATAACAACTGCCTGTGAAATGGGAAATACTTGTACTAGTTAACTGTTGTATGTGATTGTCCGGTTGTATACATTAAATGACATAATATAAGCTGCATGTATATAAATTGAGAATGGTAATATACATGATGGAAATACGAGCTACTTGTGTATAACCCGAGTACGGAAATGTGAACGATAGAAATACCTGTGTATAACATGAGAATGGAAATAGAAATGATGAAACCTGGTATGGCATGGCCTGAGGAATATGAACATGAACCCTACGGGGAATTAGGAGTTGAGCTTTTGGAAATAGATGGAATGGATCTGGGAATGAGTTGGGAAGTGTGCTGGTCCTTGAGTACGTGGTACCAAGGGGAGCGCATGTTACCTCTTAGTGTAGAGGGGTGCTTACCGCCTTCGGGTTGAGACCTGGGGTGGGTTTGGCCACTTTGCACCAACTCTGTGGCCCTCGTGTATACTGTACCGGGGAGAGCTACTAGTGTAGGGAGAGGGCTATCCACCCCACGAGGCCCGGGGTTCAATCAGCCGTCCTACACCGACTTGTTAGGCCCATTGGGCAAATTAGGATAGTCAGGCGAAGGTGCGCGGACTGTGGAGGGGCGAGACCCCTATTTGGTTACTGAGAGGGGCTAAACCCCTGTTATTGAGAGGGCTAGGCCCTATACTGGTTCCGCGCTGTACTTTGGGTGCACCCACTAACGGAAACGATTGACAGCGTGCCAATGCGGGATAGCTACCCGTACGCTTATCGTGTGTGCCATAGTCACCGTTACGTCTGTCCGTGACCTTGGGGTGGTTGACTGGGTGTAGGATTACCATGGGGGACTCTCCTGGCCAGGAGAACACCACGTGTGCCTTCTACTCTTCAGAAAAGACTGCAATCAAGATCGTTCCCACGGGGAACATTCGAGATCAAGAAAGAAATATGATAAATAAACCAATGGGGAAAAATGGAAATAACTTGTGAAATAATGTAATTGGAAAACAACAGCTACCTGTCCACTTTTACTGCTTTAGTTAGTTGGTTGCCACTCTTCTCAGCATTTGCTGATTTCGTGTACTCATAACCCTTTTCAGGTACAGGTGTTGAGCAGCCCAAGTCTACGGCTGCGGAGGGTGCTGGGTCTAGTGGAGCCCAGTAGGCGTAGTTTCTCTTGTTGTACTCTTTATAGTAGTGAGTAGACTCTTGCACCTTTACGTTTGTACTCTTACATTCTATACTTTATATTCTTGTACCTGGTTACTTCTCTACTGTTGTGGTGGCGTATACTGTAGTAGTTTTACTTCTTTACTACTATACTTTTGTTACTGTTAGTTGCTTAGTATAGTGAATGTGGTTTACTTTCCTTCTTTTTAGTTGCTTTCTCGTTGGATGACTGGTTCTTGGGATCAGTTGAGTCGGTCTGATCTCGTGTCCTATAGGGATTCGGGAATTGGGTTGTAACACCATATTTAGAGATTCCCTCCACATGTAGATAGGTAATCCTAAGTGATAGGTCTACTTTAGTGGATTACAACTAAGCCTAAGCACATTATTATTTAGCCAAGAATTTAATTTAAAACGTGTATTACATGATTACAATTATTTAAATTTTAAAATTATTATTCCATGTGTTAATTTCATTGACCTTTATATGAGTTGGTTAATTATTTATTTTGGATGCAGGGAAAGGACAATCTTGATGGCTTGACATCCAATGCCATCTTAATATGTTTGATTTTCACAAAAAAAAATTAAAAAAACAAAAAAAAAAAGAAAGGAAATTCTTTTTGGAAAACGGAAAGAGAGGAGATGGCAAAATGGTGGGCTGAAAACCACCGCCCTTCCCCTCCTTTTTTTGGGAGATCTCAGACGAGACAAAAAAAGGACCCACAGGCGCTCATCTTCCGCACCCGCCATCCTTCCATTTCAATTTTTCCGACTGCAAACCACACCCCCCCTGCGATTCCACAAACATATAGAGAGCACCGTCTTCTTCCTCCCTCGCATGGAACAAAGCACGCCCTCTCCGACGAGCCCCCACTGCGCTCATCGTCTTCCTCTTCGGTTCCTCCTCGATCGCGACCTCCTTGACACTACGAGCCACCTCTGCTCCTTGCGACCGCGACCGTGCCTCACCGCTCGCCAGTCCTGCTCTGCTCCTCCGCGAACCGCCACTGCTTTCGCCATCACCACGGTCGTTGGTGACAGCACCGACGTCGCCACCGTGACTCCCCTTGTCCGCGACCTCCGACGATCATCTGCATCGCGTCACCACGGCGAGCATCTACACTGACCACTCACCGACAGATAGAGCCACCCACCGCGACCCAAATTCAACAGCCACGTGGTGACAGTGCATGGCATGCACCGTGCCCATCACCGCCACTTATTTTGCCTCGACAACGCACTACGACAGCCACCACGACTTCATCTTCGTCTTCTTCAATCTCTGAAAACTCCACGTGAACCTAAAGGCATTGCCGTCTTCCTCGCCACCCACGCCACCTCCGGCCACCCCCGAGTTCGCCGTCACTGCCATCAAGTCCCTCTTCATGCAGAGCATCCTCGCCGACAGCCACGAGCTGGCCATCACCTCTACGTGCGTGCGCAAATCGGGAAGCAAGCTCCCCTGTTTTGCTACAGTAAAGAGGTCATTGGTCTTACATTGGTGGATTTAAGTTAATGTTTAAGATATTTTATTAAGTTGAATTTGCTTATATGGCCCTCGCATTCTCTCTTTTCCTCTTTCCTCTTAACCTCTTCGGTTCTCTGGTTCACTAGATTTTGATTGAATATTTTTGTGACAATACTTACCTCATAATTATGGTCGTGAATGATAAGTACTTGTGATTTTATTGGGTTTGTGCCACCCAGTGATACAACCTAATTTTGTTGTTCAATTTTCATATATTTTTAGTAATCTTTGATTAAAGATTTTTCACCACATGAATTACTATGACGTATTATTTTCTCGATATTATCTAGTTAAGTAAAACATCCTCGATCACTGAGCTTTGCAGGAGGGCATTGACCATGTTAGTTAGGGTTCTATTTTTTTGGTCTGCTATCCGGTTAGATTGTGCGGAATATAGAGTCGTCACTTCATGAACTGTATCAAAATGCTTAGCATTGCTTATCAAATATGTCGAATGTATATTCCCCTCCTTTATCAAACCTTGTCTCTTAAGAGTTTTTCCAGCTTGTGTATCTGCTTCTTTCTTGACGAAATTAATTTACTTAATGTCTCATTCTTAGAGTTAAGAAAATAGACAACAATATATACTATTGCTATCTATGAAGGTGATAAATATTTTTTATTATCCTAAGTTGGAGTACATGAAACGAGATTCAAAAAAACACACGTAGTATATTCGAATTGTACAAAAATTTGTATTTCTTGAAATAAAGTGCATTCTGAGGTCATTCTCTAGGAGCAAAACAAATGCGCAACTTATTACTATCAAAAGCTTCTAGCTCAGGAACTACACACAATTAATCTGATTTTTTTTATGCGCAAAATATAGTTCAGAAATAGTTAAGTAGATCTCTCAACTTAATACTTCAATTGAAGAAATTTCATTTTAATTAATTCTTAACTAAGAATAATTAAGGAATAATATGATTAAGTAATAAAAATACAAAGTCCTTGATGTTTGGGGTATAAGATTTCAATACAAAAAACAATCAACCAATAATCAAGATAAATATTCAATTAATCAGAAATATCTTCAAATCAGTCCTTGGAGTTTACGATAAGGTCCTTAGGAATCTAATGATAACATCATCATGAGTCATAACTAGCTTTAATTAATCAGAATCAAGTGACAAATGCTCCTACATAATCGCCTGAGAGACGTAATTCCCTGCACAACCATTCTAAGAGGAAAACACTAAAACATGGTTAATTCTACTGTTTTAACAGCATATTATGAATGCAAAATAATCATGGGATTTCCCAGGAGTTAATCTAAGGTCTAATGAGCATTAAAGTCTAATAAGAGGGTCCACACAAACAGAAACAGGATTTCACGAACTTCGAGAACTGATTCATAACCTAAAATCCTAATTTCAGATCCGCTTAAATTACAGAGGTTTTGATTAGGATAAAATTCATCTAAACCTTATAAAACTCATATAAAAATACTCCATGAGGTTTGGTATCCTTGATTTGACTTTTGGAACCCATTTTGATCTTAAATAGAGTCACAGACACAGTTCTGCCCTAATTTGTGTTTTTACATAAATTATCCATTCAAACTTGGTCAAAACTCAAATTCAACTTTATCATCAGATTTCTTGGGTCCAAATTAGGTTTGTACCAAAATTTGGGCCCAATTAGAGTTCATCTTGACCTAGTTTGCATTTTACTCCAGCCAGACTCTTTCTCTCACATACAAGCCCCTAGCTTTAGAATTATTTACAAATCACCCCCCAACTTTGTTGTCTTCTTCACAAAAGGGTCCCTACCACTATGGCAGGTGTGAACCCAAAAGATCTGAGCTTCAATCAGGGATACCTCCCTGATTTTTCGACTAATTCTTTCCAAAATTGGAAGGGATGATCTTGAGGACGTCCCCAAGCACCTGAATCGCATCTTGGACTCAGATTTGGACTAAGAAGCTCGTGATAACCCTTAGAATTTCAAGGATCTTCTTCCCTAATTTTTCGAGTTCTTCAATATTGTTTCCAAGCTTGAAAGCCTGCCCAAGCTTTATAAAAGCTCCTGAGTCTTCTAACCTTGCTCTTTAGTTCGGTTTGGCCTCAAATTCCTCAACTTTCCCTTCCTCTGGCCACCTTCCCTACAACTCTAGCAAGCTTCCTTGACTTCCTTCTTTCGGCCACTAGATGGACAAATCAAGCGGCCCATCTTCTTCCTCTCCTTCGTCTGCTCCTCGCTGGTACTCCTCACAATACCAGCGAGGAGCTCTCCAACTCTCTCTTTCCTCGCCACCCTCCCACCGGAGGCATTCTCTTCCACGGCATCGGCCAATCAAAGCCGGCACCCTCCTACCCCTTTCGATGGTTAACATTAGGTTCCCTAACTTCCTATTCCCCCTCTTTAAACTCTAGTTTCGACCACATACTACACCTCCTCCCCCTCTGTCTTCCTTTTCTCTGGCTGAGCTCCGAAGAGGTCAACCGCCGTCCATATCGCACCAAACGTGCCCACTCCACCTCCAAAAGCTCTGCCTCATCCATTAGCACAAAACCCCTCTCCTTATTCCATGATTAACATCCTCAACCAACCCACCAAACACACTCATCGCCTACCACCTTCTCCGACCTCGACACACCCCCACACGTCTCAAAACTCCATAAAACCACTGCCACCACCTTTTCCAAGTCCCAGCGAAGGCTTTGAGCTTTTTAACAGGGGCTCTTAGCCCATATTTTTACTTTTAGGTCTTTGTAGTCCATCCACCGCTGGCCTCACCTTTGCCAATTGCCCACATAGTGCTCCGGCCATCTTCAACCAAATTACTACCCCCAGGTCTTGCGGAACTCTTCTGGGCACCCTTCCAAGACCTCAGTTGAGACGCATACCCACTGCAGCCACGATAATTCAAGAAGCTCCTTCTGCTGTAGATGCGCGAGAAGAAAGATGTGGGATAGTCCCACATCGGAAATTGACAAGGCGTCCACTGCATACAAAAGGAAAGAGTGAAGGGGGCTCTTTGCCTTAAAACACGGGGTGAGGTCCCCTTCACCTTACCTTGCACTCCTCGGGCACCATACACGCCTGGTGACCCTAGTCAGATCCGAGTACTCGTAATGGATTAGATTATATGTTGGATTTGTGAGAGAGAGGGGGAGGGTTTTGCTGTGCTATCCTTTTGCCCCTGTGCGACCCTTAGCCTTTGAAGAAGAAAGGCCATGCTCTGTGGTTGAAGAAGAAGAAGGCTTTAAAGCCTTAAATCTCTGAAGGCTTTGAGAAAGAAGAAAGAAGAGAAGGAAGGTTCTTGAACGACCTTGTGTTTGTGACACTTAAGTCATTTGATGCTATATTCCTATCGTTTGATAGAGGTTGATTATGGTTACTGTTGAATGATTTAAGAACATAAGTTAAGTTGATTGAGATACTGATTTTTTAAATAAGTTGAACATGAGATGCATGCTTAATTAGAGGACCTAATTGGTGATCTAAATCACCACTTTTTAGCTTCTCTCTATTCCTTTTATCTCATCATCATTTAAATTACAATATGACAAATTGTATTAATTGAATATCTATTTTAATGCTCAAGTTATTGTGCTCATTGATTCTGAGTGAAGATTAATGTGTGAATTCCATTTTTGCTCTTTGCAAACGACTTCGGACTCCTTTTAAATTCTGAGTTTATAAATTTAAATGTCATATTGTGCCATTTAGGAGTGTACTACAATGAACGCATCTTTAAAATCTCCTATTTTGTCCATCAACATTTTGGCACCGGGGAGCAACGCACAATTCACGCATTAATCTTATCTTTCTTGATTTTTATCTGAGCGCTAATTTGCCCTGTTTGCTTTGATTGTGATTTTGTGAGGTACATCACGAAGAAATCTTCCGTGCAAATCAACCACTCCTGGGGCAAGTAAATTTCTCTTCTTCCCTAATCAACCTCCTAATCTTTGGAAGAGAGAAAAGGCAACAAACACTTAGGATTCACCTGCCTTATTTTATAGTAATCATCATTTTTAAGGCAAGTTTCCTAATTTATGAATTCAAATCAATATTTGATTGAAGATTGAGACGATTCTGTTTAGAGATCCCTAACCAAATTGCTTATACCTACTAAGGATTTACACTTAATTTCTGAACATCTTGGACTACTCACCTTGTTTGAATCCAAGGTGTACATTTGAGATTACATTGGACTTGAAATAGAATCAATTAGGGTTTCTACTCTACGATTTTGAAGTGTTAGTTCACACTTGCTCGAATTAAAAGGAAATTAACCCTCCCACATTTGTGTGCTACCCAAACCCTTGCTTGAAAAGATCTAATCAGAAGAATCCTAAATCAGGCTTTAAATACACTTAAATCCTAAAATTATGGACCTAGTAACCTAAGAGTCAATTCAGGGTGATCTTTGGGTCTTGACCCAAATTTCATTCTTCATCTTTTAGGGCAGGTCATGTGAAGTTGTTTACATTGTGGGCCAACCAACCTCCAAATTAGGTCACAAATTGAATCAACTTCTAATCAAGTGAAATCCACGGCACAAACTAGGCTAAAAATTGGTAGACTTAAGGTCTCAATTCATACATTCCGATCTACTTCGAACTGCAGTGACAAGGAAGATCAGGTGAGGGAAACCCTGTAACCCGTGGGGATGCTCTACCGTGTAGGGGTCATTGCGGGGCTCTCCCTTCCTGGCTGCCCAGGTACTTCTCGGGTGTGTGGATCTTTGGTTCAGAGGTATCAGCCACCTCAAAACAAGCCTTAGTCATCTAAAAATCTTTGGGTGTCTTGATTGGGTCCAATTCACATCTAGTCCCTCATCTATTCTTTAGAGCACATACACAGGAAAGGTCCCTAGGTTGTTGACCTAGAGGCCTTCATTAGAATTGATCTTCTGTGGGCTTTTTGATCTGATCTAATTACTTCAATCTGAACCTAAATTTGATTCTACATCATCCACCACCTGATTTGAAAATGCAACCTGACAATTTAGGAAGAATTTATAGGAAACCTGAAACCCAAATGACCATAAAAGAGAAGATGATCGAGGCTACTTCTAAACATCATGATGAATTACAAGACCTTTAATCCATCTAGGCACGTACAGAAACAACAACCCTCATTATGAACATTGTTGGAATGATATTTAAACAAATGATATATTATTCAACCCAGAATGAGCTCTTGTCAAAATACAATGAATTGTGGAGACTACACAATATTGGATATATACAATGTCTATAAAATCCACAACTTTGGGGAATACACCAGCGTCTCATGGAGAAACGTGGGTGTATGCTAAATACGTTACACCAAGCCATTGATCAAAGTTACCAATATCAGCATTCAGAGATTGATGAGACACCTTAGAACAATATTGAGGATCCAAATGATCTCCTAGAACCCAGGTTTGAGAATAGAGGTTGTTGTGAACCCTCAACCTAAATGGAATCTGATTCAAACTTTGTGCAAATTAACATACTTGATCTTGATATGGGTTGGGAGGATCCAATTGTAGGTGTTCCCAATTTTGGACCAGCCTTAGAAAGTCATGAAGTTAGTCCATCAAGCTTAGATTCCCCAGACACCTGTGATGATAAGCCTGAATCAGAACTTCTCGAGAATGTAATTCCCAAGCCCTATCTTGTTAAGGTAATTCTCGAGAATGATTCAGACATCCCAATAGAACCTAGTCCAGATTCTAGTGATCCAACTCCTACCTTTGACCTAGAATCTAAATCAGAACCTATTTGGGATGATCAAGAGGTCCAATTCGATGAGAAGCAGATTATAGATCTAGATCATGATTATGGGCCTGTGTTTCATGATTACACCTCTCCAGACTCCTCAGAGATACAAATTGATTTTTCGGAAGTCACACCGATTTATGATACTGAAACAGAGGAGTTGGAAGAGCTAGGATTCAATTGGGTCTATCCTAAGAGCCAAGAACCTAAGCCTATGCCTAATAAGGACACCTCTTTGAGCTCAGAATTTGAGATTAGGTTAGATCCAAGTTAGGTTGTTGATTCTACGCATCTTGATTCATTCTATGGTGAAAATCTTGATATTGAATCATGTTCAGAAACTGATCTTCGCAAATTCTCCGATGACTTCGAATCTTACTTTGACTTCAGAGATCCATTGTTTCCTGATGATTACGAACCAATCTATGACCTCAACATTCATGATCCATTCTTTGATTCTGATGCTGAGGCCAATGATCTGGACCTCAAAGAAGCCACACCTTCTGATCCACATACAGAGCTTTCCAAAATCCGTTCCCAACTCGACCCACCACCAAAATTAACTTCTACTTTGATTCACCTCTCTCTGATCCGATTGCATATGATTCTTCTCCATCCTTTGGTCAGGTTTCAGACATTGATCAGACTGTTAATCACTTCCTATCCTTTTCTGATCTTACCTGTAGGATTCCTACGTCCTATATAGCTCTGTTTTCTTTCGAGGATCCCTACTTTGACTAGGCTGAGCTGACTCAGCTAAATCCTAGACTTTCATTTCCATATCTCTTTGAGCTTCAAAGTATCTAGTGGGCTCCGTATCTACTGATTCACATCAATCAACCCACCAGACTAGTTGGGTTTGGGCTACATCATTAGCCTGTTGATCTAAACAAGCACCTGGTTGGACTAACCAGCTTTTGATCAAGGTGCTTATTTTACAAAACTCATTTGATTTGACCACCCCTTCTCCTTGACCACCTTCTGCTCGATTGAAGGCATTAAATTTAGCGCTTAAAGGGAGGTAACCCACCAAGTTTGGTAGGATTTGTTCCGAGGATCAATCCTACCAAGTTTGGTAGGATTTGATCATGCTTCAAGCCTTCAATTGCTGCAGCAAATTCGCGACCAAGGAGAAACTTTTCTCTTGCTTGAGCTACTTGGAGAAGAAGGTTCGATTGAGGAAGATGATCGTAGGGATCTGATCGCAAGATATTTCAAAACTTAGGGGGGTCTTTGTAAGAATAAAAAATTAGGGGAGCAAATTGCAAAGTATGAGAAGATGAACTCCAAATGTTCTCAACTTTTTAGGGTATCCTAATTTGAACCCAAGGAATTTAATGGTGATTTCAATTTTGGGTTTTGATGAAGTTTTCTTGGTCAATTTATAATTTAACCTAAAATGTATTGAATATCCGCCTAGGTCTCTATTTTAGGTCAAAATAGGTTCCTTTTGTCAAATTGATTGTTCTAAACTTTATAAAATATTTTTAAATATTTTTTAGAAGATTTATATTACATTTATTTTCATCAGAACCCTTTGAATTAAAGTGAAACTGAAATTAGAGCTTTTAAATATGAATTAACTATTCATTTAAAAAAAAAAGAATTAACTTTTAATTTTCAAAAAAACATTAAACACGCAAGCCCACTTGTTTAAAATTTAGGTTCAGTTGACCTCAATTAAGTGTAGGTTTACCCCTGAGGTTAGTCTACACTTGTATTCCTTTATTATAATACCAGAATTAGCCCATTTTAATGTTATCCTCCTAATTAAATCATAATTGACTTATACCCTTTTAATAGTTTAGTTAGGTGAATTAGCCTTAGAACTTAGCCAAATTGAGTCAGATATGGAGGAAGATGGTGTTACCATCATACCCACATGCCTAACATTTGCTAGTCCCTTAGTAAATTCTTAGAGTTCAGAATAGATTTTCAGCTCAAGGGTATTTTTGACATTCAGCTTAAAAATAGTTTGAACTAATTTGATTTGTTAATCCTGGTCAAACGAAAAAGAATGTTCTTATGCCTAGTACTTTGGACAACCCGATTCCTCAATACACTCAGTTCTAACGGCCCTTAATTTAATTTCACCTAACTCGTGATTTTTCAACACATGAGCACACGATTCAGGTTGGTTTCCATTTCACTCCTGATTTTGTTGTTATTAGGGTTGGAATACGTGTAGTGAAAGTGAATTGAGTTAAAGGTCCTAAGTATCAAATTAATAACCTAATGGACTTAGTTGGCTACTCCCACATGAATTTGGTAGCTTTCTAGGCTCCAACAGGGTCAGCCTAAGGGTATATCTCTCCATAAAAATAAAAATAAAAATCTAGCACCATTTTTCTCTTTTTTTTTCTTTGTTTATTTTTTATGGTGCAAGTGTATGAGGCTTTTTATGAGCTTTTAGGATGGTGAGGACATGTATATTGTTTACTAAGACTTATGTATACAAGCCCCACCAAAACAAAAAATAAAATTCGTGCACCTTATTAGGGAAGTGGCTCTCCATCCTTCAAGGGCAGGTTGCTATAAAAGAGTTATTTTCTAACTCTACCTAAGTCCAATGTTTTATTAACCTTCTACTTGGGTCTTAAAACTCAATCTGTGTATGTAAGGTTGTGTTTCGGTTCTTCAAACTCCTAGACCAAAAGTAACAAAGAAACTGGTTTAAACACTCGTGCCCCTTAGTCCAAGAGGTCAGATTTTTCAACTTTGCTTTGTAGGGCAAATTAAGCCACTCTTACTCAAGCATATTTGGCCCGAAAAATCTAAGGTCGAGGATATGGGTGTCCTGATACTAGATTAGAGCACAAACAACTTTTAGACTTGACCACAATTAACAAATTAATTGTTCAACACATTTTCTTCTTTGCCAAAAAAATTCAACTCAGAAAGTTTCTCCGCTCCTTTCATTAGATTTTTTTTTTCTGAGAACCTTTCAAAGAAATTGAATTTTCAATTTTTTGCACATTAATACCCCCCATCCCTATGTTTTGCAATGCCCTCATTGCAAAAAGGATGGGTTCGAATTCAACTTAGTTCATATTTTAGAATAGGATTATAGGGTTGGGTGGGTGGGTTAGAAATGGCTATTGTGGATGACTTAAAGCTCAAATACAAAGATTGGAGGTGGAGTCAGCTGTTCTAAAATATGAACTTTAAAGTGTAATAGGAATGGTATTCAAAGAGAATGAGAAAGGTCATGGATTTTTGGAAAATGATGGGTTGCCTCCCGTTAAGCGTTAAGTTTGCCGCCATTAGCTGGGCGCAATGCGACTTAAGTGAAATGAAGGTTAAAAGATTTTTCAACCAAGTTCGAAAAAGTCAATTTGAGAAATGCTTTGAGTCTTTGCCCATTCACAACAAAACGGTTCAAATCTTGGCTAAGTTCACTAATTCAACAGCTCAATTTCCAAAGATCCTCCGGACTAGAAAGGATCCGATCCACTTCGAACTTAGTTTGCTCGGGAAGAGTTTGAGTTGGGCATAAAAAAGAAGCACTTTCTGACTAGGTGACATAACCGACATCATTAATCACAATAAAGCACTATTGTTAAATTTTTGTCCCTATCAACGGCGCCAAAAATATGATCGCAAAAACTGTTGTAGTATAATGTCACAATGAAAACAGATGTCATGTCATTTTATTTATTTATATAATTTTTACAGGCTTATTCCAGGTCATTCACTAGGAGGCAGTTATTGATATACATCACTCTCTATGTTCCAAAAATGTTCTTTTATTCTAAAAATGTTAATTATATTTACAAAATGAATTAATGAATCAAAGAATGAACAAATGAGTTAATTATGTATAAAAAGAACCAATTAGTGTTAATTAACATGCCTCAAGCATATTTACAACTAAACAAGTATGAAAAACTACTTAAAACTACTCTATGTTAGTTATGTACAACTATCCTAAATAATACCTGAGTATAGGTACAAAAATAACTATTAATATGTACTATACTAAATATACTCACATATACTAATAACTTTAGTAACATATAATATACATACAATAATATATATAGGTGTTGCTATAGCCTTAATAAAAGTAGGTACAAGCTTTAAGGCAAAAGAATTATATTTAATAACATATATATGCACCTGCAGTGACAAATCTAATTGTCATGAAAGCCTTAGAAGACATATATATACACTTTAGGCTTATAAGTATACTATCCTATTTTACTCTCTCTCTCTCTCTATACACACACACACTATACATACATACTCATATACATTACATAGATACAATTTATTTATTATACATATATATATATATACTATGTACTAATATACATAAACATAAACATATACGTATACTATGCCCATATATACATACACACAGTACTTACTCACAGTGCACACTTAGTCTCTCAGATAGGTCCAACAATTAGAAATTTTCGGATCTTTCTATCTAACACTTAGTCGAATTTTGGGTTCTCTTCTCAACACTTAACCCTCACTCAGTAAAAAGTTGGTATTTTTATTGGTGAACTGGGTTTTTCGTGAGATACACAACACCCCTAGGGGTGGGACCAGATTATTACTAGACTCGATTTTAGTTTTTATCATGTATATTTTTGTACATTTTCTTTTAGGCCCAAATCGAGCCCATTAGGCCCATTACTGTGCATATCGGGCTCCTAGCTAGCCCACATCAAATTCATATGCTCAATTCATGCTCAGTGAGAGAGGAAAGGTAATGGGGTGTATGTACGCCGAGTGCTGCCGACTGAGCAGCCTCGGTGCACAAAATAACTTATATGGGCACAGGCGCTCGTAGCTCCACGATGTGGCGCTATCTGCGATGCCTAGTTGGGCACATGGCTGCATTTGAAATGGTAGAATTGGACCTTGATTCGAGTGCCCAAATTAAATCCAATTTTACAATAAATTATATATTTGGAAAACCCTTACATATGGCTACATGATTATATAATTAATTTACAAAAATAAGTTATTTAATTATATATATAAATTAGTTAAAGTTAGGGATTATACACTTTAATTTAGGATTTAACTACTTAATTAATGTACAAATTAATGAATTGATAAGTCAATTGACCTTATAATTAGTTATTTAACATAATAAGGTATTTACTATACATTTTTAATTTATTTTAGAACATTTATTTTAATTTATATGCATTTAAATACACGTTATAAATAGATATACACATAATTTAGTTATACATATTATTATATAGTATAAATATATTATAAATAGGATTGAAATAATCAAAATTAATATATATAAGTGCACAATATAAGTTACTTTAGTATAAGTTATTTTATTTTAACTTAATAATTTACCACTTTAACTTAATAACTTAATTACGTATGATAAATACATAAATAAATAAATATACATGTGTCATCCAATATGTAATAATTGATTAATTACATATGTATAGTAACAAATATGATTGTACATGTTTTCTCATTTATTTATAATTACCCTAGTATACATACATATAATCTAATATAAATTAATATATAATTATATAATAAAGTTATATGTATAGTAACTCAACCTAACTACTTATTTAAATATATATATAATATAATTATAAGTTATTTATGTATATTATTTACCTATATTACAATATTTACATATAGCTTAGTGTTTAATTATATTTACAAGTATAAATACTATATACATGGTATTTTTAGGACCTTTTTAACTTTTTTAGATTTTTATAATGTTTTTGTGTTTTATAGGAATAGGGGGAGAGAGAGAGATGGTGAGATGAGAGAGGGAGGAATTCTTTTTATGTTTTTCATATTAATTTTTTTTATTCAATTTTAGAGTAGATTGAACCGTCTACTGGTATATTCTATCAGTTAGAGGGTTCAGATTACTCTGAAACTTTGTACATACTTAAAAAAATACCTGATCTTATTCAAGACAGGTTTATTTTATTTTTTTAAGGATTTTTTAATTTTTTCTAATTTTGCAATCTAGCACAAATGAGGCTTAATTGGTGATGTGACTATGAAACCTAAGGCCTCATGTTCAATCTAAGTGCTGGAAATGTTCTAAACCCATTCAAAAATATCCAATATCACACATAGAACATGTTGGAGCAATTAAGCATGAATTTCACATTGAATTTCATTAATAAATCAAATTGACGGTTAATGCACATTCCATGTGAGCTGACAATGAATGAAAACATGATTACAAGCTATTCAAATTGAATTTAAACTCATTTTGATACATGAATGCTTATACACCAAGTTCTAACAATATACAACATGTCAGCTTCTTTAAATTCCTAATTCCAACCAATATCCACTTGAAACTTCATGTTCCAAACCCTGCTATTGCTGTGAAAACAACAACTATTGCTGCTGTCATGCTACTGTACAAATGAACCCAGCAGTTGCTTGCTGCTAAAAGACTAAGCCATCAAAATCCATTTCAAGCTTTAAAGTCTCGTCCTTAGAAAATCTGAAGAACATTCAATCTCAGAAAATCTTTGCATCCAAAATTCTCTTGAAAATCAATGCAACCCTTTTATGTATTGATTTGGGGGATTTGGAACTAAAAACACATGTTTAAACAACCATATAAAAACTGATTGTGCTTCAAACTCATTTTAAAATCAAATCCATGCATCAAAATCTTCATCAATTGCCTTAGGAATTTAGATCTGATCTTAGATCAAGGTTGTAGAATTACACTCTAGATTTGAGATGAATGATTAAATCCCATGAAAATCATCTCAAACTCTTTTCTAGAACTTCTGAAATTTAAGGAAATTCAAATATATCTTCCAGAAATCATCGAAACCCTAATAAGATTCTTATCTTACACTATAGACAGTGTAAGGTAAAGATCCACATTAAGCTCCCAAAACACTTAAACTCAATTCAAAGGTGATTAAAAACCTTCCTTGATAGATCTGGAACTCATTCAAATAAGATTAAAACTCTCAGAGCGTGAAAAATCCTGATCTAACCCCTCTCTTGTGCCATAGACAGCATGAAGAAAGAATTTAGATCAGTAAATGAATTCCAATCAAAATGAATCCTAAATCTTCATATCTTTTAATCTGAATTGAAACCCAGAAGAATGCATAGAAATCCTTTAGGTTAGAATGCAAATCTCACCCAAATTAGCATGTGAATCGTTGCTAGAGCCTTAAATTAGAAGAACTGATCATCCTTGGCTCTAGCTATCCATAAAGAACCAAAACTATGATCAATATTAAATTGAAGCCAAATATGAGAGAATTAACAAATCAACTCGTTTGAAATCAAAATAGGGTCATTGTGAACAAGTGTAATGAATGGAATGACCCTTAGATGACATTTGGCACTCAAATCAATTCTGAATGCTCAATGCATCATATCTGATTTGATGCCTTGATGCATGGGTGATTGATGATAAAAATATGAGGAAAACATTCAGAAGTGATTGTGAAGTGAAGGGGGAGAATAAATGAACACTATGAAGGCATGAATTCATCTCCTCTGATCTAAATTGATCAGAGGAGGCGGAGTTGGTGAAGAACTACATAATTTAATCTACTCCTAAATCTAACAATCAATCCATGAGATTACTATCTAATTCTTTCCTAGAAAGATCTACACTACACTAACAGACACTATAACTATCCTAGAAATCATTAAATCCTAATCTAAGTGGAAGAACAGGAATTTGAAGAAGAATTGCAGCTGGTGGCTACAACGAGAAGGAGGGAGGTACTTTGGTGGAGGGAAAGCTTGATAGTGAAGCTTGAAGTCACCCTAAGGAGAGTCGAAGAAATGGAGCTCCATCGCAGTAGCGATGGAATTGGAGGCAAAGTGAGGAGAGGCAACCAGAGGGAATGAATGACCGGCTTAAGAGATGTAGGAGGGGGCCGATCTTTTGCGCACAAGGCAGTGGTGGAGCTTAAGTAGGCATGCAAGTGGATCAAATCACTATAAAGTGAGTTTAGGCTCGATTAGGGTAGACGATGGATATGAGTTGGTGCACGTGCGGGAAGCTTTTGGACAAAATCCCACCGTTAGATGGGATCTGATGAGAGAGGTGATGCTTCGTGCAATGACGTGCAGAGATTAGAGAGGGATCCACCGTTGGACAATGAGGAAAGGGATCAATCACACCTGTAGCTCATGTTCTTCACGAGCTATAGTGTTCTCGTGAAGCAGTAGGTATTTTGGTGAATTTACACCAAGGCCCTTAAGGTGAATCAATGTGGAGATTGCAAGGGAGCCCATTAGTGAAACAAATTATGACGGAGCGATCCTTGAAGGCTTACAAAGTGGTCCCTGCAGTTTTCAAGAAGGCCCTTAGCACTTTAAATGTGAATAAAATGTTATGGAATGAGGACCTAAATGTGAAACTCTAAATGCAAGGTCCTATTGATATCCAAATGTAACCAAGTTTTTATAAAAGCTTAATTGAACATTTTAGAACACTATTTCACTCTTGATTTGAACTTTTGAGCTTAGAAATGTGTTCAATTGGCAATTGGATCATCATTTTGCATTTATGAATAGAATATCTCATTAATTGACCTAATTATGCATTTTTAACAAAAAATTGATGTTTTAGGTCATTTTCCTTAATTCTTACACTTAACCCATTTATTGTGTTGATAATATAGTGTTTAACCTAGTTTCTAACTTAACTTGGGCATTTTAGCTATGATGAGCCACACCTCATCACCAGGATAGAAAGTTTTTCATGAAATGTGCTTATCATGAAGGGCTTTTGTAACGAGCGCGTGCCCCAGACGTCTTTTAAGACGTCTGGGAGGTGGCCCAGACGTCTGTAAAGACGTCTGGGATCACATCCAGACGTCTGACCAGACGTCCGGGATAGTTTACAGACGTCTGGCGAACAGTTATGCTCGCACGGGATATTCGTCTGCGCGCCTGTGCGCGCAGACCTGCGATCCGCATCTTCTCTGCGGCTGCAGGCGACTGCGACCGTCTCTCCCTCCTCCCCGCGCGGCGTTAAAAGGGGGAGGGGGCGCGCCTCCCCTCCCGTCTCCACCATCTTCCTCCTTCTCTCCTGCCGGTGCGCGAGAGCGAGCGGACGCGAGGGCGCAGCGGCAGCGGCGCAGCAGAAGGCGCGGAGGAGCTGCGGCGTGCGAGGGCAGGGCTCTGCCGTGAGGGCGAGCTCGCCGGGAGCGGCTTGGCCGGCCGGCGGAGGGCGCAGGGGGCGCAGAGCGTCGCGGAGAGGGACCTGCTGCGGGCGGAGCAGCGGACGCGCGAGGTGCGACGCGGGCGGCGTCGCGAGCGGAGGCCGAGCGAGGTTCTGATTCTGGAAAAATCTCCAGAATCAGACGTCTGGACTGATATCCAGACGACAAGGTCGACGTCTGTGAGATCATACAGACGTCTGAAAGGTGAGTTCCGCTTTCTCCTTCTTTTTTTGTCGACTGACCGTACTGAGGGAGGAGGGTTGGCTGTGCGCAGGTGTTCGGATTCGTCATCCTTTGCGAATCCGACATCTGGAAGTTGTACCAGACGGCGGGAGTGACCTCCAGACGTCCGGAGAGACCATCGGACGTCTGGGATCTAGGAGAGACGTCGCCACAGACTTCTGGATGTCCGGGGAACCAAGCCGAACAGGTAATTCTCTGATCCACCATTTAAGACGTCTGGAAGGAGTTCCAGACGTCTGATTTTGCACAGTATTGTCTTTCTCGACCCGTTTAGGGCCCGTTTGGGCTCCGTTTTCCGCGATTCGAGTTGCGTTCGTTTCAGAATTTATTCCTCTACCCGCCTACAGTAGCTATACACTGTTTTGAGACACTCCTTGTGTTTGATCCTTGTGATAGGACCTCGTTCGGTTGCCGTCTTGAGAGTCGCGGAGGCGCGCGGGATTCCCGACCACGCCCCCATTACTTCCGTTGTACCTGGTAGAGTGGTTTTATGTATTAATAAAATCTGTTAAAGTATGGAACCATAACTAGAACCTAGGGCATTGCATGAATCCTAGGAATGAGAAATATATGGAATGATAGCTCCTAGGTGTTGCATGAATCCTAGGGCCGGAAAACTAGATTGTATGATAGATCCTAGGATATGGCATGAATCCTAGGATGGAAAAACTAGTGGAATGTACATTACTGCAGTCTTGGAAAAATGGAAAGGAACATATAAAGCTGCCTGTAAATTTAATTAACAGCTGCCTGTTATGCATAGAGAATCATGTTGAGATCATGGAATGTGAGAACGTGAATCTGGAAAGTGAAACATATGATGTTCTGAGATAAAGAGCTGGAACCCTACGGGGAATTAGGAGTATAACTCCTGGAAAGAAAAGGAATGGAACTGAGATGTAGTTTGTACTGTCTCTTGGGTACGCAGTACCAAGGGAAGTACCTGTACCTGTTTTAGTGCAGAGTGGGGCCAGCCGCCCCAGGGACCCGGGGTTAGGCTTGGCCGCTCTGTACCGACTTGTTGGCCCTCGTGTACGTAGTACCGAGGAGAGCTAGTAGTGTTAGGAGAGTACTAGCTACCCCACGGGCCCCGGGGTTCTGCTAGCCTCCTTCACCGACTTGTTAGGCCCACTAGGGCAAACCAGGGTAGTCAGGCGAGGGTGCGCGGACTGTGGAGGGGCAAGGCCCCGGTTTGGTTACTGTGGAGGGGCTGGACCCCTGTTACTGAGAGGGCTCTGCCCTGGTTCCGTGCTGTGCTTTGGGCGCACCCGTTAACGGAAACGACTGACCGCGTGCCAGTATGGGCTAGCTACCTGTGCGTTTATCGCGCGTGCCGTAGTCACCGTTACGTCTGTCAGTGACCTTGGGGTGGTTGACTGAGGGTAGGATCACCACGGGGGACTCTCCCGGCCAGGAGAGCACCACGTGCTACTTCTACTGTTGGAAAAGACTGCAATCAAGATCGTCCCACGAGGACATTCGAGATCAAGTAAAGGATCTGAGAAGTAAATGAAATAGTGAGAAAAATTGAAAGATGTAAATAAAGGAAGTAATAGAACATAACAGCTACTGTACACTCTACTGTTGCCTTTAGTTAGTTTGCCACTCTACTCAGCGTTTTGCTGACGTGTTACACTCGTTACCTTTTTCAGGACCAGGTGTTGAGCAGCCAGGGTCGGCGGCTGCAGAGGACGCTGGGCCGAGTAGGGTCCAGTAGAGTTGCCACAGCTTTGTACCTTCTTTTGTTTCTGTTCTAGTGAGTAGTTTTGTTTCCGCTGTACCTTCTTTACCTGCAGTTTTTGTTATATGATAAATGTTGTTTTACTGTTGTGGTGGTGCCTACTGTAGTAGTTTCTTTCCTTACTGCTGTACTTTTTACTGTTAGTTATATTCATGCTGAATGTGGTTTATTTTACTGTCTTTTGGTTACTTCCTCGTTGGACGACTGGGTCTTGGGATTAGTCGAGTCGGTCCGGTTCTCGTGTCTCGTAGGGACTCGGGAACCGGGTCGTTACAAGAGGTATCAGAGCAAGGTCGTCCCGAGAAGTGAATCAACTGACTGGAAAATAACCAATTCACATGTTTATAGCTAGAGTAGCCACCACAACATATCTCTTGACATGAGCTCTTAGAAGTGTTGTTAGGTACCGTCTGTTTTGACGTTTCCGTTTTGTTTCGCGTCTCCTTGCAGGAGATGCCTCGTCGTGGGACTGGCGAGACTGGCCGCGGGCGCGGCCGAGGGCGAGGTCGGCGAGGTGGACGTGCTGTCGTTGACGTCTCGGTGGACCAGCCACCACTCCCTGGCATCCAGGCCCAGGACCTCGCCAGACTGATACGGGATATTGTACGAGAGGAGCTCCACCCACCGCCCCGAGCACCTCCTCCTGGGGTTGCAGAGGGGGAGTCCTCTGTGGGACCACGCGACGGACGCGGCGCCGGACACGAGGGAGGGGATGGGCCCCTGCCGCCCCCACCTTCCTCCGACACTTCTGTACACGAGACACCTTCGCCTGGAGGTGCACCAGCACCTCCCCTACAGCACCACTTCGAGCTTTTCGGACAGTTCCGGAAGCTGAAGCCCCCCTCCTTCAAGGGGGATGAGGACCCGACCGAGGCAGAGGACTGGCTTGAGCAGCTGGAGAAGATCTTCGACACCCTTCGCCCCCCGGTGGAGTGCCGCGTGGCCTCTGCCACGTACCAGCTGGAGAGTGCGGCACACCGGTGGTGGAGGGCGGTCCGGGGACAGGAGAGGGACGAGCCGACGTGGGACCAGTTCGTCACCCTCTTCTGCGAGCAGTACTTTCCCCAGACGTGGCAGGACCAGAGGAGGCGGGAGTTCCACACTCTCCGCCAAGGGACGATGACCGTGAGCGCGTACCGCACGCGTTTCTTGGAGTTGTCCCGCTTTGCAGCGACAGCGGTAGCCACTGAGGAGGAGCGCCTTTGGAGGTTCACCGAGGGGCTCCGGCCTGCGATCCGGGGGTATGTCAAACCCCTGAAGCTGCCGACGTTTTCGAGAGTGGTAGAGGCAGCCATGACTTACGAGGAGACCAACCCGTCCGCGCGAGAGACCGACGGCGGGCGGAAGAGGCCCTTTCAGCCAGACTTCTCACAGGGCCGGCGAGAACGGAGACACGTGGCGTCCGCAGGAGAGCCGTCACGTTGTGCAGGGCCATCAGTGGCCTTTGGGGGCCCTCGACAGGGGCCAGTCGCCAGCACCGGACCCCCGCCTAGCCGACAGCAGGGACTCACTGAGGGCGGGAGTCGGGTTCCCCTCTGCTACCAGTGTGGCCAGCCGGGCCACGTCAGGAGGGACTGCCCATCTAGGGCAGGAGGTCAGCAGATACTTCCCGCGCAGAGCACTGGAGGGCGCGCAGGAGGCCGCGGTTTCCAGGCGCGAGGAGGAGGACCGCAGTCGCGAGGAGGGTACCGGCCAGCACCTACCCGTCCGACGCAGAGTGTGGCTGCTTCGTCCGCACCTAGAGCTGAGGGGCGTATCAACGCCCTAACACACAGGGACGCCAGAGCTTCGGGATCCGTGGTAGCAGGTATGGTTTCAGTTTCTGGCAGACTCGTTTACACGCTTTTCGATTCCGGCGCTACGCACTCGTTTGTCGCAGACAGTTTCGCAGTTAGTTTGGACCAGGATTATACATTGTTAGAGAACCCGTTCGTAATCAGAGGTCCGAGTGGTCAGCTGTTTGTAGCTGAGGAGGTGTACACGGGTTGCGGGGTCAGCATCGGGGGACACAGCCTGCCAGCTGACCTGATTATGATACAGATGGAGGACTTTGGGGTGATCCTGGGGATGGATTGGCTGTCCGCTTACCACGCATTGGTGGACTGCTTTGAGAGGAAGATTGTCTTCTCCATTCCGGAGTTGCCTTCCTTCGAGTTTCACGGGCAGCCAGTGGACGGAGGTTTCAGGTGCATTTCGGCACTTCGGGCGGCGAGACTTTTGAGCCAGGGGTGTGAGGGCTTCTTAGCTTGTGTGGTGGCAGAGCACAGCCCCGTGGCAGACTTCCAGAGCATCCCGGTGGTCAGAGAGTACCCCGACGTGTTTCCAGACGAGTTACCAGGACTACCGCCCGAGCGTGAGATCGAGTTTGAGATCTCACTAGTACCAGGGACCAACCCCATCTCCACCGCGCCATACAGGATGGCACCGCTTGAGCTGCGAGAGCTCAAGTCTCAGTTGCAGGACCTTTTGGAGAAGGGTTTCGTGAGGCCCAGTGCGTCTCCCTGGGGAGCCCCGGTACTGTTTGTGAAGAAGAAGGATGGGACCCTACGCCTTTGTGTGGACTACCGACAGCTGAATAGGGTCACCATCAAGAACAGATATCCGCTGCCGAGGATTGACGATTTGTTTGACCAGTTGCGGGGTGCCACGGTGTTTTCCAAGATCGACTTGAGGTCTGGATACCACCAGTTGAGGATCAGGGAGACCGACGTCTCCAAGACAGCTTTCCGCACCCGGTACGGACACTACGAGTTTTTGGTCATGCCGTTTGGGCTGACCAATGCCCCCGCTGCTTTCATGGACCTGATGAACCGGGTGTTCAGACCGTACTTGGACCAGTTTGTGGTGGTTTTCATAGATGATGTACTCATCTATTCTAGAGATCGGACGCAGCACGGACAGCACTTGCGGATGGTTCTGGACACTCTGAGACGACGCAGGTTGTACGCAAATACAGCAAGTGCGAGTTCTGGTTGAGGGAGGTGACCTTTTTGGGTCATGTGATCTCTGGAGACGGCCTGGCGGTGGATCCCGCCAAGGTCGAGGCAGTGCTCAGGTGGGAGAGACCGCGTTCAGTCACTGAGATTCGCAGTTTCCTGGGACTGGCAGGTTACTACAGACGGTTCATCGGAGGGTTTTCGCAGATTGCACGTCCTATGACACAGTTGACTCGGAAGGATGTGCCTTTCACTTGGACAGACGCCTGTGAGGCGTGTTTTCTGGAGCTGAAGGAGAGGTTGACCTCGGCTCCTGTGCTCACCATTCCTGACAGTAGTGGCGGGTTCGTTGTGTACACGGACGCTTCCTTGCAGGGGTTAGGAGGTGTGCTCATGCAGAGGGGTCACGTGGTCGCTTACGCTTCGCGGCAACTGAAGCCCCATGAGCATACCTACCCTACCCACGACCTAGAGTTGGCAGCTGTTGTCTTCGCGCTGAAGACATGGAGGCATTACTTGTACGGTGAGACCTTCGAGATTTTTACAGATCACAAGAGCCTCAGATATCTTTTTGACCAGAAGGAGCTCAACATGAGACAGAGACGTTGGCTGGAGCTCCTGAAGGACTACGACTGCAGCATCTCCTACCACCCGGGAAAGGCCAATGTGGTGGCTGACGCCTTGAGCCGTAAGGCGCCCGCACGCTTGGCCAGTCTACAGTTACAGAGTTGGAGCCTTTTGGAGGAGGTGGGCAGTTGGCGACCTCTAGAGTTACGAGGGTACTGTGGGGCAGTGACGGTGACACGGCAGACCAGACCAGAGTTGATAGACCGCATCATCACGGGACAGATGGCCGATCCGTACTTGCAGTCTTTGCGCGACAGAGTACTGTCAGGGGACCCAGGGGACTTCTCTTTCACAGACCAAGTGTTACGCTTGAGGGGACGGCTGTGCGTCCCCAGAGACGAGGAGCTGTTGAGAGAGCTCCTGACTGAGGCACACGGTTCCAGATTCACCATACATCCCGGAAACACGAAAATGTACCATGACTTGAGACGCGAGTTCTGGTGGAGAGGGATGAAGCGGGATGTGGGTGAGTTCGTGCAGCAGTGCTTAGTGTGCCAGCAGGTGAAAGCCGAGCATCAGAGGCCTGCTGGGCCGCTTCAGCCGCTTCCAGTGCCAGAGTGGAAGTGGGAGAGCATCACCATGGACTTGGTGGTGGGTTTACCTGTTACCCAGCGAGGACACGACGCGGTCTGGGTAATAGTGGATAGGTTGACGAAGACGGCACGATTCTTGCCGATCCGAGTCACTTTGGGACCAGCACAGTTGGCAGAGAGGTATATCCGTGATGTGGTGCGACTACACGGAGTTCCGCGGGAGATCGTATCCGACCGGGATACCCGCTTTACGTCCCAATTTTGGGCTGAGTTTCAGCAGGCTTTGGGGACGAGGTTGAGGTTTAGCACGGCTTACCACCCCCAGACGGACGGACAGTCGGAACGCACGATACAGACACTTGAGGATCTTTTGCGTGCCTGTGTACTAGACTGGAGGGGCTCTTGGGAGGAACACCTGCCCCTGGCAGAGTTTGCATACAACAACAGTTATCACTCGAGCATCGGCATGGCTCCCTACGAGGCTCTGTACGGACGGAAATGCACGGCACCCTTGAGTTGGGTTGAGGTGGGGACCAAGTGGGAGGTTGGCCCCAGGTTGATCCGGCAGAGTCAGGAGGTAGTTGAGCAGATCCACAGACGACTCCGCACTGTCAGGAGCAGACAGAAGAGCTACGCAGATCGCAGACGCAGAGAGGTGCAGTTCGAGGTTGGGGACCACGTCTTTCTTCGTGTTTCGCCCATGAAGGGCTTACAGCGGTTTGGGGTGAGAGGGAAGCTCGCGCCGAGGTTCGTGGGGCCCTTCGAGGTCCTGGAGCGGGTTGGACCCGTTGCTTACAGACTTGCCCTTCCCCCGCAGCTTTCTGGTGTGCACGACGTGTTCCACGTGTCCAACCTCAGGAAGTACGTAGCCGATCCCAGCCACGTACTGAGTCACGAGAGCGTCGAGGTGAGCGACGACCTGACCTACCCCGAGCGGCCAGTGCAGATCCTAGACCGAGCCGTCCGCAGGTTGAGACGAAAGCAAGTACCCCTGGTAAAGGTTTTGTGGAGGAGCCAGCGGTACGAGGAGGCTACCTGGGAGCCTGAGGCGGCAATGCGGGAGCGGTACCCAGAGCTTTTCGCGGGTACGTCCTTTCGGACCGGCTTCGGTCCTCTTTGAGTTTGTTATGGTTATTTGGACATCCTTTTTCCGTACCTTAGTTGGCGCAAGTTTCGGGGACGAAACTTCCTTTGAGTTTGTTATATTGTAACGAGCGCGTGCCCCAGACGTCTTTTAAGACGTCTGGGAGGTGGCCCAGACGTCTGTAAAGACGTCTGGGATCACATCCAGACGTCTGACCAGACGTCCGGGATAGTTTACAGACGTCTGGCGAACAGTTATGCTCGCACGGGATATTCGTCTGCGCGCCTGTGCGCGCAGACCTGCGATCCGCATCTTCTCTGCGGCTGCAGGCGACTGCGACCGTCTCTCCCTCCTCCCCGCGCGGCGTTAAAAGGGGGAGGGGGCGCGCCTCCCCTCCCGTCTCCACCATCTTCCTCCTTCTCTCCTGCCGGTGCGCGAGAGCGAGCGGACGCGAGGGCGCAGCGGCAGCGGCGCAGCAGAAGGCGCGGAGGAGCTGCGGCGTGCGAGGGCAGGGCTCTGCCGTGAGGGCGAGCTCGCCGGGAGCGGCTTGGCCGGCCGGCGGAGGGCGCAGGGGGCGCAGAGCGTCGCGGAGAGGGACCTGCTGCGGGCGGAGCAGCGGACGCGCGAGGTGCGACGCGGGCGGCGTCGCGAGCGGAGGCCGAGCGAGGTTCTGATTCTGGAAAAATCTCCAGAATCAGACGTCTGGACTGATATCCAGACGACAAGGTCGACGTCTGTGAGATCATACAGACGTCTGAAAGGTGAGTTCCGCTTTCTCCTTCTTTTTTTGTCGACTGACCGTACTGAGGGAGGAGGGTTGGCTGTGCGCAGGTGTTCGGATTCGTCATCCTTTGCGAATCCGACGTCTGGAAGTTGTACCAGACGGCGGGAGTGACCTCCAGACGTCCGGAGAGACCATCGGACGTCTGGGATCTAGGAGAGACGTCGCCACAGACTTCTGGACGTCCGGGGAACCAAGCCGAACAGGTAATTCTCTGATCCACCGTTTAAGACGTCTGGAAGGAGTTCCAGACGTCTGATTTTGCACAGTATTGTCTTTCTCGACCCGTTTAGGGCCCGTTTGGGCTCCGTTTTCCGCGATTCGAGTTGCGTTCGTTTCAGAATTTATTCCTCTACCCGCCTACAGTAGCTATACACTGTTTTGAGACACTCCTTGTGTTTGATCCTTGTGATAGGACCTCGTTCGGTTGCCGTCTTGAGAGTCGCGGAGGCGCGCGGGATTCCCGACCACGCCCCCATTACTTCCGTTGTACCTGGTAGAGTGGTTTTATGTATTAATAAAATCTGTTAAAGTATGGAACCATAACTAGAACCTAGGGCATTGCATGAATCCTAGGAATGAGAAATATATGGAATGATAGCTCCTAGGTGTTGCATGAATCCTAGGGCCGGAAAACTAGATTGTATGATAGATCCTAGGATATGGCATGAATCCTAGGATGGAAAAACTAGTGGAATGTACATTACTGCAGTCTTGGAAAAATGGAAAGGAACATATAAAGCTGCCTGTAAATTTAATTAACAGCTGCCTGTTATGCATAGAGAATCATGTTGAGATCATGGAATGTGAGAACGTGAATCTGGAAAGTGAAACATATGATGTTCTGAGATAAAGAGCTGGAACCCTACGGGGAATTAGGAGTGGAACTCCTGGAAAGAAAAGGAATGGAACTGAGATGTAGTTTGTACTGTCTCTTGGGTACGCAGTACCAAGGGAAGTACCTGTACCTGTTTTAGTGCAGAGTGGGGCCAGCCGCCCCAGGGACCCGGGGTTAGGATTGGCCGCTCTGTACCGACTTGTTGGCCCTCGTGTACGTAGTACCGAGGAGAGCTAGTAGTGTTAGGAGAGTACTAGCTACCCCACGGGCCCCGGGGTTCTGCTAGCCTCCTTCACCGACTTGTTAGGCCCACTAGGGCAAACCAGGGTAGTCAGGCGAGGGTGCGCGGACTGTGGAGGGGCAAGGCCCCGGTTTGGTTACTGTGGAGGGGCTGGACCCCTGTTACTGAGAGGGCTCTGCCCTGGTTCCGTGCTGTGCTTTGGGCGCACCCGTTAACGGAAACGACTGACCGCGTGCCAGTACGGGCTAGCTACCTGTGCGTTTATCGCGCGTGCCGTAGTCACCGTTACGTCTGTCAGTGACCTTGGGGTGGTTGACTGAGGGTAGGATCACCACGGGGGACTCTCCCGGCCAGGAGAGCACCACGTGCTACTTCTACTGTTGGAAAAGACTGCAATCAAGATCGTCCCACGAGGACATTCGAGATCAAGTAAAGGATCTGAGAAGTAAATGAAATAGTGAGAAAAATTGAAAGATGTAAATAAAGGAAGTAATAGAACATAACAGCTACTGTACACTCTACTGTTGCCTTTAGTTAGTTTGCCACTCTACTCAGCGTTTTGCTGACGTGTTACACTCGTTACCTTTTTCAGGACCAGGTGTTGAGCAGCCAGGGTCGGCGGCTGCAGAGGACGCTGGGCCGAGTAGGGTCCAGTAGAGTTGCCACAGCTTTGTACCTTCTTTTGTTTCTGTTCTAGTGAGTAGTTTTGTTTCCGCTGTACCTTCTTTACCTGCAGTTTTTGTTATATGATAAATGTTGTTTTACTGTTGTGGTGGTGCCTACTGTAGTAGTTTCTTTCCTTACTGCTGTACTTTTTACTGTTAGTTATATTCATGCTGAATGTGGTTTATTTTACTGTCTTTTGGTTACTTCCTCGTTGGACGACTGGGTCTTGGGATTAGTCGAGTCGGTCCGGTTCTCGTGTCTCGTAGGGACTCGGGAACCGGGTCGTTACAGCTTTAATCCGCTCCTTGTAGATATGCAAGTTCTCATATTCATCATTATGTAGTTTATTAATCTCACTCATCTACAATCAATGGTGGATTTCGACCTTCTCGAGATCCAAATTGCAATTTCGCAGTACCCAATAGATCTTATGCTCCAGCTCTACAGGAAGGTGACATGACTTCCAGTAAACTACTTTGAGTGGAGACATACCTAACTAGGTTTTATGGGTTGTCCTGTAAGCCCATAATGCTTTTGGAAGTTGGGTTGACCAATCCTTTCTGTCAGGTCGGACAATGACTTGTAGAATCTTCTTAATCTCCCTGTTGGTGAGCTCAGCTAGTCTGTTTGTCTGCAAATGATATGGGATAGAAATGTGGTGAGATACCCTGTATTTTCTAAGTACGGATTGAAAATACACAATCACAAAATGGGGCCCCTAATCAGAGATGATTGCTCCCGAGACACCGAACCAAGAAAAGATGTGATCATGAATGGATTTAATAACTACCTTATGATCATTGGTTTAGGTCAGAACGACTTCTATCCACTTGGACACATAGTCCACAACCAGAAGGATATACTTGAAGCCATTTGAGCTCAGGAATGGGCCCATGAAATCAATCCCCCATATATCAAAAATTTTTACACATGATGATTAGGTTCAAGGGCATCATATCGCGATGGCTCATGTTGCCTAAGGTCTGGCAACGAGCGCATGCCCTACAATAATTGTGTGCATCTTTAAAGAGTGTTGGCTAATAAAAGCCACACTGGAGGATTTTCACTGTGGTTTAATGCCCGTAGAAATCGCCACCGCAAGGCTGGTCATGGTAGAAAGAGATCATATCATTGACCTCAGCATCGGGAATACATCTCCAGAAGGTTTGATCAGCTCCAATGCAGAAAAGATATGGATCTTCCCAAACATAATACTTGACATCTGAAATCAATTTGTCCTTCTTGGCTTTTGATCAATCAAATAGGATCTAGTTCGATGCCAAGTAATTCACATTATTGGCATACCAGGAAAGTCCAGCATTAATGCTCATCAGATGTTTATCTAAAAAATGCTCAGTAATAGGTCAGGATGGGTCAATGATTGAAGAAGGAAGACGGAATAAATGGTCAGCAACTACATTCTATTTTCCTACCTTATCGTGTATCTTGAGGTCGAATTCTTGCAAGAGCAAGATCCATCTAATCAACCTCAGTTTAGCATCCTTCTTCGCTAGTAAGTGCCTCACAGCAGTGTGATCTGAGTATATAATGGCATGAGATCCCAAGAGGTATGATATGAATTTCTCCAGACCAAATACTACAACTAGCAGCTCTTTCTCCATAATCGTGTAATTATGCTGAGTCTCATCAAGTGTCTTGCTGGCGTAATATATTACCACCAGTTCCCCATTAATCTTTTGTCCAAGCACTACTCTTACCACGTAGTCAGATGCATCACACATGATCTCGAACGGCTGAGACCAATCGAGAGATTGTAGGATTGGAGCTTGGGTTACTCGATCGCATAAGATCTCGAATGCGTGAACACACTCACTAGCTAGTCATCTCAATGGGAGTGTCCTTTGAGAGAAGATGTGTCAAGGGGCATGCAATTTTAGAAAAATCAGATATAAAACATTAGTAAAAATTGACGTGCCCCGGAAAAGATCGAATATTTTGACTAAGGAAGGCAAAGAAAGTTTGGAAATCAGATTCACCTTTGCTCGGTCAACCTAGATACCCTGCTCAGACACAAGGTGTCCAAGAACGATTACCTCAGGAACCATGAAGTGGCTCTTTTCCCAAGAAAGAACCAAGTTCACCTCAATGCATCATCAAAGGATCTGAACCAAGTGCAGTTGGCAATCATCGAATGTTTGACCAAAAATCAAGAAGTTGTCAATGAAGACTTCTAGGAATTTACCTACCATATATGAGAATATGGCTAGTATGCACTGCTGAAAAGTGGCAGGTGCATTGCATAGCCCAAATGGCATCCTATGGCATGCCTAAGTTCTGTAGGAGCAGGTAAAGGTGGTCTTCTCTTAATCTTCAAGATGAATTGTTGCTTGGTTATATCCAGAATAACCATCTAAAAAGTAGAAAAATCGATTTCCCACTAGCTTTTCAAGGATCTGGTTAATAAACAGGAGAGTGAAATGGTCTTTCTTCATGGAGGTATTTAGTTTCCGATAGTCTATACAGACTCTCCACGAGTTCACAATTTGAGTAGAAATGGTTTCTTCGGATTCAGTAGTGATAGTGGTGAGTCCCACCTTTTTAGGCACAACCTGAATGGGACTCACCCAACAGCTATAAGAGATGGGGTATATAATACCTGCATCGATCCACTTGATAATCTCCTTTTTTCACGACCTCCTGGAGATTTGGGTTAAGTCTTCTCTACATCTTGCAAGAAGGTTATGGGCCTTCTTCGACATAGATTCGATGAGTACAATACAGGGGACTTATTCCAGTCAAATCATCTAGAGTCCAACCAATGGCTCTATGATGTTGCTAGAGGATAAAAATATGTTTCGTTTCTTGATAAGGAGTGAGTCGAGAATTAATAATCATAGGAGACGTCTGATTTGAACCCAAAAATACGTACTTTAGATGGTTCGGGAGTGGTTTCAACTCCAAGACTAGGTTATCAGTAGCAGGTGGAGGCTCATGGTTAGCTTTGGAGGGAAGGTTGGGAGCTAAGGATCAGTCTAAATCAGCTTTAGGCTCCCTAGTCTGGGGGTCAAGATTTTCATGTGATTGAGGCCCTCGAAAATTTGGGCTTTCCTTGGAAATCGGGTCCTCAACCAATGAACCTATATCACAAACCTCCTCAATTGCCCCATGATTTATTCCTTTCTGGGCCTTAAAAATATCAATCCTCAAAGTTTTACTCCCAATCTTTAGTTCTATCTGGCCCTCTTCACAATTAATATTTGCCCTAGCAGTTGTTAAGAACAGTCTCCTTAACATGATAGGTGTATCCTTAAGATTTTCAGGAGTATCCATATCTAAAACAATAAAATCCATCGGGAAATAAAAATCCTGAACCCTAACCAGTACAACCTCAAGAATTCCTCTTGGTGACTTAATTGATCTTTCTGCCAATCGTAGTGCCACCTCAGTCGATTTTAGCTTAGTTTCCTCAAAATGATCTAGTAGGGTGGTGGAAATCAAGTTTATAGATGCTTCTAAATTCAACAAAGCTTGATCAAACTCTAAATTTCCTATCTTACAGGAGATCAAAGGGGTGCTAGGATCCTTCACTTTTTGCGGGAGTTTACTCAGAATCACAGAGCTAGCTTGCTTCGATAACACAATCAAACTCCCGTCTTTGTTTCATGGCTTATGCTTAGGTGTACATAAATCCTTCAGAAATCACGCCTAAGCCAGTATTTGGTGTATAGCATCCATCAAGGGAATGCTAATCTGAACTTGCTGAAAGAGCTTGACTAAGTCCTCCTTAAGTGCCACGGGTTTAGATTTCCTATTTCCTTTGTTTAAGGCCTCAGGAAATGGAACATCTCTAGATTTCTCTAGGATGGGTTCAGGCTCTAGGTTTGGAATATGTTTGTCCTCAATATCCATCCTAGTTTAGGATTAGAACTACTCGAACTAGGTCAGCTAGGATAAGGCGGGTCTTGAGTAGTTTTGCCACTACGAATAGTGATGACATTCAGTCCTGGCTAGTTTGGGTTTGGAGTTGGCAGGACAGGAGGTTGCTGCTAATAACCCATCTAAGAAGTAGAAGCCTTCGATCCATCAGGTGGAGGTGCAGAGGGCACCTAATAAACATAATGTAATTGGCCCTGGTTTGGGTTCACAATGCACCTCTAGTTTGACACATTATTCGGGTTAGGCAGAGGTTGGGAAGGAAGTGCACCAGGCTGGCGAGTTTCAGCCATCTGTGCAAGCTGGTTACGAACCTCTGTTATCTCCACATTATGCTGCCTCTACATGGCAACATTGGTCTTCTGCATATCAGCCAGGGTCTGCAAAATCATGCTCATCTTATCTTCCCTGTTAAGCCCAGATTGAAAATTTGGGTTGGGCCTAGGATGAGCAGTTTGATATGAGTGTAGATTCTATGATCGGGGCTGGTACTAAAGTTTAGAATTCTAAGTATTCCCTGACCAGGAGAAGTTAGGATGATTACGCCATCCATGGTTATATAAGTTAGAATAAGGACCATTTTGGATGGCGTGGAGTTCCTCACAGGGTTGAGTAACTCCGGAACAATCAGGATACTGGGGTTCAAAGATCCCCCAACTAGAGTAAGAGTGGATGGATAAGCATCCACCCTAGAGTAAGAGTGGTGGTGAATATTATGCACGGCTTCTCTCCCTATGGGCGGACATGCATATGTGCTTTGTTGAGAAGAACTGGCCTTCTGGAGTTGGCGAGTCAAATCATCCAACTTCTTCTAGATAATGGATACCTTATCCAATTGACTAGACACCAAATCCAGATCGACGGAGGAGGATAGGTCTCAAGCTTCATGTGCTCCTTGTGTGTTCGTTGTTGCGTGGTTAGTCGTCCGGTCGAACATACCCAAGGACTCATTGTTTATGGAGTGCTCTCACATATTCTCGAGAATCTCCCAAATGATGTCCTCATCCTTACCCATGAAGTTACCCCCACAGGCCACAATGACAAAGAGTCTGATATCTTCACAGAGCCCTTGATAAAAAGACTGAACTTGTTACCATTTAAGAACTCCCTGATGAGGGCATTTCCGCATGAGATCTTGAAATTGATCCCAGTCCTTATGAAGAGGCTTCCTCGCATTCTGTACAAAATGCGTGATTTGGTGCCTCAGGGCATTAGTATACCCTACTGGGAAGAGCTTCTTGAGGAGCTTAGTTTGAAGTTCATCCCATTGTTGATCAACCTAGTTAGGGACCGATAGTAGTGCATAGCCTTATCCTTTGGAGAAAAGGGAAACATCTTCATGAGTAGGGTAGTTTGATTCTGGTCTAGTTGGACTTGAGCTTCACCTTCCCCTTGTCTTCACTTGGGCTAGATTGAATGACCGCTTCAAAATAACCAAATAAGAAACAATGGTTAAAAATTAAATAAAACAAAAATAAAAGAAAAAAATATACACAAAAAATAATGGTAAGTGCGCGTTGCTCCCTGGTAATAGCTCCAAAAAGTGGCGTGCACAAAACGAGATTTGTAAAAATACGTGTTGTAGTATATTTGAATTGCACAAATCAACTTTTAAAAATTTGTATTTCTTGAAATTAGGCATATTTTGAGGTCGTTCTCTAGGAGCAAAATAAATGCTCAACTTATCACTATCAAAAGTTTCGAGCTCAGGAACAAGATGCAATTAATCTGATTTTTTTTTACATGCAAAATCTAGTTTAGAAATATTTAAGTAGATCTCTCAACTAAATACTACAATTGAAGAAATTTCAATTTAATTAATGCCTAATTGAGAATAATTAAGGAATAGTATGATTAGGCACTAAAAATACCAAGTCATTGATGTTGGGGTATAAGATTTCAATACAAAAAATAATCAACCAATAATCAATATAAATATTCAATAAATCAGAAATATCTTCAAATCAGTCCTTGGAGTTTACAATCAACCCTTAGGGAATCCTTGCAATTAGGTCCTTTTCTTGCAAACAGGTCCCTAGCCTTCCTTGCCGATGAAGCTCATCGGAGAGATGCTAGAGTTAAGCTTTGGCCGTTGGCTTGCTCCAACGTTCGGCGGAGAGGTGTCGTCGATTGACCACCGACGTAGTGGCGGTGGTGGATGGTTGATTAGTGGTGGCAACAGCAGTGATAAATAGTGACGACGTTCTCAATGCCGGCGGTGTCCTACACAAGTCAAATGTGGGTCTTCAACCTTGATTAGGCACTTAAAAGCTCCAACCTTATGGGTAGTGGCGGTGGTTGATTGGAGCTTTTGAAGAAGCTCCTTTGGAGCCGTTAAAGGTGGTGGTCGGAGAGAGAAGAGGAAGCTATGAACGGAGCTGCAATGCTCCAGATATCTAATTGATGTCCTAACTAAGCAAAGCCCTAACCTAATTTAAGGAAAAGAGGGGAAGAACTACCTGGCGAAAAACGAATGGTGAGGAGGAAGATGAAGATTAAATTGGAGCGGAGGAAGGGGAATCAAGCTGCAAATCTTCGCGTGAAGCTTCATGGGTCGATGGGGAAGAAAAACCCCAAAGCTATTGTGCGTAGCAAGGGGCGATGAGGTGAGTTCGAGAAACCCTGAGGTGCGTCAATGGTGGTTGCGCAAGGAGGAAGAAGGTGGGGATTCTCGACTAAATGGAGCATGAATTCCTTTTGGCCTTACGCATGAGCTTAAATAGATGTGTTTAGCGTGATGAATGGAATTAAAATGAGAGAATTGGGGGCAAAAATTAATGGGTTTCAGACACAAATTCGCAGCCAAATTGGAGGACGTTCTTGCCAAAAAGAGAGCTCAAGATCTTGCCTGACAAGTTGGTCTTGATCTGAGGATCAACCCACCAAGTTTGGTGGGATTTGATCGTGATTCAAGCCTGCAGTTGCTGCAGCAAATCCGCGACCAAGGAGAATCTTTTCTCCTGCTCGAGCTGCCTGGAAAAGAAGGTCCGGTTGAGGAAGATGATTGTAGGGACCTAATCACAAGATATTTTGAAACTTAGGGGGTTATTTGTAAGAATAAAAACTAGGGGAGCAAATTGTAAAGTATGACAAGATGAACTCCAAATGTTATCAACGTTTTAGGTAACCTAATTTAGACCTAATGAATGTAATGGTAATTTCAATTTTGGGGATTGATGAAGTTTGCTTGGTCAATTTACAATTTAATCCAAAATGTATTGAATATCTGCCTAGGTCTCTATTTTAGGTTAAAATAGGTTTCTTTTGTGAAATAGATTATTCTAAATCTTATAGAATAGTTTTCAATGATTTTTTGAAGATTTAGATTACATAATTTTCATCAGAACCCTTTGAATTAAAGTGAGGCTGAAATTAGGGTTTTTAAATATGAATTAACTTTTAATTTTAAAAATCCTAAATCGATCCATGCAAGCCCACTTGTTTGAACTTTAAGCTCAGTTGACCTCAATTAAGCGTAGGTTTACCCCTGAGGTTAGTCTGCACTTGTATTCCTCTATTAAAATAGTAGAATTAACCCATGTTAATGTTATCCCTCCTTATTAAATCATAATTAACTTATACCCTTTTAGTAGTTTAGTTAGGTGAATTAGCCTTAGAACTTAGCCAAATTGAGTTAGATATGGAGGAAGATGGTGTTACCATCACTAGTCATTACATCATTGAACTCACAAATGTTCGTGCATGTGAATAAGTTCTAGAATCTCACTATCCCTTGAAACGTAATGGAAGGGTTTTCTAATTTGTTTAGCCTAGACATATATCTCATGTTTTTTAGTTTTATCTATGGTGTGTTCAAGAATCATATTCAATTTCATCATTCTTTTTAAGTAATTAAAATTTACATGACCCAATCTACCATGCCACAAATTACAAGATTTATTATTACTAACAATATAAGGAGTAGAATTAGACCAATATTGTTTAGAACATCCTCAGAAGAAACATCATTCACAATGTATTATCTAACTATAAATAATAAATCAAAATATGACAAATAGCTTTTTCTATAAACAATATCATGTCTCAAGATAATAACTTTATTACATTTAAAGTTTAACTCAAAACCCTCTCTAACTAAAAATGACCTGGATGGAACATTCTTTCTAGTAGCTAGAACATGTAGTACCCTACTCATTGTCTTGACTTGTCTTAAAGAGAAACTTAAGACCGCACATTCGAATCCTTGCACCTTAACTACAGAGTTGTTCCCCATCTTTACAATTTCGTTGCTGTAGGACTAATAAGAATAAAAGAACAATCCGTCAGGACAAATATGTACTTTGACTTCCATGTCCACAAGCCACTCATTAGGCTTGTGAATAGTATAGAGTTCGAATTTTTAGTACAAAGGTACCACGATCGTTGATTTTCATGATAACAAAACACTTGTTATTTAACATTTGCCTTTGAGTTTATAAGTTTCTGGAATAATGCAAATGAAAGCAAGTGTGAAGGAGTTAAGCTCATATCCATGGCGGATTGGAGGAGCTTGATGAAGAAGATGAGATAGAGCTTCGCGTGGAGCAAAAGCTTGAAGAAGGAAGAAGAAGATGAAGAATAGTATAGAAGTCAATTTTTTCTTGTATTTACTTGTCATTTATTTCTTTGCACTTTATTTTTACTTAGATACATGTTAAAGAGCCCAAAAAGTATATCACATTTGTCCTAGAAGCACTAATCCATCACTCGGACACTTAGGTAGGCTTCAAATAACCTAATTAGACGTCCAATATGAACATCAAATGTCTGATCTTGGACTTTAAGATGTCTGACATTTTGTCCAGATGTCCAAACACCTTGGCTAGGACTAGCAGTATGTGATCATAACCTTTAGACATCCAGCCCTTAGTCCAGACATCTTAAAAGACATCTGATGACCTTTCCAGACGTCCAGGAACAGGATCATTGGCCTATCAAAAAAGAAACTTCGAGGATCACCTTTTGACTATATTTATAATATTATCAAACGTCCATAGACATGACCAGACATCTAATAAAGAGACGTTAGGCTAGATCTAACATGAATCTTGACCTATCAGACCTTATAGTCAGCTTCTCGGGAAATCAATTCCCGTAGAGAATCCTCAGACCATATGTCCAATAAAATTACTAGACATCCTATAATAGCACTTCAGACATCCACTTAAATCCCTGTTTAGATCTAATAGAATAGGGACTCTGACCCTTTAAAGCAGACGTCCAAAATTGTCATCAGATGTTTGACCAGAATATTAGATGTCTGATAACTCTGTTAGAGTCATAATGACCCTAATTTCGTTGGAATTTTGGCTTGATCTTTTGAAATCTTTTTCCAACGGCTACCCAAGCCTTCCAAGGTGTTTTAAACCCTTCTCAAGACCTCTATAAATAGAGGAGTACCCTTCCTAAGTCAAATACACCCAAGATATACTACTTCCATGCTATTTGTGTCATAAAGAAGAAATCATCAAGAAGAAAAGTGACCTTGCTCTCTAAGCCTTCTGGCATACATCCGGGAGCACCGTTATGCAACGCACTTTGCATCGAATCACTTTTGATTTAGGGAAGATTCTTTCGCTTATAGTAGCTAAGTTCATTTACCTATTTTGGCTCTATAGGTTCCTTTGTTTTTCTCTTTATTTTACGGTTGGGTATTTACTTGGCGAATTCCTATCTCCATCGCGAGACAAAATACTCTTCGTGGAGAAGATTGGATTTGAGGTATGCTACCTTTGGGTTAAGTAGCGTGTCTATAAAAGGTTGTACTACCCTCGTTAAGGTAATACGTTAGTGGATTTGATCGACTCGGTCGATCAAGAAATCCAAAGTCGAGAGGCTTAGGTGGTGGTTTGTTATGAACATGGGAATTAGACATAGTTTAAGACGTCTGGGAAGTGGCCCAGACGTCTTGCCAGACGTCTGGAACCCTTCCCAGACGTCTGATATTAAATTTTTTCGGCGTACAGGTTCACATCTACGCGCGTGTGCACGTAGACTGAACCCGCCGCCTTCGTTCTTCTCTTTTCTCTCCCTCCCTGCAGACGACGTCGCTTCTTTTCTCTCTCTCCCCGCGCTGCCTACAAATAGCACCTCCCTCACCCTCACTCCACCACCTTCTTCTTCTCCTTCTCCCTGCCAGCGAGAGCGCGAGCGAGCGAGTGTAGCAACAGCGGCTGCTGCGAGCGTGCGGGAAGGAGTTATTGCGAGAGGAAGAAGAAGCTCGACCGCGAGGGTGCGAGCTTGCCGGGGCAGCTAGAGCTGGCCGGCGGGGGAGCAGCAAGCGTGGGGTGTCGCGGAGGGGCTGCTGCAGCTCGAGCAGCAGGCGGACGCGGCGCGGCACGGCCGTGCGCTGCGGGCGGAGAGCGAGAAGGGTTCTGATTCTGGGAAAATTTCCCAGAGTCAGATGTCTGGACTTACGTCCAGACGACGCATAAGACGTCTGGAGGAAGGTCCAGACATCTGACAGGTACAATATTTTCTTATTTTCTCCTTTTTACGCGTGTACGGCCATGCAGTCGTCCGCCGCGTTCTTCTGCGCCTCTTCATGATGAGAGCGGGTGTGTGTGAGTGCAAGGTTTGTTCAGGAGGGAGAGAGGGCTCGCCATCCCACACGGATCAGACGTCTGGGCATAGTACCAGACGACGGAGAGGACCTCCAGACGTCCGGGGTGACAATCGGACGCCTGGAAACTAAGTCCAGACGATCCCGCGGGCTTCTGGACGTCTGAAGGACTGCGCAAACCAAGGTATGGCATGATCGACCTTTTAAGACGTCTGGAAGAAGTTCCAGACATCTGATTTTGGGTAGACTCGTCGTTTTTGACCCGTTTAGGGTCCGTTCGAAGTCTATTTTCCGCGTTTCAAGTTTCGTTATTTCCAGATTTATTTCCTCTACCTGTTTACAGTAATTGTATACTGTTCTGAGTAGCTCCTTGTCTTTGATCCTTGTATTAGGACCCCATTCCGTTGTGGCTCTAGGGGTTGCGGAGGAGCACGGGATTGCCGACCACGCCCCCAGTACTTCCGATTTTGCGGGTAGAGTGGCCTTTTAATTTAATTATCAAAAATTATACATTTATGAAATAATTAATAGAGTCTAGGGCATTGCATGAACCCTAGGGCTGAAGAATTAGATTGAATGATAGATCCTAGGGTATTGCATGAATCCTAGGACTGGAAAACTAGATTGAATGATAGATCCTAGGATATGGCATGAATCCTAGGACTGGAAAACTAGTTGAATATATACATTGCAGTCTTGGAAAAGTGAAAAGGAAACGATAATTGCCTGTAAATTGGTTAACAGCTGCCTGTTATGAATGGATGAATATGGTTGAGAACATGAATTGTATGGATATAAAGCTGGAATGGTGAAACCTAAATTGGCTGAGTTAAAAGAGCATGAACCCTACGGGGAATTAGGAGTAGAACTCTTGGAAAGGGAATGGAATAGAATTGGGGAAGTGAGCTGGCCCTTGAGTACGGAGTACCAAGGAGAGAGACTGTCCCCCTGTTTAGTGCAGAGCTGAGCTAGTCGCCCCAGGGACCCGGGGTTAGGTCTAGCCACTTTGTACCGACTTTTGGCCCTTGTGTACACAGTACCGAGGAGAGCTACTAGTGTAGGGTGAGCACTAGCTACCCCACGGGCCCCGGGGTTCTGCTAGCTCTCCTACACTAACTTGTTAGACCCACTGGGCAATCCAGGGTAGTCAGGCGAGGGTGCGCGGACTGTGGAGGGGTAAGACCCTTGTTTGGTTACTGTGGAGGGGCTGGACCCCTGTTACTGAGAGGGCTCTGCCCTATACTGGTTCCGTGCTGTGTTTTGGGCGCACCCGTTAACGGAAACGACTGACCACGTGCCAGTGCGGGGTAGCTACTCGTGCATTTATCACGCGTGACGTAGTCACCGTTACGTCTGTCAGCGACCTTGGGGTGGTTGACTGAGAGTAGGACCACCACGGGGGACTCTCCCGGCCAGGAGAGCACCACGTGTTACTTCTACTTTTTGGGAAAGATTGCAATCAAGATTGTTCCTACGAGGAACATTCAAGATCAAGAGAAGGATCTGAGAAATAATCAATAGTGAATAAATGGAAAAATATAAAGAAAGAAAGTAAAAATAAAACAGCTACTGTACACTCTACTGCTTCTTTTAGCTTTTAGTTGCCACTCTACTCAGCGTTTCGCTAATGTGTCACCCTTGTTACCTTTTCAGGACCAGGTGTTGAGCAGCCAGAGTCGACGGCTACAGAGGGCGCTGGGCCTAGTAGAGCCCAGTAGTGTTACCTGTAGTACCCACTGTACTTTTCTTTCCACTGTAGTGAGTAGTTTTCTGTTACTCCCTGTACTCTCTTTATTGTAAGTTTCATGTTATTGATAAACGCCAGTTTATCATCATTCTTACGCATTAAAACAAACCTAGCTCTTAGGATTTTACTCCACAAACGGGTTTTTGGGCTGCATTTAGGCATAAAATAGGTTAGGCATGCATTGCATCTTTTATTTGTCTTTTTAATATGTTTTTGTGAGTGTTATGGATGTACATATATGCAGATCCTTAAAACCCTAGCACTCAAGAAGGAAAATGATGAAGGAGAAGCCCAAACTAGTTGGAACTCAGCTCGATCCAGCTCACCACAGCTGGAACCTAGATCACTTGAACTAGGGTTAGCTCATCCCAGCTCCATTCAGCTAATCTCAGCTGAATGGTAGATCAAGAGAGTTCATCTTATCTCACCCTAGCTCAAGTCAGCTCAGATCCAGCTCAACTTAGCTGAGTCTAGCTCATCTCAGCTCCCACTAGTTCACAGGGAGCTCTAGCTAGCTCAGCTGAGTTGACAGGAGTTCACCCCAGCTCAGATCCAGCTACATCCAGCTCCACTCAACTCCAGACAGCTGAAGAAGAACTCATCCTAGCTCAGGAAGCTCAAGTCCAGCTCCCGGGGACTTAGCTTAGCTCAGCTCAGTTGAGCTAAGCTACCTTAGCTGCCTCAACCAGCTTGATTCTCCCCGGGAGCATCAGACCTAGCTCACCTCAGCTCATTTTGGTAGAAGCTAGCTTACTTTAGCTTAGCTTAGTAGCTAGCAAAGAACTAGCAAGCTAAGCCAACTAGAGTAGCTCCATGCCAGCCTCTTCAGCAGCAGCTAGCTCCAATTTCAGCTCTAGACTTCTCCTCCTCAGCTCCTCCCTCCAAACTCTAGCTCCAACACCTTCTCCTCTACTCCTCCATTACCTAAGCTATCTTAGCTTAGCTTATCTTAGCTTAGCTTAGCTTAGCTATGCTCCAACTTCCTTAGCTTGTACCATCCCAAAAACCCACCTAACAACTCTACCCAACTAGCTCCACCTAAGCTCCACATAAGCTAACCTACTTGGCACCAACCTAACCTACCCACCACCTCCAAAAGACACCTAAAAGTGGCGCCAAAAACTACCCTAACCACCCCCTTAATGGCGCCACTTTTCCCTCCAAAACTCCCCCTCATCTCCACCACACAATTTCCCTTGAATTCATCTCCACCATCCACCTAACCCCGCTTCTAGAAGACCCCATGTTGGCGCCAAAATGGTGGTGTATCTCCACCACCAAAAGACACCAACACCACCATAACTACCCCCTTTAACACCCCTTGGGTTGGCGCCAACTCTCCTTAGCCATAGGATCACCAACCACCTCCATCCTGCCATCCTAGCCCTCCATTTCAAGGGGCACCTTCACCCCCCATCCTACCCTATAAAAAGACCACTACCCACCACCATTCAAGGCATCCTTGGCTAGCAATTTCACTCTCATATTCCACCAAGAAGTCCACGTCCAAGAGAGAAGAAGAATAAGAAGATTAAGGGGATATTCTGTCCCCTTGGTGCCTTCCCCTCTTCCCTTCTCTCTTGGGTCACGCCAGCCAAAGGAGAAGCCAGGCAAGGAAGATCTTGGAGGAGATCTTGAAGGTGGTCACGCCACCTTGGAGTAGTTTTTGAGGGTGGTGCACGCCCACTCCTTGGAGAGAGCATTAAAGGTGGTAGCTTCCACCTTGGAGGAGCTCTCAAGGAAGGAGAAGAAGGAGGCCCTCTTTTCAAGCCGAGGAGCAGCTAGGCTTGGAGCAAGAAGACGCCCTTCTTCACCATTTTTGAAAGAGGATTTGTGTTTCTTTTCTTGCTTTTAGATTGTTTAATTCTAGTAGAAGCATTCCTCTACTTGTCCTTGAAAAGAACACTTATTCTACTCAATCAAATTGCCTTCTTTTAGCATTTTATTGCAGTTGTTTTTGGTTCTAGCACTTGTTTTACCTCTTCTTCCTAATTACCCTAGGCCTCCACTTGCCTAGAGTGAGCTTAGGAAGAAGATATTTCTATCTTTTAAATTTTAGTTAATCATTTGTAGGTGTTAGTTCTTTTCGTTACAATCTGCAGTTTGCCCTCGTCTTTTTAAAATACAAAAAAAAAGTTACATATTGAAAAATATCAAAAAGAAAGTTGAGATCTATCTATAAGCAAGAGGATTAGTTTTGCAATTTTTGCCTCCTTGGACGACCCTAGATACTCCCCTATCTAGGATATAAATTTAAAAGTGAAAGCGGATTCGCGTGTTACAACGACGTTAAAAACCCGCTTTTACAAATCACGCGTAATTTCGTTATCACTTTTTGGCGCCGTTGCCGGGGAGGCACGGCTTTGCATTAATTAATTTTCTCTTGCTTGAAGTGGATCTCATCCCCTTTTCTTTCTTTCTTTTGTGTGTGCAGGAACTACAGCGAGAAGGCGGGAATCTGGAAGTGAGATCTCAAAGATCCTTTTCTTCCCGCGAAAATTCAAGTTGGTTCCTCTTTCTGGTCACATAATTAATTAAAACTACCAAAAATATATTAAACTTGACTTTCAGGATCCCAAACAACTTGATTAAGTGGAGTGGTGCCTTATAAAATCTATTGTTTGCTTGTATGCTTCTTTAGCATCACTCCATTGTAAGTATTAGTGTTCTATTTTTCGGGTCCAGATTTCTATCCGGACTTGAAAAATCGATTCCTAACACCACAGGCCTCGTAAAATCATAAAATTTCATAGAGTGATTCCCAATTAATTTTGGAACATTTGTTCCAAATTTCAGATCAATTGGATTTGTATTTAATTTTTAAAAATTCGTGGATTGCAGAGGGGTCACACCCTTTAATCTTCCTATTTTGCTACTGTCCGAGAATTTTTAGAATTTTTATACTCATCTAATTTTTGTGAAATTTAGCTTGCTGGAATCCTTGTGGAATTTTACACATCATATAAAATCACAAAAATTTTCTGAGGTCGGTGGTAGTACTGAAAAGTCCACAATACCCATAGGTATCATTTCTGGACTTTGACACCAGTACAATTAAAAATTCAAAACAATTATCAAACAAATTCCTAAAGTTGTACAAAAATCCTTTCTGGAATCTTTGTTTGATTTTATTCAAAGTAGTGGTGTTGTTTGACTTGTTTGGACCACTACTTAATTCAGAAAGCCAAAAATCAATTCACTAGTAGTAATTTTCTGTCTTAGGGATAATTGGCTTAGGGTTTCTTTCTTTCTCTTTAGAGACTCAATTAAAAGGAAATATACAATCACACATACAACTTGTCTTTCCTTTGATTGTGAACTTTCAAACTTGTTTGAAAACTTAAAGAAAAAAAAAAAACCCTAAAACTCATTTAATTAAATCAAATCCTAAAAGGCAAAAATACAAAAAAATTGTGTGACAACTTGATTTACATTGGAGCCACTCTCCAATTCCTGCACACACACAAAAAAATCAAATAACAGGGCAACAACCCAATAAACGCCCTCCACATTCCGTGTGCACTATAGCATCCTCGACCTAATTAAAATTTGTAGGAACTTGACCCCTAAGGCTTTATCAACTTAGGCTTGCTATTTAGGTCTTAAGTTTTCTTTAGTTAGTACCAATTCTGTCATTTGTATCTGGTGTTCAGGTTGAGGAGCCGTGTCAAACGACCAGGCGCGGGTTTGTACAAGCACCTGGGGTTTTCCCTGGGAAACGTTTGGGCCCAAACCTCCCCTTAAGCAACTTGGCTAGATTTGTTGATAGAATGGGTATTCACTATTGATTACTTATTTCCTATATAGACCAAGTCTTAGGTTATTATTAGGGAGTCACATTTAAGTTAGGTCTAGTTTTATTTGTTTGAATTGCACACTTTCTCTCATCTCTTTCTCTTCTCCTCCCCTCCCGTTCTTCCATTTTATGCACGGGCGACAGTCTCAAAATCCACACTTGGAAGGACCATTTGATTTCGCCCCCCACGCAAAAAGATCACTTTTTCTGTCTTCTTCTCCTGAAAAAATGGAAACACAACAAAATAGGTCCACTGACCCTTCCACGTCCACCTCTAACCCCACCACTAACCCTAATTCTAACCCTTCCACCCAAAACCCAACCACCAGTAACTTCCCACACTTGGAGCTCCCTAATCTTGAGTTGCCCCACACACAACATTAAGATCCCCTACCTGATCTTTTAAAATTGATGGCCGATCAGATTAATAAATTAAATTCCAATCAACAAACATTGACTAGGAACATCCAAAACCTAGCCAATGCAAGGCCAAACCCACCACCCCGTCAGTAGCCTGTTGTTCCTCTAAAAGATTTCTATGATCCATCTTATTATGAGGAACGACCAGGGGTGGTTATACCGGAAGGGGACTTTGAGATCAAGCCTGCCGTCCTGAACCTAATTAAACATTTTCATGGCCTTCCTAGGGAAGACCCTTTCAGCCACCTTGAAGAGCTAACTCTTCTTGCACAGACAACCCGTTCCCGAAATGTGCAAGAAGACATATGGCTAATGAGGCTTTTTCCATTATCTCTCAAAGATAAGGCTGCTTATTGGTTCAGGACCATTGGCCGACCCATCACAACATGGCCTCAACTCAAGAGTGCCTTCCTCAAGAAATTCTTTCCCATAGGTCATACTAATTCCTTACGGAGATCTATTACGACCTTTCACCAAAAATCTGGTGAAACTTTCCATGATTCTTGGGAAAGATTTCAAGACCTTTTAAGAAGTTGCCCGCACCACGAGATTCCTTTATGGCAGCTCATGCAAATCTTCTATCATGGATTAGAAGATCAAATCCGACAGTTTGTCGACGCCTCGTGTGGCGGCAACTTCTTAAATAAAGATGCTGAAAGTGCTTATGACCTATTTGAAGAAATGAGTGAAAACTCATTTAATCAAGCTTCCATGAACACATTTTGCAAAACCCAAAACCCGCAGTTTGGTGTTCATGAACTAGGCATTCAATCTATCTCGGTCACCCAAGACGATCTTCAATTGATTGCTCAGAAACTCGACCAGATGCATATTAATCAGAAGAAAATTGAGGAAAGAATCGCCACATCAATTCAAGCTCCACACCCACATCTAACCCAACCTAACTTTCCACGAAGAGAAAATTTGCACAATCTCAACACTACTCCTGCTGATTATTCTGAGGTTGCCCATGATTCACTGGGGAATTACAATTATCCAGATCTTAACCCCACCCAAAATATTTCTGCCATCCAGGAGCCCTTTAAAAATTCTTCCAATTGGAAAAATTACCCGAACTACTCCTGGAATAATCAAGTTTCCTCCCAACCACATCATTTTAATGGGTATGGATCGAATCCAAACTTCCATCATGGGCCATCCCAACAAGATATCAATGCCCAGATGCTGCGAACCCTACAGGATATGCAAACAAAAATGACTGAAGTAACCCGCAACATCACAAATCTGAACAATCAGATTGGGGTTACTCCCACGCAAAGACCTGTAGGACATCTTCCGTCCCAACCCATACCCAACCCTAATCACCAAGGGAACCATTATATGGGCAGAAATCCGCATTATCCAAATAAGCCTCCTCCTAATCCACCACCTCAGCAGCCACCCAGGTTTCTGCAATCACAGGCCCCCCCACCTCCTCCAAATAATAATCCGACTGCACATGCAATTACCTTGAGGAGTGGGAAAACCACCACTGACCCCGGGCCTTCACACGAACCTGGTAAGATACCTGTGCAAATTGACTCCCCACCTCCCCATCAGGAAGAAAAAGAAAAACAAAAATCTCAAGAGAAGATTCCTGTCCCTTTCCCACAAGCTCTCTACCCCACCACCAATAAAAAAAAGAAATCTGAGCCCACTACAGAAGAACTCATGGAGCTATTTGGGCAAGTTCATATCAATATTCCTCTCCTAGATGCCATTAAATATATACCTACCTATGCTAAATTTTTGAAGGAGATTTGTACTCCTAAAAGGCAGGCCAAAAATCTAGGACAGGTGCATCTTTCAAAGACAGTAAGCTCTGTCATACAGAGTAAGCTGCCTACTAAGATGAAAGATCCAAGGGTGCCTTTAATTTCTGTAATTATTGATGACAATACATTTAATCGTGCCCTCCTTGATCTTGGTGCCTCAGTTAATATTATTCCCACAAGTTTATTCGAAGAATTTCAGATTGGTAAATTAAAACCCGTCGAGGTTACCCTGCAATTAGCCGACCGATCTGCAATCAAACCTCGTGGGATTGTCGAGGATGTTTTAGTCAAGGTCCAGAATTGCGTCTTCCCTGCAGACTTTCTGGTTCTTGACATTGAGGCACCCGAATCATTACTGGACTCCCCAATAATCCTTGGACGCCCCTTTTTGGCCACTGCAAAGGCAAATATCAATTGCCACACAGGCAAAATGGATATCAACTGTGCAGGCCAAACTATCACTTTAGATATTTTTAAATCCTCCAGGAGATTCCATGATGATAACTTCTTTGAGGACTCAGATACTGAAATTTCCAATATGGTGGAGGAGACAATGTTAATAGATACCCTTACCGACCATAATTTTTTTGAGGACTCTGATTCAGAATCAGTGGTCGGCGAAATCTGTGATCCGGAAACTTGTCTTGACCCCAAATTTATTCCTGATACCCCCCCATACCCACTCACTATTCACGCACCTAATTTTTCCACACTAACTTCCCCCAATCCTCACCATTCCTTCCCCGACCCCTTTCTTACGGACCTGCCACAAACCCCGCTCGAGTTTGGCACCCAACCTGATTTAAAACCATGGCCAGACTCGGGCTACACTTATCATTTTCCATCCAACTTTGATCCCAATATTATTTCTAATCAATTTTCTAGGGATCTAGAAGAAGACACCTTTTTTGCGGGCATCCAAGTGTCCAATTATCTACATGATTTTACGTCTTCCGTGCATACCTTCACGTCCGACTGAATGGCGTAAAAGATAGCACTGGATGGGAGGTAACCCATCATTTTTTCTTGCTTTCCCTTTTTTCTTCTTTTTCCAGGTTTTGTTCCTCCTAAACCCGACCGTTCTTCACTAAGGTGATCCCTTTTTCCTCCTAATGCATGAGGACATGGCATATCTTAAGCATCGGGGGGTGTTTTTAAATTTTACGATCGATTTAGGATTTTCAAAACCTAAAAACATGCATTTTTGTTTAATTTATTTCCTGCTTACATACCCAAAAAAATAAAAATGTTCAACACTTTTTGAGGAAAAATTTTGAAATCGAGACTAAGGTTGAAAAATTCACTTTTGGTACAATGGGATTTAATCTTTAACAAACTAAGGATGAGGATATGGATCTGATCATTAGAATTTCAGGGTCTATTTTAGACTAGATCAGATATCCTTCTATAAAATTCCACCTGAACTCATGATAGTTCAGGTGACTTGATCCTATTTTGTAATATGGAAATTATTTGACTTAGCTTCTGATTCAAAAATTTGCATGTTTTGAGAAACTTCTTGTGTCACTCTTCACACACAAGCCAACACTTAAAAATAACTAAAAATTTGAAAAACTCCCTTGTTTGGATTTAGTAAAAGTCTGAAGCAGATCATTGGTTTGAATTCCCACCGCCGAGAAGGAGGAAAATGCCTCCTTTGAGGATGCGATGTCAACATGTTACCGCCTCGGCGCTGCTCCATATCTATATTTCATATCTTTAGACGGAGCATTAAAAGCGCATTTTAGCAGCTCAAGTGTCTCGGACGGTGCTCTACCTATAGTGTCGGAGCAAAAGCTTGAGTTTGCTTGGAGCACCCCTTTTCACTGCATCGTGTTTTGGGGTTGTGAGCTCCTGGGTGGTGTCATTGACAGTGCTATCCCGAAGTATTGGCGCCAGAGCCCCCTTGAGGAATGGTAATGGGAATGATGATCCCGACACATCTGTTGTAAGACTAAGCTAAAAATAAGCATGGGGGAGAAAAAAATAATAATAATAACACGTCCTTATAAATGTTGGCTTTTCACAAGCACAAACACAAGGTTTTAAAGGATTTTGCAAGTTGCGAATCAGATTCATGAGCCAGAAAAATCCTAAAAACAAACATTTCAAGTCATCTGAATTAACAAGGGGTTAATTTGTAAATTTTCTGGAGGATATATTGATCCTTTTATATCTAATGGTTGAATAAAAAAAAATAAATCCCGATGTTTATCTTTAACAAATCCCATTCCTCCTGTGTTTTAATCTACCAAGGTCCCTTAATCTCTTTTTCTCCTCAAAAGTAAAAAAAAAATAGATTTCCCAAAAATTTCGTTTTCCAAAAAAAATTTTGCTAAGAGACTAGCAAAAGATAAGCATCGGGGTGTGATAAACGCCAGTTTATCATCATTATTACGCATTAAAACAAACCTAGCTCTTAGGATTTTACTCCGCAAACGGGTTTTTAGGCTGCATTTAGGCATAAAATAGGTTAAGCATGCATTGCATCTTTTATTTGTCTTTTTAATATGTTTTTGTGAGTGTTAGGGATGTCCAGATATGCAGATCCTTAAAACCCTAGCACTCAAGAAGGAAAATGGTGAAGGAGAAGCCCAAACTAGTTGGAACTCAGCTCGATCCAGCTCACCACAGCTGGAACCTAGCTCACTTGAACTAGGGTTAGCTCATCCCAGCTCCATTCAGCTAATCTCAGCTGAATGGTAGCTCAAGAGAGTTCATCTTAGCTCACCCTAGCTCAAGTCAGCTCAGATCCAGCTCAACTTAGCTGAGTCTAGCTCATCTCAGCTCCCACTAGTTCACAGGGAGCTCTAGCTAGCTCAGCTGAGTTGACAGGAGTTCACCCCAGCTCAGATCCAGCTACATCCAGCTCCACTCAACTCCAGCCAGCTGAAGAAGAACTCATCCCAGCTCAGGAAACTCAAGTCCAGCTCCCGGGGACTTAGCTTAGCTCAGCTCAGTTGAGCTAAGCTACCTTAGCTACCTCAACCAGCTTGATTCTCCCCGAGAGCATCAGACCTAGCTCACCTCAGCTCATTTTGGTAGAAGCTAGCTTACTTTAGCTCGGCTTAGTAGCTAGCAAAGAACTAGCAAGCTAAGCCAACTAGAGTAGCTCCATGCCAGCCTCTTCAGCAGCAGCTAGCTCCAATTTCAGCTTCAGACTTCTCCTCCTTAGCTCCTCCCTCCAAACTCTAACTCCAACACCTTCTCCTCTACTCCTCCATCAGCTAAGCTAGCTTAGCTTAGCTTATCTTATCTTAGCTTAGCTTAGCTATGCTCCAACTTCCTTAGCTTGTACCACCCCAAAAACCCACCTAACAACTCTACCCAACTAGCTCCACCTAAGCTCCACATAAGCTAACCTACTTGGCACCAACCTAACCTACCCACCACCTCCAAAAGACACCTAAAAGTGGTGCCAAAAACTACCCTAACCACCCCCTTAATGGCGCCACTTTTCCCTCCAAAACTCCCCCTCGTCTCCACCACACAATTTCCCTTGAATTCATCTCCACCATCCACCTAAACCCCCTTCTAGAAGACCCCATGTTGGCGCCAAAATGGTGGTGTCTCTCCACCACCAAAAGACACCAACACCACCATAACTACCCCCTTTAACACCCCTTGGGTTGGCGCCAACTCTCCTTAGCCATAGGATCACCAACCACCTCCATCCTGCCATCCTAGCCCTCCATTTCAAGGGGCACCTTCACCCCCCATCCTACCCTATAAAAAGACCACTACCCACCACCATTCAAGGCATCCTTGGCTAGCAATTTCACTCTCATATTCCACCAAGAAGTCCACGTCCAAGAGAGAAGAAGAATAAGAAGATTAAGGGGATATTCTGTCCCCTTGGTGCCTTCCCCTCTTCCCTTCTCTCTTGGGTCACGCCAGCCAAAGGAGAAGCCAGGCAAGGAAGATCTTGGAGGAGATCTTGAAGGTGGTCACGCCACCTTGGAGTAGTTTTTGAGGGTGGTGCACGCCCACTCCTTGGAGAGAACATTAAAGGTGGTAGCTTCCACCTTGGAGGAGCTCTCAAGGAAGGAGAAGAAGGAGGCCCTCTTTTCAAGCCGAGGAGCAACTAGGCTTGGAGCAAGAAGATGCCCTTCTTCACCATTTTTCAAAGAGGATTTGTGTTTCTTTTCTTGCTTTTAGATTGTTTAATTCTAGTAGAAGCATTCCTCTACTTGTCCTTGAAAAGAACACTCATTCTACTCAATCAAATTGCCTTCTTTTAGCATTTTATTGCAGTTGTTTTTGGTTCTAGCACTTGTTTCACCTCTTCTTCCTAATTACCCTAGGCCTCCACTTGCCTAGAGTGAGCTTAGGAAGAAGATATTTCTATCTTTTAAATTTTAGTTAATCATTTGTAGGTGTTAGTTCTTTTCGTTACAATTTGCAGTTTGCCCTCGTCTTTTCAAAATACAAAAAAAAAATTACATATTGAAAAATATCTAAAAGAAAGTTGAGATCTATCTATAAGCAAGAGAATTGGTTTTGTAATTTTTGCCTCCTTGGATGACCCTAGATACTCCCCTATCTAGGATATAAATTTAAAAGCGAAAGCGGATTCGCGTGTTACAACGACGTTAAAAACCCGCTTTTACAAATCACGCGTAATTTCGTTATCAGTTATGTACATGTTTATTTCTCTTCTGTTGTGTGGTGTATACTGTAGTATTTCCTTTCTTTACTGCTGTATTTTGTTACTACTAGTTATATGCATGGTGAATGTGGTTTATTTTACTTCTCTTTTGGTTACTTTCTCATTGGACAATTGGGTCTTGGAATCAGTCGAGTCGGTCCGATTCTCGTGTCTCGTAGGGATTTGGGAATCAGGTCATTACATGGTTTTTACCTGGGTTTGGGTTTCCATCTAAAAATGCTTGTTTCCTTATGTGTTTGCTTTTTGTGGGATTGTTTAGATTATATTTCCACATTATTTTTGTATCACGCAAATCTCACCCCCTCCGTCAGAACTTACAATTGGTATCAGAGCAAGTCTTGCATTTGCGGCATTAAACATTGGCGAGGATCCAATGGAGGGAAGCATTACCGTGACGAGTCATGGCAAGGGGTAGTCCACTACTCATCCTCTCTATTTCGATAGGGCAAATTATGGGTACTAGAAATTGCAGATGCAAATGTGGCTTCAAGCCATCGAGTTCACAATTTGGGAGAGTTGCGAGACTCCCTACGACATCCCAGAAAAGCTTGCGAGAGGATACTCCAAGAATCAAATCAAGGAGCTATCACTCAATGCGAAGACGATGAACGCGTTATACTATGCTTTAAACCTCGAAAAGTTTAACCTCATCTCACAATGTGCCACAGTATACGAGATCTGGCACACACTTAAGGTAACTCATGAGGGTATCTCAAAGGTAAAAGCTTCTAAAATTAATGCTTTATCTCAAGATTTTGAATCTATTTCTATGAAAAATAACGAGTCTTTCAGTGAGATATATACTAGGTTCACTTTTATAGTGAACAATCTTAAGTCTCTAGGGAAGACCTTTATTGAGGGTGAGCTTCAATCAAAGCTCTTGCACTCCCTTAGACCAGAGTGGGAGCAAAAAATCACCGCGATCAAGGAAGCCAACCAAATAGAGGAGCTCAACATGGATGATCTCTTAGGCAACCTCATGGCCTATGAGACTAAGATGAAACAAAGGAAGGAGACACCGGAGCCAAAAAGGAAGACCCTCGCCTTCAAAGCCACTTGCGATGATGAAGTGAGTTTCGATGATGAGGAACTTGATTTCTTAGCTAACGAATTTGCCAAGTTTCTCAAGTTTAGGGAATACAAATAGAAGGAAAAGATGGAAAAGAAGGAGAAGTCAACTCGTTGCTATCATTGCAACAAAATGGGGCACATTAGACCAAAGTGCCCACTCTTGAAGAAAGAAAAGATGAAGGAAAAGAAGCACAAGAAGAAGGTGTTCCAAGCTACTTAGGACAACTCGAGTTCCGAGGAAGAAGAGGAAGAATCCGAGAAGAAAAACTCCAAAGATGAGATTGCTTGCATGGGTTTCATGGCAATTGCAAATGATAGTGAAGAAGACGATGACAACTTCGATGAAGAGGTAAATCTTTTTACTATAGTAGAGTTGCAAGAAGCCTTAGGAGAATTATATGAAAATAGTAAATCACTTAAAGTAGAAAACAAAAATCTGAAAAAGAATTTTAGTGTTTTAAAATCTGAAAATGAAATGTTAGAGGCTCAAATTAAGGATTTGGAAATTAGTTCGAGTTCTAACATTTCTAAAAAAGATAAATTGTTGTTAGAGAATTATAATCTAGTCATTGAAAATAGTAATTTGCTTGAGGAAAATGCTAGCTTACAATAAGAAATTTTTGCTTTAGAAATCAAGATGCATGTTATAGAGAAGGACCTTGCATATCTTAAAGAAAACTCTAATAATTTGATGTGTAAATTAGATAGTTTCTCTAATGAGAAAGTTAGCTCTAGGAAAAATCTTAAGAAAGGATCTCCATCAAGAAGACCAACTAACAAAATCGGATCCAAAATGACTTGGACATCGAGAAAATAATTAGAAACATGTTTTGTAGGTTTCAAGGGAAATTACAATGTAAAAGATTGGACTTATAAGATGGAGGATGATCTACTCAAGATAGGTGGACCAAAGTCAATACCAAGGAAGAAGACAAGACCACCAAGGAGACCAATGGATGATCGAACCACCATGCATCAACCATTTGACTGGAGATCGGTAACTATGCCCAGACCTCCAAGCTTTGAATGGGAACCCGGTCACCTTTGGCAACCTCCACTTGGGCCATCTTATTGGCCATAGTAAGTTAGGTAAAACCTTTTATCCTAATTTTGATGACTTTTAGCATCTAGATAGGGGGAGATAAAAAAAAATTCTATATATGCTATATGTCCATCAATAAGGGGGAGATACATAAATATCTTTTTATGTGATTAGATTCTTTTAAAAAGGGGGAGAAAGATTTTCTTCAATTAAGAAAGGAGGAGATTTTAAAAATAAATTTAGTTATATTTCCATTAGAAAGGTGGAGTTAATGGAATAGTCACCTTGTTATGTCAAAAAGGGGAGAATGTAATTTTTGTTTTATTATGACAAAAGGGGGGAGTTAACCCAAGTCAGAATAGCATGTTTTAAGGGGGAGCATATGATAAAATGATTAAAATTAATTAAACCTTTTTGATAATGTAAAAAAGGAGGAGATTTTTGGATTATTATTTGTGGTTTTACCATCATCAAAAAGGGGGAGGTTGTTAGTGCAAGGGCACCATGATAATTAATTTTGATGATAACAAAACACTTATTATTTAACATTTGCATTTGAGTTTATAAGTTTCAGGAATAATGCAAATGGAAGTAAGTGTGAAGGAGCTCAAGCTCAAATCTAGGGTAGACTGGAGGAGCTTGATGGAGAAGTCGAGATAGAGCTTTGCGTGGGAGCGAAAACTTAAAGAAGGAAGAAGATGAAGAATATGATAGAAGTCAATTTGTTCTTGTATTTAATTGTTATTTATTTCTTTGCTCTTTATTTTTACTTAGATACATGTTAAAGAGTCTAAAATGTATATCACGTTAGTCCTAGGAACACTAATCCATCACTAGGACAATTAGGTAAACTTAGAAAATGTCGGTCGCCTTTCGCGGTGTTTTAAAGATATGTTCATTGTAGTATATTGCGAAAAGCGATGATCAGTTTATTTTAATTTATTACTCGAAATTTAGAGTATTCCGAGGTCGAACTCAGGGAGCAAACTTAATTCTAGAAGCATACAAATTTACAATTAACTAGAATATACTGCTTAACAAAAATTAAAGAGAGAGAGAACAAAAATCTTTTTTTTTTTCTTTCTTTCTTTCTTCTCCTCTTCTCTCTTCCTTCTCTGCCTTTCCTTTCTTGGACATCTGATTCTTTGAATCAGATGCCTTATCTGCCCCTTTGCTACAGTGCCTTGCAGGTTCTCCTCTTGGCTTATTCTTCTTCTCTGCTCAGCTTTCTTCTTCTTCTTCTTGCACTGTGCCTTCTCTTTCTGCAGTTGGCTTCTCTCCTTCCTGTCTTCTTCCTCTTTCTTCTTCAGATCCTTCTTCTATTGTAGCTCTTGGCTGCTTCTCTTTCTTTTCTCTACTACGTTCCCTCCTTTTCCTTCTTCTTCAACTTCTGCTGCGTTGTGCGGCTAAGTGTCCTCAGCCGCTCCTCTTCCTTTCTTCTTCTCCCGCTTCCCTGCACATTACCAAGTTAGGCAAAACCTAACCCTTACCCTCCCCACGTCTCTCTCTCTATTTCTCTCTCAAAGGTTCGCTCCCAGAGCATTCACGGGTATATGGGTCGGGTAACGCGTCTGGGACCAGGCCCACCGACGTGCGGTGGTGGGCGAGGAGTGCTTAGTCGGGTAATCGGGTTCGACCCAGACTCGCGGGGCGTGAGCGTGGGTGAGGGCGGGTGCGAGCGCGTGGTGCGCTGTGTGCATAGGTGAGGGACCTGACCCCTGTGTATCGAAGGCGATAAGCCCAATACACTTTTTCAATTTATTCGGCTGTAGCGCTTCAGGGATTTCTGAGGTGGGACTAAACGTCTCACCTCTATTTCGCGAACGCTCGCAGCAGGAGCTGCGTTCAATTACCGACGCTGCAGGGGTCCTCGCAGCCAAACACTTGGTTGGGGTTGTGCACGAGGGCTTCCGCACGTCCTGGGGGACTTCACCTGGAGAGGAGAGGCCTACAGCTGCAGCAAGCTCTCTTCAAGCTTCTTCGTCAATGGCGGAGGGACATCGGAACCTGAAATGCGTGAACACGGCCTTGTGGCCCTGTCAGATCAAAGGAAAACCTTCGCTGTATCATGGTGAAGGTGAAGCGGAGGTTGGCTAGCCGCACGGTAGCCTAGGCGTGCGTGCCTAGGTCACTCTGTGGCTGGGTTTATGGGTTAAGTCGGGAGGCGTTTGTGGTGGTGTAGAAGGTTGGTGAAGGTGCGGAGGATGATCAGTGGGAGGTGGCGATGCTTAGGGATCGGTTGGTGAGGTAGATGGAGGCGTGGAGCGGTGGGGATGCCTCGCCGGAGGTTTGATCGGAGGTGGAGAAGGTGGCGATGGACAGTGGATGTCGAGGGGTATAAACAACAAATTAACAAGGGGAAATAAAGGAGAGAGTAAGAGGAAGAGTTTCTACCTAGCTAAGTGAACGAAAGGGAGGAGATGGCGAATGGTGCGTCTCTGCCGTCGCCGGAGACGAAGGTGCCAGAGGAGGGAGCAGCGACGTAGAGAAGGGGTCGGAGAGTGCCAGCTGGTACGGCCTGGCGCAGAGGAGAATGGCGAAGCTGACTCTACCACTAGTATGGTGGCAGAGCGATGAGAAGAGGAAGGAAGAGTGTAACGAACGCGTGCCCCAGACGCCTTTTAAGACGTCTGGGAGGTGGCCCAGACGTCTGACAAGACGTCTGGGATCACATCCAGACGTCTGACCAGACGTACGGGATAGTTTCCAGACGTCTGGAGAACAGTTATGTTCGCACGGGAGATTCGTCTGCGCGCCTGTGCGCGCAGACCTGCGATTCCTCTCTCTCTCTCTCTGCGGCTGCAGGCGCGCTGCGACCACCTTCTCTCTCCTCGCGGGCCTTAAAAAGGGGCGCGCCTCCCCTCCCGTCTCCACCGCCTTCTTCTTCTTCTCCTTCCTGTGCGCGAGAGCGAGCGGACGCGAGGGCGGCAGCGGCGGCCGCAGTGAGCGCGGAGGTGCGGCGTGCGAGGGCGGAGCTCTGCCGTGGGGGCGAGCTCGCCGGAGTGGCTTGGTCGGCTGGCGGAGGGCGCGGAGCGACGCGGAGAGGGACCTGCTGCAGGCTGAGCAGCAGACGCGCGACGTTCGACGCGGGCGGCGTCGCGAGCGGAGGGCGAGCAGGGCCCTGATTCTGGAAAAATTTTCAGAATCAGACGTCTGGATTTATATCCAGACGGCAATGTCGACGTCTGTAAGATCATACAGACGTCTGAAAGGTGAGTTTCTGCCTTCTTCTTCCTTCTTGTCGACTGACCGTACTGAGGGAGGGGGTTGGCTGTGTGCAGGTTCGCTGATTCGCCATCCTTTGCGAATCAGACGTCTGTAAGTTGTACCAGACGGCGGGAGTGACCTCCAGACGTCCTGAGTGACCATCGGACGTCTGGGATCTAGGCAGACGTCCCTGCAGACTTCTGGACGTCTGGGAAACCACGCTGAATAGGTAAATTCTCTGATCCACCATTTAAGACGTCTGGAGGGAGTTCCAGACGTCTGATTTTGCACAGTATCATCTTTTTCGACCCGTTTACGGCCCGTTCGGGCTCTGTTTTCCGCGATTTGAGTTGCGTTCTTTTCAGAATTAATTCCTCTACTCGTCTACAGTAGCTATACACTGTTTTGAGACACTCCTTGTGTTTAATCCTTGTGATAGGACCTCGTTCGGTTGCAGTCTTGAGAGTCGCGGAGGCGCGCGGGATTTCCGATCACGCCCCCATTACTCCCGTTGTACCTGGTAGAGTGGCTTAAGTTATTAATAAAATCCGTTAAAGTATGAAACCATAACTAGAATCTAGGACATTGCATGAATCCAAGGAATGAGAAATGTATGGAATGATAGCTCCTAGGTGATGCATGAATCCTAGGGCTGGAAAACTAGTTGTATGCTAGATCCTAGGATGTGGCATGAAACTTAGGATGGAAAAACTAGTGGAATGTATAATACTGCAGTCTTGGAAAAATGGAAAGGAATATAAAGCTGCCTGTAATTTGAATTAACAGTTGCCTGTTATGAATAAAGAAACATGTTTGAGATCATGGATTTTGAGAACGTGAATCTGGAAAGTGAAACATATGATGTTCTGAGATAAAGAGCTGGAACCCTACGGGGAATTAGGAGTGGAACTCCTAGAAAGAGAAAGGAATGGAACTGAGATGTAGTTTGTACTATCTCTTGGGTACGCAGTACCAAGGGAAGTACCTATACCTGTTTAGTGCAGAGTGGGGCCAGCCGCCCCAGGGACCCGGGGTTAGGATTGGCCGCTCTGTACTGACTTGTTGGCCCTCGTGTACGTAGTACCGAGGAGAGCTAGTAGTGTTAGGAGAGTACTAGCTACCCCACGGGCCCCGGGGTTCTGCTAGCCTCCTTCACCGACTTGTTAGGCCCACTAGGGCAAACCAGGGTAGTCAGGCGAGGGTGCGCGGACTGTGGAGGGGCAAGGCCCCGGTTTGATTACTGTGGAGGGGTTGGACCCCTGTTACTGAGAGGGCTCTGCCCTGGTTCCGTGCTGTGCTTTGGGCGCACCCGTTAACGGAAACGACTGACCGCGTGCCAGTGCGGGCTAGCTACCTGTGCGTTTATCGCGCGTGCCGTAGTCACCGTTACGTCTGTCAGTGACCTTGGGGTGGTTGACTGAGGGTAGGATCACCACGGGGGACTCTCCCGGCCAGGAGAGCACCACGTGCTACTTCTACTTTTGGAAAAGACTGCAATCAAGATCGTTCCCACGAGGACATTCGAGATCAAGTAAAAGACCTGAGAAATAAATGAAATAGTGAGAAAAATTGAAAGATGTGAATAAAGGAAGTAATAGAACATAACAGCTACTGTACACTCTACTGTTGCCTTTAGTTAGTTTGCCACTCTACTCAGCGTTTTGCTGACGTGTTACACTCGTTACCTTTTTGAGGACCAGGTGTTGAGCAGCCAGGGTCGGCGGCTGCAGAGGACGCTGGGCCGAGTAGGGTCCAGTAGAGTTACCACAGCCTTTTTGTATCCCTTTTGTTTCTGTTCTAGTGAGTAGTTTTTGTTTCCGCTGTACCTTCTTTACCTGCAGTTCTTGTTATATGATAAATGCTGTTTTACTGTTGCGGTGGTACCTACTGTAGTAGTTTCTTTCCTTACTGCTGTACTTTCTTACTGTTAGTTATATTCATGCTGAATGTGGTTTATTTTACTGTCTTTTGGTTACTTCCTCGTTGGACGACTAGGTCTTGGGATTAGTCGAGTCGGTCCGGTTCTCGTGTCTCGTAGGGACTCGGGAACCGGGTCGTTACAAGATGGTATCAGAGCAAGGTCGTCCCGAGAAGTGAATCAACTGACTGGAAAATAACCAATTCACATGTTTATAGCTAGAGTAGCCACCACAACATATCTCTTGACATGAGCTCTTAGAAGTTTTGTTAGGTACCGTCTGTTTTGACGTTTCTGTTTTGTTTCGCGTCTCCATTGTAGGAGATGCCGCGTCGTGGAGCTAGGAGGGTGGGCCGCAGGCACAGCCGAGGTCAGGGCCCGGGGGACAGATGTGTCGGGCTTGGAATACATACAACCCCTCCTCTTCTCCTGAGTATACCGTCTCGGGACCTCGTCCAACTGATTCGAGAGGTGGTTCAAGAAGAATTTCAGCTTCCACCCACGTCGCCACCCCCTCCCCCTTCCGAGCGTACGACAGGGGAGTTAGTGGTGGAACGAGATTTCCGCCGCCACACCAGGCGTGTTAGGAGAACTCAACGGAGACACGTGGAGTCCGCAGGAGAGCCGTCACGTTGTGCAGGGCCATCAGTGGCCTTTGGGGGCCCTCGACAGGGGCCAGTCGCCAGCACCGGACCCCCGCCTAGCCGACAGCAGGGACTCACTGAGGGCGAGAGTCGGTTTCCCCTCTGCTACCAGTGTGGCCAGCCGGGCCACGTCAGAAGGGACTGCCCATCTAGGGCAGGAGGTCAGCAGATATTTCCCGTGCAGAGCACTGGAGGGCGTGCAGGAGGCCGCGGTCCCCAGGCACGAGGAGGAGGACGGCAGTCGCGAGGAGGGTACCGGCCAGCACCTACCCGTCCGACGCAGAGTGTGGCTGCTTCGTCCGCACCTAGAGCTGAGGGGCGTATCAACGCCCTAACACACAGGGACGCCAGAGCATCGGGATCCGTGGTAGCAGGTATGGTTTCAGTTTCTGGCAGACTCGTTTACACGCTTTTCGATTCCGGCGCTACGCACTCGTTTGTCGCAGCCAGTTTCGCAGTTAGTTTGGACCAGGATTATACACTGTTAGAGAATCCGTTCGTAATCAGAGGTCCGAGTGGTCAGCTGTTTGTAGCTGAGGAGGTGTACACGGGTTGCGGGGTCAGCATCGGGGGACATAGCCTGCTAGCTGACCTGATTATGATACAGATGGAGGACTTTGGAATGATTCTGGGGACGGATTGGCTGTCCGCTTACCACGCTTTGGTGGACTGTTTTGAGAGGAAGATCGTCTTCTCCATTCTAGAGTTGCCTTCTTTCGAGTTTCACGGACAGCCAGTGGACGGAGGTTTCAGGTGCATATCGGCACTTCGGGCGGTGAGACTTTTGAGCCAGGGGTGTGAGGGCTTCCTACCTTGTGTGGTGGCAGAGCCCAGCCCCGTGGCAGACTTCCAGAGCATCCCGGTGGTCAGAGAGTACCCTGACGTGTTTCCAGACGAGTTACCAGGACTACCGCCCGAGCGTGAGATCGAGTTTGAGATCTCACTAGTACCAGGGACCAGCCCCATCTCCACTGCGCCATACAGGATGGCACCGCTTGAGCTGCGAGAGCTCAAGTCCCAGTTGCAGGACCTTTTGGAGAAAGGTTTCGTGAGGCCCAGTGCGTCTCCCTGGGGAGCCCTGGTACTGTTTGTGAAGAAGAAGGATGGGACCCTACGCCTTTGTGTGGACTACCGACAGCTGAATAGGGTCACCATCAAGAACAGATATCCGCTGCCGAGGATCGACGATTTGTTTGACCAGTTGCGGGGTGCCACGGTGTTTTCCAAGATCGACTTGAGGTCTGGATACCACCAGTTGAGGATCTGGGAGACCGACGTCTCCAAGACAGCTTTCCGCACCCGCTACGGACACTACGAGTTTTTGGTCATGCCGTTTGGACTGACCAATGCCCCCGCTGCTTTCATGGACCTGATGAATCGGGTGTTTAGACCGTACTTGGACCAGTTTGTGGTGGTTTTCATAGATGATGTACTCATCTATTCTAGAGATCGGACGCAGCACGGACAACACTTGCGGATGGTTCTGGACACTCTGAGACGACGCAGGCTGTACGCCAAATACAGCAAGTGTGAGTTCTGGTTGAGGGAGGTGACCTTTTTGGGTCATGTGATCTCTGGAGACGGCCTGGCGGTGGACCCCGCCAAGGTCGAGGCAGTGCTCAGGTGGGAGAGACCGCGTTCAGTCACTGAGATTCGCAGTTTCCTGGGACTGGCAGGTTACTACAGACGGTTCATCAGAGGATTTTCACAGATTGCACGTCCTATGACACAGTTGACCCGGAAGGATGTGCCTTTCGCTTGGACAGACGCCTGTGAGGCGTGTTTTCTGGAGCTGAAGGAGAGGTTGACCTTGGCTCCCGTGCTCACCATCCCTGACAGTAGTGGCGGGTTCGTTGTGTACACGGACGCTTCCTTGCAGGGGTTAGGAGGTGTGCTCATGCAGAGGGGTCACGTGGTCGCTTACGCTTCGCGGCAACTGAAGCCCCATGAGCATACCTACCCTACCCACGATCTAGAGTTGGCAGCTGTGTCTTCGCGCTGAAGACAGGGAGGCACTACTTGTACGGTGAGACCTTCGAGATTTTTACAGATCACAAGAGCCTCAGATATCTTTTTGACCAGAAGGAGCTCAACATGAGACAGAGACGTTGGTTGGAGCTCCTGAAGGACTACGACTGCAGCATCTCCTACCACCCGGGAAAGGCCAATGTGGTGGCTAACGCCTTGAGCTGTAAGGCGCCCGCACGCTTGGCCAGTCTACAGTTACAGAGTTGGAGCCTTTGGAGGAGGTGGGCAGTTGGCGACCTCTAGAGTTACGAGGGTACTGTGGGGCAGTGACGGTGACACAGCAGACCAGACCAGAGTTGATAGACCGCATCATCACGGGACAGATGGCCGATCCGTACTTGCAGTCTTTGCGCGACAGAGTACTATCAGGGGACCCAGGGGACTTCTCTTTCACAGATCAGGTGTTACGCTTGAGGGGACGGTTGTGCGTCCCCAGAGACGAGGAGCTGTTGAGAGAGCTCCTGACTGAGGCACACGGTTCCAGATTCACCATACACCCCGGAGACACGAAAATGTACCATGACTTGAGACGCGAGTTCTGGTGGAGAGGGATGAAGCAGGATGTGGGTGAGTTCGTGCAGTAGTGCTTAGTGTGCCAGCAGGTGAAAGCCGAGCATCAGAGGCCTGCAGGGCCGCTTCAGCTGCTTCCAGTGCCAGAGTGGAAGTGGGAGAGCATCACCATGGACTTGGTGGTGGGCTTACCTGTTACCCAGCGAGGACACGACGCAGTCTGGGTAATAGTGGATAGATTGACGAAGACGGCACGATTCTTGCCGATCCGAGTCACTTTGGGACCAGCACAGTTGGCAGAGAGGTATATCCGTGATGTGGTGCGACTACACGGAGTTCCGCGGGAGATCGTATCCGACCGGGATACCCGCTTTACGTCCCAGTTTTGGGCTGAGTTTCAGCAGGCTTTGGGGACGAGGTTGAGGTTTAGCACGGCTTACCACCCCCAGACGGACGGACAGTCGGAACGCACGATACAGACACTTGAGGACCTTTTGTGTGCCTGTGTACTAGACTGGAGGGGCTCTTGGGAGGAGCACCTGCCGCTGGCGGAGTTTGCATACAACAACAGTTATCACTCGAGCATCGGCATGGCTCCCTACGAGGCTCTGTACGGACGGAAATGCACGGCACCCTTGAGTTGGGTTGAGGTGGGGACCAAGTGGGAGGTTGGCCCCAGGTTGATCCGGCAGAGTCAGGAGGTAGTTAAGCAGATCCACAGACGACTCCGCACTGTCAGGAGCAGACAGAAGAGCTACGCGGATCGCAGACGCAGAGAGGTGCAGTTCGAGGTTGGGGACCACGTCTTCCTTCGTGTTTCGCCCATGAAGGGCTTACAGCGGTTTGGGGTGAGAGGGAAGCTCGCGCCGAGGTTCGTGGGGCCCTTTGAGGTCCTGGAGCGGGTTGGACCCGTTGCTTACAGGCTTGCCCTTCCCCCGCAGCTTTCTGGTGTGCATGACGTGTTCCACGTGTCCAACCTCAGGAAGTATGTAGCCGATTCCAGTCATGTACTGAGTCACGAGAGCGTCGAGGTGAGCGACGACCTGACCTACCCCGAGCGGCCAGTACAGATCCTAGACCGAGCCGTCCGCAGGTTGAGACGAAAGCAAGTACCCCTGGCAAAGGTTTTGTGGAGGAGCCAGCGGTACGAGGAGGCTACCTGGGAGCCTGAGGCGGCAATGCGGGAGCGGTACCCGGAGCTTTTCACGGGTACGTCTTTTCGGATCGGCTTCGGTCCTCTTTGAGTTTGTTATGGTTAGTTGGACATCTTTTTCCCGCACCCTAGTTGGCGCAAGTTTCGGGGACGAAACTTCCTTTGAGTTTGTTATATTGTAACGAACGCGTGCCCCAGACGCCTTTTAAGATGTCTGGGATCACATCCAGACGTCTGACCAGACGTCCGGGATAGTTTCCAGACGTCTGGAGAACAGTTATGTTCGCACGGGAGATTCGTCTGCGCGCCTGTGCGCGCAGACCTGCGATTCCTCTCTCTCTCTCTCTCTGCGGCTGCAGGCGCGCTGCGACCACCTTCTCTCTCCTCGTGCGGCCTTAAAAAGGGGTGCGCCTCCCCTCCCGTCTCCACCGCCTTCTTCTTCTTCTCCTTCCTGTGCGCGAGAGCGAGCGGACGCGAGGGGGCGTGGCAGCGGCGGCCGCAGTGAGCGCGGAGGTGCGGGCGTGCGAGGGCGGAGCTCTGCCGTGGGGGCGAGCTCACCGGAGCGGCTTGGCCGGCTGGCGGAGGGGCGCGGAGCGACGCGGAGAGGGACCTGCTGCGGGCTGAGCAGCAGACGCGCGAGGTTCGACGCGGGCGGCGTCGCGAGCGGAGGCCGAGCAGGGCCCTGATTCTGGAAAAATTTCCAGAATCAGACGTCTGGATTTATATCCAGACGGCAATGTCGACGTCTGTAAGATCATACAGACGTCTGAAAGGTGAGTTTCCGCCTTCTTCTTCCTTCTTGTCGACTGACCGTACTGAGGGAGGGGGTTGGCTGTGCGCAGGTTCGCTGATTCGCCATCCTTTGCGAATCAGACGTCTGTAAGTTGTACCAGACGGCGGGAGTGACCTCCAGACGTCCTGAGTGACCATCGGACGTCTGGGATCTAGGCAGACGTCCCTGCAGACTTCTGGACGTCTAGGAAACCACGCTGAACAGGTAAATTCTCTGATCCACCGTTTAAGACGTCTGGAGGGAGTTCCAGACGTCTGATTTTGCACAGTATCATCTTTTTCGACCCGTTTACGGCCCGTTCGGGCTTCGTTTTCCGCGATTTGAGTTGCGTTCTTTTCAGAATTAATTCCTCTACTCGTCTACAGTAGCTATACACTGTTTTGAGACACTCCTTGTGTTTAATCCTTGTGATAGGACCTCGTTCGGTTGCAGTCTTGAGAGTCGCGGAGGCACGCGGGATTTCCGATCACGCCCCCATTACTCCCGTTGTACCTGGTAGAGTGGCTTAAGTTATTAATAAAATCCGTTAAAGTATGAAACCATAACTAGAATCTAGGACATTGCATGAATCCTAGGAATGAGAAATGTATGGAATGATAGCTCCTAGGTGATGCATGAATCCTAGGGCTGGAAAACTAGTTGTATGCTAGATCCTAGGATGTGGCATGAATCTTAGGATGGAAAAACTAGTGGAATGTATAATACTGCAGTCTTGGAAAAATGGAAAGGAATATAAAGCTGCCTGTAATTTGAATTAACAGTTGCCTGTTATGAATAAAGAAACATGTTTGAGATCATGGATTTTGAGAACGTGAATCTGGAAAGTGAAACATATGATGTTCTGAGATAAAGAGCTGGAACCCTACGGGGAATTAGGAGTGGAACTCCAGGAAAGAAAAAGGAATGGAACTGAGATGTAGTTTGTACTGTCTCTTGGGTACGCAGTACTAAGGGAAGTACCTGTACCTGTTTAGTGCAGAGTGGGGCCAGCCGCCCCAGGGACCCGGGGTTAGGATTGGCCGCTCTGTACCGACTTGTTGGCCCTCGTGTACGTAGTACCGAGGAGAGCTAGTAGTGTTAGGAGAGTACTAGCTACCCCACGGGCCCCGGGGTTCTGCTAGCCTCCTTCACCGACTTGTTAGGCCCACTAGGGCAAACCAGGGTAGTCAGGCGAGGGTGCGCGGACTGTGGAGGGGCAAGGCCCCGGTTTGGTTACTGTGGAGGGGTTGGACCCCTGTTACTGAGAGGGCTCTGCCCTGGTTCCGTGCTGTGCTTTGGGCGCACCCGTTAACGGAAACGACTGACCGCGTGCCAGTGCGGGCTAGCTACCTGTGCGTTTATCGCGCTTGCCGTAGTCACCGTTACGTCTGTCAGTGACCTTGGGGTGGTTGACTGAGGGTAGGATCACCACGGGGGACTCTCCCGGCCAGGAGAGCACCACGTGCTACTTCTACTTTTGGAAAAGACTGCAATCAAGATCGTTCCCACGAGGACATTCGAGATCAAGTAAAAGACCTAAGAAATAAATGAAATAGTGAGAAAAATTGAAAGATGTGAATAAAGGAAGTAATAGAACATAACAGCTACTGTACACTCTACTGTTGCCTTTAGTTAGTTTGCCACTCTACTCAGCGTTTTGCTGACGTGTTACACTCGTTACCTTTTTCAGGACCAGGTGTTGAGCAGCCAGGGTCGGCGGCTGCAGAGGACGCTGGGCCAAGTAGGGTCCAGTAGAGTTACCACAGCCTTTTGTACCCCTTTTGTTTCTGTTCTAGTGAGTAGTTTTTGTTTCCGCTGTACCTTCTTTACCTGCAGTTCTTGTTATATGATAAATGCTGTTTTACTGTTGTGGTGGTACCTACTGTAGTAGTTTCTTTCCTTACTGCTGTACTTTCTTACTGTTAGTTATATTCATGCTGAATGTGGTTTATTTTACTGTCTTTTGGTTACTTCCTCGTTGGACGACTAGGTCTTGGGATTAGTCGAGTCGGTCCGATTCTCGTGTCTCGTAGGGACTCGGGAACCGGGTCGTTACAAAGAGTCGTTGGAAGCATCAGGCTATTGGCTGAAGTGAGGAGGGGACGAATTTGGGGGAGTTCTCTGGCCAAATCGAGCTTGCTTCAAACGGCAGCCCCTGCCGCTCCTTAAATAGGTGTTGGCAAGGAGGGAAACTTGAGGAGGAAGAGTGGGCAGGCTGCCGGAGACATGGCCGGAAAAGAGACCCATGCCTCTCGCACGTTCGCACGAGAGGTATGAGTGTCAGCAGGGCATGGGAGGGGATCCATGCGGAAGAAGACAACGCAGGGGACCCTCCTCTCATTTCTGGCGCCGGTCCCCATACCTTACGCGGCGTCATCCTCCACGCAAAGTCTCCAGAGGCATGGGCTACTGTTGCGGGTGGCAGAGGGACTGGTTTGCAAAGAACGAAAGGAAAGTTGAGGGGTTAAGTTAAAGGGTTCAAAAAGTAATTCTTGAGGACCAATTTGTAAAGTTGGTCAAGGAAAACTTTTCTTAGGTCCAAATTTTGATATAACCCTAATTTGGACCTAAGGAATCCAATGGTAAGTTGGATTTTAGGTTTGACCACGTTTGACCAGTTAATTTGCATAAAAACCCAAATTAGATCAAAAATTGGGTATGATTCTCAATCTAGGTCAAGATAGGTTCCAATGGCCAAATTGAAGGTTCTAAACCCTAGGGGATATTTTTTCATGAATTTTTGTAGGTTTAATTGATTTTTATCTTTCCTGGAACTTTGTAAATTAAAGTGGGTTTATTTTAAGGTTACAGAATGTCATTTAATTCTTAGAAGCCACTATAACCATTTTCAGATCAAATCATCCCACTTTCTCTCTTATTAAGTCCATTTGACCTGTGTTTAGACCCTTAGAAATCCCATTTGTGTACTACATTGGTAAAATTACAGTTTTACCCCTTGTGAACTATTTATACTTAAATTTACAATTCTCTGATCTAGGCTTTCCCTTAGGTTTTGTAGGAGCTTTTTGTACACTTATTTAGGTCAAAATGTGCTAGTTAGGGTTCATGATGAGGTTCTCATTAGAAAACCAAAATAGGCTTCAGACAACTTGATTAGAAGTCCAATATGGACATCAAACGTCTGATACTGGACTCGAAGACATCTGACATTTTGTATTGACATCCAAACACCTTTGTTGGGACTAGCAGTATGTGATCATAACCTTTAGATGTCTAGCCCTTAGTCCAGACGTCTTAGAAGACGTCTAATGACCTTGCCAAACATCCAGGAATAGGATCGTTGGCTTGTCAGAAAAGAAACTTCGAGGATCACCTTTTGACTATATTAATAGTATTATCAAACGTCCGTAGACATGACCAGACATTTGATAAAGAGATGTTAAGATAGATCTGACCCGAATCTTGACCTGTTAGACCTTATAGTTGTTAGCTTCTCGGGAAATCAATTCTCTCAAAGAATCCTCAGACCAGACGTCCAGACCATCGTCTGACCGTTAAAATCTAGATCCTTATTTAGATTTGGTCCAAAACAGGAACAAACTTGCCTATAATTAGACGTCCAATAAAATTACCAAACGTCCTATAATAGCACTTCAGACGTCCACTTAGATCCCTATTTAGATCTAATAGAATTAGGGATTTAGAGCAGACATCCAAAATTGTCATCAGATGTCTGACCAGACATTTGACTGGAATATTAGACATCTAATAACTCTGTCAGAGTCATAATGACCTTGATTTCGTTGGGATTTTAGCCTGATCTTTTGAAATCTTTTTCCAACGACTACCCAAGCCTTTCAAGGCCTTGTAAAACCTTCTTAAGACCTATGTAAATAGAGGAGTACTCTTCCTAAGTCAAATATACCTAAGATATACTACTTCCATACTGTTTTCATAGAGAAGAAATCATCAAGAAGGAAAGTGACCTTGCTCTCCAAGCCTTCTAGCATACATCAGAGAGCACCATTACGTTGCACACTTCTTATCAAATCACTTCCGATTTAGGAAAGATCCTTTCACCTATAATAGCTAAGTTCATTTACCTATTTGGGCTTTATAGGTTCCTTTATTTTTCTCTTTATTTTGTGGTTGGGTATTTGCTTGGTGAATTCCTCTTTCGTAAGACAAAATACTCTTCGCAGAGAAGAGTGGATTTGAGGTATGCTATCCTCGGGTGAAGTAGCATGGTTGTAAGAGGTTGTACTACCCATGTTGAAGTAGTAAGTTAGTGGATTTAATCGACTCAGTCGATCAGAAAATCCTAAGTCTAGAGGCTTAGGTGGCGGTTTTTACTCGGATTTTGATTTCCACCTAAAAATACTTGTGTTCCTTGTGTGTTTGATTTTTGTGAGATTGTCTAGATTACGTTTTCGCATTATTTTTGTATCACGTAATCTCACCCCTTCCACCAAAACCTGCACAAATTTTACAGAGACAACCATCATTGGGCATGACATCGTCTATGACCATGTTCACTTGAGGATTCTTGTTTGTGGTCTTCTATTGAGTTTTAAGAGAAGGATATTCTTTCTTTCAATGTCTAACATGTCTATGTGCTAGCACGATTTGTTCTTTAATTTTTTCTAAACCTTTCTTTTGGCTTTCATTTTATTCTTATTATTTTTTCCCTTATTACTGTCCTTACCATTCGATGTTTTTAAATTTACCTTTGCTTCAACATCTACAAGCATATGGGCTTGTACTTTCTATACTCCTAAACAGCGATTGCCACATCCATAGAAATTTTTTCTTTCCTATGCTTGAGGGACATGCCAAAATCTTCTCAAGACTTAGGGAATTTTTGTATGATTGACATCAACTGAAACTTGAAACTTCTTAAGAAGTTTTATTTTAGCATTTGTTAAACTATGGAGCAAAAGCAAAAATTCATGTGCTTGTTTCGAAATAGACTTGCCCTCTACCGTGGAGAATTTCAAGAACCATGCAATCGAGTACTTCTCAATATTGAGATCCTTAAAATTGTATTTCTTGTTGAGTTCTTCCCAAAGCCCTTTTGCAAGACTAATGGAGGAGCAATATATGTCAAATAACCTGTTAGACAGAGCCAACAAGTTGAAACCATGACATATATGATCTTGCTCCTTCCGTGCCAATACTGCCTTTTGGCTTTTGGGGTTGTTCTCCACCTCGGTTGGGAAGTTTGTTTCTACCATGGAAATCAAATTAATCATGGTGAACTAGATTCTCTTGCATTGTTGTCGATGCTTAAAATTCTACCCACTGAACTTAGTCCTATTGACATGCCATTTAAATATCAAATTTGACATATTTAATATGGTTCTACAAATCTTCTCTAAAATTGTTGAATTAATTTACAGCATGGAAGATTAGCAAAAGCATCAAATATGCCCTAAAGAAAATGTGATTGATAGATAGATATTCAATTTTGTAATAAAGAAAATTAGACATAATCACGGGAAATGACATTAGGCACATTACACCATGCGATTTCAAAAAATATATGTACATTCATGATATAAACATGGCAATTATCAATTTTAATTGACGATAAAGGTAGGATCCAATTGATCAATCAATTTGTGTATAGGCACTCTTGTGGCACTTAAATAAAGCATGGAAGAAGATGTATGGGTGATTGACTTTACCGAAATTCAACATGAAGAGAATTAATTAACCAATTAATGAATCGATTAATTAATTCGCAACCTTACCTCTTTTTCTTTGTTACATGAGCCATAGGAGACAAAAGCTTTTTATACTCACCAATAGGTTTTCTTACTTCCAATGTGTCACTAAAAATCTCATCCAAATCCTTTTAATTTCAATATGAATTACCATGTCACAATCCACAAATTGCATCCCAATTGATGTAATAAGCTTCTAAAAATCAACAACTCACACGAGCCACGACTGCCTGATGGTAACACCATCATCCTCTCTATCTACTCTAATTTGACTAAGTTCTAAGGTTAAATTTACCTAATTAATCATTAAAAGGATATAACTTAAGAATATCAAGAATTGAAGGGCATGCATAAAACTTGCTTAATTTTGCTGTTTTAATGAAAAAAATACAAGTGCAGATTAACTCATGGGTAGACCTACACTTAATTGAAGGACAACTATGCTCAAATTCTTAATAAGTGGGCTTGCATTGATTGGTTTAGGGTTTCTCAGAAATAAAGGCCAATTTACAATTAATAAAACCTTAATTTCAGCTTCACTTTAATTCAAGGGGTTCTAATGGAAATAAATATAATCTAAAAATTTTAAAAATCATTAAAAAATATTCTATAAGGTTTAGAATAATCAATTTGATATAATGAACCTATTTTTACCTAAAACAAAGACCTAGGTGAATATTTAATATATTTTAGGTTAAAATGAAAATTGACCAATAAAACTTCATCAAACTCAAAATTGAAGCCACTAATAGATTCCTTGGGTCCAAATTGGGTTACCCTAAAAATATGAGACTAATTGGACCTCATCTTAACCTATTTTGCATAATGGCCCTCAATTTTCAAATCTTTCAATTAGGTCCAAAATCTTTTTTTCTTGGTCCCTCACTGACGTCAACATAACATCAGCACTTCTTCTCCAGCCAGTTGAAGCTCTCCTTGAGTAGCTCTTGGATGCGAACTTTGGAGGTTCATATCTCCTAATTTATGCATCAAAATCCCACCAAAATTGATAGGGAGATTCCTCATTCATAGCTATATGATTGGAAGCATTTTCCAGTCGATGATTCTATCTTTGGAGGTTGCAAATTGCCACCGAAATCCTTGCCAGACCACTCCTCAAATCAGCCATATTGAGTTGCAATCTTGCCTCAATCGTGACGGTCGACCGTCTTTAAAGATTACCATGTGTTGCCAATGATTCTCTTCAAGTTGAGGCACATCCCCACCTCTTTCTTCTTCTTCCCCGACATCACCGTCAATGAAGATCGTGGAGCTTCTCCGACTACCTTCTTCGCCACACCTTGCTGCCAACCGAGGTTGCAGTTCAACTCCCCTCATCGTTGCCGTGCTTCCTGCCAAAGAAGACGACCCCTCTCCCCTTCTTTGCTCCAACCCAACTTGCCAGACTTTCCCTTCTCCCCCACATACGACCGACCAACGCCAGATGCCCTCCAACCATCCTTATCCAATTTTAGGTAGCTCTTCCCCTACCTTTCTCTCTATATATTGATTTTGGCCACTTTAGACATAGGAATTTCCTCCCAACTCCTTCCTTCTCACTGTCTTGTCTGCGTGCGGCCACACGCTAGCAACCTCCGCCTCCATCCTCCTCGTGTTAGCACCATACGCTGACCACCCCTCCACCTTCGCGAGGTCACGGCAGACAAAAGCCCTCAACCTATTGAGGGCTTCGATGCTCCTAGACGTCCACCAGACGTCGCTCACGTTCGCTGACCTCCTTGAGTCTGGCATGCCACCACCTCCTCTCTTTCATCAAATCTCCACGGCCATGACCTTCACCCAACTTTGACGAAGGTGTTGAGATATCTAACGAAGGCCAAGCGCCCTGTTGTTTTCGCGTAGGTGCTCACTAGAGCCACCCATGTCTACCAACCTCCTTGAGTCTGACAAGCCACTACCACCTTTCTCACGTCAAATCTCCACCACCACGACCTTCGCCCAACTCCAGAGAAGGAGTTGAGATATCTAACGAGGGCCAAGCACCCGTGTTGTTCTCACACAGGTGCTCACCGGAGTTGCCCATGTCAACCACCTCCCAGCCACCATTGCCATCCCTGATCGTCAATCGAACGTTGCCATTAAGTCGGTGATGCCTCGCCGGTCCTTCTCCGTCCTTCGCTGTCGCTATCCCACAACCGAATCTTTGACTCTGGTGAACTCCGATGTGTCTCTGGCAAGGTCTGCTGGGCAAGAAAAAGAAGAGGAGCTTGAGCTCCTAAGGTTGGCAGGGACCATCTTGAAAGACAAGAGAAAAATCGTAGGGACTCAATTGCAATCTCGTAGGGACCAAATTGCAAGAAAAGACTTTATTCCCAAGGATTCATTTGTAATTCAGTTTGGTTGATTGAGGATTTAATTTTATTATTGAATATCTAGTGGTCTCATTGCATTATCATGTTCAAACATTATTGTTAAGGATCATTAAGCACTCAATCTCATTAATACTTGAATATTTTTTTAATTGACCTCTCAAGTATAAAAAAGTTAAATTAAATCTTTTTGACACTTATTCTTCGCATTAAAGTCTAGAAGATCAATGTGCAATTTTGAATTTGTTGGGCTTTAGATAATTCAACCATACTATAATTTCATCAAATTCAATTGAAGATAATTAATTAGTGGTATTCACGCATTCAATTGCTCCTTGCAAACGAACTCAAATACTTTTATTTTGAGAATTATAAATTTTAAAAGTAGATTTGTGCGATTCGATTGTATCATGATGCGTGTTTTTATCAATTCTTGATTAGTGCTTGTCACTCCCACCTGTGAGCACCACCCAGAGACCCATCACCCTCCCTCACTGGTTGTGGTGGAGTCTGACTGAGATGGAGAGGAGGAGGAAGAGAGTATTTTATGAAGAGGTTGTCATCCTACGAAATAGGCCAACATGTGTACGATCTGAGAAATTTCCCATTTGTGGTGATTGATCAAAAGCTAGTAAATGGTGAGAGCTTGACTTCTCCCTCACCGGTGGCAATTGGGGCATTATTTCTCTATAATCGGAAGTTATTATATGCTTAATTTGGTATGTATCGGTCCTTCGTGCAGACTTTGGCTCGTGAAATGACAGCTGATGTGATGTCAGACTGCTGATTTTTTATGCTACCACATTCTTAGGAAATGTATTTTTGTGACTAAAGGAGATTTATCTAGAGATGATCTTATAATTCCATCAGTAATATCCTTCACATGCATTTTTTTCTGAGATATTGATTTCAATCACCAGAGTTTGGTCAATCTTGAAGGATGTGAAAGCAATGTTACTATAGTTTCATGTGATATGTGGTGTTGGAATGCCCCTGAGAAGGCAGATATTTTGGTATATTCTCTTTTCTTCTAACTCCTTTCCTTTATGGTGTGCTGTTGAAAACCCATACTTGTTCATGTTAGTGAGATGTTGGAATCTTTTGGTGATAGTAAGCTATCTCCAGAATGTCTTGGTGGTGCACAACGTTTTTTTGAAGCTTGATGGCATTTCAATCCCATCATCGTATCTCCAAATGCTACTTGTTTGTTATAGATTCTAGGATTTTCTTTCCCATTTAGGTGAGTAGTTGTTCATTAGCAAGCTTGTCTAGTAATTATGTACATTTTCAGATACACCAATTTTATCCAACCAGTGACTGCATCAAATTAAAGTTGTATAATGATGTAACTGTTATATCATATCAGGTGTGAAACATTGAACTGTATATTTTTTTTACACAAAGGCATGTATAACCATCTTCTCGTTTATTGCAGGTGAAGTCACATAAGGAAATACATCATTTTGAGACAACTTTACTTGCTATTAGGTTGCTAAGTATTCCTAAAATTTGGGTTTCACTTGACTTAAACTGATTTAAATTCAATCTAATTTGGATGGATCATAGGTGATTATTTTGTTGACCCGACTTAAATAACCCAAACCCACCAAACCATTCGAACGCCCACCCTCAGACAGAATCACACATAGAGATTCCAATTGTATTCGAAACAACTATCTTTCTCAAGAGATGCTCTCTCTCCTCACAAGTGAGAAGTAGATGAAGTTTCGCTATAATCATGAAGATCAAGATGTACTCAAGGAAGAAGTTCTCTTTCAGCTTTGGGTTTTAACTCATCATCACACTCAAAACGTTGTGCCATGTGTTGAGGATTTTAAGTAGTTGCCTAGCTATCCTTACCACATATTGGAGTAGATTGTAACATCCAATCATGGAGGTATGAGTCCCTAACTAATGCAATTAGTACTTGTTTTCAATGTTGTAATTCAAGTTAATTAAATTTAGGGTTGCCTCTTTGTCTTTTAAAAGGTTTTAAATTGATCTCCAAAACATTCTGTAATGCTCCTTTTTCTCAAGGTTGATTTACACCATTTAAAATAATTTAAAAATATTTATAATTAATATATTTTATACTTATAAATTAGCACAAGCAAGCTATAATTTGTACAAGTATTTAAATAGGTTCCTAAAAGACGTTTACGGGAGATTTCGTAACTCGTTGTTGAGATTTAGTTTTAGTGGATCGACCAGGGAAGAAACATAAAAATTTTATTATTTATAAGGTTAAAAAATACAAAGAGTTTTCATAGACGAGCAAATAACAAAAAGAATGAATACTGACAAATTGATCCAATCGCCATTGTCGGCCCCTTATTTGTAAACTTTGCTGGTCAATGGTTTTGGTCATCGCTTTGCTGGCTGATGATCGTCTTCGACGATCTTGGACTTCCTTTCGCCTTTATTCCTTATAACTAGACAATGCAATGATCAATCATTCTCACCTATACACTTACGAATCTGGTTGTTCTTTTATTGTGGCAGCAGAACCAACCTTTCCCTAATCTTGCAAAATCACAAGGACTTACCTCACAAAGCACCACATGGTTTTTCATGAATTATGTATTTCAACTGATTTCATAAAGATATCGATGTAATAATCATAAACAAATTGTTGAATAATATGATAGTAGCTCTAAAAAAAGCCTCTCTTGGTTCGTGGAGTTCATATTGAGAAATTTGAACCCTATCGCCACCTTCCAAAGTTCTTATTTGCCTCTCTCGTAGGTTAGGGTACTTGGGCATATCGAGCGTCCTTGGACAACTCTCAAAATGACTTGACATTACTTGACGCAGCTTAATTACCCATAACTAACGTGTGGGTTTCTTCTTGTTTTTTGCGGAGTAAAAGATATCCGACAAATCTTTAGACCTAAAGATAACTCAAATGTTCAAAATATTTTTCTTAATCTTAGTTGAAGATTTATTTTCCAAAATATTTTCTTGATCTTGGCTAAAAAGTCAATTTTCCTAGTATTTTGTTGTTTTTTTTAGGTTTAGCTGAGGAGCTTTGTTCCAAAGTATTCATTAAGTCAAAAAGTCTATTTTTTTCCTACGAAAATCTTCAAAAGTATATTTCTTGGAAGTAATTAAATGATCCTTCTTTCCTACGAAAAGTTCTCAGATTTCCTGTACTCACTTAAATGATCCAATAGCAATGTCTAATATTATGAAATGTAGTAATTTCACCTCTCATTAATTCCCATCTCTCTCTCTCTCTCTCTCTCTCGTGCTTGCTACAGTTCTTTGCATTTGAGCTGGGGAGAATCTGTGGTGCAAATTGAGCAGGCATCATAAGATTATACCAGTACTACTTTGGACTCTTACCTCCGACCACTATTAGAAGGATGTTGATATTTTAGTTGGAACTAATTAGCCTGTCTTTCAACCAACATAGCTTTTTCAACTGACTCAACCAAGGTTTATGTAATAGCCATTTAGAGTTCGATGGGGGAATTCAAACATTGCTTAAATCTCCACTTCTCCTCTGTTTCGTTCACCACTAATCCTCCTACAAACTAGGATGGTTCCAAAAACTTAGCAAGATATTAAAATATTGGCATAGTGCCTTCCTAAAGTTTTCCTATTCTCTCAAAGCTTAAGGATGATATTGTTCCTCAAATATCTTGAGAATCTCCTTGCAAGTGATTGCTTGAGCCTTCAATCGTAGTGAACTTCACCAATATTCTGTTGTGCCCTCCACTGATAGGTACTGGCAAGATCCGTAAAGGATTCTTCCTTTAGTTGCGGTGCAAAGAATATTTTCGTAATTTTTGTAATCCACTCCATCTTTGATGAGTTCCCATCTCCATTAAATGTAGGGGGCTTGAGTTTCTTAAACCATTCAAATTTTCATCCTCGAATAACAGCACTTGGAGGATTGGTGCTTGGCCCTTCTTACAACCTAGATCATCATTGTAGTAGAGATCCATATCTATTTTTCATTTTTCACCTAAGATCTAGAATCATCCAACACATGGCCATAAAACATATCATGGCATCGCAAGTATCGTCACACATCAAACATAAAGAAAAAGAAATGAAGCTGAATCTAAAATAAATATCTAAGCAGAAGGAGTTTAGAGAAAATAGTTCATAGTCAGTACCTATAAAAAAAGAGTACAAGTCCTAAGAAAATAATACTAAAATAAAGTGGAAAGAAAAGAAATAGACCAACTAAGATAATTATTACAAATTTGCTATCGTGTAGAACTCAAACTAGTACTGTCTCCTCCTATAGTCACAGAATCTAGCTATTGCTCACCAAAATCAGAGTTCAGAGTTCAAATAGAAATGTCCACAAATGCTGAGTAGAGTAGCTAAATAGTACAAAAGTAAAGTCTAAAGAAGATAGGAATAAACAAATAGTGGGTAACTTATTTGATTCATTCTCTTTATTTACTTAATTATTGTTCAGTTGTTTAACAACACATGCCTCCTCAATTTCCAATCATTATAAGTCCATGATCATTTCCTTGGAAGGTGAGAGATTGGTACAACACATAGGACACCCTTTTGGCTAGGAGAATGACCCACACCCATTCTACAACTTAGTTAATCACCTTAGGGTCTCAACCTAAGTAAAGTAGTGACTATAAGCTCGTGTGATATGCAGGCAGGGTACTACTCTACACTAGCACATGGATAGTTCTTTCTACTATAGGGTACAAAAAGTGGTATCAAATATCTTATGTCAAATAACACATACCCATTCCACCTAGCCACTTGGTTCTCTAAACATTCTACTAAAAGAGTCGCAAGGAGGTTAGCTCACTCCTTAAGTCAGTCTTTAGCTATCATATATAATCTAATAGGCCAAAGCCATATACAATTTACAGCGTGAGACTAAGCCCTTTGTTTACACCTGCTGGTTATCACATCCCTAGGTATCATCTCAAACATAGACAAGTTCATGTTATTTTTGGTTTCCTTAACGATTGTTAGAATCTTGCTAGCCGATGGTTTACAAACATTTATTACCAACTTCATCATCAATAGGTCTTTAGTGGAGGAATTTTAAGGTCACCAGCAGTAAGTTCATTCTTAGTCATTGGTTTTGTTTTCATTAGATTCAATTATCTAAGTCATGTCACACCAATGCTTAATAGTTTATATACTAAAGCATCTTATCAAATTATAAACAATCAACAAGTTTGTGGCATGTATCTTAGAAGTATTATTTAGATCAAAAACATTCACTAAACTTGTATTAATTAGACATATTTATTCATTTGAATAGGTTATTAAGCATCAATACTCAAGTAGCCTCATTCTTAGTCAAAAGTGATAAAATATGGGCAATGGCATAATGCTTTTGAAATGACCCTCCACATTTTCATAGGATAAGACATCTGGAGTGTCCACTAGGCATCTGTCCAGATGTCTGGATAGATGGCTGGACATCTGAAAGTAAGGAGAACCGTACGTTCTTTTGTTTTTCGCACGCATGTGTTTTTCCCCCCTCCGGCCTCCTCACCCAAAACCCTAATAACCCTTTATTTAAACCCCCACACACCCACGCCACCCTCTCCATCACCACCAGCCACTGCCACCTCCATCTTCTTCCCCCCACTGACGACCATCTTCGTCATAGCCCCCCTGTCGCGAGCAAGCGAGTGGAGGAGGAGAGAGGGAGAAAGTGTGAGAGAGGGCGTGAGAAAGAGGGAGAGACCTCGAGGAGCTCGAGAGAGAGCCACAGGAGCTCGGAGGAGCTCGTGCGAGAGGAGTCGAGGACGTGTGCGAGGAGGAGGAGCTCGTGGGCAGAAGCCTCGACCTCCTGCAGTCGCTGGAGGCACTGCTGCAGCTCCTACGGGTGAGCTCGCAGAGGAGACAGCGTCACGAGGAGTTCTGTGTACTGGATCTTTTCCGGTATCAGAAGTCTGGAGCGTATACCAGACATCTGGAGCAGCAGCGGGACGTCCAGAGCTGAAGCCGGACGTCTGAAAGCACGTTTAGTGTCAAGGTACGTGTTTCTGCATGGGGTTCGGCCATGCAGACGAGACCCTTAGCTGATTTTGGGTCTGTGCGTTTGTATGCTGACGCAGAGCATTGGAAAGGTGTGCAGTACACCCTTCGAGGTACTTTTGGACGTTTGAGCACATCTCTAGATGTTTGATTGTACTCTCAAATGATCGGAAGGAGAGTTCGATGTCTAGGACTCCCCTCAGATGATCGCGGAAGGATCCGAACGTTCGGGGAAGCTGCAGAAAACACAGGGTGAGTTCTGACATCTTTTAAGACGTCTGAGCCTAGTCCTAGATGTTTGATTTTGGGTAGCATACGCATTTTTGGCTAGTCTAGGGCCCAAACGAAATCGAATTTTCCCAAACGAAGTATCATTGCTTTTCGCTCGAGTTTCTCTACATGTTAGTGTCGAGTTATACCATTTTAAACTCATTTGATGTGACTTAGTCACTGGTATAGGTCACCAGCCTGTAGCGTATTCAAAGCCTACGGAGACGACAGGACCTACAGCTCTGACCCCCATTCCTCCCGTGTTTCCCGGTAGACTAGTTTGCTTTAATATCAAGATTTAATCAAACAAAGTGCATGTTTAGAATAATTTAATTGAACCCTAGAACGTGAAATGAACCTTAGGGCAAAAACGAACGAATGTTGCTTGAGCTACACTGTTTCCTTGAGATACTTGTTAAACCAACTTGCTAGCAAATGTATTAGTTCATTGATGTGATGCTTTCTCAGTTAAAAAAACACGAGCTGCCTGTTATAAGAATGAAACCCGTAATGTGAATAGTGAGATGTGAATGTTGGAAAAATGGAATAAAAGGAATACAAGCAAGAACCCTACAGGAATTAGGAGAACTCTCGTATATGGAAAGAACTTAGTAAGTAGACGAGAAGTGAGCTGACCCTTGTGTACTTGGTACTAAGGAGAGAAACTGTCCATTTAGTGTAGAGGGGAGCTAGCCGCCCCTTTGGGTTGAGACCCGAGGTTAAGCCTAGTCACTCTATACCAACTTCTGTTTGGCCCTTGACGTGTGCGTGGCGCGTGTGTTTAGAAGAGTCGTTATAGCTTGCGCTCGCAACGTCGGTTTAAAATAAAGAAACATATGTGAGTCCGAGTGTTGATCTCAGGGAGGTGTGAAAATCGGATTCCTCTTGTCACTTATTGTCACGAAAATCATGGGATTTTGCTTGCGAAAAGATGCGGGTGAAAAGTGAGTGAGAGAGAGAAAGAATAGGGTTAGAATTTCTTCATTCACGGCATGCAATTCAAACATAAAAGAGAGTAGGCAATTGAATAGAAAACAACTTCATTTAACGTGCAACTTTAGTTCATAATTACAACACTAGATAAATGCTTGAACATAAGTAAAGTAAAGCTTAAGATTAAGAGGGAAAGAGAGAGAGAAGGGACGGTGAGGCAGCCACGGTGGTGGAGGGGGGCTTCGTCGGCGGCTCGTCGTCTCCGACAATTACAAAAAGGCTTAATGGTAGCTAGGAGGGGGGTAGAACACTTGCAAGTGGAGTGAATGCTTCCCATGGGTGGTTGGAAGGGGTTTAAATAAGAAGGGCTTTCCAAATGAAGAAAGGGTTTTAGCGACGCCCAGGACGTCGCTAAAACCCTTCCCAAAATGTCGGTGGAGGCCCCTGCCCATTGATCACTCGCGGGGCACTATTCTTCTTCGCGCCTGATCCGCGTGTGCACGTCGTAAGCCATCCGATCAAAGATCGGACGGCTGAGATTCCGCGTAGGGCGCGTGCCTGGATGGAGCCCACGCCCCCCCGTCATCGCGGGCGTCAGCTTTGGATGCACGAGATTGCGCCGCGTCGCTCCATTCGTGCTGTCCGCTGCTAATCGGGCGGTCCAATTTCTCGCAGCGCATCTTCGCCTCGCAATTTCTGCGCAACGCGCTTTGAACTCGCGTCGGCTGCACGGGTGTGAAGCGTTCGCCTGCTGTGCTGCGCCCGTTGCTTTGTCGTGGCGAGGGCAGGCGCGCGGGCGGCTCTCAGTCGTTCGATCAAAGATCAACGGCTAAGATTCATCCTCTGGTTGAAGGCAGACGCGAGCAGTGGTGGAGATGCGGTGATCGGGCGCCACGTGGTGCGCTGTAGGCCGTTGATCATCAAATCAGTGGTTAAAACTTCTTAGGCCCATTGCGGGAGCTCCGGATGTCGGATTTGGCCGATTTCAAGTCCGTTGGACTCCGTTTATCGCTCTGAATCCATCCGTGCAGTCCAATTGCTCATCTAAGGCCTACTTTGACAAGTACTTATACAAATGACCATTAATACTATTTTATAAGCAATTTTGATGTATGATGCATGCAATGCTCCCATTCTATTTATGATATGTTATCTGTACATTTTGTTCTTAAGATGGACCCAAATTAACAGAATTATCAACCCAAGATGCAGTGTTATCATACCCCCATGCTTACTCCTTGCTAGTCCCTAGCAAGGTTTATTCTAGCCTTTATTTCCTGTCAGAATTTAAGTAACTACTTAGACACTTCGTCACTTGTCAATAGGAGGAAATATACTAAGATCTTAATTTACAAAGACTAAGAAGTGCCCGGGTGTCTGTCAAAATACGAATCGCCTGAATCCTTACTTTAATGTATGTAAATATATATATATATATTTCTTATTTTTAGATTTTTTTGGAATTAAGAGTGGGTTGGTAACTTTTTATTGCTACCCAACCCACCCAAAACTCGGACAAAACTCTAAGTACTAAGCATCTTGGTGTGAAGATCGTGATAGACTCACTCAATGGTAATTTAGACAGACTCTAGGTTTCTACGTCCCTAAGTGACCGGAAGAGGAAGTGTTTTGCCTGAAGGTGTATTTGTTCGATCGGGAGCTTTCTCCCTACATTTGTTTTAATTGGGGTCAACACAAGATTTTTCTAGTGTATATCTCCCTGGCTTGTACTACTTCTCCGCTTCTTCCTTAAGTGTTTTGGTTCTTTTTTTGTGCATTTACTAAGCTGGGCTCTAGACAACCGACCAATGGGCTGTTACCTACGATCACTTGCCAGCCATACTCATGCGGTGAAATGTGGTTTATTGTGTTCTCTTTTTTCTCCTTTTTTTTTGTTTGTTAGGTAGCTTCCTTGATCTCAAATTTACCTAGAGGTAATGAAGAAGAAGTGGTCCCGTGGCTGGGCTCTGGACAACCTGCGAATGGGCTGTTACCCACAACAACTTGTCAGCCATACCACCCTAGAGAGTTCATTAGCTACCTAATTTCTGTCAGAATCTCAGATGAGTGAGTCTGTGCAAAAATGTGTGCAGATGCTTAGACTCAAAGTCTTTCTGAGTTAGAGGGTGAGTTGATAAGTCGTATACTTATCACCTTATTTAGTTAGTGGATTAGAGTAGCTTAAGGTTGCAAGGATTTGACGTTAAATCCATATTTTAACGGACACTAGGGCTGATTAAGCCTGAAGGCCTGAGAAGTCTAAGTGTTCAAGTTCTTTTTGTATTATTTCCCACTATTGACAAATTTCTAATGCCTAAGTTTTTTTTCCTAAATTCATTCATTTTCATTTTTTTTCATTTTTTTAAAATTTTATTATATTCAGACTGATTAAATGAGTTCAGGATCATGCAATTTACCACCCTCCCCCATGCTTAAGTTGGACAATGTCCTCATTGGCAAATACATGGATGCAATAGGGGTTCAAAAAGATATTACCTGAGTGGCGTAGAATACCAAATCAGTCTGAATCCTCTAGGTTGCCTCCCAGGAAGCGCTGAGTTTAATGCCTCCAGCTGGGCAGTGCTTCGTGTCATCCCTCAATGAGGGTGACACTCTCCTTTGGGGGAACCTGGGCTAGGAAATGTTTCAATCTTTGGCCATTGACTGTAAAAGTGTGCCCAGTGTTCGGATCAACGATTTCAACTGCCCCATTGGAGTGAGGCTTGACCACCCTAAATGGTCCTGTCCACTTGGACCTGAGCTTCCCTGGAAAGAGTTTTAGGCGAGCATCGAAAAGCCAGACTTGCTGGTTAGGCTCAAAGGTCTTTCTATGGATGAGTCGGTCATGGACGGCTTTCATTTTCTCCTTATACAGTCGACTGTTCTCAAAGGCATCCCGATGAATTTCTTCGAGCTCAGAGAGTTGGAGCGTCCTCTGCTCACCGGCTAACTGGGAATCCATGTTACACTGCTTGACGACCCAGTAAGCCCGGTGTTTCAATTCGACAGGAAGGTGGCAAGCTTTGCCAAAGACCAGGCGATAAGGCGGCATGCCTATTGGGGTCTTGAAAGCGATCCTGTATGCCCACAGGGCATCATCCAGTGGTGTGGACCAATCTTTCCTGTCAGGTCTCACAGTCTTCTGTAGAATGTTCTTGATTTGTCTATTTGAGACCTTGGTCTGCCCATTTGTTTGCGGATGATACAAGTAGCGATGCGGTGGTTAACCTCGTATTTTCTAAGTAGGGCACGGAATTGGGAGTGAATAAAATGACTTCCACCATCACTGATCATGGCCTTTAGTATTCCAAACCGGGAAAAGATGTTCTGTTTAACAAAGTCTATGACAGTCTTATGATCGCATCGGCGGGTGGCGACGGCTTCAATCCATTTAGAAACATAGTCTGCTGAGACTAGGATGTACTCAAAGCCGTTGGATGATGGAAAGGGGCCCATAAAATCAATACCTCAAACGTCGAAGATTTCGACAATCAAAATGGGCTGGAGGGGCATCATATCTTTTTTGGTCATGGTCCCCAGTGTTTGGCAACGCAAGCAAGTCTTGGCAAAGTTGTGTGCATCCTTAAATAGGGAAGGCCAGTAAAATCCAGACTGCAGGACCTTCGCAGCCGTTTTCTTTCCAGAGAAGTGGCCACCACAAGCTTGGTCATGACAAAAAGATAGCACACTTTGAACTTCGTTCTCAGGGATACACCTCTTGATGATCTGGTCGGCACAGAGGCGAAACAGCATGGGATCATCCCAGAAATAGTGCTTGGCCTCAGCCAAGAACTTGTCCCGTTGCTGTCTGGACCAGCTGTGCGGGGTCTGTCTTACAACCAGGTAGTTGACATAGTCAGCATACCAAGGGAGTTTATTGTCTTGCACAGCCAAAATGTGTTCATCAGGGAAGGTGTCGAATAAAGGTAGGGAGGGTCCAATGTGGTCTAGGTGAAGTCTGGATAAGTGGTCAGCCACCACATTCTTTGATTCGGCCTTGTCGCGGATTTCTAGGTCAAATTCCTGCAAGAGCAGGATCCATCTGATGAGCTTGGGTTTCGTGTCCTTTTTAGCCAATAGGTGCCGGATGGCTGCATGGTCAGTATAGATGGTCACGTGGGATCCCAGCAGGTAAGGTCGGAACTTCTCAAGTCCGAAAACTATAGCGAGCAATTCTTTTTCTGTAATCATATAATTTTGTTGGGCCTCGTCCAACGTCTTGCTCGCATAGTAGATCACCACGGGTTTCTTGTCTTGCCTTTATCCCAGGACAACGCCTATGGCAAAATCTGATGCATCACACATAATCTCAAAGTCCTGGGACCAATCCAAGGGCTGAAGTACAGGTGCTGTGGAAACTAAGTCCCGGAGGGTGTGGTAAGCTTGGATGCAATCAGAGGTCATGTGGAATATGGCATCGTTGGCCAAAAGATCGGTTAAAGGTTTGGAAAGCTTGGAGAAGTCTTTGATGAACCTTTGGTAGAAGCCAACATGTCCCAAGAATGAATGGATCTGCCGGACCGAGCTAGGCGGAGGAAGTTTGGAAATCAAATCAACCTTAGCCTGATCCACCTCAATGCCCCTATGTGAGACGATGTGACTGAGGATGATTCCTTTTTGAATCATAAAATGGCTCTTTTCCCAACTTAACACCAGATTAACCTCGATACATCGTTTCAAGATTTTCTCCAAGTTGCTCAAACAGTAGTCGAATGAATTTCCAAATACAGAGAAATCGTCCATAAAGACCTCCAGGTATTCACCCACCATTTCTGAAAAAATGGCTAGCATGCAATGCTGAAAGGTAGCAGGTGCGTTGCATAACATGAACGGCATATGACGGAATGCAAACGTGCCATACGAGCAAGTGAATGTGGTCTTCTCTTGATCTTCAGGAGCAATTGCGACATGGTTATATCCTGAATATCCATTCAGGAAGCAAAAATACTTTTTCCCTGCCAATCTTTCAAGGATTTGGTCAATGAATGGCAAGGGGAAATGATCTTTCTTAGTTGCTTCATTGAGCTTCCTGTAATCAATACACACCTGCCATGCGGTGGTGGTGCGAGTGGGGATGGATTTGCCATGCTCATTGGTAACAATGGTGAGCCCGGCTTTCTTTGGAACCACTTGAGTGGGGCTCACCCAGGGGCTATCAAAGATGGGATAGATGATGTCAGCATCAAGCCACTTGATAATTTCTTTCTTAACGACCTCCCGCATATTTGGGTTTAACCATCTTTGCATCTAGCGGGAGGGTCATGCCCCATCTTCTAGGTAAATCTTATGAGTGCAATAGGTGGGGCTAATTCCTCTCAAGTCTGAAATGATCCATCCAATGGTGGCCCGATGTTTCGAAAGGGTCGCGGTCAACCTGAGTTCCTGATCCTGGGTTAGATGAGAGTTAATAATCACAGGGAAGGTCTAGTCAGCTCCCAGGAAGACATACTTGAGATTCTCAGGTAGTGGCTTTAGTTCGCGTGTGGGTGGAACAACAGTCGATGGGAAAGGGAAAGGCGGGAGTTGATCAACATCAATCTCCTCAAATGGTGTTGTTTGATGGTAATCAGCCCTATAGAGGTCCATGGGCAGTGATGGTGACGGGTCAGAACAGTCATTACAGGATTGCTAGTCTGAGACAGAACTAAGGGTGAGGCATTCCTCGACCAAAGGTTCCACGAGATCATGTTCCTCAACACAATCGCAATCAAAAGACTTGGTTGCCCGGAAGATATCCAACTGCATTTTCTTGTCTCCGAAGGCGATTTCCATACATCTCGTGTCACAATCGATGTTCGCCTTAGCCGTAGCTAAGAAAGGTCTGCGTAAGATTATGGGTGCATTCTGTAGTTTTTCAGGGACTTTCATGTCAAGCACCAAGAAGTCGACTGGAAAATAGAAGTCCTTGACCCCCACAATCACGTCCTCGACAACCCCCTTCGGGTTCTTCACAGATCTATCAGTGTAACGACCCGATTCCCGAGTCCCTGCGAGACACGAGAACCGGACCGACTCGACTAATCCCAAGACCCAGTCGTCCAACGAGGAAGTAACCAAAAGACAGTAAAATAAACCACATTCAGCATGAATATAACTAACAGTAAGAAAGTACAGCAGTAAGGAAAGAAACTACTACAGTAGGCACCACCACAACAGTAAAACAACATTTATCATATAACAAAAACTGCAGGTAAAGAAGGTACAGCGGAAACAAAAACTACTCACTAGAACAGAAACAAAAAGGGGTACAAAGCTGTGGTAACTCTACTGGACCCTACTCGGCCCAGCGTCCTCTGCAGCCGCCGACCCTGGCTGCTCAACACCTGGTCCTGAAAAAGGTAACGAGTGTAACACGTCAGCAAAACGCTGAGTAGAGTGGCAAACTAACTAAAGGCAACAGTAGAGTGTGCAGGAGTTGTTATGTTCTATTACTTCCTTTATTTACATCTTTCAATTTTTCTTACTATTTCATTTATTTCTCAGATCCTTTACTTGATCTCGAATGTCCTCATGGGACGATCTTGATTGCAGTCTTTTCCAAAAGTAGAAGTAGCACGTGGTGCTCTCCTGGCCGGGAGAGTCCCCCGTGGTGATCCTACCCTCAGTCAACCACCCCAAGGTCACTGACAGACGTAACGGTGACTACGGCACGCGCGATAAACGCACAGGTAGCTAGCCCGTACTGGCACGCGGTCAGTCGTTTCCGTTAACGGGTGCGCCCAAAGCACAGCACGGAACCAGGGCAGAGCCCTCTCAGTAACAGGGGTCCAACCCCTCCACAGTAACCAAACCGGGGCCTTGCCCCTCCACAGTCCGCGCACCCTCGCCTGACTACCCTGGTTTGCCCTAGTGGGCCTAACAAGTCGGTGAAGGAGGCTAGCAGAACCCCGGGACCCGTAGGGTAGCTAGTACTCTCCTAACACTACTAGCTCTCCTCGGTACTACGTACACGAGGGCCAACAAGTCGGTACAGAGCGGCCAATCCTAACCCCGGGTCCCTGGGGCGGCTGGCCCCACTCTGCACTAAACAGGTACAGGTACTTCCCTTGGTACTTCGTACCCAAGAGACAGTACAAACTACATCTCAGTTCCATTCCTTTTTCTTTCCAGGTGTTCCACTCCTAATTTCCCGTAGGGTTCCAGCTCTTTATTTCAGAACATCATATGTTTCACTTTCCAGATTCACGTTCTCAAATTCCATGATCTCAAACATGTTTCTTTGTTCATAACAGGCAGCTGTTAATTAAATTTACAGGCAGCTTTATATATTCCTTTCCATTTTTCCAAGACTGCAGTGATATACATTCCACTAGTTTTCCCATCCTAGGATTCATGCCATATCCTAGGATCTATCATACAATCTAGTTTCCGGCCCTAGGATTCATGCAACACCTAGGAGCTATCATTCCATATATTTCTCATTCCTAGGATTCATGCAATGCCCTAGGTTCTAGTTATGGTTCCATACTTTAACAGATTTTATTAATACTTAAAGCCACTCTACCAGGTACAACGGGAGTAATGGGGGCGTGATCGGGAATCCCGCGCGCCTCCGCGACTCTCAAGACTGCAACCGAACGAGGTCCTATCACAAGGATCAAACATAAGGAGTGTCTCAAAATAGTGTATAGCTACTGTAGGCGGGTAGAGGAATAAATTCTGAAACGAACGCAACTCGAATCGCGGAAAACGGAGCCCAAACGGGCCCTAAACGGGTCGAGAAAGACAATACTGTGCAAAATCAGACGTCTGGAACTCCTTCCAGACGTCTTAAACGGTGGATCAGAGAATTACCTGTTCGGTTTGGTTCCCTGGACGTCCAGAAGTCTGTGGGGACGTCTTTCCTAGATCCCAGACGTCCGATGGTCACTCTGGACGTCTGGAGGTCACTCCCGCCGTCTGGTACAAATTCCAGACGTCTGATTCGCAAAGATGACGAATCAGAGGACCTGCGCACAGCCAACCCCCCTCCCTCAGTACGGTCAGTCGACAAAAACGAAGAAGAAAGCGGAAACTCACCTTTCAGACGTCTGTATGATCTCACAGACGTCGACCTTGCCGTCTGGATATCAATCCAGACGTCTGATTCTGGAAATTTTTCCAGAATCAGAGCCCTGCTCGGCCTCCGCTCGCGACGCCGCCCGCGTCGCACCTCGCGCGTACGCTGCTCTGCCCGCTGCAGGTCCCTCTCCGCGACGCTCTGCGCCCCCTGCGCCCTCCGCCGGCCGGCCAAGCCGCTCCTGGCGAGCTCGCCCTCACGGCAGAGCCCCGCCTTCGCACGCCGCAGCTCCTCCGCGCTCACTGCGACTGCCGCTGCCGCTGCGCCCTCGCGTCCGCTCGTTCTCGTGCACAGGCAGGAGAAGAAGGAGGAAGATGGTGGAGACGGGAGGGGAGGCGCGCCCCCCCCCCCTTTTAACACCGCGCGGAGAGGAGAGAGAAGGCGGTCGCAGCCGCCTGCAGCCGCAGAGAAAAAGGGCAGAATCGCAGGTCTGCGCGCACAGGCGCGCAGACGAATATCCCGTGCGAGCATAACTGTTCGCCAGACGTCTGTAAACTATCCCGGACGTCTGGTCAGACGTCTGGATGTGATCCCAGACGTCTTGACAGACGTCTGGGCCACCTCCCAGACGTCTTAAAAGGCGTCTGGGGCACGCGCTCGTTACAATCAGCCAGCTGGATGGTGACAAGTGTGGGTGTCAACTCTCTGAAACCAAATTGGTGGTACAGGGTTATTGGAATCAGATTGATAGAAGCACCTAAGTCCAGGAGCGCTCCATCAAATGTCATGTCCTCGATATTGCAGGATATCAAGGGTGCTCCTGGGTCAGTTCGCTTGAGCGGAAGGTTGCTTGATATTACGGAACTTGCTTGCTCGGAGAGCACAACCTTCCTAGGTGCTTGAGGTTTTGGCTTACGTTTGGGTGTAAAGGCATCCTTTAAAAACTTGGAGTAAGCTGAGATGTGCTTAACGGCTTCGAGGAGCGGAATATTAATCTGAACCTGCTTAAAGATCTCTAAAAGCTCCTCAGTTTCCACAACACTTTTCTTCTTCTTGATTGTTTTCAAGGCCTCAGGGTAAGGTGTCTGAACATAGATAAGGTCAGTTTCGGGGTCCTTGGGTTTTTCCAATGCTTCCTCTGAGTCAGGTGTTTCAGCTGGTGAAGTCTCGGGAAGAGTCGGCCATTTGGGATCCTGGGTTTTGGTGCCGCTTGTCAAGGTTACCGCATTCGTAGAGGCATTGGGACCATGGGTTGATCCTTGAGAAGACGAGGACGAAGAAGCATCGAACCCAAGGGGTGTTTGTGGGGATGGCTAGACCATGTGAGCCTGCCCGGGATTGTCCTGGAACCCTTGCGAATTGGGGCCTCTGTTAATTACGTTTCACGAGTTTGGTTGTGGCTAGGAAGGTAGGGATTCTTGTTTACAGTCCAATAGTTAGCTTAACTGTTTCTTTACTAAGGTCATTTCCTCTTGATGTTTCTGGTTCATTTCAGCCATCATCTTTATCAAGGTGTCCATTTGGTTCTACGGGGGAGGGGCTACCCTATTTGGATTATATGGGGGTCTAATTGGTGGTCCTTGCTGATAGGGGGGCAAGTTTGGCTGCTGGTTTGGCCTAGGCTGGTTCTGGAATTGAGGTGGTTTCTGGTTTGTCTAACCAAAGTTAGGGTGATTACGCCAGCCAGTGTTGTAAGTGGTGGAGAAAGGGTCAGGTTTAGCATAACCTTGGACAACCTGTACATCTTCAAGGATAGCAAATGTCGATGGGGAAGGAAGAGAGTAATCAAGGGTTGAGGGAGCAAAGGTCCCTCCTTGGAACGTGGTCAGGGGTTGTTCCAGGTTCAATTGACTTAAGGGCTAGACCAGGTCAACATTGTGAGCTCCCTTTGCTCGGGAGAAGGTCTGTAAAGGATTCCTGGTCTGGTTTAGTAGCTCATCAATCTTTTTATCCACCAATTCCACTCGATTTAGTTTCTTGGCAATGATGTCCATGTCAACCATTCCAGAATTTTCTTGTACCTCATAAATCCCACCACGGGGTTGACTGGATCGGTTAAACTGGGTCATGGAGGCATTGTTGAGTGAATTTTCGCTCATAGACTCAAAGAGCTCAAACGCGCTCTCCTCATCTTTGTTCAGGAACTTCCCCCTGCATGAGGCATCGACGAAGTTCCGTAGGTTGCTATCCAGACCGTGGTAAAAGATCTGGGCCAATTGCCACCTTGGTACTTCGTGGTGCGGGCATTTCCTCAAGAGTTCATTAAATCTTTCCCACGCCTTATGGAACTGTTCCCTACCCTGGAGTGTAAGGGTAGTAATGGCTCTTCTAAGGGCATTGGTCTTTCCTATGGGGAAGAATTTCTTTAGAAATGCATGCCTCAGTTCTTCCCAGGTGGTGATGAGTCTACCTAGGGTTCTAAGCCAGTGAGAGGCCTTATCTCTCAACGAGAAGGGGAACATCTTAATCAAAACAATGTCAAGGCTAATGTTCCTAGGTTTCACAGTTTGGGCTATCCAGTCAAGATCCTCTAGGTGCTGGAAGGGGTCTTCATTTGAGCTTCCATGGAAGTGGCTCTGAATCAGACTCAAGACATTTGGTTTTAGCTCAAAATCATCTCCCCCTTTGGGGATCCTAAGGTGCTGTTCGACTCGAATAGCGGAAGGATTGTAGAAGTTGTGGAGGGGCCTAGGTTGGTTCTGAAATGGTGGTAGATCAGGTGGCGATTGCCCTTGTGGGCCTTGGAAAGGAGGTGGTGGTTGCCCTTGTGGGTTCTGCAACCAGTGTATGGCTTTCATGATAGTGTGGATCTGTTGCTGCTAAAGTCGGTGGTTTGCGTTAATCTGGACTTGGATGATGGCCATTGTATCTGGTGGGGGTTGGTTCTCAACCTCCCTAAACCCTAAACCCTAAACCTATGGCGAAACAATCATAGGTCATAATTGACCTAAATTAGGCTAGGACTTAGCATAAGTTAGGATAATTCATGCATGCATAAGCATTATTTGTATCTTTACTGCTTTCTTTTAGCTATGCATAAAATAATGCTATAATGTGCTGATTAGGTGCATTATGTCAATTACAAGTAATAAGTTGGATCTGAAGTTGGATTTAAAGTTGGATCAGAAGAATGAAGGAATAATTGGTGTTGCAGAAGAGCCGGAGCAGAAGACCTAGATTAGATATAGTAGATAATAATGTAAGGGAGTTAAGGTATGCTATTCTATTAAGTAGGAATAAAGCAGTAAAATGTGAAGAACTTAGGTCCATCCTAGCCTTAGGATAGCCTAGAAGCTTCCCCAAGCCTTAACCACCCTTAGGTTAGGTCACCACACCCTAGAAAACCTTAAAACCCTAATTCCAACCTTTATCTGGATGCCCAGATGAATTATAGGACGTCCAGAATCCTTAGCCAACTCCTGCACATCTTAAACCCACTTCTGCAGTGTTATTGGACATCCAGACATGGTTAGACGTCCAATTTCTACAGAATACCCAAGATAGAACCTAGAATCCTCCCTGACTCTGATTAGACGTCCAGAATTGAAGTCTGGACTTCTGATTTTTGAGTATAAGTCATCTGGTACTTTTATTGGACGTCTGGAACTACTCTCCAATTCCTGTTTTGATATTCAAGCTTTGATCTTGGATCTCTAGCTCCCTAAGCCTAATTCTAACCCCCTAGGAACCTAAATTAAGGTGCCCTAACCCTAGTACATCACCTCTAGACCTCCTTAAGGACCTAATTAGGTCCTCACTAAACCTAATTGACTTAGATCATAGTCAATTACCATTGCCTAGTCAATTGGACTCATAGGGTCTAATTAATCTCAGATCTTAACCCATACAAGTCCAATTGGACTCAGTGAGAGTCTAATTGACCTAAGCCTAACCTAATTGAGTTATTTCACTTTCAATTAGGTTCACACTCATTCAATTAAACTTGCGTTAAGTTTAATTGCAATTCCCCTTTAGCAATTAGGGTTTGTAACCCTAATTTAAGACCTACACCAACCCAAACCCCTTAGGACCTAACCTAGACCACTTAACCACATAGGGCACGGCCACACACTCACACACACACACCCATTCATACACACACACCCATCTAGAGTTCTCTAGAAACCTCTTCAAGGTGGCGCCACTCTTGGTTGCCAAAATTAGCAACCAAGAGCCATTTAATTCTTAGATCCACTTTTTATGGATCTAAGAACTACCATGGCCAACCACTCTTGGAGCTCTCTCCAGAGAGTTCCACACTTCTCTAGAGAGTCTCCCTTAGGTCTATAAAAAGACCTAAGGGGTGGCCATTTGCACTCATCCCATTCTTGGCATTCATTCACACTTAGGTTAGCTACATTCACCTCCATTCCACCTCCACGAGTTGCTCACCATGGCTACTACCACCTCCACGCCAGGATGCTGGATCACCTCTCTAACCTCTCTCCAAGGGCCAGCCTAAGCACCATTGGCCGCCCCTCCTCTCAACCACTCAAAGGCCATCAGAGCCCACCTCCGAATGCCCTTATTTCTGCTAGATTAGTAGCTAATTCTTCGTAGTTTACATGCTTTTATTACTGCTTAGTAGTGTAGCTCTTTATTCTCCCCTAATGATGCATGCAAAATCCCCTCATAAATTCCTGTATGCGATCATTTTCTGTTAATTAGATTGACGTTTTTAAGCTTTCCTCTATAAGCTTTCCTCTAATTCCATGTTGCAAACACCCTCCTGAATGAATGAATGAAAGAAATATTTTATATATATATATATATATGTATTGAAAATCACCATGAGCTTATTGATTGCAATATATTTCGTGTGATTCAAGTTGCCTGCTCTTCATTATTATATATTGCAACCAGCATGTCGGTACTAGAAAATATTGAGGATTTAACTATCAATGCATTTTCCGTAAACAGCCACCACATAACTAGAATTGTGCATATTGAAACTCACACTTTCACCTTCGTCATCTATCTAACACATGCGCACGTAATCAGGGTTCATAATGAAAGTGACAAAACATTAATCCAACGATTAGAAACCGGTGTGCGATTTTAAACAAGTAGAGCGAAAAGATTGATTTCATATTTGAATAAACGCCTCCCAGAGACAAATGACCGGGGCTCAAGTCTCGTTATCATTACAGAAATCATTTTTTTTATGAACGTTTTTGCGTGACTATACTACGATTTCCGACGACTTCAAAATGAGCAAAAACGGGCTTTCTGTCACCTTCGCTGACTCTGATCAGCAATCAGCTGCTGCTAGCACGTCGGCGGTCAGTCAGTGACGTTGCTTTGCCCTTCGTCGGACCCATCCAATGGCCCGCGACCATCTCCGGCGAACCCTATCGACAATGAAGATAAGTGCCCACCTTGCTGGCAAGGACCCATCTGAGAGAAATCAAAAGCTTCAAAGGATTGATTAGCGAGCATCTGGGGACCAATACGCAAGAAAATCATATTTTCAAGGATAGAATTGTGAATGCTGTTGAATTTGTTTAAGATTTTGTCCTGAAGGGGTTTTTATTGAAATTTCTTGCTCAAACATTATTAATAATTGATTATTTAGAGCTTAATCTCATCCATACTTGATTAATGTATTTTATTGAGCATTAAATAATTTTTGCACAAGAGTTTGGATTTAATATTTTTATTCGTAGAACAAAGTGCAAAATTGAGCTTGTTTGATTTTAAAAAATGATCTCAAATACAAGTTCGTCAAATTCTTCTGTAAATCATGATAGGTTTTATTTACTCCTAGCAAACAATCTCGAAATACTCTAATTTTGAGAATTACAAATTTTAAAAGTTGATTTAGGTGATTTGAATATACTACGATGCATTTTTAATGAAACTCCTTTCGTGCACATCATCACCCTACTTAAGGTCGTTGGGGGACCATGTAGACTCTAAGATTCAGGTTTAAGGCTTTGGACATTGTTCGCGCCTCCTTGCACCTTGGACATGCTTTAACATGATGGTCTTAGGTTGAATATAGCACAAGACAATTACCTTAAGCATTAGATGGTTTTTCTACAATTTAATAGCAACCACAAAGATCAAAGCGGGTTTTGAAATTCAATGGATCATAGTTTGCAAAAAAAAAAGAATCAAATGGGATCTTATTTATTGAATTCTAAGGTTAAGAAAGACTCAAACTTGTCAAAATAGGCAGAATAGGGGTTAAATCGGTTCAAGAGAACTGGTTTCCAGATTTCACCTTTGCCACATGTTGCATCCTGAGTGGACTTACTCTAGCTTAAAGAGGCATAACAAATAAGGTGGGACAATGATGGTATTAGTTTGTGTTTTTAGCCAATGCACACTATAATAGTTATTCCGAAGGTAGGGACAACCTAGGATAATAGCTCACAAACAAACACAACTTTGATTGGATAGGAAAGAAAAAGATGATAATAGTAAAGTTGTTGACAAAGTATTTATTTTTAGGCTTACTAATAAAAAGTTATTCGAGGAACCAATTTTTACCATTCAAAACTTAAGGAACCATACTTACATTTGAAATTTAGTTGACACGTTAATATTGGCTTAAGGACAACTTTCTTGCCGCAAAACTCAACTAGCCTTATGAGCTCTTTCAAAATTAAGCATAAGCTAAAGTAACCAAGGGGCTTTTTTGGGAATGACTATGTTGCAATGTAAAAGTGAAAGGCTGAGGAAAAACATTTTGATTATGCACAAGAGTCCACTCCATGCCAATCATTTGAGTGAAATTTATTTTTGGAAAAGTAGACTCCTAGTGCATATGAAAATGTGAGAAAGCATGTGAAAGATCTTTTTGCTGGGTGTTCGGCGAAAATGTAATTGATAACCTTGAAACTTACCGTGATCTACATCTTTTTGCAGGAAATCAATGATTAATACAGTTTTTACATTAATATCATCAAAAACTTATGATATTTTACATAAACACTATTATGAACTTTATATTTACATGCATGTCACTACAATCAATGCTTCCTTTTGCAAAATGTCGATGAGTTAATGTTAGTCACATTCAAATAGCCAAGAAGATAAAGAAGGTTACAATGAGACAAAAAGTTATTGAATGGCCTTTTTTTTAGCATGTTGAATGAGTTTATCATGGTATTTCAATCCCATGGTGCTTAGTTGCTACTGAAGAGCAATAATGGAGCAACACGTGCATTTTTATGAGGTTTATGATACAATTCAGAGGTAGGGATAATCATTTCTTAACATTTCTAGTAGAAAATAACTTATCAACTTGATATTGTCTTAACTTAAGTGGTGTCTTCATAAAGATAATCAACTTTATGCCGATATCATCACAAGTACAAAAATTATGTGGCATTTATGTAAGTTTAGAAGTTTACAAAAATATTTATCCCTAATAAATGTGGAGTCTCGTGTGTAGAATGCTAAGTTTGCTGTTTATTTGAGTGTTTAGCTACCCAAAAGGCATCTTTGTTACATAAATATGTAATGGCAAGTCTTAATGCCATTCAAGTCACAACTGATCTAGCCTCTTACGTTTATCTTGCACCAAAGCTCTCGTGTGTAGAATGACCTGCAATTTAAGTTGTGACTACCTCCATCGTTGAGGGCCCATCCTAATTCCAAAATAATGGGACCTTTATTCCTCCATTCATACCTTTGCCACCCACCCCCCCCCCCCCCCATCTGGGAATGGATAAATCCCCACTCAACAAGCACCCCCAATTTCATTTCCATTATCCCAATACCCCGTCTCATATGGAATTAATCCATTTGCACCCCCCACTCTCTCACATCACATCACCTATTTTCTTCCTGTTTTTTTTAAAAATTTTTCACCCTCTAATTCCTTTTAACCAAATCCTCCCCTTCACTCAAAAAAAAAAAAAAGAAAAAATCCTATTCTCTGCAATCGAGGCATCAAACCTCTTGGGCCGTCAAGTCAAACAAAAGGACCCGTGGAAGAAATGATGCATCACGTATGTCAGATTGCCAAAATCCAAACGCACGAACGTCCCTTTTCCCTTTCCTGCCTTCTCCCCTCAAAAGCCCTAGTGAGTGCCATCGATGCCAGGTAGAGCCTCCTCCCTCGCCCATGGCCTGGTTTTCTCGCGTGGTTGTGTTGACTTCGGCGATCGGGGTCAGGTGATCAAATTCTGCCCAGGTGATTCAGCCTCTCTCCCTTCTTCAGTTGCTAGCTTCTGATAAATTGCTACGACAGACAAATCTAATGCAGGTTGTCGACGTTCGCGGACTTCGCCTTCGTCCACCTTTCTACGCTTCTTTCGTTCGTGACTTTAACATGTTTCTTTATTCTTTGTTTTTACTTTGTTTTGGTTTGTCTTCTGGGGCTACGTTAGACGGGTTCCTCTCCCATCCATGTCCACTGGTTTCTCTCATCTCACGCACGTCAGTGATGTTGTCTCGGTGATGTGAATCGTTATTCCAAGTGTGAATCATGTCTAGGGAGCGGTTTGATCAAGTATCTTTTTGGTTGTATCGTTGTTTTCGCCTCTTGGGTGACAAGTTGCTCTCCTTTTGGGAGGTGTGATGTTTAATATATTCTGTTTTTTCCACCTCAATGAAGATTATCTTTGGGGGAAAAAAAAAAGCCAAGAGAAAATCCAAACACATCTAGAGTAAGTAAGTCCGTGAACATCTTGGAATCTAGAACATCAAACATTACCAGGCAGCTGGAAAATTTTCTTGTCAATTGGGCCTTGTTGGGCTCCCTTATGCGACCTAAGTTTTCTTGGGCTGTATTCCTAAATAAGTCCAACGTAAATCTACTCAAGAACTTGTATGCCAAAAATTACTTTTTTATGTTACGGATACGTATAGTGTGTCAAATCTTGATAATATCTCGTTGGCCAAGGGAATAAAAGAAAAGATAAGAATAGGCCACTTTAATATATATATATATATATATATATTAAAGTAACATATTTGTTAAAATATATTTATCATATCTTATTAACTATTTACAATCATATCTTAATATTAAATAAATATCTACTGAAGTTATATTAATATTATTAATCATTTCATTTCTTAGATATTTTATTCCGAGGAAGCTCGTATCTCACCGAGTCTTAAATCTCCAAATTGGATAACCCCCAAGCTTTTGCTCTTCTTATCCTATTTAAAGGTGCCTTATCCCTTCATTATTTTTTCTCCAATTTCGGCAAGCACTTATTTCGCTGGCTCATAAAGGTCACGCATGCTGATGATTGTAACCTTTTCTTTCCTAAGCGAACGACGAGGCTTTTATTTCAGTACAAAATTTCACCGAACTATGAGCTCCTCACCAGATATGATCTTCTAACCAATTTGATATTTATATATGCAATGTTCTTCGTCAATGATTTGCAATCTTCAACCAGTTTCCTTGCCGTCCATATTAATGTTGGATAGGATTAGGAGCGTTTGCTCTTAATTTCGTGGTTCCTATCCGATTCCATCCAACATGGGTTGGATTCCAAGTTTAATGCTAAAGGTTTCATATTCCTCTACCAAACTTGAATAATGCTTAGAGACCCGTGCAAAAAGTGTATCCCCTTGTGTACTCAGTGCAATATGTAGTATGTTCCAATCTGCCTCTCTATGATCTTCATGCTTCAGAAATGTATCATACATCCACTTGAGGCAAAATTCTTCCAGCCAAGAAATAAGGATACCCATTGCAAACCATATTACCCTTGATCTTCCATTCCCATTCTTTTTTTCTAAAATTGTATGAAAAGGTACTTGCAAGGATACAAGTTTCGGTAAATCCAATCTAACTCGATTCGGAGAGAATGGGCAAAATCCGATATGAACCTGATTGGATTTGGAAATGGATTTTATTTAAAAAATTTGGTGGAGTTTCTTTTTGAATATGACTATGGATCTATATCTGATTATCCGACTCGAATATCGAAATAAATCCTTTTGTACCTAACATATATAAGTTTTATCTCTCTCATGATTTTTTGATTTTGAAGGTTAGTAGTATTTCTCAAGTATTCATTGAATATTTATTTTGGAGTTGGAAATCTTTTGTTTAAAATGTAATTGTATTTTGTATTTTATATTTTTACTTTTGTTGTATTTCCTGGTTTTTTTTTTGTAATAATCAATAAAATTAAGGTAACTTAAACTCTTATATTTATAATTTGTTAAAAATAAATAATTAATAAATTTATTATAAATTATTTTTTCCTTCTTTCATTTTAATTTGAGTACGATTTACTCAGCATATTCAACTTGATGAGGGTTTGTTTCCCTTCGAAGATGATTCAATTTTAGACCCATCGCTGATGGCTAACTATTCAACTACCAGCTTTCTCTGTTGGAATCGTACAACAATTGTCCTCTGCATTGACAACATCACTACCCACACTTGCAACTATTCCTGTTGTTGACACCGTGTTACGTTAGCTTCGTCATCCTCCAAGGCACGTGGACTATCATTCTCTTGCAGGACCATCCAATGGCTACAGTCGTTATCCATTGCCAATTGCACCCTTGGCCATTGTTTCTCAGATTGGTGAGCCAACATGATTCTCGTAGGCAAACAAAGATAAATGTTGGAGAGATGCCACAAGTTTTGAATATAATGCTTTCATCAGTAATGCTACTTGGGTGTGCGTACCTCGGCATCCAAGCATGAATATTATCGGCAGTAAATGAGTCTTTCGACTAAAGTATAAGTCAGATGGCTAAATGAATAGATATAAGATCAGATTGGTTGTAAAAGATTATACTCAACGAGAAAGTATTGACTACAATGATGCTTTCAATTCGATTGTCAAAGCGACAACGATCCGCACAGATTTCTCCATTGCCATTTCTAAAAAATGGTCTCTTCGATAGCTTGATATTAGCAATTCCTTCTTGCAGCAACCTCCTAAATTTGTTAATGCAAATCATTCAGACCATGTCTTCAAGTTGAATAAATCTTTATGTGATCTTAAGCAAGCACCTTGAGTATGGTTCAGTCCTCTTAGCAACTACCTCATTTCTCTTGGCTTTTAGGGATCGAAAATCGACTCTTCTCTGATTTTGTTCAACAAAGACAATATCTATGTGTATATGTTGGTTTTTGTTGATGGTATTCTCGTCACAGGCAATGATTACTCATTCATAATAACAATCGTCTATCAGCTTAATAAAGAGTTCAAGCTTTGTGATTTGAGAGACCTACACTACTTCCTTGGCTAGAGGTCTTATGACATAATACAAGGATCCTACTCTTGCAAAGGAAATATATTCTTGATCTTCTTACATGAGTTGGCATGACCTCGTGCAAACCTCTCCAAATACCAATGTCCACAACTACTAAACCTACATCTCAACGAAAATCATTTACTGGTCCTACTCTCTATTGACAAGTTGTTAGAGCATTATAATATTTACTTCTTACTTCACTATCAACAAAGCATATTAGTTTATGAGTAATCCAATAGAAAAACACAGGGAGCATGTTAAACAGATTCTTTGTTATATCTCAAGCATACTGCCTTTCATGGTCTTTTTATCTATTTGACTTCCTCAACCACTTATTCTAATGTTAATTGGGTAGGCTCTTTATATGACACAAAATCCTCTTGGGGCTATCTCATTTATCTCGGCAACAATCTCATCTCCAGATTTTCTCACAAACAATAAATTGTTTCTCTATCATCCACGAAATCAAAATATAAGGTTTTTGCCAACACCACTACAGAACTAATTTGGCTTCGTTTGCACTTAGGAAACTAAAAATTAATATGGCAACTTCCTCAGCCTTATGGTGTGATAACATTGGTGTCACCTATTTAACAGTTAGTCTTGTATTCCATGTCCATACAAAACATATCGAAGTGGATTACCACTTTGTTCGTGATCAAGTTGCCAAGGGAGTACTCTCATTACAGTTTATATCCTCAAAGGATCAACTTGTAGATATTATAACCAGGCTTCTATCAAAGCCTCAATTTCTTCACATTCATGACACACTACAACTTCAATTTGCAATCACATAGCTCCTTGGGTTGAGGGGGGCTATCAACTGTATTAGATAATTACCTTTATCTGATATGGTCCTTAACTATCGATCTCTAGCCAAAAATAGCAAATATTCATTTTCAAATTTTTTTACTTTTCTTCAGATAATCAACTTTACCAAAAATCTATAAATACATGCAAACAAGATTATGATCATCAATGAAAAATAAGGGAGAATTTTCATTCACCTTGTTGTAGCAGTTGATAGTACCAAATGCATCATCTAGGACATCATGCCTTTTTCCAAGAGAACTTTACACATTACCCTTTTCTTTTTCATGAACGAGAATCCCAATCAAGCTAACGTGCCGGGGAAATTAGCAACTCCCACATGTCAATCCCTAGGCAAAAGTGTGGTTGGGAATTCAAGTATGAATCTCTCCCGTTAAAGTCAAGAATCGTTGCCATTTGACTATGAGGGCATTTGCCTTCATTAGAGCATGCATGAGTGAAGTGAATTCTCTTCGCAACCTTTATTTTACCTCTTATTGACATTGTTGTTGTTGTTGTTTGGCATGCAGAAGGTGCCAAAAAGTTCTTTGGACTTTGATTTGGAAATTTATAAACAAAGCGTTTTCGTAAGAACCACTCCACATCCAAAGTATCTTACTCGATCTCTGATGGATGACTAATAATTTGGAAGTTGATGCATATCTTCGATCTGTCGATTCATATAATATTGCAACAATCGTGTGGTAAATTCCGTGAGAAGTTTTGAGAAATCTTTTCCGTGGATTGCCTTTATAAAATGGTGGAAAATTCGGGAAATCTTATAACAATATTATTCCGAACCGTCGATATCATGTAATTGTCATTAATTATAGACCTCGATCTTTCATCTACGTACGTAAGCCTGGGTAAAATTATTTATCTTTGAAAAAACACCAGTTACTTTAAGCTTTGTCAAAATGACCTATTATCTTTAACAAATATGTCAGTGCGAGTTACAGCAGGTCACTGACTGTCGTCTGTACCGACCTTTAGTGTATTAATAGATTCCTAACCACTTTCATTAGCTCCTCTCTTTTCATCGGTATTCATTTGTCAATACCAACCCCTTCGACCAAATACCTTCCAATCGAGTGAAATCGTCTAGCACCTTCAAAGGGAATCGTTCATCACCTTCTCCCTCTTCGATCCCCTTTTAACTTTCATGAAAACTTAGGTGTGGCTAATGTTTAACATTGGACTAATATAATTGTAAGGACCCCAACCGCAACCGCATGAGCAATGGAAAAAACATACAAAAATGTTTTTTTTGAGTCCAAGTGCTATCAACACATGTATATCATAAATCAATAAAAAAATTTAAAGCTTAATTAACATTATATGGAGTTCAACATCTGTAGAGTTCCGTTGTTACATCTATGATAAAAGTGCGATAAAAGTAAACTAATTTATTGTTAAAAGAACCACATCGAATCTAAAATAGAACTCAATGTCTTTCCCCCCTTTTCCCTCCTCTCCACCCCTTTTCCTCTTCCCTCTCCTTTTTCCCCTCCTCTCCACTGCCTCTACTCCCAGTTCTGGGTAGGCCCTTCCAGTTTCCCCTCCTTGGAGGGGGGTCGGAAGACTCCTCTCGATGGCTTGAGCTCCTCTTTGTAGTTGTCGGGGTGAGTTGCTTCAATGCGGTCCGATGCTGCTTTTTTTTGCTTTGTTTTCGTTTTTTTTTTTCTTTTTGACTTGTTTGTGTTCTTGCTGTGGTGTTTTGCTCTTTGTTCTTGTTTTTCTTCTTTTGGGGCTCGATCATCGCTGTCTTGACAGAGACAGAGATCCCTTTTCCTCCTGGTGATTGCGATCCTCAGTCTAGTGAGCCTTCTGGCTTAGATGATGTCTTGAGCTTCTTTTTGGGGTTTTGCATGTTTGTGTTGTGCTTCCTTTGTGCATTTTTTCCATTTCTTCATTTTTTTTTTTCTTTTCTTTTTGGGATTTTGGCTTCCTTTCCTCTTCTCCTAGAGTTTGTTCATCGTTGCTCCGACAAAGATCCCTTTGCCTCTTGGTGATCATGATCCTTTGTCTTGGGAGTCCTTAGACTCTGATGATGACTTGAGCTCCCTTTTTGTTTCTTTTTGTTCTTCCTTGGTTTCTCTGGTGTGTGTTTCTATTCTTCCTTATGCTTCTCTTAGGTTGTGCTTGGGTTTGATGTCTTTGTCCCAGGGTCCTGTGTCTCCCACTATGTTGGGAGACGAAGCACCACTTCCGCCTTCGAAGCCCTCCTTTGCCTTCGTTGTCAAAGGTTCTTATCTTGTCTGTCCTTCCTCCAAGCTCCCCTCACTTAAGGTGAGGCTTCCCGTGCTTAGGAATGGGTCATTGTGTACGATTTTCTCTTCCTCGGAGGTTTCAGACCTGGGTCGGGTGTCTTCCTTTTCGCTTGTGGCCAGATCTTAGGGTCCTCATCCTTCCCAGTGGGCCCTTTACAAATTTCTTGCTAACAAAGTTAAGATTGTGAACTTTTCCTTATCTCCTTTGGATTCTAGGCATTGACTCATTCGATGCAAGTCATAAGCGGATTTCTTGAGGACCTATGTTTTTGAATCTATGGTGATTGATTGGATGAGGGTTCATTTCATCAGGTGGACTCCTTTTTGCTCTGATACTCCAGTTTCCTGTGTTACGGTGTAGGTCAGGTTTCCTAGCCTTAACCTTCATTTGCTCCATCCTAATGCTTTGGTCTCGATTGCTTACCAGTTAGGATCGTCGGTTTGTGTGGATACCCATTCGATTCAAGATTTTAGACCACGGTATCCTTGTGTTTCTATTGAGATAGATTTTCTTGCCCCTAGAGCTGAGTTTATTTATATCCTCAATGGTGATGATTTAGTCAAACAGCGGGTGGTGTTCGAATGTGTTCTGTTATTTTGTGCTAAGTGCTTGAAGATTGGTCATCTTGCTTTGTCATGCTACTCTGTCCCTATTTCAGGTGAATCTGCACCGGCGACCTCAGGTGATTGTGATGACCCAAGTCTCACCAACCGATGAAACTCATCACAGTCACCCAACACATAATCATAAAATATAAACATAGCTAACAAACAATTCATATTGCAAAAATTAAAAGAATATAAATTGAAACTAACTAGAAGATTTACCATAGCATATAATCCCAAGGAGATGTATAATAGAAATCCCCTTGCGAACTGCCAAGTATACCTGAGTACGGAACCCAACAACACGTCAGTAAAAAATGAGTAGAGTAGAAGCAACAACAACAGAATGTAACAGTAACTGAGCACAAGAGAAAATGGGTATTATAATTTAATTAATCTATTCATTAAGCATCTTGTTATCCGGTTTCGTTTTATATATTGGAAGCCCAATTTATTATAATTCAAAATCTGTCAATCGACGTCTCAGGGCACAAGACGATTTCGTATAGCTTTCTGTAGTGCAAGACCGATATAAGTCACCATCCTGGTCGGGAAGACCGCTTATACCCACCGAGTCACTATCCTCCATCACCCTAGGGTCATTGCGAAAAGGGGTGGCGGCTACGTCGTGTAGCGTGAACACATACAAGTGCTATGTACGCTGAACCACAGACAACCAATAACCTACCCACCGGCCGAGTAAGAAACCACTTCAACCCTCGAGCCCTGCAATCCGCTATCCCAGTTGGCCTCTAAGCCTAACCAAAGAGTCGTAGGGAGGCCACTAACTCCCTAAACGAGCCCATAAGCGATCTAGTAGACTAAAGCTACAGCCAAATCCGGCAAGTAGCAGGCTGAAACCAGTTATCTGATTCTTTTAATTCTCGACAAATCTATCGTATTGATTATTTGATCATTTTCAGATAACTGTATCTTTTGTTCTCGTTAAATCCAGTCATATTTAAGAATTCCACATCCTTAAGTCCAGGATGCACATGTATTCATATCACCTCTAATATTATCAATTTACAGATAAGTTCCATATTATGATGATTCCATACTATTTACCAATTATAATCTCGATGGAATTGATTTCACATAGGTCCGAAAATTCCTTAGTAATTTCATATTACTAATTCCAGGTCTAACAAAATCCTCATTATCTTCCACCCATTCATTTATCGGTATTTCTGAGTTCATGACAGTGGTCCCATATTATTTGTTTAATAAAGAACTCACGAAACTTGTTTTATGGAAAATGGATCTTATTTCATGCATACGATAATAAAATACATATGATAATTAATTCTTAATCTTTCTCATAAAATTTAGTTATTTTCATTAAAGTGCCTTAAAACTAGGGAAAACTATAAGAGTCATTTTACACATGCTATGCTAAGACTATATCCAATAAGCATAAATGCTTGTAATTAATCTAATAGTTAATTAAATTAACTATTCACAATCCCAATCACCGACTTGATTTGCAACATCCACATTTAAGATTCAAGTACCCCAAAATAGAAGAAAACATGAAGACGAGTTCCAATCTCAGCAAGAGGTAAGAACGCACACTAAACGGTGCAATATGCAAAGAAATTCACCATGTAGACAAACCACATGGAAAAGAGAGGGATTACTCTAGCTAATGTCACTGGAGGATCTCGGTGACTTCGAACCGTTCACACCTGGGGGTAGTCGTCACACCTGCCTCGAGATCCGTGCACGCACCGTAGGTAGGATTTAGTTCACACGGACAAAAAATAGGGTTGGACATACCTAATCACGTTTCTGATTTTTCACTAAAGAGAATGCACTCAAAAATGAAAATAAACCACGTCAACAAGTAGTACGCATCGATATAATTCCAACGATACCTTATTTGTCGAACTCTGAGGTTGAGAAGACCTCGAACTAGTCAAAATAGCGTAAGGGGTCACTGAACCACCCCTGGACCGTCGATTCAATCGAACCGGCTGCTCGCATGCTCAAACCCACCTGTGCCACACGTAAGGCATTGACTCATGCTTGCCCACGCTTGCGGATCACCCGTGCGCGCCTGCTCGTAACCGTTGATTTCGCCACGAGTCGACGATCAGACATTCCCGCATTCTCGCCTAGCGCAAAAGCGCGATTTAAGCACACGTAGGAGCATGCCATGCATCATGCGCCACCACCGCATCGCCACCGCTGCTGCTACATGTCAGGGCTTGACGCGTACAGTCACCGTCGCTGTGACATTTGTGGTGGGAAGCTTGAACTTTTTGCTATCATGAAAAGGTCCTTGAACGAAAATTTTTTAAAAGGAAAAACCAAGGTTTTCCTTCTCTCTTCCTCTCCTAATTTGAGGGTCATAGAGATTAATGATGACCTAAGTACTATAGGGGGTCATTTTATAAGCCCAAGGTTTGTTGAGATTAGGATTAGTGGAGTGAAATACCTAAAATACCTCTAAGGTTGGGTCCACATTACATTTAGGTCCTTTTTAACTTATTTTGGCCATAACTTGAGCTATACACATCGGGATCATGCGAAACAAGCTTCACCGGAAAACTTGTGACGAGGGAAATCCAATGGTGCCATATATGGTACCCTTTTGACAACGTTTGACCAAGTGTTGACTCAAAATATACATTTTTTGATAATTTAAGGAGGTGCTGACACCAACACCGAACCACAATCGGGTTTTCGGTTCAAATTGACCTGAACTATTTTGAAATGACTCAAAACCTGGATTTTAGGATGTAATAGCAATCCTCGTTCCTTTCCTTCAAATAAGGATCTTTGGGAGGTCGACTCGTCGTCTTCCTAGATGAAAGCCATTAAGGACTTGACAACCAAGTCTCTTCTCTCCCTAAACTAGACTTGGGGTCAGAATTGGGTGATCCTTGTAATCTGATTTGTAATAACTCCTCTTCTCCTTCTTTGGAGGTTCTTACTTGTACTGGTCTGGTGGAGAGGAGAAAGAGATGAAAAGTTCGCCTTCGTCGTCACCGCCAAAAGCAATCTCCTCCTTTGCCTGGGAAGGGGGGCATTTTTGAGGAGCCCTCTCCTCCAGAAACACCCCCTTCCCTGTAGGTATTTGACTTTAATCCCTCATTTTCTGATGATTGTGATGTGGATGATGTCTCTTTGGATGCTCGATTGAGGCTGATGACCATGTCGATGCCTAAATTTCCCTGCCAAAATTGATTCTTTATGCGGTTTCACTTTTAGGAAAAAGCTATAGACTTATCGTGCATGGTCTTATCTCCCTCCTCCTCGAAGGAGAGATCTATTGTTATCTTTCCTCAAACTTTTTCGAAACATGAAAATTTTCATATTACATGTTTTCTATCATATGGAGGATTCAAACTTATCATGGGTACTAATGAGGTTTTTAAAAATAATTTTGACAGATTGCTAGGCTATCCTTTGCCAGGAACCGATAACTATTTGTATGATGATAATGGGGAAAAATGTATACTGCCTTTGAATTGTGAATATTGTAGCTGGGCCATTTACCTTCCACTGTCGTCTCCCTCTCTGGATCCTGACCCTCTTATTGAGGAGATCCAGGATGAGGGGGATCAAAATTGAGCGATGATGGGGGCACTAATAATTGTAGGTCTGATTGTGATTCTTTAGATTTGTTGGTTTTCCAAAATGCTTCTACTCATTCCTCTACGAGGTTAGCATATGTGGCAAACTCTCCTGTCAAGGCTAGAAGAGCCCATGGTGGTCATTCCTTGTTTGGATTGAGTAGGATCACCCGAAGTCGATCTAAAACCCACTCCAAGTCCTTTTGCTTATGAAGTGTTTGTTTTGGAATTGTCGGGGAGTGCTGAATGATCCTACTATTGTTAGGTTAAAAACTCTGATTCGAGATTACCATTTTGATTTCCTTTTTCTTTTTGAGCCTTTTTCCCACCCCTCTATCATCGACACGGTTAATGATTCCCTCTCCTTTGAGTGCCTGGTCGATCCTTGTGCTCCTAATATTTGGTGTTTTTGGAATGATAATTTTCTCATCTCTCCTATTAATGCCATCCCTCAGGCCCTCACTATTAATTGCAAATATGGTCCCTTCAATTTAACCCTTTTAGGTGTATGCCTCTTGCGAAGCTTCGGCTAGGGAGGACCTCTGGCATCATCTGACTTACATTGCTCCATCTGGTCCATGGATCATTGGTGGGGATTTCAATTGTATTCTACATCCTCATGAAAAGATTGGGGGTCTAGCTTTTCGGGAATCCCTATCATCTCCTTTTCATTCCTTCATTGATGACCTTGCACTGCTCGATCTTCCTATGGGGGGAAACCAACTCTCCTGGTGTAATGGGAGGAGGGAGTGCCCAGATTTATCAGAGACTTGATCACTGTCTTATTAATGCCGAATGCATGTCTCTTGGTCCTTCTGGTCGGTACCTTCCTCGTACTAATTTTGATCATCCACCTATTCCTATTGATCTCCTACCTATTCAATCTCCTTATCCTAGACCGTTCCGTTTCCAGAACATGTGGTTAAGGGATCATGGCTTTAAGGACTTGGTCACGTCTACCTGGAATCGTTCCCCTATGGATATTATCTCCAATTCCAGTTCTGGTACTACAACTGACCCTATGTCCATTCTTATATTGAAAATGATTACCCTTAAAAAAGTCCTCAGATCATGGAATAGATCGACTTTTGGTGATATTCAATCTTTGGTTAGAGATCTGGAGAGTCGTTATCAAGACCTAGACTCTAAGTTGACATCCCTTTGGGATGACTCAACTGCTGCTGAGCTCAATGATGTTCAAACCCAACTTTAGGATGCCCAAGCCAAATATAACGACTTTCTCCTTCAAAAAGCCAAGGTGCAATGGATGATCAATGGCGAGTGTAATATGAAATTCTTCCATACTTGTATTAAAAAGAAATTTGCTAAAAATGCTCGTACCTCTCTCTCCTCTACCATGGCCATGGTTCCTAGTCTGTGGCCTCTTCTAAAGCTTCCGACTATTATGCTAATCTTCTCTCGTCAGATGGCATTAACCAAGTTGATCAATTTCATGTCATTCCTCCCCTTATCTCTAAGTTTGACTCCATCTTCTTGATTGCTACTCCTTCTGAAGAAGAAGTCTTCCTCTCTCTTAAAGACATGGATCCCAACAAAACCCCTGATCCTACTGGTTTTAACACTGAATTTTTTCTTGACTTCTAGGATACTGTTAAATCTGATGTCGTTGGGGCTATATCTTTCTTCTACTCTAAGTTTCGAGCTCCTTGGGCGTATAATAGCACTTTCATCTCTTTAGTTCCTAAGAAGCCTGATGCATGTGACCTCAAAGATTTGAGACTTATTGGCTTATGTAATGTCATCTACAAAATTGCCTCTGGGATTGTTGCCAAACGTTTAAGCTCTTTGCTTCCTAAAATTATCTCTCCTGAACATGCAGGTTTTGTTAAAGGTAGATCAATTTTTGATCATATATCGACTACCTTTGAGTTTGTTTAGCATATCAATAGGAAGATTTTCGGCTCTAACGTCATGCTACAACTGGATCTTGAAAAAGCCTATGATTGGGTGGAATGGGAGGCCCTGTATTGTATCTTGCTTAAATTTGGCTTCTCTTCCCATTTTCTTAATCTGATCAAAGCTTTTGTCCAACATGAAGGTTCCTCCATTCTTATTGATGGTGTCTCTACTCCTTTCTTCAACATCTCTATAGGCCTCCGTCAAGGAGATCCTCTCTCATTTGAATTTTTATGGAACCTTTCTTCAGGGGCCTTATAGAGTTGGCCTTTGAGGAAAAATCATTCCTTATGCTGTCAAATGTGGGGTTCAGGCTCCTATAGCTCTATAGCTCTCTTGTATGCTGATGACATTATCATCTTCCTTAATGGAAGAAATAATTCTATTCTGTCCCATTTCATCAAAAATTTTGAAAGGGCTTTCTCCCAAAAAGTTAGTTTGACCAAAAGTTTCTGTTATTTTGGTAATACACTTCCCGTTGGTTGACTCTCTCATATCCTTTCTATCACCGGGTAACAACTGGGATTCTTCTCCTTTCGGTACCTTGGTTGCCCTATTTTTTACGGCCAAGACAAAGTCTTGTATTTGAACTTTCTTGTGGATAAGATTCGCTCTAAACAGGCAGGCTGGAAAGCTAATCTCCTATCTTAATTTGCTAGACTTTTTCTCATAAAACATGTCCTTACGTCGATCCCCATCCATGTCCTCTCGGTGTTGGATGTCCCTAAAATGATCATCAAGAAATTGGATTCTGCTTTTGCCAATTTTTTCTAGGCCAGCTCTACTTCTCATCCTCGCAAACATTGGATTTCTTGGAATTGTATTTGCAAACCGTATGAGAATGGTGGTCTGGGCATCAGAAATCTGGCCTTCTTTATCAAGGCCCTTCAGATGAAACGGGTATGGAATGTCCTTTCTGGGGATACTATTTGTAGCAAATTAATTGTTAATCTTTATGGTTTGAAGGGTCCTGGCTCTGTCCCGGCTAGGATCCATACTCTTAGAAATTTGTATTTGGAAATGAGGCCATTCATCCGCTGGGAGGTCCATAAGGGCAAGATTGACTTCTGGTTTGATGCTTGGATTGGAGATTGTCCTTTGATCAACTTCCTCCCGGATGGTATCACTCCGGCATCCTCCACTGTCACTGATATGCTTGACAATGTTGATGAGTCTCATCTGAATGATTGTATCCCTAGTCATTATCTTTGGGAGATTGAGCAAATCTCATGCGACTCTCTAAAGGATTCCCCCATTTGGAGTCTTACCTCCTCTGGTGCTTTTCAGACCGCTTCTGCCTACAAGATTAATTTTGCCAATTCTCCTATCAATTCCTGGGCTAAGAAATTGTGGCATCTTAAGCTTCCCCTTCTTATGCTTCCTACTGATGATAATATCCAGAAATAAGGCATATCTCTTCCATCCAAGTGTGTCTGCTGTCCCAATTCCCCTTTGGTCGAATCTATAACCCATTTGTTTTGTCATAGTTATCTTGTGTCCATAATTTCCAGAGGGGTCTTCATGGAACATGGGATTAATTATATTGATCCTGCTGATTTTAATGATGCTTTTCATCTTGATTCTCATATGTTTAAGAGGAATAACATCTTGGGGGTTATTGCTTTCATTTGGTACTATGTTTGACTTTGCAAAAATAGGATTAAAAATGATAAATTAAAATTTGTTCAAATTCCGTTTCTTCTTAGACAACGTTGGACTAGTTTTGATTGGAATTGTTGGCTCAAAAATCACTGGGCAGCGGTTGTTCTGCTGAACAGGGTCCCTCCTCCAAATGGCTGCAAGATTAATTATGCTGCGCACTCTGATGGATCCTTCTCTTATATTGGCTGGGTGGCTCGTAATCAGTTGGGGAACTTCATCCGTGGAGCTTCTGCTCGAGTTCATATCCACTCCAAAGAGAAAGCTCTCATTAAGGCAATTGGTCATTCTTTCTCGTGTGATATTATGGATTTTGCGCCATGCCACCTTGAAGCTGACTCTACCCTCCTTTATTACTGGTGGATGGGGAAGGTTCCTATTCCTTGGTTTATAAAGCGTGACTTCCAGCGCATCAATTTACTCAGGGGCAGCATACAAGACCTCAATTTTGTCCATCCTACCGTGAAAACCTTGTCATCCAGACTGGCTTCTTTGGGTTTTGACAGATTGGAAAATCTTTCAATGATTTTAGGGAGCTTGATTCTCGTTTGAAGGGGATTATTCATCTCGACAAAATCCATATGCCTTTTGTGGTTTGCAACAGCTAGCTGCCTGCGATTTTGGTTCCCGTAAGTTTTTTGTTTTATTCTCCTATTTTGCTTGTTGATTCTGCATTTTTTGTATTAGGTCATGAGTCTCTTAATTTTCCATTGTCTCTCAGGAACGAAGGATGAATAAAATTTATTCCCACTTTCTTTAAAAAAGAAAAAAAAACTAATTTATTGTTAGTGTGGTCCTAATGAGCATAAGTACATCCAAACTTGACCCTTATGTTGTATCACGACATGATGTCTTTGCTCCTTCACCTATCAATCCACTTAAGATTTAATTTTAAAACACTTAATGAGCCAATATCTAACTTTTTCGGCATGCAACAAATTTAGTAGTATCTTCAAATGATTCAAAGTTAATCCCTTATAGCATTGGAGATGTTTTCAAGATCAGGTAAAATATTGACGTTGATAGGAATGCGAAAAGATAATCTTGAGCGAGGGCATCGATGGTGGTTGTAGAAAGGCAGTGCCGTTGTGGCATAGGAGTAAACGTTAACAACCAACAAAACACAATTTCTTTTAATGTGTAGATTATGTGTGCTAAAGTTACGGGATTTACCTTCCCAAGTTTTTCTTGCTAATTATAAAAGATTTGTTACTCTAAGTTTAAACGGTGAATTTTATATTTTGCTTCATTCCTAGTGGGATGTATGATTGCATTGCTATTGAAAAAATGGAGATCGATAATGGAGTATCCAATATATCCCTAGATGTTTACAAATAAGAGGATAAGTCATGTAATTATCCCATTGGTTACGTACACGGATATCGTTGTTATAGAAACATTGATAATCAATTCAATTTTAAAAAAACATTGACAATCAATTTTTTCTTTTTCATATACACAAGATGATAACTCAATTGTGTAAATAGAATGGATTGGTCACATGTAATGATGCTTGTTAATAATACAATTAATGTTTATAGAAAAATTTTCTTCGATTAAATGCTAGTGTACGTAAAGGTTATAAGTATGTTGTTGAACGTGCTTTAATCATGTTTTAAAAACATATGTCGTAATATAGGTGATCAAAGTGAATTAACAATTAAATTTTTAATACTCCAATTAATAGAAAAATTTAAGGTCGTCTCTGGGAGTAATTAAAATGTGTAAATACCACTATCAAGTTATTTACGCTAATTGAGGCTCAGGAATTAGATATGATTAATTTTTTTTTGAGGCAGAACTAGATATGATTAATTAGATATCCTATGCATGAAATCTAGTTCAAAAATGCAAGACTGACCATGCAACTCACTAATTCAATTGAGAAGACTATATTTCAATTATCTAATGCCTAGTCAAGAATAAGTTAATGTTAATGATAGTTAAGCATTAAATAATTGGTGGCAATATTATTTGAACAAAGTTTTGCAATAATAACTCATTTAAAACCAAATTAGCAAGTAGTGCAAATCAGTCGTTGGAAATTTACATTCAGGTCCTTATGAATTACAATTGGGTCCTTAGCTTTTTGTTTTTCTACACTCAGGTCCCTGCAAGGTTTGTTTCTTCTTCAAATAGGTCCCTAAGAGACTTTTCAAAGGAGCAGCTGCTCCATCTTCTTCGACAGTCCTTGCCGGAGTTGGGTCGGATTCGAGCTCTAGTGATGTTGGAGCTCCGACGAGAGGTGAGACGAGGTTGCTAGAGGGTCACGAAGGTGAAGGCATTGACGAATTAGCGGTCGATGGTGCAGTGTGGCCAGTTGGTGTTGGTGAAGGTGGCAATGGGCGGTGGAACGTGGAGGAGGTCGTCGAGGCTTGGTCGTGCACGAAACTTCGTGCCAATGCTCGCAATGGATTCTCCGCACCCTCACGAAGCTTCTTGAGAAGCTTGAGAGCTCAAGGAGATGTAGAGACGGCGGCGTAGTCGTCAACAAGGCGTCAGTGATGGGTTGTCCGGTGAGTAGAGATTCACGTCGAAGCTCACGCCTAATGGGTCGAGAATCTTCAGTGAGAGTCACTGTAGGTGATGGTGATGACGGTTGGTCGCAACGAGGACGGTGATGGCCGGACAACGTTGAGGAAGGGGGTGACGGCGGTGCGTGTTCGGTGGGTTCCTAGAGGCAGCAAAACCCCAAATTACTTTAGGGCTTTTGCTCGGGATATCATGGCGGAGGTCATGGTGTAGCAGATGAGTGACGAGGATGCATGGAAACCAGTGAAGGCGGTCGCTGATGGGTGTGATTCATCATAGCTAAAATGCCCAAGTTAAGCTAGAAACTAGGTTAAACACTATATAATTAACACATGAAATGGGTTAAGTGTAGGAAATAACAGAAATGACCTAAAACTCCAAATTTGTGTTAAAAATACAAAATTAGGTCATAAAATGAGATATTCTATTAAAAAAATGTAAATTGATGATCCAATTGCAAATTAAACACATGTTTAGGTTCAAAAGTTCAAATTAAAAGTGAAATCAACTTTCCAAATGTTCAATTAAACTTCAACAAAAAGTTAGTTGCATTTGGACATTATTAGGACCTTGCATTTAGAGTTTTACATTTAGGTCCTCAGGTCATAACATTTTATTCATGTTAAACTTCTCAAGGACCATTCTGAAAGCCACTAGGGACCTCTTTAAAAATCTTAGGGACCGCGCTACAAGTGTTTTTCATCACTTATGGGTTTCTTCCTAAATTCTCTACCTCTTCGCCCCTTTGGACTTTCGTCCAAAATTCCCTTTAGACCAACAACCGTAGTCCACTTTAGTGGCACAAGAACACAACCAATCTCAATCGTCCTTCCCTTGTTTCCCTTAATCAATGGCCGTTACAAAACCATTCTTCCCGCGCCTTTGCTCATGGAATCACCTCTCATCCCAGATCTCATCCAACGATGCATGTTTGGATTTGAGCTTCGCACGCTCCATTCTCTCCATCTCCACCGCCCATGACCTAGGAGCTTAATCTCACCATTGCGGTGAGTACAATCACTCAAACACCTACTTAAGCAGCTCCATAGTTTGCGCTCACGCGATCGCCTCCGCTCCTACTTTCTTGAGGTGATCCTTTCTTCCCTCTCCAGCACTTCTAACCCTTTCACTCGTTGCACCTGTGACAGGGGTGTGGTTTTTCACCTCCAATTCCTTCTCGCCGCTAGGGATGACGCATACCTAAGGATGACCCTAGGGCTCCTCTTGTGGGCTCTTCACTCGCTAGAGACCTCCCACCTTTCTTCCTCCTCAGCTGCCGGCTTTGGATACACAGGTCCCATTTGTCTGATTAGATTAGGATTTCCTGCTTTCTAGATTAGTTTTAGTATTAGTTAGTGTAGTTTAGATTATCTTAGGAGTAGATCAGATATATGGATTCATGGATAGTGTAGTTTACCTTAGGAGTAGATTAGGATAATTCCTCACCTCCTCTGATCAATTTAGATCAGAGGAGATGAACCCATTGCCATCCACATGTCCATTCTTCTTCCTCTTCACTTCACAGTACATGTTCACTCATTGATGCACTCTTTTCATCAATCACCCACTCACGAGAGCACTCAACAGATCTGAAGCTCATTATCTTTCAGATCTATTGAATTGCTCAAACATCAAATCGAGGGCATTCCATTCAGCCCATATTCCCACCGATGCCCTCCCCCTTATTTGCATCAAGTAGAATTGACTGATTTTATTGAGATGGTGTTTGATAGTTGATTGAATAAGTTTTAAGCTAATTGCAATCTAATTGGATTTAATCGATTAAATTGATTTTATATGAGTTTGATTTGAAGCATTGTAGTTAGTTTAAACTTATTTGATCAAGTTTTCAGAGATCATATTCGCTATGCTTTATTTGATGTCAGATTCTGAATTTTTTTGGTGATTGTTAGTTAGTTTGGGCCAATAAGAATCATATGAAGTGATTCAAGGCCTGATATATACATATCTATATCACATAAACTATCTATTTATGCTTATTCTTAGGCATATAATTGCATCATTCATTATAAATATTGCATAACATGTATCATCATGCATTTATGTTACATTGTATAAATTTTAGGTTAATTCTCCCTTTTTGTGGTTAGGAAATATGGAAACATCATTTCAGAGCTTCGAATTAAAGATCCAATCGTATTGATTTGATTAAGGTGATGATCGGAGTTCAACGACTTTGAGATCGCCTCGATCGAATTTCCGTATCATTAGATACAGTTCGAGAAAGATTAGAGGTCAAGGGCCAAGGTGGTATAAATCCGTACCTCAGATGAAAAATCCAACCGCATGAATGGGTTCGAATCGATGATTGCAGCCCAACGGCACGAAAATTTATCCAATCTGACATCTGTAGCACCACCTATGAGCAAAAGAAGTTGGACGGCCCAGATAGCGCCATGTGGCACCATCCTAGCCACCCAAGGTCATCCGCAGGACTCTCTCTTTAATCATTCGATCAATCTCAGCCGTCAATCGAAGATTCAACAGCTGAGATTCAATCTCAGCTGCGCTTCAAATGCATGAGATTAAATGCTCGAGTGATCTCGATCGTTGGATCGCCATCTAACAGTCGAGAGCATGTGAGCATTAAAACCTAGACATGACAAAGTCGCGGGCATAGCACGTTGGTCGCGCGCCCTCTCAAGCATCACGCAGTGTGAGTTTGAGTCTCGTAGAGTAGCCAAATCCACTGAAGGCGAGTACGGGCAAAATTCGCCCGTTGGATGACGATCGTGCAGCAGTAGAAGTAGTGACGTGGTGCACGGAGAGGTGTAGATTGTGCACGTGCGTGATGACGCACGATTGAACGTGCCATCGCACGTTGGCATGCTTAACGCTCGAAGTAGAAGTGGCGCCCGAGGATTTTAGACCATCCGATCTCTCGATCGAACAACTGAGATTTCGTGGACGTGGGTGCGCACCTCAATGGCTGAAGGGCAGCAGGCGCATGGCGTGGCTCAATCTGAGCCATTCATTCATGATCTGATGGCTATCCTTCCATGCGAGCAACAGCGATGTGCTCTTTTAGTGACGTTTGCATGTGTCACTAAAGGCCGCATATTTAATTTTAAGCCCTTAAAAGACCTTTTTACCCCCAATCTCTACAACTATAAACGGGGACCCCTACCATTCATTTTCTTCATCCCTTTCTCTCTTCTCTCACCCCCTCCAAAGCTCTATGAGCTCATCTCAAACCCGGGATGCTCCATTAGAGTTATAAAAGATAATTTTTTCCATGTTCTTACCCCCATTCATGGAGCATCCCGCGATTGTCCTCTCATCACCATTCAGGAAGCGGATCCCACTCCGATGTCGCCCTGCTCCGTCCTTCCACAATCTTCGTTCTCTTTCATCCAGCATCTCATCACCCTCGTCCGGGTGCTCCGTCAACGTGGCTTGTCCTCTAAGCAACCGTCGAGGAGGATAACTTCTCATCACCTTCTCTTTTATCGCTTTCTAGTATAGATTTCTTGCTTTTTAGTGTAGCAATTAGATGTAATGAACGTAATTCCGTGGTTATGAAATATTTGTTCATTCTCTCCCTCTTTTCTCTTTATTTGTATTATTCTTTCTCTTTTCTATTAATTATTCTTTAAGTAGATAGCTAGCGTAGATTTAATTCAACTAACTTATCTGCTTTTGTGACAATAATTCAAACGTAATTTTTGATCAAACATTTGCCTCCCCGTGTTCGACTCGGGACTCATCAGAGTTTCAGTTAAAATTATCTGTTTGACAGATTTTTACTTGATTGCAACGACATGATTTTCAAACTCAATCTTTTAGCATAAAAATCCCATTTCAACAAGGCTTAAGCAATGACCTAATGATCTTTCTAGGATCACTGATGATCATAAACACTGATTTATAGTGTTTAAGAGCTCAAAGTGATCCATTCACAATAACACTCATATTAAACAACCCAAAATAGGACATGTATTTTGAATGAAAAAAAATTCCCTTGAATTGAATTTAAAGGTTCAAATGGGGTTTTTAGAGTTTTTAAATGAAGATCTAATGTGGTTTTGGAATGGTGCCTGAAATCCATGTGAAATGTGTGAGTGATTTTTATCAATGGAATTTGATTTGAGCATAGCATTTTTGAACATGGGTTTAATTTAAGTTTGCAACTTTGCGAAGCGACATCAGAGCAACATTAGTTGCTGGGTTGCAGCTGTGATTGCAGCAGTGGCTGAAATTATGCTTTAAGACATCTAAGCAGCAGTTGCTTAGTTTGATCTGGAGTGTAGCAGTAGAAGCTGCTTAATGCTTGATGCAGTACCTGTTGCTGCCACTTGACAGTAGCCTTTATTTTGGTTGAGATTTGGGCTGGATCTTGACTTGAATTTGAGGATATTTTGTAGCTAACTTGTTGTATGGTGCTAAAAATTAATGCACACGCATTCATATATTTTACATTGATTGAAATTCAATTAGGATTGCTTGTACCTTAGTTTTAAATTGCATTGTTAGCTATATTAATGTGTATAACTGTCCAACATGCCATTTTAATGAAAATAAAATTCTAAATCATGTTTAAATGGTCCATATTCCATGTGATGCGTTGAGGGTTTGTGAATGTTTTGATTGATTGTCTAACCCTTAGAATTCACTTAGAGGCCTTAGGTTCATTTTTAAAACACTCATTTAGGCCTCTTACGAATGAACATTGTAAATGAATAAAAATCTTTAAAAAAATACAAAAAAAAAATAAAGGTGTCTTGAGTAGGATTAGGTATATTTCTAGGTGTATGACAAGTTTTAAGGTAATCTGAACCCAAACTTAGTAGAATATATTAGCCGACGGTTCAGTATGCTTTGGAATTTAGTAAAAGAACCAAAACTCAAAAATAATTCTATCTCTCTCATCTCATTCTTTCTCTCTCATCCCTTACCTTCCTTAAACCTATAAAAACCATAAAAATAAGAAAAACCCCAAAAATACCCAAAATACCTTATATATTATGTATATACTCGTATATATAAATTTAAGCTAAGCTATATGTATATATTGTATAATATGTACAAAATATGTATAAATAACTTATATATGTATTCTACGTATTAAATTAAGTATTTGGAATAATTTATTGTATATATAATCTAATTGTGTTATTATATATTAATTTATATTAACTTAAATGTATATTAAACTAAGTAATTTTATAAACTTATCTATATGTACATAATTATATCTAATACTGTACATACATATTTATCTATGTATTATATACTGTACATTTCCTATAATTTAATTTAAGTATATATTTACAATAAATAACTAAGTTAGTAAGTTAATTAGGTAATTTATTAACTTAAAATAAAATAAATTAGTAATTTATTTTAATAGTGAAATAATTTATTATGTAAAGTTGTATAATATTATATTAAATATTTTCATCCTATTTATACTGTATTTATATTGTATTATAGTATTTATAAATTATCTATGTATATAACTAACTTAAACAAATATTTAATTGTATATAAATTAAAATAAAGTTTATAAAATATAATAAAAATATGTAATAAATAATTTATTATGTATATTAACTCTGTATAAAGTTAATTTTGTAATTAAGTCAATAATTTATACGTTAATTAACAAATTAAACTCTAAATTAACATATATAAACTATAAACTTTAACTAATTTAATTATACATCTAAATAATTTATTTTTATAAACTAATTGTACAATTAGGTAGCCTTATATAAGGGTTTCAAAACCATGTGCACAGGTGTAGTACCAATTTGGGGCTCCACATCATGGATCATAGAAGCATTTTCGCGATATAAATGGAATTCATGCTGCCGACTATTCAGTCGACAGCACACAATGCACCAATCCCATACCCTCATCTCTCTTTGATTTGAGCATGCGATACTGATGAAATATTGGAACAACAGTGGGCTGGGGGCCACGCACTATAGCTGGACTTGTGTAGGCCCAATAACAAGCCTGAAACTGGAAATAAATACACTAATTAAATACTAGGGCTTGCTCACTAGTAGTGGTTTGGTCTCACCTTTCGAGGTGCTATGTATCCCACGAAAGTGAGCTAGCCCACCTAATTAAAACCAAATTTTTGGTAGTCGAACCGGTCTGAAAGTGTTAAGGCTAAAATGACTAAGTGTGTGAGAGAAAAGAAGAGGAGCCGTGAAAACGAATGTGTTGGAGCTCAGTGTGTTTGCCTGTGTGTGTGTTGTGTGTGTGTGTATATGTGTACATATGTATAATATATAAGTATACAGTAAAATAAGTATATATGTATAAATAATGTAAATAAGTATATGAATGTATAGTATATATATGGTAAGTATATATGTATAAGTAGAATAGATATATGTTTGAGCTCTTATATATGTATATAAATAATTAAGAGCTTTAGTGACAGATTCATTCGTCACTGCACATTTGTATATATGTCAGTATAGATAACTATTTTGGCTTCTGTTATGTAAATATTTTACTAAGTCTTTAGCGACACTTATTTATGTTACTGTATATATAATTTATGTTACTATGTTATTATGATTTAATATAGTAGATATTATTAGACATTTTTATACCTATACTTAAGTATTCCTTGTATTAGTTGTATATAACTTAGTGTAGTAGTAGACAGTTTTTGATGCCTGTTTTTGTACATATGTTTTTATGAATTATAACATTGATTGATTGATTTTTTTGTGAATAATTAACCAATTCATTCATTCATTTTGTAAATAAAATTAACATTTTTTTAATAAAAGAACATTTTTGAACATTAGAAAGTGATGTATATCAATAATTGCCTCTCAATGAACGACTGAAATGACCCATCGTCCTTTTAGTCGGATAAGACATCTAGAGTGTTAGTATGTTATGACGCGATTCCCGAATCCCTACTGGACTCAAGATCGGCTCGTCTCGACTAATCCCAAGATCCAGTCGTCCAACAAGAAATAACCAAAAAGTAGGAAAGTAAACCACATTCACATATGCAATATAACTAAGCAAAAGAAAAGTACAAAGCAATAAAAGAAAGTAGAACTGCTGTTCCATTACATGCCACCACAACAACAAAAACAATGGAAACGGAAGTAAACAGTAGAGTCAAATAGTAACTAGCAATCCAATACTTATTACAACAGTAAAGGAACGAAAAAGAAGTACTGAAAACTACGGCTGAAATCAACTGGGCCCAGTACCTTCCGCAGCTGGAAGCTCGGGTTGCTCAACTCCTGGTCCTGAATAGTATATGAAAAGACAGAGTCAGCGAACACTGAGTAGAGTGGTATCTATACTATCTAAAATAGTAAAAGCAACATGTTTAATTCTCTTTTCTATTTATCTGTTTTATGTGTATTTCCTTTTCACCCATTTTTCTCAAACATCCAGATATTCTTGATTTAGCATGTTCCTCGTGGGAACGATCTTGATTGCAATCTTTTCCAAAGAGTAGAAGGTACATGTGGTGCTCTTCTGACCGGGAGAGTCCCCCGTAGTAGTCCTACACCCAGTTAACCACCCCGACGTCACTGTCGAGACGTAGCAGTGACTACGGCATGCGTGACAAGCGCACGGGTAACTACCTCACACTGACACGCGGTCAGTCGTTTCTGCTAGCGGGTACGTCCAAAGTACAGCAAGGAACAGTATAGGGCCTTGCCCTCTTAGAACAGGGGTTTCGCCCCTCAGAACCAAACAAAGGTCTCGCCCCTCCACAGTCCGCGCACCCTCGTCTGATTACTCCGGTTTGCCTAAAGGGCTTAACAAGTCGGTGTAGGGTGGCTAACTAAACCCCGGACCCCGTGGGGTAGCTAGTTCTCTCCCTACACCAGTAGCTCGTCTCAGTACCAAGTACACGAGGGCCAAAAGGAGTCGGTGTAGAGTGACCAATCCTAACCTCGGAACTTAACCCAAGGGCGACTAACTTCGCTCTACACGAAAAGGGGGCAGTTGCTCTCCTTGGTACCATGTACTCAAGGGCCAACACACTTCCCGTCTACAATCCAGGTTTCCATCTAACCACAGGAGTTATGCTCCTAATTCCCCGTAGGGTTTATATTCATGTTCACCATTCACAATTCATTTCTCATCCATATATAGGCATCTCGTGTTTCCATAATTTGATACATGCAAGTGGTGATTTCATAGGTAATTATTCATAGTTTACAGGTAGCTCATAATTATAATACAAGCAATTACTAACAGTTTAGCTCAATCATGCATGCAAATACATTATACATCACAAATGGTTCATTCATTTCTCTATCCTAGGGTTCCATTGGCTATTTCCACAAGTACATTCTTATTTAAATATCATTAACAGAATTAACCACTCTACTAGACAATTCGGGAGTAATGGGGGCTCGAACCGTAGACCTAGGCGTCTCTGCGAGCCCCAAACACGCAGCAGGCTGAAACCCTATACCAGGGAATACATCACAAAAGGAGGGTTTAGAACAGTGTACAAAGGTCTTTAGTACGTAGAGACACTCGCAAGGAAAACACAGGTACTTCATTTGCGTAAAACAAACCCCAATAAGACCCCAAACAAGTCAAAAATGTGCCTACTGTTCAAAATCAGATGTCTAGGAACAAGTCCAAATGTCTTAAAAGGTTCCAAAACCTTACCTTAAGTTCCTGCGGTGTCCTCAGACATCCAGGCCTTCTCTGTGATTATCTGAAGGCAGTTCCAGACGTCAGTCTATGCCTCCGGTCATCTAGACGCACCTCTGGATGTCTGGCAATCTGATCAAACGTCCAAAAGTGCGGTGTCCGTGCTCCTTCCCAAGGCTGCACTTGCGTACGACAATGCAGGCGCGATTAGCTGACACATATCCCTACGCTGCGATATGCATGGCGTAGGGAGATTACGTACCTTCGCAATAAATGAGCTTTCAGACATCTGGCCTTAACTCCAAACGTCCAGGTACTCCGTCAGCTGTTTGGACTCCACTCCAGACGTCTGATACTGGAAAACTTCTAGTATCAGGACCTCCTCCCAGCGCTCTCCGCTGCGCTCCGCCTCGTGCCGCCGTAGCTGTCACCGCTGCAGATGGTCAGGAGGCTGCCTCCCTAAGTTCTCTCCTCCTCTCGTACATGCCTGCGGTGGTCGTGCGAGCTCCACCGAGCTTCCACCGAAGCTCTCCGACCTCGGCCTCCTCCTCCCGCAATCTCCTCCTCCCTCTCGCTCTACCTTGCTCGCCACTCCCGCAAGCTCTGAAGGTGATGGTGGTGGTGTGTGGAGTAGAGAGGAGAGGATGGGAGGGGCTTAAATAGATGGCGTGGGCGGTTTTAGGGTTCGGGGAAGGAAAGGAAAGGAGAGAAGAAGAGAGTCCTATGTGTCGCCCATGCGCAGGGTGCAGTGTGCATACAAAAATTTCATTTTCGGACGTCCAGAAAAGGGTCCAGACGTCTGGACAGATATCTAATCGAGATTCCAGACGTCTTAAAAGGCTAAAAGTGTGACGAGTCTTTACACAGTCAAACATCTGTCCAGACGTCTGGACATAGGTCCGGATGTCCGAAAGTGGGAAAAATCGAAACCTACTTTTCCTCCGCGCATGCGCGATGTGTGAACCGTTCTCTCTCCTCACGACCCCCTCACCCGAAACCCTAATCCTCTCCTTTTTAAACCCCCCCACACCTCCTTTCTTCTCCCCGTCACCACTAGTCACTGCCCCCTCCCTCTCCTTCCCCTGCCGGCGACCACCTTCGTCGCCATTGCCTTTTTCCTCCCCTACCGCGGGCGAGTGCGCGAAGGAGAGAGGGAGGGTGTGAACAAGTGCGTGAGGGAGAGTGAGAGGGAGCGAGCGAGCGAGCGTGAGAAAGAGGGAGAGGCCTCGTAGGAGCTCGTCCGCGAGGAGTATCTTGCTACGGGAGCGGCGGCACGAGCTCGGTGGTGCTTGGGAGGAAGCTCGCGAGTGCGTGGTCGAGAGCTCATGGAAGGAGTCGAGGACGCATGCGAGGAGGGGCTCGCGAGCAGAAGTTCTCGGCCTCTTGCAGTCACGGGAGACACTGCTTCGGCACCTGCAGGTGAAGGCGCGGGGAGGACGGGCAGTGCGAGCATATACTAGATACTGGTTTTCCAGTATCAGACGTCTGGGACATCGGCTAGACATCTGGAGAAGCATCAGGACATCTGGAGCCGAAGCCGAATGATGAGAGCTCATCATAAACCCTAACTAGCACATTTTGACCTAAATAAGTATACAAAAGCTCCTACAAAACCTAAGGGAAAGCCTAAATCAAAGTACTATAAATTTTAGTATCAGCAACTCACAAGGGGTAAAATTGTAATTTTACCAATGCAGTACACAAAGGGATGTCTAAGGGTCTAAACACAGGTTAAATGGGCTTAATAAGAAAGAAAGTGGGATGATTTGATCTGAAAAGGGTTATAGCAACTTCTAGGAATTAAATGACATTCTATAATCCTAAAAAAAATCTGCTTTAATTCACGAAGTTCCAGGCAAGATAAAAATCAATTAAATCCTCTAAAATTCATGAAAAAACATCCCCTAGGGTTTAGAACCTTCAATTTGGCCATTGGAACCTATCTTGACCTAGATTGAGAACCATACCCAATTTTTGACCTAATTTAGATTTTTGTGCAAATTGACCAGTCAAACGTGGTCAAACCTATAATCAAACTTCACCATTGGATTCCTTAGGTCCAAATTAGGTTTGTATCAAAATTTGGACCTAAGGGAAGGCCATTTTGACCTACTATACAAATTGGTCCTCAAGAATTACTTTTTGACCTTTAACTTTTTGAACCCTTGCATTTTGTCCCTTAGCTTTCCCTTCGTTCTTTGCAAGCCGGTCCCTCTACCACCCGCAGCAGCTGCCCATGCCTCCGGCGACTTTGCGTGGAGGATGGCGCCGCGTAGGGTATGGGAACCGGCCCCAGAAACGAGAGGGGGGTCCCCTGCGTTGTCCTCTTTCGCATGGACCCCCTCTCATGCCCTGCCAATACCCATACCTCTCGTACGAACGCGCGAGGCATGTGTCTCTTCTCCGGCCACTCTCTGGCGGATTGCCCATGCTTCCTCCTCGAGATCTCACCAACATCTATTTAAGGAGCGACAGGGGCCGTTGGTTGCTTCAAGCTTAATTTGGCCAGAGAACTCCCCCAAATTCGTCTCCCCCTCACTCCGGCCAACAGCCTGAAGCTTTCGGCGACTCTTCATCTTCTCGTCGCTTTGCCACTGTACCAGTGGCAGAGCTAGCTTCGCCATTCTCCTCTGTGCCGTACCATACCAGCACGCATTCTCCAACCCTCTTCGTCGTCGCCGTCATCTTCCCCACAGGGCGTCGTCTCCGGCGACGGCAGGAATGAGCCATTTGCCTCTTGCCCCCCCTTCATTCGCTTAGCTAGGTAAAAAACTCTTCCTCTTTCTCTCCTCTTTATTTTCCCCTTATCAATTGTTATTTTCAACCCCTCGACAGTCGCTAACCACCACCATCATCCACACCTCCAACAGACCACCGGCGAGGTATCCCCGCCACTCCACGCCTCCATCCACCTCGCCAAACCCCTCAAAAGCTCCACCATCACTCCTTGATCATTTTCCCCTTTTCCATCGACCACCACACTCTCCACACACTGTCCCCGAACACACCCACCTGCACCTCTATAGTGTGCCCTAGGCACGCGCCCACAGACGTTCCCATGCCTCGCTGACCACCTCTGCACATTCTCCACACCTTGGCGAAGCTCCCCAAGGCATCTGATAGGGCCGCGAGGCCGTGTTCATGTTTTCAAGTTCAGAGTGTCTTCCGCCATTAGTGCAGGAGCGGAAGCTTGCTTGAAGCAAGTGTGCTGAAGCTCCAGGTCCCGCCCAGCCCAGGTGCAGCAGTCTCAAGTGTGCGGAATACTCTCGCGCACGCACTCAGGCCCTCAATTGGAGTCGAAGGCCTCAACTACAGCCATAATTGCTCGCGCCTTCCTCCTGCAGGTGCACGAAGAAGCAGGTGGGACTTTAGTCCCACCTCGAAAGTGAAGGCGCGTCGGCACCTGCATAAGAGGAAAAAGTGACTTAGCCTTATTGCCTCAAGTCACACAGGGGTGAGGTCCCTCGCCCTCACTCACCCGGTCTCATTCGCGGCACTGCCCATGCGAACTTGGCTCGCGACCCGAATACCCTGCCTATGCACACCTCGTGCACCACCCACACCGGTGCGTCGGGTCCCAGGCGTGTCACCCGACCCGCATACCCGATTGGCTGGCTCCGGGAGAGCGAAGAGAGAAATAGAGAGAGAGCGTACACGGGGGAGGGTAGGGGTAGGTTTTGCGCTCGTGCGTGCAGGGAGCGGCTAAGGAAGGGAAGATGAAGAAGTTGCTGGAAGAAAGGAAGCCAAGGGAAGGAAGTTGAAGACTTGAGAGCAGAAGCTGAAGAAGAAGGAAGGTAGAGGAGCGGCTGAGCCACGCAGAGCAGCTGAAAGAGGAAGAAGAAGACAGGAAGGAGGAAGCTACAGAGAAAAGAAAGGGAAGAAGAAGAGCCGCAGCAGCTGAAGAAGAAAGGAGCTATGAGGCACTGTAGAAAAGGGGTTGATAAGGCATCTGATTCAAAGAATCAGACGTCCGAAAAAGGAAAGGCAGAGAAAGAAGAAAAGGAAAAGAGAAGAAGAAGAGAAGAAAGAAAGAAAAGAAGAAAAGGAAAAGAGAAGAAGAGAAGAAAGAAAAGAAGAAAAGGATTTTTTGTTCATTCTCTCTCTTAAATTTTTGTAAAATAGTATATCATAGTACATTGTGAATTTGTATGCTTCTAGAATCAATGTGTGCTCCCTGAGTTCGACCTCGGGATATTTTAAATTTAGAGTTATAAATTTTCATTTGTTTTCGTGGAAAGTTCATCTATATTACAACGAGATATCTGTTAAAACACAATCAAGCTACCCTCGCGGAAACATTTTGGCGCTGTTGTCGGGGAGCAACGGGCATTCTAGAAGCTATCAATTCACAATTTCTGATTTACTGCTGACTTAATCTCTTCTCTTTTGTTGTGTAGGCACAAGAAAACAAGAAGGATCAAGCAGCCGCACAACTACACCAAGGGACAGGTAATTTTCTATCCTCTCTTGTAAGCCCCTAAAATTCTAAAGAGGAAGAAAAAAAAAAGAAAAGTAATCTAGAAATTACCTGTCTTTCGTGCATAGTAAATCACAAGAGTTGCCTGTTTTTCAATTTCAACACATTCTATCTGTACATCCAGTAAAGGTAATTAAGGCTAAAACCTTCTTGCTTGAGCCCTAGTTACCTAATCTTGAGGCAACTAACTGGACCAATTAGAGCCAACTTAAGACTCAAAGCTAGGTTTTCAGAGACACCTAATCAAGAATTGAGAATTCCCTAAAGAAGTGCGCATAAGCCATTGCTTGAAAACATCTATTAAGAGAAACCCTAAGCAATCCGGCTCTTAAGTCACTTGAACCTTAAAAGGCAGGACCTAATAAGCTCTCACAGGAACTAATAGGTGAAGTTGATCCCTTGGATCAACCAACCTTTAAATTAGGTTACTCTTTGCACTCAAAAGGATAAAGTTCAAGTGAAACCCTAAGCACCTTGATCCTAATTAAAACTGGTAGACTTAAGAGGTCAAAGTCCCCATTCTGGTCTACCTGTAATCTCAGTGACAAGAGAGGTCGGGTGGGGGAAACCCTGTAACCCGTGGGGGTGCTCTACCGTGTAGGGGTCTTCGCGGGACTCACCCTCTTTGGCTGCCCAGGTAATTCGCAGGTGGACGACCTTCTGATTAAGGGGTATCATCCGCCCCGAACCTCTATAGTCACCCAACATTTTGGGTGTCTTGATTGGATCCAGCACCTGCTAACCTCGTCCAATCCATCAGTGTATGTTTGGTAGGAGGTCCTTGAAACCTCCTCTAGAAATTCACTCTCCTCGAGGCCAAGCCTCAACACCCTTGTTTGGGCAACAACCTCTTCACATAGACCTTTCTTCTGATTCTGAACCCAATTCACCTTCTTCTTCCACAATGTCTCAGCCTGTTGAGGAAGAGAATAACCTTGAGCACCAGCTCCAGCGACTCAATGATCTCTTCCAGAACTTCATGAACCCATCGCAGCGTCCCATGATGCGAGATCACTATAATCCCGCTGTGGTGGCAATTGAGCCTCAAGTCAGAATCCCGACTGGAAGACCCGATTCCGAGTTAAATCCCAACATGATCCACGCCATACCTAAATTCTATGGGCTTAACTCTGAGGACCCCTTCCAACACATCAAACAGCTTAAGCATCTGGCTCAAACCTTCGAGTCAGACGTGTAGAATCGGGATATCATACTTATGAAGATGTTCTCTTTCTCCCTTATGTACAAGGCAGCCCATTGGTATCAGACACAGACCCGCCCGATCAACACTTGGGAGGAACTTCAGTTCGAGTTCTTGAAGAAGTTCTTCCTCGTTGGTCAGACCAATGCCTTGCGCCATCAGATTACTCACTTCACGCAACAGACGGGAGAACCTCTTCATGAGGCATGGGATTGTTTTCAGGATCTCATGAGAAAGTGCCCCATCACGAAGTTCCTAAATGGGAACAAGTCCAATCTTTTTACCAGGGACTCCGTGAAGATATTAGATTGTTCGTCAATGCAACTTTCGGAGGGAATATCATGGGTCAGCATGAAGACACCGTGTGGGAGATTCTCGAGAATATATACGAAAACTCCATCAATAATGACTCCATGGGACTATTCGACCTGACAAATACCCGCGCAGCAACGAACCTTAGGGGAGCACATGAGACGCAGGGCCTGTCCGCATCAGTCGACCTGGAATTAATGGCCATTCGATTGGACAAGGTCTCTATTATTGAGAAGAAGGTGGATGAGTTGACTCAGCATTTGCAGCAAGCTACCTCTGCGCAAAACTCCTTTGCACAACCCCCTCCCGCACGGGAAATTGTGTAGCACATTTTCCACTGACCTTCTCCGGGGATGGACTCATCCACCCCCATCTGACTCCAGGACCAGAGGGACCTCCGATCCTTTCTATTCTTACCGGGGGAACTCTACTCCCCCATTCCCTAACTTTTCTGAGGCTCCTCAGACTTGCGAGGACTTCAACGCCATCCAGAATGACCCATTCTCCAACACTTACAATCCTGGATGGTGGAACCATCCCAATTTCCAGTGGGTGGGAAATTCACCAAGACCACCCTTTCAGCCCTGTCCACAAGCACCTCGTCCTTATCAGCCGCCTCAGCCTCAGCCCAACCCCACTTATCCATCCGAGCCAAACCAAGATCAAATGTCCCTCATCCTCCAGACTTTGGTTGACATTCAGAGAACGAATGTGGCTATTCAAAAGCAACACAAGGACAAAATCACAGAGGTCCAAAATCAACTTGCCCAGTTGGAAAATTCTCGCCAACCAGGCACACTTCTCAGCCTCTACCTAACCCTAATAGCGTGCCGACCTCGCGGCGTATTATGAACCCAAACCCAGGTCAAGCACACATGGTTTATCAGGCCCCTTCTATTCCTTCACCTGACGGGATGGAAGCTTCAACTCCCTATACAGGTTACCAACAGCAACAACCCATTTTACCAACCCCTAACCAGAACCAAGCAGGAATAAATTCTAAAACAACCCTTAGTGGTAAGGCAACACAAGATCTACCTTATCCAGACTACTCCAAGCCTGGTAACCCAAACCCTAGGATAGTTATCCAGGATGTTCCTATCTCTGTCCCAGATCAAAAACCTGGACCTATCCTAGAGGAACCAACCAAGGTTCCATTTCCTGAGGCCTTGACCAAGGGAAAGAGGACAATCAAACCCGTGGCTCCTGAGGAGGACCTGGTCAAGCTCTTTGAGTAGGTCCAAATAAACATCCCCTTGATGGATGCGATCTGCCACGTACCGGCTTACGCACGATTTTTGAAGAACGTGTGTACACCTCAGCGTAAGCCGAGAACCAAGAGTGGGAGTCCAATTGTACTGTCAGAGCAAGCCAGCTCTGTAATCCTGAGTAGACTCCCACCCAAGGCAAAAGACCCAGGCACTCCCCTGATTTCATGTAAGATCGGTGAAACCCAGTTCGACAGAGCATTATTGGACCTAGGTGCCTCCATAAACTTGATACCCACATCCCTACTTAACCATCTAAAAGAATCTGAGCTAAAATCGACCGGGGTGACATTGCAGTTAGCAGATCGATCTATCAAGTCACTTAAAGGAATTCTTGAGGATGTTATTGTGAGGGTGTAGGATTTCTACTTCCCTGTAGATTTCATAGTTTTAGATATGGATGCACCTAAAAATTCAAGGGATACACCAATCATACTAAGGAGACCTTTTCTAGCTATTGCAAGGGCCAATATAAGTTGTAAAGAGGGCCAAATATAACTGAAATTTGGGAACCAGACTCTCAAAATTGATATCTTTAAGGCCCAACAAGGGATCAATTGCGGTGTCATTGAACAAATCTTTGATATTAGAGCTGTGGTTGATGAACCACAACTGGAGGACAACATGATTATTCCTCATCAACCACAAGAGGATCTTGAACCGCAATTAGAGGAGTCAGACCTTGAGATAGACAAACCTATAACTCCTACCCTTGTACCTCACACTCACTTTGAACCACTCGCTACTGCTGATAACCCCATTCTTGAACTCAAACCCCTTCCCGATCATTTAAAATACATCTTTTTGGGTTCTAATCAGACATTTCCTATGATTATAAACTCCAAACTCGCACCTGATCAGGAATCCCGTCTGATTACTGTTCTCCAGCAACATCGCAGAGCCATTGGTTGGACTCTCGAAGATTTAACTGGAATAAGTCCCTCTTATTGCACACACCGTATCTATTCTGAAGAGGGCGTACGACAGTCGTTGGGTGAGCTTAATCCAGGTTGTACCTAAGAAGGCAGGGCTTACAACCATCACAACTGAAACTGGAGAGGTCATACCTACCCGTATAGCCAACTTGTGGAGAGTCTGCATAGATTACCGAAGACTCAATTCCTCCACGAAGGAGGATCATTTCCCACTACCATTCATTGATCAAATTCTCAAGAAATTAGCGGGAAATAGATTCTTCTGCTTTCTTGATGGGTACTCCAGTTATAACCAAGTGGCGATTCATCCAGAGGACCAAGAGAAGATCACATTCACTTGCCCTTTCGGGACGTACGCGTTCTGAAGGATGTCTTTCGGTCTCTGCAATGCACCCGCGACTTTTCAGCCGTGCATGCTTGCCATATTCTCTGATATGGTAGGTGATTATCTGGAAGTCTTCATGGATGACTTCTCAGTTTTCGGGGCATCATTTGATGATTGCCTCCAGCACTTGGTTCATATACTCAGACGTTGCATTGACGTAAATCTGGTTCTTTCCTAGGAAAAGAGCCACTTTATGGTGCCTGAGGGGATCGTCCTAGGACACTTAATTTCTGAGAAAGGCATCCAAGTGGATCGAGCCAAGGTTGATCTGATTTCTAGACTTCCTTTGCCTAGCTCGATCAGGGACATCCGATCTTTTCTGGGGCACGTCGATTTTTACCGTCGTTTCATCCCTGATTTCTCGAAAATTGCGTGGTCCCTGACTACTCTTCTCTCCAAGGATGTACCCTTTGAGATTTCCAAGGAACGCACTCAAGCTTTTGAGAACCTTCGTGACTGAGTCACCTAAGCCTCGATCCTACAGTCCCCTGATTGGTCTCAACCCTTTGAGATCATGTGCGATGCATCTGACTTCGCTGTAGGAGGGGTTCTAGGGCAGAAAATTGACGGGAAACCCGTGGTCATCTACTATGCTAGCAAGACACTTGACGTGGCTCAGCATAACTGCATAGTTACGTAAAAAGAGCTGCTAGCCATAGTATTTGCCCTCGAAAAATTTCAATCTTATCTCCTGGCTTCCCACGTCATAAGCTACTTGGATCACACAACTGTGAGGCATCTCCTTGCTAAGAAGGACGCGAAGCCTCGATTAATCCGATGGATCTTGCTGTTGTAAGAATTCAACCTCGAGATTCGCGACAAGGCGGGAAGACAGAACGTGGTAGCTGACCACTTGTCTCGCCTTCCTTCTGAGATCATCGACACTTCTGGACCCATCACGGAGCATTTTCCCGACGAGCACCTCTTGACTATTGGTATTAGGCTTTCATGGTTTGTTGATATAGTAAACTACTTGACATCTCATCAGATACCATCTGATTGGCCAAAGGTCAAGAAAGACAAGTTGCGCTCTGATGCCAAGTACTACATTTGGGAAGACCCGTACCTTTTCCGCATTGGTGCTGACCAAGTCATCCGAGGATGTGCCCCGGAGGGCGAAATCAATGACATTCTCTCCTTCTACCATGACCAGGCATGCAGTGGCCACTTCTCTGGACATAAAACCGCATCAAAAATCCTCTAGTGTGGCTTTTACTGGCCCACTATCTTCAAGGACTCATACAGTCACTGTAAGGCATGCAGTCGTTGCCAAACTTTGGGCTACATGAGCCACCGCGACATGATGCCTTTACAGCCGATTCTCGTATGCGAGATTTTCGATTTTGGGGGATTGATTTTATGGGCCCCTTTCCTGTTTCGGATAGCTTCGAGTACATTTTACTCACTGTGGACTGTGTCCAAATGGATCGAAGCCATTTCGACCCGAACCTGCGATCACAAGATCGTCATCAAATTCATTCATCAGAATATCTTCTCATGGTTCAGGATTCCTCGTGCAATCATCTCTGATGGTGGGACCCATTTTACCAATGCTCAGTTCAGGTCACTAATGACCAAATATGAGGTGTCTCATCGAATCTCTACTCACCACCCCCAGACTAATGGTCTAGCTGAGCTATCAAATCGGGAGATTAAGAAAATCCTACAGGTTACTGTTCGACCTGACAGGAAGGACTGGTCGGCCCGACTTCCGGAAGCTTTGTGGGCTTCTAGGATCGCCCACAAGATCCAATTAGGCATGTCTCCTTTTAGATCGGTGTACGGTAAGGCATGTCACCTTCCCATCGAGCTGGAGCACAAAGCCTATTGGGCAGTACGGAACTGCAACTTAGATCTTTCTAAGGCTGGAACCCACAGAAAGCTTCAGATAAGCGAGATTGATGAATTACGCCTTGATGCGTATGAGAACTCGTGAATCTACAAAGAGCGGGTTAAAGCCTTTCATGACAAGCACATATCTAGAAAGATCTTCCACCCTGGTCAGAAGGTCCTACTCTTCGATGCCCGACTCAAACTCTTCCTTAGGAAACTGCGATCCAAGTGGGTCGGACCATATCTTGTCCAACAGATTTTTGGAAATGGAGCCGTCGAAATCAGTCCTCTCAACCACTATTCCGAACCTTTCGTCGTGAACGGTTAGAGACTCAAATCGTTCATTGACGTAACCAGTACAGATTTGGCTGAGTCATCATTTATCCTCCATTCTCCTTAAGCTTATTGCACCCAGCCGATGGCACAAAACTCAGTGCTTAACGGGAGGCAGCCCGTCATTCTTTTTGAAAAATCTGAAACCTTTTCTGACATTCTTTGCACTTTTGGTTCATCCTTTAGGACAGCCAACTCCACCTCAGGTACCTGTACCAGAGATTAGAAATCATTCGCAACAGTTCCCTCAACCCATCCACTCACCAAATACCTATCCTAATGTATGAACCAAGCTAAATAAAAACCCACCTAATATACAATGAGGACATTGCAAATCTTAGGTATGGGGGGGTATGATAGTGCAATAACAAGGAAAAGGTTTCAACAAAAAAATTCACATATATAAAAAAAAAAAAACTTTGAAGGAGGAAGAAAGCCGGTAAACTTTATAGGAAAAAAAGAACAAATTGATAAAAAGAAGTACAAAATAAGAGAAAAGGGATAGTCATTAGTAAGAAATTAAGGAATTAACCTAAGTTCTAGACCACATCAAGGAAAAGAAAAAAAGAAAGTGCACAACAAGATTAGTAAGAACGTAAATTTTAGGCATTCTTGGATAGACTTTTAGTACCCGTTAAGATCTAGATATTCCTCAAGAGGTTGAGGAAAATGAAAAGCTTAAGTATTAGGTCAAAGGCTTAGGGAGTATTTGGCATCGTTAACTGACTTTCGGTTTACGGGACCCAGTAACCTAAGCACCCAAGTTCACACACAGTTTGGTTCAGCGAGCATAAATATCAAAATCACGCAGAAACGTTTCAAGTATTCTGAAAATGTCACCTAGATTAGGAGCAGTCGATCAACACAAGTTGATTTGGACGAGTTCCCGGCGCGGAGAGGTGGGAAATTCCCCTCGAAGATGCATAACATATCATCTCCTCGGTGCTTGTCTCTTAGGATATTTACATATCCTACTGGGGTTATGTAAGCACTCTGCTGGTTCAGATTTCATGGATGGCATTATCACGAAGTGTCAATTGCCAGGGTCTGAATTCGGCCACGGAACACCATGGACGGGATTATCTCGAAATCTCGAAAGCTAGGGTTCTGGGGGTTACCATGGGCAGTGCTATCTCGAAGCATCGACTGCCAGGGACCCTTGAGGATTAATGATGGGGATAAAGAATCTGATACAGATCGTGTTGTGAAGCCAATCCTAAGTTAGAATTAAAAAGAAAACAGAGAGAAAACTCTCCAAACAAATAAATCTTCTGTCTCTCTCTTACAAAACGCACTGCAAACTGAACCGATGCTAAAAATATCTCAAGCACGGGTGCTTTAACTACAGAGTCCAATAAACTTTAGGTTAGTTCCTGTAGGCCTTAAAAACCTTTGCTAAAGACTGAGGCTAAAGTTAGGCAGATTTGGATCTTAGTTGGTACTAGAGTACCTTTTAGGCTTATGATTAGCATTTTGACCTAATCAAGGATACAAGAGGAAAAACACTTATCAAAACTTGATGTAAGAAATTCATGGTCTAGAACAAAGGTTAAAACCTTAAATTTTTGCTAAGGGACTAGCAAAAGCTAGGCATGGGGGTATGATGAGAGCCTCATCATAAGCCCTAACTAGCACATTTTGACCTAAATAAGTATATAAAAGCTCCTACAAAACCTAAGGGAAAGCCTAAATCAAAGAACTATAAATTTGAGTATAAGCAACTCACAAGGGTAAAACTGTAATTTTACCAATGCAGTACACAAACGGGATGTCTAAGGGTCTAAACACAGATCAAATGGGCTTAATAAGAAAGAAAGTGGGATGATTTGATCTTAAAAGAGTTATAGTAACTTGTAGGAATTAAATGACATTTTGTAACCCTAAAATAAACTCGCTTTAATTCACAAAGTTCTAGGAAAGATAAAAATCAATTAAACCCTCTAAAATTTATGAAAAAACATCCCCTAGGGTTTAGAACCTTCAATTTGGCCATTGGAACCTATCTTAACCTAGATTGAGAACCATACCCAATTTTTGACCTAATTTGGATTTTTATGCAAATTGACTGGTCAAACGTGGTGAAACCTAAAATCAAACTTCACCATTGGATTCCTTAGGTCTAAATTAGGTTTGTACCAAAATTTGGACCAAAGGAAAGGCCATTTTGACTTACTTTACAAATTGGTCCTCAAGAATTACTTTTTGACCCTTAACTTTTTGAACCCTTGCATTTTGCCCCTCAGCTTTCCCTTCGTTCTTTGAAGGCCGGTTCCTCTGCCACTCATAGCAGCTGCCCATGCCTCCAGTGACTTTGCACGGAGGATGGCGCTGCGCAGGGTATGGGGATCGGCCAAAGAAACGACGTCTGGAGGACTGTCCAGACATCTGAAAGGTGAGTTATTCCGTCTTTCTTCCTCTTCTTCGACTGACCGTACTAAGAGAGAGAGGAAATGGGTACGCGCAGGTTCTGAGATTTGCATCCAACGCGAATCAGACGTTTGGCTGCAGTGCCAGACGACTGGAACAACTTCCAGACGTCCGGGGTGACCATCGGACGTCTGGGAACTAGGCCAGACGCCCCCGCAGGCTTCTGGACGTCTGAGAGACCACGCAAAGCAAAGGTAACCCCTGATCCACTTTTTAAGACGTCTGGAATAAGTTCCAGACGTCTGATTTGCACTGTTTCGTCGTTTTCGACCCGTTTAGGGCCCGTTCGGGTTCCGTTTTCTGCTAGCCTCCTACACCGACTTGTTAGGTCCACTGGGCAAACCAGGGTAGTCAGGCGAGGGTGCGCGGACTGTGGAGGGGCAAGGCCCCTGTTTGGTTACTGTGGAGGGGTTGGACCCCTATTTCTGAGAGGGCTGTGCCCTGTACTGGTTCCGGGCTGTGCTTTGGGCGCACCCGTTAACGGAAACGACTGACCGCATGCCAATGCGGGTTAGCTACCTGTGCGTTTATCGCACGTGCCGTAGTCACCGTTACGCATGTCCATGACCTTGGGGTGGTTGACTAAGAGTAGGATCACCACGGGGGACTCTCCCGGCCAGGAGAGCACCACGTGCTACTTCTACTGTTCGGAAAAGACTGCAATCAAGATCGTTCGCACGAGGAACATTCGAGATCAAGTGAAGGATCTGAGAAATAGATAAATTTTGAAACAATAGGAAGACGTAGATAAAGAAAGAAAGAAAATTAAAACAGCTACTGTACACTTTACTGTTCTTTTAGTTTAGCTGCCACTCTACTCAGCGTTTTGCTGACGTGTTACACTCGTTACCTTTCAGGACCAGGTGTTGAGCAGCCAGGGTCAGCGGCTGCAGAGGACGCTGGACCGAGTAGGGTCCAGTAGAGTTACCACTGTTCTCCTGTACCCCTTTTTAGTTCCACTGTAGTGAGTAGTTCTTGTTTTCACTGTACTTTTCTTACCTGCAGTTCATATTATGTTATGAATGTTATTCTACTATTGTGGTGGTATATACTGTAGTTTCTTTCCTTACTGCTATATTTTCTTACTGTTAGTTATATTCATGCTAAATGTGGTTTATTTTACTGCTCTTTTGGTTACTTCCTCGTTGGACGACTAGGTCTTGGGATTAGTCGAGTTGGTCCGATTCTCTTGTCTCGTAGGGACTCGGGAATCAGGTCGTTACAAGATGGTATCAGAGCAAGGTCGTCCCGAGAAGTGAATCAACTTACTGGAAAATAACCAATTCACATGTCTATAACTAGAGTAGCCACCACAACATATCTTTTGACATGAACTCTTAGACGTTTTCGTTAAGTACTGTTCCGTACTGACGTATTTCGTTTGTTTTGTCTCCTTGTAGGAGATGCCTCGTCGTGGGACTGGCAAGACTGGCCGCGGGCACGGCCGAGGACAAGGTCGGCGAGGTGGGCGTGCCGTTGTCGACGTCTTGGTGGACCAGCTACCACTCCCCGGCATTCAGGCCCAGGACCTCGCCCGGCTGATACGGGACATTGTACGAGAGGAGCTTCACCCACCGCCCCGAGCGCCTCACCCTGGGGCTGCGGAGGGCGAGTCCTCTGTGGGACCACTCAACGGACACGGCGCTGGACACGGGGGAGGGGATGGGCCGTTGCCGCCCCCACCTTCCTCCGACACTTCTGTGCACGAGGCACCTTCGTCTGGAGATGCACCAGCACCTCCACTGCAGCGCCACTTCGAGCTTTTCGGATAGTTCCGGAAGCTGAAGCCCCCCTCCTTCAAGGGGGATGAGGACCCGACCGAGGCAGAGGACTGTCTTGAGCAGCTGGAGAAGATCTTCGACACCCTTCGCCCCCCGGTGGAGTGCCGCGTGGCCTTTGCCACGTACCAGCTGGAGGGTGCGGCACACAAGTGGTGGAGGGCGGTCTGGGGTCAGGAGAGGGACGAGCCGACCTGGGATCAGTTCGTCGCCCTCTTCTGCGCACAGTACTTTCCCCAGACAAGGCAGGACCAGAGGAGGCGGGAGTTCCACACCCTCCGCCAAGGAACGATACTGTGAGCGCGTATCGCACGCGTTTCTTGGAGCCGTCCCGCTTTGCAGCGACAGCAGTAGCCATAAAGGAGCGCCTTTGGAGGTTCACCGAGGGGCTCCGGCCTACGATCAGGGGGTATGTCAAACCGCTGAAGTTGCCTACGTTTTCGAGGGTGGTGGAGGTAGCCATGACTTATGAGGAGATCAACCCGTCCGCGCGAGACACTGACGGCGGGCGGAAGAGGCCCTTTCAGCCGGACTTTTCACAGGGCCGGCGAGAGAGGAGACACGTGGCGTTCGCAGGAGAGCCGTCATGTTTTGCAGGGCCATCAGTGGCCTTTGGGGACCCTCGACAGGGGCCAGTCGCCAGCACCGGACCCCCGCCCAGCCGACAGCCGGGACCCACTGAGGGCGGGAGTCGGGTTCCCCTCTGTTACCAGTGTGGCCAGCCGGGCCACATCAGGAGGGACTGCCCGTCTAGGGCAGGAGGTCATCAGATACTTCCCACGCAGAGCACTGGAGGGCGCGCAGGAGGCCGCGGTTCCCAGGCGTGAGGAGGAGGACAGCAGTCGCGAGGAGGGTACCGACCAGCACCTACCCGTCCGACGTAGAGTGTAGCTGCTTCGTCCGCACCTAGAGCTGAAGGGCGTATCAACGCCTTGACACACAGGGATGCCAGAGCTTCGAGATCGGTGGTAGCAGGTATGGTTTCAGTTTCTAGCATACTCATTTACACGCTTTTCGATTCCGGCACTACGCACTCGTTTGTCGCAACCAGTTTCACAGTTAGTTTGGACCACGATTATACACTATTAGAAAATCCGTTCGTAATCAGAGGTCCGAGTGGTCAGTTGTTTGTAGCTGAGGAGGTGTACACGGATTGCGAGGTCAGCGTCAGGGGACATAGCCTGCCAGCTGACCTGAGTATGATACAGATGGAGGACTTTGGAGTGATTCTGGGGATGGATTGGCTGTTCGCTTACCACGCCTTGGTGGACTGTTTTGAGAGGAAGATTGTCTTCTCCATGCCGGAGTTGCCTTCTTTCGAGTTTCATGGACAGCCAGTGGACGGAGGTTTCAGGTGCATTTTGGCACTTCGGGTGGCGAGACTTTTGAGTCAGGGGTGTGAGGGCTTCCTAGCTTGTGTGGCGGCAGAGCCCAGTCCTGTGGCAGACTTCCAGAGTATCCTGGTGGTCAGAGAGTACCCTGACGTGTTTCCAGACGAGTTACCAGGACTACTGTCCGAGCGTGAGATCGCGTTTGAGATCTTACTAGTACTACGGACCAGCCCCATCTCCACCGCGCCATACAGGATGGCACCGCTTGAGCTGCGATAGCTCAAGTCCCAGTTGCAGGACCTTTTGGAGAAAGGTTTCGTGAGGCCCAGTGCGTCTCCCTGGGGAGCCCCGGTACTGTTTGTGAAGAAGGATGGGACCTTACGCCTTTGTGTGGACTACCGACAGCTGAATAGGGTCACCATCAAGAACAGATATCCGCTGCCGAGAATCGACGACTTGTTTGACCAATTGCGAGGTGCCACGGTGTTCTCCAAAATCGACTTGAGGTCGGGATACCACCAGTTGAGGATTAGGAAGACCGACGTCTCCAAGACAGCTTTCCGCACCCGGTACGGACACTACGAGTTTTTGGTCATGCCGTTTGGGCTGACCAATGCCTCCGCTGCTTTCATGGATCTAATGAACCGGGTGTTTAGACCGTACTTGGACCAGTTCGTGGTGGTTTTCATAGATGATGTATTCATCTATTCTCGAGATCAGACGCAGCACGGACAGCACTTGCGGATGGTTCTGGATACTCTGAGACGACGTAGGCTGTACGCCAAATACAGCAAGTGCGAGTTCTGGTTGAGGGAGGTGACCTTAGGTCATGTGATCTCTGGAGACGGCTTGACGGTGGACACAGCCAAGGTTGAGGCAGTACTCAGGTGGGAGAGACCGCGTTCAGTCACTGAGATTCGCAGATTCCTGGGACTGGCAGGTTACTACAGATGTTTCATCAGAGGTTTTTCATAGATCGCGCGTCCTATGACACAGTTGACCCGGAAGGACGTGCCCTTCGCTTAGACAGACGCCAGTGAGGTGTGCTTTCTGGAGCTGAAGGAGAGGTTGACCTCGGCTCCCGTGCTCACCATCCCTGACAGTAGTGGCGGGTTCGTTGTGTACACGGACGCCTCCTTGCAGGGGTTAGGAGGTGTGCTCATGCAGAGGGGTCACGTTGTCGCTTACGCTTCGCGGCAACTGAAGCCCCATGAGCATACCTACCCTACCCACGACCTGGAGTTGGCAGCTGTCGTCTTCGCGCTGAAGACCTGGAGGCACTACTTGTACGGTGAGACCTTCGAGATTTTCACAGATCACAAGAGCCTCAGATACCTTTTTTATCAGAAGGAGCTGAACATGAGACAGAGACGTTGGTTGGAGCTCCTGAAGGGCTACGACTGCAGCATCTCCTACCACCCGGGAAAGGCCAATGTGGTGGCTGACGCCTTGAGCTGTAAGGCCCCCGCACACTTGGCCAGTTTACAGTTACAGAGTTGGAGCCTTTTGGAGGAGGTGGGCAGTTGGTGACCCCTGGAGTTACGGGGGCACTGTGGGGTAGTGACGGTGACACGACAGACTAGGCCAGAGTTGATAGACCGCATCATCACAGGACAGATGGCCGATCAGTACTTGCAGTCCTTGCGCGACAGAGTACTGTCAGGAGACCCAGGGGACTTCTCTTTCACAGACTAGGTGCTGCGCCTGAGGGAACGGTTGTGCGTTCCCAGAGACGAGGAGCTGTTGAGAGAGCTCCTGACTGAGGCACACGGTTCCAGATTCACCATACATCCCGGAAACACGAAGATGTACCACGACTTGAGACGTGAGTTTTGGTGGAGGGGGATGAAGCGGGATGTGGGTGAATTCGTGCAGCAGTACTTAGTGTGCCAGCAGGTGAAAGCCGAGCATCAGAGGCCTGCAGGGCCGCTACAGCCGCTTCCAGTGCCAGAGTGGAAGTGGGAGAGCGTCACCATGGACTTGGTGGTGGGCTTACCTGTTACCCAGCGAGGACATGACGCTGTCTGGGTAATTGTGGATAGACTGACGAAGACGGCACGATTTCTGCCGATCCGAGTCACTTTGGGACCAGCACAGTTGGCAAAAAGGTATATCCGCGATGTGGTACGACTACACGGAGTTCCGCGGGAGATCGTATCCGATCGGGATACCCTCTTTACGTCCCAGTTTTGGGCTGAGTTTCAGCAGGCCCTGGGGACGCGGTTGAGGTTTAGTACAGCTTACCACCCCCAGACGGACGGACAGTCTGAGCGCACGATACAGACACTTGAGGACCTTTTGCGTGCCTGTGTACTGGACTGGAGGGGCTCTTGGGAGGAGCACCTGCCCCTAGCGGAGTTTGCATACAACAGTTATCACTCGAGTATCGGCATGGCTCCCTACGAGGCTCTGTACGGACGGAGGTGTACGGCACCCTTGAGTTGGGTTGAGGTGGGGACCAAGTGGGAGGTTGGCCCCAGGTTGATCCGGCAGAGTCTGGAGGTAGTCGAGCAGATCCACAGGCGACTTCGCATTGTCTGGAGCAGACAGAAGAGTTACGCGGATCAGAGACGCAGAGAGGTGCAATTCGAGGTTGGGGATCACGTCTTTCTTCGTGTTTCGCCCATGAAGGGCCTGCAGCAGTTTGGGGTGAGAGGGAAGCTCGCGCCGAGGTTTGTAGGGCCCTTTGAGGTCCTAGAGCGGGTTGGATCCGTTGCTTATAGACTTACCCTCCCCCCGCAGCTTTCTGGTGTGCACGACGTGTTCGACGTATCCAACCTCAGGAAGTACGTAGCCGATCCCAGTTACGTACTGAGTCACGAGAGCATCTAGGTGGGCGACGACCTGACCTACCCCGAGCGGCCAGTGCAGATTCTAGACCGAGCCGTCCGCAGTTTGAGACGAAAGCAAGTACCCCTGGTAAAGGTTTTGTGGAGGAGCCAGCGGTACGAGGAGGCTACCTGGGAGCCTGAGGCGGCAATGCGGGAGCGGTACCCGGAACTCTTCGCGGGTACGTCTTTTCGGACCGGCTTCAGTTCTCTTTGAGTTATGCTTATTTTGACGTCTTTCCCGCACCCTAGTTAGCACAAGTTTCGGGGACGAAACCTCCTTTGAGTTTGTTATATTGTTACGAACGCACGGCTTCAGACGTCTGGGAGGTGGCCCAGACGTCTGACCAGACGTCTGGAACCCCTTCCAGACGTCTGGAAATCGGTTATTTTCGGCACGCGTGTTTCGTCTGCGCGCCTGAGCGCGCAGACCTGCGAACGCTCTCTCTCTTTTCCCTCTCTCCTGCGGCTGCAGGCTACGCCCTGTCCGCTCTCTCTCTCCTCGCGCGGCCTTAAAAGGCCACGCCCTTGCCCTCACTCCTGTCATCTCCGTTCCCTTCCCCTTCTCCTTCCAGCCGGTGCGCGAGAGCGAGCGCGAGTGAGCGGTAGCAACGACAGCCGCGGTGAGCATGGGAGGAGGTGCTGCGCGTGGATAGAGGCGCTCGACCGTGAGGGCGAGCTCGCCGGGGCTACTAGGGCCGGTCGGCGGGGGGCGCAGCGGGGTGGAGCGACGCGGGAGGACTGCTGCAGCTCGAGCAGCAGGCGGACGGGACACGGCGCGGCTAAGCGTCGCAAGCGGACGGCGAGTGGCACCCTGGTTCTGGAAACTTTTCCAGAATCAGACGTCTGGGAGTCTAGCTAGACGACGGGGACGACGTCTGGAGGACTGTCCAGACGTCTGAAAGGTGAGTTATTCCGTCTTTCTTCCTCTTATTCGACTGATCGTACTAAGAGAGAGAGGAAATAGGTACGCGCAGGTTCTGAGATTTGCATCCAATGCTAATCAGATGTCTGGCTGCAGTGCCAGACGATTGGAACGACTTCCAGACGTCCGGGGTGACCATTGGACGTCTGGGAACTAGGCCAGACGCCCCCGCAGGCTTCTGGACGTCTGAGAGACCACGCAGAGCAAAGGTAACCCCTGATCCACTTTTTAAGACGTCTGGAATAAGTTCCAGACGTCTGATTTGCACTGTTTCGTCGTTTTCAACCCGTTTAGGGCCCGTTCGGGTTCCGTTTTCCTCGTTTCGAGTTGCGTTCTTTTCGGAATTAAATCCTCTACCCGTCTACAGTAGCTATATATTATTTTGAGAAACTCCTTGTGTTTGATCCTTGTGATAGGACCCAGTTCCGTTGTAGTCTCGGGGGTTACGGAGGCACGCGAGATTCCCGACCACGCCCCCAGTTCGCCTGTTGTAACCGGTAGAGTGGCTTTTAAGTTTATTGGTATAATCTGTTAAATTATGGAACCATAAATAGCACAGAGGACATTGCATGAATCCTAGGAATGAGAAACTAGAATGAATGGTAGATCCTAGGGTGTTACATGAATCCTAGGGTTGGAAAACTAGATTGTATGATAGATCCTAGGGAATGGCATGAATCCTAGGATGGGAAGAACTAGTGGAATATATGAATACTGCAGTCTTGGAAAATGTGGAAAGGAAATAATAGCTGCCTGTGAATTGAATTAACAGTTGCCTGCTATGAATAAATAAACGTGATTGAGAATATGGATTGTAAGGACGTGAAACTGGAAAGTGAAACCTGGATGTTCTGAGTTAAAAGAGCTGGAACCCTACGGGGAATTAGGAGTGGAACTCCTGGAAAGAGAAAGGAATGGAACTGATAAAGAAAGACGTGGTAGTGTGCTGTCTCTTGGGTACGTAGTACCAAGGGAAGTACCTGTACCTGTTTAGTACAGAGCAGAGCCAGCCGCCCCAGGGACCCGGGGTTAGGACTGGCCACCTTGTACCGACTTGCTGGCCCTCGCGTACGTAGTACCGAGGAGAGCTACTAGTGTAGGGAGGGCACTAGCTACCCCACGAACCCCGGGGTTCTGTTAGCCTCCTACACCGACTTGTTAGGCCCACTGGGCAAACCAGGGTAGTCAGGCGAGGGTGCGCGGACTGTGGAGGGGTAAGGCCTCTGTTTGGTTACTGTGGAGGGGTTGGACCCCTGTTACTGAGAGGGCTCTGCCTTGTATTGGTTCCGTGCTGTGCTTTGGGCGCACCCGTTAACGGAAACGACTGACCGCGTGCTAGTGCGGGTTAGCTACCTGTACGTTTATTGCGCGTGCCGTAGTCACCGTTACGCCTGTCCGTGACCTTGGGGTGGTTGACTGAGAGTAGGATCACCACCGGGGACTCTCCCGGCCAGGAGAGCACCACGTGCTACTTCTACTGTTCGGAAAAGACTGCAATCAAGATCGTTCCCACGAGGAACATTCGAGATCAAGTGAAGGATCTGAGAAATAGATAAATTTTGAAACAATAAAAAGATGTAGATAAAGAAAGAAAGAAAATTAAAACAGCTACTGTACACTTTACTGTTCCTTTAGTTTAGCTGCCACTCTACTCAGCGTTTTGCAGACGTGTTACACTCGTTACCTTTCAGGACCAGGTGTTGAGCAGCCAGGGTCAGCGGCTGAAGAGGATGCTGGGCCGAGTAGGGTCCAGTAGAGTTACCACTGTTCTCCTGTACTTCTTTTTAGTTCCACTATAGTGAGTAGTTCTTGTTTCTGCTGTACTTTTCTTACCTGCAGTTCATATTATGTTATGAATGTTGTTCTACTGTTGTGGTGGTATATACTGTAGTGGTTTCTTTCCTTACTGCTGTATTTTCTTACTGTTAGTTATATTCATGCTGAATATGGTTTATTTTATTGCTCTTTTGGTTACTTCCTCGTTGGACGACTAGGTCTTGGGATTAGTCGAGTCGGTCCGGTTCTCTTGTCTCGTAGGGACTCGGGAATCAGGTCGTTACAGGGGGGGTCCCCTGCGTTGTCCTCTTCCGCATGGACCCCCTCCCATGCCCTGCCGATGCCCATACCTCTCGTGCAAACGTGCGAGAGGTATGGGTCTCTTCTCCGGTCACTCTCCGGCGGACTACCCATGCTTCCTCCTCGAGATCTCCTCGCCAACATCTATTTAAGGAGCAGTAGGGGTTGCTGGTTGCTTCAAGCTTAATTTGGCCAGAGAACTCCCCCAAATTCATCTCCCCCTCACTCCGGCCAACAGCTCGAAGCTTCCGGCGACTCTTCCTGCCTCTTCTCGTCGCTCTGCCACCGTACCAATGGCAGAGCCAGCTCTGCCATTCTCCTCTGTGCCGTACCGTACCAGCACGCATTCTCCGACCCTCTTTGTCGTCGCCGTCATCTTCCCCACAGGACCTCGTCTCCGGCGACGACAGGAATGAGCCGTTCACCTCTTGCCCCCCCTTCGTTCGCTTAGCTAGGTAAAAAACTCTTCCTCTTTCTCCCCTCTTTATTTCCCCCTTATCAATTGTTATTTTCAACCCCTCGACAGTCGCTAACCACCACCATCATCCACACCTCCGGTAGACCACCGGTGAGGTATCCCCGCCACTCCACGCCTCCATCCACCTTGCCAAACCCCTCAGAAGCTCCACCATCACTCCCTGATCATTTTCCCCTTTTCCATCGACCACCACACTCTCCACACACTGTCCCCAAACACACCCACCTGCACCTCTATAATGTGCCCTAGGCACGCGCCCACAGACATTCCCACGCCTCGCCGACCACCTCTGCACATTCGCCACACCTTGGCGAAGTTCCCCAAGGCATTTGACAGGGCCGCGAGGCCGTGTTCATGTTTTCAGGTTCATAGCATCTTCCACCATTAGCGCAGGAGCGGAAGCTTGCTTGAAGCAAGCATGCTGAAGCTCCAGGTCCGCCCAGCCCAGGTGCAGCAGTCTCAGGTGTGCAGAATACTCTCGCGCACTCACTCAGGCCCTCAATTGAAGTCGAAGGCCTTAGCTGCAGCCACAATTGCTCTCACCTTCCTCCTGCAAGTGTAAGAAGAAGCAAGTGGGACTTTAGTCCCACCTCGGAAGTGAAGGCGCGCCCGCACTTGCATAAGAGGAAAAATTGACTTAGGCTTATCGCCTCAAGTCACACAGGGGTGAGGTCCCTCGCCCTCACTCACCCGGTCTCGTCTACGGCACTTCCCACGCGGACCTGGCTCACGACTTGAATATCCTGCCTGTGCACACCTTGCGCACCACCCACGCCGGTGCGCCGGGTCCCAGGCGCATCATTCGACCCGCATACCCGATTGGCTGGCTCTGGGAGAGCGAAGAGAGAAATAGAGAGAGAGCGTACGCAGGGGAGGGTAGGGGTAGGTTTTGCGCTCGTGCGTGGAAGGAGCGGCTAAGGAAGGGAAGCTGAAGAAGTTGTGGGAAGAAAGGAAGCCAAGGGAAGGAAGTTGAAGACTTGAGAGCAGAAGCTGAAGAAGGAAAGGCAGAGGAGCGGCTGAGCCGCGCAGAGCAGCTGAAAGAGGAAGAAGAAGACAGGAAGGAGGAAGCCGCAGAGAAAAGAAAGAGAAGAAGAAGAGCCGCAGCAGCTGAAGAAGAAGGAGCTGTGAGTTACTGTAGAAAAGGGACTGATAAGGCATCTGATTCAAAGAATCAGATGTTTGAAAAAGGAAAGGTAGAGAAAGAAGAAAAGGAAAAGAGAAGAAGAGAAGAAAGAAAGAAAAGAAGAAAAGGAAAAGAGAAGAAGAGAAGAAAGAAAGAAAAGAAGATAAGGATTTTTTGTTCATTCTCTCTCTTAAATTTTTGTAAAATAGCATATCATAGTAAATGTTGAATTTATATGCTTCTAGAATCAAAGTGTTCTCCCTGAGTTCGACCTCGGGATATTTTAAATTCTGAGTTATAAATTTTCATTTGTTTTCGCAGAGAGTTCATCTATAGTACAACAAGATATCTGTTAAAACACGATCAAGATACCCTCGCGGAAACACCGGATGTCTAAAAACACTTTTTCGTGCGTAGGTACCTGTTTCCTGCACGACTTTCCACCATGCAAACTGTAGTGCATGACTTTTTGGCTGAAAATGGGTCTGCGTCTTTGTACGCAACTGCAGAGCATTGGAAAGGTGCGTAGTGTGCCTTTCCAGGCACTTTTGGACATCTGACCACATCGACAGACGCCCAATGGCACTTCCAGACGACTTGAAGGAAGGTCCAACGTCTAGGACTTCCCTCAGACGGTTGCAAAGGAGTCCAAACGTCTGACGTAGTCGCAGGAAGTGAGAGGTAAGATTTGACATCTTTTAAGACATCTGGGAATAGTCCCAGATGTCTAATTTTGGACAGTAATCGTGTTTTTCGCCCATTCAGGGCCCAAACGGAATTGGATTTCCACAATGAAGTACCATTGTTTTCCACTCAAGTTTCTTTACATGTTCATGTTGAGTACCTATTATTTTGAGCTCGTCTGATGTGACTTAGTCGCTGGTACAGGTTACTAGCTGGTAGCATATTCGGGGCCTGCGGAGACGATGCGATCTTCGGTGCATGCCCCCATTCCTCCCGTTATACCCGGTAGAGTGGTTTATTCAATTGTTAAGCTCTAAATAAAGAATATGGTTGCTTAGAATGATTGGATTGAACTCTAGGATGTGGAATGAACCTTAGGGTAGAAATGTATGAGCCTGTTTTGAGCTATACTGTTTACTTAAGATGCATGTTTAACTAAATTGCTAGAAATGTGTATTAGTTGATTTATGAGTTGCTTCGTCAAACATGAAAACAAGAGCTACCAGTTTTATAATGAAAAATGGGGAATCGAATAATGAGATCTGGATATTGATAAATGAGATGAATACCAGCGTGAACCCTACGGGGAATTAGTAGAAGAACTCCTGTAGACAGGAAGTAAGCTGGCCTTTGTGTACACGGTGCTAAGGAGCGCCACTGTCCCTTTTAGAGTAGAGGGGAGCTTGCTGCCCTTTGGGTTGAGACCCGGGGTGGGTTTTACTACTCTACGACGACTCCTGCTTGCCCTCGCGGACATGGTACCGAGGTGAATAGAGGGGAGCTTGCCGCCCTTTTGGGTTGAGACCCAGGTGGGTTTGGCCACTCTACGACGACTCTTGCTTGGCCTCGCGTACGTGGTGCCAAGGTGAGCTACTTAGTGTAGGGAGGGAACTAGCCGTCCCATGGGGCCCAAGGTTAGAACTAGCCACCCTACACCGACTCTTGTTTGGCCCACAGGGCAAACCAGGATAGTCGGATGAGGGTACGCGGACTGTGGAGGGGCGAGACCCCTGTTCTGAGAGGGCAAGGCCCTATGTTGTTCCATGATGTACTTTAGGCCTACCCGCTAGCGGAAAAGATTGACCACGTGCCAGTGCAGGGTAGCTAGCCGTACGCTTATCACGCGTACCGTAGTCACTGCCACGTTGCGACAGTGACCTCGGGGTGGTTGACTGGGTGTAGGACTACCGCGGGGGACTCTCCTGGCCAGGAGAGCACCACGTGTATCTTCTGCACCATGTGAAAGACTGCAATCAAGATCGTTCCCATGAGGAACAGACAAGATCAAGAAACACATGGATCCATTGTGAATTAAATGAACCAATAATACCTAGTTGAGATGAATGTGAATGGGAATTAAAGCTAATTGTTTGTTTTACTTTAGTTGCACATAAATAATATAAACACCACTCTACTTAGCGTTTGCTGACTCTGTCTTTTCGTACCCATTTTCAAGACCAGGAGTTGAACAGCCCGAGTTTCCGGCTGCAGAGAATATTGGGCCCAACCGAGCCTAGCCGTAGTCGTTTCTTTCTAGCTCTTTAGTTTTCTGCTGTTGTAGTAAGTATTAGACATCTATTTTACTATTCCTGCTACTTTCTGTCTTCTTTTCCGCTATTGTTGTTGTGATGGTATGTTTTACCTTGTTGAGACTTTTAGCTCTGTTATTCCTTTACATCTTATTTTTCCTTATGCTTAGTTATATTGCATGTGTGAATGTGGTTTATTTTCTGCTTTTGGTTATTTCTCGTTGGACGACTAGGTTTTGGGATTAGTCAAGGTGAGCAGGTCTGGGGTCCTGTAGGGATCTAGGAACCAGGTCGTAACAACGACCTAGAAACAAGCTAGTAAAAATAGTAAATAAATAAAATTGACATGACGTTGGTTTGCATTCGTGACATCTATACTACAACAACGACATTTAAATACCATTTTTAATGCGAATCAAAAGTCATCGATCATATCTTTGGCGATAATAGTGCTTTCTTGTGATTGTTGACGCCTTATCCATCAGTCGCCGAAGCTCCCACCAAAGCGTGGCCGTGGATGGAGAAGATGTCGAGGAGGGAGGTGTAGTGTTTGAATCCTAATTTTAAGGGTCCTAAAATAGTCTAGAAGAGTAGAGGAAGAAGAGAAGTACCTAAAGGACGACGAGGAGGGCTGGGGACGTGGCCAGCGTGATGACCGACCATGAGGAAGAAGTCTGTTAGGCGATTTGGAGCGAGGAAAAGGCTAAGTAACCGTATCCTTTGATGGGGAGCACATCGAGGAAAAGGGGAAAGTGGCTGTGCCCTCAATTGGTGGTGAGGGGTAGCGGATCGACGGAGTGGAAGCAACTCCAATGTCCATTAATTGCTGCGTTGGGGGAAGAAGAGAGGAAATGAGCGTAATTTCTAGACGATGAGATTCGCAAGACCTTAGTGGATCTTAATAGCTCTTTGGCGAGCGAGGAAAGGGCCATCAAGTGCACGAACAACCTCACCGGAGTTGGCGACCGTAGGTTACGGTGGTGGAAGGTGGAGGCGGAACTAGTGGGGGTCTCTTTGCAAGGAAAATCAAAAGTTAGGGGCTCCTTTGCAAAGAAATCAGGAATTCAGGGTTAAATTGCAAAGTTGACCATGATGAAGTCTAAATGAGCCCAAATTTTTATACTAGCCTAATTTAAGTATAAAGAATTCAATGGTGACTTTAGTTTTTAGTTTTGGTGATGTTTGCATGATTAATTTACAATTTGACCCAAAATGTACTAAATACTCGCCTATAATTCTATTTTAGGTCGAAACGAGTTCCGATTGTCAAATCGACTGTGCCAAATCTTATAAAATATTTTATTTAATTTTTATAAGGTTTATATTAAATTTATTTCCATCGAAACTATTTTAATTGAAGCAGGGTTGAAATTAGTCATTTTAATTAAGGATTAATACTCAATTTGAGTGAAAATCCTAAATTACTCAGTACTAACTCACTTTTAGAATATTTAAGCTCAATTGACCTTTAATTAATCATAAATTTTTCCTCCAACTATTCTGCATTTATAGTTATTCGTAAAAATTACATAATTATCCCCTATTTTTATCAATTCCTCTCTCTTCAGCCCTAATTGAGTTATAATCTTTTAATGTGTTAATTAGGTGAATTTATCCTTAGAACTTAGCCAAATTAGGTTAGATATAAAGGATGATGGCGACGCCATCATATGTCAATGAAACAAGTAGATAATTAAATGGACCAAAGTGTAAATATTACACTGGTATATAAATTACATTAATGTATGGTGCTAATTTTTTTATTATTAAGTGAAAAACCTTATGAATCATTACTATAGAATACTGGCTTATTCACATTAGCCTCTCAGAATTAGGATTGCATCCCTTAAAATGTATATGGATGTTAGGATCCTTGTTTGCGTAAAATAATTTTATTATCTATTTATATCGAACTACAATTTAACCATATAATTGATGAAGCTATATTCATATTATTGTGAAATGTGTTAAGATCAAGGATTAAGATAAATAGCATACTCCTGTTGAATATTGAATGAGTATGAATTCAAGATTTGCGAATATGTTAAGCCATTAACTCAAAGAAAGTCTCACGGGGCCTAAGGAGGCAAACCTTTCGAAGGTGTATGATTCTATGGACCACAGTAGCAAAAGATAAGCCCACCTCAATCGTATTTACACTGACATGTGTTATTGTTATTGTTTCATGGACCACTTGTACTAGTTGTTAAGCTATCAAAGTCATCTAATAATATGTAAACTAAGACAAACATCACTATGCAATAAATGATTTAATAAAGTAAATCATTGCCATAAAATTATTATGAATGCGATATGTGAACTAAAACAAATGTCTTTATGCAAGAAATGATTTAATAAAATAAACTATTGTGATGAAATTGTTATGAAATTCGATATGTGAACTAGAGTAAATGTCTATGCAATATGGTTTAATAAAGTAAACCATTACTATAAAATGTTATGGAATGACATGCAATAAATCATCGTAAATGAATATTGTCATAGAAAAGCCCATGGCATATATTATGGGATGATTTGCCTATGGATATGGTTGCAAAAAATGATCATGGATAAAGTTATAGAATATGTTTATGCATGTAAAATGGTCAATGGTGCATTATTGTGCAAATAAAATGAAATTGTGTAATTACTAAAATTTGTATGAGGGAAGTTTGAAAGTCATGGATTTCTTATATTTAAATAAACTTTTAAGAGTAAGTTTTTAGTATTGAAGAATTGAATAGTTACAAGAATTATAACAATAATGGTGACTTATTGCTTGTATTATTATAAAAGGATTATTTCTGAAATGATGTTCTTCGTGTGATATATGATATCTTTTGGTTCATGAAAGTTTAAGGCAACAATCCAATATGGTAGAAAGCGAAACATAGTTATTGTAAAGTATCATTGTGACTCTCATCTTTTGAGTAATAAAAATTAAGTTCTCATGAGATATGACCTTTATATATACTTCTTAATGTACAAGTAGATATAACAAGATATTTATAGGAATTATAAGCTCCTATTATTAATTAAGTTAAAGGTTTGGGATCATTCATTGTTCTCTTAAATTAAGTTCTTGTGACTATTGAGTTTCACAACTGATAGGTTTCTTTTCAAATCCTATGAAATCAGATACCGTAGGTTCTTGAAAGAAATAAGATTATTCTAGCATGTACTAGATCAACTATGCGAATATAAGTACATGAACTTCAAATCCTATGAAATCAGGTACCGTAGGTTCTTGCAAGAAATAAGATTATTCTAGCATGTACTAGATCAACTATGCGAATATAAGTACATGAACTTTATTTAAATTTATATTCACTGAAACTTTATTTTAATTATTATTACATCATTGTATGTAATGCTTTACATTATATGAATTAATAAATACAAATTCTTGGAAAAAAAAAAATATGCAGACATGGGTAGTTACAAGCATGATATTTATGATAATAGCCATATATTTATAGTGGCACCTTTTTAATTGAAAAGGATAAATATGGTAATCATGGAAATTGATTCCATGACCTTAATTAGAATGCTTACAGGGAGGACTTATCGCTTTACCAACCCTTTGATGGAAGTTTACGGTAACATATCTATAGGTATGAAGTTTGTATTAGCATTTAGATAGTTACATTTTTTTGAGTGACATTTATGTACAGTCCCCAAAGACATGTACAAATGAAAGAGCAACGGTCAAATAACTTTTTTTTTTTTTTAATATTGATAATAGATGTAAATAATACAAATTGTAAACTTAAGAAAAGCAGGTGCAATTCAGGATGTAAACCTCACAAGTATAACTCGTCCAAATTTACTTCTCTACTAGATTTGATTATGATCTTGATGATTGAGAGTGGTATTAGATAAAATAAGTAGCTTTGTAGTTGAGGCCCTATCTAGAGATATAATTTGATAATTTATGAATTGATTAATCGTGGTAGATTACAAATATGTCAAAATGATGCCACATTAGAAACTAAATAAAGTGAGAGATCTATGATTGTAGAGGTTGAAATCCTTCCTTGATAACTTTGATGTAAGTATCTTTGATCAATCGTTATCCTGTATCATTTAGACCCTAATTCGACAACCTGTTGAAGCTGTTTTTCCTTTCGATCAAGAGCTTAATTACACTAGATCTTTAGGAAAATATCAATTTCCATCCATGCATTTATGTGCATTTTAAGTCTCATTTTTTAGTAGGGAGAAAAAAATGTCAAGAAGCCACCTAATCATTCACTTAAATAAGGGCCAGTAGGGCAAAGAAATCAAGGCTTTAGGCTATGATAGGCCTGTAAGCGCACGGTCAGCTAAAGGAACCAGATAAAAAAATGACAATAAGATAGGACCTAAATAATTTATCATCCATATAGAAAGGAAACGTAATAAGATAGACCCCGTTGGCTTGAAGTAGTTGTTCTTTCAACCATCAAACCCTTAAAATCAAGTTGTTAGCATGAGAGATCAAAACATCAGTGATCTTTTTGGAGTGACCTTGAAAATAAAATAAAAATTACAAGGAAGAAAAGGGGATAAGTCCTCCATTGAATTCTTAAGCGTGCCATTTTGATGGTAATCAGAAAGAAATTCTTTTGCTAACCTAAAGTAATTAATGCTACAAGGTATGAAGATTTTCCCCCTTTCTTTTGCAAGGATATATAGCATCTATTTGCCAAAGGCTAGCCTTAATTTTCATAAATAACCAAAGGGAAATAAGGTACTTCAGGATCAAACCATTTGATCCAAATTAAATTTGTACAAAGGGGAAATTTAATCCACCAAATTAAAGATATATATGATGTAGAAATTCAAACCAAGTGTTCGTGGGTCTCAATCTTCATGTGTCACGAATAGGGGAAGTTAATTAATCGAGGAAGGAATGTGGTGTGGGGCATTCTTCACATGGTCTTCAACATATATACTTTTGACCTTGAGGAGCTAAGAGTACCGACGCATGATATGGGGAAAGCATTGCCCATCCATGCACCAATCATGCTTGTAGTTCTCGGATTTGATGTGTGTGTGTGTGTGTGTGTATTAATTCCATCGGTGAAACAATCAATGTTGCAACCAATAACTAATATAAACAACGTCTCTCAACTTTTCTCTTTGTCTCAACCATTTAGATTTCGTTCCCATCTATGGGCATAAACACTCTTTACATCCGAACTAGCATTAAATCAAAAGTAGTTTCTTCTTCGTTGATTTCCATTGTTTAAATAAGATTTCATTAAATCACATAAGATAACCTCGGTAAGTACTCTATATATTGAACAAGTTGACATCTTCGGCATCTTGCGTCTCGCTTGGAAAGAAGGATGTTAATGTGATTGTTGCTGAAAGATTCCAACGTAAGAAAGGAGATAAATTGGAGTTGTAGAACAGAATATCATGTGTAGATCAGAACATGAAAATATATGCTAGTTGATCGAAAGGTTAACTGCAAAGCTAGTAAGATGATACTATATCTTATCTCTTGATGGTTTATTAAAATAGCCCACAAATTGGAGTGAAGACTTGAAAACAATAATAACACAGGTAATTAGTCTTTATTTAATTTTAAAGAGAGTTGTCCATAGATTTTCCTGAAATCACACACACACGTATATATGCGTACATACATATAATTCCTACTATTCGAGATGCCTCCTCATTTGTAGAGGATGAGCTGCTTCATTTTCAATATTGACTTGTCTTAAAATAACAATATGTGAGGAAAAACACCCAAAAACAACACTGTTATGAAAAAGATAATGATAGAGATTGATATTGGCTTACTAAAGTTCGTGGGTCATATGACATTAACCAAATGACCCCACCAAGATTTGGGAGATATGGTCTACAAAAATAAATAATATGTAATGCATGAAGACAACAGCTAAGCCAATAGACCCCTCAATTATGCACAACGATAAACCGTTAGATTCGGCGTCACCTTGCCCTACGTTGTGTTTTAGTGAAAATTTTTGATCTAAAAAATGGAGCTGTATGATGTAACTACTCCATATATGTAGTGTATAGTTAGAAGATAGGGGTTATAAAAGTATAAAACTCTCCGATGGAAGTCATGTTACCTCTAAACACAAATCCTTTCAACATATGCATATAGCGACTTATTTCGGGCAAGAGATCCATTAATTTCCACTTACTTTAATCGTATAAGAGTTGAATTCATTCCTAGGAAATCTATTTCCTTGTAAATCTTCTATTGGTTGCTATTGCAGCTATATTATTTTGTTAATACACTCTTTGATCGATTTTGCCACAGGCTCGCATAGGATAGCTCAGTTGGTAAGATGTTAAAATCATCGTAGTGGGAGGTGTAGGTTCAAATTTTTAGACACAATCAGAGGAAGTAAGGGTAAGCAGACACCTTCCTTCTCTTTCTTAAGATGACAATCATCATCTCTTTTTTATGTTGACATTCAGGGCAACTACTTTTTAATGCCACCATCATCTCTTTTGCTGTAACCACCTTTAAGTTTGGTCGTTGTCATCAACTAATTCCCTGTACAACTTCTAAATTTTGCCCCTAGTGTTCCCCACAAAGTGAGACTTCTTCATTCAACTCATTGCCCATCCCTTTCTCTCACTCGAGTCTTCTCCAAAATCCCTTTAATTACTTCCTCGTAGCTCATTTTCTTTTACAAGCTCCTCTTGCAGCTCATCTCCTTCTATATGACTCCTCTTGTGTCTCTCTTCAAGCACTTGTGGTCATTAGAATTCTTCTCTTAATTTGTCCCTTCCACTCACCGATTTGTTTTTTGTTTTTTACTCCAGCCCTTGTCCATTCTTTGCCACTACTCAATTTTATTTTTATTTTCAAGTTGCTATGTGGAAGGGTTTTATGTGGGCTTTCACTCCTTCCCTCTCCTTGTCAATCGGTTCTTATGAATCAAATGGTATCACCTTTTTTAAGCTAGAATGAAATATCTCTAGTTCTTTATTGTTCTAGTCCTTTTGGGTAAAAGGAGATGATATAAGATTGTGGACCTACATCCCTCTATCATATGTGCCACATAACCCTAGATCCCTATGCTTTCATCATTCAAGATGTTCAACTGCATAATGACCTAAACCTTGTTAATCATCAATAATTGTAGTGAGGTACTTATCTGTGATGGAGATAAACTCTTAGTTAGGTTATACTTCAACATCTTAAGTGGTTGAAAGGGGCGTTCAAGTCTAGTTATTGTTACTTGTGAGGGGTCATCTTTTTTCCCAATTCAACACAAACCTAGATCGTGATTGTTGAAAATGATGTTAGGGTAAACTTTTTGTAAACAAAGTTTCGTTTGCAACATTATCTATAACTCGTGCTTTGATGACCTTAAGGACGTTCCCCTTTGGACCCCTTCACCTTCGAGGAACGTTTCAGTTGCCTCTGCCTAATCCCTTAATTTTTGTCATTATATAGAAGATTTGGCTACTAAAGGAGTCTGTCATCTTAAGCTCCCTTTATGTATTTCGCCCTGCACTTAGCATATTCTTCAGCACAAGCTCCCTATTGATGATAATTTCTTTAAGATTGGTATCCCCTTGCCTTCCAAAGGCTGTTGTTGCCACACCCCTCCTAATTTCGAGCTAGACTACTCATCATCTCTTTTCCCATAGCCAGCTCATTTATAATGTGAAATGACCCGCCGCTCTTGGGTTGGCTAAGACGTCTAGAGTATTCGTCAATGTCTGGATTGATGGTCGGACATCTGAAAGTAGGGAAAATCGTACGTGTTTTTGCTTTTCACGTGCATGCGACATGCATGCATTTTCTCTCTCCTTCGACCTCCTCACCCGAAACCCTAAACACCTCCTATTTAAACCCAACCCCCTCCTCCCTCTCAATCACCACAACCTCCACCTTCACCCCTTAGCATTCGGCCCTCCCCGTCCCTTGCAGCCACGAGTGTGGGGAGAAGCTCACGAGCGGAGGAGAGGGAGAGAGGGAAAGAGTGTGTGCGAAGAAAGGGAGAGTGTGGGAAAGAAGGAGAGAGCTCGGGGGAGCTCGAGGAGCTGTGGATGGAGGAGCCGCGGGAGCCGAGAGGAGTCATGTGAGGAGGAGGAGCTCACGAAGGGGAGCTTCGTGATCTCCTGAGGCTGTTGGCGTAGCAGCTGTAGGCGACGCAGAGGAGTCCACACGGAGAAGAAGCTCACAGGAGAGTTTTGCGTACTGGATATTTTCCAGTATCAGACGTCTGGAGTAGCAGAGGGACGTCCGAAGCTAAAGTCGGATGTCTGAAAGCACGCTTAGTGCCAAGGTACATGTTTCTGCATGGTTTCTGGCCATGCAAGCCCTACCGCAGGATGGCTTAGTTGTTTTTGGCTCTGCGCATGCGTACGTAGGTGCAGAGCATTGGAAAGGCATGCGGTATGACCTTCGTGGTACTTTTGGACGTATGGGCACATCGCAAGACATCTGACTATACCCCCAGACAGCCGGAAGGAAGTCCAACGTCTGGGACTTCCCTCAGACAATTGCAGAGGGGTTCAGACGTCTGAGGAAATCGCAGGAAAGAAAGGTGAGGTTTTGAGCTCATTTAAGATGTCTAGGTCTAAGCTCAAACGTCTGATTTTAGACAGTATGCATGTTTTTGGCCTGTTTAGGGCCCAAATGGAATCGGATTTCAGCAAACGAAGTACCGTTGTTTTCCACTTGAGTTTTTCTATGAGTTAGTATCAATTGTATATGATTTTAGACTCGTTTGATGTGGTTGGTCAATCATATAGGTCTCCAGCTAGTTGAGTACGCGAGACTCGCGGAGGCAATGGCATCTACGATCTGAGCCCCCATTCCTCCCGTGTTTCCCGGTAGAGTGGTTTACATTAAGATTAAGATTTAGACAAATAAACTGCATGTTTAGAATAACTTGAATGAACCCTAGGGTACGAACAAATGAATATGCCTTGAGCTATACTGTTTACTTGAGATGCATGTTAAATCCTAAATGCTAGCAAGTGTATTAGTTTACTAATGTGATGCTTCCTCAGTTAGTAAATCACGAGCTGCCTGTATAAGAATGAAACCGGTAATGTGTATAGCGAGATCGGAATGTTGAAAATGGAATGAAAGGAATATCAGTATGAACCTTACGGGGAATTAGGAGAAGAACTCCTGTACATGGAAAGAGATTAGTAAGTAGACGGGAAGTGAGCTGGCCCTTGAGTACTATTACGACCTGATTCCCGAATTCCTACGGGACCCAAGACCGGCTCGACTCGTTTAATCCCAAGACCCAGTCGTCCAACAAGAAATAACCAAAAAGTAGGAAAGTAAACCACATTCACTATGCTAAGTAACTAACAATAAAAGAGTACAAGCAGTAAAGGAAGTAAAAGCTACTAACAATACATATCACCACCATAACAGTAAAGTAAAACAAAGTACAAAAATAAAATGGTAACAATAGTCTAAACTCACTAGCAAAAAGAAGTGCAACTACAGTAAGAACTATTGTTGGGCTCGACTGGGCCCAACGCCCTCTGCAGCCGGTAACCCAGGCTGCTCAACTCCTGGACCTGAAAAGGGTTCTGAGTAAACAGAGTTAGCGAACGCTGAGTAGAATGGTAACCAAACTAACTAAAGCAGTAAAGGCTAACAGGTAAATTTATCTTTCCCATTTATTTTATTTTACAAGTCATTTCTTTTCACCCATTGGTTTACTTTTAGATCTCTTTCATGATCTCGTATGTTCCTCCTGGGAGCGATCTTGATTGCAGTCTTTTCCGAAGAGTAGAAGGCACATGTGGTGCTCTCCTGGCTGGAAGAGTCCCCCATGGTGATCCTACACCCAGTCAACCACCCCGAAGTCAAGGACAGATGTAGTGGTGACTACAACACGCGTAATAAGCTCACGGGTAGCTACCCCGCACTGGTATGTGGTCAGTCGTTTCGCTAGCGGGTACACCCAAAGTACAACATGAAACAATATAGGGCCTAGCCCTCTTAGTAACAGGGGTCTAGCCCCTCAGAACCAAACAGGGATCTTGCCCCTCCACAGTCCGCGCACCCCTGTTTGACTACCCCGATTTGTTCAGTGGGCCTAAAAAGTCGGTGTAGGGTGGCTAGCTGAACCCCGAGTCCCGTAAGGTGGCTAGCTCTCTCCCTACACTAGTAGCTCTCCCCAGTACAGTGTACGCGAGGGCCAACAGAAGTCGGTGTAGAGTGGCTAATCCTAACCCCGGGTCCCAACCCAAGGGCGGCTAGCTCTGCTCTACACTAAACAGAGGACAGTTGCTCTCCTTGGTACCATGTACTCAAGAGCCAGCACACTTCCCACTCACATTTCCAGATCCATCCTATTCATCCATAGGAGCTCTACTCCCAATTCCCCGTAGGGTTCATGCTCGTATTTACCATGTTGTTCCATACCAGGTTTCATCATTCACATTTCCATTATCGTATTATACACATGTAGCTCGTATTTCCATAATTTAACATATACAACAAGTAATGTCACAGGTAACTATTTAACTAGCACTGATATTTCATATTCCATAGGCAACTCGTATTTATTAACAGGCAGTTGTTTACAATTCTATTCATTCATTTATGACTGCAATCTCAAATACGCATACAAACCGTGCAAGTGTTTCATATCCTAAGATTCATGCCACATCCTAGATTTCTAGTTATCCAATTTCACATATGCATTCAGGTTTCATAATTAAAACAAGGGGAAACCACTCTACCAGACAATCCGGGAGTATTGGGGGCTTGAACGGCAGACTTACGTGCCTCTGCGAGCCTCGAACATGCAACTGATCGAAGTCCTATACCAAGGAACATACCACAATGGAGCATTCAGAACAGTGTATAAGGCTTTCTAACATGTAAAGGAACTCACAAGGAAATCATAAATATCTTGCTTGCGTAAAACAGACCTCAAACGGACCCTAAACGGGTCAAAAACAGAACTGCAGACCCAAATCAGACGTCTGGTGTTGCGACGCTTTGTCGGGCTTATAAGTCAGTCGCGTTGTAGTATAGGTGACCAAGCATTGACAACAAATAAAAATTTATTACTCGAAAACCAAAGTATCCGAGGTTGAACATAGGGAGCAAATGGAATTTATTCACTAATCTCAATAATGTAATTGAATACTTAAAGTTACTCAAAACTTAATTCAGAATTTAAATGCATGAATTTAAGAGTCAATTGTAGCAAAAATAGAGAAATTGGATGTATGATTCCATGATCAGCCGTCTTAAAAAGATATTTTCTCTTTTAACTCTCTCTTATTTCTCCTCCTGTCTGCTTTCTCTTCTTCTTCTTCTTTCTTTCTTTCTTTCCCTGATTTTCCTCTTTCCTTAGCTCTTTTTCTTCTGTTCTTCTTTGACTTTGGTCGTCTGCTTCTTCTTCCTTGTCTCTTCTCTGTAGCTCCTTTCTTTGCTCTTCTTCCTTCTTCTCTTGCACAGTGCCTTTATCCTTCTTCTTCCTCTGTGGTCTTCTTCTTCTTTCTTTGGCTTGCCTCTCTTCTTCTTCTTTCTTTTCCTTCCTTGGCTTCTGCATTGATTTCCTTTAGCCTTAGCTCTCCTCTGACGTCCTCTTCTCTTTGGCCTTCTTTCCTCTTCCTTTCCACGGCTAAGTGTCGTAGCCTCACCTCAGTTGTGCCTTCCTCTTGCTTCTTTTTCCTTAGCTTCCTTGCTACGCGCCTCTTCCTTCCTTAGCTCTTCTTCTTCCCTGCACAACGCAGCAAAACCTAACCCCTACCCTCCCCCGCATCTCTCTCTCTCTCTCTATTTCTCTCTTTCGGTACACTCTCCCAGAGTTGCGTGCCCGGGTCCAGGTGCACCGACGTGGGTGTGGTGCGCGAGGAGTGCACTGATAGGCTAGTCAGGTCGAGTGCCAGGTCCGCGGGGGAGTGTCGCGGACGATGCGTGGTAAGGGCGAGAGACCTCACCCCTGGGTGACTTGAGGTGAACAGAACAAAACACAAAATCAATACAAGCAACGCACCTCACTCTTGCTTTTCCGAGGTGGGACTAAAAGTCCCACCCACTTTGCTTGTGCCCGCAGGTGAGGTTCTTCTTCCAATTGCTACAGCTGGGCGCCTCGCAAAACTAATTGCCTGGACAAATGAATGCACGAGACCAACCCGCGCCTTCTGGACCTGGGACCCTGGAGTGCTTCAACCTAGAGCAAGCTTGCGAGCTCCTTCGAGCCGTCGCTAATTGCAGCGGAGGGGTCAGATCTGAACTTCACAAAGACGGCCTTGCAGCCTCGTTAAACCAGATGGGGAGCTTCGCCATCTCACGGTGAAGGTGAGGTGGTTGGTGGCTGGCCGCGAGGTGACCTAGGATGCGTGCCTAGGTCACTCTGTGGCTGGGCTTATGGGTTAGGTCAAGGGGCGTTTATGGCGATCGATGGCTGGGCGGACGGTGATCAACGGACTGTGGTGGAGGTAGTGAGGTATCTGGCAAGGCGTGTGGAGGTGCGGAGCGGTGGAAGCGCCTCGCGGGTGGGTGGCCGGAGATAGAGAAGATGGCAATGGACAGTGGCAGTCGAGGGGTAATTTGTGAAATAGATTGAGGGGAATTGAAGAGGGGATAGAGAGGAGTAAGTCTAACCTAATTAAGTGGATGAAAGGGGAGAGGTGGCGGCTGACTGTATCTACTGTCGCCGGAGAAGACATTGTCCAGTGGAGGGAGACGGCGACGACGACGGGGCTAGAGATGCTCGCGTGGGTGTTGCGTGATGCAGAGGAAGATGGTGAGGACAACACTGCCACTGGTATTATGGCAGAGCGACGAGAAACAGGAGGGAGGCTCACCGGAGCTCGCTGGACTACTTGACTAGAGGAGAAAAAGATGAAATTGGGGTGGATCTCTAGCCAAGTCGAGCTGAAGAGGTGCGGCCAGGGTTGAGGATCCTTTTATAGATGCTGGCAGGGGCTCCTGTGCTTGGAAGATAAGCTTCCAAGCACACGAATCCTTGCCAGAGATGGAAACTGTTGGAGACCCAAATCTCTCGTGCTTTCGCATGAGAGATTGGGTACGAATCAGAGACTAGGACCATGCTCAGATGGAAGGGAATTCCTCAAAGAATCTCCCTTCCAAATCTGGGAGGAGATCTCTAACGAATCAGAGAGTACTCCCCCTCCATTCCTCGCCGGAGTAGGACTTCTCCCCATTAATGGCGTAGGGACCTATTTGTGAGATTGGCAAGGAAGTTAGGGGGATCTGTGCAATGGTTTTCAAAAGATAGGGGTCAAAATGTAATTGGGTATACTATTTTTCAAAGTAGGTCAAGATGACCTCCCCTTAGGTCCAAATTTTGGTACAAACCTAATTTGGACCTAAAGAATCCAATGGTGAAGTTGGATTTTAGGTTTAACCATGTTTGACTGGACATTTTACATAAAAACCCCAATCTGGTCAATTAATGAGCTAGGACCCCAATCTAGGTCAAAGTAGGTTCCAAAGGCCAATTTGAAAGTTCTAAACCCTTGGGGATATTTTTTCATGAATTTTAGAGGGTTTACTTGATTTTTATCCTGACCATAAACTTGTTGGATTAGGTGGGTCTGTTTTAGGGTTACAGAATGTCATTTAATTTTTGGATTGCATAATAACCCATTTCTGATTGAACCAACCCACTTTTTATCTTATTTAGACCATTTGAACTATGTTTTGCCTCTGAGAAATCCTGTTTATGTACTGCAATGGTAAAATTACAGTTTTAACCTTTGTTTCATATTTTCTTAGAACACTTGTTTCTTGAATTAAGTCCTTTTCTAGGTTATGTAGGAGTTCTTATTCTCTTTCTTAGGTCAAAATGTGCTATTTAGGGCTCATGATGAGGCTCTCATCATCTGGTACAAGGTCTAGACGTCTTAAAAGTCACCAGGGTCTCACCTCAAGTTCCTACGTCAACTTCAGACATCCAGAACCCCCACTTGATCATCTGGACTCAGTTCCAGATGTCCGACCTCTCCTCCAGTCATTTGGGAGTGCTTCCAGTCATATGGTAAGCTATCCAGATGTCCGAAACGCGTGGGATGGCATGCCCCGCGCCTTCCTAAAGTTGTCCCTGCGCGTGACAGACCAAATCTCCCACTTTAGCCGAATAGGTTGGCTCTGCGGTGCGGCCTACATGGCCATAACCACAAGAGGAACGTACCTTTGGGAAACCTTGCTTTCAGACATCTGGTTTAATCACCAGACGTCCAACCCGTCGTCTGGACGTTACGCCAGACGTCTGATTGTAAGAAAAATCCAGAACTAGACCGAGCTCCTGCTCCTCTCGCCGCGCACAGCTACGGCTCCCCCTCCTCGTCTGTAGCTCCGACTGCAAAAAGGTGTTGGGGATGCCGCTCCGGCCGTGCATCCTCTGGCGAGCTCCCACGAACTCGCAAGCTCAAGCTCCTCCTCCTCTCTTCACGCCACTCCTCCTCCTCGCTCCTCACTCTCGCTCCCTCTGTCTCGCTCGTCCCTCTCGCTGCAGTGGAGAGGAAGAAGGAAGGTGGTGGTGGTGGAGTGGAGAAGAGAGGAAGGGGGAGAGGGGTCTTAAATAAGGAGCGGCTGGGGTTCAGTGGAGGAGAAAAGAAGAGAGAGAGAAGAGAGGAAGGATGTCTGCATGTAGCCAGCACGCAGACCTGACCCTGCGTACAAAGTTTTCAACTTTCAAATGTTTAGGAAGGGGTCCAAACGTCTGACCAGACGTCTGACTGACAGTCCAGATGTCTTAAAAGGCTCAGAACAGAACGGGTCTTTACAAGTACGTGGTAACAAGGAGAGCAACTGTCCCTTTAGTGTAGAGGGGAAACTAGCCACCCCTTTGGGTTGAGACTCGGGGTTAGACCTAATCACTTTACACTGACCTCTGTTTTTGGCCCTCGTGTACGTGGTACCGAGGTGAGCTACTTAGTGTAAGGAGGGAGTTAGCCGCACCACGGGGCCCGGGGTTAGGACTAGCCACCCTACATCAACTCTTTTTAGGCCCACTGGGAAAATCGGGATAGTCGGACGAGGGCACGTGGATTGTGCAGGGGCAAACCTTTATTCTATTCTGAGGGGCGAAACCCCTGTTCTGAGAAGGCAAGGCCCTATGCTGTTCCGTAGTGTACCTTTAGGAGTACCCACTAGTGGAAAAGACTAATCGCGTGCCAGTGCAGGATAATTACCCACGCGCTTATCACACATGCCGTAGTCACTGCTACATTACGATCATGACCTCAGGGTGGTTGACTGGGTGTAGGACTACCACGGGGGACTCTCTAGGCCAACTACGGGGGACTCTCTAGGCCAGGAAAGCACCACATGTACATCCTGCATCACGGGAAATATTGCAATCAAGATCGTCCCTTTGAGGGACAGTCAAGATCAAGAAATGACTGGTTCTTAAGACAATAAACAAATTAGAACTACTCGTTTGAGCTATCTGGAAATTGAGAAATAACTAGTTGCCTGTCTTAACTTAAATTGCATGTAAATGTTTTAGTTACCACTCTACTGAGCGTTAGCTGAATACGAAATTTTATAACCTTGTTCAAGTCAGGAAGTTGAGTAGCCAGCACCACCAGCTGCAGAGGGTGCTGGGCCCAGTCGAGCCCAGCCTTAGCTGCTTTTCCTTACTGTTTCCTAGCTTCTGTTGTAGTAGTGAGTATTTGTTTGTTATATGCAATACCGTTTTAGTTATTTTTCCACTGTACTTCCCGTTGTCGTAGTTATGATGGCCTGTAATATTGTGGGACTGCTCATTCTGTTTCCTTTACTATCTCCTGGTTATTTTCTACTTAGTTACATTGCATGTGTGGTTGTGAAATATTTCCTACTTTTAGTTATTTCTCATTGGAGGACTAGGTCTTGGGATTAGTCGAGGCAGACCGGTCTCAGGTCCTGTAGGGATCTAGGATTAGGTCGTAACACAATGTCTCTGACTGGGTTTCCTCTAAGAACTATCTGAATCCCAAGACACCTTCTTTTCCATCGTTCATAGCCAAAGTCGAACGAGTAGGGGGGATGCTTTGAAAGTCCTCATTAGTTTTATCTGGTATAACATTTGGTGAATAAGGAATAAGATTAAAAATGACTCTTTTTCTTTTAACAAAATTTCTTATCACCTTGTGCATAATTGGAGTATTTTTGACATTGCTAAGTGGCTCTACAACCAACATCTAGCCAATTTTGTGCTTGGTTGGGTTCACCCTTGTAGTGGTTTCAAGATTAATGTTGCGACTACTCATGAAAATACTTGTAGCTCTCTTGACTAGGTCATTCATGATCAATATGGTGATTTTTTGTGTGGCACTTCAACGAAAACTAAAAGGTTACCCAACGAGATTGCTCTACTGAGGTCCATTCATCATGTCGTTTCCACCTTTGGTACTTCTTTTTATCCTCTGTAGGTGGAATGGATTTTACTTTACTCTATTACTGGTGGAATGGGAAAATTTAGGTTGCTTGGTCAACAAGGTGAGACACTTTTGCGGTTCAAGTGCAGCGGCATCAAATTGAGTCCCTTTCGTATATTCACCCTTTTGTCAACCTTTTGGCGATTAGAATCGCTGATTTGGGTGACGACGATTGGCAGATTTTTGACTCTCCTTTAGAGCTGCCCTATTTCATTAAGGGCATTATTTGGATGGACAAGATCCAATTACCTTATACCATCCATTGATCATTTGGTTGGTTGTTGTCCAGTTTTTGTTTCACTTCTACCCTCTTGTCTCTGCCTTCCTCTTGTTTCTTGTTTTTATGTTGTATTAGGCCACGGGTTGTGGTCCTTATATGTTGAATGTTTTATCTAACAGGTTTTAGTCTAGTACCCCTACTGTTAAGACCCGTGACATCAAAATATTTTAAGACGTCTGGGAGTTGGTTCAGACGTCTGGACACCTTCCCATACGTCTGGAAATTAATTTTTGCGTGCGTACGATCGCGAGTCTGCGTGCGTGCCGCGTGCAGACTAAACCCTAGTAGCCTTCTCCTCTTTCTCTCCCCTCGCTGACTGCAGGACCTTTCCCCCCTCACGCCTACAAATACGCCCCTCCTCTCCCTCAGGCCACCCCACCCCATCTGTCTCCTCCTTCCTCCAGCGCGAGAGCCAGAGTGAGCAGCAGCTGCAGCCGAGTGCAGCGGCGAAGAGGAGAGGAGCAGCGAGAGGGAAGAGAAGAGAGCGCGCGAGCCGTGAGAGAGAGAGCTCGCCGGAGTAGTTCAACGCTGGTCGACGTGCGCACGGAGGAGCGTTGTGCTGGGGAGGTTTCCCCCGATGCTGCTGCAGCTCGAGCAGCGGGCGAACGAGCGCGGCGCGGCTGCGCGCAGTAGGAAGAAGACGAAGGAGGTTCTGATTCTGGGATTTTTCCCAGAATCAGACGTATGGACCTACATCTAGACGACGTGGACGACGTTTGGAAGAAGCTCCAGATGACTGATAGGTACGTATTGTGCCTATACCTTCCTTTTTGCGGATACGGGCATGCAGGCCGTTCCACCGAAACTCTGTAGTGTGTTGTGTTGAGAGATTTTCACGTGCGCGTGTAGGATTCGCTTCAGGAAGGCGCAGGACATGCTCTCCCACGTGGTTCAGACGTCTGGGCAAGTCACCAGACAGCGGAGAGCGTCTCCAGACGTCCGGAGAGGTGGTCGGACATCTGGAACTAGGTCTAGACGGTTCAGCAGGATCTCTGGATGTTTGAGGAGCAGCATAGAGTGAGGTATGGATTTGGACTCCTTTTAAGACGTCTGGAAGATGTTCCAGATGTCTGATTTTAGTCAGAATTGTAGTTTTTGACCCGTTTAGGGTCTGTTTGAGGTCCGATTTCCGCGTTTTAGATTTCGTTCTTCTCTATGCAAGTTCCTCTACTCGTTTGAAATACTTTTATCCCATTCTGAGTGATTCCTTGTGATTGACCCTTGTGTAGGACCTCGTTCCGTTGCGGATTTGGGGGTTGCGGAGGCATGCGGACCTACCGATCGAGCCCCCATTACTCCTGATTTTGCTAGTAGAGTGGCTTCCCTTGGTTAATTACAAACATAAATGCGTATCTGGAATAAATTATAAATCCTAGGGTATGACATGAATCCTAGGACCAAAAAAACTAGATTGAATGATAGATTCTAGGGTATGGCATGAATCCTAGGACCTGAAAACTAGATTGAATGATAGATCCTAGGATATGGCATGAATCCTAGGACTAGAAACACTGAAACGATTTTATTAAATGCCTGAAATGCAGTCTTGAAATGGGTAGATGGAATAATAACTGCCTGTAATTGGATAACAGCTGCCTGTGAAATGTAGAGTACTATTGTTAGTAGCTGCTACATGTAATTTCTTTTGGTTAAAATTAAATACGAGCTGCTTGTATATAAATTGAAAAAGAAAGATTGAATGTTGGAAACACCTGCTATATACGAATAAACCTAAATGATGAAACTTAGTATGGCTTGGCCTGAAGAACATGAGCACAAACCCTATGGGGAATTAGGAGTAGAGCTCCTGGAAATAAATAGAATGGAACTGGAAAAGTGAATGGGAAAGTGTGTTGTCTCTTGGGTACGTGGTACCAAAGAGAGCACATATTACCTCTTAGAGTAGAGGGGAGCTTGCTGCCCTCAGGTCGAGACCGAGGTGAGTTTGACCACTTTGCACCGACTTTCTGGCCCTCGCGTACACAGTACCGGGGAGAGCTACTAGTGTAGGAAGAGAGCTAGCCACCCCACAGGGCCCGGGGTTTAGCTAGCCGTCCTACACTGACTTGTTAGGCCCACTGGGCAAACCAAGGTAGTCAGGTGAGGGTGCGCGGACTGTGGAAGGGCAAGACCCCTGTTTGATTACTGTGGAAGGGCTAGACCCCTGTTACTGAGAGGGCTATGCCCTATACTGGTTCCGTGCTGTGCTTTGGGTGCACCCATTAGCAAAAACGACTGACCGCGTGCCAGTGCGGGGTAGCTACCCGTGCGTTTATCGCGCGTGCTGTAGTCACCGTTACATCTATCAGTAACCTTAGAGTGGTTGACTGAGGGTAGGATCACCTCGGGGAACTCTCCCGGCCAGGAGAGCACCACGTGCTACTTCTACTCTTCGGGAAAGACTGCAATCAAGATCGTTCCCACGAGGAACATTCGAGATCAAGAAAAAGACCTGATAAATAAACCAAGTGCTGAAAGAAAGAATAATTAGTTGAATAAAGAAAGAAATTGAAAACAACAGCTACCTGTCCACCTTTACTGTTTCTCTTAGTTAGCTGGTTGCCACTCTACTCAGCATTTCGCTAACGTGTCGTACTTACCACCTTTTTCAGGTCCAGGTGTTGAGCAGCCATAGCCTACAGCTGCGGAGGGTGCGGAGCCTGGTAGAGCCCAGTAGTTGTACTTGTGTTGTACCTGTTTTTGTAGTAGTGAGTATTTTGTTACACTTTTGTACTCTTTTATTGTAAACTTCATATTTCTATACCTGTTTTTAATTCTCTACTGTTGTGGTGGTGTGTAATGTAGTAGTTCCTTTCTTTACTGTTATACTTTTGTTACTGTTAGTTGCTTACATGGTGAATGTGGTTTATTTTACTGCTTTTTTGTTACTTTCTCGTTAGACGACTGGGTCTTGGGATCAGTCGAATCGGTCCGATTCTCGTGTCCTGTAGGGAATCAGGAATCGGGTCGTAACACCTACTTTTTTTGATAGCCTCAAAGGAGTGGGGGATGTATAAGATAGACTTTCGCTTTTTTATACAAAAAAACTTCTTTTAAACAAGGTGGAAAGACAACCTATGTATTGGATTTGCCACTTTGATTGGCATAGTAATGAAAGCCAATCATAATAAGGAGGTAAGGAACCATTATCCCAAGTATGGTGTTCAAGGTTACTAGCAATAAATTACTTGTACCAATTTTCTTAATTAGGCATGGAATTGGTCATATATTTGCAAGTTTGACATGTTACAAGAACAAATTAATAAAGCATCTTATATTTCATTTATCACGAACCCCTCTCTCTCTCTCTCCCTTTTTTTCCAAGCTACCCCATTTAGATGTGAGGCATTGGGGTGAAGCATCCTACCTGGTAGAGAGTCAGTAAACATTACACGAGCAGTAACATGGACTACACGATTTGCAAGAATTCAACTTATCACATCTAACCTAAATTACTCTACTTTTCAATAAAACAAAAATAAAAACATTAAACATAAAATATATAAAACACAACTCTAAGTCTCTCTCTCTACATTTACAATAAATCAACACACAACGTACAATTTATCTATCGCATCTATCACTTGCTCGGAGTTAGGGATCTTTGTCCACATGTGAGTGTGAAAAAGAAATGGCATTTGTGACCCTCTCATATTGGTGGACCTATCGTGCTTCCCTTTAAAGGAGTTAGATGATTGCTTCCAAGGCCCAAAATGGAACCATCATGTAAGAGAAGCACGTTTTGTATGCAACGAATTCTCCTTTTGGCAAAATGGACACTTGATGGGATGTGTGCATGTACGTACATACACGTGCACGGACGTATATATTGTAAAATATATTATCCGATATATCTTAATTTTTGATAGGTAAAAAAAAAAATCGATTGAAAATTAAAATGCATCACACGTTACTGGAATATAAAAGTTAATCATATGAAATACTAATATTATTTTCAATCGTTGCATCTTAATTTTTAATCAATGACAAACTAACACACCGTACGTAACAAAATATATTACCCAGTATATCTTAATTTTGTAAAATACATTATCTGATATATCTTTATTTTCGACAGGTGAAAAAAAGGAAAGGTCGATTAGAAATTAAAATGCAATGCACGTTACATAAATACAAAAGTTAATCACATAAAATGTTAACATGATTTTTAATCGGTGCATCTTAATTTTCCATTGATAAAAACTAACACCGTGCATTACAAAATGTATTGTTCGGTGTATCTTAATTTTTGATTGATTGAAAAAAAATATCGATCAGAAATCAAAATAGATCGCATGATGAAAAATATATTACTCGATATATTTCAATTTTCAATCGATAACTTATATTAAATTTATACTCCTTAATTATATATATATATATATATTATTTTATATTTGATAAAAATATAATCAATATTAACCTTTAACAAAAGAGCATAAGTTTAGAAGATAGTGATAAAAGATGAAATTTAAAATAGGTGTATCAGTAAAACAGCGTAAAAAAAATAAAATAAGAGAAAAAAAAAGAGAGTGGAGGGTGACGAGAGAGAGAGAGAGAGAGAGAGAGAGAGCGGGGAGAGTACCGAAGAACATGAAAAAAATAAAAAAAAGTAAAAAAACAAAAGAATAGTGGGATAAATAGCGCACCACTAACTGTAATCTCGAACACTGAATCCAGAGTTTTATACATAACTTTAAACGTATTAATTGCCTGTTCAGAACTTGACTTCAACGTTCTCGTTGCTATGTTCAACTGTAGAGATTTTTGTGTACAGGACCTCGGATATTGTTGGCAAGCACGCATGTATGCATCTTTAGTGTCTTACTGTTTGCCTGAACGCATGCAAACAGTTGCCCCATTTTTGAACATGTACCTTTCCATCAAATATTATGTCTGAAACTTTTAACTAAAAAGTTAGCCTTTTTTTCATAATTCATTCCTCTAGAAATCCAACCCCCATGATCTCAAGATTAATGGATCTAGATTTTATAAGAGTTTTACACATGAATCGTTACTTCTATGATTAATTTACTTAAAGGGTTAATCCCTGTTTACCGTTATTTGTAACATCTTAATATTTATTTTGAAAGGTTAATATCTGTTTTACTAACCCCAACTCTAAGGAGTGTTAATCAAATAGATATTAACTTTGTAACTCTCTCACATCCAAATAACGATAAGTAAACATTATAACACCAGTTTAAATAAATAGAAATTGAAATTTGCATTACTCTATAAGTAAATAGAAATGAGGGTTAACATCGATTTCACAATCTTAATATCATTTTCTTAACCCTCCAAGTAAACGAGCTCCTAAATCTAACTCCTTTATTTTGGTAAGATATTTGACCTAAGGGCAAGTGCACTAAAATAGACAACGTTCACGGATATTTTGTAAATAGTAGGATATCAAGAATAATTGTAGGATTGCAGATAATTCCAAGATCACATACGTAAAAAAACTGTAAAATAGATCCTTGTATATTCTTACACATCAAGTCCATGAAAAGATGATAGCTTACCAACTTGATTTTCATGCTCAAATTTGGATTTGAGATGTCCATATAATGAGATGATCAATAAGATTTAGAAGTAGCCAATCTACTTGAATGGTGATGATTAAGTAGTTAGTTTGAACCTCAATGATTAGAATTCAGATCTTATTATTTCCTATAAAAATGCACCTACCAAAATGTAACTCCAATTGTTCCACCTAATTCTCAAAACATTTAGATGCCCAATTCTTTCAAGAGTATGGTAGCTTGTCCCTTGGCTGAGAGCCGATCCAATTGAATTTAGCTCCTAAACTTGGTCAAGCTCCAAAAAGCAATTCTATTTTAGTGGCCAGAATTGAACCTCTTTGCTTATATTGATACATAAACCTATAGACAATACCTTTCATATATATTTATTCGAATATTTAATATAGCTTTTTGGACAAAAAAGTGCCTATGAAACTTTTGTAATTGCACAAGAGCCCTTAGGAAGTACATATATACATAGCTCCTTAATAAGTTGTGGTTGATAAAAAATATCCAATGAGCCAAAAATCCGCTCAAATGATTGTTAATTTTATTGGTAAACATTAAAAAATCACTCTTTTATCCTTGATAAGAATCCCAATTCATGAAATATGCCATTAAGTTAAAAATAATAGAAGGATTCTAAGATTATAAAGAGCAAAGGGAAAAAGAAGAGAGTAAGAGAAAACACAAAGAGATAGGGAGATTTTTTCTTGGACTTAAAGTCAATAGACCAAACATAAGTTTTTCTATGAGCAATCCTAATGAAACCATGGACAAGCCTTGGGCATCTTGTGTTATATGGTTACCATGCGAGTTCACTTAATGATAAACGGTCTACCACAAGGTATGCTACCTTTCTTGGAGGAATCATAATGACATAATAGAGTAGAAAGCAATTGATAGTGTTTAGATCAATTGAAAAGGATGAATATAAAGTTATGGTTCATAGAACATGTGAATTGATATGGATTGCTTCTCTTCGTGGAGATCATGGAATTATTGTTCTCATCCTATTCCTATGCTTTATGGAAACAGATCTACTGCATCAAATCTATTCCTTCACGAGAGGATGACACACATCAAAGTTACTTGCCATTTTGTTTGCAATGCAATGATTGATGGAAAGATTCTAACTCTATGTGTTTCCTTAGAGTAACAAGTGGTGAATATCTTCACAAAGGTACTCCTGAGAAAGAGTGATGCTTTTTGAGAAGTTGGGCATGATTGACATCAATGTTATAGCTTGAGGAGGACTACTATAGTTATCCTATTATTTATTGTTTCAAAGTTTTTCATGTTTCTTGAGCAATACTCTATAATTTTTCCATCCACTTCTTCTATATAAGAGAGCTTAGAGAGGAAATAATTTCTCAAGGAAGATTAGGCCATTATGTAATCCACAACCATGATACTCTTTGCCTTCATATCATGGAATTTTCTCTTGACCCATGGATATTATCCTTCCAACTTAAAGGAAATTCCAAAACAAATCTCTATCTATGGTAGCTTTTGATTGTTTGTTCTCAACCAAACACTTTGGTTGTACTATGAATTACCATTATTTCCAGTGGAACATTTTTAGCTAGGTAGTATGTTGAATTCCTCGAGAAGTAATTTAAGAAGTGGATGAGTACTTCACAAGGCTTGGCCTTTGGCTATCATATGTTAAGTACTTCTACCATGGAAATCCAAGTTGTATAAGTGGAACAAAATACAAAACCAAACAACAAGACATTGACAATGCATTTGCACCTAATGTACAAGTCACTTGAAATCCAATCTCCTTTTTGTGCCATCTCATGATGTCACTAATATTTTAGACTAATCTTTCATCTCAACATTCTACAATGGTCAAATAGACCTTGAAGAAGTGAAGATGCCGACAAATTAAGTTGAAGGCATGACATATCCCATTGAGAATGGAAGTTACTACATCTCCACCCATTTATGGCATCATAATCCATGCGAAAGGACAACACAACGCATCCAAAAGAGAAAAGGTAGAAAAGGAAGCTCTCTTGAAAAGAGATTTTCAAAAATGAAAGTTTGTAACCTTGAAAATCAGGAGAAAGCAAAGTCAAACAAAACTAGATAGGGATAAGTATCGTGAACACTTGACATGGATTTGTCCTTCTAAAGTTCAGGTAAACGTGCACATCTCACAAGCATTATTTACATTGACACGATCTACCACCTTTATTGATGTAAGGTCAATATTGACAAAAACAAGTGCAAAACTCAAGAATGGCAAAGTACACTTGTAGCTTAAAGGAAATTAAGAACTTATCTCATTTGAAAGCCAACAATCTTAGTGGGAAAAGGAGATTGAAGTACATTAGTTAAACACACACGCGCGCATGCACACGCACTGGATTTTGTAGCTATAGACAAAAGCAAACCCATCGAAGATTGCGGCACAGGCCTCCAATAGCAAACAACTAGTGTAGGATTACTCGCATTTCGGCTAGAAGTTGGTTGACATCAATGAAAAACTTAAAATTAAGGTAATCCATTTTCTAAATGAAATTGGAAACATTATTCCAAGCAATCTGAAACTAGGGCAAGAAATCTAAAAAAACACCAAAAAGTATAATATACATTATCATTAAGAAAATCTCAATAAATCTACTACTAGAGTTGCAAAGGGAACTAACTTGAATAGGACATTTGTACTAAAAAAACATTTTGCAACACACTTGTAAAGAATTATTGAATGTAAATTCTCCATCTTATTACACGAAATGTAGATATAATTATACTTTTCAAGAAAAAAGTAGACACAAATAGTTCCGAAATTACTCATAATTCACATGGCAAGTTTGTTTCTCTACATCCTTAATGCATTTTCTACTATAGTGGACTTCCAACTATCATTATGTCATCCTTGTTCTTATGCTTCTCCAACTAGCAATCTTCATGCTCTTTGATGGTCCTGTACTCCCTTCTCAATGAAGGTTACTTTCGAGTATCTTCTTTACTTCAATCCGCTTTAAACATGGATCTTTTTGGTGAAAAGACGAGTATGGAAAATTAAAAGTTAACTTTTAGTAGACATGACGTCTATATTATCAATCCTACCTATTATCACAAAACACAAATTTTATCGTAGTATGGAGGTGAAGATCGAGTTGCTAGTGATGATGAAGAATATGTAATGAAATTGATGTAGATTAGTCCTTTGAGGATGATGGGGATTATTAAGACCCGTGCTGTTTGAGCCTTTTAAGATGTCTGGACTGTGGGTCAGACGTTTGGACACCTTCCCAGACGTCTGGAAATCGAAAATTTTGAGTACGAGCTAGCGTCTGCACGCGTGCTGCACACAGATAGTAAACCCCCTCGTTTCCTTCTTCTTCTCTCTCCTTCTGCCCCCAGCAAAACCCTAAGCCCTCACCCTTATAAAGCCCCCCTCCTCTCCCTCGTTCCACCCCACTTCCCAGCCACCTTACTCCTTCCCTCCAGCGACAGCAGCAGAGTGAGTGAGAGTGCGGGAGTGGCGTGAGGAGAGGAGGAGCAGCATGAGAGGGAGAGAAGTTTAGCTTGCGAGCTCGCGTGGGAGCTCTCCGGTGAGCGCACGGCTGGAGCGGCACATGCGCAAAGCGGAGGAATGCATCAGGGGGGTCCTCCCCGACACTGCTACAGCCGAAGCAGCAGGCGAGAGGGTGCGGCGTGGCCACGCGGGCGTGAGAAGGCGGAAGCAGGTTCTAGTTCTAGGTTTTTCCCAGAATTAGACGTCTGGAGCGACGTCCAGACGACGTAGCCAACGTCTACAGGAGGTTCCAGACATCTAAGGAGTAGACTTCGCGAAGGTACGTCTTCTTTGCGGATACGGCCATGTAGGCCGCTCCGTCGAGGCACTGTTGCATGACTTTTGAGGAGATTTGGTGGATTTCATGCAGGGTTCGCTTCGGGAAGGCGCGAGACACGCCCTCCCACACATTTCGGACATCTAAGCGACATACTAGACGACGGGAAGCACTTCCAGACGTCCGGAGAGGTGGTCAGACGTCTGGAACTGGGTCCAGACGATCCAGAGGAGTTCCTGAACGTCTGGGGATTGATGCAGAGGCTTAGGTACGTTACTGGACCCTTTTAAGACATCTGAAAGGTGTTCCAGACATTTCATTTGAGTCAGGAACACTGTTTTTTACCCATTTAGGATCCATTTGAGGTTTGTTTTCTATAATTAAGATACCGATGTCTTCCGCGTGATTTCCTCTACTTGTTAGAAGACTTTCTATACTGTTCTAAGTATCCTCTTGTGATTGATCCTTATAATAGGACTTGTTTCCATTGCGGGTTCGGGGCTTGCTGAGCACGTGAGCCTGCCATTCAAGCCCCCACTACTCCTGGGTTTACTGGTAGAGTAGCTTCCCCTAATTTAAATACAAACTTTAATGCATGTGCGGAATGAATGATTAAAACCTAGGATATGGCATGAATCCTAGGACTAGAAATACTAGAATGTATATATTGAATGAATAGATTGCAGTCTTGGATGAGTAGATAGAATGATAACAATTACCTGTAAATGAATAATAGTTGCCTGCGAAATATGTAGTACTTGTGCTACTTAATTGTTGAATGTAATTTTCTTGTCGCACATATAATATGAGCTACATGTATATAATTTGGAAATGGAACGGTGAATGTTGGAAATACGAACTACCTATGAATAACCTGAATATAGAAATGTGAATGATAGAATTACTAGTTGCATGTGTATAACCTGAGAATGGAGATAGAAATGATGAAGCCTGGTATGGAATGACATGAGGAATATGAACATGAACCCTACGGGGAATTAGGAGTAGAGCTCCTGGAATCAATGAAATGGAGCTGGAAATGTGAGTGGGGAAGTGAGCTAGCCCTTGAGTACGGAGTACCAAGGAGAGCGACTGTCCCCCTGTTTAGTGCAGAGCGGAGCTAGCCGCCCTTGGGTTGGGACCCGGGGTTAGGATTTTCCACTCTGTACCGACTTCTTGGCCCTCGCGTACACAGTACCGGGGAGAGCTACTAGTGTAGGGAGAGAGCTAGCCACCCCACAGGGCTCGGGGTTCAGCTAGCCACCCTACACCGACTTGTTAGGCCTACTGGGCAAACCAGGGTAGTCAAGCGAGGGTGCGCGGACTGTGGAGGGGCGAGACCCTTGTTTGGTTCTTAGGGGTTAGACCCCTGTTACTGAGAAGGCTAGGCCCTATACTGGTTACGTGCTGTGCTTTGGGCGCACCCGCTAACGGAAACGATTGACCGCGTGCCAGTGTGGGGTAGCTACCCGTGTGCTTATCGCGTGTGCCGTAGTCACCATTACATCTGTCCATGACCTTGGGGTGGTTGACTGGGTGTAGGACCACCACGGGGGACTCTCCCGACCAGGAGAGCACCACGTACGACTTCTACTCTTCAGAAAAGACTGCAATCAAGATCGTTCCCACGAGGAACATTCGCGATCAAGAAAGAGACCTGATAAATAAACCAAGTGGTGAAGAAGACTAGGTAGTAATTGAAAAACAACAGCTATTTGTCCACCTTTACTGCTTTAGTTAGTTGGTTGCCACTCTACTCAGCGTTCGCTGACATTTTGTACTCATAACCCCTTTTAAGGTCCAAGTGTTGAGCAGCCAAAGCCTGCGGCTGCAGAGGGTGCTGGGCCCAGTAGAACCCAGAAGTTGTAGCTTCTTGTTGCACTTCTTTTCTGTTGTAGTGAGTAGTTTCTTGCACCTCTGTACTCTTATATTCTGTACTTTATATTCCTATACCTGGTTACTTTCCTACTGTTGTGGTGGTGTGTAATGTAATAGTTTACTTCTTTACTGCTGTACTTTTGTTACTGTTAGTTGCTTAGCATAGTGAATGTGGTTTACTTTCCTGCTTTTTGGTTACTTTCTTGTTGGACGATTGGGTCTTGAGATCAGTCGAGTTGATCCGATCTCGTGTCCTGTAGGGATTCGGAAACTGGGTCGTAACAGGGATGATACATGAGGTGGATGCAATTGGGTCTGTGCTATTGATAAGGAGATAAAGGTGTGGTGAGGATTAATCCCTTAGAGAAGGAAGAGGGAGGCAAAGTGTGGTGGTCATCTATGATTGTGAGGAGGGATTAGATAATTGGAGGTACAGGTGAGGGATTTGAGAAGGGAGATTGGGAGTTGAAACAATTTTACAACTCACATGTTAAGGAGTAAAGGGGCAGGTGCTTCCAAAAAGAGGGGAACAAAGAGCCATCCATGAAAGCGAAAAATGGACTTAAAGCAACATATACATTTAGCACCAAAAGTACCATGTAGAAGTTATTTGAGGAAAACTTTGGTAAAAATGTATACATTTAAGGATTACATGGAAACCATTTCTACCCTTTAAAAGAAATTAACGAAACATTTATGAGGTATCTCTTCTAGAGACATACAACATCATTTTTGATACAACCACTTTTGTTACAATCAGCATCTACATAAAACTATCAAAACATGTAAAAGAACATAGAAAATCAATGTATCTATATAAGAAAAAAAGGACTTAAAATCACCAATGCTATGTGAAGCTTGCTATTGTTGCCATCCAGGAAAAAGCTTTTCCATTCTAGCAAGAGCCAAAATGGTGTATTAACGATAATGACCTGCTTATGGGAATTCCTACTTGCAATCAGTTGGATTGATTGACAACTAAATTAAAATCCTTCTTTGTATTTCCATATATGAACATCCAAGAAATACAGTATTGAAGCAAGGACCTAATAGAATGATATGAATGTCCTTGTTAATTGTAAGATTCTAAAGTATGGAGTATCTAGAAGAAGATATCTCACTTGCTTTTATTTTACCAAACATTTTGAAAGGCATGGAAACTTAGTATTGATTTGGCCTTGTTAAGAGTGCATGCATATGTAGGTCTGTTTTACATCCAACCAACTGAAGAAGCATCTAATGAGAGAACAAAGGATAAAACAGATAATCGAACCTAATGGGATAGGATATTTACCGTGGCTAATTTCACAAAAAGGTCTATAATGAAGGTGTCCTCAATCTCACCAAAGGGGAAAAGACTAGTATTCAATAGAAGCTTATTTGTAAGGAATATAGAACAAAAGTGTGTGAGTTTTAAGATGGTATGGGTTGCTATCACGATAATTTAAAAAGTAGATCTCATTTTCTGACTAAATGTTTTATAACCATTGAATTCTTTAATCATACTAATAAATTTTAGCACCTCAAAACTGATTGAGCTTAATAAATAGGACGTAAATCCTTCACTTAAAATTTTGGAAATATTGTTTTTAATATCCATTCTTGACACCCCATCAGCTACAAAATCTTAGAAGCCTCTATACTTAACAAAAATTCAAGAGCCAATTACCTACAATGTAGTAACAGATTCTGTGATCACAATTTCTTACACCTCTTGAATTTTGCATCCCACTACCATCATCATATTGCCATTCCTCACTATACAATGCTTGTCCTATTGGATTTTGTGTGCTCTTGAAGAGCCATTCGAATAATGTAAAGTGTTACATTGATTTGATCAGTTCATCTAAATAAGAATTAGATAATTTTCGATGCATAAATTGGGTCTCTTAGTATGAATAGAGTAACGTACTTAGCTAGATCGAATAAATCCAATGTATGTTAACTCATAAATCTAAATGATTTAGAGAATCTGATAGCATATCAACAAACCATCTTATCTAATTCAATCATTCGTTTCCAATCTGAGTTAGGATGGAAACATTCTCTAGAGTTCGTCACCTGATTGATGCTCTTAAATGGAGATTCAAAATTGTCATGCGGGTTGTTGATGTAGTCTCGATCGTGTTTTAACAATTAGTTACGTCGTAGTATAGGTGATCAAGCATTGTCAACAAATAAAAGTTTCTTACTCGAAAACCTAAGTATCCGAGGTCGAACACAGGGAGTAATTGGAATTTACTACTAATCTCAAGAATGTAATTGAACACTTAATTACTCAAAACTTAATTCAAAACATTTAAATGCATGAGTTTGAAAATTAATTGTGACAAAAAGAAAGAATTTGGACGTCTGATCCCATGATCAGACATCTTAAAAGATGTTTTCTCCTCTCTTATTCTTCTTCTGATTTTCTTCCTTTCTTCTTCTTTGTGCTTCTTCTTTCTTCTCTGCAGTGCCTTGCTTCTTTCTCCTTCGTTATCTCTCTCCTTCTTTTCTCTACAGTTTCTTCCTCTCTGCGGGTCTTCTTCTTCTTCCTTGGCTCTACTTCCTTTGCTTCCTTCAGTTTCTCTTCTTCTTCTTCTTCTTCTTCTTCTTCTTCTTCTGCTTGTCTTTACCTTTCTTTATTTCTTCTTTCTTCTTCAGTTCCTCTTCTCTTTTTCCTTTGCCTCTTCCTTTCCTTTTCTTTTTCCTCTGCAATGGCTTCCTTCCTTCTTTTCCTTTGCTAGCAGCGGCTAAGTGTTAGCTTCACTTCTTCCTTCTGCCTTTCCTGCACAAACCAAAGAAAAGCAAAACCTATCCCTCTACCCACACTCGTGCGTCTCTCTCTCTGTGTAAACCACTCTTCAGCATGCTCTCCAAGAGCTAGGTAAACAGGTCGGATCGCACGCTCGGGTCCAGGCGCACCGGCGTGAGGGTGGTGCGCGAGGAGTGCTCAGGGTAGTGTCGGGTCAGGTCGCCAAATCCGTGTGGTGAATTCACGGACGAGGCGGTGAGAGTAGGTGAGGGACCTCACCCCATGTGTAACTAGAAGCAACCGGCTCATATCACAAAAATAATATAACTCACTCCAGCGCTTTGTGACTTAACGATGTGGGACTAATACCCACTGCCTTCTCACGCGTGCCCGCAGCAGACCGTGCCTTCAATTCCCACTACTACAGGCTCTGTGGCGTCACTTGTTGGGTCAGATGTCTTCACGATGCCACCCCGAGTTAGCTGCACCTGGAGCCCTGAAGCATTGCAGCTTGGAGCAAGCAAGAAGCTTCTTCAAGTCACCGCTAATGGCGGCCAAGGCGTGAAATCTGTCTGACATAAAAAGAGCCTCGTGGCTTAATCAGATCATCAGGGGACCTTCGCCGTGTCACGGCGAAGGTGAGGAGCTAGGTGCAAGGTCGCGGGGTGTCCTAGGCGTGCGTGCCTAGGTCTCCCTGTGGCTGGATGGATGGGTGTGATCGGGGGGTTGTTGGGGAGGCGTAGAGGGTCTATGGACGGGTAGAGGTTATTCAGTGAGGTGAGGCGGAGGTTATGCGATGGTCGGCGAGACGTGTGGGGCTGCGGAGCGACGGGAGCATCTCGCCGGAGGGTGGCCGGAGATGAGGAAGGTGGTGGTGAACAGCAATGGTCAAGGGGCGTTTGATGAAATAAAATGAGGGAAATGAAAGAGGGGATAGAGAAGAATAGTTTTAACCTAACTAAAGGGACGAAGGGGATGAGGAGGCAGCTGACAGTACCTGCTGTTGCCGGAGAAGAAAGTGTCCAATGGAGGAAGACGGCGATGATGACGGGGCTAGGGAAGCTCACGCGAGTGTTACGCGACGCGAAGGAGGATGAGGAGGACGACTCTGCCACTGGTTTTGTGGCAGAGCGACGAGGAAGAGGAGGGGGGCTCACCGGAGCTCGCTGGACCCCTTGGCCGGAGAAGAAGAAGATGAATTTGGGGTGGAATCTCGGCCAAGTCGAGCTGAGGAGGTGCGGCCGGAGTTGCGGGTTAATTTATAGGTGCTGGCCGAGCTTCTGGTGCGTGGAGGGCATGCCTTCTGCCACCGACATCTCGCCGGAGATGGAAGGTAGTTAGATACCCAAATCTCTCGTGCGTTCGCATGAGAGATTGGGTGCAAATCTGGGATCATGATTGATTTCAGATGGAAGGGCATTCCTCAGAGAATCTCCCTTCCAAATCTGGGAGATCTCTGAGGAATCAAAGAGTATTCCCTCTGCCTTCCTTTCCGGAGAAGGATTCTCTCCCCAATAATGGCAGAGGGACCTGATTGTAAGATTGGCGAGAAAGATAGGGGGGTTTATGTGATGGTTTTCAAAAGATAGGGACCAAAATGAGATTGGGTGTATTAAATTGCAAAGTAGGTCAAGATGACCTCCCCTTAGGTCCAAATTTTGGTACAAACCTAATTTTGACCTAAGGAATCCAATGGTGAAGTTGTATTTTAGGTTTGACCATGTTTGACTGGACATTTTCGTAAAAATCCAAATTAGGTCAGTTGATGAGCTAGGATCCTAATCTAGGTCAAACTAGGTTCCAAAGGACAAATTGAATGTTCTAAACCCTAGGGGATATTTTTCCATGATTTTTAAAGGATTTACTTGATTTTTATCCTGACCAAAATCTTGTTGAATTAAGCGGATCTATTTTAGGGTTACCAGATGTCATTTATTTCCTAGATTGCACATGAACCCATTTCTAATTTAATTAACCCACTTTTTATCTCATTTAGACCATTTGACCTATGTTTTGTCTCTGAGAAATCCCATTTATGTACTGCAATGGTAAAATTGTAGTTTTAACCTTTATTTCATGTTTTCTTCTTAGAACACTTATTCCTCTAATTAAGCCCTCTTCTAAGTCATGGAGGAGCTTTTATTCTCTTTATTAGGTCAAAATGAGCTAGTTATGGCTCATGATGAGGGTCTCATCACGGGTCGGGTCAAAGAGTTGACTTGATGAAACAGGAGATAACCAGAAGTCCATCTTCAATGTTGTTATAGAGATGGTGTATCTTTTGACCTAAAACAAACATGTATCTCTATTCACGAACGTATACATTTGGTAGATGATGAGGTGTGTCTCATTATAGCTAAAATGCATAAGTTAAGCTAGAAACTAAGTTAAACACTACTGAATTAACACATGAAAAGGGTTAAGTGTGGGAAATAGTAAAAAAAACCTAAAACATCAAATCTATGTTAAAAACATGAAATTAGGTCATTCAATGAGGTATTCTATTCATTAATATAAACTGATGATCCATTTGCAAATTGAACAAGCATTTGAGTTTAAAACTTCAAATCAAAAGTAAAATTAACTTCCTTAATGTTCAATTAAGCTTAAATAAAAATTTGGTTGCATTTGGACATCATTAGGACCTTGCATTAGTAGTTTTATATTTAGGTCCTTTGTTCACATGCATTTACTCACATTAAAAACCTTCCAGGGACCATTTTGTACACCACAAGGACGTCTTTGCAATTCCTAGGGACCACTCTAAAGTGCTTTCTCGCCACTTATGTGCCTTTGAGCAATTGTTTTACCCCTTCGCCCATAAGGGCCTTCGCTTAAAAATACCAACAGACCTGTAGTCACGCGGGAGTACTGTAGCCAAAGAACACATTGAATCCTGATGAGAGAATCATCATGACTCTTAAATACCCTTAATTAACTAGAATCCCTAGTTAATTAGCTAAGAATAGGGTTTAATTATAATATAAGGGACAAAATGCTAAGGACCACAAAATAAGTTAAGAATACTAAATTAAACATCAATTAATATTATTAATAATTTAATTAATAATTTGGACTCGAATTATAAACATCTAGCTATTTATTTAATATTTAATTTAACATTAGTAATATTTAACTCTAAGTATGTAATTAACTTAAGTAATTTAATCAATTAAATAAATAAAGCTAAAAAGGTAAAACATGTAAATTCAAGGCATATATATATTATTTATCTAATTTATAATTATATATAAAAAGTTGAAAAAGAATTAAAGTAAATTAAGTTTAAACTGCCTCTGTTTACGTTTAGGTCCTTAGGTTCTATTCCAGTTGAGTCCTTTTATTTACTTTTAGGTCCTTAAATTTATTTGCACATGGGTCCCTGTGAGCACAGCTCGTCCTCTCCTTCGTCTTCTTCATCTTCATCAGCACGGACGACTGACGGACATCGGTGATCGTACCACATGATCATTCATCATCCCATGTCCCATCTCTTCCATCACTGCCACCATTGTTAAGCTCACCACCTCCTTCACATCCAACAGTTCGGATGCACCTCTAATCCTATTTAGGTCAAGTGAATAACTTCACTGGCGTCGGAGATGACATCGGTAGGTACGACACAGCTAAACCTCTATCTGTCCAGATACAACTTCCTCTACCACCATTGAAACCTATAAATAGCTATCCACCCCTCCGATTTCAAGGGTCGACTCCCATCCCTCTTCCCCCACCGTAATCAACGATAGGCTATTCCTTCGTAACCTCCAGCGACCTCTCATCTCTGCTTTAGAGCGTCTCCGCCAGAGGCGTTCACCTCCCTCACCTCCTCTTCCTCTCCTGCGACTGCGACAGGGCTTGGGTGGATGCCGCCCTCCTTCCTCTTCGTTTCCTTTCTCGCCGGAGGTCTATCCCAAATCCTCTGATTTCTTCCTCCGTTACGTGGCTTTCGATGAAGATTCCTCCTCCCTTCGTCCAGATAATAGTAAACTAGGTAAGATTTAGTTTAAGATAGTTAGGTAGTTAGATTAGCATAGATTTAGCCTAGTTCCAATCTTCCTTCTTTGACTCCGGTAAGGCCAAGTCCGGCCTTGCTGGACTTCGATTCATTGTTTCATGTATCTGATCACATTTCTCTACTCTCCATGATCATCCTCCACTTCTTTCCTGATTGTTTTATCAGCTGACACGCCTAAACCACTCCACCTTCACCGGCGACCTCCGCTATCCACGGGGGAGGCCTCCGAGCTTAGATCACCTCCACAGGGGCCCTCCACCGCCTCTACAGCACTATAGGGCCCCATTCCATCTTCGAATTCATTTAATTAAGCATCTAAACACCTAATCCACCAACACCTTCACCTGACACCTCACTGTCTATGGTGAGGTATTCAGAGCCATTTCCACATCCAATTAGGTCCTCCATCACCCTCACGACACCTTAAGGACCATCCTGACCTAATTAATTACACCTATAATCAACTACACTCAAAATGCCCAAATCACCTCAACCTCCTGAGCTCGCTGTCAATGGCGGCTCAGGAGGAGTAGTTCCACCTAATTAATCACTCCTACACCTTCTCCTGATCCTACTAAAGTGTTTCCCTCATCTAATTTTGAAAGAGATTAGTTCTTGAGTTCTATCAAACTCAAGGCTTTGATTCCACTGAATTCTTGATGAATTCTGTGTCAAGTCCTTCAATTGAAGCATCTGTCTTCTTCTTGAGGTTCCTTGTAACCTCAGGCACTTGTACAGACCATTCATGGTCTGTTTCACATTAGAATTGACCTCTGTACCTCTTTTTTGAACTCACCAGAGCTCCGACGAGCTCCGACAAAGTCAATTTGAGCTTCAGCCTCTGAAACTTCTTGAGAAGCTCTAGAATGCTTTTCCATGGCCTCAGAAACAAGAATCTATGATTTAATATGAGTTTTAATGTGAGATACTTTCTGTTGGGTTTCATCTTATCCAACTCCAGTGGAGTTGGAGAGGCGAGTCTGTTAGAGTTTAGACCATGTGACTAAGTTCAGAAGCATGTGCAGAACTTAGAGAAGCAGTTCATGAATCTTAATTGATCTGAGAACCTGTGGAGTCTTCTAACAAACACTTCTCATCTTGACCTCAAGTGGCGAGGATTGAACCACTTCTAGAGTACTCAAAACTCTGATCTAAAGAGTGGAATAGTTTCCTGAGGATGATTTGAGCCAGATTAGGGTTTTAATTTAACCTATGAGACCTTGGAGCAAAAAGTCAATTTTAGAGCCTGTTAAGTCAAACTTTAGTTGAATTTGAGGAAATTGGGCTTGATTTCATGATTGAGTGATTTATTAATGTTCTTGGAATGATTTAAAGTTCAACTAAATTGATTTTATTAAGTTTCATTGAGGATTAGCTGAGATTGGATTCACTGCACAGTTTGGGTTCAAACTGGAACCCAACACTATTTTCAGTGTTTTAAGTGAGTTTCAAACCTAAATCCTATCTAGGTCTCTTGTTTAGGACCTCTAAAATCAGTTCAAACCTATTCTTATGGTTTTAATCTCTCTGTTGGATGAATCAGAGCTCAATTCCAAGCTTTGAGCACTGAGAACGAAGCTCATTAGCTTCTGCTGCTCCCCGAGACCTCTTCAGGCTCTCCTTCCTCACTTAAATGTTGAGGAACACATTACTGAAGGCACTCAAGTCTTCAGTTGGGAACAAATACCTCTCTGCAGGTCATTAGATCTGAATCCTTCTCTCTGCAAGGCCATTTCATTACGGCAAAACTACCAAGTTCATCCATCAAATCGATGGACCAATTGAGATCCTAACACCAAATTGATGCTCCAACAGATAGAGCATCTGATCAGCTTTCGATCGAGCCTTTACTCGATCGATTTGGCCCAGTGAGTCGCTGGGAATCTTCAAGTAAAAATTGACCTGGAGTAGCCGAACTTAGTCCCACATTGGTGGAACGCGGGTGCCTGCTATGGTATAATACAATTTCGTGCACCTAGTGCTTCAATCAACAGCGCTGGGCGCACAAAACCGAACATGATCTCTTGAGCTTAGTGTGGGCGTGTGCGTGTGCACGTGCCTGGGTGTGTGTGTGCGTAGGTGCGTGCATGTGGGCCCGTGTGAGTGTGGATGTGAGCGGGCCTGATTGGGCCCAGTACTGTGCATTGAGAAAAATAAACAAAAATCCACCTTAAATAAACTAGGCTCGAGCTCTGGTTGGGTCTGGTCCCACCCGTGAGGCTGCTGTGTATCCCTGAAAGAGCTTGGGTCACTCATTAAATACAAAATTTTGGATTAAAAAGAGGTTAATGGGTCTTAGTTGAGCGTAAATTGGTTATGTGTGGAACTAAAGAAGGCACAATAAGAAAGATATAAGGTTAAAGGAAGAAGAAGAGAGTTAAAGAAAATAAAGAAGAGCTTAAAGTAGAGAAGGCTTAAGAGATTAAAAAGGAGAATAAAAAGAACTAGAGAGAGAGAGAGAGAGAGAGAGAGCTAAGAGCTTGTAAGGCTTGAATAAGAAATGAGAGAAGCCAGAGAGATGAAGAAATGTTTGAATGAAGTAATCAGACATCCATCACATGTATTAAAAGTCTAACTTGCACTTTTAAGTTGTCTAACATTTTTTTCAAACATCTGATTTCAGGGTTGAAGCTGCTATATTACATGTTTTTGAGCTTTTAACGTTGTAATGGGCATGATAACTCTTGTATTACATTTTATGCCTTATATTCTTGTAACATTTTGTAATAAGAATGTTTCAATTTGGTTTCAATTGACAAATCTTTCTTGTAATGATGTTTCTTCTTAATGGAATATTGCATACTTTTATTGTCAATATCTTGTGTTATATTCATGTGCTTAAAGTATTGTTAATTATAATAATATTAACTAGGTACTTGTTAATTAATGCTTAGGGATTAATGGTGAATTAAGCCTACAATTATGCCTCCCAGTGAACGACCTGGATTCAACCAATTAAAAAAAAATAAAACTCTAAAATGTTAGGTTAACTTGATCCTATATTACATTTCCGACGCTAACTCGAGTTAATCTAAGTTACTTTCTGATGCAATTAATTAAGTCTAATTAACTTAATTAACTGTGTTGAGAAATAACACATCGCATCTCAGCCATTCGCTCCTTGCTCTCTTGATCTTGTGGATCTGATCTATTCGAAGCTTCACGTGCATCAGCACGTGAGGTCACCATCTTGCCTAGATCCCATCCAACGACTACAATTTGGGTTGGAACTTCGTGCGTGCTCTTCTTCTCATCCCAACTACCCATACCCTACGTGCCTAATCTCACCACTATGGTGCTCACATTCAATACCTCGGCTACTTAAGTCCCTCCCTGAGCTCGCGTGCAAGTAGATCACCTCCCCTCCTACTTTCTTGAGGCGATTCCTTTGTCCTCTCCAGCTCTCCTAACCCTTTCAGTCACCACATCTATGACAAAGGTGTGGTTGTTCACCTCCAATTCCTCCTCGCCGCTATGGATGACGTACGCCTGAGGACTACCATGGAGCTCCACTAGAGGGCTCTTCACTCGCTAGAGATCTCCCCCATTCTTCCTCAGCCACCGGCTTTAGATCCAGGCAACCCCATTCCTCTTGTTAGGTTAGGATTTCCTACTTTGTAGATTAATTGTAGTGTTAGTTAGAGTAATTTAATAGAGATTAGATATTAGAAATCAAAATTCAGTGATGGATTAGCTTAGTTAGGAGTGGATTATCAAGGGGAATGGAGGATATAAGATGATTCAACCAAATCAGTAGAAGTTACATCAATGAACGGCTTAAGTCTTTGACCGTTCACGATGAAAGGTTCGGAATCGTGGCTGAGCTGACTGATTTCGATGGCACCATTTCCAAAAATCTGTCAGACTAAATATGGTCCGACCCACTTGGATCGCAACTTTCCCGGGAAAAGTTTGAGTCGAGCATCAAAGAGTAGGACCTTCTGACCAAGATGAAAGATCTTTCTCGAGATATGCTTGTCATGGAAGGCTTTAACCCGCTCCTTGTAGATTCGTGAGTTCTCATACACGTCTAGGCGTAATTCATCGATCTCGATGATTTGAAGTTTTCTGTGGGTTCCAACCTTCGAAAGATCTAGATTGCAGTTCCGTACTGCCCAATAGACTTTATGCTCTAGTTCTACGGGAAGGTGACACGCCTTCCCGTACACCAGTCTAAAGGGAGACATGCCTAATTGGGTTTTGTGGGCGGTCCTATAGGCCCACAATGCTTCCGGAAGTCGGGACGACCAGTCCTTCCTGTCAGGCCGAACAGTGACCTGCAGGATTTTCTTGATCTCCCAATTTGACAGCTCAGCTAGACCATTAGTTTGGGGGTGATAAGGAGTAGAGATTCAGTGAGACACCCCGTATTTGGTCATCAGTGACCTAAACTGAGCATTTGTGAAATGGGTCCCCCCATCAGAGATTATAGCACGAGGAATCCCGAACCTTGAGAAAATGTTTTGATGAATGAATTTGAGAACGATTTTGTGATCACAGGTTCGGGTTGGTATGGCTTCGATCCATTTGGACACGTAGTCCACAGCAAGCAGAATGTATTCGAAACCATCCGAAGTAGGAAAGGGGCCCATAAAATCAATCCCCCAAACATCAAAGATTTCGCATACGAGAATCGGCTACAAAGGCATAATGTCGCGACAGCTCATGTTGCCCAAAGTCTGGCAGCGACTGCATGCCTTGCAGTGACCGTATGCGTCTTTAAACAGCGTGGGCCAGTAAAAGCCACACTGGAGGAATTTTGATGCGGTTTTATGCCCATAGAAATGGCCACCGCATGACTGGTCATGGCAGAAAGAGAGGATATTGTTGATTTCCTCTTCCGGGACACATCTCCAGATGACTTGATCAGCACCTATGCAGAAAAGGTACGGGTCTTCCCAAATGTAATACTTGGCATCAAAATGCAATTTGTCTTTCTTGGCCTTTGGCCAATCAGACGGGATTTGATGAGATGCCAAGTAGTTTACTATATCAGCAAACCATGGAAGTCTAGTACCGATAGTCAGCAGGTGCTCATCAGGAAACTGTTCTGTGATGGGTTCGGAAGGGTTGATAATCTCAGAAGGAAGACGGGACAGATGGTTGGCTATCACATTCTGCCTTCCCGCCTTATCACGAATTTCAAGATCGAATTCTTGCAACAGCAAGATCCAACGAATTAGTCGGGGCTTCGCGTCCTTCTTGGCAAGGAGATGCCTTACAACCGTGTGATCCGAGTAGATGATAACATGGGAACCCAAGAGATACGATCGGAACTTTTCAAGGGCAAATACTACGGCTAGCAGCTCTTTCTCTGTAACCGTATAGTTACGCTGAGCCTCGTCAAGTGTCTTGCTAGCATAGTAGATGACCATGGGTTTCCCGTCAGCTTTCTACCCCAGGACCGCTCCTACAGCGAAATCAGACGCATCGCACATGATCTCAAAGGGTTGAGACCAGTCAGGGGATTGTAGGATAGGTGCCTGGGTGACTCGGTCACGAAGGTTAAGGCTAGTGTGCATTCCTTGGAGATTTCAAAGGGTACATCCTTAGAGAGAAGTCAAGGGGCACGCGATTTTCGAGAAATCCGGAATGAAGCGACGGTAAAAATCGACATGCCCCAGAAAAGAACGGATGTCCCTGATCGAGCTAGGCATAGGAAGGTGAGAGATCAGATCAACCTTAGCTCGATCCACTTGGATGCCTTTTTCCGAAATTAAGTGTCCCAGGACAATTCCCTCAGGCACTATGAAATGGCTCTTTTCCCAGGAAAGAACCAAATTCACATATATGCATCGCCTGAGTATCTGGACCAAGTGTTGGAGGCAATCGTCAAAAATAGTCATCCATGAAGACTTCCAGATAGTCACCTACCATATCTGAGAATATGGCAAGCATGCACCGCTGAAAAGTAGCGGGTGCATTGCAAAGATCGAAAGGCATCCTTCGGAAAGCGTATGTTCCGAAGGGGCAGGTGAACGTGGTCTTTTCTTGGTCCTCAGGATGGATTGCCACCTGGTTGTAACGGTGATGATGTAATGGTGTAATGTGTGTAATGTGTGAATGACAATGATAACAATGACACCGATGATCTACAATGTGTATATAACACAATAGTTGTATGATGATGAATGATTATTGTTATGATCATGTCGTTGTAGTATAGGGTGTATAATATAACATTAAGGATGTCGTATAGTGGTGAGTATGGGTGAGTACCAGTCATTACAACTATTATTATCATTTGCTTATTTATCTAATTTTTACTGGTTTTGTTCCAGGTCGTTCACTGGGAGGCAATTTATTGAATTTAATTCGGTCACTCTTTGATTATCTCCAAAATTGTCTTCTTATTCAAAAAGAAACTTTACACTTAAAGAATGAATGAATGTTTTATTTACCTAGTTACTAAGAAGTGCTTGCAAAAATACTAACTATGAACAAGCATCAAACAATCTATTATTATACTCTAAACTATGTACTTACAAGTTATACTATTAACACTAATATGTTAGTTCATACTACATTAGGATACCATAGTGTAAAAACTTAACTTACTAGTCTTTTATTTATAGTGACATATATATCAGTTTTAGTGACAGATATAAACGTCGCTAAATCTCAGAAAACACTATATACAACCTAAAGAAGCAAACTGAGGTCTTTAGCGACGTTTATAGTGTCGTTTTATTCTGTTAGTAATTATGTGGGTTTACTTATACGTATGTATATTACTTATTCTACTGTTGTATGTACAGTAAGTCTTTTCTGTTCTTGTTATCTCGTGTTCTCTCTTTTTCTTCTCTTTGTTAACTCGTCTGTTCTTTTCTTCTGTCTTAAGATACTTCAGAGGCTGCAGTTGGGAGGGGGTTAGGCTAATGTCATTAGTTTAAAACGTGCTTAGTTTGCGGATGCGCCTTTCGAGGGATACGCTGCACCCAGAGGGCGGGACCAGACCTCTACTAAGCGCGCCCTAATCTCGGATTAGGTGGCTTAATTACGTTTTCATATCAGCGCAAGGCCTCAGCCAAACGCCACATGCTCGCACGCTCGGGCCCCTGGCCCCCACGCACATTCATCGCAAATCAGACAGTACATGGTATACGGGTAATCGGATCACATGGAAAGGATTCTGTTTCGGGCGCCCAGCGCCATGACGACTGTTAAGCTTACAGCATAATTAACATATAAAGCACTACGCTTGACTTGCAGCACACGATGTGGTGCTATTCCAGCGCCACATCGTGCGCTGGAAATCAGGCGCAGCTGCGTCTGTGCGTGCTTTTGGCCCTCGATTTGGGGGCCATAAATTATTAAAAAAAATAAAATAAAATATGGTAAATAAAATATTTACATAATACTACATAATTGATTTATTAATTTTGAATTTTAAATATGTTTACTATACAAATAAATTCGCTAAACTAAGCTGATTATACAGGTTGATTTAGGTGATTAAATAGTTAATTACTTATAAAATAATTAGTAAATGGTCTAATTGACCTTAAACAGTTTTAATTTACATACTTAAGTATTTAATACATATTTTTATTGTATTTTTACGAATTTATTTATGTTTTATTTAGGCTAAAATAGCAATTCTGTGTAGTTTATAATTAAAACTAAGTTACAGTAAGCTGTACTAGGTATAAATACACTTTAATTCACTTAAATTACTTACTATATATATTATCCTAAGTTTATAGATTTATTTAATTTAATTATAGCTCTAAATTATTAATTTAGCTAAGTTACTCTATAATTTAGCTATTAAATATGTAAATAGGGATCTGTTTATATATATATATACATTATTAAGTAGATACATACATAATAGTTTAGTATATATACATATATTTACATAGATTACATATGTATATGGATTTATGTACAGGCTATATGTTATAGTTATAATACTATGGATAGGTATATTTACAATTTTAAAATAAGTATGTACAATTAGGTTTTAGTAGGAAGTTAGGAAATGAGGGAAGAAGGGTTAATTAAGTTTTGATTTCAATTTAAACAGCAACTAAGCTACTGTCAGAGAAGATGGAGAGGGATGAGAAGGTGTGCTGTTCAGGGTGTTCTGTTTAGCATCAGCAGTGGCTTAAGCCACTGTCAAATGGGCTAACTGTTGCTGCAGTTAGTCCACTTGAAGAGGGGGGAAGTATTCTACAGAGAAGAGGGAAATTTAGAGAAGAAGAGAATTTAGAGATGGAGGGGAATGTAGCTGCTAGATGCAGCATGTTGCTGTGTAACTGGGAATAAGAGAAAATTCAAACCAAACTAAAAATTTTGAGAGTTGAAATCCAAATCTGATAAGGGTTTAAATCTCACAAAAATCTCATGTAAATTCAGCTCAAATACTCATTAGGAAAAACCTTATCAAAAGCATCCTTTCAGATCAAAACTCAAATGGCATTGAGTTAGTCTTCCTAATGCCATAGACAGCATGAAGGAAGACTTAGCTCAATCAATTAAAACCAACAACATACAATCCCAGTTTCTTGCAACCTTAAGGAGTATGGAAAACTCCTTAGGTTAGAGAATCACCATACAGAAATGATCATCAACACAAATAGTGTATGGCAGTTCAGAAATAGCAAAAAGAGACTAAGAATGCATTAAGGAAATTTAATGGAAGCTGGTGAATGCATTCAAAACAAAGTATAAACAGAATCATGAAAGGCTCTTCTGATTGGTTCTCTGTCACCAGAGAACTTCTCAGAGTCCTTGCCCACAATGAAAACCAAAAATCCCTTCAATTTGTCAGATCCGTCAAAACATTTTAGAGAGTAAAAATCCTTTAAAATCCAAATCAAAAGTGCTCTGACAAACTGAGGCAATCCATTTAAAACAGAGGGGCTTTTGTGAAACAAATGGAGTGAGTGAGAAGCCCCAAATGGTGCTTGTGACACCACTTTCAGATCTAAGGCAGTGCACCATCAGATCTGAAATTGGGTCAGGATGTGTGGGTGATTGATGAAAAATTCGTCGTTAAAAGGAAAAACAAGAATCAGAATTTGGATGATGGAAAAACAAAACATGAAGAGGGAGATAAATTGAACAATGAACAGATGATTCTTCTCCTCTGATCTGGACTGATCTTCTACTCCTAAGACTAATCTAACTACAGCTAACATTAAACACTAACAATTAAAACTAAATCTATTCTAAACTACTGCAAACTAAATCTAACACAACTTGTACAGAATTAAAAACCTAAACTAAAAGGAAGAATGGGACCTATGGGTCCTTAGCCGGTGGCTAAGGAGGAAGAAAGGAGGAGGGTGACTCCAGCGGAGGGAAGAGTCTGCTAGTGAGACTCCAGGGTCATCCTCAGGTGCTACGAGGTCCTTAGCGACGAGGAGGGTCGAGAGCAGGCGATGATTCCACAGCCGGTGGCTGTGCAATCAGGGTCTAGATGAGGAGGAGAGACTGGAGTGGACGAACTGATCGCTAGGAGATGTAGGAGGGAGCGATCCCTTGCGCGCGACACCACTGAGGTGCTTAAGTAGCAGCTCAGTGATTGGAATCACCGCAAGGGTGAGGTTAATCAAAATTAGGCCGGCGGTGAGGATGAGATGGGTAGAGCGCGCGGCGAGTCAAGAGAGAGATCTGACCGTCAGATGAGATCTGGGAAGAGAGGTGAACGCACGCACCGAATCGCACGAAGGTTCTATTTGATTCCAGCCGCAGATCGAGATCAAAAGTGCGATGGACGGTCGAGAATGGCTGTGTTCTTCGCGTGCTACAGTGCACGTGAAGAACACCGGCTTCTCTCTGAAATGAGGGAAAACTTGCAGGAAGACCCTTGAACGAAGGGGTAGAAGAATAGCGTGTAGGTCCAAAAGTGAAAAGAACTATAACTGGAAGGGCCTTACAGTCATACAGAAGGGTCCCTGCGGCTTGCAAAAAGGTCCAAGAAGGAGTTTTGAAGGGTAGAAATGTAATGCATGAAGGACCTAATTGTAATCTATTTATTTCTAAGCCTAAATGATGTCCAATTGCTTTCAAATTTTTACATGTGCTTAATTGAACATTTAAGACATTGATTTTACTTCTGATTTATCTTTTCAAACTTGTTTATGTATTCAATTGATGCATGGATCATCATTTGTTCTTTAGTTTTCAGAATATCACATTTTTGTGACCTAATTAGGAGGTTTTAACACACATTAAAAGTTTTAGGTCTTTTCTTTAATTCCCACACTTAACCCTTTTTATATGTTAATTTGATATTGTTTTGCTTAGTGTCTAGCTTAATTTCGGCCTTTTAGCTATGATGAGTAGCCACTCATCAAGTACCCGTCAAGAAAGCAGAAGAACCTATTTCCCGCTAGTTTCTCGAGAATTTGATCAATGAAAGGTAGTGGGAAATGATCCTTCTTCGTGGAGGAATTGAGTCGGCGGTAATCTATACAAACTCTCCACGCGTTGGCTAATCGGGTAGGAATGATTTCTCCGGTCTCAGTCATTATAGTGGTGAGTCCTGCCTTCTTAGGCACAACTTGAATTGGGCTCACCCAACGACCATCGGAGATCGGGTAGATGATTCCGGCATCTAACCACTTGATGATCCCTTTTTCACAACCTCCTGCAGATTAGGGTTCAAGCGTCTCTGCATTTCACAAGAAGGTTGTGCGCCCTCTTCTGAATAGATATGATGAGTACAATAAAAGGGACTTATTCCAATCAAATCATCGAGAGTCCACCCGATGGCTCTGCGATGTTGCTGGAGGAGAGCAATCAGGATTCTGTTCGGGATTGAGGTTGGAATTGATAATCACAGGAAGGGTCTGATTAGAACCCAAAAGATGCATTTCAAGTGAGTAGGAAGGGGCTTCAACTCGAGGATGGGGTTATCAGCAGCGGCGGGTGGTTCAGCATAGATGTGAGGTTCAAGGGTAGGAGTTACTGGGTTGTCCAAATCTGGATTTGACTCCTCTGTTTGCGGGTCAAGATCTTTCTGCTGTTGATGAGGTATAATCAGGTCATTCTGGAAGTGTGTTTCATCAACCAAAGACCTAATGTCACAAATCTGTTCGATGACACCGCAATTGATTCCTTGTTGGGTCTTGAATATATCAATTTTCAGGGTTTGATTCCCAAATTTTAGCTCTATTTGGCCCTCCTCACAGCTAATGTTGGCTCTAGCAGTAGCCAAGAAAGGTCTCCCTAGAATGATTGGTGTATCCCTAGGGTTCTCAGATGCGTTCATGTCTAAGACTATGAAGTCTACAGGAAAGTAGAAATCACGTACCCTCACAATAACATCCTCGAGAATTCCTTTTGGTGACTTTATAGATCGATCTGCTAATTGTAATGTCACCTCAGTGGGTTTTAGCTCAGATTCTTCTAGATGGTTAAGTAAGGATGTGGGTATCAGATTTATGGAAGCACCCAAGTCTAGCAAGGCTCTATCAAATTGGGTATCACCTATTTTGCAGGAAATCAGGGGAGTACCAGGATCTTTAGCCTTGGGTGGGAGTCTGCTTAGGATCACAGAGCTAGCTTGCTCTGATAGAACAATTGGACTCCCACTCTTGGTTCGTGGCTTACGCTAGGGTGTACACACATTCTTTAAAAATTGTGTGTAAGTCGGTACGTGGCGGGTTGCATCCATCAAGGGGATGTTTATGTGGACCTGCTCAAAGAGCTTGACCAGGTCCTCCTCAGGTGCCATGGGCTTGGTAGTCTTCTTTCCCTTGGTCAAGGCCTCGGGAAACGGAATCTTGGTTGGTTCTTCTAGGATAGGTCCTGGTCTTGGATCTGGGACAGGGGTAGGAACGTCCTGGATTACCGTCCTAGGCTTGGGATCACTACCAGGCTTGGAGTGGTTTGGGTGAGGTGGATCTTGGGTTTCCTTACCACTACGGGTCGTTATGGAATTAAGTCCTGCCTGGTTTTGGTTGGGATTGGGTAAGATGGGTTGCTGCTGGTAGCCTACAAAAGAAGTGGAGGCCTCTATCCTGTCGGGTGAAGGAACAGAGGGGGCCGGATAAATCATATGGGCTTGGCTCGGGTTTGGGTTCATAACGCGCCGCTGGGTTGGCACGTTATTCGGGTTAGGAAGAGGTTGGGAAGGAAGAGTGCCTGGCTGGCGAGAATTTGCCAACTGGGCCAATTGATTTCGTACCTCTGTAAGCTCGTCCTTATGTTGTTTTTGGATAGCCGCATTCGTTCTCTGAATGTCAGCCAAAGCTTGAAGGATAAGGGACATTTGATCTTGATTTGGCCTTGATGGATAAGTAGGGTTGGGTCGAGGCTGAGGCGGCTGGTAAGGACGAGGGGGTTGTGGGAGGGGCTGAAAGGGTGGTCTTTGGGTTTGGGAATTTCCCGCCCATTGAAAGTTGGGATGGTTTCGCCATCCAGGGTTATAGGTATTGGAGAACGGGTCATTCTGGATGGCGTTGAGGTCCTCGCAGGTCTGAGGAACCTCCAGAGAGTCAGAGAAAGGGGGAATGGAATTCCCCAGGCTGCTGCAGAAAGGATCGGATGGACTTCTGGTCCGAGAATCAAATGATGGATATGGATCCATCTTAGGAGAAGATCGATGGAGAATGTTTTGCACAGTCTCCCGTGTGGAAGGAGGCTGTGCAAAGGGGCTATGCGTAGAGGTGGCTCGCTGCAGGTGCTGAGTTAGCTCATCCACCTTCTTTTCAATGATTGAGACCTTGTCCAATCGACTGGCCATTAATTTCAGGTAGACTGATGCAGACAGGCCCTGCGTCTCATGTGCTCCCTTAAGATTTGTCGATGCGCGGGTATTCGTCCTGTCGAATAATCCCATGGAGTCATTGTTGATGGAGTTCTCACACATGTTTTCGAGAATCTCCCACACGGTGTCCTCATGTTGACCCATGATATTCCCTCCGCAGGTTGCATTGACGAAGAGACGGATGACCTCACGGAGTCCCTGGTAAAAAGATTTGACCTGTTCCCATTTAGGAACTCCGTGATGGGGGCACTTCCTCATGAGATCCTGAAAGCGATCCCATGCCTCATGGAGAGGTTCCCCTGTTTGCTGAGTGAAGTGAGTAATCTGATGGCACAAGGCATTGGTCCGACCAACGGGAAAAAACTTTTTCAAAAATTTGGACTGAAGTTCTTCCCAAGTGTTGATCAGCCAGGTCTGAGTTTGATACCAATGAGCGGCCTTGTCCATAAGAGAGAAGGAGAACATCTTCATGAGAAGAATATCCTGATTTTGCACATCTGACCCAAAAGTTTAGTCCAGATGCTTTAGCTGTTTGATGTGCTGCAAGGGATCTTCGGAATTAAGCCCATGGAATTTAGGTATAGCATGAATCATATTGGGCTTTAATTCGGAATCAGGTCCTCCAGTCGGGATTCTGACTCGAGGCTCAATGGCCACCGCAGCAGGATTATAATGGTCCCGCATCATAGGACGCTGCGGTGGGTGCACAAAGTTTTGGAAGAGGTCATTGAGTCGCTGGAGCTGATGCTCCAGATTGTTTTCTTCCTCAACCGGCTGAGCCATGATGGGGGAAGAAGGAGAGCTTGGTTCAGAATCAGATGAGAGAATGATCGGGTAGGGTTGCTGTGCAAACACGAGCGTCGAGGCTTGGCCTTGACAAGAGTGAATTCCTAAAGGAGATCTTAAGGGTGGTCTTAAGGATCTCCTACCGTTCATGCACTGTTGGAATAGATGAGTTTAGAAGGTGCTGGATCCAATCAAGACACCCAAAAATGTGTTGGGTGACTACAGAGGTGCGAGGCAGATGGACCCCTTAATCAAAAAGATCGTCCACCTGAGAATTACCTGGGCAGCCAGAGAGGGTAAGTCCCACGAAGACCCCTACACGGTAGAGCGTCCCCACGGGTTACAGGGTTTCCCCCACCCGACCTCTCCTATCACTGCGATTTCAGGTAGACCAGAATGGGGATCATGACCTCTTAAGTCTACCTTTTTTACTTTAAGATCAAGGTGCTTAGGGTTTCACTTGAACTCTTAGGTATTTTTGTGAACAAGGTGGCCTAATTTGAAGGTTGGTTGACCCTAAGGGTCAACTTCACCTAGGGATTCCTTTGAGTATTTAGCCCCCCCCCCCTTTTTTTTAGGGTTAAAGTGTTTAGAGAGCCAATTGTTTAGGATTTTTCTTAATAGGTATTTTCAACTAATGGCTTAGGCACACCTCTTTTTAGGAAGATCTTTTCTTTGTTAATAGAAGGTATGTCTCTAAAAAAACCCTAGATTTTTAATCCTTGGATTGGCTCTAGTTGGTCCATTTAAGTTGCCTCAAAATTTTGGTATCTAGGGCTCAATCAAGAAGGTTTTAGCCCTAGTTACCTTAGTTGGATAGACAGGTAAGCATGAGTTGAAATGAAAATTAGGCAACTTTGATGAATTACTATGTATGATGCAGGTAGCCCTAAGTTGATTTTTTTCCTTTTTGTTCCTTTTTAGACTTTAAGGGAGTTAAGAAAAGGGCTAATGAGGATTACCTGGTTGTTGGAGAGTTGGTTGTGCGGCTGCTCTTCTCATTCTTTAACCTGCACACAAGAGAGAGAAAAATATTAGCAATCCCTTAAAAGGAATTCAAAGCTTCTAGAATAGCCATAGCTCCCCGGCAACGGTGCCAAGAATGATGGCTGTTGTGTGACCGACCGTGGCTAGGTCTTTTGTTTGTTATAGTAATGTCGTTGTGGTACAGGTAAAATAGCTACGGTTTGTCATTGCCACTATTACAATTTTACTCAGAAATGTTTTTCTTCCGAGGTCGAACTCAGGGCGCTACTAGAATTCTAGAAGTACAATGCTATTATTACAAAAATAAGAGAGAGAGAGAGAGGTAGATTTTATTTCTTGGCTTTTTCTTCTTCTCTTCTTTCTCTCTTTGCTTGTCTTCTTTTTCTCTTCTTTTGTCTTCTTGATCTTCTTCAATTCTTCTTCTTCTTTTCTTCTTTTCTTTTCTTCTTCTTCTTTCTTCCTTCTTCTTTCTACTTTCAGCTGCTGCACCTTTTCTTTTCTCTTTCTTCTTTGCTTTGTCTGCAGAGCTTCATCCGTCGTCTGATTTCTCAATCAAACGGCTTAAGTAGCGTCTGCTATAGTGCTTCTTCTGTTGGTGCTAGAGCACCACGATCATTTGTTTTGATGATAACAAAATACGTGTTATTTAACATTTGCACTTGGAGTCTTAGATTTCAGGTCAATTGCAAATGTAGACGTGTTTAGACGGAATTCGAGCTCGCATCCAGGACGGATTGGAGGAGCTTGATGGAGAACAGAGGAGATTCGCGAGGAGCGCTAGATTGAAGATGGAAGGACAAGAAGAATAGGATGGAATTTTGTTTAATCCTTTCATGTACTTTTATCTTTATTTTGCTTGCTCTTTTTATTTCCTTAGAGCATTATGTTAAAGAGCCTCAAAGTACCCTAACAGTAGTCCTAGGAACACCGGCACAACCATAGGATACTTAGGTTTTCTGTAGAGAACTTAGAAAACCAATATAGGGTTCAAACAGCATTTCCAGATGTCTAATTCCAAATCAGACGTCTGATAAAGTGTTTTAAGACGTCTGACTGTTGATTCAGACGTCTGATAACAGTTAGGCTGGACAAATTAGTTCTGTCTGATGAAATCAGACGTCCAGACCTTAGACCAGACGTCTTAGGAGACATCTAATGACTTTGCCAGACATCCAATTAGTGGACCGTTGGCTGGCTTAGCGAACAGTCAAGAATGTGACCATTAGAGCCTTATCAGACGTCCATAGGACTTTCCAAACATCTGATAATTGACTGTTTTGCCTCGGCTGACCCAAATCTCTTCTCAGAGATTTTCTAGCCGTTGCAACGTTTGGAAATCCATTCCCACAGAAAAAGTAGGTTTCGAGACGTCCAGACATAGTGTCAGACGTCCTATATGTCGTCAGATGGACTTGCACAAGAACCCTATTTAGATCTGATTCAAGTCAGGAAGGAACCCGCCCAAAATCAGATGTCTGACCTTGGAATCAGACGTCTTAAAGTGAACTTCCAGACGTCTGATGCCAGAATTAGACGTCTGATAAGCCTGTCAGAGCAATGATTGTTCCTGATTTCGGGCTGATTCTCTTGGGCTTTGCACCCAATGGCTATAGAACATTTCCTAAGCCTTCCAAAGCCTTCCTAAGGCCTCTATAAATAGAGGGGAACCTTTGCAACACCAAAAAAACCAAGAAACACCAAGACACACCTTGCAATACACTTTCAAACCATTTTGTGTCTCTCTTGCTCTCTAAGCGCTAGTTCTACATCTTGAGAGCATCAAGCCTTCGCGCACCCGCTCTCCCGCCATAGTTCACGAGAGCGAAGTTGCACCATCGCGTGGCTCACGCATCCGCGTCGTCGACGCACTCCTTTCAAAGGGAAGCATCCTATTTCCTATAGAAGCTTAGGTTAAATATTACTTTGTTGGCTCTATAGGATTACTTGTTTTATCTTTGTTATTTGGTTGGATATTCACTTTGCGAATTCCTGTCTCCTTCGCGAGACAAAATCCTTCTCGTGAAGAGAAGGGGTTGAGGTATGCTACCCTCGTCTAAGTAGCGTGGTTGTAATTGAGGTTGAATCACCCTCATTTTAAAGTGATTCGATTTAGTAGATTTTGATCAACTTGGTTGATCGGAAAATCCTAACTCGAGAGGGTTAGGTGGTGGTTTTCACCCGATTTGGGTTTCCACCTAAAAATACTTGTGTACTTGTGTGATTGTCTAATTTGTGAGATTGTTTATATTTATTTCCACGATTATTACGTCACCCCCTCCTGTTAGGGAAAACTTCATCTTCTTCTTCCTCTTCCTGCGGTCTTCTTCTTCTTCCTACTTCTCGCACCCTGTCCCTGCACAAAGAGCAAAAGCTACCTTGTCCCTCTACCCGCACGTCTCTCTCTCTGTAAAGCACTCACAGGACTCTCTCCCAGAGTCGCGGGTAATCGGATCGGGTTTCGTGCCCATGACCAGGCGCACCGGTGTGTGGATGATGCGCGAGGTGTGCTCAGATAGGGTCGGGTCGGATCCGCTGGATCCACGTGATGAGCTCGCGGATCGAGCGGGTGAGTGGGCGCGGGACCTCACCCCAGTGCTTTCGGAGGCGACCAAGTAAAAGCACAAAATCAATTTATTGCGGCGCGGCGTTTCGAAATCCCACAATGTGGGACTATCCTCTGTGCTCTTTTTGCGCACGCCCGCAGGACGATTCCACCTTGCTCTCCGCTCAGCTACAGCCACTATCGATGCCAATTGATGAGGTGGAAGTCTCCGCAGACTTCACCCCAAGCGGCAACACCTGGAACCCTGAAGCTGTAGGGCCTAGAGCTCGCCTCGAAGCTGCTTCAGTCGTCGTTAATGGCCGCTGGGGTGGCTACCCTATCAGACAGAAGCACAGCCTTTCGGCCTAATCAGACTAGCAGGGGACCTTCGCCGTGGCACGGCGAAGGTGGTGCAGGGTGCAACAGGTCGTGGGGCGGCGTCTGGCGGCGGGGCTAGGTCGAACAGTGACCAGAAAAATGGGTCTAATCGGGGGAGTGCGGTGGGGGTGTGGAGCGGCAATGGGTGGGCGGAGGTTGTTCAGCGTGATGAGGCGGAGGTTCTGTAAGGGTCGGTGAGGCGTGTGGGGCTGCAGAGCGATGGGAGCGTCTCGCCGGAGGGTGGCCGGAGACGAAGAGGGTGACGGTGGACAGGAGCGGTCGAGGGTTCAATCAAATGAAAGACGGTGAGGAAAAGAAAGAGGGGGAGATGGGGAGAAGTTCTGACCTAGTTACAGGGACGAAAGGGGCCGAAGCAGGGCGGCAGTCGTATCGACTGTCGCCGGAGAAGAAGATACCCAGAGGGAGAGGGCGGAGGTGAGGAAGAGAGCGAGAGGGCGCGCGTTGGGTATGGCGCGACGCGGCAAGAGCGGGTGAAGGTGGCTCTGCTGGTGGTATTGCAGCAAAGCGACGAGATGGAGGAGGAGGAACCGCCAGAGCTGGTGGGCTTCTGTCGGAGTGGGAAGAGAGGAAAAATCTGGGTTTTTCTCCGTCAGGACCGAGCTGCCTCCATCGGCAGGCGACGGCTGTCCTTATAAAGGCGAAGGCGGAGGGGTGGGCGTAGGGAGGCGACATGCCTCCCTCGCCAGAGTATGGCCGAAGTTGTAGCCCATACCTTCCGCGCATTCGCATGGAAGGTGTGGGCGATGGCAGAGGTCATGGTGGTGTCCCTGCGACACCAGACATTGCAGGGAACACCTGGTTCAACGGGCAGAGGGCCTCCCTCACCCTGCGCGACGCCATGCTCCGCGCAAAGTCGCCGGAGCATGGCGCTGCTCAGAGTTTTGCAGGGAGGACCTAAGTGCAAAGAATGACAAAGAACCTAGTGGCCAAAATGCGAGGGTTTCGAAAGTTGAGGGTCAAAAAGTAATAGATGAGGACCAAAATGCAAAGTCGATCAAGAAGGTCTCTTCTTAGGCTCAAGTTTTTATGCATGACTAAATGGGACCTAAGGATTCTAATGGTGAATTTTATTTCTAGATCAGAACTTGTTTGACTGGTCAATTTATGTAAAAACCTAAATTAAATCATTAATTGGGCATGGTTCTCAATGTAGGTCAAAATGAGCTCCCAAGGTCAAATTGAAGGTTCTAAACCCTAGAGATTATTTTTCTATGAATTGTAGAGGGTTTAGTCGATTTTTACTTTGCCTTGAACCTCGTGAATTGAAGTGGGTTTGTTTTAGGATTACAGAATGTCATTTAATTCCTTGGAGTTGCTGTAGCCCTTGTTAGATCAAATCATCCTACTTTCCTTCTTATTAAGTTAGTTTGACCTATGTTTGGACCCTGAGTTACCCTGTTTACTGATTGTGTTGGTGAAATTACATTTTTACCCCTTATGATCTATTTTCTTTACAAACTCAGAATTCTCTGAGTCAAGCCTTTCTATGAGTTATGTAGGAGTTTTTTCTTGAATATCCAGGTTAGATTGTCCCGGTTAGGGTTCATGATGAGGTTCTTATCAGGAGTAGATTAGTATAGATCCACTCCGCCCTCTCAGATCAAAGAGGTATTTTTCCACCGCCATTTCGACGCATACAGCTTTCTCTTCGATTCACAAATCGGTTCTGATTTTCTCTCGCAATTTTATTCATTGATTACCCATCCATCAAGGTCAAATTCACATTTGAAAACTGGCTTCTAGATTGAATTTGCACCTAAAAACCCACATGGGGGGTCTCCCACTCCCTCCATAAGTTCACAAAGACCCCCCGATCTAATTTGATTGTCTCAAATTGCTCGATTATCTTTTAATTTGCTTTTAATGCCCAATCTTATGATTTGGTGATCATTTGGTTTTATTGGATTCAATCGAGCTTTTTGAAGTTTTTAATTGCTTAATTAAGTGTCATGCAATGAATCCAATGCTTTGGATTTGATTTTTAATTTGTGGATGAGCATGCACTTAATTTAAGTGTTATTTGGAGAGTTTTCCCAAGGATAATCAGTAAAACTCATTTGAGGTCAACCGAGAATCTAACTGATTTTGAGTTAATCACTAGATCATCTTGAACACCAATCCATGGTGTTTAAGCAAATCAGATGATTATTTAGATATCAAATCACATTAAATAGCCTAAATCAAGGCAACATGGGTTTTTGATGTATTCAAAATTCAGTCTAGAAATTATGTTCATCAATGGATTTTCATGAAATGACCCTTCCAAGGATCATTGGGAATTTTTCTAGAAAGTTAGGGACATAAACGCGAAATTTTTGACTCTTTGAGTTGAGTGTGTGGGCTTTGCAGGAAAGGAGGGGAATGCGAGGGGGTGTCGCGCTATATTTCCCTCTCTCTCTCTCCTCACCCACACACACACTCACGCACACACACGCACACTCCCCTCCAAACCCAAAACCCTAACACCCACTCTTTAAAACCCCCTCCACCCACTCCATTTTCTCTCCACCACCACTTCCTCCACCTTCATCTCCTTCCCCCTACCGGTAGCCATCTTCTTCCCCGCCCCCCCTACCGCAGCAAGTGGAGAGGAAGGAGAGGGACGGGACGAGGAGGAGAAGGAGAGAGGGTGAGAGTGTGGGCGAGGGAGAGGGAGTGTGGACGTGGGAGGGGAGCCACGATCGGGAACGTGAACTCGAAGGAGCTCAAGAGCGAGGGCATGAGAAAGGAGAGAGCTCGCTCACTCGAGGGAGCTTGTGCAAGAGGGAGGAGCCACGGGAACTCGAGAAGGAGCTCGTGGGAGAGAGGAGGCCGTCGGAGGAGGGTCCTCGACCTCCTGCAGCTGCTGAGGTTGCTGCTGCGGCACTGCAGGTGGAGGCCTACGAGGAAGATGAGCCGCGCGAGGAGTCTCTAGATACTGGATTTTTCTAGTATCAGACATCTGGAGCATCTGCCAGGCTCCAAACGTCTGGAGAGGCAGCGAACGTTCAGAGCTGAAGCTGGACTCTGAAAACTCGCAGAATGCCGAGGTAAGTGTATTGAACGAGCATGCACGCGCGTACGTACGTACATAACATTGTGATGTAGAAGGTTTTAACCTGTGAGCGTGTGCACAGGTACAAGCCTTGAAAAGGCATTCAAGCACGCCCTTTGAGGTACTTTAGGACGTCTAGAGATGGTACCAGATGTCTGATGGCACCCCTAGACGACCGGAGGGAGTATCCGACATTTGGGATCACCCTCAGACTGTTGCAGAGGGGTCCAGATGTCTGAGGAAACCATAGGGAAGGAAGGTGAGGTTCTGAACTCACTTAAGAGTCCCAGATGTCTGATTTTAGATAATATGCACATTTTTTGCCCGCTTAGGGTCCAAACGGAATCGGATTTTCGCAAACGAAGTATCGTTGCTTTCCGCTCGAGTTTCTCTATGTGTTAGTGTCGAGTATGTACTATTTTGAACTCATCTGATGTGACCTAGTCACTGGTACAGGTCACTAGCCTATGGCGTGTTCGAGGCCCACGGAGACGACAGGACCTGCAGTTCTAGCCCCCATTCCTCCCATGTTTCTCGGTAGAGTGGTTTACTCTAATATTAAGATTTAAATAATGAAGTGCATGCTTAGAACAACTTGATTGAACCCTGGGATGTGAAATGAACCCTAGGGCAGAAACGAACGAATATTACTTGAGCTAAACTATTTACTTCAGGTGCATGTTAAACCCTAATTTCTAGCAAGTGTTAAATACTTGATGTGATGCTCCTTCATTTGTAAAAACTTGAGTTTCCTGTTATATGAATGAGAATCATAAGATGAACACGAATTATGCATGTTGAGAAATGAAATGAAACAAATACAAGCATGAACCCTACGGGGAACTAGGAGCGAAAGTCCTGTATACGGAAAGAACCTTGTAAGTAGACGGGAAGTGAGCCGGCCCTTGTGTACCTAGTACCAAGGAGAGCAACTGTCCCTTTAGTGTAGAAGGGAGCTAGCCGCCCCTTTGGGTTTAGACCTGGGGTTAGGACTAGTCACTCTACACTGACTTCTATTTGGCCCTCGTGTACGTGGTATCGAGGTGAGCTACTTAGTGTAGGGAGGGAGCTAGCTGCCCCACGGGACCCGGGGTTAGGACTAGCCACCTTACACCGACTCTTGTTAGGCCCACTGGGCAAACCAAGATAGTCGAACGAGGGTACGTGGACTGTGGAGGGGCGAGAGCCCTGTTCTATTCTAAGGGGCAATGTTACTACCCAGTTCCGGTTCCCTCGACTAAACTCAAGACCTAGTCGTCCAACAAGAAATAACCAACAGCAGGAAATAAACCACAACCACTCATGCAATATAGCTAAGCAGAAGAAAAACAAGACAATTAAAGTACAATAAGCTGAAAGTCTCAACGAAACATGCCATCACAACATAAACAGTGGAAAGGAAAGTCAAATATAACATGCTAGCAGATATGGTAAGTACTCACTACAAATGTACAGAAACAAAGTGCAAGGAATAGAAGAAAAGAGCTCTGGTACACTACGGCTGGGCTCGGCTGGGCCCCGCATCCTCAGCAGCCGAGAACTCAGGCTGCTCACCTCCCTGACCTGAACAAGGGTACAACAAGAGACGAAGTCAGCGTACACTGAGTAGAGTGGTGGTTATACAATTTACATGCAGCTGATTTTTAAACAAGCAATTACGTTTAATTCTGATTCCCACTTATCTAAACTAGGTATTTCAGATTATTGATTCCACACAGGATCCATGTATTTCTTGATCTTGCCTGTTCCTTGTGGGAACGATCTTGATTGCAGTCCTTTCCATGGTGGAGGTACACGTGGTACTCTCCTGGCCAGGAGAGTCCCCTGCCATAGTCCTACACCCAGTCAACCACCCCAAGGTCACGGTCGCAATGTAGCGGTGACAACAACATGCGCGATAAGCGCATGGGTAGCTACCCCGCACTGGCACACGGTTAGTCATTTCCGCTAGCAGGTACGCCCAAAGGTACAGCACAGGGCCTAGCCCTCTTAGAATAGGGGTCTCGCCCCTCAAAACCATCCAGGGGTTTTGCCTCTCCACAATCCGCGTACCCTCATCCGACTATCCTGGTTTGCTCAGCGGGCCTAACAAAGTCGGTGTAGAGTGGCTAACTTAACCCTGGGCCCCATGGGGTGGCTAGCTCCCGCCCTACACTAGTAGCACGCCTCGATACCACATACGCAAGGGCCAACAGGTGTCGATAGAGAGTGGCCAATCCTAATCTCGGGTCCCAACCCAAGGGTGGCTAGCTCCACTCTACACTAAAAGAACCACTATGCTCCTTGGTACCACATACACAAGGGCTAGCTCACTTCCTATCTACACACGAAATTCCTTTCCATATCTAGGAGTTCTCCTCCTAATTCCCCGTAGGGTTCACGCACTGTATTTGTTCCATTTATCAGTATCCAGATCTCATGGTTCATAACTCGTTCCTCATCCATATATAGGCAGCTCATGTTTTCAGAATTCAATTCTCAATCATATACATGCAACTTGTGGTTTCACAGCTCAATTTCTCATTCACATACAAGCAACTCGTATTTTAACATGCATCTCAAGTAAACAGAGTAGCTCAACCATTCTCATTTGTTTCTACCCTAGGGTTCATTTCTCATCCTAGGGTTTATTCAAGTATTCTAAATATGCTCTTTCATTGTATAAATCTTAATGTTATAGTAACCACTCTACTAGGAAACATGGGAGTAATGGGGGCTTGAACCTCAGACCCAGGCATCTCCGCAAGCCCTAAACACATAGTAGGCTGAAACCCTATACCAGGGAATACAACACAAAAGAAGAGTTCAGAGCAATATATAACAGACTCTAATACATAGAGAAACTCGAGAAGAAAACACAGGTATTTCGTTTACGTAAAACGGATCCCGATCGGACCCTAAACAGGTCAAAAACGTGCATACTGGTCAAAATCAGACGTCTGCGAATAATCCCAGACATCTTAAAAGACATCAAATCTTACCTAGTGTCTCCTGCGGTATCCTCAGATGTCCGGATCCCTCCGCGACCGTTTGAGGGCAGCTCTAGATGTCGGGCAAAGCCTCCGGTTGTCTGAAAGTGCCTTCGGACGTCTGGCAATGCGGTCAGACGTCCAAAATCACCTCAAAGTGTGCACCCCACTCCTTCACTACGCTCTGCACCTGCGTGTAGAGCAGAGACCCCATTTTTAACTCATGCATAAGTCTGCATGGGTAGATCTTGTGAAACACAACTTACCTTTGCGCCCAACGTGCTTTCAGACGTTCGGCTCCAATCCCGGATGTCCTGCTACCGCTACGGATGTCTGGTCGATGCTCCAGACGTCTAATACGAGAACTTTTCTAGTACCAGAACCTCCTCCACGACACTGCTCTCCCTGTAGCGCCGTCCGCAACGCACCGCAGCAGCTTCAGCAGCTGCAGAGGGCTGGGAGGCAGCCTCCCCGAGCCCCTCTTCCTCGCGTGCGTGCTCACCGCCAGCCACGCGAGCCCCGCCAAGCTCCCTCCAAGCTCTGTCGAGCTTCTGTCGAAGCTTCCCTGAGCTTCGTTCGAGGCTCTCTGACTCCACACGAGCTCCCCGAAAGGTCCACCGACCTTGGTCCTCCTTTCTCACGCTCTTCCTCTCTCTCCTTCTCATTTTCTCTCACCCACCCTCTCTCTCTCTCGCTCTCCCTCGCCGATCCTTGCTCAGTCTCGCTCCTCCTTGCCATGGCTACACGGGAGTGTCCGGACAGGGAGGTAGCGGTGGCTGGTGGTGAGGGTGGTGAGGAGTGGGGGGTTTTAAATAGGGTTAGGTGTTAGGGTTTCGGGTGAGAGGCGATGGGAGAGAGAGAACGTCCACGCACCGCCCGCACGCAGAGGGAAAATAAGTTTCGATTTTTCCCACTTTCAGACATCCGAGCCTATGTCCAGACGGTTGGACAGGCGTCTGACTAAAACTCCAGACGTCTTATCTAGCTAAAAAGGAAATGAGTCACTTCAGGTGAGACCCCTATTTTGAGAGGGCAAGGCCCTGTGCTATTCCGTGCTATACTTTGGACGTACTCGCTAGCGGAAATGACTGACCGCGTGCCAATGCTGGGTAGCTACCCGTGTGCTTATCGCACGTGCCGTAGTCACTGCTACGTCACGACCATGACCTTGGGGTGGTTAACTGGGTGTAGGACTACCATGGGGGACTCTCCCAGCCAGGAGAGCACCACGTATACATCCTACCTCATGGGAAAGACTGTAATCACGATCGTCCCCTTGAGGGACAGTCAAGATCAAGAAATGACCAGATTCTTAAGAGAATAAACAAATTAGAACAAATTAGTTGAGCTAAATGGAATTGAATAATAAATCAGTTGCTTGTCATATGTTAATTACATATACATGACTTAACTTCCACTCTACTCAGCGTTAGCTGACTATGGATTTCATAACCTTGTTTAGGTCAGGGAGTTGAGCAGCTAGCACTACCGGCAGCAAAGGGAGTTGGGCCCAGTTGAGCCCAGCCTTAACTGTGTTTTCCTTCTGTTTCATAGCCTCTTTTGTAGTAGTGAGTATTTTGTTATATGTAATACTATTCCAGTTATATTTTCGCTTTATTTTTCGCAATTGTAATTGTAATGGCCTGTATATTGTAAGACCTTCCGTTCTGTTGGTGCTAGAGCACCACGATCATCTATTTTGATGATAACAAAACACGTGTTATTTAACATTTGCATTTAAAGTCTTAGATTTCAAGATATTAGAAAATGGAGACGAGTTTAGACAGAGTTCAAGCTCGCATCCATGGTGGATTGGAAGAGCTTGACAGAGGAGAAGGAGCTTCGCGAGGAGCGAAAGCATGAAGAAGGAAGGAGATGAAAAATAGGAAAGATTTCCTCCATTATATTTTGTACTTTGTTTTTGCTCTTTTTTTCTTAGATCATATGTTAAAGAGTCTCAAAGAACTCTTAAAGTAGTCCTAGGAACACCTACACAGCCCTAGGATACTTAGGTTTTCTGTAGAAAACTTAGAAAACAAAAATAAGGTTCTGACAACCTAATCAAACGTCTAATCTGGAAATCAGACATCTGATAGTGACTTTTAAGATGTCTAACCGTTGACTCAGACGTCTAATAACTTAGGCTGAACCTAGTAGGTTCTGTCTGATGAAATCAGACGACCAGACCTTAGTCTAGACATCTTAGAAGGCGTCTGATGGTTGTGCCAGACGTCCAATTAGTGGAACGTTGGCTAACATAGTAAATGTTGAGGAATATAACCATTAGGCTTCTATCAAACGTCCATAGAGGACCTCAGACGTCTGATATGTGGTCGTTCTGCCTCGACTGACCCAAAATCACCTTTGTGAGATTTTCTAGCCGTTAACCTATCTTGGGAATCCATTCCCATAGTACAATTGGTTTCCAGATGTCCAAACCTAGTGTCAGATGTCCTGTACGTCGTCTGATGGCTTTGCATTAGAACCCTATTTAAATTCGACCAAATCAGGAAGGAAACCCACCTAGAATCAAACATCTGACTTTGTTCCTAGACGTCTTAAACAAATTTTTCAAACGTCTGATACCTGGACCAGACGTCTAATGACCCTGTCAAAATCATAATTGATTCTGATTACGGCCTGTTTTACCTTGGGTTCAACCCCAACGACTATGGAAGCTTTCTAAGGGCTTCCAAAACCTTCCTAGGCCCTCTATAAATAGAGGAGGACCCGTGCCCTACATGCACATACCAAGATACACCCAAGCAACATATTTCCACATCTCATGTGTTAAAAAGAAGTAGAAGATCATCTAGAAGAAGCTCTAGCTCTCCTAGCATTTGTTCCACACATAGAGAGCTTCAATCCAGTTGCACACCCACTCTCCTGCCAACGTCACAAGAGTGTTGTTGTGCCAAAGCATAGTTCACACACCCGCGTCGTCACACCGACACACTCCCACCAAAGGGAAGTTCCCTTACCTATAGTAGCTAGATTTAATCATTCACTTTGTGGTTCTATAGGTTGTGCTGTAATTTATCTTTGTAATTGTGTTGGGTATTCGCATTGTGAGTTTCCGTCTCCTTCGTAAGACAAAATCCTTCTCGTGAAGAGAAGGGGGTTGAGGAACGCTACCCTCGAGTTCAAGTAACGTGGTTGTATTGAGGTTGTACTACCCTTGTTAAAGTAATACGTTAGTGGATTTGATCGACTTTGTCGATCGGGAAATCCTAACTCGAAAGGGTTAGGTGGTGGTTTTTACCCGATTTGGATTTCCACCTAAAAATACTTGTGTAATTGTGTGATTGTGCTATTTGTGAGATTGTTTACATAATTTCACATTTTACATTATGTCACGCATATCTCACTCCATCCCATAAGGATTTACACGTTCTGTTTCCTTCACAGTCTTTGTATTATTTTTTGCTTAGTTACATTGCACATGTAGTTGTGAAATATTTTCTATTTTTGGATATTTCTCGTTGGACGACCGGGTCTTGGGATTAGTCAAGGCGGGCCAGTCTTGGGTCCTATAGGGATCTGGGATCGAATCGTAACATTTCATACTTCCAATCATGAATTTAAAAGGATTTTGGCATATTTGATCTGCCAGAAGTTTTGTGGATTTTTATGTGCCTCAGATCATACCTTCGTAGGTTTGATCTGGGCTGATTTCTAGAGATCAGATGTAGCAGCTACTGCAGTTGTGATAGCAGTAGAATTTAAGACATCCAAACTTTGGTTCCTTGATCTGATTCCTATTCAGATAGCAGCTGTAGATCAGTTGGCAATCTGTTGGCAGCAGATCAAATTTCATATTTCAGCTACTGCTGCCTTGATCATTACAACTGTTGCAGCCACTATTGGAGCCTAATTAGAGGTGATTTGGTAGGGTTTTGAAGTTTAAATGGAGCTAACTTGTTAGATAGTATTAGAACCTCATCTATCAAGCATTCATGTACTGTTATAGCTTAAAATTTGAGTTGAATGTCTTGATTTCTTGTTTAAATTTCTGTTGTCAGCTATTTACATGTGCTTAACTATCCAAATGACATTATTAATGACATATACATCAAAAATCAAGTTTAACTGCCCATGCATGTTTAATATAGTGTGTTGGATGTTTTTTTGTGTTAAAACCTCCTTTCTAGCCACTAAAACCTCATTCAAGGCCTTAGGCTCTCTTGGAAACACCTTTTCAAGGCCTAATTTGTGTGAACTTTGTAAATAAATAAAAATTATAAAAAAATCCAAAAAAAATAAAATAAACCTATCTTGGTCAAGATTAGGTATATGCTTAGGCATATGCCAAGTTTCAAGGCATTCTGAACCCTCGGCTTGGTAGAACATACCAACCGACAATTCAGCATACCTTGAAACTTAATAAAAGAAACAAACATTAAAAATGACAAAAACAACACTCTATATCTCATCTCTTATCTCTACTATATCCATAAAACTCATAAAAATCAAAAAAACCCTAAAAACTCTTTAAAATACAATGTATACTATGTATATACTTGTATATATAGCTTAAATCTAAGTTATTTGTAAATATTGTATAATATGTATAAAATATCTATAATTTTTTTTTTGAAAGGTATAAAATATCTATAAATAACTTACATATGAATTCTATATTAAAAATTAAGTATTTAGAGTTATCTAATGTATATATAACTTTATGGTATTATTTTATATTAATTTATATAACTTAATTGTAAAATAACTAAGTAATTATACAAACATAGTTAAATGTACATATCTGTAGATCATACTGTACATACATGTTTATATATGTATTATGTACCATATAATACCTGTAATGTAATTTAATTATATTTATAGTAAATAATTAATTTATTATTTAGTTAGGTAATTTATTAAGTTAAAACAAAATAAGTCAGTAAATTAAGTTAGTACTAAGATAATTTATATTATATACTTGTAATATATTATAATAAGTATTTTCAACTTATTTATATCATATTTATACTCTATTTTAGTATTTTTAGTTTATTTATGTGTATAACTAACTAAAACATGTATCTAAATCTATATAAATTAAAATAAAGCTTCTAAAATATAATAAAAATATATAATAAATAATTTAGTACCTATATTAACTCTGTATAAAGTCAAATTGACAATCAATTAACTAATTTATACTGTAATTAGCAAATTAAACCCTAATTTAACTTGTATAAACTGTAAATTTCACCTAATTTAATTATAAAATAAACTAACTTATTTTTGTAAACTAACTACATAATTATGTAGCCCTGTGTAAGAGGTTTGAAATCCCATAATTTAATTTTAATTAGCATTAAATTATGGCCCTCAATTCGAGAGCCAAAATCACTAAATCAAATAGTCCGATGCCCAGGCAGCAGCGCCTGAAGGGCACTTCAGATAGTCCCATACCAAAAACGGTGAAGCTCGTGTAGTGCCATATTAAGATTTTGTGTTGTGGGCTTCCCAGTCGTCAAGCGCCGGGTGCCCACATACACATTACACTCTCTCTCCTCCGATACTGATTTGAGCATATGCAAATATGGGTGCAGTGCACTGGGCCGAGGGCCGTGCACTGTGCGTGGGCTTGTGTGGGCCCAATAACGAGTTATAAATTGGATCTAATACACGTAACAATTAACGAGGATGGCCTTAGTAAAGGTCTAGTCCCACCCAGTAATGGGTGCTGTGTATCCCTCAAAAAGGCCGCCCACCAACTAAACCAATTTTTGGGTTAAAAATCAATCTCAACTGGTCTGAACCAGTCTTAAGAGAAGAAAGGAGAGGAGAAGAGAGTTGAAATGGGGCTAAGTGTTGAGCCCCTTTGTGAGTTGTGTCTATGCCTTAGTGTGTTGAGTGTGTGAGTCTGTGTGTTACCTGTGTGTATATATGTGTGTGTGCGTCTGTGTGTATAAAATATATAATGCATACGTATATAAATAATATAATATAATGTATACTAGTATAGTATAGATTAGTGTATATAGAGTAGTAGAATGTTTGAGCTCTTATATTTGTATATATATAATACTAAGGGCTTTAGTGACGAATACATCTGTCACTGTATATATGTATGTATGTTCGGATAAGTAATTTTTGCCTTAGGTAGTGTAAATATGTTACTAAGGTTACACTGACGTTTATATATATCATTGTATATAGGATTATATGTTAGAATAGATAATAGTTTTTGGCTTATGTTAATTTTACTAAGGTTTTAGCGATAGTTATATATGTTACTGTATATATTGTATATGTTACTATAGATGTTAATATGTTCTAATGATTTAGTATAGTAACTATTATTAATTATTTTTGTACCTATACTTAGATATTAACTATATTAGTTGTAAATAACTAACTTAAAATAGTCGTACATAGTTTTTAATGCTTGTGTGTACATTTGTCTCCAAGCATTGTAATGTATTTTTGTGTATATAATTAACTAAATTCTTTTATTCGTTGATTTTTTCATTCATTTTTGTAAATAAAATCAACATTTTTGGAATTAAAGAATGTTTTTGGACTTAGAGAATGATGTATATCAATAACTGCCTCCCAGTGAACGACCTAAAATGAACCAATAAAAATTAAGTATATAAATAAAAATTGACGCATCGGTTTGTATGTGACATATACTACAACAATGACATTTAAAACCCCTTTTTAGTGCGAACCGGTTGACGACGACCATATTTTTGACGGCGTTGCTGGGGATAAAAACCTGTCAACAGTGCTTTATTGTAATTGTTTGACAAATGTTGTAGAAAGTCAATTAGTAGACTAATGGTAGATGCACCCACCTTGGTGCTATAGTGGAAAGCTGGTGTATGTGAGAAAATATGAGACACATGAACTCTTGAAGGGATCACACAAATCTATTTCATAGCTATATGTGGAAAATTGAAGAAAAGAGCTCTCTCTGTGTATATCAGGAAAGACAAATTCTACATGTGGTTGCAAAGTCTTTATCAAACTCAAGCATAAACGAGGAGATAGGCCTTTGGGAAAAGGATCCGATCTTTGTTCTCATCTCAATGATATAAAGAGTTATTTGAAATAATATAATCCAAGGAGAGATGATAGCCATAAGATGGGACTGAACCTGAGGATTAATATTATCCTTTAGTGTAAAGAATCCATCGGCATTTGGAATACCTAAGGGAGACGTAGTTTGTAATTCATGAATCCTAAACACTTCGCTATTAGCGTGATGAAACCAATAGTGACTTTGATAGATTACTACTTAAAGAGAAATCAAATATTAATCAAGAAGTTGATTAGCATTTTATTTAACATTTAATTAGGCCTAAAATGTTTAGTCTTGATCCAAAAGGATTTAGATGGCAATTAAATGAGCTTTTGCTATTAAAACCAAATTGGTTGAATTTCTTAAAGGGCTAATGATGCAATTATTCAAGTAGGAATAAATCATGACCATTAGATTTGATTCAATGGCTCACATCACATTAGGATTACTTCAATCCCTAAAATGGCTCCTAAAGGTAAGAATTAAAACTTAACCAATTCCATAATTCCCAAAACCATCACGAGAGATCCACTATCACTTGGAAGGAAGTGGAAGAAGAGGCACATCAGGCAGCCCCTTCTCTTCTAGGTCAATGTGAGTTGAGCGACCAACTCCTTTGTTGTTGGTCGACCCCTCGTCTTGTAGACCAACCGACAATAAAGGAGGCCTCTTTCGAGAAGAGGCTCACTCATGGCACCAATTGACCGACATGCTTGGCCTTGTTGGTGATCTTCTGGTCACATATGGGAGATCTGAGGCGATCGTCACTTTGGAAACATGAAGGGTTCATGGATCGAAGAAGGAGTTGGGTGTTCTCGACATCGAGGGTTTCATTCGCTTACCGAGAAGGTTCCAAGGCTTCGCCAGGACTTATTTGAGGAGGCATTACTTGTGTAGTGATGTTCTACCTCACCACAAAGGTATAACATTTATACTTGTCGGGACCCTGGAATCAGAAGAAGATATTGCTTCCCATATGGTTTCGATTTCTAGTTGTTTGAAACATGATTATTCAATTTTCGACCATCAAATCAAGTTTGCAATCGGAACTTTTAAAATGATGTATTTCCATGCTTCTGTGATGCCCTGAGTGAATTGTTTGCCTTCACATCCAAGCAAAGTAGTTTAAAGCCCCTGTTGAAATTTCATGGTTGCAATTGAAGAAAAAGCATTTTTTTGAGTTATGGATATATATATCGATCATTAAGAACGGAAGGACCATTTCTACCATTGAAATTAATTACACTTCCTAAGGGCTAAAAAATTAGGGACATGCATATCCAATACGGTAGTTGTAGGCTCCTCCTTCAGCCAAAACATTTCCCTCATTCCAAAACATTTGATGCTCAATCAAACAAAGGTGTACATTGTTCCCTCATAATTCCAATGTTAAACCCCAAGTCCATTGAATCAACCCCAAAGATAGAATGAATTACTTGACGTTTCAAGATTTTGAATCTTAGCTTGAAGGATCTAATGATCTCCCAAATATAGGGTAGTTGTTGACATCATGATGTGGATACATTTATTTAGCATAAAATGCCTATTTATGCATGTTCCTAGGCTTATAGATGCATTTAACTTTGTAAATAGTGCACTAATAGTGTCATCACGCATTTAGAATAATTTGTATTAATTGCATATTAATTTACACATTTTTATGTCTAGGGGACAAGGCGACACATCTCTAGGCTTCAAATGGAGAATCTGATCATATGGATGTGGTCAGGGTGACGATCGGAGTCTAACGACTCCGTAACCGCCCCGATCAGACCTCCGTAGCATCCTTCATAAGCCAGAGAAGAGCAATAGCTAAGGCACATGGTGATGCAAATCATAGCTTCAAACGACAAATCCAACCATATGGATGGATTTAGGTCGACGATTGCAAGCTCATGACACGAAAATTGCCCCGATCGGACATCCGTGGGGTCTCCTACAAAGACAAGATGGATGGCCCAGATGGTGCCATGTGGCACCATCCAGACCGCCCAACACCACCCACTGCCTCTCTTCCTTAGCCACACCCATTGATCTAAGCTGCTGGATCTCCATCCAATAGACGAGGTTAATCTGTGCCCGCCTTTTCACACATTTGAAGGAGATGCCTATGCTAAATCTCAACCGTTGGATCTCCATCCAACGGTTGAGACCTCGCGCCGTAGCCATCAACAGATAGCCAAATTCTCCACCATAGCACGGTGGTCTCGCCCTTGACACCCAAAGAGAGCGTGTGGATTCGAGACCGCACGCACCCCCTAATCCTCAACGCACGTAAGGCGCCCAATTGGTGTAGCTCGATCAGCATCAAGTGACTTATATCAAGCCACGTGGTGCGACTAGATTGAGGTGCACATTACGCCCATGATCATGCAATAGCAGACACGCGAAGGATCGATCTCAAGCACATAGCAACACAATCTCGTGTGTACGATGAAGATCTAATGGTGGAGCTCGCATCCTTGTGATGCCAACTGTGTAGCGCACAGTGCACTACATAATGCACAGTAGGCATTAACGCAGCGCGTGCGGTGCATGCTCCTTGCGTTGCCTTCATTGTTTATCCCACCAAATGATTTGCCCAAGGCATATAAAAGGTCATGCACACCCCCTTCCTCTTCATCCCTTTCTACTCTCTTCTCACCCTCTCTAGAGCTCAAGAACCCTCTTGAGCTTGTGTCCCAAGCCCCGAGATGCTCCACTAGAGAAAATTAAAATAAAATTTCCCTCCTCTCATCCCTATTCATGGAACACTTACAGCCATCCTCTCACCCTTGTTCCAGAAGCGGATCCCACAACAGTGATGTCCTGCCTCATCCCCCCTTTGTTCAAGCTTTATCCTCCTTCCTCCATCTCCATTCTCGCACTTCCAAGTATCGTCCAACCAGCTCGTCCCCTAAGCAGCCATCAAGGGGGATTCTCTCTCTCTCGCTCTCTCTTTATTCGCTTTCTAGGGCAGATTTAAATTCCCACAATATTTTCTGTAATAAACATTCATTTAAGCTTATATAAAATTGTTTCTTTCTCTCTCTCTTTAATCAGTTGTAGAGTAGATAGTTTAGATAAATCTCTACCTTCTATCTTGCTTATCTAAAAAGACAAAAAAAATACAAAGCCCCAAAATACCAAAAAGAAATAAACCAATGCAGATTTTGATAAATGTTGACGTGTTCTCGATCGTGTTTTAACAGTTAGTTACGTCGTAGTATAGGTGATCAAGCGTCGTCAACAAATAAAAGTTTTATTACTATAAAACCTAAGTATCCGAGGTCGAACACAGGGAGCAATTGGAATTATTACTAATCTCAAGAATGTAATTGAACACTTAATTACTCAAAACATAATTCAAATATAAATGCATGAGTTTGAAAAGTAATTGTGGCAAAAAGAAGAATTTGAACGTCTGATCATGGGATCAGACGTCTTAAAAGATGTCTTCTCCTCTTTTGTTGTTCTTCTTCTGATTTTTCCTTCTTTTGTGCTTCTTCTTTCTTTTCTATAGTGCTTTGCCTCTTTCTTCCTATTTTCTTCTGCAGTTACTTTCTCTCTACGGGTCTTCTTCTTCTTCCTTGGCTCTGTTTTCCTTCAGTTCCTCTTCTTCTTCTTCTTCAGTTCTTCTCTTTTTCCTTCGCCTCTTCCTTTTCTTCTCTTTTTCCTCTGCGAAGGCTTCCTTCCTTCAGCCTTGCTTCTTTCTTCTCCTAAAGTATCTTTCTACTTACGAGTCTTCTTCTTCCTTGGCTCTGCTTCCTTTGCTTCACTCTTCCTCTGCTCGCAGCGGCTAAGTGTTGGCTTCTTCCTTCTTCCTTCCTTTCCTGCACAAACCACAGCAAAGAAAAACCTATCCTCTACCCACACCCGCGCGTCTCTCTCTCTCTGTGAACCACTCAGCACGCTCTCCCAGAGCCAGGTAAATGGGTCAGATCTCGTGCCCGGGTCCAGGCGCACCGACATGAGGGTGGTGCATGAGGAGTGCTTAGGTCAGTGTCGGGTCAGGTCGCCAGATCCATGTGGTGAAATCACGGACGAGGTAGTGAGATAGGTGAGGGACCTCACCCCAAGTGCGTTCGGAGGCAACGAGCCCATATCACAAAAACATTATAAACCACTCCAGCGGTTTGTGACTTCACGATGTGGGACTAATGCTCCCCCTCTACTTCGCGCGTGCCCGCAGGAGTCTATCCTTCAATTGCCACAACTACGGACTTTGCAGCACCTCTTGCTGGAGCAGAAGTCTTCACAATACCTCCCCGAGTCAGCTGCTCCTGGAGCCCTATAGTCCTGCGACCTGGAGCAAGCGTGGAGCTTCTTCAAGTTACTGCTAATGGCGACAGGGGCGTGAAATCTGTCAGACACGAAAAGAGCCTCGCAGCTTAATCAGATCACCGGGGGACCTTCGCCATGTCACGGCAAAGGTGAAACGCTAGGTGGAAGGCCGCGGGGCGGCCTAGGCGTGCGTGCTTAGGTCACCCTGTGGCCGGATGGATGGGTGTGTTCGAGGGACTGTTGGGCAGGTGTAGAGGGACTATGGATGAGTGGAGGGTGCTCAGTGAGGTGAGGCTGAGGTTATGCGATGGTCGGCGAGGCGTGTGGGGCAGCGGAGCGATGGGAACGTCTCGCCAGAGGGTGGCCGGAGATGAGGAAGGTAGTGGTGAACAGCGGCGGTCGAGGGATGTTTGATGAAATAAAATGAGGGAGATGAAAGAGGGGATAGAGAAGAATAGTTTTAACCTAACTAAAGGGACGAAGGGGACGAGGAGGCGGACGGCAGTACCTGTTGTCGCCGGAGAAGAAGTCGCCCAGTGGGGGAAGACGATGGCGACGACGGGGCTAGGGCAGCACGCGCGGGTGTTGCGCAACGCGGAAGAGGATGAGGAGGATGGCTCTGCCACTGGTTTTGTGGCAGAGCGAAGAGGAAGAGGAGGGGGGCTCGCCAGAGCTCACTGGACCCCTTGGCCGGAGAAGGAGATGAATTTAAGGTGGAATCCTGGCCAAGTCGAGCAGAGGAGGTGCGTTCGGAGTTAGGGTTTAATTTATAGGTGTTGGCCGTGCTTCTGGTTCGTGGAGGGCACGTCTTCTGCCACCGACGTCTCACCGGAGATGGAAGGCGGTTAGATACCCAAATCTCTCGTGTGTTTGCACGGGAGATTGAGTGCAAATCAGTGGTTGTGATCGGGCTCAGATTGAAGGGGATTCCTCAGAGAATCTCCCTTCCAATTCTGGAAGGAGATCTCTGAGGGATCAGAGAGTATCCCATCTGTCTTCTTCGCCAGAGAAGGATTCCTCCCCAATAATGGCGGAGGGACGTGATTGTAAGATTGGCGAGAAAGATAGGGGGGTTTATGTGATGGTTTTCAAAAGATAGGGACCAAAATGAGATTGGGTGTATTAAATTGCAAAGTAGGTCAAGATGACCTCCCCTTAGGTCCAAATTTTGGTAAAAACCTAATTTTGACCTAAAGAATCCAATGGTGAAGTTGTATTTTAGGTTTGACCACGTTTGACTGGATATTTTACGTAAAAACCCAAATTAGGTCAATTGATGAGCTAGGATCATAATCTAGGTCAAACTAGGTTCCAAAGGCCAAATTGAATGTTCTAAACCCTAGGGGATATTTTTTCATGATTTTTAGAGGATTTACTTGATTTTTATCCTGACCAAAATCTTGTTGAATTAAGAGGATCTATTTTAGGGTTACCAGATATCATTTATTTCCTGGATTGCACATGAACCCATTTCTAATTTAATCAACCCACTTTTTATCTCATTTAGACCATTTGACCTATGTTTTGTCTCTGAGAAATCCCGTTTATGAACTGCAATGGTAAAATTACAGTTTTAACCTTTATTTCATGTTTTCTTCTCAAAACACTTATTCCTCCAATTAAACCCTCTTCTAAGTCATGCAGGAGCTTTTATTCTCTTTATTATGTTAAAATGGGCTAGTTATGGCTCATGACGAGGCTCTCATCAATAAATCAAACGTCGTCTACTCGTGTTCATCCCGAGACTCATCGAGTCTTAGTAAATTTTATTTGATAGTCGAGTTTTTTTGCGACTGCAATGAGTCAAGTTTCTTTTTCCAAAAACCCTAAATATTTTTTTGTGAGAGAATTTTTTGACTATCATGTTGACGCACCATTAGAGCTCCTTCGACATCTTCGCTCACCGCTCAATCGCCGCAATTGATAGAGGGCTTCTCTTCCCCTTCATCTTGCGAAGCCTCATGTGAAGCTTCAGCCATTAACACCCCTTCCTTTGCTCCAATTCCTTTGTCTTCCTCCTCATCATCGGCCGTGTTCGGTAGTAACTTCACACCTTTGTCTTCCAAATTAGGTTCAAGCTTTCAACCTTTGCATCTTCTATTTCGTTTCTAGAGCTTCTCACTCCCATTCATTGCCCCTAGCTTCTTCCTCCACCTACCTTCATTAACGCTTAAAGGAGCTTCTCCGACAGTTCGCTCCAAGCCTTCTCGCCCCCAATAGATTTAGGGTTAAGCTCCGACGTACTATCCAGAGCTTCTCAGGTATCTAATTTGGGTCAAGGACCACTATTCGTGCTTTACAGGCCATCATCGAAGGAACTGTTCTTCCTCGACTTCGACGATGCTGTTACAACCCGATTCCCAAATCCCTACATGACACGAGACCGACTCGACTAGACTAATCCCAAGACCCAGTCGTCCAACAAGAAATAACCAAAAAGCAGGAAAGTAAACCACATTCACTATGCAAAATAACTAATAGTAAAAGAGTACAAGCAACAAAGGAAGTAAAAGCTGCTAACAGTACATATCACGACCACAACAGAAAAGTAGAACAAAAGTACAAGAACAGAAACAGTAAAAAAGTCTAAACTCACTAACAAAAAGGAAGTACAACAACAGTAAGAACTATTGCTGGGCTCGACTGGGCCCAGTGCCCTCTACAGCTGGTAACTCGGGCTGCTCAACTCCTGAACCTGAAAAGGGTTATGAGTAAACGGAGTCAGCGAATGCTAAGTAGAGTGGTAACCAACTAACTAAAACAATAAAGGCTAACAGGCAAATTTATCTTTTTCAATTATTTTATTTTACAAGTCATTTCTTTTCACCCAATGGTTTACTTTCACATCTCTTTCTTGATCTCGTATGTTCCTCATGGGAACGATCTTGATTGCAGTCTTTTTCGAAGAATAGAAGGCACACGTGGTGCTCTCTTGGCTAGGAGAGTCCCCCGTGGTGATCCTACACCTAGTCAACCACCTGAAGGTCGCGGACAGACGTAGCGGTGACTACGGCACACGCGATAAGTACACGGGTAACTACCCCGCACTGGCACACATTCAATCATTTCCACTAGTGGGTACGTCCAAAGTGCAACACGGAATAGTATAGGACCTAGCCCTCTCAGTAACAGGAGTTTAGCCCCTCAGAACCAAACAAGGGTCTCGCCCCTCCACAATCCGCGCACCCTCATCTGACTACCTCGGTTTGCCAGTGGGCCTAACAAGTCGGTGTAGGGTGGCTAGCTAAACCCTGAGCCCCGTGGGGTGGCTAGCTCTCCCCGGTGCAATGTACGCGAGGGCCAACAGAAGTCGGTGTAGAGTGGCCAATCCTAACCCCAGGTCCCAACCCAAGGGCGACTAGCTCCACTCTACACTAAACAGGGGACAGTCGCTCTCCTTGGTACCACGTACTCAAGGGCTAGCATACTTCCCACTCACATTTCCAGATCCATTCCATTTATCCACAAGAGCTCTACTCCTAATTCCCCATAGGGTTCATGCTTGTATTCACCATATTGTTCCATACCAAGTTTCATCATTCACATTTCCATTCTCATATTATACACATGCAGCTCGCATTTCCACAATTTAACATATACAACAAGTAATGTCACAGGTAACTGTTTAACTAGCACATGCATTTCATATTTCACAGGCAGCTTGTATTTATTAACAAGTAGTTGTTTACAATTCTATTCATTCATTTATGACTGCAATCTCAAACACTCATACAAACAATGCAAGTACTTCTCATCCTAGGATTCATGCCACATCCTAGGTTTCTAGTTATCCAATTTCACATATGCATTCATGTTTTATAATTAAAACAGGGGAAACCACTCTACCAGACAATCCGGGAGTACTGGGGGCTCGAACGGCAGACTCACATGCCTCTGTAAGCCCTGAACATGCAATTGATCGAAGTCCTATACCAAGGAACATACCATAATGGAACATTCAAAACAGTATATAAGGCTTTCTAAAATGTAAAGGAACTCACAAGGAAACCACAAATATCATGCTTGCGTAAAACAGATCTCAAATAAACCCTGAATGGGTCAAAAATAGGACTATAGACCTAAATCAAACGTCTAGCACAAGGTCCAGATGTCTTAAAAGTCACCAGGGTCTCACCTCAAGTTCCTGCGTCGACTTCAGATGTCCAGAACCCCCACTTGACCATGTGGACCCAACTCCAGACGTCCGACCTCTCCTCTAGTCACCTGGGAGTGCTTCCGATTGTCTGGTAAGCTATCCAGACGTCCGAAATGCATGGGAGGGCATGCCCCGCACCTTCCCAAAGCTGCCCCTGGATGCGATAGACTGAATCACCTACTTTTAGCCATACAGATTGGCTCTGCGGTGTGGCCTACAGGGCCGTAACCGCAAGAGGAATGTACCTTCGCAAAACTCTGCTTTCAAACGTCCGGTGTCATCACCAGATGTCCAACCCGTTGTCTGGACTACACGCCAGACGTCTGATTCTAGGAAAAACCTAGAACCAGAGCGACCTCTCGCTCCCCTCGCCGCGGCTTCTCGTCTGTAGCTCCGGTTGCAGCAGGTTGTCGGGGACGTCTCCCCCAACGCACTCCTCCCGCACGCGTCGCTTCGGCCGTGTGTCCTCCAGCGAGCTCCCACGAACTCGTGAGCTCAAGCTCCTCCTCTCTTCACGCCGCCTCTCCTCTTCGCTCCTCACTCCTCGCCCTCGCGCCCTCTCTCTCGCTTGTCCCTCTCGATGCAATGGAGAGGAAGGAAGGAAGGTGGTGGTGGTGGTGGAGTGGAGAAGAGAGGAAGGGGGGTGAGGGGTTATATAGGGAGTGGGGTTAGGGCTCGATGAGGGAGGAGAAAAGGAGAAGAGAGAGAAGGAAAGCGTCTGTGCGCAACCAGCCCGCAGAATCAACCTTGCATAAAGATTTGTCAATTTCCAGACGTCTGGGAAGGGGCCCAGACATCAGACTGACAGTCCAGACGTCCTAAAAGGCTTAGAACAGAATGGCTATTTACATAATAACAAAGGAAGTTTCGTCCCCGAAACTTGAGCTAGCTAGGGTGTGGAAGAGGAAATATACACGCATAATAAACTTAAAGAGGATCGAAGTCAGTCTGAAAAGACGTACCCTCAAAAAGCTCCCGGTACCGCTCTCGCATCGCCACCTCAAGTTCCCAGGTAGCCTCCTCGTACCGTTGGCTCCTCCACAAGACCTTCACCAAGGGTACCTGCTTCTGTCTCAAACTCTGGACGGCTCTGTCTAGTATCTGCACTAGTCTCTCGAGGTAGGTCAGGTCATCACCCACCTCGACACTCTCGTGGTTCAGAACATGACTGGGATCGGCAACGTACTTCCGGAGGTTGGACACGTGGAATACGTCGTGCACACCAGAAAGCTGAAGAGGAAGGGCAAGCCGGTAAGCAACGGGTCCTACCCGCTCCATAACCTCAAAGGGCCCCACAAACCTCGACACAAGCTTCCCTTTCACCTCAAAATGCTGCAGGCCCTTCATGGGCGAAACGTGAAGAAAGACGTGATCCCCAACCTCAAACTGCACTTTTCTGCGCTTCCGATCGGCATAACTCTTCTGTCTGCTCCTAACAGTGCGAAGTCGTCTGTGAATCTGCTCTATCACCTCCTGACTCTGTCAGATCAGCCTGAGGCCAACATCCCACTTGGTCCCCACCTCAACCCAACTAAAGGGCGCAGTACAACTCTGTCCATACAGAGCCTCGTAAGGTGACATGCTGATACTCGAGTGATAGCTGTTATTATATGCAAATTCTGCCAGGGGTAAGTGCTCCTACCAAGAGCCCCTCCAATCTAGTATATGATGAGAGACTCATCATGAACCTTAACTGACACAATTTGATCTAAATAAGTGTGAAAAAGCTCCTACAAAACCTAAAGAAAAGCCTAACTCAGAGAATTCTAAATTGAAGAATAAAATAAGTCACAAGGGGTAAAACTGTAATTTTACTAATGCAGTACACAATCAAGGTGTCTAAGGATCTGAATACAGGTCAACTGGGCTTAATAAAAAAGAAAGTGGGTTAACCTGAGCCAAAAAGAGTTATAGCAACTTCTAGGAATTAAATGACATTCTATAACCCTAAAAATAAATTCGCTTTAATTCACGAGGTTTTAGGCAGGATAAAAATCAACTAAACCCTCTAAAATTCATGTAAAAATGCTCCCTAGGGTTTAGAACCTTCAATTTGGCTTTTACAGCCTATCTTGACCTAAATTGAGAACCATGCCCAAATTTTGACCTAATTTGGGTTTTTGTACAAATTGATCAGTCAAACGTCGTCAAACTTAAAATAAAATTACACCATTGAATTCCTTAGGTTCAAATTAGGTTGGTACAAAAATTTAGGCTTAAGAGAAGACAATCTTGACCGACTTTACAAATTGGTCCTCTTGAATTACTTTTTCACCCTTATCCTTTTAAACCCTTTCATTTAGCCCCCTATCTTCTCTTTCATTCTTTGCAGAACAGTCCTTCCTGCCACCCCACGTAGGCGCCATACCTCCGGCGACCTTGTGCGGAGGATGGCGCCGCGTAGGGTATTGTGGCCACCCTCAGGAACGAAAGGCGGGTTCCCTACGTCGTCGTCTCTCGCAATGACCCTCCCCTTTGACCTGTGATGAGAACCTCATCATGAGCCATAACTAGCTCATTTTGACCCAATACAAAGGATAAAAGCTCCTACATATCTCAAGGAAAGGCTTAACTCAGAGAATTCTGAGTTTGAGAAGAAAACCAGTCATAAGGGGTAAAAGTGCAATTTTACCAGTATAATCTGCATACAGGGTAATTCAGGGCCCAAACACAGGTCAGAACAGCTTAATAAGAATAAAAGTGGGACGAGATGATCTAGCAAGGGCTACAGCACTTTCAAGGAACCAAATAATAATCTGTAACCCTAAAACAACCCACTTCAATTCACAAGGTTCGAGGCAAAGTAAAAATAGAATAAACCCTCTAAAATTCATAGAAAAATAATCTCTAGGGTTTAGAACCTTCAATTTGGCCTTTAGAACCCATTTTGACCTACATTGAGAACCATGCCCAATTAATAACTTAATTTGGGTTTTTGCGCAAATTGACCGGTCAAACAAGGTTTAATATGAAAATAAAATTCACCATCAGATTCCTTAGGTCCTAATTAGTCATGTATAAAAACTTGAGCCTAAGAAGAAACCTCCTTGACCGACTTTACACTTTGGTCCTCATATATTTACTCTTTGGCCCTCAACTTTTGAACCCTCGCATTTAGGCCCCTAACTCTCCTTCGTTCTTTGCAAACAGGTCCCTCCTGCAAAACCCTGCCAGCACCATGCTCCGGCGACCTTGCGCGGAGCATGGCGCCGCGCAGGGTAAGGTGGAGGACCTGGCATGTGTACCGGAGGGTGCCCTGCGTCGTCAGCCGTCGCAGGAGCACCCCCATGGTCCTTGCAGCCCCCCATACCGGCCGTGCGAACGCACGGACGGTATGGGTTCGAATTCCGACCATGCTCCGGCGAGGGAGACACGTCGTCTCCCTCCGCCTTCCTCCCTGCTTCAACCCTATAAATACCCTCCGCCGCTCCACCGACCAAGGCAGCCTGGATCTGACGGAGAAAACCCCCAGCTTTCGTCTCTTCTTTCTCCGGCAGACGCTCACCAGCTCCGGCGACTTCCTCTCCCTCCACCTCTTCGCTCTGCCGCACTACCAGCAGCAGAGACCTCCTCCCCTGCTCTTCCCGCGCCACGCCGCACCCAGCTGGCGCCTCCCCAGCCTTCTGCTCGCCGCCGCCCCTCTCCCTGAGCATCGTCTTCTCCGGCGACAGTCGATACGACTGTCGCCCTGTTCCTCCCCCTTCGTCCCTGCAGTTAAGTTAGACTTACTCCCCTTCTCCTCCTCTTTCTTTCCCCGCTTTCGATTTAGTCAATTAAGCCCTCTACCGACCCTGTTCACCCTCATCCTCTCCGCCTCCGACCACCCTCCGGCGAGCCGCTCCCATCACCTCAGCGACCCACACGGCTCGCCGACCACCGCAGAACTTCCGCCTCCTCACCCTGATTCTCTTCCGCCCCTCCACTTCCCACCAAACACCCTCTGCAGACCCACCGAACACACCCACTCCCTCGCTCACAGTCTGACCTAGGACGACCTAACAGCTCCATCTCGCCCCCTGCAGACCCCCTGACCACCTTCGCCGTGCCACGGCGAAGGTTCTCCGCCTGTCTGATTTGGCCAAGAGGCCGTGCCATTGGTTTCAGGTTCCAGGCCTTGACCGCCATTGGCGAGGAAGCTCGAAGCCTGCTCGAGGTTGCTCCAAGCCGAGATATCCCAGATTGAATAGCCACGGCCAGCGCGGAAGAGTCTCACGCACACACCCTGGCCCTCGATTGGAGCTGTACGCCTCAACAGCCGATGCAATTGGGAGCACCATCCCTGCTGCAGGCGTAAGAGAATTGGGGTGGGACATTTAGTCCCACCTCGGAATCTCTCAAAGGCGCGCGGACACATAAATTGAAAAACTGCCGTATGCTGTTTGCCTCAGTTACCACGGGGTGAGGTCCCTCTCACCCGACCCGACCCGACTCGGCCTCGTCCGTGACCACGCTCCGCGGACCTGGCCCGACCCGATTAGACTGACCTGCACTCCTCGCCCACCACACACGCCGGTGGGCCTGGACCCGGGCCTGACCCGAACCCGATTACCCGATAGCGCTCTGGGAGAGCTTCCGAGGAGTGATTTCAGAGAGAGAGATACGCGGGGGAGGGGGGGTAGAGTAGGTTTTTGTCTTGACGAATAAACTCTGAAGTGTGCAGGCCAAAGAAGAAGAAGCAGACCCGCTGAAGAAGAAGGAGCTGCTGCACTGTAGCGAAGGCATTATTAAGTCGTCTCAGCACCGGGGCAGACGACGGAAGGTCAGCAGCCAAAGAAGAAGAAGACCCGCTGAAGAAGAAGGAAGAGCAACGGCCATCGCGAGAGAAGAAAAAGAGAAGTCAAGGCAGGTGAAGACAAAGAAGAAGAAGGAATGAAGAGAAGCAAGAAGCAAGAAAAGAAGAAGATGATCTGACGAAAAAGAAAGAAAGGAAACAAGAAGAAGAGCACGAGGGGAAAATCTGAAGAAAGCAGAAGAAGAAGAAGAAGAAGAAGAAGAACAGGAAGAACCAAAGACAAAGAGGAAGAAAGAAGAAAAGAAGAAGAAGCCAATTTTTCATCTCTCTCTCTCTCTCTTTATTTTTGTAATAGAACTTGTATATCTCTAGAATACAACTTGCTCCCTGAGTTCGACCTCGGGAACTCTTTCAGTTTTCCGAGTAATAAAAATTTTATATGAAACGTTGGTGACAACCGGCTTTACTACAACGATATAACACGAACCGGTTCTCCTCATCATTTTGGCGCCGTTGCCGGGGAGCAACGGCTATTCTAGAGGTAAACATTCCTGTTTCTTTTAAGTTCTGATAATCTCCTCTCTTTTGTGCAGCTACAGGAACTCAAGAAGACAAGCAACCACACCAAAGACAGGTAAATTTTTCCTCTCACTATTAACCCCTACACTCTAAAGAGGAAGAAAAGAAAAGAACAAGCAATATAGGGCTAACCTGTCTTCCATATTTAGTAACCATAAAAGTTGCATGTTTTCAACTCATTATTTCTGCACACTATTAAGGGTATTTAAGGGCTAACACATTCTTGCTTGAGCCCTAATTACCCAACAAAGAATTAACTGGACCAAGTAGAGCCAACCTAGGATCCAACACTAGGGATTTAGAGACACACTCCTTAAGCAAGAATTGAGAAAACCAAATGAAGTGTGCCCAAGCCCTTGTCTGAAAATACCTATTCAAAGAAAATCTAAAACAATTGGCTCTCTCTAAACACTTGAACCCTAAAAGACAGGACCTAAAAGCTCTCAAAGAAAACAAGAGGTAAAGTTGACCCCATGGGTCAACCAACCTTAAATTAGGTCACTCTTTGCACTTAAAAGACTAAAGTTCAAGTGAAACCTTAAGCACCCTGATCTTAAAATTGGTAGACTTAAGAGGTCAAGATCCCCATTCTGGTCTACCTGGAACCGCAGTGACAAGAGAGGTCGGGTGGGGGAAACCCTGTAACCCGTGGGGACGCTCTACCGTGTAGGGGTCTTCGCGGGACTCTCCCTCTCTGGCTGCCCAGGTAATTCTCAGGTGGACGATCTTTCTGATCAAGGGGTCCATCTGCCCCGAACCTCTATAGTCACCCAACAATTTTTGGGTGTCTTGATTGGGTCCAGCACCTGCTTATTTCATCCAGCCCTTCAGTATTTTTCAGGAGGTCCTTGAAACCTCCAATAGAAGTTCACTCTTCCCGAGGCTAAGCCTCGGCTCCTTTGTTTTTGCAGAAATCATTCACATAGCCCCTCTTTCCTCTGATTCTGAACAAAATCCCCTTCTTCCATCTTGATTCAAACTTTGATTCCACCACCTGATCCAATTATGCAGCTTAATTACCTAGCAAGACTACCATTCAAGAAACCTGAATATCGGAGATCTATGAAAGATAAAATGATCGAGAATGCCATAAGATTCTATGAAAAAGAAGAAAAAACCTCAACACCAAGAGGAGATATTCAGGTTGATGTCCCAACAACCACATCCTTCATCATAAACTGTGCCCAAATTCTATTAACTGGAATTTCAAAAGGATCAACCCGAGATATGCTCATGACAGGATACATTGAGATGGAAAAATTACACCAATCTGAATACCTTCAATGCTTGACAAATCCTGTACTTTGGGAACAACACCAAGATGCCCTTATAAAACGGGTAGAAATGATGAAATCAGTAGAACAAATTATCAACCAGAAATACCCGTATAAACCAGAAACAGAGGATGAACCATCTTGGAACAGTATTAAGGAACCATTCAGTTTCCCAGATCCCGGGATTGAGGCACAAAGTGGTTGTAAAATCCCAACCCAGGTAGAAGATAGCATTAAAATAGGTTGGGAAGTTGCAGGAGAACACAATGCTGAGCCAACCCTAGGCCATAAATCACCAAGCTTAGAACTCCAAGACTCCTGCAATAACAAGATTAGAATTGAACCTCTGGAGGGTATAAATTCCACCCCTTGTTTTGATAAGGTGACCCTCGAAGGTTATTCGGACTTAGGTTCTAATAATTCTACCCACATCCTAAGCCTAGAACCTAGATCTGAAACTTATTGGGAAGATTATGAGGCCCTTTATGAGGAAGATCAAATTTTTACAGGATATGATTCCGGGCCTCTATTTAATGAGTATCCCTCTCCAACATCCTCAGGAAATCTGATCGATTTCTCAGAAAACATGCCAATTTATGATACAGAAACTGAGGAGTTGGATGAGCAAGGTTTTAATAGGGTCTACCCTACCAGCTTAGAGCTTGAACAGAACATCTTTTTGAGCCCAGAAGTGATATATAGGCTAGAACCCAATCAGGCTGCTGATTCCACATCTGATGATTTCTGCTGTGGTGGAATTCATGATCATTTTCGCCAACTCTCCGACAATTTCAGATCTGACTATAATTGCGGAGAGATTCCCCTTCCTGAACGTGCCAGGCCTATCTACGACCTCAGTTCACATGATTCTGACTCTGACTCTGACTCTGAGGTCCTGATTCCCGAGATCACCGATAACACAGAATCATTCCTTTTCGATCCTCAGGAACCAAAAACAGAAAATGCCAAGAGTGATTGCAACCCAGAATCCAAATTTTTTCTCGAATCCGATTTCTTTCATCCTACAAACACTCTTCCGGCATTTGATAGTTACCCAGAGGACTCTCTGCAGAAAATCACCTATCATCTGTTTCTAGAAGAGCCCTCGTACACAATGGCCACCTCATCCGCACACACAGAACGGATCAAAACCTCTTCCAAACCCCGACCCGCAACCGGACTCAATTTCTATGCTGATTCACCTCTCACCGAGCCGATTGCATTTCCTCATCGGGTTTCGAACATTGATCAGACTACATACCATGCTCTATCATTCTCTGATCACCCCTGTAGGGTTCCTGCATCAACCACTGATTATCCTACGGGTCCCTACTCTGACCAGGCTGATTCGGCACAGCCAAACCCTGCGTTTACACTTCCACATCCATCTGAGCTTCATAATTTCTGGTGGGCTCCACACCTTTTTATCCACATCTATCAACCCACCAGATTGATTGGGTTTGGGCTGCATCATCAGCCTGTTGATCTGAACAAGCACCTGGTTGGACCAACCAGGCTCTTAATCAAGGTGCTTGTCTTACAAAACTCCGCTGATTTGACCATCCCCTCTCCATCGCATTTCCCGCTTGGCTGAAGGCATCAAATTTAGCGCTCAACGGGAGGCAGCCCGTCATTCTCTTTGAAAACCTGAAACGTGTTCTGACAGCTTTTTGCACTTGAAGTTCACACTTTAGGACAGCCGACTCCACCTCAGGTGCTTGCATCTGAGATTAGAAATCGTCCGCAACAGTCACCCCGACCCATTCACTCATCAAAACAGCTATCCTAATGTATGAACTTAGTCGAATAGAAACCCCTAGGTTACAATGAGGACATTGCAAATCTTAGGCATGGGGGGGTATGAAAGTGCAAAAACTCGTAAGAAAAGGTTTCAAACAAAAAAATTCACATATGCCAAAAATACCATAAAAATTAAAAAATTTTCGAAAAAGAATAAGAGGAAAAGAGGAGAAGGAAAATTTTGTGAAGGAGAGAAGAAACAAAATGAAAAAGGAGCACAAAATTATAAGAAAAGTTGATAGTCATTAGTAAGGAACTAAGGAATTAACCTAAGTTCTAGACCTCATTCAAGAAAATAACTGAAAAGTGCACAATAAGATTAGTAAGAATGCAAACCTTAGGCATTCTTGAATAGACTCTTAGTACTCATTAAGATCTGGACACTCCTCAAGAGGTTGAGGAAAATGAAAAGCTGAAGTATTAGGTCTAAGGCTTAGGGAGTATTCGGCCTCGTTAACTAATTTTTGGTTTACGGGACTCAGTAACCTAAGCACCCTAATCTCACACACAGCCTGGTTCAGTAAGCGTAAAAATCAGAATCACGCAGAAGCGTCGCAAAAATCTGAAAAGAACACCTAGAATAGGAATGGCCGATCAACACAAGTTGATTTGGACGAGTTCCCAGCGCAGAGAGGCGGGAAATCCCCTCGAAGATGCGTAACAAAATATCATCTCCTCGGTGCTTGTCTCTTAGGATATTTACATATCCTACGGGGGGCATGTAAGCACTCTGCTGGTTCAGATTCCATGGATGGCATTATCTCGAAGTGTCAATTGCCAGGGTCTGGATTCGGCCACGGAATACCATGGATGGGATTATCTTGAAATCTCAATAGCCAGGGTTCCGGGGGTTGCCATGGGCGGTGCTATCTCGAAGCATCGATCGCCAGGAACCCTTGAGGATTGATGATGGGAGCAAGGAATCTGATACAGACCGTGTTGAAAAGCCAACCCTAGACTAGAACTAAAAAGAAAAAGAGAGAGAAAACTCTCCAAACAGAAAAAACTTTCTATCTCTCTCTTACAAAACGCACTGCGAACTGGGCCAGGGCTAAAATCATTTCAAGCACGGGTGCTTTAACCACGAAGTCCAATAAACCTTAGGTTAGTTCTTGCGGGCCTTAAAAACCTTTGCTAAAAGACTGAGGCTAAGGCTAGACAGATTTGGATCTTGATTGGTACTAGAGTATCTTTTAGGCCTATGGTCAGCATTCTAACCTAATCTATGCTCAAATAAAAAGGCACTTATCTAAAACCATTGAAAACTTCATGGTCTAGAACAAGGGTTGAAACCTTAAGTTTTTTTTGCTAAGGGACTAGCAAAAGCTAGGCATGGGGGTATGATGAGAACCTCATCATGAGCCATAACTAGCTCATTTTGACCCAATACAAAGGATAAAAGCTCCTACATATCTCAAGGAAAGGCTTAACTCAGAGAATTCTGAGTTTGAGAAGAAAACCAGTCATAAGGGGTAAAAGTGCAATTTTACCAGTATAATCTGCATACAGGGTAATTCAGGGCCCAAACACAGGTCAGAACAGCTTAATAAGAATAAAAGTGGGACGAGATGATCTAGCAAGGGCTACAGCACTTTCAAGGAACCAAATAATAATCTGTAACCCTAAAACAACCCACTTCAATTCACAAGGTTCGAGGCAAAGTAAAAATAGAATAAACCCTCTAAAATTCATAGAAAAATAATCTCTAGGGTTTAGAACCTTCAATTTGGCCTTTAGAACCCATTTTGACCTACATTGAGAACCATGCCCAATTAATAACTTAATTTGGGTTTTTGCGCAAATTGACCGGTCAAACAAGGTTTAATATGAAAATAAAATTCACCATCAGATTCCTTAGGTCCTAATTAGTCATGTATAAAAACTTGAGCCTAAGAAGAAACCTCCTTGACCGACTTTACACTTTGGTCCTCATATATTTACTCTTTGGCCCTCAACTTTTGAACCCTCGCATTTAGGCCCCTAACTCTCCTTCGTTCTTTGCAAACAGGTCCCTCCTGCAAAACCCTGCCAGCACCATGCTCCGGCGACCTTGCGCGGAGCATGGCGCCGCGCAGGGTAAGGTGGAGGACCTGGCATGTGTACCGGAGGGTGCCCTGCGTCGTCAGCCGTCGCAGGAGCACCCCCATGGTCCTTGCAGCCCCCCATACCGGCCGTGCGAACGCACGGACGGTATGGGTTCGAATTCCGACCATGCTCCGGCGAGGGAGACACGTCGTCTCCCTCCGCCTTCCTCCCTGCTTCAACCCTATAAATACCCTCCGCCGCTCCACCGACCAAGGCAGCCTGGATCTGACGGAGAAAACCCCCAGCTTTCGTCTCTTCTTTCTCCGGCAGACGCTCACCAGCTCCGGCGACTTCCTCTCCCTCCACCTCTTCGCTCTGCCGCACTACCAGCAGCAGAGACCTCCTCCCCTGCTCTTCCCGCGCCACGCCGCACCCAGCTGGCGCCTCCCCAGCCTTCTGCTCGCCGCCGCCCCTCTCCCTGAGCATCGTCTTCTCCGGCGACAGTCGATACGACTGTCGCCCTGTTCCTCCCCCTTCGTCCCTGCAGTTAAGTTAGACTTACTCCCCTTCTCCTCCTCTTTCTTTCCCCACTTTCGATTTAGTCAATTAAGCCCTCTACCGACCCTGTTCACCCTCATCCTCTCCGCCTCCGACCACCCTCCGGCGAGCCGCTCCCATCACCTCAGCGACCCACACGGCTCGCCGACCACCGCAGAACTTCCGCCTCCTCACCCTGATTCTCTTCCGCCCCTCCACTTCCCACCAAACACCCTCTGCAGACCCACCGAACACACCCACTCCCTCGCTCACAGTCTGACCTAGGACGACCTAACAGCTCCATCTCGCCCCCTGCAGACCCCCTGACCACCTTCGCCGTGCCACGGCGAAGGTTCTCCGCCTGTCTGATTTGGCCAAGAGGCCGTGCCATTGGTTTCAGGTTCCAGGCCTTGACCGCCATTGGCGAGGAAGCTCGAAGCCTGCTCGAGGTTGCTCCAAGCCGAGATATCCCAGATTGAATAGCCACGGCCAGCGCGGAAGAGTCTCACGCACACACCCTGGCCCTCGATTGGAGCTGTACGCCTCAACAGCCGATGCAATTGGGAGCACCATCCCTGCTGCAGGCGTAAGAGAATTGGGGTGGGACATTTAGTCCCACCTCGGAATCTCTCAAAGGCGCGCGGACACATAAATTGAAAAACTGCCGTATGCTGTTTGCCTCAGTTACCACGGGGTGAGGTCCCTCTCACCCGACCCGACCCGACTCGGCCTCGTCCGTGACCACGCTCCGCGGACCTGGCCCGACCCGATTAGACTGACCTGCACTCCTCGCCCACCACACACGCCGGTGGGCCTGGACCCGGGCCTGACCCGAACCCGATTACCCGATAGCGCTCTGGGAGAGCTTCCGAGGAGTGATTTCAGAGAGAGAGATACGCGGGGGAGGGGGGGTAGAGTAGGTTTTTGTCTTGACGAATAAACTCTGAAGTGTGCAGGCCAAAGAAGAAGAAGCAGACCCGCTGAAGAAGAAGGAGCTGCTGCACTGTAGCGAAGGCATTATTAAGTCGTCTCAGCACCGGGGCAGACGACGGAAGGTCAGCAGCCAAAGAAGAAGAAGACCCGCTGAAGAAGAAGGAAGAGCAACGGCCATCGCGAGAGAAGAAAAAGAGAAGTCAAGGCAGGTGAAGACAAAGAAGAAGAAGGAATGAAGAGAAGCAAGAAGCAAGAAAAGAAGAAGATGATCTGACGAAAAAGAAAGAAAGGAAACAAGAAGAAGAGCACGAGGGGAAAATCTGAAGAAAGCAGAAGAAGAAGAAGAAGAAGAAGAAGAAGAACAGGAAGAACCAAAGACAAAGAGGAAGAAAGAAGAAAAGAAGAAGAAGCCAATTTTTCATCTCTCTCTCTCTCTCTTTATTTTTGTAATAGAACTTGTATATCTCTAGAATACAACTTGCTCCCTGAGTTCGACCTCGGGAACTCTTTCAGTTTTCCGAGTAATAAAAATTTTATATGAAACGTTGGTGACAACCGGCTTTACTACAACGATATAACACGAACCGGTTCTCCTCATCAACCTGCAACTGTCCATGCCTCTAGTACGAACGCACGAAAGGCATGGGTCTGATTCCCGACCATTCTCCAGCAAACTCCCCACGTCGCTCCCTCGAGATCCTCTCCTTGCCAGCACCTTTAAAACGAGCGGCAGGGGCAGCTGTCTCCTTCAAGTTGGTTTTGGCCGAAGAACACCCCTAACTTCATCTCCTCTCACTCCAGTCAGATAGCCCAAGCTTTCGGCAATCTTTCTTCCTCCCCCTCGTCGCTCTGCTGCCATACCTGCAGTAAAGCCCACTCCGCCTCATCTTCCCACGCCAGGCCGCACCAGCTAGCGCCTCCAGATCCCCTCCTCGTTGCCGTTACCCCCCTTCTGGGCACCTTCGTCCCCAGCTCAGGCAGGCACGCGCCGGGCGCCCCTATTTCCCACTTCATCAATTAAGTAGGTAAACACCTTCCCCTTTCTCTCTCTATTATTTTCCCCTATTAAATTGGCACTTTTAACCCCTCGACTACCACTACCACCTCCATCTGCTCCACCTCTGGCCACCAACTCCAGCGAGGTTGCTCCACCTCCACAGGCCATTCCACCCCTCGCCGACAAGCCCTGAAGCTCCCCTTCACTCCACTCGAGCATTTCCCCCACTCCATTCACCACTGCATACACCCAGAACACCCCCCGAACACACCCACCTACACCTCTGCAGTGTGCCCTAGGCACACGACCACAGGCACTTTCCCGCCACGCCGACCCCCGCCCCAACTTCGCCGTACTCTGGAGAAGCTTCCTGAGCTGTTTGACGTGCCCGTGAGACAGTTTTCGTGCTTTCAGGTCTTACCCCCCTCACCGCCATCGACAAACAGTAGGAGCTACTTAGCGAGCAGCTCCAGGTCCCTTCAACACCAGGCGCAGGCCCCAGGCAACATGGAACACTTTCGCGAGTGTGCCCAGGTCCTCAATTGGGGTCGCGAGCCATCGCTGTTGCCCCAATTGCTCGAAGCCTTTTGCCTGCAGGGCGCGGAGCAGAGGTGGGACTTTAGTCTCACCTCGGAAGTATGTGGGCACACGCCCACACATAAATTGAAAAAGTGCTCTAGGCATTTCACCTCGAAACACTGGGGTGAGGTCCCTCCTCACCGATCACCCGGGTCTCGTCCGCGGCTCTTCCCATGTGGTCCTGACCGGACCCGACTACCCCCACTCCTGTGCACTCCTTGCACACCACCCACGCCATTGCACCTGGACCCAGGCACGCAACTCAACCCGATTACCTGGCTCTGGGAGAGCGTACCAAAGAGAGATTCAGAGAGAGAGACGCGGGAAGAGGGTAGGGTAGGTTTTGCGTTGAACTTGTGTGTGTGTGCAGGGAACAGGTGAGGAAGGAAGAAGCAAGGAGCTGCTGAAGAGAAGAAGGAAGGAAGAAAGAAAGAAGAAAAGGAAGAGCAGTGGCTGGGACATAACCGCAGAGAAGAAGAAAGGAGAAGGAAGGAAGGAAAGGAGCAGAAGAAGCCAGAGAAGCCAACAGGAAAGAAAAGAAGAAGGAAAGGCTGATCAGATAAGGCATCTGATTTCTGAATCAGACGTCGGAAAGAAAGGAAGGAGTGAAGCAGAAGAGAAGAGCAGAGGACAGGCCAGAGAAAAAGAAAGAGAAAAGAGGAGGGAGCCTCTGCAGCAAAGAAGAAGAAGATGATCAGAGAAGAAGAGAAGGAGGAAGAAGAAGAAGGACATAGTAGCTGAAGAAAGAAAGAAAGAGAAGGAGGTAGCTGCAGCAAAGAAAAAAAGAAGAAAGAAGAAGCAGGCTGAAGAAGAGAACCGGCTGAAAGAAAAGAAGAAGAGAGAAGAAGAAAAAGCCAAGAAGAGAATTTTTGCACTCTCTCTCTCCTTTATCTTAATTTTTGTAAAATAATATATATTGTGAATTCATATGCTTCTGGAATCATAGTTTGTGCCCTGAGTTCGACCTCGGGAAACTTTTAATTCCGAGTAATAAATTGTAAACCGGTAGTAGCTTTTCGTGATATACTACAACGCCTAGAACTTCAAAACACACGAAACCCTAGCACACTCTACCAGTACACTAGCGCGTAAAAGGTCCTCGAATGTCTATATAGTGCGCTCTGACTATCCGTCCGTCTGGGGGTGGTACGCCATACTGAACCTCAACCATGTCCCCAAGGCCTGTTGAAACTCAGCCCAAAACTGAGAAGTAAAATGGGTAGCCATGTCAGATACAATCTCTCGCGGAACTCCGTGTAGACGTACCACATCACGAATATATCTTTCTGCCAACTGCGCTGGCTCCAAGGTGACTCGGATCGCAAGAAGCATGTCGTCTTCGTCAATCTGTCTACTATCAACTAGACCACATCGTGTCCTCACTGGGTAACGGGTAAGCCCACCACCAAGTCCATCGTGATGCTCTCCCACTTCCACTCTGGCACAGGAAATGGCTGCAACGGCCCTGCAGGCCTCTGATGCTCGGGCTTCACCTACTGGCACACCAAACACTGCTGCACGAACTCACCTACATCCCGCTTCATCCCTCTCCACCAAAAGTCACATCTCAGATCATGATACATCTTTGTGTTCCCAGGATGTATGGTGAACCTGGACCCGTGTGCCTCAGTCAGGAGCTCTCTCAACAACTCCTCGTCCCTGGGAACCCACAAACATCCCCTCATGCGCAGCACTTCGTCTGTAAAAGAGAAGTCTCCTGGGTCCCCTGACAGTACTCTGTCTCGCAACGACTGCGAGTATGGATCTGTCATCTGTCCTGTGATGGTGCGGTCTATCAGCTCTGGTCTCGTCTGCCATGTCACCGTCACTGCCCCACAATACCCCTGTAACTCTAGGGCTCGCCAACTGCCTAACTCCTCCATCAGTCTCCAACTCTATGCCTGTAAACTAGCCAAGTGGGCGAGTGCCTTCCGGCTCAAGGCATCACCTACCACGTTGGCCATCCTTAGATGGTAGGAGATGTTGCAGTCATAGTCCTTCAGGAGCTCTAACCAACGTCTCTGTCTCATGTTAAGCTCCTTCTGATCAAATAAATACCTAAGGCTCTTATGATCCATGAAAATCTCAAAGGTCTCACCGTAAAGGTAGTGCCTCCATGTCTTCAGTGCGAAGACAACAGCTACCAACTCTAAGTCATGGGTAGGGTAGCTATGCTCATGGGGCTTCAGTTGCCGTGAAGCGTAATCGACAACGTGACCCCGCTGCATGAGCACACCCCTTAACCCCTGCAATGAAGCGTCCGTGTTGACCACAAAATCGCCACTGCTATCTCGGATGGTAAGCACAAGAGCCGAAGTTAGCCTCTCCTTCAACTCCTGAAAACATGCCTCACAAGCATCTATCCAAGCAAAGGGCACGTCCTTCCGGGTCAACTGAGTCATAGGATGCACATTCTACGAGAAACCCCTGATAAACCTCCGGTAGTAACCTGCTAGTCCCAAGAAACTATGTATCTCTGTCACTGTACGTGACCTCTCCCACCTGAGTACTGCCTCAACCTTGGCTGGATCCACAGCCAAGCCATCCCCTGAAATCACATGGCCCAAGAAAGTCAACTGTCTCAACCAAAACTCGTACTTACTGTATTTGGCATACAGCTTGCATCGTCTCAAAGTGTCCAGAACCATCTACAAGTGCTATCCGTGATGTGCCTGATCCTGCAAGTAAACGAGCACGTCATCAATAAATACCACCACAAACTGATCCAGATACGGTCTGAACACCCGGTTCATAAAATCCATGAAAGCAGTACGGGCGTTGGTCAGCCCAAACAGCATAACCAAAAACTCGTAGTGTCCGTACCGGGTGTAGAAAGCTATCTTCAAGAAGTCGGTCTCCCTAATCCTCAACTGGTGGTAGCCTGATCTCAGATCTATCATGGAGAATACCGTGGCACCTCGCAACTGGTCAAACAGATCATCAATCCTCGACAGCGGATACCTGTTCTTGATGGTGACCCCATTCAGCTGTCTGTAGTCAACACAAAGGTGCAGGGTACCATCCTTCTTCTTTACAAATAACACAAGGGCTCCCCACGGGGACGCACTGGACCTCACAAAGCCCTTCTCCAACAGGTCCTATAGCTGTGACTCGAGCTCTCGCAGCTCAAGTGGTGCCATCCGGTATGGTGCCGTAGAAATGGGGCTGGTCCCCAGTACTAGTGAGATCTCAAACTCGATCTCACGCCGAGGCGGTAGTCCTGGCAGCTCCTCCGGAGGAAGCACGTCGGGGTACTCTCTGACCACTGGGATGCTCTGAAAGTCTGCCACGGGGTTGGGCTCTGCCACCACACAGGCTAGAAAGCCCTCACACTCTTGGCCCAAAAGTCTCGCTGCCTGAAGCGTAGAAATGCACCTGAAACCTCCATCCACTGACTGTCCGTGAAACTCAAAGGAAGGCATCTCCGATATGGAGAAGACAATCTGCCTCCCAAAATAGTTCACCAAGGCGTGGTAAGAAGACAGCCAATCCATCCCCAAAATCACGCCAAAATCCTCCATCGGTATCACGATCAGGTCAGCGGGGAGGTTGTGTCCCCCAATACTGACCTCACAATCTGTGGAGACCTCCTAAGCTGCAAACAGCTGAGCACCCGAACCTCTAATCACAAACGGATCCTCTAACACACAGTCCTGTCCTAAACTGACAGCAAAACTTGCAGCGACGAAAGAGTGTGTGGCGTCAAAATCAAAAAGTATGTAAACTAATCTGCTGGAAACTGTAACCATACCTGCCACCACTGAACTTGATGCCCCGGCATCTCGGTGTGTCAAGGTGTTGATACGCCCCTAGGCTCTCAGTGCAGAACAAGCAGCCACACTCTGCGTTGGACGGGTAGCCACTGGCCGGTACCCTCCCCGTGACTGCTGTCCTCCCCCACGTGCCTGGGAACCACAACCACCTGCTCGACCTCCAGCGCTCAGTGTGGGGAGCATCTGCTGTGCTCCAGCCCTAGACGGGCACTCCCTCATGATGTGGCCCAGCTAGCCACACTGGTAGCAGAGGGGGACATGACTCCCTCCCTCGATAGGTCCTTGCTGACGGCTGGGCGAAGGTCCAGTGCTGATAGCTAGCCCCTGTCAAGGGCCCCAAAAGGCCACTGACAACCCCGCAAAATGAGACAGCTCTCCCGCGGGTGCCACGTGCCTCCTCTCTCGTTGGCTCTGTGAGTACTCTGGCCGGTAGGGTCTCTTCCATCCATTGTCGGTGTCTCGTGCAACTGGCTTGGTCTCCTCGTACGTCATAGCTACCTTCACCACTCTCGAGCAGGTGGGCAGCTTCAAGGGCTTAACATACCCCCGAATGGAAGGCCGGAGCCTCTTACTGAACCTCCACAGGCACTCCTCCTCCATAGCTACAGCTGTCGCAGCAAAATATGACAGCCCCAAGAAGCGCATGCGGTACGCACTAACAGTCATCGTCCCCTGGCGGAGTGTGGAACTCCCGCCTCCTCTGGTCCTGCCAAGTCTGCGGGAAGTACTGCTCGAAGAAGAGGGTCACGAACTGGTCCCACGTCGGCTCTCCCCTCTTCTGGCCTCTGACTGCCCTCCACCACCTGTATGCCGCACTCTCCAGCTGGTATGTGGCAAAGGACATGCAACACTCCGCAGGGGGGCGAAGGGTGTCAAACACCTCAATCTGCTCCAACTAGTCCTCTGCCTCAGACGGGTCCTCATCCCCCTTGAAGGAAGGGGGCTTCAGCTTTCGGAACTGTCCGAAAAGCTTGTAGTGCAGCTACAGTGGGGGAACGGGCATGCCTCCAGGTAGGGAGGGCTCGTGCTCAGAAGTGTCAGAGTGCGGTGGGGGCGGTGGAGGACCACCCCCTCCCCCTCGTCCATCGCTGCGTCGGTCTCTCGACCCCACAAAGGACTCCCCCTCCACGTCCCCTGGGAGAGGCGCCCGTGGAAGCGGGTGGAGATCCTCTCATACTATGTCTCAAATCAACTAAGTGAGGTCCTAGGCCTGAACGCCCGAGAAAAGTGGCGGGTCAATTGGCACCTCGGACCTAACACGTCCGCCCCTTCGACCTCATCCACGACCTCGTCTGCGGCCTGCCTCAAGAACTCCACGGCGAGGCATCTCCTGCAAGGAGACGTGGAAGACAGAACAAAAAGAAGGCAACTCTAACGAACTTCAGCGAAAGAAACCTAGAACATACATGAACCGGTACGTTGTGGTGGTCACTCTACTTACATGCACGTGAATTGGTTATTCTCAAGCTAGTTGGTTCATTTCTCGAGATGACCTTGCTCTGATACTATTAAGACCCGTGTTGTTAGAGCCCTTTAAGACATCTGGGACATGGGTTAGACGTCTGGAAACCTTCCCAGATGTCTGGAAATCAAATTTTTCGTGTATGTTCTCGCGTCTGCGTGCATGCTATGCGCAGATAGTACGCAGCCTCTTTTTCATCTCTCCTTCTCCCTCCTCTCACCGACACAGCCCTAACCCAGCGCCTACTTAAACCCCCCTCCTCTCCCTCGTTCACCTCACTTTCAACCACCCTTCCTCCTCCAGCGAGAGCTATGAGCGGCGAGCGAGGAGCGGGCGTGAGCGACGTGGGAGGAGAGGAGGGGCAACGAGGGGAAGGGAGGAGAGCACGTGCGCGAGCTCGTGTGGGAGCTCGCCGGAGAGCTCACGGCCAGTCGATGCGTGCGCAAGGCGAAGAGGAGTGTCGAGGAGGTCCTCCCGGAAACTACTGCAGCTGGAGCAGATGGCGAGCGGGTGTGGCGCGGCCACGTGCGGCAAGAGAAGGCAAAGACAGCTTCTAGTTCTGGGATTTTCCTAAAATCAGATGTTTGGATCGACATCCATACGACGCAGATGACTTCTGGAGGAGGTTCCAAACGACTGAGAGGTAAATCCCGCGACGTACACCTCCCTTGCAGATACGGCCATGCAGGCCGTTCTGCCGAGTTACTGTTCCGTGCCATATTGAGGAGATTTGCGTCGCTGCGTGCAGGATTTGCTTCGGGAAGGCGTGGGACACGCCCTCCCATGCAGTTCAGACGTCTGGGAGAGGCACCAAATGGCGGGAAGTGTTTCCAGACGTCCGGAGAGGTTGTCGGATGTCTGGAACTAGGTCCAGACGGTCCAGCAGAGTTCCTGGACATCTGAGGAGTGGCGCAGGAGTTGAGGTATGGTTCTGGACACTTTAAGACGTCTGGAAGGTGTTCCAGACGTCTGATATGAATCAGAATTATTGTTTTTGACCCGTTTAGGGTCTGTTTGAGGTCTGATTTCCGCAATTAAGATTCTGTTGTTCTCCGTATAAGTTCTTCTACTTGTTAGAATACTTTTATCCTATTCTGAGTGGTCTCTTGTGATTGATCGTTGTGATAGGACCTCGTTCCGTTGCAGATTTGGGGTTTGCTGAGGCACGTGGACCTGCCGATCATGCCCCCATTACTTCTTGGTTTACTGGTAGAGTGGCTTCCCCTAGTTTAATTGCAAACATGAATGCATATGTGGAATGAATGTTAGATCCTAGGGTATGGCATCAATCCTAGGGCTAGAAATACTTGTATTGAACGTATGGATTGCAGTCTAGATGAGTAGATAGGAAAATAACAGTTACCTGTAAGTGAATAGCAGCTACCTATGAAATGTAAAGTACTTGTGTTAGCAAACTGTTGCATGTAAATTCCTGTTGTTTACGTTAAATGTCATAATATGAGCTGCATAAATGAAAGATTGAACATTGGAAACACGAGTTACCTGCGAATAAACCCGGAATGTGAACAATAAAGCTACATGTTACATGTGTAGGACCTAAGAAATGGAACTAGAAATGATGAAACCTAGTATGGCTTGGCCTGAGCAACATGAGCATGAACCCTACAGGAAATTAGGAGTAGAGCTCCTGGAAATAAATGGAATGGAACTAGAAATGTGAATGGGGAAGTGAGCTAGCCCTTGAGTACGTAATGCCAAGGAGAGTGACTGTCCCCTTGCTTGGTGCAGAGCGGAGCTAGCCACCCTAGGGTTGGGACTCGGGGTTAGGATTGGCCACTTTGTACCGACTTTTTGGCCCTCGCGTACACAGTTCTGGGGAGAGCTACTAGTGTAGGGAGAGAGCTAGCCACCCCACGAGGCCCAGGGTTCAGCTAGCCGCTATACACCGACTTGTTAGGCCCACTGGGAAAATCAGGGTAGTCAGGCGAGGGTGCGCTAACTGTGGAGGGGCGAGACCCCAGTTTGGTTCTTAGGGGCTAGAGCCCTGTTACTGAGAGGGCTATTCCCTATACTGGTTCCGTGTTGTGCTTTGGGCACACCCGCTAACGGAAACGACTGATCGCGTGCCAGTGCGGGGTAGCTACCCGTGCATTTATCGCATATGCCGTAGTCACCATTACGTCTGTCAGTGACCTTGGGGTGGTTCACTGAGTGTAGGACCACCACGAAGGACTCTCCCGGCCAGGAGAGCACCACGTGCTACTTCTACTCTTCGGAAAAGACTGCAATCAAGATCGTTCCCACGAGGAACATTCGAGATCAAGAAAGAGACCTGATAAATAAACCAAGTGATGAAAGAAAGAATAATTATTTAAAGAAAGAAAGAAATGGAAAAACAACATCTACCTGTCCACTTTTATTATTTTAGTTAGCTGGTTGCCACTCTACTCAGCGTTCGCTAATTTCGTGTACTCATAATCTTTTTCAGGTCCAGGTGTAAAGCAGCCAGGGCCTACGGCTGCAGAGGGCGCTGGGCCCAGTAGAGCCCAATAGTTGTAGCTTTCTATTGTACTCCGTTTCCTGTTGTAGTGAGTAGTTGTTACACTTCTGTACTCTTTTATTGTGAACATTATATTCCTATACCTATTTAATTTTCTATTGTTGTGGTGGTGTGTACTGTAGTAATTTACTTCTTTACTTCTGTACTTTTGTTACTGTTAGTAGGTTGCATGGTGAATGTGGTTTATTTTACTGCTTTTTGATTACTTTCTCGTTGGACGACTGGGTCTTCGAATCAGTCGAGTCAATCCAGTCTCGTGTCCTGTAGGGATTCGGGAACTGGGTCGTAACAGATACCATCTTATTACGACCTGGTTCCCGAATCCCTACAGGTCATGAGACCGGATCGACTCGACTAATCCCAAGACCTAGTCAACCAACAAGAAATAACCAAAAAGCAGGAAAGTAAACCACATTCACTATGCAAAGTAACTAACAGTAAAAGAGTACAAGCAATAAAGGAAGTAAAAGCTGCTAACAGTACATATCACCACCACAACAGAAAGGTAGAACAAAAGTACAGAACAGTAACAGTAACAAAGTCTGAACTTGCTAACAAAAAGGAGGTACAACAACAGTAAGAACCACCGCTGGGCTCGATTGGGCCCAATGCCCTCTGCAGCTGGTAACTCGGGCTGCTCAACTCCTGGACCTGAAAAGGGTTATGAGTAACCGGAGTCAGCGAATGCTGAGTAAAGTGGTAACCAACTAACTAAAGCAGTAAAGGCTAATAGGTAAATTTATCTTTTCCAATTATTTTATTTTACGAGTCATTTCTTTTCACCCATTGGTTTACTTTCATATCTCTTTCTTGATCTCGTATGTTCCTAGTGGGAACGATCTTGATTGCAATCTTTTCCGAAGAGTAGAAGGCACACGTGGTGCTCTCCTGGCTGGGAGAGTCCCCCGTGGTGATCCTACACCCAGTCACCCACCCCGAGGTCACAAACAAATGTAGCGGTGACTACGGCACACGCGATAAGCACATGGGTAGCTACCCCGCACTGGCACGTGTTCAGCTGTTTCTGCTAGTGAGTATGCCCAAAGTACAGCACGAAACAGTATAAGGCCTAGCCCTCTCCGTAACAGGGGTCTAACCTCTCAGAACCAAATAGGGGTCGCCCCTCCACAGTCCGCGCACCCTCATCTGACTACCCCAGTTTGCCCAGTGGACCTAACAAATCGGTGTAGGGTGGCTAGCTGAACCCCGTGCCCCGTGGGGTGGCTAGCTCTCTCCATACACTAGTAGCTCTCCCCGGTACAGCGTATGCGAGGGCCAACAGAAGTCGGTGTAGAGTGGCCAATCCTAAACCCGGGTCCCAACCCAAGGGCAACTAGCTCCGCTTTACACTAAACAAGGGACAGTCGCTCTCCTTGGTACCACGTACTCAAGGGCCAGCACACTTCCCACTCACATTTCCATATCCATTCCATTTATCCACAAGAGCTCTACTCCCAATTCCCTGTAGGGTTCATGCTCATATTCACCATGTTGTTCCATACCAGGTTTCATCATTCACATTTCCACTCTCATATTATACACATGCAGCTCACATTTCCACAATTTAACATATACAAGTAATGTCACAGGTAACTATTTAGCTAGCACAGACATTTCATATTTCACAGGCAGCTCGTATTTATTAATAGGTAATTGTTTACAATTCTATTCATTCATTTATGACTGCAATCTGAAACACGCATACAAACAGTACAAGTACTTCTCGTCCTAGGATTCATGCCACATCCTAGGTTTCTAGTTATCCAATTTCATATATGAATTCAAGTTTTATAATTAAAACAGGGGAAACCACTTTATCAGACAATCCGGGAGTATTGGGGGCTCGAACGGCAGACTCACGTGCCTTTGCAAGCCCCGAACACGCAACTGATCGAAGGCCTATACCAAGGAACATACTACAATGCAATGTTCAGAACAGTATATAAGGCTTTCTAACATGTAAAGGAACTCACAAGGAAACCACAGATATCTTACTTGCATAAAACGGACCTCAAACAGACCTTAAACGGGTTAAAAATAGAACTGTAGACCTAAATCAGACGTCTGGCACAAGGTCCAGACGTCTTAAAAGTCACCAGGGTCTCACCTCAAGCTCCTGCGTTGACTTCAGACATCCAAAACCCCCACTTGACCATGTGGACCCAGCTCCAGACGTCCGACCTTCCTTCAGTCGTCTGGGAGTGCTTTCAGTCGTCTGGTAAGCTGTCCAGACGTCCGAAACGCGTGGGAGGGCATGCCCCGTGCCTTCCCAAAGCTGTCCCTGTGCGCGACAGACCGAATCGCCTACTTTTAGCCATATAGATTGGCTCTGCGGTGCAGCCTGCATGGCGATAACCGCAAGAGAAACGTACCTTCGCGAAACTCTGCTTTCAGACGTCCGGTGTCATCACCAGACGTCCAACCCGTTGTCTGGACAACACGCCAGACGTCTGATTCTAGGAAAAACCCAGAACCAAAGCGACCTCCCGCACCCCTCACTGCGCGCAGCTACAGCTTCTCCTCCTCGTTTGCAGCTTCAGCTGCAGTAGGGTGTCGGGGACATCTCCCCCGATGCACTCCTCCCGCACGTGCCGCTTCGGCCGTGCGTCCTCCGGCGAGCTCCCACGAACTCGCGAGCTCAAGCTCCTCCTCTCTTCACGCCGCCTCTCCTCGTCACTCCTCGCTCTCACGCCCTCTCTCTCGCTCGTCCCTCTCGCTGCAATGGAGAGGAAGGAAGGAAGGTGTTGGTGGTGGAGTGGAGAAGAAAGGAAGGGGGGGAGAGGGGTTATATAGGGAGTGGGGTTAGGGTTCGGTGAGGGAGGAGAAAAGGAGAAGAGAGAGAAAGAAAGAGTATGCGCGTAGCCAGTGCGTAGAACCGACCTTGCATACAGATTTTTCAATTTCCAGACATCTGGGAAGGGGTCCAGACGTTTGACCAGATGTCTGACTGACAGTCCAAACGTCTTAAAAGGCTCAGAATAGAATGGGTCTTTACAAACGCCATCCGCCACTCTGATCAAAGAACAAACATTGCAACCACCCCAACGAGGCTTCCCCAACCACCCTTCGCCGAGAAAGTTGTCAGTGGGATCTAGCATCACCTGCCATCTCAGTCGGTCGGTTTCACTGGACCTCAACCTATGTTCATCGCTAATTGCCGAAGAAGAAGGTGCAACTTTAGTCCCACCTCGTTGAGCGACAAAGAGCTTAAGCGCTATTTTAGCAAACACCGCCCCCACTCCATCAGCCAGAATTAGGGGATCGACTCCCCAATCTACCCACGCATGCGCAATGCCCACACATAGACAGACCTTGATTTGCTAAGAAGAATTTGTCACACCTGCTTGGTGGCCCAATAAGGCATGGTTGGGATGTGTGCTTAAAGGCTAGATTTTTGCAATTGCAGAAAAAAAAGAAGGGGAAAGACATTCTAGTAGAGTTAGTATTGGAGGGTTTAAAGCACTTAAAAATTAAAGTCAACACATTTTTTCTTTAAATCAATTTTTTTTAGTGTCTACTCTTTTTTGTAATACAACATTTGGCTAGTTTGATTGCAATAATTGAATATTTATTCTTAACCAATCAAATATATCCTCTTAGTTTATCATGAATAGTGGTATTTGCACAATGTTTTGCTCTCAGTGAATGACCTTGGAATATTCTTTTATTTTGTGTATAAATTTAAAAATTATTTTCACGCATTCGACTATATTACAACACTGACTTTATAAAACTTCGATTCACACGTAACACTTTTTGGCACCGTTGCCAGTGAGAACTTTGGCGGTTTGCATTTTGGTAGGCACCCAGGTGCTATTGAGTCTTTAGAGCTTAAATCCTTAGTATAATTTTCTGTTGTTGAGAAACAACTATGCCTAAGTAATCTGATCTTAATTCTATTTATAAATAGCATTTAGTTTAGTTTTGCTAGGGATTAGCAAAAGATAGGCATGGGGGTGTGATGTAGACACATTTATTTAACATAAAATACCTATTTATGTGTATTCCTATGCTTATAGATACATTCAACATTGTAAATAATGCATAACATCCATCATATTACATTTAGATTAAATTCTAAAATTGTATATTAATTTGCTCGTTCATTGGCCAGGTAATAGGGTGATACATCTCTAGGCTTCAGATAGAAGATCCAATAGTATGGATATGATTAGGGCGATAATAGAGGTCCAATGCCTATGAAATCACCCTGATCGAACCTCTGTAACATCTTTTACAAGCCATAGAAAATCAACAGCCAAGAGACAAGGTGATGCAAATCGGGGCTTTAAATAACAAATCCAACCGTACGGATAGATTTGAGTCGACGATTGTAGTCCAACGCCATGAACATCGACTGAATCAAACATCCGTAGCATCCCCTGTGAGCAAAAGAAGATGGATGATTGTGATGATGCCATGTGGCATCATCCTAGCCACCCAAAGCTGCCATCAAACCACTGAAGCATTCTCAACAATCCTCATGGGCCATTGGATCCTCATCCAACGAACATAAAGCCACCACGTCGCCAGCAACCCGTGACTCATCAATCTCGGTTGTTGGATCTCAATCCAACGGCTGAGATTAATCACCAGCCACACCGCCTAATCTCTAAAGTAGAATTAAGGCAAGATCTCAGTCGTTAGATCAAGATCCAATGATCGAGATCTCATCCCCTCAACCTCAACGTAGGGGTGAAAGCACACACCCCGCAACCGTGAGATGTGCGATCGACCTATGATTAGCAAGTGAGCGCGCGATTTAATTCGCGTGTCTGATGGAGATCGAGCAGCGCAAAAGATGCCACATCAGCACCTTACATGAGGAGCGCACAATGCGTGCACAGCCGATCGCAATCGAAGGCGCAGATCTCGCCACATGTCAAAGCCAAATCAACTCACGCGCATCGCGCGATCATAAGCGCACAATGGGGATGTGTTTTGGAGAGTGCGATGTTGATTCAATGGTGGAGGCACTCCCAAGTTGTTGTCCATGCGCTGCCAGCTCCGTGTGCACGCGTGGCCTTGTGCACGATTTGGCCATGAAAGGGGTCTTTTCTAAATACCCTATGGCCCCCTCCTTTGTCCACCATCCCTTCCTTTACTTCCCTCTCCCTCTCTAGAGCTCAAGAACCCTTCTTGAGTGAGTCCCAAGCCACAGGAAGATCCACTAGAGAAAAATAAAATAAATTTACCCGCTTCTCGCCTCCTTCATGGAGCTCCCGTTAGCCATCCTCTCACCATCATTCCGGAAGCAGATCACGCTACGACGTCACCCTGCCTCACCTCCTCTTCCATCTCCATCCTCCTTCCTCTACCTTCATCGGGGCACGGTCTACGCAACTCGTCCCCCAAGCAACCGTCAAAGGGGATTCTTCTATCTCTTTCTATTTTTATTGCTTTCATAGTGTAACTCTATTTTCTGCAATTAGCTGTAATAAACATTCAGCTAGTTATATATATATTCTTCTCTCTCTCTTTTGCTTTATTTATCTGTTAAGTAGGGTAGAGTAGTTAGCTTAGCCTAAAATTTTTGCACCTGCTATCCTACCAATATAAAAATACCAAAAAAAATTACAAAAGGTAAAAATACCAAAATTAAATAAAATAATGTAGTTTTCTATAAAATCAAACATTCACTTCCTTGTATTCAACCTCAGACTTACCGAGTCTCGGTAAAATTATTTGATAGCGAAATTCTGCAAACATGACGACACGAGTTTCTCTTTTCGGAAACTCTAAATATTTTTCACACGAATTTTTGAATTAGCACATCACCAGTATCGCCCTAGCGATCGACACCTTTTCTAACAATCCAACTAGTCGTCTCAACTCCTTGATCGATGGTGGTCTCTTCATGGGTCCCCCTTGTAGGTTCCATATCTTTGTCGTAAATTATCGATGGAGGAAAGGATCGTCTTCATCGATGGTTGTGTGCCCCTTCACATTGACCCAATGTAGGCAATTGAATTGCAAGCAAGGAGGAGCCCTGGGAAGAGATGGAGCCCATGGAGGGGGAGAGGGGAGGTTTAAGGTGGAGGGGAAGCCGAAGGTGGAAGCGAGAGGGGGTTTTGATGCTACATTGGACAACACATGGGTGAGAAGTTGTGAATCGTGGTGGGTGCGGGGCCAAAGGTGTGGGACACAGGGAGGGGTGTGCAGTTGCTAGGATGAAGAGAGTGTCGAAGTACGTTGGATGAGGAGTGGAGGGGAACAGAGGAAAAGGGACGATTCGGGTGGGTGACATGTCGCGAGGAGGCATGAGGACACCCTTCTTAGATAGAAGATACGTTTGATTTGACGGTGAGTAAAGTATAGCAGGCCAAATATGATAGACGAGAATTGTAGCCTCGTTGTTTTATATTTGACTTGCATTGATTTTTAACTTTCTTGCACTTTTCGTTGAAATTGGGATAAATAGAGGATTGGCCAGGTGAGTCAATATGTGTAAATAAGGAAGTAAAAATTATGTCATATTTGTTTCATATTTGACGTTGAGTTGATTTATTTTACGAAGAAGTACCGCAATGCATGAGAAATCTCGTCCACGGCTTAATCCCCATTTCAACCCATGGATGTGGCTACAAGCTTTCTTGAGGAACTCGCAACTTATGCCACTAATAAAAGCAGCCTTAGATTGCACTGTTCTGTCGACAGAGGTTGAGTGGGGAGGGAAATCTACGAGGACAGAGCAACATTCATCACAACATGAATGTACATATGGAACTTCATATTATACAAGGGTATGCACATAATGGTAAATTTATGCAAGGTCCTATAAGTAAGATATCCTTAGATCGAGACTTGTTGTTTGTATCTGAAAATTATTGGGTTTGAACCAGGATTTTTTTTCTTTTTGACCGGTCTAAACGTGGATTTATGAAATTCTGAACCTAAAGAAGGGGGAAACGCAACAATTTTACAGTGGTATAGATTTGAATTATTGAGGAGAAACTTGATATTTTTATTCTCAATCCAATTTTGTTTTTTTTGCAAGGTCTCAAATTGCAAACTTGAGTCAAGGTCTGTGGGACATCGTGAAAGAATCTTCCAAAGACTTTTCTGCTATGGTTACTTAAGCATTCCTAATCTCTCCTTCCTTTTCTTTCACATTTAGTGTCCTGGAAACAAAATAGGAAATACAAAGCATCACATATTGAAAGTAAAGGACAAAAAATAACAAACTCAAGATAGATCATCAGTGCATGGAACGATTTTCAATCTATAGCTAAAAATATATAACTTCTTCCAATAATAAAATATTAAATGAACATTCTAATCCCATTTTTATGGTCAAGGCTTGCCATAAAAAGTCCAACATCTTGATCCCCACTTCCAACTATAGCAAAGTTTTGTCCTAAAAGTAACTTTATGTAGTGCACTTTGGGAGACTTAGGTAGTAAAGCCTCCCAACATTAGTGCCTAATCCACTGATAGAATATATCTTCATATGATAATGCTTAAGCTTAAACCACCAATATTTTTTTCTTTGGAAATCAAAGATCCCGTCACGAGGACAATATCCATCCACATTTTTGGTATACATAGAACCATTTTGGACACTTTGGACGTGAACAGTCATTTGAAACATCTTGAGCTTCAAAGCAAGATCTTTTTGAACATTATGAGAGTTTGGTATATAAAGATTGGACTCTAACTGAGTCGATCATCGTCTTTCTCAAGGATTGAGATGAGCTCTTGATGTGTATACATTTAAGTAGCCTAAAATATATATTTATGCATGTTCTTAATGTCATAGAAGTACCATGTATTGTTAATATTGCATAATATGCATCATCATGCACTTAGGTTAATTTGTATAAATTGTATATTAATTTGCCTCTTTTTGTGGCCAGGGAAAGGGCAATATTTATTGGGGTCTCGGACTGAAGATCCAACCGTACAGATCTGATCAAGGTAATAATCGGAGTTCAACGACTCCGAGAACGTCTTAATCGGATTTCCGTGACATCAGATATAGTCCGAGAAATATTAGAGGTCAAGGGGTAAGGTGGTGTAAAATCTGAACTTCATACAACAAATCCAACCGCACTGATGGATTCGAATCGACAATTGCAGCCCAACGGTGTGAAAATCGATTTAATTCGACATCTGTGGCACCACTTACAAGTCAAAGAAGATGGATGGCCAGGATGGTACCATGTGGCGCCATCCCAACCACCCAACATCGACCAAGTCTCCTACTCCAACTCTGAAGGCACTATCAAGACGAGATCTCAACCGTTGGATCGAGATCCAACGGCTGAGGGCGCATGTGCCTTAAAACAAAAGTTCAACACAAACTCAAGTGTAGCGTGTTGGCCGCGCTTTCGTCCACGAAGGAGGAGGCGTGGGTTCGAGCCCCGCCTTGCCTCAAATTGAAGGGGCAATCACGCGCGAGCAAAATACGTTCGTTGGATCGCTATTGGGCGGAGGAGAAGGAGGCTACATGGTGACACGGATGAAGGCGCGCACTTCACATGCAATCTGACGTAGATATGCATGCCCAATCAGATGCAAGTGCCAAGCACATGAAAGGTGGCTTTTAAGCAGTCCGATCACATGATTGGACGGTTGATCTCGATCCAAGATGTCCGAGCACACGTTCTGAAAGCATGATAGTGAGCGATGACGATCGCTCGATCTCAATCGAACGGTCCTGATTAGCCAACACTTAGGAAAAGGCTTTAACGCTTGAAGGCGGGGCGACATTGATGCGGCACGTTGTGAAGCATCCAATCAGCGCTCCACGGTAGAGATGAGGTACGCGTCTTCATCAACGCTTATCTACAGTGATGTGCTCATGTGTCACTAAAGGCAGCAGGGTTAATTTTTCTAAGATGAAATGCCCTTTTTTCCCTTGTACCTCAACTATATAAAGCCCCCTACCCCCTCCACATTATCTTCATCCCTTCCATCATCTCTCTCCCTCTCTAAGAGCTAAGAACTTAAGTTCTAAAGCTTTCTCTAGTGCTCCCAAGCTACGAGAAGCTTCGCTAGAGTTAAAAACAAAGTTTTCCACCTCTCATCCCTTTTGCGAAGCCCTCTCCAGCCGTCTTCTCACCCCCATTCTGGAAGTGGATCCCACAACATCAACACCCTACCTCACCCCCGATTCTTCTCAATCCATCCTCCGTCATCTATCTTCACTCTCCTTCTTCCAGGCGACATTCGCCCAGCTCGTCTTCCAAGCAACTGTTGAAGAAGATAACTTCTCTCCCCCTTCTCCTCATCGCTTTCTAGATTAGATTTTCTGCTTTCTAGTTGTAGTTGTAATGACATTATTTTGAGTATAAAAGTTCTCTCTCTCTCTCTCTCTCTCTCTCTCTCGTTGTAGTGTTTATATTGCAAGTAGAATAGCAATCATTGTGAATGTCTCATTTATAAAAAAGAATTACAAAAAAAATATAACTACGGATTTCGAATCGACATAACCTTCCCATGTTCGACCCGGAAATCATTCTAAGTTTCGGTAAAAAATTATTTGATTGATTGATTTTCTTGCGAATCGCACTACAACGAGAGGTTTTCTAAACTCAAATCTTTTCGCAATAAATTTTTGCCAGCTCTCCACATTTCTTTTCCTAGCTTTACTTTATTCCTCTACACGTTGCACCTTCTTACTTCATGTCCAAACCCAACCCCCTCTTTAGTTTCTTTCAAAAGATTAATGGTTTTGCTATGCTTCACCCTCAAATTTAGCCACCATCCTTCTTTGCTTTTGATGACCAAGTCACCAAATGTGGTATTTCTCTCATCATACAAACAACTTATATGGGATTGGCTTTTTTTCATCCCTTTAGATCATGGGAACAAGGATTGCATCTTAAGAGGTGTAATGTAGTAGTCCAAGTATCATGTCTCATACAACATGTCGAGTTAATGACTTCAAACCTTAAGAGAAGTTGAACCAAACATAGTCATAAACACATTTACAATCTCTACATTGCAAGCACCATGGAGATATACCTTTCTTGCCTCAAGGGAGACCTTGCACCACATTATCAGGAGGGGTGTAGTATTCTCCTTGGGTTGCCTTTAAGGACAAATATAAAGAGTCCATCAAATGTTAATACAATGATGATTTAATTATTTAGCATAATAGCAATATAGGAGGTTATTTAGGCAAATAATCTATTAGGCTTTTTAATATTAAACTTACTTTTGATCGATTAAATTTTTTTGGTTTAATTCTATGCTGAACTAGATATTGTTTAATACATAAAAAATAGTTAATTCTCCATAATATAGACATTATTAAAATCAATACTCATTTCATTACACTATGATATGTCAAGTTTGTAAATCCTTTATATGGGAATATTATTAGTCTCAAGGTTATATCCCACATTTCAATTGTCTTCCTACCGATAGTTGCATATATTTGCATTTTTCTTATATTATTAAGAAAGAATTAGGAGCAATCCTTTTCTTTAAAAATTGTCTTATTCTCTTTCATGCAAGACTTTAATCAAGATTTTACACCTCATATGAAATTGGTTCTCACAATATACTAAAAAAAGGCTCATTTTTTCGATCAATCGAGAGAAACTGTATAATCTTTTCAAGAGATCAAATATTACCTATAATCTCTTATATACACCAACTTTTTAATACATAACACCTTGACGGGTTTATCATCCACCTACCTAAAATGTGTATACTTGAATATCAAGACCTATCTATCTAGGGTCAAAGATCATACTTTCTTTCTAATAGTAATGAAGATTGTCTTCGCATATCACAGTTTAATCAAATCAACCTTTTAAAATGACTCATACAATAACTATGAATCATTATTTAACGTTAATTGATAGCCTCTTGAAAAAATTTCCATCTCTTCTCAAACTGGAAATTAATAATCAAACATCTGATGGATTTGTCTCAACTATTATCTCATCAAATCCTTTAAACCATTAGATCTCTAACTATTTCATTCACTATTCAATATAACTAAGTTACATCAGTTTAGTCATACAAAGGGATCCATTCACATGAAATAAGCATAAATAATAATTGATTATGTATGATGGCTCACTAAAGGTGTGTAACATTAATAATTTTATGAATTAGAATTTAGATAAATTGTCCACAGGTTCCAATATACGGTCCTGAAGGGACCTAATGCCATGAGGAAGCCAAAGGCAAAGTGCACTAAAAAATGTACAAAAATAACCCTAATACTGAAAATAATTCCATTGAGTTGTAGCCGAATTGACTAAATGATAGCTAGAACTTTTTCCTTCTCAACTTTGACTGTAAAATTGGTAGTATCTTGATCAGCCATGACCCAACTGTTGGAAATCTAAAAACTAACCCCAATTGAACATCCACCAATTAGTTGTAGGAGCATCTTCACACTTCTCTCTCTCTAAAACACAAGTAAAAAAAGAAGTTGATATCTTTTGAGTTCAAAGTGCAAATCTACATTTTAAATCCAACAATGTTGCTTATATGGTTATATAACCCAAGTAATCATGTGTTGTCTGTGCATTAGTAACAGTTGAGCATTAACCAAACCCCAACCCAAGGCCCACATAAAAAAGTTCAACCTAACCCAAGCCCATTATTAGCTTGCTAAACTTGGATTTACATTTACCCACACTTAAGCCAGAAAATAATGGAAAGTTCATATATTTATATATGTCATATTTATGTATCTACATATGCAAAAGTACAATATCATTAATCTTAGGCATCCCATCCCAAAACCAATGGTCAAAATTCTTACCACTCTCCCTCCCTATTTTGCTACAAAGTATATGCAGTTCTTGATTCATCTAATTTAGTGATAATCATAACTATGTTTAAAGCAAACAATCTTTGCTTTATGGTCTAGAACATTCAAGAACTATTTTAGTCTTACATGATCAAATACAAGAATATCGACAATGTCACATGCGGGTGCATATAACATGCATTAAGGTTTGAGGAGGACCAAACTTAGGCTTGGGATTGAAAAATAAAAATATAATAGACCTTGACCAACCCATAAAGAAATAAATTATTCGACTTGGGCTTAAGCCTACATTGATTTGTGACTACCCAACCCAATTCTTTACCTTAGCCTTATTAAGCAAAAACCCTAGCACTCGAGCAAGGATTTTGCTGCTCAAATCAAGCAAAAAATGAAATTCTATAAGCCAAAGTTGATCATCCTTATTGGTAACTCCATTTCATTCTTAACTATGCAACCCACTCAATGAACTTCCACATCATCCACTTCCAAGCATCTACATCCTCATATGGGCATAGGTTATCCAACAGTCCAAACATTGCCATGCAATCATTAATCCTCTTATTAGAAAAGGTAGAAAGAAATGAAGAGGACCAATCCTCTGTCCTTATCCAGTCCTCAATGATCTTGGCCAATGATTTGCTAGTGATGCCCTTTGGTAAGAAGCAAGAGAAATCATGTAGGGGAATAAAAGTATCAAAGAGCTAAAGCTCAATCAGCTCATCTTAAATGGAAAATATAAGTTGTTTTTGGAAATTTTAAATTGAAAAAGGAATACAAAAGTCAACATTGATGTTGTTACCCCCACCCCTACCCCATAAAATTGATGCATCTTTAGGAAGAGCATTTAGTTGCAATCCCTCTAAAGCTAGTGAAGTACTGTTGGATTTTGTGTGACATGAGAGAGCCATCCGAATAATGTAATGGGTTACATTTAATCTAAATAAAGAACTAGATTATTTCTTGTGCACATATAAATTAGGTCCCTAGCTAGATTGAATAAACCCGATGTGTGTTGACTCGAAGATCTAAACAATTTAGAAGATTCAATGGCATATCAAGAAACCATTGTATCTGATTAGAGTATTTATTTCCGATCTAAGTTGGGATGACAAACTTCTTTAGAGGTCATCGCCTTATTGATGTTCTTCAATAGGGATTCAAAACTATCACACAAGTCAAGTCAAGGAGTTCACCTGATGAAGCTGGAGATAGCCAGAAGTCCATCTTTGATGCTGTCATGGAGAAGCTATATCCTTTGAGTTGAGATAGATATGTGTCTCTATTTACGAACACATGCATTTGACCGACAAATGATAAATGCACCCACCTTGGTGTTAATATTGGAAAGCTATGCATGTGGAAGGGAACATTAGACATATCATCTCTTGAAGGGATCACACAAATCTACTACATAGATGTACGTAAAAGATTAGAGGAAAAAGCTCAGTCTGACTATATTGGGAAAGACAAATTCCACATGTAGTCGAAGAGTCCTGATTAGACTCAAGCATGAAAGGGAAGAAGATGGTCCTTTGAGAAAAGAGCTGGTTTTCACTCTCATCCAAATGATACAAAGAGATGTCAGAAATAATATAGCCCATAGAAGGATGACAACCGTTTAATGGAATTAGACCTCAGGGTTAATATTATCCGTCAATGTGAAGGATTCATAGGTATTTGGAATACCTAACGGAAGCATAATGCCATAATCCATGAATCCTGAACACTTTATTATTAGTGTGATGAAACCAATAATAATTTGATAGATTCCTACTTGTAGAGAAATCAATGTTGTTTAAAAAGTTAAATAACATTTGATTTAACATTTAGTTAAGCCTAATTTGATTGGATCTTGTTCCAAAATGCTTGGATGACAATTAAATGTACTTCGGATACCAAATCCAAATTGACCATAATTAGTTAAGGACCAATCATGTAAAATTCAAGTAGGAATAGATCTCAATCATTAGATTAGATCCAACGGTTCCCATCATATTATGATGTAATTGGATCCTTATAAATATCTCCTAAAGGAAAAGAAGAAACCCTAACAAATCCTTATTAACCTAATCATCCTCCATCTATCAGCATGAGAGAGAGAGAGAGGGCACCACCGCTGCCTCCTTCTCTTCTAGATTGGATGTCCAGACTTCTTAGAAGTCTGGAAAGTCTTCTAAACGTCCAACACTTGTTATGGCTATCCAGAAAGGCACGTAGCAAATGTCCAACTTGCATCCTAGACATTTGATTTCTGGAACATCGTCTCTGGATATCTCCTGATCACTAGGAGAATGCATCGTTCGAGGAGGGAGAATGTTTCCCTCGAAGTTCGTGAAGGAGTTCATGGATTGCATGGATTTGGTGTTCTCAACGCTGTGGGTTTCATCAACCCGCTAAGAAAAAGGGTATCCAACCAAATGGTATCTAATGAGGTGCGGCTCATCATACATAAAATGCCAAAGTTAAGATAGAAATTAAGTTAAACACTATCTAATTAACATCATAAATGGTTTAAGTGTGGGAATTAATGAAAATGACCTAAAACATCAAATTTGTGCGAAAAATGTATAATTAGGTCATAATTGAGATATTCTATTCATAAAATACAATTTAATGATCCAAATGTAAATTGAACATCTATTTGAGCTTCAAAGTACAAATCAAGGGTTAAATCATGTTCTAAAATATTCAATTAAGCTCCAACAAAAATATCATGGCATTTGGACATCATTAGAGCCTTGAAATCATGACATTACAGATAGGTCCTTAGTACATAACATTTTATTCACCTTAAAAGTTGCAAGGACCTTTCTGCAAGCCTTTAGGGGCCTCTTGGTAACAATACTTATCACTAATGGGCTTTCTCACAACTCTTCTACCCCTTCATGCAAGGGCGTACCCTATAATTTTCCCCTTTACACCTGATGTAGCTCCTCTTCTACTATTCACGTCGATGAACTCAAGGCACCAACACCATCCGTTCATTAGATCATTGATTCAACGATGGATACTTCACCATTCATCGCGCGTCCTTGCACGAAGCATCGCCACCTACTCTAGATCCCATCCAACGATGGTATTTTGGTTTAAACTTCTCATGCTCTTCTCCATCTCTCATCCACCGTTAACCCCTAATTCGTTTAACCTCATAGTGCGTTGCCCAGATCTCCCCCAACACCTATTTAAGTGGTTCCTCAGTGAACGTAGCTCCTTTATGGACTCCCTCCCCTTGAGTCAATCCCTTCACTCCATCCCCTCAGCTCTATTCTCTCCCTCGATGCCTGCGGTTACAAAGTAGGCTCTTCTACCTCCTTTAATCGCCATTGGCCGACAGTTGGTGGATTTGGGACACCTCCATCCGTTGAGGGCTCCTCCCCTTTCTTAGCTATTAGCCGACGGCTGGTGGCTCTTGAACATCACCTTTGTCTGTAGAGTAGATTTAATCACTTTCCTAGTGTAGTTTACTACTTTATTAGCTTAGTTTAGATTAGTTAGAGTAGCATTTAATAGTGATTTTATCTGAATTAGTTAGATTAGGAGTAGATTAGTTTAGATCTGATCCGCCCGCTCTGGTCAATTCATATCAGAGAGGTGTTTTCTCACCTTCATTTTGATCCACTGATCTCCCTTTACACCTCACGATCATCTTCTACTGATTTCCTCGAAGTTTTAATCCATAATTCACCCCTCCATCAAAGCTGAATAGGATCTGAAGCTCTTTAGCTTTCAAATCTGAATTCGCACTTAAATCCATTTGGGGGTCTTCCCATTCGCTTTAGTTGATCACAAGGATCCTCATCTGAGTTTAATTACTAAGATTTACTCGATTGAAGTGGAATTTGATTTTAAGCTAGAATCGCGAATTCAAGACCCAATATGTGTTAATTTGGTTTTAATCGAGTAAATTGACTTTATTCGAGTCCAATTGAGCCTATAGCAATGAATTGGAACTCAATAATTTGGATTTTCATTGTGTCCTTTGTTCCTAATTTGAACCGTGTGTATTGTTTTTCTTCTCTTCTGGAGAGCTCGGCCAAGGAAAATCAGTGATCTTGATTTAAGGCCTAAGCAATGATCCAGGCCATTTCAAAGAATCGCCTAGGTTCCCTGAGCACTAAGTAATAGTGTGCAGGAATCCTAGTTGAGAAGATCAAAATGGCAAAGCCATACTAATCGCCCAAGTAGGCGACATTGATTTTCCAAGAAGTCTCAATCTCATCCACTGATTTAGAGTTGAACAAGTACTGAGAGTTGATATGAAGCTATTGAGTGATTTTATAAGGAATTTTACGGTCTAATTTGATCTATCCTACTCTACTATCCATAGTAGCAGTAGGATGTTCATATTAGGATTTTTACACTTTGGATTCCAAATCTCATTGGTTTTTGAGTTTTAGATCTATTGTATGAGGTTTGCGATCCATTTGAATAAGAATTCAATGAGTTTGAATCCCTATTGTTGATTCTTACCTTCACATTGTCTATAGTGTAAGGTGAGAATCAAATAGGGGTTTTTATTTTGTTCTGAATTCATCTAAGCTTCTAATCAGGGTTTTTGATTGTGTCTGAGATGATTGAAGATTAGTGGCAACTTTTGAAATTGATTTTGTTATGAATTGAACATCTGATTTAATCTGTTTTCCCACTATCTATAGTGGAAGAAATACAAATCAGTCACTGTTTATGAGAAAGCAAAGTTTTAATCGAGTCTTTTGAATAAGTTTTGATTTGATTGCATCTGTAATCCATTCCAAACATTTTCATCATGTGTTTTGATCTTTAATTCAAACCTAAGAAGGTCTAATTCAGCTACTATCCAACAAATTAGCTGCAATAGCTGCAGCCACTATATGGGTGGGTTCTGCTGAGGATTGAGTGTTTAAGTGGGTTGTTAATGCTTTGTAATGGTAGAACATCATAGCAAAAGCATTCATGTACAAGTTTTGGGCTTTAATCTAATTTGAATTACTTGTAATTCATGTTTATATCCATTGTCAACAGCATGTGTTGTTACCAAACAGTCCAAATTGTAAATTTGATGAAATTCAATGTTAAATTCATGTTTAATTGTTCATTCATGTTGCATGTGATGTGCTCAAGGTTTTTAGATGTTTACATGCCTGTTTTAGACCCTTAAAGTCATTTTGAAGGCTTAGGTTCTTAGTTGACCATTCATTTTAAGCAATACTTGTATGAGATTTGTAAATACATAAAAAAATACCAAAAAATTTTAAATAAATAAAATAAATGTGCCTTGAGTAGGATTAGATATTTTTCTAGGTGTATGCAAAGTTTCAAAGTATTCTAAACCCTCTAGCTGGTAAAACATACTAGTAGACAGTTCAGTCTACTGAATAAAGGAACTCAATATGAAAAATTCAAAAAGAACCCTCTTAGCTCTCATCTCATCTTCTCTCTCTCTTCTCCTACCTCTATAAAACATAAAAATGCCATAAAAACTTGAAAAAGTCCAAAAATACACAGAAAAATACCATGTATATAGTATTTATACTTGTAAATATAAATTAAATACTAAGTTAAATGTAAATAATAAGTTATATACCTATAACGTACATAATTACCTTATATAATTATTATATTTATTGAAATAAGTATTTACGTAGAGTTATAATGTATATATACTAATATTATAATTATCTATTTATCTCTAGTAAATTATATGTACATATACTTAGCTTAATATAAATAAATATGTATATATATATGATCACATTTATAACTGTACATATTTATTAAATTAATTATTATATACTGTACTATCCTGTATATTTGTTTAATTAAGTATTTATCGTATGTAATTAAGTTAATAAGTTAATTAGCTAAATTATTAAGTTAAAATAATTTAAATTAGTAAATTAATTAATCATGGAAGTAATTTATCTTGTACATGTACATATAATAATTTTAAGTATTTTAAACCTATTTATAATTTATTTATACTATTTAATAGTAGTTACAATCTAATTATGTATTTATCTCTTAAAATTGTGTATATAAATAAATATAAATAAAATAAATGATCAAAAATATATTAAAAATGTGTAATAAATACTTTATTATGTACATTAACTAATTTATAAATCAATTGAGTGATTGTATTATTAATCTGTGCATTAATTAGGTAATTAAGCATTAATTAAATGTGTATAATTACTTAACTTTAACCAATTTTTAAATATTATTAAATAAGTAATTATTATAAATTAAATACATAATTATGTAGCCTTATGTATAAGTTTTCTAATGGTGTAACTTATTTGGAGAACGGACTTTAATTGGACACGAAAATCGATGCCCGAAATGCCTTGATCAAATGGTTTTACACTAAGATTGCACAGCTGATTTCACGCTCCTTAAGTGCCATATTGTGGACTTACGAGGTTGCGCACGTGTATATAAATGCCAGCGCTGCCGACCATCCCAGTCGACATCACTGAGCACAAATGAAATGAGCATACAAGTTATCCTCGGGATGCGTGCGCGGATGTGTCTACCTGCGGGTGTGTGCATGTAAGTGCACGTGTGGACACGTGAGTGCATAGGTGTGGAACTATTGGGCCTGAAATTGGATAAAAATACACCCCAATTAACAAATTAAGACCCCGATCTAGTAGTGGTTCAATCCAGCCCACTAAGGTTGTTGATCCTGCGAAAGATCGAACCCGCCAACTAATAATTTTGTTCTAAATTGTAATCTAACCATGGTTAGCTTAAAATAAACCAAAGTGTTGAGTATAGGTGTTGTGTGTGTGTTAGTATGTATATATGTAATGTAAGTATGGTATATATATAGAATGTGTATATAATTAGTATATAGAGTGTACATATTATTTGTGCTTTAGTTTTGTTTATATGTTTTCTAAGGATTTAGTAATAGTTATATATGTCACTACAGGTTTATTATAGATACATATATATGTTATTATACATATGTTAGTATATATTGTATTGTTTTTGTGTCTATCCTTAGGCATTGCTTAGCATAGTTGTACATAATTCATATAGAGTAGTTTAGATTGTTTTTTATGTTGCTTAGCATAGTTGTACATAATTAATATAGAGTAGTTTAGATTGTTTTTTATGCCTTTCCATTTGTAAATATATTTGAGTCATTTTAATTAGTATTAATTGATTCATTTTGTACATAATTAATCCCATTCATTTATTCCTTCATTCTTTGATTCAATTGTAAATACACTTAATATTTTTGGAATAAAAGAGTATTTTTGGATCCTAGAGAGATGTATATTAATAACTATCTCTCAGTGAATAACCTAGAATAAACTAATAAAAATTATGTAAATAAATAAATGATCTGACATCCATCTAAATTACATCTATACTACAACCTAATAACGACCCTTAATTAACAAGCAATCCAAATGGGAGTTGATCAGTATCCTCTCGCAAATGTTAGTCCATACACAAATAATATGATTTTATTATCATGAAACCCAAGGGTTTAACACATATCCATCCTTCCCCTAATAAAGAGATACAATCATAAACTCCACTATTGTTTTATGAGCTATATCACGATGAACCCCACCTAGTACCAAGATCCACATGCATTACTCTTGGTGAACTCTTAAAACTAGTCAAAGTAGTAGGTGTCAATCCTGTCCTAACCTATGACCTCCCATCTTGGATAATAAATCTATCAATATAATTCAACCACCTACGGTCACTAGAAAATAGATGAGAATCTCCCTCCTTAAGCAATCTTTGTTTTAACTATTATCTCCAAAGAGACCTCTGATTTTCCTCCATTGTTTGTGGATAACCTTACACAATCTTTGTTGCCTTTGTTTTTGTCCATTATCATGAGTTTTTTAAGTCTTCTATGTGGACCAACCTACCTTCACTTGCTCATGCTCTTTTTGATTTGGTTTTTGTCCTCCATCAAGGGCTCCCTTTGTGTTGAAAGTTGCCTTAGAGAAAGACCATTGTAGGTCCCTCTAGATTATTGCCCAACCACCCATTCTTCCACTCAATTTTGAAAGTTAAGCTCCATGAAGCAAGATTTCTCAAACTCAAAAAAAAAATGCTGAATCTAATAAATTCATTTGACCACCACAATAGAGGGAAGTGATCAAAGAAATGATGGTCCAATGATATTACATTTGATAAAGTTAAAGCTTTCGTTAAACATGTGCAACCCAAGGATATCAATCTTCGAGCTGGTTGTTGACTTGTTGGTGGCATAAAACTTCTAGAAATGAAGAGACAAAATAAGCACACTGGTAACTTTATCAACCTAAATTATGTGATGGTTCCTTGAAACCTTCCAAATGAGTATCACAGCCTCTCAATGGCCGAGGAGAATGAATACTCACAATGTAGGGTGAGATTGAAATTCCCACCTAGGTAGCATGGGTCCCTGGGAAGTAGTAAGCATAATTGAAAGCTCCTGCAGCAACTAGCTCTATTGTCCCACGTTTGCTTGAGGGCCATACACATAGGACACTAGAAGATTGAATTAATCAATCTTCATGCACAATAGAAGAACACAAGGAACCTACCAACTTTGGTGCCATCAACATCTAAAATGAAGAACTTTCACGCCATAATTAGACCCCTTGATTTTCTCAAAAAAAAAAAACCCTTGATCTCCTAATAGCTATCATTCACAGTAACAATGTCATCCAAGGAGGAACCTTGACCTCCCTCTAAAGCCAACAGCTACATCACTCAATCTTTGCCTCCTGCATTAAAGCAACATCTGCTCGTCAAGTTTGTAGATACTGATTGAGGTTCACGCATGCAATACAGAATCACACAAATCCTCAATATTCTATGATAGAAGAAAAATCATGTTGCGATTCCAAGATCTCTCTGAAGAAGTAACCGCTCCAAAACACAAACTTAAACCAGCAACCAGAAAGTTAAATTGTCAGGATCCAGTCTGGGTAGACCAAATAAAAATAGAAGGAAAAAGGGAAAAAAAAAATTGCACCAACATATGACAAAGATGGCATCAATAATTGAACTTATAATACATGAAAAAGATGGCATCCATAATTGAACTTACTACTTTCAAATCTCCCCCACAATTTTTTTATAATCCTAAATAACTTGTCTTTTCTTCCCTCTTAGCCAACACCAATTCACCGATAAAAAAGGATTATTTACATTCGGCACAGCAACAACAGAATACCACTATAGAATTAGAAACAAGAGGGTGTCAGCTTCACCAGCACACGCTGCCAATAAAGCCACGTTTGTTGAAGCAGGTTTTCCCAAAACAACAATTTATACTACACAGGGAAAACAACACAACCATGTAGAAGTGGCTAAACTCTAGCCAAGGAGGGCAATTTAATAGCAGGAGTACTTGAAGTGTTGTGTCACAATCAACAGGAAAAATAGATGGAATCTGGTCTTTTCTCCCCTCGCTCCATGCCACTGTCTCTTATGTTCAAGATAAAATGTATAGAAGAAGAGGAAAAAACCATTATCGTCCATAGCATCCAAAAGTCAAGAGGGACCATCTATTTCAAGTTGGAAGACATCCATCATAATGGAAAATATGATCGGTTGCCATCCCAAAAGAAGCCAAGCAGGATTAGTGGGTTCTCGCTAATTGCGACACTTTAAATACCCTCAACTTCCATCCATTCTTCTGACCACCCTCACTGGCCTCCCCTACTCCTCCTCCCAAATAAATGAAGACTGCAACCAAATACGCTCCACCGCTTCTCTCGGTCCTGTTTGTGATACTACTACTCATAATCAGTGCCTCCATACATCCTCACCTGGATTCTGGGATGCATCCTTCCTCCCTAATGATGTTAAACATCCAAGGTAATTTCAGCTCTTATGATGTGCAGCATGCATCAAGAGACTTTGGCAACCGGTATCAACTGCCACCAACCGCCGTCTTGTACCCGAGTACAGCCTCTGATATATCCACACTCTTAAAGGCTATCTATGAAATGGGATATGACTCCAAGCTTACAGTTGCAGCAAGAGGCCACGGGCATTCTCTAAATGGTCAGGCTCAGGCACTTGGTGGCATTGTGGTAGACATGGAATCCCTCCGAGAACACGACATCGAGGTCCATGCAGGGAATGATCCATATGTAGACGTCTCAGGTGGATCTCTATGGATTGATATCCTGCACGAGACTCTCAAGCATGGGCTCGCGCCGAAGGCGTGGACAGACTACCTTTACTTGACAGTTGGGGGCACCCTGTCAAATGCTGGGATTAGCGGGCAAGCGTTCCGCCATGGGCCTCAGATTAGCAATATCCACCAACTGGAGATTGTGACAGGTTTATCTGCCTAAGTCTCAAGTAGCAATGAACTTAGTTACCCTTGGTTCTTTAACCAAATTTATTGTATTATATTACGTTCTGCAGGAAAAGGAGTCGTTGTGAACTGCTCAGCAGAACAAAATGCAGATCTTTTCTTCGCCGTTCTCGGTGGACTGGGACAGTTTGGTATAATCACCCGTGCAAGGATTCCACTAGAACCGGCGCCAAAGATGGTGAATTGGATAGTTAAATCTCATGAGTATGGATATCGATATTATTTTTTTTAAGACCTTAACGATAAGATAATTTGTTTCAGGTAAGATGGATGAGGGTGCTGTACTCTAATTTTACTGCTTTCACTGGAGACCAAGAGAAGCTGATCTCCGCAGAGAACACATTTGACTACATAGAGGGATTCGTGATAAAGAATCGGACGGGCCTCTTGAACAATTGGAGATCTTTCTTAAACCCACAGGATCCACTGCAAGCAAGCCAGTTCAAATCGGAGGGTAGAACTCTATACTGTCTAGAGATGACAAAGAACTTCAATCCTGATGAGAGTGGACCCATGAAGCAGGTTCCCCTTTCTCCATCTAGCTTCCTCTCTAGAAAGCACACTCCACTGTCGCGGACTCCAAGCACATGGTTACTAAGATGGGTTTCACACAAAATATATGTTTGAATTAATGCAGGAAGTGAACTCAATCCTGTCGCAACTACAACACATCCCCTCCACATTATTCCTGTCAGAGGTCTCGTATCTCGAATTCCTGAATAGAGTGTACATATCTGAGCTGAAGCTCAGATCAAAAGGTTTGTGGGATGTTCCACACCCGTGGATTAATCTCTTTGTACCGCGAACAAGAGTCGAGGACTTTGCGGAGGAAGTCTTTGGAAATACCATTACAGACAGCAGTAACGGCCCCATCCTAATTTACCCAGTAAACAAATCCAAGTAATATACAGTGTGTGTGTGCGTGTGTGATTCCATCGACTTTGAATTGAATATATTGGGAATATTTTGAATTGCCTTTTCACCATGTATATATATTTTTTAATTTTAGGTGGGATAATAGGACATCAGCAGTTATCCCAGATGAAGAAATATTCTACCTGGTGGCATTCCTTACTTCCGTGTCATCACTATCGGATCACGATGGTCTAGAATTCTCTCTTAGACAAAACAAGATCATCATAGAGTTCTGTAAGAAGGCTGGAATTCAAATGAAGCAATACTTGCCTCACTACACCACAGTGGAGGAGTGGAAGGACCACTTTGGTGAGAGGTGGGAGGCTCTTGTCCAGAGAAAATTAGCTTATGACCCTCTTGCAATTCTTTCTCCAGGACAGGGAATCTTCAAGAAAGCTACTGCCATAAGGAGACGGGAATTGTATAACAACCACTAGCAATGCATTGTACAATACATTATTATATGTGTTACATTGTTAATAGCTTAAATGTACAATTCTAGGTCCACATAGGTTTAGGAAAATGATGTCTAGATGAAACGTACATTACAAGTAGAACTCAAGGAAAGGAGACTATTCCCCAGAAAAAAAAATCGTACAGTATGACAGAAAGAAAATTGATACAGAATAGGTATGCACATGGTGTATCTAGTAGTTACCTTCAATTATTAAAAGGACGCAGATACGAAAACATGAAACAAGGCACGTTTGGCAACGTGTGGAGGGGTCCACGCACTCCACCACAAACGCACGCATGGACATGAAGTGTTATAAAATTTACATAACCCCAACAGATCATATAAAAGTTACTTTTAAAAAAGTAGTCAAACCACACACCCACAACTTTTCAACTTCCTCCAAAAACCCTTGTATCCGAACCCTCATGTCCGATCATCTTCTCCGACCTACTTTGCATCTGAAGCAACACTACCATCCTCACTCTCCCTTCAAGCCTAGAACCTCCATCTACAAGCTTCTTCAACATCAAACAAAAGGATCAGTCATGAAGCAGAGCACCAGCAAGATGGAGAAAACCGCAACATCAACGATGTATACCTCTAAAATAGAACACAACAATAGGATACCAATGATATCGGCAGAGGCATCTCGAATAACCACCCGAAGATCTCACATATCTTTCGTGAAAAACCTAATAAAATACCACTGAAAAGTATCACCACCAATGGAAAAACATGAAACACCAAATGAAAATGACAAAACACCAGTGAAAACTTAAAATCTAACTGGTGCAAAATGAGAAATCACCGATGCAGAATGATAATGCACCAGTGCAAAGTTCAATGTAACCAATTGAAAAACCAAGAAAACACTCTATTTAAAGAAACAATGGTTAGGTACAAATCTTAATGTAACTAGTGGAAAACCATAAAAAAAATACACAAGTTGGGTGCAAAAATTTAATACTATAACTAGTGCAAAATGAGAAACTACCAGTACTGCAAAATGATGATGTACTGGTGCAAAGTTCAACGTAACTAGTGGAAAACCAAAAATCACTGTACAAAGATATTACCACAACTTATTTAAAAATTAAAAAATTCTTTGAGAAGCCACCGATACAAAGCTCAATGTAACCGGTAACTCATGTTTAAAGAAATCAACTGATGCAAAACGAGAATGCATCTATGAAAAATGAGAATTCATCAATGCAAAATTTAATACCAACGATGTATAACCAAATTAAAATAAATCTCTTTTGCATGTATGAGGTTGATTCTAGATGCACATTGATAACTATCAAAAAGAATTTGAAGATGGTTCAAGAAGATGTGAAGGAGTTGCAAAAGACTCCATTTGCATCCTTGTGAACAATGAAGCATCCTACCCACAATACAAGGATAAGGAGTTACTTGGAGAACCGTTGCAAGCACACACAACCTAGAAACAAAGGAGTTTGAGCTTAAAAATTTAAGTCTCATGCTCATTTCTGATCATATTGAAAAAATATTTGGGTTTAAGAATGAGGGAGAGAAACTAATGATAATTGATGGAAAGAAGAATACCAATGAGTGACCTCAAATATGGGGCGATAACTTTACCTTACTGAAGCCAAAGGTTAGTAAAATAGCAAAAAAAATCCAAGAACACAATCAAGGAAAGGCAAAGAAGGGACAAAAGCAGAAGGGGAAGCAAAAAAAGATAGACCACCAAGATAGAATGAAGCAAGTATAAAAGGAGACAAAAATGATGGTACCGATAACCTTAGGGTCCTTCCTTCTACCATAAGGAGACCAAGCAATTATCACCTAGCTATTTAATACAATAAAGGATTTGGAGTCTCTAAATAATTACAATTAGGATGAAGTGGTACACAACTTCTTCCATGATGGGCTCAAAGACATGAAGGAGAAGGAAAATCAAACACACTTGAAAGGTTGTGCCATAGCATTACACCTATGAGCAATTGAAATGTTCAATGTCGTAGACCCCATAAAAGTGTAAGTACAATAGTGATTCAAAGGTACAACCACGAAATATCATTCACAACTCGAGCAAAGACAATTGGTCTCCAATTAAAGGAATCCACAACGAAACATTTGAAGGAAAAAAAAAACATTTGCTGAAATTCATCCACCAAAAGAGACACATAGAAAAGAGGGGAAAGAAGAAAATAGAGAAGAGAGCTCAAAAGAAGTATATAAGAGTACCCCCCTGTCGCGACCTGCTCCCGGTTCCCTACAGGACCTGAGAACGGCTCGCCTCAACGAACCCAAAGACCTAGCCGTCCAATGAGAAAGGACCAAATGCCATAATCATTCCACAACCACATGAGAAATGTAACTAAGCAGAAAAATATTTGACTGAAAATAAAGGAAAGAAAATAGCAAACCACTAGTATCTCACATTATACTGCGGAAAGTACAAGTATAGAACATAGTCACCAAAACTGAAACTAGTAGAATATATAATTGAATACAATTATGAGCTACAGGTACTCACTACTAACAAAATTTTGTAAAAGAAATGGTAGGAAACTACAGCTGGGCTCAACTGGCCCCAACGCCCTCAACAGCCGGTGGCTCTGGCTGCTCAAATCCCTGACCTGAACAAGGTTATAAAATCTGTGGTCAACTAATACTGAGTAGAGTGGTGGTTAAATTATAGAATTAAAACAGGTAACTAACTAAACATGCAATTAACAGTTTATTGATTGTCAACCATTTCCAGTTATCGTTTTTCTGATTCGAATATTCTAATCAGGTTCCATAACATTTCTTAATCTTCTTGTTCCCTAAGGGAACGATTTTGCTTGTAGTTTTCCCGTAATGCAGGATGTACACGTGGCACTCTTCTGGCCAGAAGAGTCCCCCGTGGTAATCCTACACCCGGTCTACTACCTCGAGGTCACGGTTGTGACGTAGCGGTGACTACGGCACACGTGATAAGCGCACGAGTAGCTACCCCGCACTAGCACGTGGCCAGTCATTTTCGCTAACGGGTATGCCCAAACGTACAACACGGAACAACACAGGGCCTTACCCTCTCAGAACAGGGGTCTCGCCCCTCACAGTCTGCGTACCCTCGTCCAACTATCCCGATTTTCTCAATAGGCTAACAAGAGTCTGTCTAGGGTAGGTAGTCCTAACCCCAGGCCCCATGGGGCGACTAGCTCCCTCCCTACACTAAGTAGCTCACCTCGGTACCACGTACACGAGGGCCGAATAGAAGTCAACGTAGAGTGGCCAAACCCACCCTGGGTCTCAACCCAAGGGGCGGCAAGCTCCCCTCTACTTAAAAGGGATAGTTGCTCTCCTCAGTACTACGTACACGAGGGCCAGCTCACTTCCCTTATCCAAGTCCGAACAGCCACCCGTAGGCGACATGTTCCCAAAACTCGCAGGTTTCCCATACTACAGTATTCCTGGTTTCTTTCTAATTTCCTCGTAAGGTTCGTACATGGACTTTCTTATTCCCATATCTGGCTCATTGTATGAAAAACAGGCAACTCGAATTCTACCATCAATTTCTTAGTAGGTATAACATCGTTCATTTACAGGCAATTCATGGTTTATTTCTTTCCAGGAAATAATTTAATCATTCACTAAACGTGGATTCATTTCTTTCAGCTCTAGGGTTCATTTCACAATCCTAGGGTTCGATTCTATAGCAGCATGCATTTAACTCTCTTCAGTCCTAGGGTTCAGCTCACAACCTAGGTTCAGTTAATTCTACGCATGAAATTTAATCATTAATTTTGAGGTTTATGTAAAACCACTTTACCAGGATAACCGGGAGATGTGGGGGCATAGTCGACGAAGCTTGCAATCCCCGCAGGTTCCATGCACACCACGAACGAACGACCCACCACATTGACCCATATGTCAAAATTAGCTCAGAACTATATAGACAATGTATCACTACGTAGAAAAACTCAAAGGGAAACCATCGACGTTTCGTTTGCGGAAAACCGACTCCGTTTGGGCCCTGAACGGGCCAAAAAACACCAACCCTGACCAAAATCAAACTCTGGGAAGAGTCCCAAACGTCTTAAACAAACTCAGGGACTCACCTTGCTCGGGGCACCTTTTTTGGACGTCTAGAACTCTGTGCAGACGTCTGAGGTTGTCTTCAAACGTCTAAAGACACTTCCAGACATCTGAAACTGCCTTGGTCTTCCCACCAGCGCGCTTCCCCAACCTCTGACATACATACGTGCATGGTCAGAATTTTGGTAGGAAAATAAACAAAATATGTGCTATCAGACGTCTGAGATTTACCTACGGATGTCCGACCCAACATTTGGAGGTCACTCTGGACGTCTGATTAAGCGGAAAAATGATTCCGCAGGACCATTTTTTCGACCCTTTTCCTCTTCGCAGCAACTTCTCTACTCTCCCTCTCCTCTCACTCAACTGCAGGGCTCCTGCAGTAGCTCCGCTCCTCTGGATCCTACGACTGCTGCTCCCCACTCTTCATTGCCTCCTCCTCTCAGCTATGGTGTGGGAAGAATGGAGGAGAGGCAGGGGTTTATAAAGACTTGGGAGAGCATGGGTGAGAAGAGCATGCAGCATGGAGGGGAGTGGAGGAAGATGGCGTCGTAAGGGGATGCAACAGCATAGGGGTGGGGAAGGGGTGTGCGGGTAAGGGAGTGGTGGGGAAAATTGTGGGGATGCCCCTGCAATTTTTCTTTCCCCCTCAAAAATCATAAAAATAAAACCTAAGGGGTTTAAAATTACACAAAAACCCTTACGAATCCCGGAAATGCCAAACGATCCAAGGAAAGGGTCATTTCACCCCCCAAAAAAAGATGGAAACAAGAGAAAAAGAAACAAGGAGAAGGGGAGAAAGAAAAAGGATACAAGGAAAGGAGAGAAGTGGAGGAAGAAGAAGAAAAACATAAAAATGATCAGGGTGGTGGAAATTAATTTTAAAAACTTGAAAGAAGAATGCAAGGAGTTGAAGAAGAATAACAAAAGGTTGAAAAAACTAAAGAAGAGAAATAAAGAAAATGTAGCTCTAAAGGAGTAAATAGAACAATTGGATAGAAGCTTAAGTATTTTTATTAAATACATATACATCAGTCAAAGTTTTGGGAAAAAAGAAGAGGAGCAGCATCACGAGCACATGAAACAAGAGGAGGATGATATGAAAAAGCAGGAAGAGGATGAAAACATGATGGAGGAGGATGAGGATAACAAAAAGAAGGAAGAGGAGGAGAATATAATGGATGATAATGATATTATTATGATGGCGAAGGAGAAGAGGAATGAAGAAAAGGAGGAGAAGCACCGAGAGGAGCACCAAAAGGAACAGCAACACCGTGAGAAGGAACAACAAGAGGAGGTGCAGCAACAAGGGGAGAAGAAGTGGAAAGAGGAGCAAGAGCACTAAGATGAGCAACACCAAGTTGACGTTAGTATATAGACATCATACTATATTTTCCACCAATATAATATCATTTTGACCATGTTTTTCTATTATGCATCGGTGTATTTCCATTTTACATTGATGCATCTATACCAAGTTTAGCTACAGGCATCATATTATATTTTGCTTCGGTGTTATATCATTTTACATTGATGTTCTCATTTTGCACCAATGTTCTCCCAATTTGCAATAGTGCATTTACTTGAAATTAACCTATATGCCTTTTTTAACCTAAATAGAATGAAGTGAGAGAAAACATGATAGAAGAGGATAGACCTATTGCTCTAAATCAGGATGTCAAAATCCTAGAAGAGATAATAGCCATGATAGTAAGTAAAAGCTTTATATATCCATCTTGTTGCAACATTATTTTGCAGCATTATTATTAATAGAAATTCTAGGATATAGTCAAGGAGCTAAGGAAAGAGGAAGAAAAACAAAAAACAAAATATAAAGAGAAAGAAGAGCTAGAAAAGGAAGACAAATCACAAGAGGAGGAAGAAACAAAAACCAGACAGAGACAGAAGAGCCAAAAAAGGAAAAAATCACAAGAGGAGGCAAATATAAATAAGGTTGCTATTCCAAAACAGCCTACAAAAGAACAAGCAACAAGTTCTCCAAGAAAGGAACCAATAAAGAACACAACCATCCAAGCATACAAGAGGATAGCAAATTTGGATCCAAGCCTCTTCAAGTGTCTCCCTGATTTAGAAAGAAATCTTCATTGCAGATAAATAGAAGCAAGTAAGAATAAAGAACAAGTTCTTTAGAGAATGGGAAATTATTTTCTAGAGAGAAAACCAATGCAAGAAATACTGCTAACAAGTGGATTCACCAAAGGCAATGTAAGCTAAAACATCTTTTACATGGTAACGTTGTATTACACAATTGTATATCACTAACATTGTATTACACAATTGCAGATCATAGATACCATACTACAAATAATAGGAGATAAGTTGGTGGATAAAGGAAGAATAACAAGGACTCTCTCCTTTGCCACAATTTTTTTCCCTTTCATAAAGTTCAAAAACAAAAAAGCAAATAGATGCATACATAAAAAAGCTGGTCCACTTTTGAACACATCCAAATATACATAGTAATATACCAATAAACAGTAGTGACATAGGACACTAGATATTTGTGGTCATCAACATAGACGAGAGAAAGATGACCCAGTACAACAACTACATTGGATATTACCCTAATCACACACACGGAGATGTTCAAATCATTGTAAGTATTAAAAATAAATAATTCATTTCCTACATATAATAATACATAAATCTAAGTCACTAACTATATGAAATGATTTGTGTTTCAATTTGATTACATGCAAGAAGAATGGTTTCGCAGAATGAGCATCGATAAAAAATGATGGCAAAAACACAATGTATTGATGTGCCTCAACAAAATTTTCAACTAACAATTGTGCCATCTTTGTAGCAAGATGAATTGATTGCTTACTACAAGGACTAGATCCAATTGAAGCTACCAAAGATCAAGATGTACATAAGTATATATAGAGCATTTTACATAGCAATGATTCTAAGACATAGGAATATATATGGAAAAGTCATTTAAATTTGATACTTTTAACACATTGCATATATGTTTTGTGTGATTGTGTATATTATGTATCTACATTTGATATGTATGTAAAAAATCTCTTTGTATGTAAAAACATTTTTGCATGAAATATACATTGTGTGATAAAAGCGTAATGTATTTTATCACATTCAAAGATATGATTTGTGTGATTCATAGGGTTTGCGTAATTCAAGTGTGTAATTTACAAGGTTAAACATGTGATTTCACTAATGGAAAATGTAATCATACCAATGAAAAATGAAATATCACCGATGCAAAATTATCCAATGTTTTTTTTTACAAGGTAGATTTGAAAAATATCATCGGTGGAAAATAAGAATACACCGATGCAAAATGAGAAAATATTGGTGGGAAATTAGAATGAACCAATAGACAATAAGAATGCATGGATGTAGAAGAGATCAGTTGAAAATGAGAATGCACCGGTGCAAAAATAATATCTACAACAATGTTTCCACTAAAGAAATTAAAAAAAACATATTATACAAAAAAATATTATTTGTACATAAATGGATATATTCAAAAAAAAAATAATCTATGAAGCTCCTCTATCTACCCCTAAAGATGATGCATCATTTCTCAAGTACTTCCTCCTCTTCACAAGAAACACCTCACATGGTTTTTTGAATCTTTTCTTGTGAGGCCTACTGTGATGTCTTACTTGCTTAGGATTACGAATGCTATGAGGACTTCAAGCATCCTTCAAAAAAGAAAAGATAAAACATCTCTTACAAAATAATCAAAAAAAAAACATAAACAATAAAATAAAGGAAGAAAAAACTATACCTATTTATCAAACCCCGTCATTGACACTAAGTGATAGAATGCATCATTAAGTGCTTTCAAGCAAATCTCATGGTTGGAAAAAGAGACTACACCAACGTCAACAAATTTAATAATTCTTGAGCATATGTCTTCATATCTATCTGTAGAATCACCAAGAGAAAGGAAAGCCTCTAAACTCATTGTGACAGAAGAAAGCTTGGCATCTTTTCTCCAAGGATCAATGATGTAATGAGATGGAAGCTTGTATATGCCAAATTCCATCAAAACTTACAAAGGATTCCTTCAGTCTCAAACAAGCAACATACACATGATATCGATCTTGAAGACTTCTTAAAGATAACAAAAATGGGAAGAGTTACGTGAATCAAACTCCTTAACAAAAATGGAATAAATTATTTCATTTCCATGTTTAGAGGACAAAGTTTTCTTGCAATAAATAGCATTATGAAATTCTTTTTAAAATCAAAAAAACATTGTGGCAATACATGCATCCCCCACCTAAGCCTCCATAAGGTACTTGGAATACAAAATAGGAGACCTGAACAAAGAATTGACATTGGCTTTACAAGTCTTCTTTTATCTCGCTTGAAGACCAAGTTCATATTGTCTCACAAACTGCTTCAAAGTGATTTTCAAATTAACGTATCTATCAAAAAATGTATTGATCATCTCGCTTCTCTAAGTATTAAACGTATCATCCCAAAACATATCATTAAAAAGAGAAGGAATATACATATGTCAAATCTTATACAAATTACAAAGCCATCTATTGCCCTACAAATGTCTATCTCTAATCGTTGCAACCCACCTCTCAAAATCTTCTTTTAACCTTGAAGTGTGAACCACTTGCTTCAAAGCTTCCCTCGAAGTATGATCCTTAGGAAACATTTGAGGAAGCTTATCTTTGATGTACCAAATACAAAAACAATAACGGATATCAGGAAACATAGCTAATATGACATTAATAATGTCTTGGCATTGACCTATAATGGTACCTTTCAATTGTATACAACGCATACACGACAAGAAAGTGCAAAATAACCACATAAAATTTTATGTTGTCTCCTCTCCCAACAGAGAACAAACAAATAAAACTGTCCATAATTGTTTACACAAGCAAACGGAGCAAAAGAAATATCATAACGATTGGTCAAGTAGGTTGTGTCAAATGACAAAATATTCAAAAAACTTAGACTACTAAAATCAGATAAAAAAAGATTACAAATGCAACCATCATTATCAAAATCTATAAAATAAAAAAAGTTAGATAAAAAAAGATTACAGATGCAACCATCATTATCAAAATCTATAAAATAAAAAAATTACTATTCTTTGATTGCATCCAATGAAATAATCTTAAACGGTCTCTACATCTCCACTGCCAAGCCTCAAATTCCTTGATCTACGGATTCATTACTCACATATTAAGTGGTCGAGATCAAATTTTCAAATCTATTATCCATATACCTAATTTAGACAAACGAATGCCCGCTTGATCATTTAACATCATTCGATACTTCCTTCCCAGTGAAATTTTCTTCTTAAATTGAAGATACTTCCTCATAGGGAATTCACAAAACCCATGATTATGATAATTGGAGAAAGAAACAACATACTTGATTGAATCATCACAAAATCAAAAATGAACGTAAGCCTTCCATCTAATATTCTTAGACATCAATCTCTTTAAATAAAAAGGATTAGATGATTTCCTAAATGGTTCACCACCCCTTGAACATATAAACTTTTCCCTAAGTACCAAAGTTTTCTCAACTTTATCATCATTTGTGCTCTTCAAAGAATACTCAAATCTCCTACGATAAGTAAAATCTTAACAAAAAAAAAATAGCATCTTCAAACAAATCAAATTCCATCCCAATTTTAATATTCTAATCAACATTGACATCCATCGGATAGCAACTTTCGTCGAAACAAAACATATCATCAGCAACGGTATGGAAAAAACACTGACACAAATGAAAATTCACGATGCAAAATGAAAATGCATTGATGCAAAAGCAAGCATGAGAGAACAAAGAGCAATCAAATCTAAAATCTTACCAATACAAAATGAGATAACGCGGATACAAACTTACAATGCTCAAATGAAATTTGAAAATATCATTTCAAAAGTAATCTTCAAAAGATAAGAATCAAAAATAAAAATAAAATCAATGGTGATAACCAAACTTTCATCTCTAACAACACTTGAGATATTCTAATCATCAAAATTAGAAGAAAAAATACAAGCAACTAAAGTTTCATAACCACATTCGTTATCCAAATCACATAAATATTCAAATTCATAACGAATGTACCATAAAATACACAAACAAAACATCACGCATAATTAAAAATAAGCAATCACAAAGATCTAACCAAAAAAAAAAAAAAAACTGTAGCAAACGAGCACGATGGAAGAGAGAACCAAAAACGAGATACCCAAGCATCAAAAAAAATGACAAAAAAGACGAGGAAGAAAAAGGAAGTGCACCCAAAACACATTAAATGACAGCAAGATAGGTGGGTGGAAATCACGTCCGCTGGGACACGCATCTCAAAACACGTCATGAGATGTATTTCCATACACTTTGGCATAACAATTATATTTAACTTTCCCTCTTGACATCCACCACGACAGACCAACATTTGAAATCTGTTATCAGATATTCCTCGAAATTCAACTCTACTTACCATAGGCAATTTTTTCAAAATTCAACATCGGGTATCCATATTTAAATTCCAAATATCTGTAACCAGTCATCCAACTCAACCTTTTACACATAACCAACACACTAGGACTACATCCTTATTCAGAGACGTTCTATCTCTTAGAAGAAGGCTGACTAATTAACGCAGGTTGATAGTCTATTCCAAGAAGAAGAATAAGAAGAGGAGATATTATTAGAGTAATTGCTGCATCACCCATGTCGTGATTTCCAAACACATACAACAATAGATATAACCTTTTTTCTATCCAAGTCCAAGTCATAAAATATTACGTATCATCTCATCAAGCACGTTTCATTAGTTTCTGTGGTGCAACAAGTAACAATTGCTGTAAGAGATAAAAATTTATCAACAATATTTACAAATTGACTTTCCATATTTAATACCCAACGCCATTCTCATACAAGATAAATCGCATCTGTTCTCGTCGAAAGGTCTTCTCTCCCGCCCGCCCCCCAATGAAAATGCACTCACCAACACTCCGTACAAACACCTTTTAGATACAAAATTGATCTCTCATCTCCTGCCTTCCAAAGTTATATAGCCTAACCAATATCATGATTTTCCTCGTCAAGTAATTGCAGCCTCATATTGTCAGCCTGACAGCATATCGAAGGAACCTAAGCGTCAATAGAGCAGATGCCACTGTGATGCACACATGTGCTCCTTCAATGGCAGGAGTATATTCTATCCGTTCTGCTTCGCTGCAGGATGACGGGCAGAAAACAATTAACGTCAGCGTCTGTTCTTCTGTTAGAAATGCCGACTGGACCTTGAAGACTCGGACCACCATTGTTGTGAGCTTCCAGATGGTCTTCGTGTATTGCAGGACTGCCGGCTGGAGCAGCTACTCCTATCAGTATAGCTACTTCGGAAATCTCTGGCACTTTTATCGGTCATAGAGCCACGTTGACTCTTTGCGACGATTCTCATTTCCTCTTCGGTATCATATTGCAAGCGCTGAAAATGAGATGTTACAGAAGGCAGCTAATGAGAGGGCAGTAGAAAAAAGACGACAAGTGTAAGTACAAGATGTCATATGCGCAGGATTGCTAATCAAATTACACAATATGCGAAGTTGGTTCGATAGAAGTTCAAAAAAATTCAATTTGAACACAAGGAATTTGCCGAGAGAAGAATCAATGATTCCATTATTTGTGTTACACCTCTATTTATAAATCATGGAAAGACCTGGAAAGGTAATGACCGTACATAAGGGCGTAGCTACACAAGGCAAATGATCAAAAAGAAAAAAAAAAAAAAGACACTTGGCCACAACAATTTTAGCTTCATAGCACTTCTAAAGCATAAAAATCTCAGCATGCTCAGCCGGAACAAATGACCTCTAGCTTGTGTTGAGAGAGAGCTTCAGTAAAGATTTCAGCAATCTGCTCTTCAGTGGAGATACATGTTGTGAAGACCTTGCTAGACAATACTACATCAAGAATGAAGTGACAATTTACTTCAACATATTTGATTCTCACATAAAAAACTAGGTTGATTGGCAATAAATGTAGCATCTTTATTGTTGCAATACATTGGAATGGAAAGTGTGTGATTGGAACACCAAAGTCCTTAAGAACATATAATATTTCGCATGTAGCATGGGCCATGGTACTTGCAAACCCCACATTTGAGTGAGATACCACATTTTATTTCTTGCTCCTACATGTTACAAGATTACTGCCTGCATATGTGCAAACCTAATTATAAAGCTTCTATGCTTGTGTTCTCTTGCATTATCAGCATCTTAGTAGCTCCATACATCACAGTGACCAAGGTTACAGAAATTGACAGTCGGTATTTAGTCGGTGAGGTAACCAACTGAGTATACTATATACATGTAATTAACAAGGGATTAATCAGTTAATTATTTTTAAGTATTTAAAAATTCCAATATATATATATATATATATATATATATATATATATATATATATATATATATATATATTAGTATTATTTTTTTGACATGCATATTTTCTAAAGGAGATCCAACTGGCGACAAGTAGGGTGATGGTGATGGAGGATTGAGAATAATTGGAGGGGTGTAGGTTTAGGGTTTCATTAGGATTCAAATGTAGGGGGAGGGGGATGGAGACATCGAGTGGGGTTCTTTTTCTCTTCGATGTGCCAATCAAGATAAAAAATTGAACTCTCAATGTTCGATTAGACAATTAATCAATCAATTAATCAAATAATTATCCAATTAATCGATCTTGTCAATTATAGGTCCAAATATTGATATGCAATTCGATCCTCGACTTCATACGATTATTCGACTGCATTGACCAATTTTTACAACCTTGACAATGACCATGTTTTGCGAAAAAGAGTCATTGGCCCATTGAGCTCTTCAAATATTTAAGAAAATGACACATGCCTACCCTATGTATCTCCCGTAGTTGTAGCACAAACTAAGTTTTCCAACCGTGAATGCAATTTCTAGCATGTTGCCCGTTGAATAGAGTAGTTTACCAACTACAGCTCTATATAATGCAGCATTTTGCAGCTTTGAACTACCGGAATCAACCAGTGGCATTTGAGGATCCATGGGAATCACAACAGGCTTGCGAGTCATCCCCAATTCACTGAGCAAATCAAATACATATTTTCTCCATATGAAAATAAATCCTCCAGCAATATAGCTTAGGGTGATTGTGGAGAAATAGTGTGATGTTTAGGGGGAAGAGGCCTTATGTAGAGAATTTTGTCTCGTCCACTTCTTCCCAGGTGATCTTCTGGGAGTTTGTTATGTAATTGGTGGTTGTTGATATTTTGATGAAATGAATTTGGGTTATCTTTTGGATAACTATCCTTTTGCTTCTCAAAAAAAAAAAAAAAATATATATATATATATATATATATATATAGCTTACCTCAATGTCAAGAAAATAGTTGATGGGCTTTTAAAATCAAGTCTCTTATAAATATACTTGTAAAGTTTTGCTTCTCTAACTACGTCCTTTGGTCCTTAGCTCATTTGTAATTTACCAAATTGTCATCAGTTTGATCTCTATACAAGGCTTTGAAGCACACCCTTTTAGCACCAAACTTTTTTGGTACTTTTGTACCACTAAGCCTTCTTTTGCCCTGATGCTCATGTTGGCATGCCTAACACCTTCTTGTCTACCCTTCTAATACAAGTAGCCATAGTCTCCCATGTCAGCAACATTTGTATCAAGTTTCAAAGACCCTTATTGCAGCATCTTCTACTTGAAACTATCTTGCTCCTTTATTAAGATTCCATCATATATTCTTAGATGCACATCCATGTGTTGAGCAATTAAACAATTTGCAGCACAACTGATCTCCTTTTCTTCAAGCAATCAATCTATGTCTTGCTGCACCATTTTTGTATGCAATCAAATGCGCCTTTCTTTTTTTGTTTTAGAAAGTATTTGCTACATAGATAAATAAATGAATAAATAAAACAATAATAAAACTAGGAGAGAACATTCTAGAAATAGGAATTAGGAAATAAAGATTATGATTTATCTGTTGAGATACCCCTTTTGTTTCATTTATACTATGAGGATGTTATTGTAATTTTTCTATTTTCTTACGGCTATGTACTGCAATTGTTCCCACACTACTAAATAAAGAGGTATAGGATTTCTTGTTTGAATAAAACTGATCTTTTTCTTCGACTTAGTATCAAAGTGGTGGTCTAGTATGATACTTTATTGAGGGACTCTATGATGCTTACCAAGTTAACAAGCAACAAAATAAAAGACTCAGGAAAACATAACTCTGAAAACTGATGTTGAAAAACAGGGATACTCGAGTGACCCAGGCATAAGTGCCACTATAAGGCAATGGTGGCACAAGTGGCAGTAGAAGATTCATATGAGGGTGAAAGTCGCAACTAGTACAAGCCATTCTGCTTAAATTCTCCACTAATCTGTTTCATCGTCTAAAGATCCTACAAAAGGATGAGGCAGTCATAAAAAATCACCCGGCAATGTAGAGCCTTCATAATTTGACTAATGAACATAAGATTCAAAGCAAAACATGGTGCATGAAGAACATCTGTAAAAGGCAGAAAATCAGTAAGTGAAACATCTCCAAGCCCTGTCACTAGGGATAGTGCTCCGTCAACAACTCTCACATTAAAGGGGGTTACAAGAGTGCCTAAGGAAGAAAATAAGGTAGCATCCCCAATGATATGAGAGGACGCACCTAAGTCGGCAATCCAGGATGGCTCATGTGAACCAGCAAACAATGCAACCATACCTTCTGTCTTGACCACAGAGGCTGTTATGTTTGTAAAGGGTGTTGTGTTATTTTATTTTGAGTAGCGGATTTATGATGTGCTTTTTCCCACACCTATATAGAGGTGTAGGGACTTCTTAGTAATGGTAGAAAAGTTTATTCATTTCAATTTGGTATCAGAGCCAAGGTTGACGTCTCCACCAAAAACAAAACCTAACCCTACCTAAGCCCTCTCGCCGAAGCTACCGCAGCCACCACCGGCGGCCACGCCACTGCCAAACCACCGAAGCAGCAACAACACCGACTGCCGCTGCCTCTGCTACAGCCGACCCTTCACGCCAGACCGCGGCGCAACAGCCTCACCAGGGTGCAACCGGCTCCTCACGCCGCAGCACCCGATCACAACACTGCTGCCGCCGCTAGTAGCCTGATCGAGGCACAACCGACCCCTCGCACTGCAGCACCCCCGCTACTGCCGCCGCCAGCAGATCTCCTTACTGCAATGCCTCTCCTCGCGCCATAGCACCTCGTGACAGTGCTACTACCACCCCGTCGCATCTGCAAGACCACCCCCTGATTGTCATTGGTGCCGGTTGCTCTTGATCTCTCTCCGTGGAGATGAGGGTTTGAAGCAAAAAAACTTTCAATAGGGTGGTATGAATTTCTTGATCTTTTGATCTAATTTGGGGTGTATATTCCCCATAGTGGATGACTTTTGGGGTGCGTATTGCCCGGTTGGTATATTTCTTCGGGTGTGTAGTCCCCATTTTCTGTCAATTTTCAGATATGAAGTGTGAAGTTCAAAGGCGTATACCCTTCTTTGTGGCACGTCGAACTTTGTTTGTGGCAGTGTGGTTCAATAAACATGGCAGTGTCTCAGTCAGAGATCGCATTAGGAACTGTCGTGAGTGATACTAAAACCATTGGTGTGACATAGTTGATTGATTCAGGTGCTTCCAATCATTTATTCGGGAATCTACAGTGTTTTTGACAGATTCAACCTGTCTCTCGTGGTCATACAATACAGGTGGCTGATCGGCGACTTGTTCCTATTAGTGGTCAAAGGGAAATTAATGTTACCCCTTCTATATAGCTTAATCATGTTCAGTTTGTTCCAGATTTATCCATGAACTTGCTCTCTGTCAGTGAGATCATTAAGTAGATGAATTGTTATATCATCTTTGATGAGCGTGGATGTATTTTCCATGATAGAATGACAGGGAAGACTATTGGTAGTGGATATGAAGGAGTTTACCGACTTCAACAGGGTCCTATGGCTGCAGCATGTCGAGTTAATACCACATCTGGGAGTGTTTTACAGTGGCATAGATAGTTGGGCCATCCTTCTTTGGAAAAGTTACGCAGACTTATTCCCCATGTGTTCCCAACTACACAACTTTCCTGCAATGCATGTCAACTTGGGAAGCACTATAGATCTTCCTTTCCAGCTGCTACAGGACCACGTTCAACTTCATGTTTTCAGTTAGTGCATCTTGATGTTTGGGGTCCCAGTAGGACCCCTAATAGAGCAGGACATCAATACTATTTGATTGTAGTTGATGATTTTTCCAGATTGTCCTGGCTATTTCTAACTCCGGCTATGTTGAGGTTCGTGTGCCTTTTCATTGCCGATCCTAAGCCCGGGTAAAGGTGGAGGGTTGCGTTAGGTAACCGACAGCTAGCGTAAAATTTATCAGATCTTTAAACATGGATTCTAACAAACACTCAGATTTCATTGGACCGTTCCCTACCTGCAACGCGCTGCATCAGCACCCGGGTGTAGTGAAAAGTGAACATGGGTTCTCGCATGAGGAACGCATGCAAGTAAAGAAGTTAATTCCGTTACATCGCCGCCCGGATGTAGTCCAAAATGAGCAAGGGTTCTCGCATGAGGAACGCATGTGAGTAAAGAAGTTGGTTCCGCTACATTGCCGCCCGGATGTAGTCCAAAATGAGCAAGGATTTTTGCATGAAGAACGCTGAAGAAGCTCGTTCTACACATCACCTTCGAAGTGTGGCACAAAGGATGTTGAGATTCAATAGTTGGAATATTGATACTTTGACCAGCAAGCTCATGGAAATTGTGGATACAATGATAAGGAGAATTATTCAAATTCTTTGCCTTCAAGAGCCTAAGTGGGTTGGAGAAAAAGCAAAGGAAATCGAGAGAACAGGTTTCAAACTATGGTATTCACAAAGGGACAAAGGTAGAAACGGTGTGGGCATTATATTATAATCCATAAGGATTTGAAGGAATGTGGTTAAGGTTAAGAGATTGGGTAATCGAATTATTTTGATAAAATTAGTCTTGGAAGAAAAGATCTTGAATGTCATTTCAGTTTATGCACCTCAAGTTGGCCTAGAGGAAAGAATAAAGAACAATCTTTTAGGGGAGCTTAATATGATAATTCAAGGAATCCTACAGAGAGATGATTTTCTTAGGTAGAGATTTAAATGGGCATGTGGGAGAAGATGCTTTAGAGTATGCAGGAGTGCATGGAAATTATGATTTTGGTGTTAGGAATGAAGGACTTTCCTTGATTTTACAATAGCTTATGATCTTGTCATAGTAAATACCTTCTTCAAAAAATGAGGAGCATTTGATCACCTATAAAAGTGGTTTAACAAAAACGCAGATTAATTACTTTACTTTGAGAAGAAAAGATCGTTCTGAAATTGCACTAGAGGGGGGTGAATAGTGAAATTATATTATATTGTAATTCAAAAAATTCAATCACAAAAGATGGCACCAGATTTTTAGGTGGAAACCCAAGATGGGTGAAAACCACCACCTAAGCCAATCCCTTGACTTAGGATTTTCGATCACAAGGTGATCAATCTACTAACCACACTACTTAAATGAGGGTAGTGTACCTCAATTACAAATCCCACCTCCGATCCCTAAACGGAGGTTTTTCCCTTCAAAATGAAGAGACAGGGACCCGACAGGTCGGATACCCAAAGTACAAAAATAAGAAGTAAAACACCTATAGAGCATCCCAATACTTTAATTACTTTCTTATCTACTAAGCATGAAAAGAACTCCCTGAGGATTTGCAGAACGGAGTGAGCCAGGAGTATGGATTTGCCCTTTGATCAGAGTGTTGGCATAGCACAAGGGCAAGATGAAGCTTAAAGTAGTGAGCAAGTGATTTTTCTAAGGGAATTGAATCTCAAGAGATGTGTTTTGCCTAAGAGGAGTTGTAGTCTATTTATAGGCAAGTTTGAAACCTTCAAGAACACTTGGGAGAGTTCTCCTAGCCATTGGAGACAAATCCCAATAGAATAGGACGAAATCCACAACAAATCAAGGTAATGATGAGTCTGACAGCAATATCAGACGTCTAATTTTAGGATCAGACGTCTTATAGGATGTCTGATTATAATTTTGGTCGTCTAATACTATAGGCCATCCTGAACTGGCTTCATTGGATCGAAAGGACGTCTGATATTTTCACATAAGACGTCTGATTAGTTTATTGGACGTCTAATAAAGGGTGAATTCGTTCCTATTTTGATCAGATCCAAACAGAGTTCTAGATTGAAAGAATCAGACGTCATTATGGATGTCTGAAGGAATCACCAGACGTCTGGAAACCAAAAAAGACTTCCCTACAATTTCTGACAAAAGATTTTATGGGCGTAATGAGATACGCACAGAAATACATGGGCAATGGTCCAAAGGTAGATGTCTGGAAGCGTGTCCAGACGTCCGGAAATACATTTTTGCCCGTTATCTGTAGAACGAAGATAGATGCTTAGTCTAACGGTTAGTCTAAGGACATCCAGATAAAGTATCAAGCGTCTGGATGAGGTTATGAACGTCTGATAGAGGAGTTCTTCGACTGATGTTCATGAAGACAGAAGCTGAAGGCCGAACTATAGGAAGTTAGACGTCTTAAACACTTGTCAGACGTCTTAAAGTTGAAAATCAGATGTCTGACTATTGTTCTAGACGTCTGATAAGAGTCTTAGTATTAGGTTTTTTTTTCTAATTTATCCTAAGTGTAGAGAGCCTAAGTTAGCTATTTATAGGTTATGTTTGGGGGCTCTTTACAACATTACTAGACTTAAATAAAATAAAAATTACAACCTTTGAAAGTTTACATGAAAAAGCCCAAGTTTTATAAATTACAACCTTTGAAAGTTTACATGAAAAAGCCTATGACCTAATACTTATGCTACTTGTCTTCACGTTTTAATCTCCCATCTTGGAAAACTTTATAAAACCTGCAATTATGTTATTACAGAGAAACAATATGCTACGCTTATTTTTTATTTCATTTTCTTCATTTTGTAAAATCATCAAAATATTATATATGAGTAGTTAAACTAACACGTTCATTTTGTAAAGATTGCAAAATTATTCTAGGGGAGAGTTTAACTAATCAACATCTTTTGATGTTGTATGTTCATTTGAAGAAGGCAAAGAAAAGAAAATTAGTGTTTAAGAATTTGAGAATTAAATGATAGAATCTTAAAAAAGAACAGGTGAAATTTAAAGAGAAGATGCAACAAAAAACTTGGGATCTTGATGAAAGTGCGGATGAAATGTGGTTAAATATGGCAAATTGTATTAGGAAGGTGGCAAAGGAGGTGTTCCAGGACAAAAAAAGGCTTGGTGGTAAAGTGCAAGAGAAGCTTAAAATTAAAAGAGCTTGCTTTAAAGCCTTATATCGAGATAAGACTGATAAAAATATGGAAAACTACAAAAGAGCAAAGAAGTAAAGAAAATAATTAGTGAAGTAAAAGCAAAAACTTAGGAGCATTTTTATAAAAAACTTGATTCTAAAGAAGGTGAAAAAGATATCTTCAAGTTAGCTAAAGCAAGAAAGCGAAAAGTAAAGGACCTTACACATATAAGATGCAACAAGGATGAAGAAGGGTGCTTATAGCTAGTGAGGATATAAAGACGATGGAAAAGATATTTTCATAAGCTTTTTATGAAAAACAAAAAAATGATATCTTATGGGAGTTAACCAATTCAGAAGATTATGTGAATCGGCAAGTTATCAAAGGATACAAGAGAGAAGTAGAGGAGGCTTTGAAGATAATAAAAAGTGGAAGGGTTGTTGAGCCTGATGATATTCCTGTAGACGTTTGGAGAATGATGCGAGAACAAGATATAACTTGGCTCACAAATTTGTTTAATACTGTTTGGAGAGGCAAGAAGATACCAGAGGAATGGAGGAAAAGTTTTGTGGTACCTTTATACAAGAACAAAGGTGACATACAAGATTGTTCCAACTATAGAGGTATTAAGTTGATGAGTCATATGATGAAACTTTGGAAGAAAATAATTAAGAGAAGGGTGAGGCAAGTCTTTGTGGTAACTGAAAATCACTTTAGCTTTATGTCAGGCCGGTCTATTATTGAGGCAATACATCTCTTACGTATAATGGAGACATACAAAGTCAAAAAGAAGGATTTACGTATGATTTTTATTGATATGGAGAAGACCTATGATTCTATCTCAAGAGATATCTTGTAGAGAATTTTGGAGAAGAGCCAAGTGCCAATTTTATATATCAACCTCATAAAAGATATGTACTATGGAGCAACAGCTTGTGCAAAGACTAAGAATGATTTGACGGACTACTTTGATATCACCATTGGTTTGCATCAAGGATCGACTTTAAGCCCTTATCTTTTTGCCTTGGTCATAGATGAGTTAACGAAGCATATCCAAGCTGAGGTGCCATGGTGTATGCTTTTTGCTGATGACATTATGTTGGTTGATGAGACGAGAGATGGAGTGAACAGAAAACTTGAGCTTTGGAGAGATGTCTTGGAAGATAAAGGATTACACATAAATAGGACTAAGACTGAGTATATGGAATGCAAGTTTAGTAGTAGAGGGAACAATGAAGAGATTGATGAAAAAATTGGAGTACATTCTAATGAAAGATGTTTTTTAATACTTAGAATCCATTTTTCAACAAGATCGAAGAATTGATGGAGCTGTTACATATAGAATTAATGCAGGGTGGTTGAAATGGAGGGGTGCATCTGGTGTTCTCTGTAATAAGAGGGTTCCTTTAAAAGTCAAAAGATAATACTATCAAGCTGCAGTAAGACCAACCATGTTGTACGGTTCTGAATGGTGGGCTATCAACTATAGGCATGTACAGAAGATGTCTGTAGCAGAAATAAAGATGTTAAGATGGATGTGTGGTCATATAAGAAGGGACCATATTTCAAATGAGATTATTAGAAAGAAGGTTAGGGTAGCACTGATAGAGGATAAAATGAGAGAGGCACATCTAAAGTGATTTGGACATTTACAAAGAAAGCCAATAGATGCTCCAGTTAAGAGATACGAGAAAATGGAGGTTGAACCCGGTAAGATGGGGCAAGAAAGACCAGACAAGTGTTGGAAGGAAACTATTAGGCATAACCTCAATTACTTTAATTTAAGTTCTGAAATGGCTGAAAATCGATCTGTGTGGAGGCAAAGAATCCATATAGCCGACCTCACTTAGTGTGGGAAAAGACTTGGTTATTGTTGTCCTGGTTATTTCTCATGAAGAATAAGTCTGAAGTGGGTCCACTGATTGAGAAGTTTGTGTTGATAAAAAATCAGTTTAATGTTTACATCAAGACTCTCAAATCTAATAATGCACTGGAGTTTTGTACTCGTCGGTTGGCAGAATTCTATGGCATACATGGTATAATTCATTAGACCTCATGTCCTCACACTTCTCAGCAAAATGGAGTTGCAGAGAAGCACAGACATATCTTTGATATGGCCAGGACTCTTATTCATAACAGTGTGCCACAAAACTATTGGAGAGATGCATTTCTCGCAACTTGCTACCTTATTAATAGATTGCCCTCCTCAGTGATTTACGAGATGATACCATGGCAGGTGCTTTATCTAAATGATGAGTTATTTGATCTTCCACCCAAGACATTTGGATGCGTGGCTTTCGTACATCTCCTTAGACTTGGGCGTGATAAATTAGCACCTAAAGCAATCAAGTGTGTGGTTCTTAGCTATTCTCATACTCAGAAGGGGTATCAGTGTTTTAATCCCCTACACCAGAGACATTATATCAATACAGATATCACCTTTCATGAAGCTGTACCTTATGTTTCTGTTGCTGCCAGGCAAGTGCAGAGTGTGTCGGAAAGTGTCTGTACCAGTTGCTCCTATACCATTTGGTATATTCACAGATACTAGTAGCCCTTCTCAGGTTGATGAGCCACCTACCAGCACATTCAGACCAGCACCAGCGGATGAAGGGACCTTCAAGGATCACACCTATCAGTTGCCAGTTGTATATAGGGCAAGGCCCCCTCCATCTATTCCACAGACTCCTCAGATTCCTGTTGATAACTTAGAGGCAGTTTCTACTCAAAAGACTTTTTCAGGCATAGTGTCAGCAGATGAAACAGGTGGGAGTCTGCCACCTGAGGATAGTTCTCCAGGTCCTGATTCCATGAGTATTGATGAGGATATTCCTATTGCTATTAGGAAGGCTCCACGATCTTATGCCCAGTATCATGTTGCTGGGAGTGGTGTTACTGCTGATTCTCTAAATTCGGAGTTTCATACATTCACAGCTATTGTATCCAGTGCTGAGTTACCTACCTCATACCAGCAGGCTCTACTACATCCACACTGGAAAGCAGCTATGAAGGAGATGTCTGCACTTACTACCAGAGGTACTTGGGAGTTGTCACCTTTACCGTCCGGCACGTGTCTTGTTGAAATACAACCCAAATAAGTCTATTTCAAGGTATAAGGCCTGCTTAGTGGACAAAGGATTCACCCAGACATATGGGGTGGATTTCTTTGACACGTTCTCCCCTATTGCACGACTATCTACTGTTCGGATTCTTGTATCTGTTGCGACTTATTATGGATGGCAGTTACATTAGTTAGATGTTAAAAATGCATTTCTATAGGAAGACTTGGAGGAAGAGATATATATGTAGCAGCTACCTAGCTTTGAGATTCAGGGGGAGTGTGTGTGCAGGCTCCGTAAGGCCATTTATGGTCTTAAGCAAAGCCCCCAAACCTAGTTCCAATGCCTGTTTGAAGCATTGTCTGTTGTTGGGATGCAAAGATCTTCATCGGATCATTCACTATTTGTAAGGAAGACTAGTAGGGGTACAGTGGCTTTACTTGTGTATGTGAATGATCTTATTCTTACAGGTGATGATGCAGAGGGTATATCTCATATAAAAGAATACTTGGCACACCAATTTGTCATGGAAGATTTTGGGAAGCTGAGATATTTTTTAGGCATTGAGTTTGCCACAAGTAAGCAAGGGACAATTATGTCGCAGAGGAAATATGCCATTGATATTCTTCAGGAGACAAACATGCTAGGGTCCAAAGATGCAAATATTCCTATGGATCCTAAAATTCATCTGTTTGAGGATAATGTAAAGCTAAAAGACAAGAAAATATATCGACAGCTGGTGGGAAAGCTATTATATCTGATTATCACTAGACCAGATATTAGCCTTGCCGTGGGGAAGCTGAGTCAATTCTTAGATAAGCCCACTGAGGTTCATTGGCAGATTGTGATGCAGGTGTTGAGGTACATCAAGGGGTGTCCAGGGAAAAGCATTCTTTTCCAGAGAAAAGCACCTATGGCCGTTGTTGCATACTCAGATGCAGATTATGCAAGTGATATCGGGGTAAGCGGTCTACTACTGGTTTCTGTACCTTTGTTGCTGGGAACTTGGTAACCTGAAGGAGCAAGAAACAATGTGTTGTCTCACGCTCTAGTGCTAAGTCTGAGTACAGGGCCATGGCACATACTGCTGCTGAGATGATATGGATCAAATCTCTGTTATGATATCTTCATGTTGACGTTCAGGAACCTATGGAGATGCATTGTGACAACCGGGCTGCCACCTACATTGCAAACAATCCTATGTTCCATGAGAGAACAAAACATGTGGAAGTGGATTGTCATTACACCAGAAGTTTGATTCAACAGGGTCTGCTTCGTACTACTTGTCTTGCCTCCTCAGACCAGACTGTTGACATGTTTACCAAGTCGTTGCCACGTCCCTAGTTTGAGAAGTGTAGAAACAAGTTGAGTATGATAGATATATATGCTACAGCTTAAGGGGGAGTGTTATGTTTGTAAGAGGTGCTGTGTTATTTTATTTTGAGTAGCGGGTTTAGGATGTATTTTTTCCCACACCTATATAAAGGTGTAGGATCCCACTTAGTATGGGAAAAGGCTTGGTTGTTGTTGTTGTTACATAGAGGTGTAGGGACTTCTTGGTAATAGTAGAAAAGTTTATTCACTTCAACTGAGGCACTAGTAGATGAATTTGACTGAGAGGCCACCAGCCTATCATATTCCTCCTGTAAGAGTAACACCTGAGAGGAGTCTTCATCATGACCTGTAGAGTCATCTCCATCAATAGCTACCCGATAGGCACGTAGTCCCTGTCCAAGCGAATATCCATGTTTGATCCAGCCAAAGTTTTACAAAACGTAAGGCGGTCTGAGGCGGTTTGCCTTCATTTAGGCAAGGTGTAAGCCTCAGGATTTACATAAAAAACATTAAAAAATTGATAGTATATATACTTGTTAATACATATACACACTTCTATGTATACTATACATACATATATAACGGTATATATATATATATATAGATTCAGTATATAAATAACGCTTGGTCGAGCTCGACTTCGCCGAAGCTCGAGCTCAAGACTCTACACTACTTTCAAAGCTAAGACTCAAGATCGACTTCGCCAAAGCTCGAGCTGCTCCAGTGAAGGTCGACCAAGGGTTTCAGGCGAAGCCTGGTGGCGACCGAGCTGCTCCATCATGGAGCTCACACTGCTGTTGATGATGGCGCTAAAGCCTGCGTTTGAGCTTGCGCTGCTGCTAGCAATGGCGCTGGAGCCTGCGCTCCTGCTGGCGATGGCGCTGGAGCCTGCGCTGGAGCTTCCAACCGAGGCGGCACCTCGCCAGCACCTCAGCGCCTCAGCAGCGCCTCAAAGAGTTGAGGCGCACGCCTCACAAAACAGACCTAAGGCTATCGCCTCAAGGCGAAATCAAGTTGCCTCGCCTCGAGGCGTACGCTTCACGTGCCTCGAGGCACAATTTTTAAAACCATGGATCCAGCATCTATCCACAATGTGATCATAACGATGACAATGCTCGCAGAATAGATCCACGCATCCTCGCCCACAGCTTGTGTTTCCTCTGGAAGGACATGGTCGACCTCTACCAGAGAAGTTGCCTGACCATGGCCAATAGATGCCACAGCCGAGGACTTAGTAGTAGAGGCAAAGCCAGACATCTCTAGACATGACAGGCGAGCATATATCTGAGCAAGAGTAAATATCTCCTCCAGAGTCATCAATTGATCCTTTACTGCCCTGTACTCAAGACCAAGTGTAGCCAAGAACTGCAGTAATCTAATAGCCTCTCGTTTCGCCATAACAGAGATCAATAGAGAAAAGCTAAAAGATGTCCCACTCATCCCACAAATTCTTCAACATGCCATAGCATTCAGCCAAAGACATCATTCCTTTACAAAACATGTGTATATCTTCTATAACACAATAAAGACTTGCTATATTATTTTTCTAAGAGTGATTCTCATGTAAAACCTCCCACGTCTTCTTGGTCAATGAGTACGACATAACTTGCTTTGCAATAGGCTCTTTCATACTATTCAACATACAAGTAGCCACCTAATCATTGTTAGCCTCCTACTCATCGATTTGTTTATCTTGGGTAGGCTTTTTCTTTGCCAAAATATATTTCTTCCGGTGTAAACCAACAAATCTAACAAAGGAGATAGCCCATAGGAGAAAGTTTGTTCCATCAATGCATATTAGGGGATGTGCTCGTGGTGGATATCTTCCCTATCGAGTTGACTAAAGGATCCTTGTGGTCTCCCATCATGCCATGATTTCCAAACACAAAGGAGAAGGGAGGCCTCTAGTATGCTGAAATTAGATCATCAGTGGGCACACCATGCCCAAAAAAGAACTTGAAAAAGATGTATTCGAATCATATGAGGTGCCAAGCACCACCACGAGCCACCCCTAAGGGTCATGCACGCACGCTAAGGTCCACAGGGACCAAAGCAGTGACGCTGGGTGGCAGAGAAGGCAGCATGGTGGTGGCTTGGGGCGAGGAGGACCAGCGATGTTGACTACCACCTTGGAGGGCTGGTAGCGAAGTTGCTGCTACCGGCAAGAGGTTGGAGGTGCCGATGGAGAGCGAGAAAGAGAAAAAGGGGTTTCAATGGAGGTTTAGAAGGCTAGGGTTTCAGTGGAATACTTACACCTGCCTAGGACCACCACCATGTTGGGTAAAATGAGTGGAATAATTCATTACTGAACCCTGGGGATAGAGAGGTGTCCTTGGGAAAATTACAAGTACCCCATACAATAACAAAAACAGAAAAGCACCCACAAATAATAATAATCTCAACAAACTTTAAGCACCACACTACACCAGTCTCAAACTAGCTGAGCTTTCAGCCAGTTAAGCCAGCACAGTCCCAGTTTAATTGACTTCAAAGAACAATAATAGGTAGACTAAGGTCTACACCAGTCACTAAACACTAGCCTTTCAATTTCTGCCAGCCATTGCTTTCATGGGCAATAAATTTCTACATCCATCCTAACCCCCAGATCTTAGCACAACTCAAATGCAAGTCAGGAAATATGTTGGCTATGCTTGAACACATCTGTCATCCACACTAGCAGTCAACTACAAATTACCTACCATTCTATCCAAACATGGATAAATGATGCGAGAGGAAGAATCTAGATGAAAAAATTAACCAAACTCAATGTGCATCCACCTGATTTCATGCATATTAACAAATGAAATGGCATGAGTAACAAACCTTGCTTCTATCTGAAAGTATAGCATATGCCTCCCCTATCATTTTAAACAGACGATCAGCATCCTTGTGTACCTCATCAGCCAATTCTTTCCAGAGTCCATCATCACTGTTCTCAGTCCTTGTTAAGAGCTGGCATGCCTAAAAAACTGGAACTGTCAGACTGGATAGAATGATTTAGATTCAGTACCTGATATGTTACCTTATCAGGATGGTGCCTCAATGCTGCTCTGCGGAATGCCTTTTTGATGTTTGCAGCACTACTTGAAGGTTCAATTCCCCTGTATGAATATTAACATGAAATTATGGCCATAATCTGTGAAAACAATAGAAAAGAAATCAGATGATTTAACCATCAACAACAACCAAGCCTTTCCTCACATTAACCAGGTTCAGATATGCAATTTAAACATCATTTACTAAAAAGCATAATTTCCATGATGAAAATAAATAGCCCAAGTTCCAGACAACAAGAATTAAACGGTAAAACTAACAGCTCACAGAACTGCCTCACAACATGTTTGGTCAGCATTGACTACAATAAGATGTGTTGACAGCATGTGGCCCACTTTTCCTAGTCCCAAACCTGCTTACTAGGATTGCCTTTTTTTCTGAGAAAGAGCAAGGATGAACTTCCATATAAAGAGTATAAATGAAACAAATGAAAATATCATTATATGAAGATGGCAACTTGCCAACTCGCAGGATGAGAACGCACTTGTATGGTATAGTCGAGGAGACAAAGGTTCAAATCTTACCCTTCTTTTTTAAAAGGGAAAAAGAAATGAGGAAAAAGAAAGAAAATATATCTTTGAACTCAGAACTCACAAGATCATGTACAAATCCAAAGGGATATGTTTTCGGGCTTCATCCTCAAGTGTAGAAAGTCGAACACGAGCTCGTTTTAGATCATTTGCATCATCAGATTTATCAGACCTTTTAACTTCATTAGAACTATCCTTAATTCGCCTTTCAAGAAGTAAGATTAGTCTACTAAGGTCATTTACTGCTTGGCTGTAGTCTCTGATCATCTCATGCAAGGTAGCTCTTCTCGAGATTGCCTGGGAGAAAACAACAATAATATAGAGTCAAGGTAAGAGATAAGAAAACAAGATATAAAGGGAAAAGCTTTGTATCACTCCACAAGAAAGCAGAGGACAAAAGATCTCTATGAAATTTATTATATAAATACCTTTTCAAAAAAAAATTACATAAATAGGAAAACAGAAATATGACAAACACTGCTATTATTGAAAAGCTATTATTGAAGTTAATTATATTGAAGGTAACATGTGCTTTGAAGAAAATGAACCAGATATGCTAAGATACCAGCATGGCTGGCTGCAAACAGCTGCATTTCTTTAGATATGTCGGTGAGATTGGAAGGTTAAGAGAGCGCTGGACCTTTGTGATCCCAAGAGCTGTAAAGCTCCAGTTGGAAAGCTCCATTATCTCAAAATTATCAAAGCAGATACTTCTTTCTTAATTGGCAATCAGTCAATTTGTGGACAAGCCCAAGATTATCAACAAACAGTATGTCAGGTTTTGATACAACTGAGATCATCTCCAGGCATAGGAATATTATTGAAAACTTACAGACACCTAACCACTCATGGTTTTCCATATTATGTAGGTACCAATGAGGATAAGAGTCTGCAAGAATTATTATACTTGCTTGCACCTATCTTCTTACAAGGAGGAGCAAGAAGCAAAAAGTTTGTCTCAAATCAAATGCATTATCTAAACATCATGCCATGTTTCATACCATGTACAAGTTGATTTGGATTAGAGCCTCTCATGCAGAAAAAGATGTTCAGGTGAACATCCTCTATTTATCTTTTATTATAGAAAAGCTGCAATATTTTTTACTCAGAAACAGGATTCTTTCAGCAGTTGAAGCACATTTAGGTCAGTTGTCATTTTTCCTATGGTGCAATAATATGCATGTACAGATGGATACAGTATACATGTTTACAAAGAATCAACATCTTCACCAAAGAGCTTCCCAAATCTCATTTACATTATAGTATATCCAAACTGTTATTTTTTTGTTTTTTTTTTAATGTAACAAACAGGGATATTAGATATAGATGCACTAGCTTGAGGGGAAGTATTAGAATTATATGCTATAGGTTAGCATTATCTTCTATTTATTTACTTATTATGGACCTCTTTTAGGGCATGCCTTTCAACGGTATTTATCCACTCCCTCTGCAAACATATTGCAGGCAATCTTGCAAGAGACATGTTGAGGATTCCAACAGAGGAAGACCTCATGTGAGTCTAGCTTGTGCAATTGTCTTCACAAGTCTTAAGAAAATGGTGTTTGGATGGACTGCAAATAAGTTGCATTTTTTATGCTAGTTGGTAGTCGTCCAATCCCTTGCATTCCTTAAAATTATAAAGGTTCAGACTTGGGTCTATTGTGTTGGGCTTGTGAGTTCTGAAGTATTTGCCAGCAGCAACAATGGCTGTGACAGTTGGGCAGAAAACTGAGACTCAAAGGATCCATATCACCTAAAATCTACAATGAAGATGTATTCTCATATGCAAGGTTCGAAATTCCGATTTCGACGCCATGCCGATAAAATTCAAAGTGTGCATACCAAAGGCTTGCCATGGAAATACCCGTTTTTCGATGGCCATGCCGAGGACATGCCGTGTGTGTGCGTCCGTGCGTGCGTGCGTACGTGGGTGTGTATGTGGCGTCGGCATTTAAATCAATGCCCATATGTAATTCCTATAAATGATCAAGATAAATAGAGCAGTTTTCTTGAGATCATGATGCAATACTTTTCTGACATTTGATAGTTTACAAGTTTGACTTGATGAGCGGTTTAGGGAGGGAGAGAAGAGGCCTGTTAAGAGTTATGATTAAATCCTTCTCTCTGCAAACTCATTAAAGGCCGGGACCTATGTTGGAGTTTACGGTAAATAAAACTAGGATGCCAAGCCAAGCATGTTAACAAGTTGACTATGTTCTTCCACAATGATGAGAGGCCCCCGTATTCCGTTCACAAAAGAGTAGGAATAGAAATAAGTAGATAAAATAAACCTAGAATATGACTTAAACAAACCTATAAGTTTTATTTAATCCCCATTGAACTGTTAAAAGTTGCAATACTTACAAAAATACCATGCTAAAAGCCATCTCAAGATGGTCTTCAAAGATACTAATGTTTTAAGAATGGGGTTGAGAAACTCATCAAGAGAACATGAGAGAATAAGCACCCATAAAAGAAATGATTGTTATTTAGGCAAAAGCAGCATCTACACATTTGGCCTCCAAGGTCGATCAATCAGCCCATCATGCTCATATGACCAAGAGAAAACACCAAGTATGGATAGGTTGATTAAAAAGGTTCATTGTACCTTTCGATCAGCCTAACTAGTTTTCTCAAAGAATAAGGCAGTTTTCAAGTGGGAACATCTGTAGGTAGAAAACATGTTCTTTGATGTAGACTCTCAGACACCTAGACCGACTCGGTTAGGGCTCGACACCCAACCTCAGACATTAAAAAATTCCCATCAGGGATTTGAGATGCAGGTGAAAGTCAAGTGAAAAAGGGTGGATACAGGAGTTTAAAGGCCTCTTGGACAAGATAGCAGATTTGAGTTTACCTATAATTGATGTTCGAGATAGAGAACAACACAAAGCAGGTACTAGAGTGGAAAAAAAAAAGAATAGGGCAGGGAATTGGTGATGGCACTTAGAATATCATTGTACAAGATATCTACCTTCCTATTGGTAGCCACCAGGCTCTTGTCCAGCATTCTAAAGGATAAATTGAAAATCCTTGATATTGGGAGCTTAGCCTATAGAGGCCAGAAAAGCATTGCACTTAAGACATCCACCATGATCAAATTCCACAGTTGGCTATAAAAGTCTTCCCATTTTACAACCAACTACTTTCTTCTCACTTAACCAAGCACTAACAGACTTCCTGGGCTGCAAGAGTGGGCCTTTCACTACCTTTTAGAACTGGCCAAAAGATGGTAGGAAATGAGCAGACCTTACTTATGATTAGAGGGAGGGGAAAGAATTTTTCCAAGTAGATTGGAGGGATGAGAAGTTCCCCAGAAACAACTTCCATTCTAGACACCTGTGGTACACTATGCCTAGTTTTTGGCGACAATCTTTTTTCTTGGAATTGTTCTTTGGCAACAAATGTTGTAAATGTAGAGAGAAGTCTTGCTTTGATCTCATCCTCTCTATAATTGTCCCCTAGCTCTCTATATATAGAGGCCTAGGGTTTCCTTAGTGAATAAAACATTCTCGTCTTTCTCTATATGGTATTAGAGTAGCAATCCTAAGATGGAGCTCCATACCTACTTCTCCCTCCTTTCTCTTCACCCATTGAATTTTAGTGTTTTCTCATCGTTCTTGGGTTCAGTACAAAACCATTGAAAGAAGGTCACTTTCTACAACATCCAAGGTTTTACCCTTAGGCATTATGCTCAAGGAGAGGGGGTTCCCTCCACATCTCATTCGGCGATCTCCCGTAGTAGACATCGTTGGCCGACAACCAACATGCCTTAATGGTGCCACTTAGCCTAGGCAATGAGTGCCACAAAGCTATCGGCCCTTATCACCACTCCACCTAGGCTCCTAACCCCGTCGCGAGACTAGTCAAGTACGAGTTTCTACAACAAGCTTCTCCGATGCATAGCCTTTGGTTGGGCACTTGTTTCCATGGAGCTCTACATGCAAGTGTTGTAGTTGAAGCCAGCAAATAGAGCTGCAACAGTGCACTAGTCCTTGACAATATTGCGGCAGTAATTCTACCAAGGGTGGCTACTAATGGCCAAAAACCCCTATGGGGTCAGTTTTAGGGCTAGCAACGCCACCCAAGTGCCAATGAAAGTTGCTTCTTGGCCTTACTGCGATGAGGGTCCCTCATCGAAACCCTAGCCATCAGTTAGGGCCTTGTCAAAACCACCTTGACCCCTATAGGGGCCACCAAAGATGAGAAGTATTAGGGAGGCAACCGTCGGGTGCTATATCAAGTTGATTTTTCAAGAATGAGGATAAGGAAAACCTAAAAGCTACATGTTTGGTGAGATGTTAGACCACTAACATAGGGTTGTAGCCCTGCTACAATGTTGAGAGGAAAAAATGGATCTATTAAATACACAAAACCCTAGGTGTCTTTAAATAGAGAGACTAGCAAAAAAATTACATAAAAGTTTACCAGGATCGGAAATAAATAACAATAGGAAAAGACTAAAAATGAATACAACTCTAACGTTGTTTTCTACCATAAATAGGACCCTCTTCACGTCCTTTTTTTCAAATCATTACCGTGACGATTCTTTTTTGACAAAATATTGCACTAGAATTTCATTAGGTTCCAAATCATATGTAAGAAAAAGGGTTTGCATGAGCAATGAGGTAATGGGATGGACTCTTCAATGTAATCCTCTAGAAAGAATTAAGTTGAAATGTTATGACTCTGTTGACATACTCCCTATTTCTATACTTATATTTCTATTTTGTAACTTCTTACTATTTTATTTTTCTATGTGGACCTGTACTGTAATTTACCCACACCTCTTCTCTATGTGATGAGGTGTAGGGCATACTGGATTAATATGATGAATCATTCTCTCTTGGTATCAAAGCGTGGTCCTAAGCCAAGTTCTGATATCCCACCCAAAACATAGCCCCGAAACATTCTACCCTAACCCTAGATCTCTCTTTCCTCTCACCAATGGCCACAGCAACCACCAGCAGCGCCTGTAGCACCACCAACAACCGCCGACGTTGCCCAACAGCACCCAACGTCGTCGGAGAAAGGCCAGCGACCACCAACGTCACCCTTGCAGACAACACTGGGGTTGTAGGCTACCACTAGCAACCCAGGTGGAGAAAGGTAGCCCCAACACTTGTGCAAGCCCTGTTTGAGTCAATCTTGGCTCTTACTAGGATGATTTGATCTCATAGAGGCGATTGGGGACTACAAGGTGATTTTTTGGGTTATCTTATGCCCAAAATTCCATGTTTACTCACTGATCTATTTTTTCTACTGGGTATAGTCTGAAAATAATTTCAGATCTTAGAGTTCGCATTGTTTTTCTGTCTGAAGGCACATGATGGCTTCATCTTCTAAATCTGAGGTTACTTCGGATACCATTTCAGAGAACGTGACTTACAAGAGTCCATTTTTCGACCTAGCTTGATGAGGCCAATTATCCAACATGTTCTCAAACGTTCCTTATGATGGTAAAGGGACGCAATAAAGAACATATTCTATTAGAGCCAAAGCCTACTAATAAAATAGGGAAAAACACATCTTAGAAGAAGGATAACGCTATAGTACATGCTTGGTTGATGAATAGCGTAATTCCACGTGTTGGAGATGAAATTATATACTACAATACGGCAAAACAGATGTAGGATAGTCTCAAAGACACTTATTCACATGAGAAAAATTCTTCTATGGTCTACCAGATGCATCATGAGTTATATGAGTTATAGCAGGAGGGTCGTTCACTCAATATTATTCAACCTTGAAAGTTTTCTGGAGAAATATAACGCATGCCAACATATTTGTACCTGCTTTATCCAGAAGGATTATCGCAAGGCATTCGTTGTTCATCTATTCCTGTCTGGACATGGCCCAGATTATGCTGCTACCTATTCACAAATCCTTACATTGTCTGAGCTTCCAGCTCATGAGGTTTATAGTTGTCTAAGTAGACTTGTTCTGCCTCTACCTCGGACTAGATAGAGTGCTAGACAGGCTTCAGCTATGGCTGCTGTAATTGGACGTAGAGGTAGAGTTGCACCTTCCACACGTGGTCATGGGAGAGGACGAGGCTTGTTCGGGAGAACCCATACTACTTGTACCTTCTATGGGAAGGTTGAACATGTTTAGGCCTTATGTTGGGCCAAGCATGGGAGGCCACCAATTGCCAATCAAGCTTCTGTGACTTCTGCTGAGTAGTCTAATACTGTTTCCTGTGCTAATTATGATGTCGTGGTTCAACGCCTTTCTCAGTTGACTCAGGAGAGGACCACCACCAATGAGATTGTTGCTTTTGCCTCTTCGTCAGGTACTGATATGTCTTGGTTGGTAGATTCGAGTGCTTCACATCATTTATCTGGTAAGCAAGGATGGTTTGGGAGATTACAGACTATGCCACGTGAAAGGACAGTATAGGTGGCAGATGGAAGACATGCATAGATCGATGTTCAGGGGGAGGTGTCTGTTACCCTCACAATGTGATTGCCTGATGTGTTTTTTATCCATGATTTCTCTATGAATTTGTTACCTATAAACAAGATTACAAAGCAACTAAATTTGCAGAGCCATATTTGATGATGTTGATTGCATATTTCAAAACAAGGACGATCAGTGGTAGACATGAAGAGAAATGTGTGTATCGCCTTATCCAGACGCCTATTGCAACTACATGTCAGGGTGGTTCTAGCTTTACATCTGCGGGTGCCTTGTAGTGGCATCGTCATCTTGGTTACCCATCTCTGGACAAGCTTAGACGCATCAACCCACACTTGTCACCGGCTACTGAGGTACACTGTAATGAGTGCTAGCTGGGGAAGCATCATAAATCTTTTCCTGCCACTTTTGGTCTAAAGTTCTGCTGTTGTTTTCAAGTTATTGCATTTGGATGTTTAAGACCCTAGTCAAATACCTGACTGACAAGTTCACCGCTATTATTTAGTCATGGTGGATGATTTTTCACATTTATCATTGTTGTTTTTTACGAAGAATAAGTCCGATGTAGGATAGATTATTGAACATTTCTTATTGGAAATAAAAAACCAGTTTGCTATGTCAGTGAAAATTGTTAGATATGATAATGCTTTAAAATTTTGTACCACACAATTGGCTGAATTTTACGGGGCATATGGCATTGTGCATCAGACTTTTTGTCCACACACCTCACAGTAAAATGGTGTGGCAGAGAGGAAACACAGGCACTTGTTAGATGTGGCTCGTATTTTATTGATACAGCATTGTGTCCCGCATTTGTATCGAGGTGATGTAGTCTTTATTGCATGTTAGGATGCCTTCCTCTGCGTTACATAAGCAAACTCCCCGGCACATACGTTATCCTAAGAAGGATTTATTTTAGTTACCCCCACATGTATTTGGATGTGTGACGTTTATGCATTTGATGGGCCTAGAAAGAGATAAGTTAGCGCCAAGTGTAGTAAAATGTGCTTTTCTTGGATATTCCCATGTTCAAAAGGGGCATCGTTGCTATGATCTAGGGGCAAAAAGGCACTATGTCAGTGCTGATGTGACTTTCCATGAGGTAGTGCCTTATTTTTCTTTAGCTCCTCATCAATTGTCTCCTGAGGCTGAATTTGCTCCCATGCCTATTCCACTTGTGCTAATGGATGGGATTATGGAGACTAAGGCATCTCCTATATATAATGAGAATGACAGATATAAAGATCATCCACTGATGTATCAGTTGCCATTAACTTGCACGAAGCACACCCCCCTTCTGTTCCACCTTCCTCCCCAAGTCAAGTATGTGTTGTGCAATTTAGCCAGATGTGTACTAGTAGTGATTGTGCAGGTTCAGGTGATGTTCTGGAGGATGATCTTCCGATAGCTATTCGGAAAGCACCACTATCTCGAGCACATTATACAGCAGCAAGGGCTATGGCTATTGACAAGATGGGGAAATCTTTTGGCTTGTTCACTACAGCTTTGTCAACTATGGAGTTTCCTACTACATATCAGCAGACCATGCTTGATCCTAAATGACGAAAGGCCATGGATGATGAAATGGCTGCCTTACAAGACAGACTAACATGGGAGCTTACTTATCTTCCACCAAGCACAAAACTTATACGTTGTTGCTAGGTCTTTGTCTTGAACTACAACCCAGATAGGTCTATTTCAAGGTATAAGGCTCGTCTGGTAGCTAAGAAATTCACTCAAACATATAGGGTGAATTCCTTTAATACCTTTTGTCTAGTAGCTCATCTATCTACGATCAGGATTCTAATTTCTATTGCTACTCACAAGGATTGGAAGCTTCACCAACTTGACATCAAGAATGCATTCCTTTATAGTGATCTTAAGGAAGAGGTTTACATGTAACAGCCTCCTGAGTTCAAGGTTCAGGGGGATTGTATGCAATTTGAAAAAGCTAATTTATGGACTCAAGCAAAGTCCAAGAGCATAGTTTCACAAACTCTCAGAGGTGGTTAAAAGGAAGGCTTGCAGAGATCTTCCTCAGCTCATTCGTTATTTGTCAGGAAGACAGAGCAAGGTGTAGTGGTTCTTTTAATACATGTTAATGATTTGATTATTACCGGGAATGATGATATTTTCATATTTATTTATATTAATTAATGCCTAATTAATGTTAGTTTAAGAGTAATTTGAATTAGAATACATTTAGTTAAGTTAGATTAGTCATTTTAGATCATTCTGTAAATAATACATGTGGGTTTTTATGCAACTTTTTCGTGCAATTGTATTTTGATGTATTTATTTTTATATGTGCAAATACAAAACATCAGGTGAATCGGAGTAAGGGTGATTAGATTTTCTAAATTGAGCTCAGTTTAAAAAGGACTAATATAGTAAATGGACCTATTTGGAAGCCCAATTAGCCCTAGAATCCAAGCATGATTAGGACCTAATTACACCTGACCCTAACTTATTTAGGAACCCATTTACCTACCCTTAAACTTTTATCCTAAACATCCCATATCCAAGCCCTCCTCCAAATAAACCCTTAGCTAAACATCTACTCATCAACGTCCCGACACCTAACCCCTATGTAACCCACCAACCTCCCATGCACTCCATCGAACACCACCTCACAAATGCATGACCGAAACCCACCAAATAAATCCACCTACGTAACCTATCATATGCACATCCATGTAAATCCTAAAACCCCAACATAACAAATCCCACTCAATCTCTCTCCACATCCCATCTTCTATCAACCAACAACCCAATCCCACAGACTATCCCATGCAAACCACCATAGCAACCTCTCTATCACTTCCCCACCAAAATCACATACAACTTCCTACATACTTCCCATGAAAAAAAGAAAAAAAAAACGAAACCCACTCACATCCTTACATTGCCCAACAACCTACTAAACGTAAACCCTAAATCCCATGCATCTCCACGTTAAACCCAACCCAATCCTACATCCTTATCACCAAAATAACACAGTCGACCCTCATTTCCCATTTATCCCTTCAATTATTTTTTTTTCCATCCTATCATTTAATCCTACCCATTGATCCTTAACCCATTAAATCCTAACCCTACAACTTAGTGATCCAAGGTAACATAAACCAACCAATAGGAAGTATCCTTATTTCCTATAAATACACATAACCACCCCCTTAGAACCATATCTCCTACTTAGAATTCCCTCCCTCTACATAATCTCTACTATTAGTGCTAGTCCACCAATTTTTGGTGTTTCTGGCGGATACGCTTTCACATCCGCATCTACGTCGACACTCCGGACTTTGCCTTTGAAGCCATAATTTATACATCTCTAGTCGAGTTATAGTTGTAGTAATCTAGTTCTAGTTATAATTTTCCAAGCATTCCTCTAGTTGCAATATTACTCTATCTATGCTAAATTTTTATCTTATTCAATAAAGTTCTAGTTATTTTACAACTTTTCTTCAAGTTGTATGCTTTCTAGTAGTAGTATATTATAATTCTAGTAGTTGCATGCTATTAGATTTAGTATTAGTTCTAATAATCATCCTACTTGATACTTAATTTGAGTTTTAATTAGGAAAGCGATTGTAATCCATTTGCCTCCCTGCGAGCGGCTCGAACTCCCATATTTTTATTCAAAAATCCTTACGAGTTCAATTTCACTTACAAATTCAAGAGTTTCTACGCACATTTACTACGACAAACATACCTTTTTTTGCATACCTATTACGAGTGTAGAATACTTTTTGGTGCCATTGTTGGGGAGGCAACGCAATTATTTCGCTTTCAATAACTTCATCTAGATTTACATTAGTAAGATCTAACTTGTTCTTCTCTTGTTATCGTTTTGTGTGTAGGATCACACAATTGCACGAGAACAAATCACAAAGCGATGAGAAGAAAAAGTGCGGGTGAAGGTCTCCAGATAGGTCATTTACATCTTAGACTTAGGTAGATTCATGACTCTTAAGAGTAATTGCATTTAGTATTATTTAAAAAAAAAATCTTATCATACTCTATTTGTGCTTTAAAGATCTTATCTTTTCCTAATGAAGTTCGAATTGGTTTTTCTTGCTGAATTAAAATTTTAATTCGGAACTATTGGTGGGTCCTAAAATTACCAAATTTTTACTACGTAATCCCCTTGAAATTAGCAACAAACCCACCAAATTTCACACTAAAATTCATTTTGTACCATCCTAGAAAATTCTTTTGCAGCCGGTGGATCAATCTGAGATTCTTCTATTGGAGATCCGGGTTCGTCAAATTTTCCTGAATTCTATAAACTCTAAATTCGATGAAATTTTTCCTCTTGGATTTCTAATTAAATCTAGTTTTCTGAACAAAAATTGAGAAAATTTCTTGAGGGGCATATATTACTATTTCTAGAAAATACTCGTTAGGGGTCTGTCAGGATTGTTTTGGAATTCTGAGTTGCTAAATCTGAAAAAAAATATTTTTGAACCCTTAAAAATTTTGAAAAAAAATTATTTTGTGTGTGCTTGATCAAGTGGTGTTTAGGAAGCCTTTGTTGCATTTTTTGGGCCTCACCACTTGAACTAAAAGAGATTCACTTAGAAGATGCATGCTAAGGTGCCACATTAGGATTGCAGATCCACAATCTAAAGGAAAAAGATCAAGACCCTGTGATTGGAAAATGCTATCTGTTCCACTCAAAACTTGTTTGAAAAGACCTTGATATTTGAACCCTAAAATTGGTGAATTAATTATTTGAACTTTAAAAGATACTTCACCAATTAAATCTATTTTTGGACCCTTGTTTGACACGCACACAATTCAATTGATCTAATTGGACAACCACCCCTCTCACACCCATCATCTAATCCCGTGTACTTTAAATCCTAAGTCCTAATTAACTTGCTAGACATGCCAACTAGGTTGGATTTTATCTTCCAAACCGAAGCTATACCTAGTTGATTGTATATGAGGCGTTGTCTATTTGGACCAATTGGTGACACGAAAGGTCGATGCAGTAACCGTGTTAACCTCTAGTAGTGTCCGGTCATGTGAGGTGTCCTAGGGGGCCTACCATTCTGACCAGCCAAGTAATTCATGGGTTAGGTCATTTAGCTAAGGTTAGCAAAATTTAGACTATGTCCAATAGGTGCAACCCTTTAGGATAAGAATTTGATTGCTTGCATTGTGCGCACACCTCTCTCTCTTGTTCTCTCCGTATCTATACCATTCTTCTAAGTGTATGCACGAAACTAGATCACAAACTCCACACTTGGTGCCACCTCTGCAAAGAGAACCAAGGAGGAGACTGATTATTGGTGAATCCAGTTCTACATCAGACTCAGACTCTGATCTTGGTTTGATGGCTAACCCAGCCAACCTGAATCCACAACCGAATCAGATGGATCCTCAGGCTCAGATCCAAGACCTCCAACTCCAACTAAACCAGTTCCAACAGAACCATCAGACCCAAATGTAGGAGCTTCTTGAGATTTTATAAATCCAACTGGGAAGACCCTTGAGGTATATTTACAACCTTACTCAGTATCAACACCAACCTTATGTTAGGATCCCACCTATAGAGGCTCAATTTGAGATTAAGCACTGTACTATACTGCTCCTACCTCATTTTAAGGGCAACAATGATGAAGACCCCTTCCAATTCTTAGAAGAGTTTGTAGCCATTAGTGAAACAATTAGAATCCTCAATTTACATGATGATGTACTTAAAATGAAACTCTTCCCTTTTGCCCTAAAAAAGAAAGCTAGCCATTGGTTTAGGTCTATAAGAAAGCCTGTTAACACATGAGGGGAGCTAAGAAGCGCCTTCCTGAAAAAAATTTTCCCAATTGGGAAAACCAATGCATTTATAGAAGAGCTATCACTACCTTCTCCCAACACCCTAAAGAACCATTACATGAAGCTTGGGAGAGGTTCATGAATTTAATTAAAAAATGCTCCAATCATGAGGTTCCTAGATGGCAACTAGTGCAGATCTTTTATCATGGGCTTAATGATCATATGAGAAGCCTTGTGGATGCCTCCTGTGAAGGCAACTTTATGAGAAAAGATGAAAACAGTGCTTTAATTTATTTGAGAATATGAGTGAATTCTATGAATAATGCCTCTATGGAAACTTATGGAAGATCCATGCAACCTAGAGGTGGAATTTATGAGGTCCAGGAGAGTTATAGCAATGTGGATATGAACTTGATCTGTGAAAAGCTGGACAAAGTTAAGGTTGTATCTAAAAAACTAGATGAACTGATGAGCCACAATAGGGAGCAACCCTCCCATCAACCACTATCTAAGCTCCCTCAGGGAGGGAGTTTGTGAACGAGCTACACATGCTCAAGATGCAAGCCAACTAACCCAGGGCCCTTTACATGGGACCCAAGCAGGGACCTTTGATCCCTGCTATCCTAATTCCACACACTTATCCTCATCATCATCTAGATATGAGGATGTGTCGACTATCCAAGGAAACAATAGAAATCCTTTCTCCAACACTTACAATCTTGGTTGGAGAAATCACCCGAATTTTTCTTGGAAAAGCCTAGGGCAAAGAAACCAACAAATTGCACAACTTGGACCCTATTAGATGAACCTTAGCTTACCTAATACCTATAACCAAGGTCAAACCTATCAAGACTTACCTCCTAACCAACCTAGCCAAATTGAATTGACTATTCTAAATTAAAACCAACTGATGGACACATACTTCCATGTTGCAAGCTATACAACAATTCACCCAGTCCATCAAGGATCTGAGGAACCAGATAGGGCCTAAGCCAAATGATAGGCCTACTAGAGCCCTCCCTTCCCAACCCACTCCGAACCCTAGAAACATACCTAACCAGGGACACAATCCTCAAGGGTTCAACTAAGCTTATATAATTCAGCAAGCTCCCGTGACTCCCCCTTGCTTTTATTCACCTCAAGTTCCACATCCTTCTGCACCTATCCTTCATGCTCCTAAAGGGAATCAATACCAACCTGCCACTGCTAATTCCATCACCCTGAGAAGTGGCAAGACCACTCAAAACCCTGTGCACCGAAATCAAACAACCCAGGATCATGATAAACCAACTCTAATTAATACACCTGCGGATGAGGACGAGATCCAAGCTCATGATTTTGAGGACCCAAAGATCCAAATCCCTTTCCTTAAGGCCCTGAATAGGCCTAGAAAAGAGAAGACTGAGCCTAAAAATGAGACTTGATTGGATGTGTTTAAAGAAGTACAGATTAATATCCCACTTTTGGAAGCTATTGAATACATCCCGACTTGTGCCAAATTTTTAAAGGAATTAACCACAACTAAGTGCAAACCGAAATCAAGTAATCATGCGAAGGTAATCCTTTCTGAACAAGCCATCTCTATTCTCTTAAAGGATTTACCTGTCAAGAAGAGAGACCCCAGAACACCCTTGACTTCTTGTAAAATTAATGATCTAGACTTTGATAGAGCTTTAATTGATTTGGGGGCTTCCATCAACCTGATGCCCACTAAGATCTATGAGATGATTGGATTCGAGGACCTGGAACCTACCGAAATACAAATCCAGTTGGCCGACCAATTTGTAGATGTCCAAGTGGGATTTTAAGGGATGTAATTGTTTGAATTGATAATTTCTACTATCCTATGTATTTCATTATTTTGGATCTTGACATTCCAAAGGATTTGACACAGGCCCCAATTATCCTCGGAAGACTAATTTTAGCAACTGTGAAGATCCTGATTGATTGTAAACATGGAATATACAAATAACCTTTAGGGATGAAATGATGAAATTAAAACTTTTTAAAGCTATTGAGAACTCTAATAAAAGTTGTGAGCTTATGGAAGAACATCTACTCTTTTATATTCATTACATGCATTGAGGACGTTACATGAAATAAGCATGAGGTAGATAATATTTTTTTAGAATCATTCTTATTTATCTCCAAAATTATAAACTTTTAATGATTTTTCTTGAATTAGTTGTATCATCAAAAAGTAGTATGTATTTTTGAAAATGAAAAAGAAAAAGAACTATTTATACATAACGTTTATACATATTGCATTCATGCATTCATTTAAAAAAGATTTTTATCAAGGGGGTTTTATTGAGGATTTCCTTCTTAAATTCTCTTAGTTTAAAATCCGATAGATTTATTTCACTCGCATATAGACTTTGTAATAGATCCTTTATAAAAATCAAATAGACATTTTTAGTTTGTCGAGGAGAAGCATTGCTTTTTTTCTTAAACCCTTGGACAGTTAGTTAAAGAGTCAGGCAAACTATCTTTCATTAGATCTACCAAACATTTGTGAGGTGAGAATAGAGTGTCTATTGATGCTAAGTCTAGTGTAAGGACTCTTAAGTTTTTGATAATTGGATGATGATACCAAAAAATTAGGCATAATTTTCACTCTCAATTCCTGCATCCAAACATTATGTGTAAATTCCTGAGAGCCACCAAATAAGGCAGATACGTAAATATTGAGTTCTAATAAAACTATGACTATGGTAGATGGTTACGACCGTCCATGGAATCCTCGGCTGAAGGAGGGTATTAATACCAAAGGTTAGAAGTACGATTGTCCTATCCATCCCTTACCAGTGCCAAGAGTAGACACTTCCACCAAATAAGCCACATAATATCCTCTTGAACATCATCATTCCCCAATAATGCCTCATAAATAAAAGTGTGTTGTGTGCACTATGTTGATAGATATGAAAAAGAAAAAAGAAAAAAAAAAGAGAAAATATATATAAAAAGAGAAAAAAGAAAAAAGAGAATTCTAAAAAAAAGTGTTCAAGTTCATATTTATGTTCATGTGTTGATTTCATTATGTGTCGACTTCATTAAGGCAAAAATACCCATTGCGATCCACCAAATATACTCTTACCTACTTTTTCAATATTTCTGACCGCCAAAATACTGGCTAAAAGATTCTAACTTAGTTGTAGAGTTATCAGAACTATAGTTGGAGTGTTAATGCCATGCGATCTCACCAAATATCGAGTGCTTCTACAAACCTAGTGAGATCGTGACCTCTGTAAAGAAAAGCTCAACGAGTGAGTGTGTGTGAGTGAGCACAATGGAACTAAAAGGGGGCACAGTTTTTTTAGCCTCTCTGAGTTGACTTGTTTAACAGTCTAGAGATCTAGAGTCTGTAGTACTAGTCTACATGTAGCACCAAATGAATATGAAACACCAAATATAAAACCATTTGACTCAGATATCTTCTACCTAAGCCAAAAAGTCAAGGTAGAAATTTCAATTTATTTGTATCCCCAAGGGAAGAAGTTTGTCTATCCTAATAGAATTCTTACCGAGGGTCAAGTATGAACTTTAAATGTAGGTTGGCTTTTCCCGTGGATCCATTGCTTAGGCTACTATCACATCATTTTCACATTTGTCTGGATCTCTAAATTTTTGAAAAAAGGTAAGATGAAATCTTTTGTCAAACCCTTTATAAAAAGGAATAAGCAAACCTTTGGGGGTCGAGTTGTAATTAACATGGATCATACATTTTACATTCCTTTTTCATTCTTACATTTACTCGAGGACTAGCAAAAGATTGGCACAGGGTGTGATATTTCCATATTTATTTATGTTAATTAATGCCTAATTAATGTTAGTTTAATGGTAATTTGGATTAGATTACATTTGGTTAGGTTAGATTAGTCATTTTAGATCATTATGTAAATAATGCATACTTGTGAGCATTTGTGCAATTTTTTCCCGTAATTATATACGGTACCTTGATGTGTTTATTTTTATATGTGTAGATACAAAGCTTCATGTTGATCGAAGCAAGGCTTATTAGATTTTCTGGATTGAGCTCAGTTTGAAAGGGATTAGTATAGTAAATGAACCTATTGGGAAGCCCAATTAAACCTAGAATCCCAGCATGATTAGGACCAAATTAAACCTAACCCTAACTTATTTAGGAACCCATTTACCTATGCTTAAACCCTTATCCTAAACATCCCATATCCAAGCCCTCCAAATAAACCCTTAGCTAAACATCTATTCATCCATGTCCCCACATCTATCCCCTACGTAACCCACCAACTTCCCATGCACTCCACTGAACACCTCACAAATGCATGACCGAAACCTGCCAAATAAACCCACCTACGTAACCTATCATATGCACATCCACGTAAATCCTAAAACCCCAACATAACAAATCCCACTCAATCTCTCTCCATATCCCATCACCTATCAACCAGCAACCCAATCCCACCAACTGTCCCATGCAAACCACCATAGCAACCTCTCTATCCCCTCCCCACCGAAATCACATACAACTTCCTACGTACCTCCCATGAAGAAAAGAAAAAAAAAAAAAAGAAACCCACTTACATCCCCCACGTTGCTCAACAACCAACCAAATGTACACCCTAAATCCCATGCATCACCACGTTAAACCCAACCCAATCCTATGCCCTTATCACCAAAAATAACCCAGCCGGCCCTCATTTCCCATTTATCCCTTTAATTATTTTTTTTTCCATCCTGTCATTTAATCCTACCCATTGATCCTTAACTTATTAAATCCTAGCCCTACAACTTAGTGATCCCAGGTAACCTAAACCAACCAATAGGAAGCATCCATATTTCCTATAAATACACCTAGCCACCTCCCTTGGAACCATATCTCCTACTTAGAATTCCCTACCTCCACATAATATCTACTATTAGTGCTAGTCCACACCATCTTTGGTGATTCTGGCGGGTGCACCTTCGTATCCGCATCTATGTCAACGCATCTAGTTCTAGTTATAGTAATCTAGTTCTAGTAATAATTTTCCAAGTATCCCTCTAGATGCAATATTACTTCTATCCGTACTAAACTCTTATCTTATTCAATAAAATTCTAGTTATTTTTCAACTTGTCTTCAAGTTGTATGCTTTCTAGTAGTAGTATATTACAGTTCTAGTAGTTGCATGCTATTAGATTTAATATTAGTTATAATAATCATCCTACTTTATACTTAATTCTAGTTCTAATTAGGAAAGCGATTGTGATCTATTAGTCTCCCTGCAAACGACTCGGACTCCCATATTCTTATTCGAAAATCCTTACGAGTTTGATTTCACTTACAAATTCAAGAGTTTATACGTGCATCTACTACAACAGACACTTTTTTTGTGCATACCTATTCCACGTGCAAACCAGATGACAAAACTAGAATTGTAGAGGTCAAAATATCTCTAGCAAAATAGTTTGTTATGAAAGATCTGGACCAACTACACTATTTTTTGAGAATTGAAGTTGCAACTAGCAAGAAGGGGATAGTTATCGCAACGCAAATATGAACCTGATGTACTTAAGGAGACAGGCATGCTGGAATCCAAACCTACTAATATACCTCGAGATCCCAAGGCACATTTATATGATGAAGAGTTAGAGGTGGTTGATAATTACTCATACAGGTAGTTGGTTGGGAAATTATTATATCTAACTATTACTAGGCCTGATATTGCTTTGGCAGTTGACAAGTTAAGTCAATTTATGGATAAACCCACCAAATTACATTGGCAGGCAATTATGTAGGTGCTTAGGTACTTTAAGAAAACACCTGGCTGTGGGTTACTATTTCAGATGGGAGCACCCTTGACTGTTGTGGGATATTCAAATGTTCACTATGTAGGAGTATAGCAGATAGAAAATCCACCACAGGCTTCTGCATTTTTGTTGCTGATAATCTTGTTACATCAAAGAGTAAGGAATAGGGAGCAGTCAAGTGTAGAATTTGAATATCGGGCTATGGCTCAAACTGCTACTGAAATGGTTTGGGTGAAATTCCTATTGAGAGATCTACATCTCCAGATTGATGATCCTATGCAAATGAGATGCGAGAACAGGGCGGCCACCTCCATCGCTAATAATCCAATGTTTCATGAGAGAACGAAACATGCAGAGGTGGATTGTCACTACACCAAAGATTTAATACAACAGGAAGTGTTGTGTACTAATGTTGCTTCAAAGGACCAAACTATTGACATTTTCACCAAGCTGTTGCCACAAGGAGCTTTTGATGCATAATGTTCCAAGTATGATAGATATCTATGCACCAGCTTGAAGGAGAGTATTTCCATATTCCCTATTTCCGTACTTATATTTTTGTTTCACGACTTCTTGCTATTTTATTTTTTTATGTGAACATGTATTATAATTTACCTACACCTCTTCTCTATATAAAGAGGTGTAGAGCTTATTAGATTAATATGATGAATCATTCTCTCTTACCGACTCCATGGAGAATTGGAATAACAAGAAAATCACTTGGAAATTCCCATGATTTAAGTTTCCTAATAGCTGAATTTTGCCATTATAGAAGAATGGTTGCTAAATGTGTTCTAACATCTTTTTTTAGCAGGTGGGGAGGAGGGGGAGGTAAAGGATGACTACACTATGTGAGGCTACTAATCAGTTAATCATCTATATTTCATTAATGAAATGGCAATATTACAAAAGCAAGATTATAAGACAACCTACTCCTAATGGAAGCCCATGTGCCCAAAAACACATTCTCAATGTGGAGAATAAGGGTGGCCACATGGATTGCCACATGGCAGCCAGTCTATTGGTCGGTGGGCCATGTGACACTTGGGTTTAGTTGGTTGGTTTGCAAGCCAAGTCATGCCACATGTGGCAATTTTGTTTTAGGTAATAGGAGTATATTTAGGAAGAGATAATTTGGGATTGATTGAGTTTGTTAGGATTTGATTTGATTGAGTTATTTTTAGAAGTAGGAATAGATCTCTTTATAAAGATATCAACATTGTTATTTTAAAGTTGAGTTGCAATAAATTAAGTTTTACCACAACTCCCTCTCTTTCTTCTCACCGCCAGCCTCTCTTTCTCTCTCCATTGCCCACCAAGTTCCATGCGTGGGATCTACCACATGCCAAGGCTATCATGCTTTCACGAATCTTCACATGATAACAGAGCCATCGGTCTAAGCCTCTTCATTCTTTACGCATGGACCAAGGAGTCGCGAGGAGAGATCACGCACAAGAAAACCCAATCTTGTGCATGAGTCTCCATGTGCATCGGAGCCTTGATTTTCGAGGCACCTTTGTCGACTTAAGAGTTCTTTCAAAGAATTCCTTGAAGGACCTTGGTGCCCTACACAAGACCTAAGGAGACAAGAAGGGGACTCTGGTGAGTTGCTTCCCTCACGCATCCAACACTTTACGCAGAGCGTACAAGTAGAGAAAGGCTTGTTCTTCGAGGATGACAATGGCTAAAAACAAGAATCAAATCAACATCGGAGAAGAAAAGGTTATAGTTCAAGACACCACAATTAAGCTTCAAGGTGCCTCGATCTATATTTTACGGGCACAGGCATTCAAGATCTTCATAGGAGACCGTGACAAATTGCATGTCCTACTAGAGGAGCAACCCGAGTCCAAGGACACAACAAAGAAGTTAGAGAAGAAAATCTATCAAGTTATACAAAGATAAGACAACTGCTCCAATAGCCACGACTTCAAATGTTGCCAAGAAAGCAACGACTACAGAGGTGACAAGAGGATTCGTAGTCACATCAAAAGAAGATGGTGGAGCATCTGGCTGCACCATCAACGAGACAAGTTGAACAAGTCATCATTCTCTCGACCTTGGCTTGAGTGGAAGTGTAAACTATAAGGGTGGCCACATGAATTGTCATGTGGCACAGTGAGCCACGTGGCAGCCAGTCTGTTTGCTGGTGGGCCATGTGGCCCTTGGGCTTAGTTGGTTAGCTTGCAAGCCAACTTATACCACATGTGGCAATTTTGTTTTAGGTAATAGGAGTCTATATTAGGAAGAGATAATTTGGGATTGATTAAGTTCGTTAGGGTTTGATTTGATTAAGAGTTATTTTTAGAAGTAGGAATAGATCTCTTTATAAAGAAGTTAATTTTAGAAGTAGAAATAGATCTCTTTATAAAGAGATCCACATTGTTATTTTGGAATTGAGTTGCAATAAATCAAGTTTTACCACAACTCCTTCTCTCTCTCTTTCTTCTCACCACCGGCCTCTCTCTCTCTCTCTCTCTCTTTAATTTTAGAAGTAGAAATAGATCTCTTTATAAAGAGATCGACATTGTTATTTTGGAATTGAGTTGCAATAAATCAAGTTTTACCACAACTCCTTCTCTCTCTCTTTCTTCTCACCACCGGCCTCCCTCTCTCTCTCTCTCTCTCTCTCTCTCTCACCAAGTTCCAAGTTCCACACGTGGGATCTACCACATGCCAAGGCCATCACACTTCCACAAATCTTCACTCAACATATGGCCTAGCAAAAGGAAATGTTAAAATTGACAAATCACTAGATAGTTTAATATTAAGAAAAGAGTAAACCTTTGCATAACAGCCATCAAGGGCTATAGCAAGGCTGCAGTCTGCAATGGCATCAGTGACCTGACCAAGAGCTTGATAAGCAGCCGCACGATTGCAAAAACAGATGGCAGCAAAAGGACGGGATTCAGTACTGCAAGATATAGCAGCACTATAATGTTCAACAGCGTCTGAATGCCTGTTAGCTTGGAATGCATTGTTTCCTGCAGCCTGTGATGAATATTCTCAAGCAATCAGAAAAATCCCAAGAATCTGCAAAGCAACCAGAAAGGAAATGGTTCCTTCTTGATTGAAAGTTTTCAAAACAAATTAAAGCTGAGATACTATGCAAGAAGTGATGCAAGTGAAACAGGTATTATCTGAATTCTGAATCAAATATCACAAAAGCATGGCCCCTATCAAGTAAATGTCAAACCCAACATTTTTAAGCCCATATGAACAATTTTCACAAAAATATTCAACTACAATCTTTGTATCATAGGCTTTGTAATTTCTGAATTAGTTATTTATAATAGCACCTAGGAGTTACACTGAGAACATTGAATTCATGTGTTTCCATGGAGGACCCAACCTTTTCACCAATAGAGTCTCTGTATACTAGAAAGACCATCTACTAGAAATTACAAATTCATTAGTCCACATAAGATGAAACTCTATTTGGTCATAGTCAAGCTTAAACTGGCATAAGAACAATACAAGGAAAGCTTAAGAAAGTAACAGAATAACATGTAAAATGGAATTTTTTGTCGGTTAATAGTCAAGCTTATCTCATATATTTCATCCTGGATGTATTTCTGGTCTTCAACATAGTTATCCTTGGCCGTTAGGCCTTTTTTAATGAATTTGTGGTGGTTATTAACCGGATAACCACCTTTTCCCTTTCAAGAAAAAAATAGTCAAGCTTAAACTGACCTAAGGACAATATAAAGAAAGCTTAAGTTATAGAATTAGAAACACATACATAAAACTAGCATGCAGATAACTTGAGGAATAATGACAAAAGGCCTAACTATGGCAGCATGCAAAAGGCCACAGTTCTGATATTACCACATTTAAACGCACAATTCTGAAGTAGAAAACAAGCAAAAACAGACATAAGAAAAAGTGAGCATACTTTCTGATGGACCGACTCCCGTAGAGTAACTGAAAATGATGCCAGTGATTTCAACGAATTGTCCAAACATCTGATGAATGTGGACAAAAAGAAAATCCATTAGTAGAATAGGCCACAAGCATGCATTAAAATCCATTGCAAAAACATGACCAAGGTCTGAATAAGAAACATACTTGTCCAAGGAGAGCCTCACTATCTTATGCTTCTCAAGCAAATTAAGAGCTTCCTCAAGCCTTCCCAAATAGAAGTAAGATTTTGCAATCAGGTTCCACCGCCATATTTTCTGATAGCTGTAATTCAGGCCCTCATAAAGCATATTCTCAGATTCATCACTAGAGAACTCTTGACTGACTACTTCTGCATTCTTGTCAGCGGAATCAAAGGTTTGTTCACTGAGCTTAATCACTTCCTCATACCTCCGAAGCTGAAGAGAAAGAAATAACATGACCAATGGAGTCTTCTGTTTCCAAAAAGAGTATCTACACTATTTCTATGGCTGGTTTAATACACGGTGCATGGCTTTAAGGTCAGACACTAATATGTCACTCGACTATGCACTACTTGGCCAAGTAGGGGACTGATTAGAGAACATATGGGTGGATTTAAATTGCTAAATTCACCAACCACACATCATAGATTCAGAAATAAAAAAGCATTGTTGACCAGTAGATTTTGTTAGGTCATTTCTCCTATCAGGTAGAGATCCCAGTTTTATCATGGCTTCCTCGGAATGAAGTCATCATCAAAAAAAGACCAGAACCCTGCCCTCTGCAACGGGAACATGATTGCATAAGCTTACATAAAAACTTGTTGAAGTACTCAAGCACAATCTAAATGATGTGAAAACAGGGGGAATAAGCACCTCTGATAATGAACTTTTACAGCCTCTTTGTAGATGCAATAGGTACACACACTACTAGTAATATGTATATGGTACTTGTAAGAAGTATGCACACTAATTGTTATAGGTATACATACTACTTGTAATAGGTGCACAGTACTATTTTCATGAAACAAGGTATGCACACTACTTGTAATAGCTATATATAGTACTTCATGGTACGTACGCACACTACTTGTAGCAAACATATATAAACTCATAATATATGCACAAAACTCGTAAGATATATTCATAAGCATACTTTCTACTTACTGCATGCCTTTCATCTTCAGCTTATCTAAATCAAGCCTTGTTCGATTGGAACAATCTACTTTCTCGCAAGTCATAACTAGTATATTAAACCAATAATACCTAATATGAAATGAAATGAGAAACAACAATCTTTGATGGGCATGCAATTGGTAACTGTCACAAACAATTCATTTAAAATATTTTTCTGAATAGTCACTCTATTAACCTCTAACAGAACCACAAACTTCAAATTTGGTGGTATCACTAGTGATCATTAAATGTAGATCACTTAAAGAATAAGCATTGTGCTCATGGGATAAATGCACACACGCATGCGCAAACACACACATGCATACATATACACACTACTTGTTCCAACAATTTTCTCAATTGGTGATGTTAGATAAGGCATCTAGCCATATACCAAAGTTTTATGGATATCTAGCCATACACCAAAGTTATATGGACCTTGAACTAGATCTATTTATCCAACTCAATATAATACAACTCTCAACCAGCAGCGGATAAGAAAATCTCAAATAAATCTGGGTATTAGTGATCAAATACAGGCAAATGGACTAGGCTCTAGGTTATGGGGTTTGCTGAGGATCCTTGAAGGGGGAAGTAGGCTCTAGGGTGGTTTATTATCATTGTAGGGCAATTGGGCATTTGGCACATGAATGTTGTGATCTAGGCAAATGGCTTCATTTTGGAGGTTGTTCGTTGTCAAATAACCTACAAGGGTGCCAATGAGGATTGGATCATCAACAGCACAGGAAACGGAACCCCCTATTAAAGAGGTGGCATTCTTAGAGGTGTACATGCCTTGGTCGAAGGAGTACGCAAGGAACATGGACTATCTCATTCGATGTCTTGTAGGAGATGTCTTGTCCTTTGACATTGGTTGCTTGCTGATCTTTCAACCTTTGGAAAATGAACTTGGAGATTAGGGAAAGTTTGCTTTATCTCTTTTTGTGCCTAGGAAGTCCCTAGTGCATATTACATAGGAGAGACAAAAACTTTGGAGTTTCCATCAATGCAATTATCAAGAGGTTTTCTCTAATGGAGGTTATGATGATGTAATCATTCCTTTCTCCTCAGATTCCCTGCATGCATCCTCCTTGGCCCCTTTGTTATTTGTCATTGCTTGTTGCATATTTTTTTGAAAAGAAAAAATGATCTCTACTAGAGATAAGTAGACATCCAAATCACTCATTAAAAGCACAAAGGCCAAAACAAAGGCCAAAAATTACAAGTTCTAGGACCGAAAAAGAGAAAAGTGCAAGAGCTTCCCTTACAACATTGTCATGGTACACCCCCTCCCCCTAAAAAGGGAACGATTCCGCTACAAGCGCAAAGACCACAGGGTAGTAAAGACGGGAACTCGACTAGTAGGATCAGCCAAGGTTCCTCTTTGCCAGGAAAACTAGAAGTTATCAGGAGAACCACCACCAATGGTTGATGTGGAGAGAATGTAATATTCTATTCTTAAGAGGAAACCCTAGACCTCATGTATATAGGGAAAGGGCCAAGAACAATTACAAGTAGACCCAACTAAAGAAAGAAAATAACAGCAAAAGAAACAAAAAAGGAGAAAAAATGTGTATCTCTCTACAAAACCCCTCAAGTTAGAGTATAGATCCTTCATACTAAACTTGAAACAGCATCCGTCAAAGTTAACTTAGGGAAGTACCTTAGTGAACAAATATGCAGTCTAGCCTCTATACTTTCTGGCATCTACTAGACCCAAGTGATCATCATACAAATGTATGCTGCGGTCCATAGGAATATAAGCAGGTTTAGCACCTAGCATCCCAATTCCTTGAAGAAGATCCATCACAAATTTCCTCTAAGAAAGGACAACTCCATGTGCATTTCTAGCTATCTCAATCCCAAGAACGGAGCGAAGTAACCCCAAGTCCTTTGTTACAAAGTACTTGATCAGAAACTCCTTGGTACCTTTAATCTCCTATGTATCATCTCCCCTCAAAATGAAATCATCTACGTAGATAAGCATCACAACAACTCCAGCATTTGTCTTCCATGTGAAGAGAGAGTGGTCTACTATGGATCTTTTGAATCCAACTTCTCAATAACCTCAGATAATTTTTGAAAGCACACTCGCAGACTTTGCTTGAGGCCATATATTACCTCATGCAGCTTGCAAACCTTTGTACACTCCCCCTGAACCTCAAACCCCAAGGGTTGCTACACATAAACTTCCTCCTGAAGATCACCATAGAAGACATTCTTCACATCAAGTAGATATAGTGGCTAGTCTCGATAAATAGCTACAAAAATAAGGATATGGATTGTAGGAAGGAGTACCACGGGAGAGAACGTATCAAAGTAATCAACCCCATAGATTTGTGTATCCTTTCACCACGAAACAAGCTTCGTGCCTCTCAACAAAACCATCTGGGTGATGCTTCATTGTAAAGACCCATTTACAGCTAACAACCGCTGCATCCAACGGAGGCTCAACAAGACTCCAAGTACCTCATGACAATAGTGTTGGCATCTCATCCTCTATAGCTTGTTGCCATTTCGGATGAAGGACCGCCTTTTGATGTATAGACAGTATGTGTATAGCAAAGAGACTCATGAGTTGTGACAAATTGTCCATATTGAGGGCATAGGCTAGCCAATGAGGTATATCCAAAAATAGGATGCAACATGGATGATCCGGTGCCTTTTTGCAAGGCCATGGGTAAATCAAAGCTTTCATCTGCTTCAACTAACTCGATAAAAAGTCTCTGAAGGTGTTATTTCATAATGCTGAGGTATATTATAATCGTCCTAAACATTTGGTACACTTGTCAAACCTAGTTCATCAAAACTAGAAGTAGCATTCGTACCTTCAGGAATAGGAATTACCTCAAGCACGGCCAACTAACTAGGCTCAAGAGGAGGGGGTTCCGTCTGGCAGCAAATATAAAATATCCTGAACTTGTTCTCTTAGCCATTCTCAAAAGCATGAGTAAGTCGAAGGAGGAATGGGAATAGGAATAGTAACTTCATTCTTAGATTAGGGATAATAATCCGAGATGCAACACTGGAAGAGTAAGGTACAAACTCAGAAAGTAACGTCTACGCTCACAATGTGGCTGACTACTAGGGTCATAACACTCGTATCCCTTCTAGATCCTCAAATATCCAACAAAGATGCATTTAATAGCTCGTAGGGAAAGTTTGGCTCAGTTAGAGCCAACAAGATGAACAAACGCACCACAACCAAAGGCCTTAGGAGGGATACCAAATAACTCCCAATCAGGGAACAAGATGGAATAGGGAACTTCCTCATCCAACATAGTAGATGGAATCCTAGTTATCAAATAACAAACAATACGAATTGCATCACCCCAATATGAGATAGGGACACTTTCGAACAAGGATAGTCCAAGCAACATCAAGGATATAACAGTGTTTCCTTTCAGTAATATCATTTTGTTGTGATGTATGCAGACAACTAGTTTGATGAGGAATACCATGCTCTTTGAAAAACAACTGAAGAGATCAAATACAAAACTCCAAAGCATTATCAAACCGAATAGCTTTCACATTAGCACCAAACTGTGTTTGTATTTCAACTACAATGTTGAAGAGAAGAGGAGCAAGGTGTCTCCCCTTCCTCACCCATCGCTAAGCCTAGGTCACAAACCACATGAGGATGCCGTCGTCGTAACACCACTTCATGAGCTGGACCCACTCCTCTGGGAAGACCCTCCTCAATATCTCCTACAGATAGGCCCACGTGACAGAATCGTAGTTGAGACCTAAACATGGGAAAGGAATCAAGAGGGGCTTTCATATTCCATTCCCCTCTAATTACCATGAAACAAGCAAGGCCTTAGGACGTATTTGTTTCGCAAGAATGGGGGATGGAATGGAATGAAAAAGCCCCCATCCATTCCGTTCCTGAGTTTGGATGTCAAATATTATATGGGAATATCATTTCCATGGGATTTTTTATTCCATAAGCAATGGAATTTCCAATCCAAGCACCCCCCTTGGAGTGCCCTTTCAATTCCACCATAACCGTTCTTCCCAATCCCACGAAAACCACCAGCGATCATATCGTGTCTCCTAGCCACCCCTTGCTCTCCCTCTCGCGTCCTTCTCCCAACGCTCAAGCAACAACACTCCCCGAGCCTGACGCCCCTCTGAGCACGGCACCCCTCTGCCCATCCCCGCCCCTCTTCAATCGCATCTCCCCTTCACTCAAGTCTCCCTCATCACCACCCATTGCTTCACACCCCTCCGTCGTCCCTTGTCCCCACCCCTCTCTCTCCCCCCACCCTCACCTACCCAACCACCACCACCTAAACCTCCACTTTGCTATAATTGGAGGAGGAAACAGGGGGAGTTTGGTGGGGGCCATGGTGGCGGGAGAGATAGGGAAGGGGGAGGTGGAGGGTGGTAGTGACAATGGTGATGCTATAAAGGGGAAGGACGTGATGGGAAGGGGAAGGGATGGTTGAGCCGATGGTGGGTGTAAAAGGGCCAATGGACAAAGAAGTGGAGCACATGGCATTGGGGATGGGTGAAGTTACTGATGTCAGTGCACAGTAGGTGTTTGCTATAATGCCAAAGAGAAAACTTGAATAAAAACTAGTAATAATGTGTGCATATTAAGTGTTCGATGAAATGCCAAGAAGGATTAGGTAGGATTTTATTATATTAGGATTGTGTTAGTGTTTGGTGTGTGCATGTTAAGGTTGCATAGTCAAGGTGCATTGTAGTTATAATGCTTGGATATGGGGTGTTCAAGTAATTCTTGGGTTTGCGCATCAAGTTATCTTGTGAATTTTCTTGCTCTTGAGAGTCAATTTTGAGATTTTTCCTTTTAGCATTTGAGATGAATGAATAATGTAGTTGAATTCTTATTATCATTTATATTTCATAAATCAGCCTTCAATATTTTCCTTATCTATTGATTTGCTATTTTGTTTGGATAGCCATGTTAAATTTCAATTAGTGTAATATATATAAAGTTATGATTAAATTGAAATATTTGTTTAAATTTTAAGACTTTTATGTAAATTACTAATATTTATTCCTTATTAATGGATTAAGATGTAAATAACTTAAATTTTATGTTAAAACTGACAATTACCATATTTTTAAAAATGCATTGGGTCAAATATGTAAAAATGTTTCGATTCCATTCATCTCGATAACTCATCCTATCAAACAAATGAAAAGAATTAGATCCATCATCAACAATTCCATTCCTATCATAATCCAAACAAAGAGATGGAATCAACCATTCATTTACATTCCTTGTTTCATTCCATAAAGAAATCCACTTTACAAAGGAACGCAGGCACCCTTGTCTTCTTCCATATCCGCTGCCAAAACAAATGAATCCTAGAAAGATCTTCCAAAAACAATAGACAACTGAACAACAGAGATCAACCGCAGGAGAACCATCAGTAATCTGTTTGCCAACAACTTTGCCATGATAAGGTATACTGCATTTGACAAGGCAATGGGCCTATAATCATCAATGGTTTCTGCTCCAGACTGTTTAAGCAGAAGGAAAAGATAGAATCTATTCAACCTCTCAAACCAAGGTTTCCAGCAAAAACTTCCTATATCATGCTCATAATGTCCTCTCCAACCATGTCCCAAAGCTCTAGGTAGAACAAAACCTACAACCCGTCCGAACCCATAGCTCCTTCCGCCTTAAGTCCCCGCAGCACAATGAGCACCTCCTCCTCAGTGATCACCCGAAGCAAGTCTGCTTTTGCCTGGCTGTCTAGGACCAACATGTTTGAAGAGCCCAGGCCTCTACCCCCCCCCCCCCCCCCCCCCCCCACACACACACACACACCACGAGCCTCCTCCCAGTAAAATCCTGGAAGTGCAATCGAATTGCATTGCAAATTTGAGGTCTCTGATCCAATACCAAATCCCCTACATGTAGGGGCATAATCAAGTTCGTCCTTTTGGCACTCATCGTTATATGGAAAAATTTGATGTTGGAGTCACCCTCTTTGAGCCAAAGTTGTCTGGACCTCTGTCTACAGTCCATTTCTCTTTAGATCCTCCTCCCTAACCTTAGCCTATAGTCTGCACCTCTCCTGATGATCGCTTGAATCCAAAGGACCTCCACCCTCCTTCAAGTCCAGCTCAATAATAGCCTCAAGGGCATCTCTTCTAACCTAGTTACATCTTTCCTGTACCTCCTTTTTATATGCAATTAAAGTCATTTTGATGGCTTTAATTATCTCAGCAAGCGTACATGTAGCAGATGTGGAGCAAGAAACCTTTGACCACTTTGAACGTACGAAATCCCAAAAACCCATCTCTAACAACCAAGACTTCTAAAATTTGAAGTAGGACAAGAAAAGCCACTCCCCCCCCCCCTCCCCCTCACCACTATCCAATAGCAACGAGGTATGGTTAGAGAATGTCTTGTCCATGGCCATGGCAGTTGCCCCCTGAAATGCCTTAGCCAACATCACGTTATAGAGGAATTAATCTATCATGGACATTGAGCCCACTCCATTCCTCCATGTATACACAGCCCCAGAGGTCAGCAGATCCAACAACTTAAGATCATCCACCACATGGCGAAAATTATCCGTAGACCCATCCATCCCATCCGATCTGTCTACCGCCGAAAGGGTAACGTTGAAGTCGCCACCCACCAACCATGGCCAATCGTCAACAAAATCCAAAGCCTGCTTCAATTCATCCCACAACACTGGTCTACAAGACTAAAACCTCCATCACAAGGCCCATAGACACCCAAGATGACCAAAGTGGCCTAATGAAGAACCCCGAGGCGACCTAGACACAACCAAGGAGGACGACAGCTAGAAGTCATTGCCACTCCACATTATGATCTACCCTTTATCTCTCCAAGTTAATCACCAACATCTCAGAAGAACGATCTCCACCGATACTCCTCACGAAAGGATCCATCCCCTACAAGTGTGTTTCCTGCAACATAACAAAATTGACCTGCCACTCCTCCAAACACCTTTTCAGTATTGACCTATGCCTCGCATCTCGCAGGCCCCTGACATTCCAAGACAACATTCTAACCATGAGAACCACCGTTGTCGTAGAACCGCCCCTACCAGGAGCCTTCTCCACCTTCAAAAGCTGCGCCACCCTTAGATCCACCTTTGAGGCATCACAATTCCTATAAGGCATTGAACTGCTACCTACAAACTTCTTCTTGAACATCTTTCTCCCATGGCAAGATCAAAACAGAAGCTCATTCTTTACCTGAACCGGCTTGGCATAACCCAACCCCCTAGTGGACAAAGAGGACATCTCGACAATCTTCTGGTTGCCACCCTCAGCAGGAGCACAGGTGGCTCCTTTGGCACCCCCAGCAAGCTATGTTGTGCCAACACTCTCAAGAGATGTAGAGCTCCCACAATTCCAATCGAAGCAACCCCTATCTGCGTCCTCACCACCACCTTCACCAAAAGGAGCACGTGACAGACTCCACCTCCAATGCTACACCAACAATCCTCCATTCTAAAAAGCAACGAGGGGACCAGCAGGAGAAGCACAAGAAAAAGAAAATGAACAATCTCGAATATGGTTCAAAATTGACAAGGATAGTAACTCACCAACTCCAGATCCAAGTCCACCTACATAGCACCGCAATCAAAGCCCAGATCTGCCATGTCAACATCGGGTCCAATGCTGCAATCGCCTCCAATTGGTAAGCGCAAAGGACCCTCGCGCTCTTTCCTCATAGGGCCATCCCCATTTGGAAATTGCATTGTGCCTCTGTTTCCAAAAAAACACATTGCCAGAAGGTAGCAACTAGCGCTCTCCAATCAAATCAAATTTTGAACCACCAAAAAAATCAACCCTGACGATTGGTTTCCATACTTGTCGCACGAGCCTCTTCTCTAATGACCTCGCCAGAGGTCCACCAATCACAACCTCAACGAAGGTTTACCGCGGTGTAGGAAGTGTTTTCCTATCAAAAGCTTCAAAGGCGATGACCCAAAAGGAACCTCCAAGCCTAAGAACGACCTTGGACGGTAGCTCTCGACCCATGCTCCCCCATGACCGCAACATAAGAAATATCACCCTCCTCCAAACCAACTCCAAAGCACCTCTTCACCCTTGTGAATGGCGCACAGACTACTTCAATCACCTCCATGGTGCGCAACCTCAAAAGGAATACCCCAGATACGAAACTCAACCTCCATCCTCGCAAGAGGTCGATCCTCCGATGCACCATCGTGGTGTGAGGGAGACCTCCAATGAATCAAGGCCTCACCAACAACCATCTACGTGAACCTTAACTAAGCAATATCTGCCTCATGCAAACCAAAGAGCAAAATCCTATTGGATGCAAATGAGGCAACCTTCCAATCCTTGGAAAGGAAGCTCATGCTCAAGAGCCCTCTCTTAACCTCCTCCAAAGAAATGGCTCCACGGACAAGGTCCCCTATCAATGAGAACGGCAACATAGAATCAAGGCAACTCACCATAAGGGACCACAGCACCTCCACCTCCACAGTTGGTGGATCTGCCAAAGGTGTTGGCAGCATCAATGATGCATCACCCTCCTCTAGCAAGACCCCCTCTTATGCCCAACATCCTTGCACGCGAAGAAAACCACCGGATCATGGTGTACAGATGCAACATGGCTTCTCGCCCTACATCTGTAGCACACCACTTCACGACGCACCTTCCCCGGGATAGATGGCCCGTCACCTCCCCTCCCCTCTCTCACCCTCATGTCTCTACTCATCTGCCTATGCGTCTACTAGAACACTTTCACAATTAGTTGCATTATAAGAAGCTTTTTATCCAATCACTCTGTGCTTTTCAACAACTATCTTCTTACTTTTTTAATACTTAAAACATGTATAAAATGATAAATGATCTAAAACAACACATCATTTTTTTATGAACTATGCCGTTGTAAGACTCCATTTGCCCTTTCCAAGAAAGAAGGCCCCATTTAACCAAACAATAAAATTGCAGAAATAAATGAATAAATAAACCTTTTAGCTAGAAATGGATACAAACCATAAAGAGAGCATTAGCCTTCAACTCAATCAGTCTTTCTGAATATGGACTTAAATGCAATGCATCTGAAATTACAAGTAATGCATCTGATGCATCATCAGTTGATCTCTTCTTCAAAAGTTCAGCAGAACGTCCAACATAATCCTCAACTTGCTGTTAAAACACACACCTCAATCAGTGTTCATCTTTCAGATAAAACAACCATGGTAGTACTGAAGTTTGCAAGCAACTAAGAGAAACACGCTTACCATCAACTGAATATTATTAGATTATTACATAGATATTGGCAAAGTACCATCACAAAAGGAAAGGTAAAAAGCTTGTCAAGTTTAATGCTCAATTATCTATTTTCTTGCTATGCCCACCCCTATTCACTGAAACGATAGTTGCAAAGCTAGTATCAAGCTTTGATAAATTAAAATCAGCCCTGTGCTTCTCATAGTTAGGATTTAAATAGGAATCGCCTAGGTATTATCTATTTAAGTAATTTGAGCCCCTATATTATTGAAATCTCGTCTTTTCAAGCCCTCCCCCCCCTCTTCGTGGCCACAGTATTAACCTTGTATCCTTCGGGGCAAATAAGAAGCTAAGTTCATACTTATATCAAACCAAGCCATCTATCTCTTCCTACACCATGTCTCCGTGGACATCAGTGAAGGCATCTGATTTGCTTTTGAAACAGAGAAATAAAGTGCCCAGTAATTTGATTGCCACATAACCAGTAATCATATCATATATTCCATCTATTAGACATCACATCTTTGCCCCCTAAGAGTGAGTATGCCTTGTGGTTCATGGTTGAAAGGTGTCAAGATTGGCGCACGTGGAACGTGGAGGCTCCCTTGGCATGTGGAAAAACAGCTCAACAGGGGCTGTCCCACGTGAGATCAGGGAGAGAGAGGGAGCAGCAGCCGGTTGCCTTGATGGAGACCGACCGGTGGTAAGGCCAGTGGTGATGGTGACTGGAGGTGATGTTGAGAGAGAAAGAGAGAGAGAAGAGAGGAGTTGGAAATATTGGAAATATTATTACTTGACTCAAAGAGAATTACAATAAGAAGACTCTCTTTTATAAGAGAGAACATATCATCTTAAACAAGAAACAAATCATATCTCCTAAATAAGGAAGAACATATCTCCAAAACAAATCAAATCCTCTAAACAACTTTCCTAAAAAATCAACTTAACAAATAAACAAACTTGCAACTCAAGCAAAAGACCAATCCTAGGACTCTAGAACCCAAAACCGATGACCCTAATGTGCTTCCACATGGCAGTGGGCCGCCACATGGCCCTCTTTATTCCCAACACTCCCTCTCAAGTCGAGGCCGGGAGGACGATGACTTGGTCTTCAAACTTGTGAGGTTAGATGCCCTGCCACTCTTCTTCTTCGAGAGTTGTGCTCTTTGTCTTCTCTTTAGAAGAGTCATTGGTGTAGCCTCTTACAACCTCCAAAGTCGTTGCATCTATAGCAACCTCAAAAGTCACCATAACAACTGTCGTTGTCTTCTTCTCTTTCTCTTCTTCGTAAGGAGCCACGGTGTAACCTCTTGCCACCTCTCAAGTTGTTGCTTCTATGGCAACCTCGATACTCGTGGCGACAGCCACATCTTTTCTTCGGGAAAACATCTTCTTTTGAAGGAGAGTAAAAAATCGGATATAAAGCGTCAATGTGAAGATCACAAACCATGTAACTAGATAGATCTCCTCTTCATTTTTTCAGGCTTCGAACTCTATCATCTTTGTTGACAGCGTGGCTTTAGTGACCGTAACAGCAGTATTCGTCATCTTTATGATCTTGCTTCTCCGCGTAAGGCGTCAGATTTGTCGAGGAAGATTCATTGGTGATGGGAAACCACACGTGTGTGGTCACAAATGCGAACACGCCAAAAGAGCCTAGACCGAAGGTTCTGATACCATGTCAAGATTGGCGCACATGGAACATGGAGGCTCCTTTGGCATGTGAAAAAACAGCCCAACAGGGGTTGTCCTACGTGAGAGCAGGGAGAGAAAGGGAGTAGCAGCCGTCTGCCTTGATGGAGATCGACTGGTGGGGTCGACGATGATGGTGACTGGCGGTAATGTTGAGAGAGAGAGAGAGAGAGAGAGAGAGAGAGGAGAGAGGAGTTGGAAATATTAAAAATATTATTGCTTGACTCAAAGAGAATTGCAATAGGAAGGCTCTCTTTTATAAGAGAGAACATATCCTCTTAAACAAGAAACAAATCATATCTCCTAAATAAAGAACATATCTCCAAAACAAATCAAATCATCTAAACTTTCCTAAAAAACCAACAAATAAACAAACTTACAACTTAAGCAAAAGACAAATCCTAAGACTCCAGAACCCAAAATCGACGGTCCTGATGTCTTGCCACGTGGCCTAGATGGCTGCCACGTAGTAAGGACATGTGGCCTCCTTATTCCTAACAAAAGGTATCATGTGTATATGGTGGATAAAATAGAATCAATGCCAGCAAACAACCACGTCTATTTCTTCTCCCTGACTATGATGTGACACACCAATGAAGCACCACCCATAAATCTAACAACACCGGAGACTATGGTTCCAATATTTTCCTGTAGGGCCAAATGTTCTAATTTGAATGTCATACTGAATCGTCTCCCTTTGAGGATTCATACCACAAATAAAATATTAAACTCCATGAGGTAATGAACTAATACGCACCGCATCTATGTATAATGCATGGTGTAAATCCTAAAGCTCATTCCCATGTCATAATCAAGTATAAATGTTTTAAGTACAACACATTAAAATTTTAAAACGTGCACTTATTCTTATGAGCTAATCCATGTAAACAACTATTACTAAATTGCACAATGTTTCAAAGGAAAGAGTTGATTTTTTTTTTATGCACTTTCTTTTATATTAATCTTTGCCATAATTTCCGTTTGGAAATAAAGATAGATCACGTGGCAGCCATCCAAGCCATGTGGCACTGCCACATGGCACGCAATAAAGGACCCACAGGGGGCTAGCGGTCATGGTCCAAGGATGCAATTTTGGTGTCTTTGCTTAAGTTACAAGTTTGGTTATTTTTAGTAAATTTGGTTTAGGAAACAATGGTTAGGATTTCTTTTCTTGTTTAGAGATAAGATCTTTTGTTTTCAAATATTGCGATATGTTCTTTCTATATAAAGAAAGTCTTCCCATTGTAATCTCTTAAGTTTAGCAAAAATATTTCTCATTATCCCCAAAACTCCTCTCCTCTCTCTTTCTTCTCTACATAGCGGCCAGCCACCCTTGGCAACCGGCCACCATAGCAATAGATCAACCTCAGGTAGCCAACCTCCCTCAGGCAGCCACTAGTTGCTGCTCTTCCTCTCCCCATTCCAACGTGGAGCAATCCCACGCAGACTATTTTTCCCTCCACGCTCCTCATTCTTATCAATCTTGACATAGTATCAGAGCTATCAGTCTATGCTCTCTCGTGCGGGTGGATATCTTGACCATATATTGATGGTTCTCGCATCCTAAAAGTCATCCTCGACAAATCTGGCACCTTACGCATAGAAGACTAGAAGAAGATGATAGAATCAACCATGACGGTCGGAAGCACCACGCTCGGTTCCCGAGAAAGCAAGGTGGTTGCCTCCGGGACAACCATCAAGTTAAATGGCACTTCCAACTACGCCTTGTGAGCTTACGCCTTCAAGATCTTTGTTGGAGGCCAGGAGAAACTCAGCATTCTCCTTGAGGAGTCACCAGAATTAAAGGATGACAAGAAAAAGAAATTTGAGGAGAACTATGTCATCATGAACTAGCTCGTGAACTCAATTGATCCGTCCATAGCCTCAAATATGCTATACAAAAAGAGCGCATATGAGATTTGGATGGCCCTTGAGAAAAGGTATGCCCAAACCTCAAACAACACCTGCATCACCAAACTCTACACTCGCATCTAGACAGCCAGTTAAGAGATCTTTCCTTGACAAAATATTACGAGAAGATGAAAGTGTTATTTGAGAAGTTGGAGATCTACGAGCCTCTTTGTTGCGAGAAGCAGGGGGAGACACGGGCGGTCTGGCAGTTTGCCAAGTTTTTATCAGGATTGCATTCTCATTATCGAGCCACCCGTGATCAAATCCTTACTTCAGAAGGGAAGATGGATCTCGATACCATCTTCTACCATCTCCTCAAGATGGAGAACCCCAAAGAGGAAGACATGCCAAGAAGCGAGAGCTCTGCACTTGCTATTCTAGAAGCAGATGCCAGGCGAGGACGAAGGCGTGGACGTAGACCTAGCCACGTCTTCCTGAAGTGCCAACATTGTGAACGCAACAATCATCCACAAGACAAGTGTTGGGAGAAGTTTGGAAGGCCACCACGTAGGGCTACTAGCCCTCCATAACTCAAGAAGACCTTGAGAAGTTGCGTGCTCTTCTGAAAGAAGACAAGTCCACGGCGGTTGTCGAGACAACTACTCAGGTTGCCACAGAAGCAATGACTCCGGAAGTCATAAGAGGATTTACCATCGACTTGTCAAAAGAGAAGACAGAGAGCTTGGCTCTTGAAGAAGATAAATGGTAGGCGTCTAGCCTCACAAGTGGAAGACCAAGTCGTCAGCCTCGCAACCTTCGCCTTGCGAGGAAGTGTTGGGAAATAAAGATTGGCCACATGGCAGTGCCACGTGGCACGCAATTAAGGGCCCACAGGGGATCGGCGATCATGGTCCAAAGGAGCAACTTTGATGACTTTGCTTAAGTTGCAAGTTTGATTATTTTTAGTAAATTTGATTTAGGAAACAATGTTTAGGATTTCTTTTCTTGTTTAGAGATAAGATATTTTCTTATGGGATAAGATCTTTTGTTTTCAAATGTTGGGATATGTTCTCTCTATATAAAGATAACATTCTCTTGTATTTTATTTTAAGCAATACAAATATTTTCAACTCAAGACTCTCCTCCTTTCTCTCTTTCTTCTCTCAATAGCCGGCCACCCAACCAGTCGGTGGAGCTCCTCCACACCGTCGGTCACCACACGTGGATTATTTTCCCACGCCCAAGTAAAGCCTCCACGCTCCTCATTCTTGCCAATCTTGGCAATTTCTTCATAATTTCCTGGTATGTCCTCAAGATGCAGAAGGAAGAAAATACACCAAGATTTGTAAGGTCAGAGAAAAGGTTGAGAAGGCAGATCAATGTATTGACAAGTAGAAAAACTTCCTTTTCCAAAGAAATAACAAGCAGAGACATTCACTGGGAGAAGGAATGGCACGAAAATTAAAGCACCAGATTTGATCTTCAATTCATTCTCTACCATTGGAAAAGCCCTGAGTGTAGCAATAACAAAATTATAGTAAATAAATACAATTGATCTCTAATCAAGTACAGAATCCAATTAAATATTCTATGACTAAGATCCACCAATTGAACCATATCAATCTTTATTTTAGTGAAGACATCTAATCTAAGAGATTTTCCATGAAATATTATTTTAATAATTTCCTAGTAATATTACAACTTATGATGCTGCATCAATTTCCTCAACTTCTAAAACTCACCTCCAACTAACTAGCTGCTGAGCCACAAGCTAGGTATCAACTTTCACAAAAGTGATGGAATGGGTGGAGATGCCAACTGGAGATGAGGTGAAGGTGAAAACCTTGGTGAGTGATTCAAGTTGATTGGAGAGCAATAATAGGCAATGGAGGCAGTTCCCAAAGTAGATGAAAGTCGTTTAGGCAGGCAACAATGGTGGGATCAATAGTGTTGGTAAGAATCAACAATGTTGTAGGAATCAATTGTGGGGCAGCTCAGGTGAAGGTAGCAATTATGAGAAGGCAGGGTTTTAGAAATAACAGTTGTTTGCAGCTCTGTTGGCTTAGATGGTTGTGCAGGCATTAGAGGTGGCAATGGAAGCATCAGTGGGAGTTCTGGCTTGAAAGGAGGTTCTACAGAAGCCTTATAGCAAAAGACCAACTATAAGATTTGATCTTCGCTTATAATTTTTTGTGGGCGTAGTGACATCCTGAAATTATAGCATAACCTCAATTACTTTAATTTAAGTTCTGAATGGCTAAAAATCAATCTGTGTGGAGGTAAAAAATCCATATAGCCGACCCCACTTAGTGTGGGAAAAGACTTGATTGTTGTTGTTGTTGTTGTTGTTGTTGTGACATCCTGAAACTAGATTTGGAACTCACTAATGCAGAATGAAATGAGGAGAGGGAAGACAAACACATAGATGCAGGGTTGACGTTAAAAAAGAGTAGAGAAGGTGGTAAAAGCTCTGAGAAGTCAAAGAACTAAGAAAATAACACCCAATAAAGGAACTGGACAAATCTTTAAGAGTTATTTTATCTAGAACATCCAGACTTGTGCCCCATTTTAAATGTTATCCCTCAATTTCGAAACATATCAATGTGGTCCCTGCTCTTTACAAGGGAACCAATGTGGTCCCTCCATGAATCCATACAACTTTATTTTAGTTCACAATCATCTTTCTTCATTTTTGGAACAAAACCACCTCTCCCCTTATCAATTTTTTTTTTTATTATTTGGTGACGCTCACCCATGGCAGACATTAAGCTCAACCCCTCCAACAAGCGTTGACCTGAACTATTTCTATGAGGAAATCATATCCATCAAGGACAACCTCCACAAGTTCAAGAACATCAAATGCCACCTCTATGATGTCAAAAATAACTCTTAAGTCCCTCCACCATTCCTCCATTATGCAATCATGATGCACTCACATGGATGTCAATGTTGATTTCTTCAAACCATAAATAGACTCCGTAAGCTAAGAACTCAAATAAGTTTGATGTAAAAGAAGGGGACACGATGGTTCATTTATAAAGATTCAAAGCATATGAAGTTCAAAGACAAAATTGAAATAAGTACCAAAGTTAATGGAAATTCACATAAATAATTTGAATTTTAATTGTTGAAAAAACATCATATACTTGGTTCTGGTTATTCTATTAAGAAAGCCTTAGCTCTTTATATAAGGGACTTAGGTATACAAGGAAATATCATAAAACACGATAAATCATCAAAAATAAGAACTAAAAATAGTAGGACACCTAATCCTAACTAAGTTGACCCTAAAATATCTAACTAATTTATTCTCTAACATTTTTAACGTAGCTATCAATCATCTAAAAAAAAAGGAAAGGGCTTTAGATGAAAAAATGCCCAAAAGAAATAAAAACACCTTTGATGTATCTATTAGGGTTCAAAAGAATCCAAACAGCAACTGCCGCTCCAAAGCGAAGACAGAAAGCAAGAGATATGCCGCTACTCTCGCAATCTCGCCGAAATCCTCACTTCCAATCTCTCCACGTGATCCCAATTGCAAGATCTTTGCCAAAATCTCCGCTAGGACCTCCTTCACCCAATCTCTATTACGAGATCTTAACCAAGATCTCTACCGCACTGCTACTTCCTTAGGGTTCAATTGAATCCCATTAGCCAACGATCAAAGCCCGTCATCGCTACTCTTCGAATCCTTACGAGGGGCTTCTCCACAGTTGTGCCTGACTGCTCCTCCTGCTAGAGCTACTTCGTCCTCAATTCCTAAGACTCCTGCATGCACTGCCACCTTATCCTTTTTCTTCCTTACCACCCTTCTCGCAGTACCTCAAGACAAGCTCCTTTTCTGGATCTCCTCGTATTTCTTTTCACCTCCTCCCTCACCTCAAGTTCCGATCCCTCCACAGGCTCAAGATTTAGATGGGCGACATCCATGACAAGAAGTCGCAACCTCAGTTTTTTGAGGAAAGGTCTATGACACCCTACAAGCTCAATTGTATTGATAACACGAGGGAGTTGGAGTACCTAAAGCTGTAGAGGGTCTGCCTAACACTCCCTTGTAGAACTGCAACACGAGGTGCTTCGCCTTCTTCTTCCTCTTTTTTCAACTAGCCCCCACTTTTTCTCTACGTGAGAGAAACATAGAGAAAAGGGGCATAGCAGTAGAACAAAAATGATCCTCCACCAGGTAGGCCTACAATGAACTTTCTACGTTGTTCTCGACTACAATACTTGTAACACATCTTCTCCAATGACAATAAATCTTGCAAATCTAAACAAAGTTGAATAATATGAAAAGCGAAAATATAAAAGATATCAAAGCATAAAGTAATGAAAAAACACTTGGATTTATGTTGAAACCCCACTCACGAAAAGCAGAGAGAAAATCAGGTGAGAATCACCCTATAGGCGTGTGTTTCAGTTTATTCTTCTCAAAGAAACAAGTAGAGGATACATGTCATTTACAAGCCACCACACACAACACTCCACATTACACAATATGGGGCTAAATGACTACACACAATTCTCTCAACACTCCCCTTCAAGCCAGAGCATGGAATGCTCAGCTTGTAGTACAAAGAAACCCCTCTACACGACAAAAAAAACAAAACACTCAACTAGTACAGCTCCCTCTCCTCTACAGACAACAGTTGCACTCTTGTTCATGACTGTAGGCAGGTATGCTGATGACAACACATCAGCGAGGCTGAAGCTTGACAACGAACTGTTGTAGTCCGCTCTGACAAGGGCCTCTCTTCTGGATACCTCAGCTAATGCCAGTAGCTCCCCATTCAGTATCCCTATCATAGCCCTTCCTCTAAGAACTTGTAAACTAGATCCCACATAGAAACCTAACATGTGCCCTTCCTATGAGGACCTCGAACTGGATCTCTCTCTTCTAGAGATCTCGAAACTCTCGACCTCCCAGAGTTGTGATTTCTCATATGGTGACATCGAACAAAGAAACTCCTAAATGGGAGATGACTATAATAGGATCGACACTCCCTCTCTCTCCCAAACTCTATAGGAGAAGAAAAATAACAAAGAAAAGTAAAAACAAGACTAGAGAAGAACTTCTCCCCTTCTTTTAAACATAATCATAGTTTTTTATCATTTTTCTTTTTCTCACTTTCTTTAAAATATTTTTTCTTTTCTCTCTCTCCTTTTTTATTTTCTCCTTTTTTTCTCTTCTTTCTGAATCCCCTTTTTTCTTCCTTTTTTCTCTTTTTTTTTCTAATTTTTTTTCTTTTCCCTTTTTTTTGTCTTCCTCTCCCTTTTTTTTTATTTTTCCTCTCCTTCCTTTTTTTTACTAAGAGTAACAATCACAAATAAAGGAGAAGACTTATGTTGCAAAAAGCTCAAAAATATAAGTATACATCATGGTCATGCTGCTACTTTGGTCCTTCGAACCCAAAACAAGCACGCCTTACAAGAGCCAATCTTGCATAAGATTGCACCTAAAATGCACCATCACCAACTGACCACCAAGTCATCACCAAGATCTCTACTGAGATGCTCTCCATAATTCACGTGTAATCCAATGCCTCCAACTCTTCTTCGATCACGATCCTCTCCTCGCCGACCTTTCGCTAGCAGGCGACACAAGAGCAGCAACTCCAGCAACACCACCGCTGAGCCCTAGTGCCACTACCAACCATTGCTAGGACCCAGCAGCGCCACCCATCGTTGGACCCAGCAGCACTGCCTCATCAATACGCCACCTCATCCATGCACCGCCTCGTGCTAGATTTTAAGCTCAATGCTCCTCACCTTGTGCCCATAACCGTTGCCTCCAACGATGCTCCTACTGATCGTGGCCCACAGCACCAATCGCACACAAGATCATGCCCAGATTTCGCGAGCGCCATCATCTCTATCACCCACTTCTTCGCCTTCTTCTTGCTCGTACACCTTTAGCAGCACCCATGACCTTATATTCTTCACTCCTGATCATTGCCAGAAGGGAAGGACTGAGTGGCTCTCACCGCCATCATCAACTCCTCTGATCCAATTGCTACCACATTTGACTCTTCCATATGAATCAAGAAAAATGAAACTCCAAATAATGATAAACATAATAAACTCAAGAATCGAACAACTCTAATGCTAAGTTGAATAATATGAAAAGTGGAAGTATAAAAGATATCAAAGCATAAAGTAATTAAAAAACACTTGAACTTACGTGGAAACCCCACTAACGAAGAGTAGAGAGAGAACTATGGGAGAAGCGTCCTAATCGGTGTGTGTTTCTATTTATTCTTCTCAAAGAAACAAGTAGATGGTACATGCCTATTTATAAGCCACCACACACAACACTCCACATTACACAATGTGGGACTAAATGACCACTACACAATTCTCTCAACAAACAATGATGGCAAATATGAAAGATGATTATGATCCCGACGAAAAATATATCATCGAGAAGCATAATGACTCAACAAGTATCTAATGAATATAAGAATCAAACACGAACAATGAAGCCCAAATCAACTTGCTCCATACCATGTTAAAATAAATAATCAAATAAAATGAACAAAAATATCAAAGCATCATAGTGGAAACACTTGGGTTAAGTGGAAACCCCTCTCACAAAAAGATGGGATAAAACCATGGGAGAAGCACCTCTATGGGTATGATCTTTCAATATTTCTTCTCAAAGAACAAATGGGGAGTACAAGAGCCTTTATATAAGCCACCACACACACTCTTTTTTCCCACTTCCACTATGTAAAACTAAACAACTTGTAATTAGATTTACACATTAACCAATTACCCAACAACAATCATCTCTCCCAACAAATACAACACCAATAGCAAAGAAGGTGGTGGAAACTTCACACCCGATGTTGGTCAATTGCAGAGTTGATTTCGTAACAAAAAATAAATTTCAAGATCGAAGATGAGTATTTTTCTTGAAAATATAATTTGCATTGCAAGTAATGACAACTCAAGAAAAGAACTATTACCATAAATTGCATTTGACTCCTAATCACGGCAAACAAGACAACAATAAAGTCTTTTCCCACACAAGTTGAGGTCAGCCACATGGATTTTTTTGCCTCCACTCAGATCTTCTAGGCTCAAAATCTTGGCAAACAAGAATTAAGGAAAAAACATTACGACATTTATTGACATATCTAGCTTTTATTTCTTATTATGTTGCATCTTATTCCTCTTTATTTGATGCTATTTTCCCACACCTCTCCTCTATATAAAGGGGTGTAGGGCTCTTTGAAAGAAGTCAAGTGATTCATTTTTTTCCATAGACCCACTTTAATTCCCATATCCCCTTTCTCTCCACCAACAAAAAAACCCTAGTAGATTTCAAGGAAGCTCCTCCTATCTTGGATGTCACAGGCACCATCAGCCTCTCTTTTGGTCGATCGATGACCTGATTTCCTCAAGACCCACCCTCATAGAGTAGTGTTGGCCCTCCACAGCAGCAACACCACCCACAGCAACGCCTCCATGTGCCAACTACGCCACTAGGGTGCCAGCAACGACACCACAAGGCTATGATCGCCCATCAGTAGTTGCGATGATGACCTGACCATTGCCCAATCTAGAGTAGCAGCAATCAGGCTCTGGAGCATCACTATTCTGCTTGGTCTGTGGTGCTCAGTTTTAAGGCCTAAATCTAGCCGTTGGGCTTGTAGGTCTTGATTTCGCAGGGTCCAACAGCATCGCCCCATTTAAATCAAAAGCTTGATAATCTACTGGTGCTCACAGCATCGCTCTTGCGGAGTTGCGTCATCCTGGCTACTGTTGCTAATCCATGGAATGTGTTCCAAGGCTTGCTACAGGTCTTTGATCTCGATCCAAGGGCAGATGAAGTTGTTTCAAATCTGGAAATATAATTTCAGATCTCTTTTCTTGGTCCTTGCCATGCACAATGTCATCCTCGGAAGGATCAGAGATGGCATTGGATACTGCTTTTGTGACAGGGACAGTGGAACATGCAGCCTTAATGCATCGAGAGCATAACAAGAGTCACCATGGTGCAAGATGATTGGTTGACTCCAGGGCTTCAAGCATCTGTGCGACAATCAGAGCTATTTCCAATCGCTTGATTCTGTAGCACAAGGGAGGACAATGCTGGTTGCTGATGACAGACACGCTCCTATTATTGGTCAGGAGGTCATGTCTGTAACCCCTACACTGTGGCTGCTTGGAGCGTTACATGTGCCTGACTTTCCAGTGAGTCTATTATCAATGAGCAGGATAATGAAGGACCTTAATTGCAAGGTCATCTTTGATGATGTCAGATATATTGTCCAGGTAAGCTTACAAGGAATACTATTGCCAAGAGCACAGAGGAGAATGGTGTGTATTACTTTGGATAGAAATCATTTGCAGGAGTCAGCAGGTATGATGGTAGGAGTGCATTACAGTGCATGTTCATCTAGGTCATTTGCCTCTAGATCGCCTCAAGAGGGTGATTCCACATCTCCCCTGCCACTACTATTAGGTGTGATGCTTGCCAGCTGGGTAAGTATCATCGCTCCTCTTTTTCTGCCAATACTTCTCCTAGGTCAGCAGCTGTTTTCGAGCTACTTCATATGGATGTGTAAAGACTGAGCAGAATTCCAGATAGGATGGGACATCGTTATTATCTTGTAGTTGATGATTTCTCCAGAGTGTCATGGGTGTTTCTTTTGAGGAACAAAACAAATGTTGGAGGTGTTATAGCGGCTCTCCTCTTGAAGATCAGCACACAGTACTCTGCCACTATGAAGGTTGTACAGATAGATAATACCCTTGAGTTCTGTATTGCGAGACTTACAATGTTCTACAAGGCTCATAGGATCCTCCACTAGACTACTTGCCCTCATACCTCATAGCAGAATGAGTTGCAGAGCAGAAGCACAGACACTTGTTAGAAGTTGCTTGTACTCTTCTGATCCACCACAGTGTCCCGCAGAGATATTAGGGGGATGCAATCCTAACTACGTGCTATCTCATCAACATAATGCCAAGCTCAGTTCTCCACGAGCAAATACCAATCCTCCTGCTACATCTCGATGGTGAACTTTTCCATGTGTCTCTTAAGACCTTTGGATGTGCTGCTTTTGTTCATATGCCATCACTAGGTCGTGACAAGCTTGCTCCTCGCACTGTCAAGTTCATGTTCTTAGGATACTCCAGGAGTCAGGAGAGGTATCAATGTTACAATCCCATCCACAACAGACATTATGTTAGTCCTGATGTGACATTTCATCAGACTACACCGTACTTTTCAGTTGCTGGACAGATGAGTTCTCATGATGATGTAGCACTCATGCCTATTTCTCTCGTTCCATTGGAGGAAATTCCAGTCTCCACTTCTCAACCAACTTCAGGCTCCACAACTTCCTTGGATGATTTCCAGAGATTACATGATTCGATGCATATGTATGGTAGACCTCATATGACACTACAGAGGTCACCTTCCTCACCAATCAGTGGCTGATACTCCAAAGGTAGTTGAGATGGTATCTGGCGATGGTGACAATTTGATCCGACCTAATCCTCCTGAGAGTGTCGATCATAGCAATGGTGAGGTTCCTTCTATAGACGCTCAAACAGAGGTGCCAGACAATTCTAACTTTCCTATTGCCATTAGGAAGGCACCCCACATGTGTAAGTCTAGATACCGTGTTGCAGGCAGTTTGGCTATTGATGGTCTTCATTCTGAGTTTGACAAATTTTGCCAAGCACTTATAGTTAGGGCAACCAAACGAGTCAGGCTGGGTTGGATTCGACCCGTTTAAACCAAACCCGTTTATAAATGTGTCAGTTCAGGTACAATCCATTTATTAAACGGGTCTATATACTCCAACTCGAACCCAACCAATTTACACTCGACAAACCCAACTCGACCCGTTTAACCCATTTAATAACGGATTAAGTAGGTAAACATGGGGGTTAGATGGGTTAAGTTGGGGAATTTTTTCTCATTAATCGGATTTATCAAATTGAGTGGGTTCATGGGGGTAGACCCAAACCTAACCCATTTAATAAACGGGTTAAACAGGTTTAAACCTGTTTAATGCAAGCGAGTTCGGGTCGAGTTCAAGTCCATTAATTGGGTTGGGTTCGGGTCAGGTTAGGCAGGTTGATTTGTTTTGACGGTCTTACAGTCTCACACATCCCATCTACATACCAACAAGCCATACTTAATCTAAAGTGGCGTCAAGCCATGGAGGACGAGATGACGACACTTCGGAGTTGGTAGACTTGGGAGCTCACCACATTTCCTACAGGCACACGACTGGTTGGCTCCAAATGGGTCATTACCTTGAAATACAACCCTGATGAGTCTATTTCAAGGTATAAGATCAGATCGGTGGTGAAAGGGTTCACCCAAACCTATGGGGTGGACTTCTTTGACACTTTCTCCCATGTTGCACGCCTCGCCACTATTCATGTACTTATCTCTGTTGCAGCTCACATAGATTGGTGATTGCACTACCTTGATGTGAAGAATACTTTTCTCTACGATGATCTTCAGGAGGAAGTTTACATGCAGCAGCCCACAGGTTTTGAGGTTCAGGGGGGATGTGTATGCGGACTTAGAAAAGTCATTTATGGCCTAAAGCAGAGCCCAAGAGCCTAGTTTCAAAAGCTCTCAGATGTATTACTGAGGATGGGGATGTAGAGATCTTCATATCACTCTCTGTTTGTCAGGAAAACAGAGAATGGCGTGGTGGCACTCCTAATTTATGTGGATGATCTGATTACACCAGTGATGATCAAGTTGGGATAAATCAGGTCAAAGAGTCTCTTGCATGACAATTTGTTATGAAGGATCTAGACCATCTTAAATACTTCCTGGGGATAGAGGTGGCTAGGAGCAGAGATGAGATTGTTTTCTCTCAACGCAGGTATGCACTGGATGTTCTTCAGGAAACAAGTATGTTATGGTCCAAGCCAGCCAACATTCCTATGGACCCCAAGGCACATTTTCATGATGAGGAAGCAGAGGTTGTTGATAGCAAATCATACAGATAGTTGTTTGGCAAGCTACTCTATTTGACCATTACACGGCCTAATATTACACTTATTGTAGGCAAGCTCAATCAGGTCACGAATAGGCTGACCAAGCAGCATTGGCAGGCTACTATGTAGGTGCTTAAGTACTTGAAGAAAGCACCTAAACGTGGTATTCTCTTTCAAGTCAAGGCTCCTATGATTGTGGTAGGATACTCAGATACAGATTATGTAAGGTGTGTTGCAAATAGGAAGCTTATTACAAGCTTCTGTACTTTTGTTGCAGGTAACCTGGTTAACTGGAGGAGTAAAAAGTAGGCTATAGTCTCACATTCTAATGCTGAGTTAGAGTACAGGGCCATGGCTTAAACTGCCACTAAGATGGTGTGGATTATATCCTTGTTACTGGATCTGCATGTTCATGTTAAGGATCCCATAGAAATAAGTTGTGACAATAAAGCCACCACATATATTACCAACAATCCCATGTTCCACAAGTGTACCAAGCATGTGGAAGTTGACTGCCACTATACTAGATATTTGATCCGACGTGGAGTATTGCGCACAGCCTTTGTTGCTTCAGAGGACCAAACGGCAGACATTCACAAAGCCCTTGCCACATGGAGTGTTCGATACTTGTTCCAAGCTGAGCATAATTGGCATCTATGCTCCAACTTAAGGGGGAGTATTGACATATCTTGCTTTTATTTCTTATTATGTTGCATCTTATTCCTTTTTATTTCTTCTGGACTTACGATGCTATTTTCCCACATCTCTCCTCTATATAAAAGGGTGTGGGGTTCTTTGGAAGAAGTTATGTGCTGCACTTCTTTTCACTACATTGCAAGCAATACATACTTTTATCTACATATGTAAAATCTCAAAATGGGTCAGAGAGGTGCTGTAGTACAACAAAGCTTAGATGGATAAAAGAATTTCCCAAAGTGTAATCACTAATGCCATGAACTAATGGAGACAAGTGAAGTGGCATTTTTGTTAGCAGTGCTAAGCTTGACATGCCATTAACATAAATATCAAGGCAGTGACAGCAATTTTGTAATTTTGCATGTTTGTAGTGGAATTTATGTAATGTAAAAACCTTAGAAAAAAGGTCAGCTTTCCTATCAAAATATAAGGAACAAAAAAAGTAAAGTCTTATATCATGTTGAAGATGCTCTTGCTAAAGAATGTAACAGAGCCAACTGTCTTCTATAATTCTATTATGCCTTTGCATCACTCAATCCTACCAGGCAAAAAAGAAATCTGCATCTTTCCCATGATTCCAGCGACCCATTTGGTAAGCAACGAGTTATTCCAAACTACGTGCCCAACAAGCCACCTTTAGAGAATGGAAGGTACACCTCCCAGCCAACTAGTCAGATAGCTTTCTTATTTATTCCAAACTCCTACGAAGAAAAGATCTTTTGAGACCTAACAACCTGTTCAAAACCTTAAAAGACATTTAGAACACAAGCATGAATGCACCAGTAACACTGAGAGAATGGACTTGTCTAACGCTATGTTTGAGATATATATACCAACCTACCTCAAAGATTCACAAGGGAAGCATTGACCTAATGTGTTGCTACCCCTTCTACAATTTAATCAAGAATAATAATCTTCTCGATAAAAATACTCTTACTCATGTTATTTGCAAGTGGGTCAAAGCAAAGTTTTACGTGCCAATATCGCCGTCGTGCCAACAAATTTCCAAGTTCACGGAGGCACACCAAGGGCATGCCATGGAAATGCCCATGTATCAATATCGGATTATTAAGGTTATCGATGCCCCGAAAATTCACTGCATCAAGGGCACGTTGATGTATGCCGACAAATTCACTTAAATGATTAAAGTTGCAAGTAAATCACAAATTATTTAACTTAAATTTGAAAAATGTTATGCAAGAAGATCATACATGTGAAAATGGGCCTTCAAAGCCACTCATTTAATCTTATATTTCCTGCTACAACTCGTTAACTAAAGTAATTCCTATACTAACTTATATGTGTCATAGGCTTTTTTAAGAAGGGAAAAGGGATAACTGCAGGGTGCTCATCTATAGATTTATTGAAATGAGAAAAATGAAGTACAACTAGAGCATTTCTCCCCGCACGCTCAAGAATGCACTAGAAGTAACATTTGACATTATCAACATATGGCAAGTTCTTCCAAAAATGAAGCAATTCTATCAATCCTTGGACCATAAAAGTACAACCATATCATATTATATATGTTGTTGCAATAACCAATGAGAGGACATGTCCCTTTTTACCAACATAGTCCAGAAAGGTCCAGGTTCATGATTTGTCCAATCCAAAAGAATGCTCCTGAGACTCCAACTTCTATGCCTGAAAAAAAAAAAGTTAATTGTATCTTCAACATCTACACCTAATCTCCCTAAACAAGCCCAATATGAATACTAGCCCTTTATACAACATCCTCCAGAACAATGAACAATCAAATAGGAAAATTGACCTTTGGCTTTTAAATGTCATTCGCAACGAGGCCACCAACAACAATCGCAAGAGCAACAGTAGCAACATGCAAGGGCAGTAGCAACACGATCGATATAGTCAGCATAAGCGTCGATACGGTTGATATATCACCAGCACACATGTATATCGACACCTTTTGCGTATCGATATGGCCCTTCGCCCAAAACCCCCATGTATCAACAACATGCACCAACATGCCACCAGCATCTTAAACGCTGGTTCAAAGAACAAAATGTTGGTATCATCCTTATGTAACCAAGGATATCCCAAGAATTGCCTCTATTGTACCTCCATCTCCCTATCCTCTAAAGCAACATTTGTTAATGCATTTGGCTCTCCAAAATTTCCTCAATCAAGAGCTACCTAGTTCCCTCCACACAATTCAGG